>CM032162.1:14514364-15788315 GCA_018901935.1 Pugionium cornutum | reverse complement strand
TGAGAGTGGAGCCATGGTCTTCTCCAAGATAGACCTCAAGAGTGGATACCACCAGGTCAGAATGAAGGAAGGTGATGAATGGAAGACTGCTTTCAAGACAAAGCAAGGGCTCTATGAGTGGACAGTCATGCCATTCGGCTTGACTAATGCCCCAAGCACCTTCATGCGCCTTATGAACCAAGTTCTTAGGGAGTACATCAGTAAGTTTGTAGTGGTTTACTTTGATGATATATTAGTTTATAGTAAGTGCCTACGGGAACACCTCACATATCTTGAGATGGTACTTTGATTATATGCGTGTGGGCTGTTTGGAGAAGGTTAGGTGAGAAACTCGACCTTAGACTTCTTGGATAGGGGTTTTTGGGTTGGTATTAGATGGAAAGGTGAAGTGAACCACACGAGGGGTGATGAACCTCGTGATAAATCACAAACTTAGAGCTAGGAGGGCTGGTCTCAACTAGATTCTAAGCGCACAAGATTCTTGAGAGAAAACTTGTTGGAAGAACAGTTTATCTTTATTAATATCAAAAGGTTGACCTTCTAGGGTCGACTCAAATAAAGAAAAGGAAAGTTTACAAAAGTGCACAAATGGAAAAGATACAAAAGTGTATAACCGAAAAAGGACCTATTCCTAAAATGTTCTTGACTCAAAAATGTAAAGCATCTAGATCATACCCTGCAAGACAGAAAGAGGCATATATTTGAATTGAAACTTACCTTAACTTACCTCATGGCCAAGAAATGAAAGGTGGCCGTCCTGGTGGCATGCACGCGCCTTGCTCCTAGTCTTCGACTTGGAGTAGGGTTAAGAATCTTTGGGCCCTGACCTCTCTTGCCCCTAAGACCAAGTATCTGATGTCCCTTGTGTTGTTGAGAAGCCATTGGACTCTATTTTGCACTTCTGGCCCATTGTCCTTAGTCGATCTTCCTCTAGGAGCTTGTCAACCTAGAGGCTGAATTTGTGGAAGAGTTCCCTTGATCTGCTTCTTGTCATTGCTCCTTGAGGTACCACTGGTGTAGAGACTTCCTCTAGGTGCATGTCCTGGATCTGGTAGCTCATTTGGTCCGAGTCTTCTTGTGTAGAAGGGGAAATGCGCGTGTACTCGGCTGGATCGGCTGTACCGGCTGAATTGTGCGCGGTACTGGCCGGAATGCCTTCAGAACCGGCCAAGTTGATCCCGGAATTGGCGGCATCACCAGAGGGACCCGCGGTGTCATCCACGTCGCCACCAAGTGTGCCGGACGCTTGGGCCTCTCCGCCGGCAATGCTGGTTGCTCTGGTCCTTGTGGTCGAGGGTCCGGCGGTACTGCTTGGACCGGCAGGCATGCCAGATGGTCCGGCTGTCTTGGGCAAGCTTCCTGGTCGGCCAGTCTGGTCTCCTTGCTGGATGTACGACTTGATGTCCTCATCATCCCCTCCCTCTTCGGTAGGTTTTGTCCTCAAAACTGGTTCATCTTCATGGAAAGGGGCAAAGTCAGTAACATTGAACGTATTGGACACATTAAACTCACATGGGAGCTCGATCCGGTAGGCATTGTTGTTGATCATCTCGAGCACTCTTAATGATCCATCTCCTCTTGGTGCTAGCTTGGAACTCCTTAGGTTTGGGAACCTCTCCTGCCATAGGTGTAGCCACACCCAATCGCCTGGTTAAAAGATCACCTCCTTTCTTCCCTTGTTGGCATGAGTCATGTATTGTCCGGTCCTCTTCTCCAAGTTTTCTGCTACCTTCTGGTGTAACCTCCTAATGAACTCTGCCTTGGATGCTCCGTTGAGATTGGTCATCTCAGCTGGTGGTAGTGGCGTTTGCTCCAATGGGGTGAGAGGGTTGAAGTCGTATACTACTTCAAATAGTGTCTTCTTGGTTGCTGAGTGCACGGCTCGGTTGTAAGCGAACTCTATGAATGGCAGGCACTCCACCCAAGTATTTAGGTTCTTCCCTAGTGTAGTCCTGAGAAGGGTGGATAGTGTCCTGTTGACAACTTCAGTTTGGCCATCGGTTTGAGGATGGTAGGTGGTAGAGAAGAGTAGCTTCGTGCCTAGCTTTCTCCAAAGGGTCGTCCAGAAATGGCTGAGGAACTTGGTGTCCCTGTCTGATACGATGATCCTTGGCACTCCATGAAGCCGTACTATCTCCCTGAAGAACAGCTCAGCTGTTTGTGTGGCATCATTGACATTGGCACATGGAATGAAGTGTGCCATCTTGGAGAATCTGTCCACCACTACAAAGATTGCATCTTTGTGGTTGATCTTGGGCAGACCTAGAAAAAAGTCCATTGAGATGTCCACCCATGGATGTGTAGGTATGGGCAGTGGGAGATACAACCCATGAGGTTGCACTCGGGACTTTGCCTTCTTGCAAGTGATGCATCTTGCACAATGAGCTTCTACTGTCCTCTTGATGTGTGGCCAATAGAAGTGCTCCTTGACCACTGCTAGAGTCTTGTCGACACCAAAGTGGCCCATGAGTCCTCCTCCATGAGCTTCTCGGATGATAAGCTCCCATAATGATCCTTATGGTATGCACAGCCTTCTTTCTCGGAACAAGAATCCCTCATGGATGTAGAACTTGCCATGACTCCCTGTGCCACACTCCTTGTAGCTCTCAGCAAAGTCAATATCATCCTTGTATAGGTCCTTGATGTGCTCGAATCCTATGACCTTTGCCTCCATGGTGGATATCAAGGGAAACCTCCTTTATAGTGCATCGGCTACCACATTATCTTTGCCCTTCTTGTACTTGATGACGTACGGGAAGGTCTCTATGATTTTCATCCACCTGGCATGTCTCCTCTTGAGACTGGTTTGCCCTCTGAGGTGTTTGAGAGTCTCATGATCAGTGTGGATCACAAAATCCTTGGACAGCAAGTAATGCTGCCAAGTCTCCAATGCTCGGACAAGGGCATAAAGCTCCTTGTCATAAGTGGGGTAGTTCAGTGAGGCACCACCTAGCTTCTCACTGAAGTATGCCACTGGTCTCCCTCCTTGGGTTAGCACTGCTCCTATGCCTATTCCAGAGGCATCACACTCCACTTCAAACGTCTTGTTGAAGTCGGGCAGGACTAGCACTGGTGCATGTGTAAGGCTGTCCTTCAAGGCCTGGAATGCCTTCTCCTGAGCTTCCCCCCAATTGAATCCCACGTTCTTCTTCACTGCTGCCGTCAAGGGTGAGGCAATACTGCTGAAGTTGGGCACAAATCTCCTATAGAAGCTGGCCAGTCCGTGGAAGCTCCTTACCTGGCTGATGTTGCCTGGTGGTGGCCATTCTTGTATGGCTCGAATCTTCTCTTCATCAACTTGTAGGTCCTGTGAACTTACAACAAAACCTAAAAAGACAAGCTTATCAGTAAAAAAGGTGCACTTCTTGAGATTGGCATAAAGCTCTTCTTGTTGAAGGGTTTTAAGTACCATCTCAAGATGTGTGAGGTGTTCCCGTAGGCACTTACTATAAACCAAGATATCATCAAAGTAAACTACTACAAACTTACTGATGTACGCCCTAAGAACTTGGTTCATAAGGCGCATGAAGGTGCTTGGGGCATTAGTCAAGCCAAATGGCATGACTGTCCACTCGTAGAGCCCTTGCTTTGTCTTGAAAGCAGTCCACACACATGCGCCAAGTCCCATCCTTCTTGGGCACTAGTAGTACTGGTACGGCACATGGACTGAGGCTCTCTCGAACATAGCCTTTCTCCAGGAGCTCCTTGACTTGCTTCTCAAGTGATGAGGACATCAGGTCGTACATCCAGCCAGGAGACCAGACTGGCCAACCAGGAAGCTTGCCCGAGACAGCAGGACCATCTGGCGCGCCTGCCGGACCAGACAGTACCGCCGGACCCTCGACCTATAGGACCAGACCGGTCAACATCGCCGGCGGAGAGGCCCAAGCTTCCGGCACACCTGGTGGGGATGTGAATGACACCGTCGGTCCCCCTGATGACACCGCCGACTCCGGGATCAACTTGGCCGGTCCTGAAGTCATTCCGGCCAGTACCGCGCACAATCTAGCCGGTACAGCCGATCCAGCCGAGTACACGCGCACTTCCACTTCTACACAAGAGGACTCGGACCAAATGAGCTACCAGCTCCAGGACATGCACTTAGAGGAAGTCTCAACACCAGTGGTACCTCAAGGAGCAATGACAAGAAGCAGATCAAGGGCGCTCTTCCACAAATTCAGCCTATGGGTCAACAAGCTACTAGAGGAAGATCGACTAAGGACAATGGGCCAAAAATACAAGGAAGAGTCCAATAGCTTCTCAACAACACAAGGGACATCAGAGACTTGGGCTTTAGTGGCAAGAGAGGTCAAGGCCCAGAGATTTGTAACCCTACTCCAAGTCGAAGACTAGGAGCAAGGCGCGTGCATACCACAAGGACGGCCACCTTCCATTTCTTGGCCGTGAGGTGAGTTAAGGTAAGTTTACATTCGAATATATGCCTCTTTCTGTTTTGCAGGGTAGGATCTAGTTGCTTTACATTTTTGAGTCAAGAACATTTTAGGAATAGGTCCATTTTCGGTTATGCACTTTTGTATCTTTTCCTTTGTGCACTTTTGTAAACTTTCCTTTTTCTTTATTTGTGTCGACCCTAGAAGATCAAGCTGTCGAGCATATTAATAAGGCTCCTTCCAGCATTGTAGTTCGACAACCTTTTTGATTATTAATAATGTAGAACTTTTTCCCTACAAGTTTTCTCTCTAAGAATCTTGTGCGCTTAGAACCTAGTTGAGACCAGCCCTCCTAGCTCTAAGTTTGTGATTTATCACGAGGTTCATCACCCCTCGTGTGGTTCACTTCACCCTTCCATCGTTTACCAACCAGAAAACCCCTATCCAGAAGCCTAAGGTTGAGTTTCTCACCTAATCCTCTACAAACAGCCCACGCGCATACATCCTTGAATCAAGGCTTGTATCATTTTGGTATCAGAGCTTAAAGCTCCTAAACCAGGTTGTTTCTATCCTTTTGCTTGTCTTGTTTTTAGTTCTTGCATTAGTTTAAGTCGCATTCAAGAAAAATAAAAAAAACAACATCAAACTCCAAACCGAGTGCATCTAGCCTCCTACGTGTATCACTAGGGTTTAGATTCACTTTTGCATTGTCTTTCACGTTTTCCTTTTTGTTTAATTCATATTTCCATTAATTTTAAGTTAAATTAAAAAAGAAAAAGAAAAGAAAAGAAAAAGGAAAGAAATGAGAATAGGAAAATACCCAAGATATTTCGAATTGGACAGCTAGCACAAGTTGTCTAGGAAGTTTCCTTTTTTTCTTGTAGTCGAATTTCCTTTCCTTAAGATTTTTCCTTTTTGCGTTTTTTTCAACCCCATATAAAAAGAAAACCCTCCTAATAATTTAGGAGCACCCTAATTGTCTTCTTTCTTTGTAGCACACCATGGGAGAAGAGAATAGAGACGCAGCTGAACCAATGATGGCCATGTTCACCACACTCCAAACACAACTCGCATCCATAGGCGAGAGGTTGGAGCGCGTGGAGAGACCAGTAAGATTCCAGACCATAAGGCACGTGAGAGCTGAGAAAGACCGTCCTGAGGTTCCTGACTACCTTAGTACACGGCACGAAGAGGAGGAACCCCAGCCAGATGGAGATGAGGACACGCAACCTCATAACTATCACCATAGGCCGAGAGGACCTCCACGGCAACCAGAGGCAGAAGATGATGGCTTTGAGCCATATGGTCTTCACCAGAGACCAAGAATGCCTCCTAGACGTCATGAGGATGGAGATGAACACACCTACAACCGGGAAATTCATCCTGATGTTAAGCTAACTCCTCCTAGTTTTGCAGGAAAAGTAGACCCCGAGGCTTACCTAGATTGGGAGAAGCGAATGGATCATATCTTTGATCACTACAACCAACCAGGACCTAGGAGAGTCTCAATGGCAGTAGCACAACTCATGGACAGTGCCCTCATCTGGTGGGATCGTGAGGTATCTGATGAAGGAGGAAGAGAATGAGACCCGTAGACTCATGGGTCGACATGAAGGACCTCATGCGACAAAGGTTTGTTCCACCTTACTTTCATAGGGATTTGCAACGTCGTTTTTGTACTCTTAAGCAGGGTACCAGATCAGTAGAGGAGTACTATGAAGAGTTCGAGAAGTTAAGGAACAGATTGGAGCTCAATGATGATGAAGAAGCATTGATGGCACAATTCCTGGATGGACTCCAAGAAAGGATCAGCTGCAAGGTGGAAAGGCAAATCTACAACGATTTCAAAGACTTGTTCCACCTATCTGTGCAA
Source organism: Pugionium cornutum (assembly GCA_018901935.1). NCBI lineage: Eukaryota > Viridiplantae > Streptophyta > Magnoliopsida > Brassicales > Brassicaceae > Pugionium > Pugionium cornutum. The sequence goes on along the minus strand of CM032162.1, from coordinate 15,782,051 downwards.
GCTGAACAGCACATCAAACGTAAGAGCCAAGACATCCGCAGCAAGCCTAGGACACCTTGGGCACCAAGCAACATGCCTAAGACAGTGGACAAAGGCAAGGTTCAAGAGCAAGCCTCCTGAACCCACCCGTGACCAGAGAGAGCCTGGTAAGTCTTCTAACCCTCAAAGATCACGTGACATAACTTGTTTCAAGTGCAGGGGACGTGGACACATCTCAAGGGAGTGCCCAAACAACCGATTCATGCTGATTACAGAGGCAGGAGATATGAGTCCCAAGATGAAGAGGACTATGAACCAGAAGGAGAGTACGGTGACATTGAGTACCCTGATGTGGGGGAAGTGCTGGTCACTAGACGTATCCTCAGTGCAATGGTGGATCCTTCAGAGACCATCCAAAGGAAGAACATCTTCCACAGCCGTTGCAGCGTCAAGGGAAAGGTATGTAACCTCATCATAGATGGTGGTTCTTGCACTAACGTTGCTAGTGCGTATATGGTTGATAAGCTAGGTCTAGAGAGGAAACGGCATCCTCGACCATATAGACTGAGATGGCTTGATGACAAAGTGGAGCTCAAGATTCATGAGCAAGTCACTGTGCCATTCAGTGTGGGCAAGTACCAAGACCAAGTCGTGTGCGACGTGGTGCCCATGCAAGCTGGCCATCTTCTGCTAGGAAGACCATGGCAGTTTGACAAAGATACCAGGCATGATGGCCGAACCAATCTCTACACTTTTGTGCATGACAAAAGAAAGGTCAGCTTGGTTCCTCTTACACCTGCCCAGGTACACAAGCTACAACTCCAAATGAGTAAGGAAAAGAAACTTATCAAGTCTAATTTTCTTATTCAACCAAGCCATGTCCGGAGAGCTTTAGCCTCGAAGGATTTAATGTTACTAATGGTCTTCAAAGAAATTTCAGTATAGAACAGGAACAGGTAGAGCTACCTCCTGAAGTAGCAAATCTCTTCAACAAGTTCCAGGATGTGTTTCCAGAAGAGATACCAGCAGGCTTGCCTCCTTTACGTGGCATAGAACACCAGATTGATCTAGTGCCCGGAGCAGCCCTACCCAACCGGCCAGCCTACCGGATGAGTCCAGAGGAGTCCAAGGAGCTTGAGAAGCAAGTCAAGGAACTCCTGGAGAAAGGATATGTTCGAGAGTGCCTCAGTCCATGTGCTGTACCAGTGCTACTAGTGCCCAAGAAGGATGGGACTTGGCGCATGTGCGTGGACTGCCGAGCAATCAACAACATCACAGTCAAGTATAGGCATCCAATACCACGACTGGATGACATGCTAGATGAGCTGAGTGGAGCCAGGGTCTTCTCAAGATAGACCTCAAAAGTGGATACCACCAGGTAAGAATGAAGGAAGGTGATGAGTGGAAGACTGCTTTCAAGACAAAGCAAGGGCTCTACGAGTGGAGAGTCATGCCATTTGGCTTGACTAATGCCCCAAGCACCTTCATACGCCTTATGAACCAAGTTCTTAGGGCGTACATCAGTAAGTTCGTAGTAGTTTACTTTGATGACATTTTGGTTTATAGTAAGTGCCTACGGGAACACCTCACACATCTTGAGATCGTACTTAAAACCCTTCGACAAGAAGAGCTTTATGCCAATCTCAAGAAGTGCACCTCTTGTACTGATAAGCTTGTCTTTTTAGGTTTTGTTGTGAGTTCACAGGGCCTACAGGTTGATGAAGAGAAGATTCGAGCCATACAAGAATGGCCAACACCAGAAAACATCAGCCAAGTGAGGAGCTTCCACGGACTGGCCAGCTTCTATAGGAGATTCGTGCCCAACTTCAGCAGTATTGCCTCACCATTGACGGCAGTAGTGAAGAAGAACGTGGAATTCATCTGGGGAGAAGCTCAGGAGAAGGCATTCCAGGCCTTGAAGGACAGCCTTACACACGCACCAGTGTTAGTCCTTCCCGACTTCAACAAGACGTTTGAAGTGGAGTGTGATGCCTCTGGAATAGGCATAGGAGCAGTGCTAACCCAAGGAGGGAAGCCAGTGGCATACTTCAGTGAGAAACTAGGTGGTGCCTCACTGAACTACCCCACTTATGACAAGGAGCTCTATGCCGTTGTCCGAGCACTGGAAACTTGGCAGCATTACTTGCTGTCCAAGGAGTTTGTGATCCACACTGATCACGAGACTCTCAAACACCTCAGAGGGCAAACCAATCTCAAGAGGAGACATGCCAGGTGGATGGAGTTCATAGAAACCTTCCTGTACATCATCAAGTACAAGAAGGGCAAAGATAATGTGGTAGCCGATGCACTATCAAGGAGGTTTGCCTTGATATCAACCATGGAGGCAAAGGTCCTAGGATTCGAGCACATCAAGGATCTATACCAGGATGATCCTGCCCTTGCTGAGAGCTACAAGGAGTGTAGCACAGGGAGTCATGGCAAATTCTACATCCATGAGGGATTCTTGTTCCGAGAAAGGAGGCTGTGCATACCACAAGGATCACTAAGGGAGCTTATCATCCGAGAAGCTCATGGAGGAGGACTCATGGGCCACTTTGGTGTCAACAAGACTCTAGCAGTGGTCAAGGAGCACTTCTACGGGCCACACATCAAGAGGACAGTAGAAGCACATTGTGCAAGATGCACCACTTGCAAGAAGGCAAAGTCCCGAGTGCAACCTCACGGGTTGTATCTCCCACTGCCCATACCAACACATCCATGGGTGGACATCTTGATGGATTTTGTTCTAGGTCTGCCTAAGATCAACCACAAAGATGCAATCTTTGTAGTGGTGGACAGATTCTCCAAGATGGCACACTTCATCCCATGTGGCAATGTCAATGATGCCACACAAACAGCTGAGCTGTTCTTCAGGGAGATAGTACGGCTTCATGGAGTGCCAAGGACCATCGTATCAGATAGGGACACCAAGTTCCTCAGCCATTTCTGGAGAACCCTTTGGAGAAAGCTAGGCACGGAGCTACTCTTCTCAACCACTTGCCATCCTCAAACCGATGGCCAAACTGAAGTTGTCAACAGGACACTATCAACTCTTCTCAGAACTACACTAGGGAAGAACCTAAAGACTTGGGTGGAGTGCCTGCCATTCATTGAGTTCGCCTACAACCGAGCCGTGCACTCAGCAACCAAGAAGACACCATTTGAAGTGGTATACGGTTTCAACCCTCTCACCCCATTGGAGCAAACACCACTGCCACCAGCTGAGATGACCAACCTCAACGGAGCATCCAAAGCAGAGTTCATAAGGAGGTTACACCAGAAGGTAGCAGAAAACTTGGAGAAGAGGACCGGACAGTACGTGACTCATGCCAACAAAGGAAGAAAGGAGGTGATCTTTCAACCAGGCGATTGGGTGTGGCTACACCTACGGCAGGAGAGGTTCCCAAACCTAAGGAGTTCCAAGCTAGCACCAAGAGGAGATGGACCATTCAGAGTGCTCGAGAGGATCAACAAAAACGCCTACCGGATCGAGCTACCAGGTGAGTTTAATGTGTCCAATACATTTAATGTTACTGACTTGGCCCCTTTCCATGCAGATGAGCCAGTTTTGAGGACAAAACCTAATGAAGAGGGAGGGAATGATGAGGACATCAGGTCGTACATCCAGCCAGGAGACCAGACTGGCCGACCAGGAAGCTTGCCCGAGACTGCAGGACCATCTGGCGCGCCTGCCGGACCAGACAGTACCGCCGGACCCTCGACCTATAGGACCAGACCGGTCAACATCGCCGACGGAGAGGCCCAAGCTTCCGGCAAACTTGGTGGGGACGTGAATGACACCGCCGGTCCCCCTGATGACAACGCCGACTCCGGGATCAACTTGGCCGGTCCTGAAGTCATTCCGGCCAGTACCGCGCACAATCCAGCCGGTACAGCCGATCCAGCCGAGTACACGCGCACTTCCACTTCTACACAAGAGGACTCGGACCAAATGAGCTACCAGCTGCAGGACATGCACTTAGACGATGTCTCAACACCAGTGGTACCTCAAGGAGCAATGACAAGAAGCAGATCAAGGGCGCTCTTCCACAAATTCAGCCTATGGGTCAACAAGCTACTAGAGGAAGATCGACTAAGGACAATGGGCCAAAAATACAAGGAAGAGTCCAATAGCTTCTCAACAACACAAGGGACATCAGAGACTTGGGCTTTAGTGGCAAGAGAGGTCAAGGCCCAGAGATTTGTAACCCTACTCCAAGTCGAAGAGTAGGAGCAAGGCGTGTGCATGCCACAAGGACGGCCACCTTCCATTTCTTGGCCGTGAGGTGAGTTAAGGTAAGTTTACATTCGAATATATGCCTCTTTCTGTTTTGCAGGGTAGGATCTAGTTGCTTTACATTTTTGAGTCAAGAACATTTTAGGAATAGGTCCTTTTTCGGTTATGCACTTTTGTATCTTTTCCTTTTGTGCACTTTTGTAAACTTTCCTTTTTCTTTATTTGTGTCGACCCTAGAAGGTCAAGCTGTCGAGCATATTAATAAGGCTCCTTCCAGCATTGTAGTTCGACAACCTTTTGATTATTAATAAAGTAGAACTTTTTCCCTACGAGCTTTCTCTCAAGAGAGACTTGTGCGCTTAGAACCTAGTTGAGACCAGCCCTCCTAGCTCTAAGTTTGTGATTTATCACGAGGTTCATCACCCCTCGTGTGGTTCACTTCACCCTTCCATCGTTTACCAACTAGAAAACCCCTATCCAGAAGCCTAAGGTTGAGTTTCTCACCTAATCTTCTACAAACAGCCCACGCGCATACATCCTTGAATCAAGGCTTGTATCATCAAGCTCCTTGGACTCCTCTGGACTCATCTGGTAGGCTGGCCGGTTGGGCAGGGCTGCTCTGGAAACTAGATCAATCTGGTGCTCTATGCCACGTAAAGGGGCAAAGCGTGCTGGTATCTCCTCTGGAAATACATCCTGGAACTTGTTGAGGAGAGTTGCTACTTCAAGAGGTAGCTCTACCTGTTCCTTTTCTACATTCAACACTTCCTTGAAAACCATTAGTAACATTAAATCCTTCAAGGCTAAAGCTCTCCGGACATGGCTTGGTTGAATAAGAAAATTAGACTTGATAAGTTTCTTTTCCTTACTCATTTGGAGTTGTAGCTTGTGTACCTGGGCAGGTGTAAGAGGAACCAAGCTGACCTTTCTTTTGTCATGCACAAAAGTGTAGAGATTGGTTCGGCCATCATGCCTGGTATCTTTGTCAAACTGCCATGGTCTTCCTAGCAGAAGATGGCCAGCTTGCATGGGCACCACGTCGCACACGACTTGGTCTTGGTACTTGCCCACACTGAATGGCACAGTGACTTGCTCATGAATCTTGAGCTCCACTTTGTCATCAAGCCATCTCAGTCTATATGGTCGAGGATGCCGTTTCCTCTCTAGACCTAGCTTATCAACCATATACGCACTAGCAACGTTAGTGCAAGAACCACCATCTATGATGAGGTTACATACCTTCCCCTTGATGGTGCAATGGCTGTGGAAGATGTTCTCCCTTTGGATGATCTCTGAAGGATCCACCATTGCACTGAGGATGCGTCTAGTGACCAGCACTTCCCCCACATCAGGGTACTCAATGTTACCATACTCCTCTTCTGGTTCATAGTCCTCTTCATCTTGGGACTTATATTCTCCAGCCTCCGTAATCAACATGACCCGGTTGTTTGGGCACTCCCTTGAGATGTGTCCACGACCCCTACACTTGAAACAAGTGATGTCACGTGATCTTTGAGGGTTAGAAGACTTACCAGGCTTTCACTGGTCATGGGTGAGTTCAGGAGGCTTGCTCTTGAACCTTGACTCGATCTCTATGCTCTTGCCTTTCAATACGGGCTTGGGCATGTTGCTTGGTGCCCACGGTGTCTTAGGCTTGCTGCGGATGTCTTGGCTCTTACGTTTGATGTGCTGCTCAGCCTGGACAGATAGGTGGAACAAGTCCTTGAAGTCATTGTAGATTTGCCTTTCCACCTTGCGGCTGATTCTTTCTTGGAGTCCATCCAAGAATTGTGCCATCAATGCCTCTTCATCATCATTGAGCTCCAGTCTGTTCCTTAGCTTCTCGAACTCTTCATAGTACTCCTCTACTGATCTAGTACCCTGCTTAAGAGTACGAAAACGACGTTGCAAGTCTCTATGAAAGTAAGGTGGAACAAACCTTTGTCGCATGAGGTCTTTCATGTCGACCCATGACTCTATGGGCCTCATTCTCTTCCTCCTTCTGTCAGATACCTCACGATCCCACCAGATGAGGGCATTGTCCGTGAGTTGTGCTACTGCCATTGAGACTCTCCTAGGTCCTGGTTGGTTGTAATGATCAAAGATATGATCCATTCTTCTTTCCCAATCTAGGTAAGCCTCGGGGTCTACTTGTCCTGCAAAACTAGGAGGAGTTAGCTTAACATCAGGATGATTTACCCAGTTGTAGGTGTGTCCATCTCCATCCTCATGATGTCTGGGAGCAATTGTTGGTCTCTGGTGAAGACCATATGGCTCAAAGCCATCATCTTCTGCCTCTGGTTGTCGTGGAGGTCCTCTCGGCCTATGGTGATAGTTATGAGGTTGTGTGTCCTCATCTCTATCTGGCTGGGGTTCCTCCTGTTCGTGCCGTGTCCTAAGGTGCTCAGGACCCTTAGGACGGTCTTGCTCAGCTCTCACATGCCTTATGGCCTGGAATCTCACCGGCCTCTCCACGCGCTCCAACCTCTCGCCTATGGATGCGAGTTATGTTTGGATTGTGGTGAACATGGCCATCATGGCTTCGGTTGCTTCTCTATTTTCTTCTGCCAGTGTGTGCTACAAAGAAAGAAGACAAGTTAGGATGCTCCTAAATTATTAGGAGGGTTTTCCTTTTACAAGGGGGATTCGAAAAATGCAAAAAGGAAAAAAAATCTGAGAATTGGAAATTCAAAGATCTGAAGATTTGAGAAAAAGGAAACTTTCTTGACAACTTGTGCTAGCTGTCCAATTCGAATTCTTTTAGTATTCTTTCTATTTTCTTTTTCTTTTCTTTTTAATTTAACTTAAAAATAAAGGAAATATGATTTAAACAAAAAGGAAAATGTGAATGGCAATGCAAAAGTGAATCTAAACCCTAGTGATACACGTAGAAGGCTAGATGCACTCGGTTTGGAGTTTGATGTTATTTTTTTGATTTTTCTTGAATGCGACTTAAACTAATGCAAGAGCTAAAAACAAAGCAAGCTAAAGGATAGAAACAACCTGGTTTAGGAGCATTAAGCGCTGATACCAAAATGATACAAGCCTTTATTCAAGGATGTATGCGCGTGGGCTGTTTGGAGAAGTTTAGATGAGAAACTCGACCTTAGACTTCTTGGATAGGGGTTTTTGGGTTGGTATTCGATGGAAAGGTGAAGTGAACCACACAAGGGGTGATGAACTTCGTGATAAATCACAAACTTTGAGGTAGGAGGGCTGGTCTGAACTAGATTCCAAGCGCACAAGATTCTTGAGAGAAAACTTGTTGGGGAAAAAGTTCTATCTTTATTAAAATCAAAAAGGTTGTCAAACTACAATGCTGGAAGGAGCCTTATTAACATGCTCGACTGCTTGACCTTCTAGGGTCGACTCAAATAAAGAAAAGGAAAGTTTACAAAAGTGCACAAATGGAAAAGATACAAAAGTGTATAACCGAAAAAGGACCTATTCCTAAAATGTTCTTGACTCAAAAATGTAAAGCATCTAGATCCTACCCTGCAAAACAGAAAGAGGCATATATTCGAATTGAAACTTACCTTAACTTTCCTCATGGCCAAGAAATGAAAGGTGGCCGTCCTTGTTGCATGCACGCGCCTTGCTCCTAGTCTTCGACTTGGAGTAGGGTTAAGAATCTAGTGCATATATAGTTGATAAGCTAGGTCTAGAGAAGACAAGGCATCCTCGACCATATAGACTGAGATGGCTCGATGACAAAGTGGAGCTCAAGATCCATGAGCAAGTGACCGTGCCATTCAGTGTGGGCAAGTACCAAGACCAAGTTGTGTGCGACGTGGTGCCCATGCAAGGTGGCCATCTTCTGCTAGGAAGGCCATGGCAGTTTGACAAAGAGACCAGGCATGATGGCCGAACCAATCTCTACACTTTTGTGCATGAAAAAAGAAAGGTCAGTTTGGCTCCTCTTACACCTGCCCAGGTACACGAGCTACAACTCCAAATGAGTAAGGAAAAGAAACTTATCAAGTCTAATTTTCTTATTCAACCAAGCCATGTCCGGAGAGCTTTAGCCTCGAAGGATTTAATGTTACTAATGGTCTTCAAAGAAATTTCAGTATAGAACAGGAACAGGTAGAGCTACCTCCTGAAGTAGCAAATCTCTTCAACAAGTTCCAGGATGTGTTTCCAGAAGAGATACCAGCAGGCTTGCCTCCTTTACGTGGCATAGAACACCAGATCGACCTAGTGCCCGGAGCAGCCCTGCCCAACCAACCAGCCTACCGGATGAGCCCAGAGGAGTCCAAGGAGCTTGAGAAGCAAGTCAAGGAGCCCCTGGAGAAAGGCTATGTTCAAGAGAGCCTCAGTCCATGTGCCGTACCAGTGCTACTAGTGCCCAAGAAGGATGGGACTTGGCGAATGTGCGTGGACTGCCGAGCAATCAATAACATCACAGTCAAGTACCGGCATCCAATACCACGGCTGGATGACATGCTAGATGAGCTGAGTGGAGCCACGGTCTTATCCAAGATAGACCTCAAGAGTGGATACCAGCAGGTCAGGATGAAGGAAGGTGATGAATCGAAGACTGCTTTCAAGACAAAGCAAGGGCTATACGAGTGGATAGTCATGCCATTCGGCTTGACTAATGCCGCCAAGCACCTTCATGTGCCTTATGAACCAAGTTCTTGGGGCGTACATCAGTGAGTATGTAGTGGTTTACTTTGATGATATATTAGTTTATAGTAAGTGCCTACGGGAACACCTCACACATCTTGAGATGGTACTTAAAACCCTTAGACAAGAAGAGCTTTATGCCAATCTCAAGAAGTGCACGTTTTGTACTGATAATCTTGTCTTTTTAGGTTTTGTTGTAAGTTCACAGGGCCTACAGGTTGATGAAAAGAAGATTCGAGCCATACAAAAATGGCCAACATCAGGCAACATCAGCCAAGTGAGGAGCTTCCACGGGCTGGCCAGCTTCTATAGGAGATTCGTGCCCAACTTCAGCAGTATTGCCTCACCACTGATGGCAGTAGTGAAGAAGAACGTGGGATTCAGCTGGGGAGAAGCTCAGGAGAAGGCATTCCAGGCCTTGAAGGACAGCCTTACACATGCACCAATGCTAGTCCTGCCCGACTTTAACAAGACATTTGAAGTGGAGTGTAATGCCTCTGGAAAAGGCATAGGAGCAGTGCTAACCCAAGGAGGGAGGCCAGTGGCATACTTCAGTGATAAGCTAGGTGGTGCCTCACTGAACTACCCCACTTATGACAAGGAGCTTTATGCCCTTGTCCAAGCATCGGAGACTTGGCAGCATTACTTGCTGTCCAAGGAGTTTGTGATCCACACTGATCATGGGACTCTCAAACACCTCAGAGGGCAAACCAATCTCAAGAGGAGACATGCCAGGTGGATGGAATTCATAGAAACCTTCCCGTACATCATCAAGTACAAGAAGGGCAAAGACAATGTGGTAGCCGATGCACTATCAAGGAAGTTTGCCTTGATATCAACCATGGAGGCAAAGGTCCTAGGATTCGAGCACATCAAGGACCTCTACAAGGATGATCCTGACTTTGCTTAGAGCTACAAGGAGTGTGGCACAGGGAGTCATGGCAAGTTTTACAGTCATGAGGGATTCTTGTTCGGAGAAAGAAGGCTGTGCATACCACAAGGATCATTAAGGGAGCTTATCATCCGAGAAGCTCATGGAGGAGGACTCATGGGCCACTTTGGTGTCGACAAGACTCTAGCAGTGATCAAGGAGCACTTCTACTGGCCACACATCAAGAGGACAGTAGAAGCTCATTGTGCAAGATGCATCACTTGCAAGAAGGCAAAGTCCCGAGTGCAACCTCACGGGTTGTATCTCCCACTGCCCATACCTACACATCCATGGGTGGACATCTCAATGGACTTCGTTCTAGGCCTGCCCAAGATCAACCACAATGATGCAATCTTTGTAGTGGTGGACAGATTCTCCAAGATGGCACACTTCATCCCGTGTGCCAATGTCAATGATGCCATGCAAACAGCGGAGCTGTTTTTCAAGGAGATAGTACGGCTTCATGGAGTGCCAAGGACCATCGTATCAGACAGGGACACCAAGTTTCTCAGCCATTTCTGGAGAACCCTTTGGAGGAAGCTAGGCACGAAGCTACTCTTCTCTACCACCTGCCATCCTCAAACCGATGGCCAAACTGAAGTTGTCAACAGGACACTATCAACTCTTCTCAGGACTACACTAGGGAAGAACCTCAAGACTTGGGTGGAGTGCCTGCCATTCATAGAGTTCGCATACAACCGAGTCGTGCACTCAGCAACCAAGAAGACACCATTTGAAGTATTATACGGCGTCAACCCTCTCACCCAATTAGAGCAAACGCCACTGCCACCAGCAGAGATGACCAACCTCAACAGAGCATCCAAGGCAGAGTTCATAAGGAAGTTACACCAGAAGGTAGCAAAAAACGTGGAGAAGAGGACCGGGCAGTACGTGACTCATGCCAACAAGGGAAGAAAGGAGGTGATCTTTCAACCAGGCGATTGGGTGTGGCTACACCTACGGCTGGAGAGGTTCCCCAACCTAAGGAATTCCAAGCTAGCACCAAGAGGAGATGTACCATTCAGAGTGCTGGAGAGGATCAACAACAAGGCCTACCGGATCGAGCTCCCAGGTGAGTTTAATGTGTCCAATACGTTCAACGTAACTGACTTAGCCCCTTTCCATGCAGATGAACCAGTTTTGAGGTCAAAACCTACTGAAGAGGGAGGGGATGATGAGGACATCAGGTCGTATGTCCAGCCAGGAGACCAGAGTGGCCGACCAGGAAGCTTGCCCGAGACAGCAGGGCCATCTAGCACGCCTGCCAGCCCAAGCAGTACCGCCGGACCCTCGACCAATAGGACCAGACCAACCTGCAATGCCGGCGGAGAGGCCCAAGCTTCCGGCACACTTGGTGGCGATGTGGATGACACCGCCGGTCCCCTTGGTGATGCCGCCGACTCCGGGATCAACTTGGCCGGTCCTGAAGGCATTCCGGCCAGTACCTCGCACAGTCCAGCCGGTACAGCCGATCCAGCCGAGTGCACGAGCATTTCTACTTCTACACAAGGAAACTCGGATCAGATAAGCTACCAGCTTCAGGACATGCATCTAGAGGAAGTCTCCACACCAGTAGTGCCACCAGGAGCAATGAAAAGAAGCAGATCAAGAGCACTCTTCCACAAGTTCAGCTTATGGGTCGACAAGCTCCTAGAGGAAGATCAACTAAGGGCAATGGGCCAGAAGTGCAAATTAGAGTCCAAAGGCTTCTCAACAACACAAGGGACATCAGAGATTTGGGCTTTAGTTGCAAGAGAGGTCAGGGCCCAAAGATTCCTAACCCTACTCCAAGTCGAAGACTAGGAGCAAGGCGCGTGCATGCCACAAGGACGGCCACCTTCCATTTCTTGGCCGTGAGGTAAGTAAGGTAAGTTTTCAATAAGAATATTTGCCTCTTTCGGTTTTGCAGGGTAGGATCTAGAATATCTACATTTATTGAGTCAAAGACATTTTAGGAATAGGTCCTTTTTCGATTATACACTTTTGTATCTTTTCCTTTTGTGCATTTTTGTAAATTTTCTTTTTCTTATTTGAGTCCACCCTATTAGGTCAAGCTGTCGAGCATATTAATAAGGCTCCTTCCAGCATTGTAGTTCGACAACCTTTTTGTTATTAATAAAGTGCGAGTTTTCTTCTACAAGTTTTTCTCTCAAAGAGACTTGTGCGTTTAGAACCTAGTTGAGACCAGCCCTCCTAGCTCTAAGTTTGTGATTTATCACGAGGTTCATCACTCCTCGTGTGGTTCACTTCACCCTTCACCCAATACCAAACCAAAAACCCCCTATCCAGAAGTCTAAGGTTGAGTTTCTCACCTAACCTTCTCCAAACAGCCCACGCGCATCCAAGCCTTGAATCAAGGCTTGTATCAAGTTACCACAAAGTTTCCAGGTAATCCAGTTTATTACAAACCGCATGATGCCATTCATTATGCTTCATTATAAGCATTTAGAGTTTAAAATGACACGAATCTAACGCCCATGATAAGTTAGCTTAATTTCCTATATTGTGACAACATTTGAGATGGAAAGAGCTACCACAAAGCCTTCAAGTAATCCAAGTATCCCTATATTGTGACAAAACTTAAGACCAAAATAGGTACGACAAAGCCTCCAAGTAATCGAATCTTTCCCAAACTGCTTTATGCCATGCATTATGCATCATTTGCAATCCTTTGCTCAATGAGCACTAGTGATCAGTTTAGAATGATCATTTTAACTAGCCGATCAAGTTGTCACGTCCGCACTAAATCGTCCGTAACTTTTGATTTAGAGTTCAAAGTGACATGAATCCAACGCCCAAATAAAACTAGCTCAATTTTCTATATTGTGACAAAAATTAAGTCCTAAATCGCTACGAGAAAGCCTCTAAGTAGTCGAATATATCATAAAATTCGTGATACCATGCATTATGCTTCATTTATAATCCCTTACTAAAAGAGCACTAATGATCAGTTCAGAATTATCATTTTAATTGGCAAATCAACTTGACATGTTCGCACTAAATCGTCTGTAACTTTTGATTTATAGCTCCAAATAACATGAATCCAATGCCCACATTAAGCTATATCAATTTTCCATATTGTGACAATATTTGAGATTTAAAGAGCTATGACAAAGTTTCCAAGTAATCCAATGTATCACAAACTTCGTGATGCCATGCATTACACTTGATTTGAAAGTATTTACTCAATAAGCACAAGTGATTAGTTTATAAAAATAATTTTAACTGGCCAGTCAAGTTGACATATAGGCATTAAATCGTACGTAACTTTTGATTTATAGTTCAGAATGACACGAATCCAACACCCAAGTTAAGTTAGCTCCATTTTCTATATCGGGACAACATTTGAGGCTGAAAGAGGTACCATAAAGCCTTCAAGTAATCCAAATATCCCAAACTGCATGATGACATGCATTATGCTTCATTTTTTAACCTTCTCTAAATGAGCACCAATGTTCAATTTAGAATGATCATTTTAACTGACCAATCAATTTGATATATGTGTACTACATCGTCCGTAACTTTTGATTTAGAGTTCAAAATTATACGAAGATAATGCCCATGTTAAGCTAGCTCAATTGTCTGTATTGTGACAAGATTTAAGACCAAAATAACTACGAAAAAGCTTCCAAGTAATCGAATCTTTCCCAAACTGCTTTACCCCATGAATTGTGCTTCATTTAAAATCCTTTGCTGATTGAGCACCAATGATCAATTTAGAATGATCATTTTACCTAGCCGATCAAGTTGTCACGTCTGCACTAAGTCGTCCGTAACTTTTGATTTAAAATTCAGAGTGACATGAATCCAATGTCCAAATAAATCTAGCTCAGTTTTCTATATTTTTACAAAAATAAAGACCGAAATAGCCACGACAAAGCGTCCAAGTAATCGAATATATCATAAATTGCGTGATACCATGCATTATGATTCATTTATACGCCATTGCTCAATGAACACCAATTATCAGTTTAGAATGATCATTTTAACTACCTGATCAACTTGAGTTATCCACATTAAATTGTCTTTAGCTTTCAATTTAGAGCTCAAAATGACATGAATCCAACGCCGACGTTAAACTATCTAAATTTTCCATATTGTGACATCCTCTGAGACTGAAAAGGCTACGACTAAGTCTCTAAGTATTCCAATATACCCCAAACTGCATGATGCCATGCATTATGCTTCATTTATAAGCCTTTCCTGAAAGGGTACCAATGATCAGTTTAGAATGATTACCTTAATTGGCCGATCAAGTTGACATGTACACACTAAATCGTCTGGAACTTTTGATTTAGAGTTTATAATGACACGAATCCAATGCTCACGTTAAGCTAGCTCAATATTTTGTATTGTGACATAATTTAATACCGAAATAGCTACAAAAAGCCTCCAAGTAATCCAATCTATCTAAAATTATGTGATGCTCCCATTATGCTTCATTTATATGCTTTAACTCAATGAGTACCAATGATCAGTTTAGAATGATCAATTGAACTATCTAATCAACTTGACATGTCCATACTAAATCGTTTTTAATTTTACATTTAGAGCTCAAAATGACATGAATCAACCGCCCACGTTAAGCTAGCTCAATGTTTCATATTGCGACAACATTTGAGAGTGAAAGAGCTACGACAACACTTACAAGCAATACAATGTTTCCAAAACTGGGTGATACCATGCATTACGCTTCATTTATAACTCTTTACTCAAGGAGCACCAATGATCAATTTAGAATGATCATTTTAACTGCCCGAACAACTTGACATGTACGAACTAAATCGTCAGTGACATTTGATTTAGAGTTTAGAATGACACGAATGCAACGCCCACGTTAATCTACCTCAATTTTCTATATTATGACAACATTTGAGACTGAAAAAGCTACCAAAACGTTTCCAATTAATCCAATTTACCACAAACTGAATGATGTCATGCATTATGCTTCATTTATAAGCCTTTACTCAAGCAGCGCCAATGATCAGTTTAGAATGATCATTTTAACTGCCCTATTAACTTGACATGTTTGCACTATATTGTCTCTAAATTTTGATTTAGAGTTCAGAATGACACGAATCCAACGCCCATGATAAGCTAGCTCAATTTTCTTGTGACAACATTTGAGACTGAAATAGCTACCACAAAGCCGTTAAGTAATCCAAGTATCTTAAACTGCATGATGACATGCATTAATGCTTCATTTATAAGACTTTTCTAAAGGAGCACCAATGACCTGTTTAGAATGATCATTTGAACTAACCAATCACCTTGACATATTCGTACTAAATCGTCCATAACTTTTGATTTAGAGTTCAGAATGAAACGAATTCAACACTCATCTTAAGATGGCTCAATTTTCTATATTGTGAAAATTTTTAAGACCAAACTAGTACGACAAAGCCTCAAGTAATCAAATCTTTCCCAAACTGCTTTATGCCATGCATTATGCTTCATTTACAATCCTTTCAATGAGCACCAATAGTAAGTTTAGAATGATCATTTTAACTAACCGATCAAGTTGTCATATCGTACTAAATCGTCCAAAACTTTTGATTTATAGTTAGGAATGAAATGAATACAACGTACAAATAAAGCTAGCTCAATTTTCTATATTGTGACAAAAGGTAAGACCGAAATATCTACAACAAAGCCTTCAAATAATCGAATCTATCCTAAACTGTCTGACGCCATGCATTATGCTTCATTTATACACCATTGCTCAATGACCACCAATGATCAATTTAGAATGATCATTCTAACTAGCTGATCAACTTGACATGTCCACACTAAATTGAGTTTAAGTTTTGATTTAGACCTCAAAATCACATGAATCCAATGCCCACGTTAATCTTGCTCAATTTTCCATATTCTGAAAACCTTTGAGACTGAAAGCGCTATGAAAAAGCCTCTAAGTATTATAATATACCCCAAACTGCATATTGCCATGCGTTATGCTTCATTTAAAAGCCTTTCCTGAAGGGGTACCAATGATAAGTTTAGAATGATCACCTTAACTGGCTGATCAAGTTGACATGTATGCACTAAATCATCTGTAACTTTTGATTTAGAGTTCAGAATGACACAAATCCAACGCTCACGTTAAGCTAGCTCAATATTTTGTGGTGTGACAAAATTTAAGACGGAAATAGCTTCAAAAAACCCTGCAAGTAATCATCATATCTACCAAAGATTGCGTGATGCTCCATTATGCTTCATTTATACGCTCTAACTCAACGAGTACTAATGATCAGTTTAGAATGATCATTTAAACTATCTAAATCAACTTGACATGTCCGTACTAAATCATTTTTAACTTTTCATTTAGAGCTCAAAATGACATGAATCAACCGCCCATGTTAACCTAGCTCAATGTTCCATATTGTGACAGCATTCGAGAGTGAAAGAGCTATGACAAAACTTCCAAGTAATATAGTGTATCCAAAAACTGTGTGATGACATGCATTAGGCTTCATTTGTAAGTCTTTACTCAAGGAGCACCAATGATCAGTATAGAATGCTCATTTTAACTGCCTGATCAACTTGACATGTACGCACTAAATCGTCTGTGAATTTTGATTTAGGGTTCAGAATGACAGGAATCCAATGCCCACGTTAAGGTAGCTCCATTTTCTATATTATCCCAACATTTGATACTGAAAGAGCTACGACAAAGTTTTTAAGTGTATCAAAAACTGCGTGGTGCCATGCATTACGCTTCATTTATAAGTATTTACACAAGGAGCAGTAATGATCAGTTTAGAATGATCATTTTAACTGGCCGATCAACTTGACATGTGCACACTAAATCATGTGTAACTTTTGATTTAGAGTTCAGAATGACACAAAAAATGCCCATGTTAAGGTAGCTCAATTTTCTATGTTGTTACAAAATAGATACGACAAAGCCTCCAAGTTATCGAATCTATCCCAAACTGCGTTATGCCATGCATAATGCTTCATTTCTAAACCTTTGCTCAATGAGCACCAATGATGATCCTAGAAAGAAGAATTTAACTGGTTGATCAACTTGACATGTATGCACTAAATCAACCCCTAACTTTTGATTTAAGGTTCAGAATGACACGAATCCAACGCCCATGTTAAACTAGCTCATTTTCCTATATTGTGACATACCTTTTCTTAATGAGCTCTATTGATCAGCTTAGAACGATCAGTTTAGAACGGTCAATTTAACTTGCCGATGAACTTGACATGTCCGCACTAAGTCATCCATGACTTTTGATTTAGAGTTCAGAATGACACGAATCCAACACTCAAGTTAAGGTAGCTCAATATTCTCTATTGTGATAAAATTTAAGACCCAAATAACTATGACAAACTCTGCAACATTTGAGACTGCGTGATGCCATGCATTATACTTCCTTTATGGGTTTTTACTCAATGAGTACCAATGATAAGTTTAGAATGATCATTTTAGCTAGCTGATCAACTTGACATGCATGTCCGCACTAAATCGTCTTTAACGTTTGATTTAGACCTCAAAGTGACATGAATCCAACGCACACGTTAAGCTAGATATATTTTCCATATTGTGACACCATTTCAGACTGAAAGAGATATGACAAAGCTAAGTAATTCAATGTATACCAAACTGAGTGATGCAATGCATTACGCTTCATTTATAAGTCTTTACTCAATGAGCACAAATGATCACTTTGGAATGATCATTTTAACTGGTCGATAAACTTGACATGTACGCACTAAATTGTCCGTAACTTTTATTTTGAGTTCAATTTGACACGAATCCATAAGCCACGTTAAACTAGCTCAATTTTCTATATATTGACAACATTTGAGACTGAAAGAGCTATCACAAAGTTTTCAAGTAATCCAATTTATCACAAACTGCATGATGCCATGCATTATGCTTTATTTATAATCCTTTACTCAAGGAGCAACAACGATGAGTTTAGAATGATCATTTTAACTGGCCCATTTACTTCATATGTCCGCAATAAATCGTTTGTAACTTTTTTTTAGAGTTCAGAATGACACAAATCCAACTCCCATGATAAGCTAGCTCAATTTTCTATATTTGTGACAACATTTGAGACTGAAAGAGCTATGACAAAACCTCCAAGTAATCCCATGTATCCCAAACTGCGTGATGTCATGCATTACGCTTCATTTCTATGTCTTTACTCAATGAGTACCAATGATCAGTTTAGAATGATCATTTTAACTGGCCGATCAACTTGTCTTGTACGCACTAAATCGTTGATTTCGAGTTGAGAATGACACGAATCTAATGCCGATGTTAAACTAGCTCAATTTTCTATATTTTGACAATATTTGTGAATAAAAGAGCTACTACAAATCCTTCGATTCATCCAATGTATCCCAAACTGCGTGATGCCATGAATTATGCTTCATTAACAAGCCCTTACTCAAGGAGCACCAATGATTTGTTTAGAAAGATCATTTTAACTAACCGATAACCTTGATATGTCCACACAAAATCGTTTGTATCTTTTGATTTATAGTACAAACTAGCATGAATCAAACTCCCATGTTAAGCTAACTCCACTTTCCATATTGTGACAATATTTGAGACCGAAAGAGCTACAATAAAGCCTCCAAGTAATCCAATATATCCCAAACTGTGTGATACCATGCATTACGCTTGATTTAAAAGTCTTCCGTAAATGAGCACCAATGATTAGTTTATAATGATCATTTTAACTGGCCGATCCACTTGACATGTACGCACTAAATCGTACGTAACTTTTGAGTTCGAGTTCAAAATGACACGAATCCAATGCACATATTAAGCTAGCTCAATTTTTTATATTGTGAAAACATTTGAGATTGAAAAACCTAACAAAAAGCCTTCAAGTAATCCAAGGTATCCCAAACTGCATCATGCCATGCATTATGCTTCATTTATAAGCTTATACTCAAGGAGCACCAATATGAGTTTAGAATCATCATTTTAACTGGCCGATCTACTTAACATGTTTGCACTAAATTGTCTTTAACATTTGATTTAGAGTCAGAATGACATGAATCCAACGCCCACGTTAAGCTTGTTGAATATTCTATTTTGTTACAAAATTGAGGACCAAAATAGCTACGACAAAGTCTCTAAGTAATCCAATCTATCCCAAATTGCGTGATGCCATACATTATACTTCATTTGTATACCTTTGCTCTATGAGCACCAACAATAAGTTTAGAATGATCATTTTAACAAGTTGATCAACTTGACATGTGAGCACTAAATCATCCATAACTTTTAATTTAGAGTATGGAATGACAAGAATCCAACACCCACGTTAAGCTACCTCAATTTTATATATTGTGACAAAATATAAGACCGTATTAGCTACGACACAGCCTCCAAGTAATCCAATTTATCCCAAACTTCGTGACGCCAGGCATTATGCTTCATTTGTAAACCATTGCTCAATGAGCACAAACGATCAGTTTATAATAATCATTTTAACTAGCTGATCAACTTGACATGTATGCACTAAATCATCTTTAACTTTTGATTTAGAATTTCAAATGGCACATATCCAACGCCCACATTAATCTAGCTCAATTTTCAATATTGTGACAACATTTGAGATTGAAAGAACAACCACAAAGCCTATAATGATTATTTAGAATCATCAGTTTAGAATGATCACTTTAACTGGGTGTTCAACTTGGCATGTCCGCACTTGATCATCCGTAATATTTGATTTAGAGTTCACAATGACAAGAATTAAATGCCCACGTTAAGCTAGTTCAATACTATAATATGTGACGATATTTAAGAACAAAATAGCTACGACAAAGCCTCCAAGTAATCAAATGCATGCAAAACTGCATGATTCCGTGCATTATTCTTCATTTATAAGCCTTTACTCAAGGAACACCAACGATAAGTTTAGAAGTATCATTCTAACTCGCCGATGAACTTGAAATGTACGCACTAAATCATCCGTAACTTTTGACTTAGAATTCAGAATGACATGAATCCAATGCTTACATTAAGCTAGCTCAATTTTCTATATTGTGACAACATTTAAGATTGAAAGAGATACCACAAAACCTTAGATTAATCCAATGTATCCTAAACTGCATGATGTCATGCATTATGGTTCATTTATAAGCCTTTACTCAAAGAGCACTAATGACGAGTTTAGAATAATCAGATTAGAATGATCACTTTAACTAGCCGATCAACTTGACACGTCCGCACTAAATCATCCGTAACATTTAATTCGGATTTCAGAATGACACGAATCAAACGCCTACGTTAGACTAGCTCAATATTATATTTTGTGACAAAAATTTAAGACTGAAATAGCTACGACAAAGCCTCTAAGTAATCAAATGTATCCCAAACTGCATGATGCCATGCATTACGCTTCATATATAAGCTTTTACTCAAGGAGCACCAACATAAATTTAGAATGATCAATTCAACTAGCCGTTAAACTTGACATGTCCGCACATCGTTCGTAACTTTTGATTTAGAGTTTAGAATGACAAGAATCCAACACCCACGTTAAGCTAGCTCAATATTCTATATTGTGGCAAAATGTAAGACGAAAATAGCTACGACAAAGCCTCTAAGTAATCCAATCTATCCCGAATTCCATGATGCCATGCATTATGCTTCATTTGTAAACTTTTGCTCAATGAGCGCCAATGATCATTTTAACTAGCTCATCAACTTGACATATCCGCACAAAATCGTCTTTAACAGTTGATTTAGAGCATAAAATGACATGAATCCAATGCCGACGTTAATGTAGTTCAATTTTGAATATTGTGACAACATTTGAGAATGAAAGAGCTACAACAAACCCTCCAAGTAATTCAATATATCCCAAACTGTGTGATGCCATGCATTATGATTCATTAACAAGCCCTTACTCAAGGAGCAATAATGATAAGTTTAGAATGATTATTTTATATGGCCGGTCAACTTGACATGTCCGCACTAGATGGTCCGTAACTTCTGATTTAGAGCTCAAAATAACATGAATCCAACGCCTACGTTAAGCAAACTCAATTTCCCATATTGTGACAATATTTTAGACTAAAAGAGCTATGACAAAGCCTCCAAGAAATCCAATGTATCCCAAACTGTGTGATGTCATGCATTACATTTCATTTATAAATCTTTACCTCAATGAGCACAAATTATTAGTTTATAATGATAATTTTAACTAGCCGATCAACTTCACATGTAAGAACTAAATCGTACATAACTTTTGATTTATAGTTCAGATTGAGACGAATCCAAAACCCATGATAAGCTAGCTCAATTTTCTATATCGTGACAACATTTGACTGAAAGATGTACCACAAAGCATTCAAGTAATCCAAGTATCCCAAACTGCATGATGACATGCATTATGCTTCATTTATAAGCCTATTCTAAAGGAGCACCAATGACCAGTTTAATGATCATTTTAAACTAACCGATCAACTTCATATATTCGCACTAAATCGTCCGTAACTTTTGATTTAGAGTTCAGAATGACATGAATACAACGCCCATGTTAAGCTGGCTTAATTTTCTATATTGCGACAAAATTTAAAACCAAACTAGATACGACAAAGCCTCAAGTTATCGAATCTTTCCAAAACTGCTTTATGCCATGCATTATGTTTCATTTGCAATCCTTTGCTCAGTGAGCACCAATGATCAGTTTAGAATGATCATTTTAACTAGCTGATCAAGTTGTCATGTCGCACTAAATCGTCCATAGCTTTTGATTTATAGTTAAGAATAAAATGAATACAACACAGAAATAAAGCTAGCTCAATTTTCTATATTGTGACAAAAAAGAAAGGCCGAAATAGCTACGGCAAGGCCTTCAAATAATCGAATCTATCCTAAACTGTCTGATGCCATGCACTATGCTTCATTTATACGCCATTGCTCAATGACCACCAATGATAACTTTAGAATGATCATTTTAACTCGCTGATCAACTGGACATGTCCACACTAAATTGAATTTAACTTTCGATTTAGAGCTCAAAATCACATGAATCCAATGCCCACGTTAATCTAGCTATATTTTCCATATTCTGACAACCTTTGAGGCTGAAAGCGCTACGAAAAAGCATCTAAGTATTCCCATATACCCAAAACTGCATGATGACATGCACTATGCTTCATTTATAAGCCTTTCCTAAAAGGGAAGCAATGATAAGTTTAGAATGATCACCTTAACTGGCTGATCAAGTTGACATGTCGGCACTAAATCATCCGTAACTTTTGATTTAGAGTTCAGAATGATACGAATCCAACGCTCACGTTAAGCTAGCTCAATATTTTGTGGTGTGAAAAATTTAAGACTGAAATACCTTCAAAAAAGACTCCAAGTAATCATCATCTCTATCAAAAATTGTGTGGTGCCTCATTATGCTTCATTTATACGCTTTAACTCAACGAGTACCAATGATCAGTTTAGAATGATCATTTAAACTAGCTAATCAACTTGACATGTCCACACTAAATTATCTTTAACTTTTCATTTATAGCTCAAAATGACATGAATCAACCGCCCACGTTAACCTTGCTCAATGTTCCATGTTGTGACAACATTCGAGAGTGAAAGAGCTATGACAAAGCTTCTAAGTAATATAGTGTATCCAAAACTGCGTGATGACATGCATTAGGCTTCATTTATAAGTCTTTACTCAAGGAGCACCAATGATCTGTATAGAATGCTCATTTTAACTGCCCGATCAACTTGACATGTACGCACTAAATCGTCTGTGACTTTTGATTTAGAGTCCATAATAACACGAATCCAATGCCCACGTTAAGCTAACTCCATTTTCTATATTATCACGACATTTGAGACTAAAAGAGCTAAGACAAAGTTTCTAAGTGTATCCAAAACTGCGTGATACCATGCATTACGCTTCATTTATAAGTATTTACTCAAGGAGAAGTAATGATCAGTTTAGAATGATCATTTTAACTGGCCGATCAACTTAACATGTGTGCACTAAATCATGTGTAACTTTTGATTTAGAGTTTAGAATGACACGAAAAAATGCCCATGTTAAGGTAGCTCAATTTTCTATATTGTGATAAAATTTAAGAACAAAATAGATACGATAAAGCCTCCAAGTTATCGAATCTATTCCAAACTGTGTTATGACATGCATAATGCTTCATTTCTAAACCTTTGCTCAATGAGCACCAGTGATGATCTTAGAAAGAAGAATTTTAACTGGTTGATCAACTTGACATGTATGCACTAAATCTACCCGTAATTTTTGATTTAAGGTTCAGAATGACACGAATCCAATGCCCACGTTAAGCTAGCTCATTTTTCTACATTGTGACGTACCTTTACTCAATGAGCTCTAATGATCTGCTTATAACGAGCAGTGTAGAATTATCAATTTAACTTGCCGATCAACTTGACATGTCCGCACTAAGTCGTCCGTGACTTTTGATTTAGAGTTCAGAATGACACGAATCCAACGCTCAAGTTAAGGTAGCTCAATATTCTCTATTCTGATAAAATTTAAGACCCAAATAACTATGACAAAGCCTCCTACATTTGAGACTGCGTGTGCCATGCATTATTTTTCCTTTATACGCTTTTCCTCAATGAGTACCAATGATAAGTTTAAATGATCATTTTAGCTAGCTGATCAACTTGACATGTCCGCACTAAATCGTCTTTAAATTTTGATTTAGAGCTCAAAGTGACATTAATCCAATGCACACGTTAAGCTAGATATATTTTCCAGATTGTGACAACATTTCAGACTGAAATAGATATGACAAAGCCTCCAAGTAATTCAATGTATACCAAACTGCGTGATGCAATGCATTAAGCTTCATTTATAAGTCCTTAGTCAATGAGCACAAATGATCACTTTAGAATGATCATTTTAACTAGTTGATAAACTTGACATGTACGTACTAAATTGTCCGTAACTTTTATTTTGAGTTCAATATGACATGAATCCAAATGCCACGTTAAACTAGCTCAATTTTCTATATTTTGAGAACATTTGAGACTGAAAGACCTATCACAAAGTTTCCAAGTAATCCTATTAATCACAAACTGCATGATGCCATGCATTATTCTTCATTTATAATCCTTTACTCAAGGAGCACCAACGATCATTTTAGAATGATCAGTTTAACTGGCCCATTTACTTGATATGTACGCAATAAATCGTTTGTAACTTTTGATTTAGAGTTCTGAATGACACGAATCCAATGCCCATGAAAAGATAGCTCAATTTTCTATATTTGTGACAACATTTGAGACTGAAAGAGCTATGACAAAGCCTTCCAAGTATCCCATGTATCCCAAACTGCGTGATGTCATGCATTTACGCTTCATTTATAAGTCTTTACTCAATGAGTACCAATGATCTGTTTAGAATGATCATTTTAATTGGCCGATCAACTTGTCATGTACGCACTAAATTATTGATTTAGAGTTGAGAATGACACGAATCTAACGCCCACATTAAACTAGCTAAATTTTATATATTTTGACAACATTTGAGAATAAAAGAGCTAATACAAATCCATTGATTCATCCAATGTATCCCAAACTATGTGACACTAAATCGTCCGTAACATTTGATAAAGAGTTCAGAATGACACGAATCCCACGCCCACATTAAGCTACCTCAATTTTCCATATTGGGACAACATTTGAGATTGAAAGATCTACCACAAAGGCTTCAAGTAATCCAATCAATCCTAAACTGCGTGATGCCATGTGTTATGCTTCATTTATAAGCCTTTACTCAAGGAGCACAAATGATCAGCTTAGAACGATCAGTTTAGAACGATCAATTTAACTGGCTGATCAACCCGGCATTTCCTCACTAAATCATTTATAACTTTTGATTTAGAGTTCAGAATGACACGAATCAAACGCTCACATTAAGTTAGCTCAATAGTCTATATTGTGACAAAAAGTTTAGACCTAAATAGGTATGACAAAGCCTCCAAGTAATCCAATCTATTCCAAACTGCGTGATGCCATGCATTATGCTTCATTTGTAAACATTTGCTCAATGAGCACCAATGATCATTTTAGAATGATCAATTTAACTAGCCGATAAACTTGACATGTCCGCACTAAATCGTTTGTAACTTGTGATTTAGTGTATAGAATGACACGAATCCAACGTCCACGTTAATCTAGCTCAATTATATATATATATATATATATTGACAACATTTGAGACTAAAAGATCTACTACAAAGCCTTCAACTAATTCAATGTATCCCAAACTGCGTGATGCCATGCATTATGCTTCATTTATAAGCCTTTACTCAAGGAGCACCAATGATCTGTTTAGAAAGTCATTTTAAATGGCCAATCAACTTGATATGTCCACACTAAATTGTCCATAACTTTTGATTTAAAGTTCAGCATGACACAAATCCACATTAAGCTATCTTAAGTTTCTATGTTGTGACAAAGTTTAAGACCAAAGTAGCTTTGATAGAGACTCCAAGTAATCCAATCTATCCCAAACTGTGTAATGCCCTACATTATGTTTCATTTGAAAACCTTTACTCAATGAGAACCAATGATCAATTTAACTAGCCGATAAACTTGACATGTCTGCACTAAATCGTTTGTACTTGTGATTTAGAGTTCAGAATGTCACGAAGCCAACACCCATGTTATGCTAGCTCAATTTTCTATATTATAACAACATTTGAGACAGAAAGAGCTACAACAAAGCCGCCAAGTAATCCAACGTATCCAAAACTACGTGATGCCATGCATTATGTGAAACACCCTTCCCGGATTATCAGTCTGAAGAGGTTGTTCCCTTTCGGATTCACCAAGGAATTCCGAGTCTAAGGTCCATATTTTAGGGTCCTTTATTTAGTCTAAGTCCAAATTCGAGTTATTCTGAGATTCATGAGTTTTTAGAGTCATTTATTCAAGTCATAATATAAAAGATTCGGATTTTGATTGAAGTATAAGAATAGGATTCATTACAACATGAAAGTTTGCCCGAAGGCTTACACATTCAAACGATCCTAACTACCCGGACCCATACACCACCCATATACTCGGGCCACCAGCCTTGCGCTCAAGCCAAATCCTTACCACGATCACCATCTTTTCCTGAAAAAGGCCAAAGCTGCAAAATTATCCTGGACTTAGCCAACATTACTCCATAAGGCTTTAGAAAATGCATGAATGAATGCAACTCATGCAAAACTCGTCAATTCTCTAAGTTTAACTTAAAATTCGACCAAGACACACTCGGATCGGTCTTGGGCAAATCCGATCGACCAAACGTCCATGATAGGAATCACCCGAATCCTTTGGCCAGCCGATACTTGACCAGCTGCCGGCCAGCTGCCGGCCAGCTCTGCCAGCTGCCGGCCAGCTCGTCCAACTGCCGGCCAGCTCGTCCAACTGATCTGTACTGAGGATCGGGGGTGTTACAAGTCTCCCCAACTTGAAGTGGATTCGTCCTCAAATCCAAGCCAAGTATCTGGTTGGTTTCCCACTCCTCGAACCACTTAGGAAATTAGGCCTTCATTTTGTCTTCGGTTTCCCAAGTCATTTCTTCGGTCTCATTGCACTTCCATACTACCTTGAGCATCTGAACCACCTTTCTTTTGGTAACTCTTTCCATTCAGGTGATGATCCGAACAGGAATAGCTTCTAAAGTTAGTTTTTTCCTTAGTTCAGTAGGTTTGGTGCGGAAACGACTATGTCTTGGTCCGATAGGCACTTCCTTAGTTGTGATACATGAAAGACGTTATGGAACATGTCCATTTTGGGTGGTAAGTCCAGTTTGTATGCGACCAATCCAACTCTCTCTGTGACTTTAAACTGGCCTACGTACTTTGGATTCAACTTTCCACTCTACGAATTTCGATTCCTTCCCTTACATGTACCGCTGGGCCTTTGACCTATAGGACCAGACCGGTCAACATTGCCGGCGGAGAGGCCCAAGCATCCGCCACACTTGGTGGGGACGTGGATGACACCGCCGGTCCCCCTGATGACACCGCCGGTCCCCCTGATGACACCGCCGACTCCGGGATCAACTTGGCCGGTCCTGAAGTCATTCTGGCCAGTACCGCGCACAATCCAGTCGGTACAACCGATCCAGCCGAGTACACGCGCACTTCCACTTCTACACAAGAGGACTCGGACCAAATGAGCTACCAGCTCCAGGACATGCACCTAGAAGAAGTATCTACACCAGTGGTACCTCCAGGAGCAATGACAAGAAGCAGATCAAGAGCACTCTTCCACAAATTCAGCTTATGGGTCGACAAGCTCCTAGAGGAAGAGCAGCTAAGGACAATGGGCCAGAAGAGCAAATTAGAGTCCAAAGGCTTCTCAACAACACAAGGAACATCAGAGACTTGGGCTTTAGTGGCAAGAGAGGTCAGGGCCCAAAGATATTTAACCCTATTCCAAGTCGAAGACTAGGAGCAAGGCGCGTGCATGCCACAAGGAAGGCCACCTTCCATTTCTTGGCCGTGAGGTGAGTTAAGGTAAGTTTACATTCTAATATATGCCTCTTTCTGTTTTGCAGGGTAGGATCTAGTTGCTTTACATTTTTGAGTCAAGAACATTTTAGGAATAGGTCCTTTTTCGGTTATACACTTTTGTATTTTTTCCTTTTGTGCACTTTTGTAAACTTTCCTTTTCTTTATTTGTGTTGACCCTAGAAGGTCAAGCTGTCGAGTATATTAATAAGGCTCCTTCCAGCATTGTAGTTCGACAACCTTTTTGATATTAATAAAGTAGAACTTTCTTCCTACAAGCTTTCTCTCAAAAGAGACTTGTGCGCTTAGAACCTAGTTGAGACCAGCCCTCCTAGCTCTAAGTTTGTGATTTATCACGAGGTTCATTACCCCTTGTGTGGTTCACTTCACCCCTCCATCGAATACCAACTCAAAACCCCTATCCAAGAAGTCTATGGTCGAGTTTCTCACCTAAACTTCTCCAAACAGCCCACGCGCATACAACCTTGAATCAAGGCTTGTATCAACCTACCTCGAACTCCAAATTTCTTCTTCGTTTGTCCGCATAACTTTTCTGTCTATCTGGGGCCTCCTTCATTTTGATCCTTAAGAACTTGATCTTCTCAGTGGTTTCATCCACAATATCTGGTCCAAGGTCCTATGCTCCCCGACTTTGGTCCAACACAATGGGGTCCGACAAAGCCGTCCTTGCATGCTTCATAAGAAGACATTCCGATGCTTGTGTGGAAGCTATTGCTGTATGAGAATTCGGCTAAGGGCAGATATTTTTCCCAAGATCCGCCCCAATCAAAAACACATGCCCGCAACATGTCCTCGAGTGTCTGGATGGTTCGTTCGGATTGCCAATCTGTTTGGGGGTGGTAAGCCGTGCTCATGTTCACCCTCGTTCCTAAGGCCCTTTGGAATGCATTCCAAAAATGGGCAGTGAATCGTGGATCCCGATCGGACACAATGCGTACCGGAACTCCATGCAATTGGACTATCTCTTCCACATAACGTGCCGCAATTCTTTCTGCCCCATCCCTTTTCTGGATAGCCAAGAAGTGTGTCGACTTGGTCAGCCTATCCACGACCACCCCGATAGCATCATGCAGTGCCTTGGTCCTTGGTAACCCACTCACAAAATCCATTGTGAAATGGTCCCACTTCCATTCCAGAATGGGTAAGTTTTGCAACAAACCACTCGGGACTTGGTGATCTCCCTTGACCAGATGGCAAGTCGGACACTTAGCCACCCATTCAGCCACATTTCTCTTCAGTCCTGCCCAATGATAGTACCGCTTCAAGTCTTGGTACATCTTACTCGCACCCG
The DNA here is from genome assembly GCA_018901935.1 of Pugionium cornutum. Classification (NCBI taxonomy): domain Eukaryota; kingdom Viridiplantae; phylum Streptophyta; class Magnoliopsida; order Brassicales; family Brassicaceae; genus Pugionium; species Pugionium cornutum. The sequence continues at coordinate 15,753,464 of CM032162.1, read as the reverse complement.
GGTGAATTGCGAATTTGGAGTGATGTGCTTCCCTTAGGATTTCTTCTCTTAATTCCCGTACATTAGGAACACACACTTGTCCTCTCATCACAATTGTCCCGTTGTTTGATTTCCCATACTCGGACTGATTGTTCTGGACCGCTTGGTTCAGCAGTTCATCTTTTTCTTGGGCTATTCGGATATTACTCAATAGATCTGCCCGATTTTCTTGTGTCTATACCTAACGGTTCTGGTTCACTTGATATTGCATTCAAATGCATCATCTTAACCAGTCCGACAAGGGTTTCCGCATCCTTTTCCGCATGTACATCCGATCGTCTCCTACTCAAGGCATCCGCCACAAGATTTTCCATTCCCGGGTGGTAGGCAATATCTAGGTCGTAATCAGCCACGAATTCCATACACCTTCTTTGCCTAAGGTTGAATTCGGGTTGAGTGGAAATGTACTTCAGACTCTTATGGTCGGTAAAACCTTGCACTTTGGCTCCATACAAGTATGACCGCCAAATCTTCAATGCAAAGATTACTACCGCCATTTCTAAGTCATGAGTGGAATAGTTTCCTTCATGTTTCCGCAATTTCCTTGATTCGTAGACAATTACCCTACCCTTTTGCTTCAGAACAGCACCCAGCCCAGTTTTGGATGCGTCTGTGTATACTGCATAGGGCTCTTCCGGTTCAGGCAGTGCCAAGACTGGTGCAGTCATCAGCATCTCCTTCAACCGTTGGAAACATTCCTCGCACTCGTCTGTCCACTCGTACTTAAAATCCTTCCCGGTTAGACAGGTCATGGGGTAAGCCATTTTTGCAAACCCATTGACAAACCCATTGACAAACCCATTGACAAACCCATTGACAAACCGGTCCCGGGATCAACTTGGCCGGTCCTGAAGTCATTCCAGCCAGTACCGCGCACAATCCAGCCAGTACAGCCGATCCAGCCGAGTACACGCGCACTTCCACTTCTACACAAGAGGACTCGGACCAAATGAGCTACCAGCTCCAGGACATGCACCTATAAGAAGTATCTACACCAGTGGTACCTCCAGGAGCAATGACAAGAAGCAGATCAAGAGCACTCTTCCACAAATTCAGCTTATGGGTCGACAAGCTCCTAGAGGAAGAGCAGCTAAGGACAATGGGCCAGAAGAGCAAATTAGAGTCCAAAGGCTTCTCAACAACACAAGGAACATCAGAGACTTGGGCTTTAGTGGCAAGAGAGGTCAGGGCCCAAAGATATTTAACCCTACTCGAAGTCGAAAACTAGGAGCAAGGCGCGTGCATGCCACAAGGACGGCCACCTTCCATTTCTTGGCCGTGAGGTAAGTAAGGTAAGTTTTCAATAAGAATATTTGCCTCTTTCGGTTTTGCAGGGTAGGATCTAGAATATCTACATTTATTGAGTCAAAGACATTTTAGGAATAGGTCCTTTTTCGATTATACACTTTTGTATCTTTTCCTTTTGTGCATTTTTGTAAATTTTCTTTTTCTTATTTGAGTCCACCCTATTAGGTCAAGCTGTCGAGCATATTAATAAGGCTCCTTCCAGCATTGTAGTTCGACAACCTTTTTGTTATTAATAAAGTGCGAGTTTTCTTCTACAAGTTTTTCTCTCAAAGAGACTTGTGCGTTTAGAACCTAGTTGAGACCAGCCCTCCTAGCTCTAAGTTTGTGATTTATCACGAGGTTCATCACCCCTCGTGTGGTTCACTTCACCCCTCCATCGAATACCAACTCAAAAACCCCTATCCAAGAAGTCTAAGGTCGAGTTTCTCACCTAAACTTCTCCAAACAGCCCACGCGCATACAACCTTGAATCAAGGCTTGTATCATTTTGGTATCAGAGCTTAAAGCTCCTAAACCAGGTTGTTTCTATCCTTTTGCTTGTTTTGTTTTTAGTTCTTGCATTAGTTTAAGTCGCATTCAAGAAAAATCAAAAAAATAACATCAAACTCCAAACCGAGTGCATCTAGCCTTCTACGTGTATCACTAGGGTTTAGATTCACTTTTGCATTGCCATTCACGTTTTCCTTTTGTTTAAATCATATTTCCTTTATTTTTAAGTTTAATTAAAAAGAAAAGAAAAAGAAAATAGAAAAGATACTAAAAGAATTCGAATTGGACAGCTAGCACAAGTTGTCAAGAAAGTTTCCTTTTTTTCAAATCTTCATATCTTTGAATTTCCAATTCTCAGATTTTTTCCTTTTTGCAAATTTTTGAATCCTTATAAAAAGAAAACCCTCCTAATAATTTAGGAGCATCCTAACTTGTCTTCTTTCTTTGTAGCACACAATGGCAGAAGAAAACAGAGAAGCAACCGAAGCCATGATGGCCATGTTCACCACACAACAAACACAACTCGCATCCATAGGCGAGAGAGGTTGGAGCGCGTGGAAAGACCGGTGAGATTCCAGGCCATAAGGCACGTGAGAGCTGAGCAAGACCGTCCTGAGGGTCCTGAGCACCTTAGGACACGGCACGAACAGGAGGAATCCCAGCCTGATGGAGATGAGGACACACGACCTCATAACTATCACCATAGGCCGAGAGGACCTCCACGGCAACCAGAGGCAGAAGATGATGGCTTTGAGCCATATGGTCTTCACCAGAGACCAAGAATGCCTCCTAGACAACATGAGGATGGAGATGAACATGCCTATAACCGGGTAACTCATCCTGATGTTAAGCTAACTCCTCCAAGTTTTGCAGGAAAATTAGACCCCGAGGCTTACCTAGATTGGGAGAGAAGAATGGATCATATCTTTGATCATTACAACCAACCAGGACCTAGGAGAGTCTCAATGGCAGTAGCACAACTCACGGACAATGACCTCATCTGGTGGGATCGTGAGGTATCTGACAGAAGGAGGAAGAGAATGAGGCCCATAGACTCATGGGTCGACATGAAAGACCTCATACGACAAAGGTTTGTTCCACTTTACTTTCATAGAGATTTGCAACGTCGTTTTCGTACTCTTAAGCAGGGTACCAGATCAGTAGAGGATTACTATGAAGAGTTCGAGAAGATAAGGAACAGATTGGAGCTCAATGATGATGAAGAAGCATTGATGGCACAATTCTTGGATGGACTCCAAGAAAGGATCAGCCGCAAGGTGGAAAGGCAAATCTACAATGACTTCAAAGACTTGTTCAACCTATATGTGCAAGCTGAGCAGCACATCAAACGTAAGAGCCAAGACATCCGCAGCAAGCCTAAGACACCTTGGGCACCAAGCAACATGCCCAAGCCCGTAGACAAAGGCAAGAGCATAGAGATCTAGTCAAGGTTCAAGAGCAAGCCTCCTGAACCCACCCGTGACCAGAGAGAGCCTGGTAAGTCTTCTAACCCTCAAAGATCACGTGACATCACTTGTTTCAAGTGTAGGGGTCGTGGACACATCTCAAGGGAGTGCCCAAACAACCGGGTCATGTTGATTACGGAGGCTGGAGAATATGAGTCCCAAGATGAAGAGGACTATGAACCAGAAGAGGAGTATGGTGACATTGAGTACCCTGATGTGGGGGAAGTGCTGGTCACTAGACGCATCCTCAATGCAATGGTGGATCCTTCAGAGACCATCCAAAGGGAGAACATATTCCACAGCCGTTGCACCATCAAGGGCAAGGTATGTAACCTCATCATAGATGGTGGTTCTTGCACTAACATTGCTAGTGCATATATGGTTGATAAGCTAGGTCTAGAGAAAACAAGGCATCCTCGACCATATAGACTGAGATGGCTGGATGACAAACTGGAGCTCAAGATCCATGAGCAAGTCACTGTGCCATTCAGTGTGGGCAAGTACCAAGGCCAAGTCGTGTGCGACGTGGTGCCCATGCAAGCTGGCCATCTTCTGCTAGAAAGACCATGGCAGTTTGACAAAGAGACCAAGCATGATGGCCGAACCAATCTCTACACTTTTGTGCATGACAAAAGAAAGGTCAGCTTGGCTCCTCTTACACCTGCCCAAGTACATGAGCTACAACTCCAAATGAGTAAGGAAAAGAAACTTGTCAAATCTAATTTTCTTATTCAACCCAGCCATGTCCGGAGAGCTTTAGCCTCGAAGGATTTAATGTTACTAATGGTTTTCAAGGAAGTTTTGAGCATAGAACAGGGACAGGTAGAGCTACTTCCTGAAGTAGCAACTCTCCTCAACAAATTCCAGGATGTATTTCCAGAGGAGATACCAGCAGGCTTGCCTCCTTTACGTGGCATAGAACACCAGATTGATCTAGTGCCCGGAGCAGCCCTACGCAACCGGCCAGCCTACCGGATGAGTCCAGAGGAGTCCAAGGAGCTTGAGAAGCAAGTCAAGGAGCTCCTGGAGAAGGGATATGTTCGAGAGAGCCTCAGTCCATGTGCTGTACCAGTGCTACTAGTGCCCAAGAAGGATGGGACTTGGCACATGTGCGTGGACTGCCGAGCAATCAACAACATCACAGTCAAGTATAGGGATCCAATACCACGACTGGAAGACATGCTAGATGAGCTGAGTGGAGCCACGGTCTTCTCCAAGATAGACCTCAAAAGTGGATACCACCTGGTAAGAATGAACGAAGGTGATGAGTGGAAGACTGCTTTCAAGACAAAGCAAGGGCTCTACGAGTGGACAGTCATGCCATTCGGCTTGACTAATGCCCCAAGCACCTTCATGCACCTTATGAACCAAGTTCTTAGGGCGTACATCAGTAAGTTCGTAGTAGTTTACTTTGATGACATTTTGGTTTATAGTAAGTGCCTACGGGAACACCTCACACATCTTGAGATGGTACTTAAAACCCTTCGACAAGAAGAGCTTTATGCCAATCTCAAGAAGTGCACCTTTTGTACTGATTAGCTTGTCTTTTTAGGTTTTGTTGTGAGTTCACAGGGCCTACAGGTTGATGAAGAGAAGATTCGAGCCATACAAGAATGGCCAACACCAGGAAACATCAGCCAAGTAAGGAGCTTCCACGGACTGGCCAGCTTCTATAGGAGATTCGTGCCCAACTTCAGCAGTATTGCCTCACCTCTGATGGCAGTAGTGAAGAAGAACGTGGGATTCAGCTGGGGAGAAGCTCAGGAGAAGGCATTCCAGGCCTTGAAGAACAGCCTTACACATGCACCAATGCTAGTCCTGCCCGACTTTAACAAGACATTTGAAGTGGAGTGTAATGCCTCTGGAAAAGGCATAGGAGCAGTGCTAACCCAAGGAGGGAGGCCAGTGGCATACTTCAGTGAGAAGCTAGGTGGTGCCTCACTGAACTACCCCACTTATGACAAGGAGCTTTATGCCCTTGTCCAAGCATCGGAGACTTGGCAGCATTACTTGCTGTCCAAGGAGTTTGTGATCCACACTGATCATGGGACTCTCAAACACCTCAGAGGGCAAACCAATCTCAAGAGGAGACATGCCAGGTGGATGGAATTCATAGAAACCTTCCCGTACATCATCAAGTACAAGAAGGGCAAAGACAATGTGGTAGCCGATGCACTATCAAGGAAGTTTGCCTTGATATCAACCATGGAGGCAAAGGTCCTAGGATTCGAGCACATCAAGGACCTCTACAAGGATGATCCTGACTTTGCTTAGAGCTACAAGGAGTGTGGCACAGGGAGTCATGGCAAGTTTTACAGTCATGAGGGATTCTTGTTCGGAGAAAGAAGGCTGTGCATACCACAAGGATCATTAAGGGAGCTTATCATCCGAGAAGCTCATGGAGGAGGACTCATGGGCCACTTTGGTGTCGACAAGACTCTAGCAGTGGTCAAGGAGCACTTCTACTGGCCACACATCAAGAGGACAGTAGAAGCACATTGTGCAAGATGCATCACTTGCAAGAAGGCAAAGTCCGGAGTGCAACCTCACGGGTTGTATCTCCCACTGCCCATACCAACACATCCATGGGTGGACATCTCGATGGATTTTGTTCTAGGTCTGCCAAAGATCAACCACAAAGATGCAATCTTTGTAGTGGTGGACAGATTCTCCAAGATGGCACACTTCATCCCATGTGCCAATGTCAATGATGCCACACAAACAGCTGAGCTGTTCTTCAGGGAGATAGTACGGCTTCATGGAGTCCCAAGGACCATCGTATCAGATAGGGACACCAAGTTCCTCAGCCATTTCTGGAGGACCCTTTGGAGAAAGCTAGGCACGAAGCTACTCTTCTCAACCACTTCCCATCCTCAAACTGATGGCCAAACTGAAGTTGTCAACAGGACACTATCAACTCTTCTCAGAACTACACTAGGGAAGAACCTAAAGACTTGGGTGGAGTGCCTGCCATTCATTGAGTTCGCTTACAACCGAGCCGTGCACTCAGCAACCAAGAAGACACCATTTGAAGTGGTATACGGCTTCAACCCCCTCACCCCATTGGAGCAAACGCCATTGCCACCAGCTGAGATGACCAACCTCAACGGAGCATCCAAAGCAGAGTTCATAAGGAGGTTACACCAGAAGGTAGCAGAAAACTTGGAGAAGAGGACCAGACAGTACGTGACTCATGTCAACAAGGGAAGAAGGGAGGTGATCTTTCAACCAGGCGATTGGGTGTGGCTACACCTACGGCAGGAGAGGTTCCCAAACCTAAGGAGTTCCAAGCTAGCACCAAGAGGAGATGGACCATTCAGAGTGCTCGAGAGGATCAACAGCAACGCCTACCGGATCGAGCTTCCAGGTGAGTTTAATGTGTCTAATACGTTTAATGTTACTGACTTGGCCCCTTTCCATGCAGATGAACCAGTTTTGAGGACAAAACCTACTGAAGAGGGAGGGAATGATGAGGACATCAGGTAATACATCCAGCCAGGAGACCAGACTGGCCGACCAGGAAGCTTGCCCGAGACAGCAGGACCATCTGGCGCGCCTGCCGGACCAGATAGTACCGCCGGGCCTTCGACCTATAGGACCAGACCGGTCAACATTGCCGGCGGAGAGGCCCTAGCTTCCGCCACACTTGGTGGGGACGTGGATGACACCGCCGGTCCCCCTGATGACACCACCGACTCCGGGATCAACTTGGCCGGTCTTGAAGTCATTCCGGCCAGTACCACGCACAATCCAGCCGGTACAGTCGATCCAGCCGAGTACACGCGCACTTCCACTTCTACACAAGAGGACTCGGACCAAATGAGCTACCAGCTCCAGGACATGCACCTAGAAGAAGTATCTACACCAGTGGTACCTCCAGGAGCAATGACAAGAAGCAGATCAAGAGCACTCTTCCACAAATTCAGCTTATGGGTCGACAAGCTCCTAAGGGAAGAGCAGCTAAGGACAATGGGCCAGAAGAGCAAATTAGAGTCCAAAGGTTTCTCAACAACACAAGGAACATCAGAGACTTGGGCTTTAGTGGCAAGAGAGGTCAGGGCCCAAAGATATTTAACCCTACTCGAAGTCGAAAACTAGGAGCAAGGCGCGTGCATGCCACAAGGACGGCCACCTTCCATTTCTTGGCTGTGAGGTAAGTAAGGTAAGTTTTCAATAAGAATATTTGCCTCTTTCTGTTTTGCAGGGTAGGATCTAGAATATTTACATTTATTGAGTCAAAGACATTTTAGGAATAGGTCCTTTTTCGATTATACACTTTTGTATCTTTTCCTTTTGTGCATTTTTGTAAATTTTCTTTTTCTTATTTGAGTCCACCCTATTAGGTCAAGCTGTCGAGCATATTAATAAGGCTCCTTCCAGCATTGTAGTTCGACAACCTTTTTGTTATTAATAAAGTGCGAGTTTTCTTCTACAAGTTTTTCTCTCAAAGAGACTTGTGCGTTTAGAACCTAGTTGAGACCAGCCCTCCTAGCTCTAAGTTTGTGATTTATCACGAGGTTCATCACCCCTCGTGTGGTTCACTTCACCCCTCCATCGAATACCAACTCAAAAACCCCTATCCAAGAAGTCTAAGGTCGAGTTTCTCACCTAAACTTCTCCAAACAGCCCACGCGCATACAACCTTGAATCAAGGCTTGTATCAACCTACCTCGAACTCCAAATTTCTTCTTCGTTTGTCCGCATAACTTTTCTGTCTATCTGGGGCCTCCTTCATTTTGATCCTTCAGAACTTGATCTTCTCAGTGGTTTCATCCACAATATCTGGTCCAAGGTCCTATGCTCCCCCACTTTGGTCCAACACAATGGGGTCCGACAAAGCCGTCCTTGCATGCTTCATAAGAAGACATTCCGATGCTTGTGTGGAAGCTATTGCTGTATGAGAATTCGGCTAAGGGCAGATATTTTTCCCAAGATCCGCCCCAATCAAAAACACATGCCCGCAACATGTCCTCGAGTGTCTGGATGGTTCGTTCGGATTGCCAATCTGTTTGGGGGTGGTAAGCCGTGCTCATGTTCACCCTCGTTCCTAAGGCCCTTTGGAATGCATTCCAAAAATGGGCAGTGAATCGTGGATCCCGATCGGACACAATGCGTACCGGAACTCCATGCAATTGGACTATCTCTTCCACATAACGTGCCGCAATTCTTTCTGCCCCATCCCTTTTCTGGATAGCCAAGAAGTGTGTCGACTTGGTCAGCCTATCCACGACCACCCCGATAGCATCAAGCAGTGCCTTGGTCCTTGGTAACCCACTCACAAAATCCATTGTGATATGGTCCAACTTCCATTCCAGAATGGGTAAGTTTTGCAACAAACCACTCGGGACTTGGTGATCTCCCTTGACCAGATGGCAAGTCGGACACTTAGCCACCCATTCAGCCACATTTCTCTTAAGTCCTGCCCAATGATAGTACTGCTTCAAGTCTTGGTACATCTTACTCGCACCCGGGTGAATTGCGAAATTGGAGTGATGTGCTTCCCTTAGGATTTCTTCTCTTAATTCCCATACATTAGGAACACACACTTGTCCTCTCATCACAATTGTCCCGTTGTTTGATTTCCCATACTCGGACTGATTGTTCTGGACCGCTTGGTTCAGCAGTTCATCTTTTTCTTGGGCTATTCGGATATTACTCAATAGATCTGCCCGATTTTCTTGTGTCTATACCTAACGGTTCTGGTTCACTTGATATTGCATTCAAATGCATCATCTTAACCAGTCCGACAAGGGTTTCCGCATCCTTTTCCGCATGTACATCCGATCGTCTCCTACTCAAGGCATCCGCCACAAGATTTTCTGTTCCCGGGTGGTAGGCAATATCTAGGTCGTAATCAGCCACGAATTCCATACACCTTCTTTGCCTAAGGTTGAATTCGGGTTGAGTGGAAATGTACTTTAGACTCTTATGGTCGGTAAAACCTTGCACTTTGGCTCCATACAAGTATGACCGCCAAATCTTCAATGCAAAGATTACTACCGCCATTTCTAAGTCATGAGTGGAATAGTTTCCTTCATGTTTCCGCAATTTCCTTGATTCGTAGACAATTACCCTACCCTTTTGCTTCAGAACAGCACCCAGCCCAGTTTTGGATGCGTCTGTGTATATTGCATAGGGCTCTTCCGGTTCAGGCAGTGCCAAGACTGGTGCAGTCATCAGCATCTCCTTCAACCGTTGGAAACATTCCTCGAACTCGTCTGTCCACTCGTACTTAAAATCCTTCCCGGTTAGACAGGTCATGGGGTAAGCCATTTTTGCAAACCCATTGACAAACCGTTTATAGTATCTGGCAAAACCCAGGAAGGTCCTAATCTCGGTTGCATTCCGAGGGCTTGGCCAATCTTTGATAGCCTGAACTTTCTCCGGGTGTACTGACACCCCTTGGTCCGACACAATGTGTCCCAAGAACCCAATACTTCTCTGCCAAAAGCTACACTTGCTCGGCTTGGCATAAAGCTTATGCTCCCTTAACCGTTCCATGACCACCTTTAGATGACTTTGGTGCATTTCATGGCCCTTTGAATAGACAAGGATGTCATGAATGAAAATAATAACAAACTCATCTAAACAATCCCGAAATACACTATTCATCAACTACATAAAGGCTGCCGGTGCATTGGTTAAACCGAATGGCATCACTACAAACTCGTAGTGTCCATGTCTTGTCCGGAAAGCTGTCTTCCGAATATCCAATGGCTCAATCGTAATTTAGTGATAACCTTGGGCCAAATCAATCTTTGAGAACCAGATCGCACCTCTGAGTTGATCCAACAACTCATCAATCCGGGGTAATGGGAACTTGTTCTTTACCGTAACCCGATTCAATCCCCGATAATCGATTCAAAGCCTAAAGCTTCCATCCTTCTTTTTCACAAACACTTCTTCCAACTGTTTCCTTTATCCCCAAGGTGACTCACTCGGCCTGATGAATCCTTTATCCAACAGTTCTTCCAACTGTTTCTTTAACTCAGCCATCTCGGCTGGAGCCATACGATATGATGCTTTCAAGATTGGGGCAATCCCTAGTTCCAATTCAATCGTGAATGGATCCGACCTATCTGGCGGTAACCCGGACAAGGCCTGGAACACATCCGCGAATTCATTGACCACTGGGATATCCTTTAACTCCCAACTCTTCTTATTTTCCTCGGTGCTTATTGTGGCTACATAGGCCTCACACCCCTTCTCTAGCATCCGTTCTGCATGGATTGCTGAGATTGTCAAACTTCCCGAGGTGGGTTCGATCCCTTGGAACTCGCATCTCCCTCCCTCTTTTTCAAACCGAACTCTGCCCCTATGACACTCTAGGGTCACCTTGTTCATTCCCAGCCAGTCCATACCCAAGATTACCTCGTAATTCTTGAGTTGGACGACTACCAAGTCGGCTGGCAAACTGACATTCCCAATCATAACCGGAATGTTCCGCACAATTCCCAGGGAATTCATTATTTGCCCTCTAGCCGCTTGTACTTTACTCATTCCAGAGATGGGTTCTCCTTGAATCCCACTCTTTTTAAACCATTCCGTGCTTACAAAGCAATGTGAAGCCCAGAATCAAACAGGATGTGTGTTTCAACATCGCCCACAACCAAGGTCCCAACACATTCATCCCATATGCTAAGTACCCTACTGTTTATGCATGCCATGCAATGCTCGATTTTATTTAACAGTTAGGGTTATGTACGTACTAGTGATCGAGCTGTACCTGCCCGTGTCGCCCATGTCCCCCGATAGCTCATAAACCCATGGTGTTACGGCCTGCCTCTTAGCCACTGGCTCGATTACCCCACGGTAGTCCTTTCGTTCGAGTTGCCTTTCGGCTGTCCCTTTGGGGCAATCCTTCCTGATGTGGCCTGACTTAGCACAGTTGAAACAAGTCCTCGAGTCATCACTCGGCAGTCCTTGCTGTCCGTAATCCATCTTTGGCCAGTTTTGGGTGGCATGTTCCTTGTTACCGCAATGTGCACATGCTCCCATCGCCTTCCAGCATTCCCCACTGTGCCTCCTAATGCACGTCTTGCATTTCCTAGCTTTTCCTAAGGGCTTGCTGGAGTCATCAACCTTATCCCACTCTCTTTTCCGATTACCACCACTTGACTGTCCATAACGATTCGGGACTTTGGATTCCTTCAACCGGTTCTCCTCCTCGATCCCCTCCTCGATCAAGGCAGCCATTTCCACCAATTCAGTGACTGAACCGAACTTCTGCTCCAAGCAGTGGTTATGGATTCCAACCCCTAGTCCACGCATGAACCGGCGCACTTGCCCGAGTTCATCTTCCAGATCTCTTCCCGCATAACACCTTAAGCGGTTAAATTCTTCTTCATATTCCCGGATAGTTCAGTTTCATTGAACCAATTCCAGGTATGAACACTCCAATCGGTCCCATGCCTCTGGTGGAAAGAATTTCTTATTGAATTCTCCTTCAAACTCCTTGAAGGTTTGAATCCTTTCACCCAACCGTTTATCCAGGACAACCCACCAGTTATGCGCATCCCCTTCCAGGAAGTGGACTGTGATATCTTTGCGGTAGTCACCGCGACACCTAGTTGACTGAAAGTTCCTCACCAATCGATTCTTCCACTCGTCAGCCTTAATTGGGTCAGAGCCCCTAGAAAAACTACCTGTTTTCAGGTGTATCATGTGTTCAACGATGCTCAAGTACCCCACCTTCTTTCTAGCGGACTTAGGTGCGTCATCAAGGATGACCACATCCTGGTTCTCCATAGGAACCAGTTCTTCGCCCATGTGTGGCACCTCAGGAACCGGTGCCTAGGGCTTAACCGCCTCAGTCAGTATAGCCAACTGACTTATCACGGTCCTCATTGTGTTCCACATTTCTTGTGGGCTCGGAACCGCATTAGGATTTGCATCCGCGGCTTCCTGGTCGCGTTGTCCTTCTTAACCCGCCTGTGTGCGATGAGCAGTAGACTCCTCATCCTTAGCTTCCGGATGGTCCTGCTCAGTTGCCTCAACATGCGCCGTAGAAGGCTAAAATAAATTAGGATTCGGCAAGGCTCCAATATTTTGGCTTGGTTCACCACCTCTTGCATTATCCTTCTTGCTTTTCCCAGTCTTGCCACTCTTGCCCATCTGCAAAACCGTTTAATTAGTCTCAACATTTAACATGCGCAAGACCTGGTGCCCGATGAGTGGTGTCTATTTAACCCACATCTAACCCGTCCTAGGACCAGCCATACTCTGATACCAATTTGAAACACCCTTCCCGGATTATCAGTTCGAAGAGGTTGTTCCCTATCGGATTCACCAAGGAATTCCGAGTCTAAGGTCCATATTTTAGGGTCCCTTATTTAGTCTAAATCCAAATTCAAGTTATTCTGAGATTCATGAGTTTTTAGAGTCATTTATTAGAGTCCTAATATAAAAGATCCGGATTTTTACAACATGAAAGTTTGCCTGAAGGCTTACACATTCAAACGATCCTAACTACCCGGACCAATACACCACCCATATACTCGGCCACCAGCCTTGCGCTCAAGCCAAATCCTTACCACGATCACCATCTTTTCTTGAAAAAGGCCAAAGCCGCATAATTATGCTGGACTTAGCCAACATTACTTGATAAGGCTTTAGAAAATGCATGAATGAATGCAACTCATGCAAAACCCATCAATTCTCAAATTTTAACTTAAAATTTGACCAAGACACACTCGGATCTGTCTTGCGCAGATCCGATCGACCAACCGGCCATGGTAGGAATCACCCGAATCCTTTGGCCAGCCGATACTTGCCATGAAAGACTCGATCCGTTCTATGGGCAGGCCAGGACGATTATCTGACCGGGAAGGTTTCACCCAATCCCGATCACTCGGCCAAGTTTACCCAACTATCCCCCTTGGATTCCCTTGCTCGCTGAACCACCGGCGAAGAGGAATCCAAGCATGAAAGGGTAAGGGATTACTCACCTCGACCACGCTTAGCCCTTAATCGTGTACCGTCAGTGTTGGCTTATCGATCCAAGGTTCACGATCTCTACCTCACTCGTTCTAACACGTTTTCAAGAATTTCTCGTCTCCCAGCGTGCCTTGTACCGACCCTAAGAATTATATTTATAGGGCCGGTGGTTGGTTTTCATGAAAAGTCATGGCTTTTGCTTGACCAATAAACGTTTCTAGTCGAACTGTTGTGCCTGGTCGTGGCACCGGTTCGGCACCAACTGCCCGAGCCAGTGCCTGCTGGCCAGTTGGCCCAGCTACCAACCAGCTCGTCCAACTGCCGGCCAGCTCACCCAACTGCCGGCCAGCTCGCCCAGCTGCCGGCCAGCTCTCCCAGCTGCCGGCCAGCTCGTCCAACTGCCGTCAAGCTCTCCCAGCTGCCGGCCAGCTTGTCCAACTGATCCTTACTGAGGTTCAGGGGTGTTACATTATGCTTCATTTATCAGCCTTCACTCAAGGAGCACCAATGATCAGTTTAGAATAGGCTTTTTAACTGGCCGATCGACTTGACATGTCCGCACATAATTGTTCATAACTTTTGATTTCTAGTTCAGAATGACACGAATCCAATGCCTTCAAGTAATCCAATGCCTGCACGATAAGCTAGCTCAATTTATTATATTTTGACAACATTTGAGATCCACTTTATCCTAAAATCCGTGATGCCATGCATTATGCTTCATTCATAAGCCTTTTCTCAATGAGCACTAATGATCACTTTAGAATGATCATTTTAACTGACCGGTCAAATTGACATGTCTGTACTAAAACATCCGTAGCTTTTGATTTAGAGATCAAAATGACACGAATCCTACGCCCATGTTAAGCTATCTCAATTTTTTTATATTGTGGCAAAATTTGAGACTAAAACAGCTACCAAAAAGCTTTCAAGTAATCCAATCTATCCTAAACTGCGTGATGCCATGCATTATACTTTATTTGTAAACCTTTCTCAACCAGCACCAATGATCAGCTTAGAATGATCATTTTAACAGGGCTATCAACTTGACATTTCCGCACTAAATCGTTAGTAACTTTTTTTTAGAGTTAAGAATGATTCGAATCCAATGCCCACATTAAGTTAGCTCAATTTTCTATATTGTGACAAAATTTAAAACATAAATAGCTATGACAAAGCCTCCAAGTAATCCAATCTATCCCAAAATGCGTGATGCTATTCATTATTCTTCATTTGTAAACATGTGCTCAATGAGCACCAATGCTTAGTTTAGAATGATCAATTTAACTAGAAGATAAACTGGACATATCCGCACTAAATCATTCGTAACTTTTGATTTAGAGTTTAGAATGACATGAATCCAACGTCCAATTTTCTATATTGTGACAAAATTTAAGATTCAAATACCTACAACAAAGCCTCCAAGTAATCCAATGTATCCCAAACTACGTGATGCCATGCATTATGCTTTATTTATAGGCCTTTACTCAAGGAGCACCAATTATCAGCTTAGAATGATCATTTTAACTGGTCCATCAACTTGACATGTCTACAGTAAATCGTTCGTAACTTTTGATTAAGAGTTCTGAATGACACGAATCCAACGCCTACGTTAAGCTAGCTCAATTTTTTATATTGTGACAACATTTGAGATTGAAATAGCTACCACAAAGCATTCAAGTAATCCAATCTAACCTCAATGCTTGATGTCATGCATTATGCGTCATTTATAAGCCTTTACTCGAGGATCACTAATGATCAGTTTAGAATGATCAGTTTAGGATGATCAGTTTAGAATGATCAGTTTAGAATGATTAGTTTAGAATGATCACTTTAACTGGCTGATCAACTTGACATGTGTGCACTAAATCGTCATAACTTTTGATTTAGAATTTAGAATGACACGAATCCAATGCCCGCGTTAAGCTATTTCAATTTTCTATATTGTGTCAAAATTTATGACCGAAATAGCTACTACAAAGCCTCCAAGTAATCTAACCTATCCCAGACTGCATGATACCATGCATTATGCTTCATTTGTAAACTTTTGCTCAATGAGCCCCAAGGATCAGTTTAGAATGATTAATTTAACTAGCTTGTAAACTTGACACATCGCAATAAATCGTCCTTAACTTTTGATTTAGTTCAGAATGACACGAATCCAACGCCCACGTCAAGCCAGCTCAATTTTTTGTATCGTGACAACAGTTGAGAATGAAACAGCTACCTCAAAGCATTTAATAATCCAATATAACCTGAACTGCGTGATGCCATGCATTATGCTTTATTTATAAGCCTTTACTCAAGGAACACTAATGATTAGTAAATAATGATTAATTTAGAATGATCAGTTTAGAATGACCACTTTAACTAGCCGATAACTTGACATGTCAGCACTAACTAGTCCGTAACTTTTGATTTAGAGTTCAGATTGACACGAATCCAACACCCAATTTAAGCTAATTTAATTTTCTATATTGTGGCAAAGTTTATGACCGGAATAGCTATGATAAAGTCTCTAAGTAATCCAATCTAACCCACAATGCGTGATGCCATGCATTATGCTTCATTTGTAAACCTTTGCTCAATGAGCACCAATGAGCAGTTTAGAATGATTAATTTAACTAGCCGATAAACTTGACATGTCGCATTCAATCGTCCATAATTTTTGATTTTGAGTTCAGAATGATACGAATCCAACGCCCACGTTAAGCTACCTCAATCTTCTTTATTGTGACAACATTTGACACTAAAAGAGCTACAACAAAGACTCCAAGTAATCTAACGTATTCCAAACTACGTGATGCCATGAATTATGCTTCATTTATAGGACTTTACTCAAGGAGCACTAATGATCAGTTTAGAATGACAATTTCAACTGGCTGATCAACTTGAAATGTCTGCATTAAATCGTCCATAACTTTTGATTTAGAGTTCGGAATGAAACGAATCCAACGCCCATGTAAACCTTTGCTCAATGAGCAACAATGATCTATTTAGAATGATCATTTTAACTGGACAATCAACTAGACATTTCTGCTCTAAATCGGCCGTAACTATTTTAAGTTAAGAATGATTCGAATCCAACGCCCACATTAAGCTAGCTCAATTTTCTATATCGCGGTAAAATTTAAGACTAAAATAGCAACAACAAAGCCTCCAAGTAATCCAATCTATCTCGAACTGCGTGATGCCATGCGTTATGCTACATTTGTGAACCTTTGCTCAATGAGAAATAGTGATCAGTTTAGAATGATTAATTTAACTAACCGATAAACTTAACCTGTCCACACTAAATTGACCTTAACTTTTTATTTAGGGTTCATAAGGACATGAATCCAACGCCCACGTTAAGCAAGCTCAATTTTCTATATTTTGACTACATTTGAGACTGAAGGAGCTTTGACAAAGCCTCCAAGTAATCCAATGTATCCTAAACTATGTGATGTCATGCAATATGCTCATTTATAGGCCTTTACTCAAGGAGCACCAATGATCAGTTTAGAATGATCAGTTGAACAGGTCGATCAACTTGACATGTCTGCACTAAATCGTCCCTAGCTTCTGCTTTAGAGTTCAGAATGACTCGAATCCAACGCCCACATTAAGCTAGCTCAATTTTCTATATTTTGAAAACATTTGAGATTGAAAGAGTTACGACAAAGCCTCCCAGTAATCAAATGTATCCCAAACTTAGTGATACCATGCATTACGCTTCATTTATAATCCATTAGTCAAGGAGCACCACCAAGAAGTTTAAAATGATCCTTTAACAGGTCGATCAACTTGATGCGTACGCACAAAATCATCCGTAACTTTTGATGTAGAGTTCGGAATGACACGAATCCAACGGTAGCATTATGCTAGCTCAATTTTCTATATTGTGAAAACATTTGAGATTGAAATATCTACCAAAAAGGCTTCTAGTAATCCAATATATCCTAAATTGTGTGATGTCATGCATTATGGTTCATTTATAAGCCTTTTCTCAAGGAGCACTAATGATGAGTTTAGAATGATCACTTTAACTGGCCGATCAACTTCTCTTGTCCGCACTAAATCGTCAGTAACATTTCATTTAGAGTTCAGAATGACACGAATCCGATGCCCATGTTAAGGTAGCTGACTATTCTATGTTATGACAAAATTCATGACCAAAATAGCTACGACAACACTTCCAAATAATCCAATATATCCGAATCTGCGTAATTCCTTGCATTATGCTTCATTTGTAAACCTTTGCTCAAGGAGCACCAATGATCAGTTTAGAATGATCATTTTAACTAACCGATCAACTTGACATGTCTACACTAAATCGTCTTTAACATTTGATTTAGAGCTCAAAATAATATGAATCCAACACCCACGTTAATCTAGCTCAATTTTCAATATTGCGACAATATTTGAAACTAAAAGAGCTACGACGAAACATCCAAGTAGTCCAATGTATCCCAAACTGCGTGATGCCATGCATTATGCTTCATTTATAACCCTTTACTCAAGGAGCACCAATAATCAGTTTAAAAAGATCATTTTGATTTGTCGATCAACTTGACATGTCCGCACTAAATCGTCTGTAACTTTTGATTTAGAGTTCCAAATGACACGAATCCAACGCCCACGTTAAGCTACCACAATTTTCTATGTTGTGATAAAATTTAATACTGAAATAGCTACAACAATGGTTCCAAGTAATCCAATCTATCCCAAATTGCACGATGCTTTGCATTATGCTTCATTTGTAAACCTTTGATAAATGAGCACCAGTGATCTGTTTAGAATGATTAATTTAACTAGCCGATAAATTTGACATGTCCTCACTCAATTGTTCGTAACTTTTATGTTAGAGTTCAGAATGACATGAATCCAACATCCACATTAAGCTACATTAATTTTCTATATTGGGCAAAATTTAAGACAAAATAGCTACGACAAATCCTCCAAGTAATCAAATGTATCCCAAACTTAGTGATGCCATGCATTACGCTTCAATTATAAGCCATTACTCAAGGAGCACCACCGATAAGTTTTAAAAGATAATTTTAACAGGTCAATCAACTTGACATGTACGCACTAAATCATCCATTACTTTTGATTGAGAGTTCAGAATAACACGAATCAAGTGGCCACATTAATCTAGCTTAATTTTCTATATTGTGACAACATTTGAGAATTAGAGAACTACGAGAAAGGTTTTGAGTAATCCAATATATCCTAAACTGCGTGATGCCATGCATTATGGTTCATTTATAATTGTTTTCTCAAGGAGCAACAATGATGAGTTTATAATGATCATTTTAATTGCCCGATCATTTTAACCAACCAGTCTTTCGTCCATGTTTCAGTTGGAACGCATCAGTATTATCTTGACAATATTGGCATGCTAATCTTCCATGCGTCGACCATCCTGATAACATACAATATGCTAGAAAATCACTTATGGTCCACATAAGTACTCCTCGCATCAAGAAGTTCTGTTGGTTGGAAATATCAAATGCTTTGACACAATTTTCCCACAATATTTTTAACTCATGAATTAGTGGCTGCAAGAAAATATCAAGCGATCGCTTAGGATGCTGTGGGCCGGGGACGAGAATTGTTAAAAAGAAAAACTCTGTTTCATGCACAACAAAGGAGGAAAATTATTAGGTGTCATGATAACTGGCCACAACGAGTATTGCCTCCCATGCTTCCCAAAAGGGTTGAATCCATCTGTTAGTGAACCCGAGATATATGTTTCTAGGCTCATATGCAAAACTAGGATAAACCTGTTGAAAATGTTTCCATGCTTCTGCATCCGAGGGATGCACAATTTCTCCATTCGAATTATATTGTGCATGCCATCTCATAGGTTTTGCCATGTGTTCAGAGTGATATAACCTCTTTAGCCTCTGTTAATGGCAAATAGCACATCCGTTTATGCGGAATAGGTACTCTACCGCTTGTCTCTTGAAATCGAGGTTTGTGACAAAATCGGCACTTCATGCGGTTTTCATCATTTCTCCAATAGATCATGCAGTTGTCAATACATACATCGATCATCTGATATGGAAATCCAAGACCAGCTACAAGTTTTTGAACCTCGTAATATGAAGCAAGTGCAATATTATCTTCAGGTAATATATCTCTAACAAAATCAGCTATCACATTCACACAATCTTCAGCCAAGTTGAAATCTATTTTTATCGTCATCAACCTGCTTGCAGCCAATAAAGGCGATAATCCATCTCTACAACCTTTATACAAAAGCTCCTTGGATGCATCTAACATATCAAAAAATTTCCGGGCTTCCAAATTAGGTTCCTCTATTCTTGTTCTATCTTCAATGTACGATGCTCTTTATTCACGAAACGCATCATTCACCATCTGAATAGTACCTCTGTTGATATCAACTTGTGATGCCGGTTCCTCGACCCTAACATTAGTACTATCTAACCTTTTTGAAGTACTACCATTATATTGTATCATTGCATCAGTTTCTCCATCTGAATACCAAATTTTGTAACATGGTATAAATCCATTCCAATACAAATGATTACGTACTTCTCTAACAAAGATTAATCTATGATTTTGACATTTAATACATGGACAATACATTTTACCGTATTCTGATGTCATGCTATTGTTTGATGCAAATGTCATGAACTCTTCAACACATTCCGCAAATTCATCAGTCAATTCTCCCGTTAATGAATCATACCGAGGTTTATCCATTCACGATCGAAAATACACATAAGAACCCAAAAAGACATTTTTTTAAGATTTTTTTTCTGGTGAAATTTTGAAGCAGCATAACGTATATATATTGCAAATTAGAAGATTATCACGAATTTTCAACATATTATACAAATTTTAACAAATTATTATGAATTTTTAACAGATAATCACAAATTTTTAATAGATTATTCTTAAAAATATTCCCATTTCCGATGGATGGATTTTTGACGGTTTCCGACAACTGCCGGATAATCACAAATTTTAAATAGATTATTCTTCCGTTTCTGATGCATTTTTGACGGTTTTCGACCATGGTTGGATATTTCCGACGACAGACCGACGATAATCGATGTCAGCCCATCGGTATGTTCCCGACGGTTTCCAGATGTATAGTAAAAACACATTCCATCGGGAAGTCATCGGTAAAATCCCGACGGTCTGAGGTTCATCGGTAATTTGCTACTGTTTCTAGAGGATATTCCGACGCCAACTCTTTTGTCGGAAAACGGACAGAAAACTGTCAGGTTTTACCATCGATTTCCCGACGATAGTGCTGGCGTCGAGAATTACCGATGGAACACTGACGAATCAAGTTCCCTTGGTAGTCTGTCGGAAAACCGTTGCTTTGGCGTTGGAAAATTCCGATGGTTTTTATTCCGTCGGAAATATTGTAGTGCCATGAGTCATTCAAACATCTCAAAAGGGCAACAAAAGATGAAACAAATACATTCTAGGTGGGTCGAATTCGTTGAGACATTCCCTTATGTGATCAAATACAAGAAAGGTAAAGAGAATGTAGTAGCTGATGCTCTTTCTAGGAGGTATGTGGTCTTGAACTCTTTATAAGTTAAACTTCTAGGGTTTGAGAAAATCAAAGAGTTACATGCTATTGATGCTGATTTTAATGATATTTATGTTTCTTGTAAGAAGTTTGATACTGGACTTTAAGAGTGAAGGTTTCTTGTTTCATGATAATTGGTTATGTGTATCTAACTCCTCTTTGCGAGACTTGTTTGTTGAGGAAGCACATTCAGGTTGTCTTATCAAACACTTTTGCGTGGCAAAGACATTAAATTATTGTAGGAACACTTCTTTTGGCCACACATGAGGAGTGATGTTCAGAAAGCTTGCCAAAGATTTCTAACTTGAAAGCAAGCCAAATCCACAATCCAAAAGCACGGTTTAGAATGGTCATTTTTACTGGTCGATCGACTTGACATGTCCGCACATAATCGTCCTTATATTTTGATTATGAGTTCGGAATGACACGAATCCAACGTGCAAGAGAAGCTAGCTCAACTTTTTATATTTTGACAAAATTTGAGACTGAAACAACTACCACAAAACATTCAAGTAATCCACTCTATCCAAAACTCCGTGATGCAATGCATTATTCTTCATTTATAAGTCTTTGCTCAAGGACCACTAATGATCAGTTTAGAATGATCATTTTAACTGGCCGGTCAAATTGACATGTCTGCACTAAATCATCCGTAGCTTTTGATTTAGAGACCAAAATGACACGAATCCAACGCCCACGTTAACCTACCTAAATTTTTCAAATTGTGACAACATTTGATACTAAAACAGCTACCCAAAAGCCTTCACGCAATCCAATCTATCCTACACTGCGTGATGACATGCATTATGTTTTAATTATAAACCTTTGCTCAACGGGCACCAATGATCACTTTAGAATGATCAGTTTAACTGGCTGATCAACTTAACATGTTCGCACTAAATCGTCCGTAACTTTTAATTTAGAGTTCAAAATGACACGAATCCAACGCCCACATTATGCTATTTCAACTTTCTATATTGCGTCAAAAGTTATAATCGAAATAGCTGCGTCAAAGCCTCCAAGAAATCAAATCTATCCCAAACAGCGTGATGCCATGCATTATGCTTCATTTGAAAACTTTTGCTCAATGAGCACCATTTATCAGTTTAAAATGATTAATTTAACTAGCTGATAAACATGATATGTCTTAGTAAATCGTCCGTAACTTTTGAATTTGAGTACAGAATGACACGAATCCAACACCCATGTTAAAATAGCTCGATGTTTTGTATTGTAACAACATTTGAGATTGAAACAAATACCACAAAGCCTTAAAGTAATCCAATCTAACCTAAACTCCGTGATGCCATGCATTATGCTTCGTTTATAAGTTTTTACTCAATGAGCACTAATCATCCGTAACTTTTGATTTCGAGTTCAGAATGACATGAATCCATCGTCCACGTTAAGCTAGCTCAATTTTTATATTTGGACAACATTTGAGACTGAAACAGCTACCACAAAGCATTCAAGTAATTCAATCTATGCAAAACTCAGTGCTGCCATGCATTATGCTTCAATTATAAGCCATTACTCAAGAAGCACTAATGATCAGTTTAGAATTATCAATTTAACTTGCCGATCAACTTGACGTGTCTACACTAAACTTTTTGTGACTTTTGATTTAGAGTTCAGAATGACATGAATCCAATGCCCACATTAACCTAGATCAATTTTCTATATTTTGATAAAATCTAAGACTGAAATAGCTACGACACAGCCTCCAAGTAATCAAATCTATCCCAAACTGCGTGATGCCAAGCATTGTGCTTCATTTGTAAACTTTTGCTCAATGAGCAGCAATGATTAGTTTAGAATGATCAATTTAACTAGCCAATAAACTTTACTTGTCCGCACTAAATCGTCCGTGACTTTTGATTTGGAATTCAGAATGACACGAATCCAACACCCACGTTAAACTAGCTCAATTTTTTGTATTGTAACAACATTTGAGATAGAAACAACTACCACAAAGCCTTAAAGTAATCCAATCTAACCTAAACTCTGTGATGCTATGCATTATACTTCATTTATAAGCTTTTACTCAAGGATCACTAATGATCAGTTTAAAATGATTATTTAGAACGATTAGTTTAGAATGATCATTTTAACTGGATGATCAACTTGAAATGTCTGCATTTAATCGTCCGTAACTTTTGATTTAGAGTTAAGAATGACACGTATCCAACGCCCACGTTAAGCTAGCTCTAATTTTTATATTGTGATACCATTTGAAATTGAAACAGCTGCCACAAATCCTTCAAATAATCCAATCTAACCTAAATTGCGTGATGCCATGCATGATGCTTCATTTATAAGCCTTTACTCAAGGAGCACTAATGATCAGTTTAGAATGTTCAGTTTGAATGATCAGTTTAGAATGTTCAGTTTGAATGATCAGTTTAGAATGATCACTTTAACTAGGTGATCAACTTGATATGTCGGCACTAAATAGTTCGTAACTTTTGATTTAGAGTTTAGAATGACACGAATCCAGCGCCCACGTCAAGCTATTTCAATTTTCTATATTGTGTCAAAGATTATGACAGAAATAGCTATGAAAAAGCCTCCAAGAAATCCAACTGCGTGATGCCATGCATTATACTTCATTTAACCTTTGCTCAATCAGCACCAACGATCAGTTTAGAATGATTACTTTAACTAGCCGATAAACTTGACAAGTCATAGTAAATCGTCTGAAACTTTTGATTTAGAGTTCAGAAAGATACGAGTCCAACACCCACATTAAGCTAGCTCAATTTTTTATATTGTGACAACATTTGAAACTAAAACTGCTATCAAAAAGCCTTCAAGTAATCCAGTCTATCCTCAACAGCATGATGCCATGCACTATGATTTATTTGTAAACCTTTGCGCAATGAGCAACAATGATCTGTTTAGAATGATCATTTTAATTGGACAATCAACTAGACATTTCTTCACTAAATCGGTGGAAAAAGGGCCAAAATCAATGTGAACAATTCTCGCCGTGCTCATTTCAACCTGAATTTAGTAGCAGTGCGTTAAACCACATGAACAATGATATAATTTGAACTTTATACACGAACTATATCGAGAGTGCCTATTTCAGCAACATTTTTAACGTCGTCAATGAACCATGAAAAACTGCTGAGTCATGTGACACATGGCAGCTGACTCAGCATATCAATTGATGGACGAAAATGCAGCTTAAAACTACGTCGTTTTGCACTTTAACCTAAACGACGTCGTTTTGACTTATGATAAAAATTTTGTACATATTAAAAAATCAATTTGTAAGATTTAACTACACAAAATCATTTTCTATATTGTGAAAACATTTGAGATTGAAAGAGTTACGATAAAGCCTCCAAGTAATCAAATGTATCCCAAACTTAGTGATATCATGGATTACGCTTCATTTATATGCCATTAGTCAAGGAGGACCACCGAGAAGTTTAAATGATCCTTTAACAGGTCCATCAACTTGACATGTACCCCCTTAATCATCCGTAACTTTTGATTTAAAGTTCAGAATGACACGAATACAACACCCACATTAATCTAACTCAATTTTTTACATTGTGAAAACATTTGAGATTGAAAGAGCTACCACAAAGGCTTCTCGTAATCCGGTATATCAAAAACTGTCTGATGTCATGCATTATGGTTCATTTATAAACCTTTTCTCAAGGAGCACTAATGATGAGTTTAGAATGATCACTTTGACTAGCCAACCAACTTCAAACCGAGTGCATCTAGCCCACGCGCATCCAATCCTTGAATCGAGGCTTGTATCATTTTGGTATCAGAGCTTAAAGCTCCTAAACCAGGTTGTTTCTATCCTTTAGTTAATTTTGTTTCTTGTTCTTGCATTAGTTTAAGTCGCATTCAAGAAAAATAAAAAAAATAACACTATACTCCAAACCGAGTGCATCTAGCTTCTACGTGTATCACTAGGGCTTAGATTCACTTTTGCATTACCATACACGTTTCCTTTTTTTTTTCAAATCATATTTCCATTATTTTTAAGTTAAATTAAAGAGAAAAAAAAACAAAATAGGAAAAATACCAAAAGAATTCGAATTGGACAGCTAGCACAAGTTGTAGGAAGTTTCCATTTTTCTAAACTTTCCTTTTTTCAGGCTTTTCCTTTTTCTCAATTTTTTCCCTTTTGCAAATTCGAATTCCCCTATAAAAGAAAACCCTCCTAATCCACTTAGGAGCAAATTAACTTGTGTTTCTTTATTGTAGCACAATGGCAGAAGAGAATAGAGATGGAGCCGAGGCCATGATGGCCATGTTCACCACCCTCCAAACGCAACTGGCATCAATAGGTGAGAGGTTGGAGCGCGTGGAGAGGCCTGTGAGATTCCAGGCCATAAGGCACGTGAGAACTGATCAAGACCGTGCTGAGGGTCCTGAGCACCTTAGGACACGGCACAAACAGGAGGAACCCCAGCCATATGGAGATGAGGATGCACCACTTCATAACTATCACCATAGGCCGAGAGGACCTCCACGGCAACCTGAGGCAGAAAGTGATGGCTTCGAGCCATATGGACATCACCAGAGACCAAGGATGCCTCCTAGACATCATGAGGATGGAGATGAACACGCCTACAACCTGGTAACTCATCCTGATGTTAAGCTAACACCTCCTAGTTTTGCAGGAAAAGTAGACCCCAAAGCCTATCTTGATTGGGAGAGGAGGATGGACCACATCTTCGATCACTACAACTAACCAGGCTCTAGGAGAGTCTCCATGGCAGTAGCACAACTCACGGACAATGCCCTCATCTGGTGGGATCGTGAGGTGTCTGACTGAAGGAGGAAAAGATTTTCTTAAGTCTAATTTTCTTATTCAACCAAGCCATGTCTGGAGAGCTTTAGCCTCGAAGGATTTAATGTTACTAATGGTTTTCAAGGAAGTGTTGAATGTTGAAAAGGAACAGGTAGAGCTACCTCCTGAAGTAGCAAATCTCTTCAACAAGTTCCAGGATGTGTTTCCAGAAGAGATACCAGCAGGCTTGCCTCCTTTACGTGGCATAGAACACCAGATCGACCTAGTGCCCGGAGCAGCCCTGCCCAACCAACCATCCTACCGGATGAGCCCAGAGGAGTCCAAGGAGCTTGAGAAGCAAGTCAAGGAGCTCCTGGAGAAAGGATATGTTCGAGAGAGGCTCAGTCCATGTGCCGTACCAGTGCTACTAGTGCCCAAGAAGGATGGGACTTGGCGAATGTGCGTGGACTGCCGAGCAATCAATAACATCACAGTCAAGTACCGGCATCCAATACCACGGCTGGATGACATGCTAGATGAGCTGAGTGGAGCCACGGTCTTATCCAAGATAGACCTCAAGAGTGGATACCAGCAGGTCAGGATGAAGGAAGGTGATGAATGGAAGACTGCTTTCAAGACAAAGCAAGGGCTATACGAGTGGACAGTCATGCCATTCGGCTTGACTAATGCCGCCAAGCACCTTCATGCGCCTTATGAACCAAGTTCTTAGGGCGTACATCAGTGAGTTTGTAGTGGTTTACTTTGATGATATATTAGTTTATAGTAAGTGCCTACGGGAACACCTCACACATCTTGAGATGGTACTTAAAACCCTTCGACAAGAAGAGCTTTATGCCAATCTCAAGAAGTGCACCTTTTTACTGATAAGCTTGTCTTTTTAGGTTTTGTTGTAAGTTCACAGGGCCTACAGATTGATGAAAAGAAGATTCGAGCCATACAAAAATGGCCAACATCAGGCAACATCAGCCAAGTGAGGAGCTTCCACGGACTGGCCAGCTTCTATAGGAGATTCGTGCCCAACTTCAGCAGTATTGCCTCACCTCTGATGGCAGTAGTGAAGAAGAACGTGGGATTCAGCTGGGGAGAAGCTCAGGAGAAGGCATTCCAGGCCTTGAAGAACAGCCTTACACATGCACCAATGCTAGTCCTGCCCGACTTTAACAAGACATTTGAAGTGGAGTGTAATGCCTCTGGAAAAGGCATAGGAGCAGTGCTAACCCAAGGAGGGAGGCCAGTGGCATACTTCAGTGAGAAGCTAGGTGGTGCCTCACTGAACTACCCCACTTATGACAAGGAGCTTTATGCCCTTGTCCAAGCATTGGAGACTTGGCAGCATTACTTGCTATCCAA
Source organism: Pugionium cornutum (assembly GCA_018901935.1). NCBI lineage: Eukaryota > Viridiplantae > Streptophyta > Magnoliopsida > Brassicales > Brassicaceae > Pugionium > Pugionium cornutum. Next base: position 15,726,535 of record CM032162.1, on the reverse strand, counting down.
GGAGTTTGTGATCCACACTGATCATGAGACTCTCAAACACCTCAGAGGGCAAACCAATCTCAAGAGGAGACATGCCAGGTGGATGGAATTCATAGAAACCTTCCCGTACATCATCAAGTACAAGAAGGGCAAAGACAATGTGGTAGCCGATGCACTATCAAGGAGGTTTGCCTTGATATCAACCATGGAGGCAAACGTCCTAGGATTCGAGCACATCAAGGACCTCTACAAGGATGATCCTGACTTTGCTGAGAGCTACAAGGAGTGTGGCACAGGGAGTCATGGCAAGTTTTACAGCCATGAGGGATTCTTGTTCGGAGAAAGAAGGTTGTGCATACCCCAAGGATCATTAAGGGAGCTTATCATCCGAGAAGCTCATGGAGGAGGACTCATGGGCCACTTTGGTGTCGACAAGACTCTAGCAGTGGTCAAGGAGCACTTCTACTGGCCACACATCAAGAGGACAGTAGAAGCTCATTGTGCAAGATGCATCAATTGCAAGAAGGCAAAGTCCCGAGTGCAACCTCATGGGTTGTATCTCCCACTGCCCATACCTACACATCCATGGGTGGAAATCTCAATGGACTTCGTTCTAGGCCTGCCCAAGATCAACCACAATGATGCAATCTTTGTAGTGGTGGACAGATTCTCCAAGATGGCACACTTCATCCCGTGTGCCAATGTCATTGATGCCATGCAAACAGCCGAGCTGTTTTTCAAGGAGATAGTACGGCTTCATGGAGTGCCAAGGTCCATCGTATCAGACAGGGACACCAAGTTCCTCAGCCATTTCTGGAGAACCCTTTGGAGGAAGCTAGGCACGAAGCTACTCTTCTCTACCACCTGCCATCCTCAAACCAATGGCCAAACTGAAGTTGTCAACAGGACACTATCAACTCTTCTCAGGACTACACTAGGGAAGAACCTCAAGACTTGGGTGGAGTGCCTGCCATTCATAGAGTTCGCATACAACCGAGTCCTGCACTCAGCAACCAAGAAGACACCATTTGAAGTAGTATACGGCGTCAACCCTCTCACCCCATTAGAGCAAATGCCACTGCCACCAGCAGAGATGACCAACCTCAACAGAGCATCCAAGGCAGAGTTCATAAGGAAGTTACACTAGAAGGTAGCAAAAAACGTGGAGAAGAGGACCGGGCAGTACGTGACTCATGCCAACAAGGGAAGAAAGGAGGTGATCTTTCAACCAGGCGATTGGGTGTGGCTACACCTACGGCTGGAGAGGTTCCCCAACCTAAGGAATTCCAAGCTAGCACCAAGAGGAGATGGACTATTCAGAGTGCTGGAGAGGATCAACAACAAGGCCTACCGGATCGAGCTCCCAGGTGAGTTTAATGTGTCCAATACGCTCAACGTAACTGACTTAGCCCCTTTCCATGCAGATGAACCAGTTTTGAGGTCAAAACCTACTGAAGAGGGAGGGGATGATGAGGACATCAGGTCGTATGTCCAGCCAGGAGACCAGACTGGCCGACCAGGAAGCTTGTCCGAGACAGCAGGGCCATCTAGCACGCCTGCCGGCCCAAGCAGTACCGCCGGACCCTCGACCAATAGGACCAGACCAACCTGCATTTCCGGCGGAGAGGCCCAAGCTTCCGGCACACTTTGTGGCGATGTGGATGACACCGCCGGTCCCCTTGGTGATGCCGCCGACTCCGGGATCAACTTGGCCGGTCCTGAAGGCATTCTGGCCAGTACCTCGCACAGTCCAGCCGGTACAGCCGATCCAGCCGAGTGCACGAGCATTTCTACTTCTACACAAGGAAACTCAGACCAGATAAGCTACCAGCTTTAGGACATGCATCTAGAGGAAGTCTCCACACCAGTAGTGCCACCAGGAGCAATGAAAAGAAGCAGATCAAGAGCACTCTTCCACAAGTTCAGCTTATGGGTCGACAAGCTCCTAGAGGAAAATCAACTAAGGGCAATGGGCCAGAAGTGCAAATTAGAGTCCAAAGGCTTCTCAACAACACAAGGGACATCAGAGACTTGGGCTTTAGTGGCAAGAGAGGTCAGGGCCCAAAGATTCCTAACCCTACTCCAAGTCGAAGACTAGGAGCAAGGCGCGTGCATGCCACAAGGACGGCCACCTTCCATTTCTTGGCTGTGAGGTAAGTAAGGTAAGTTTTCAATAAGAATATTTGCCTCTTTCTGTTTTGCAGGGTAGGATTTAGAATATTTACATTTATTGAGTCAAAGACATTTTAGGAATAGGTCCTTTTTCGATTATACACTTTTGTATCTTTTCCTTTTGTGCATTTTTGTAAATTTTCTTTTTCTTATTTGAGTCGACCCTTTTTTTTCCAACAATAATTATTAATTAATACATTCAACATTTACAATTGTTTGTAAAAACATAGGACATGATACAAATAATTGCCAATGAATAGATCCTTGTAGGGAGTGTGATGCCAAATTATCTGCTGCAGCCTTACATAGTCTTGATTGATATTGGAAATTTACTTCAGAAAATCGAGAGGTCCAAGCATATATCGTCTGTAGATAATGTTGAAGGCGTAGGTTTGGACTCCTAGAATTGATGATATTATTAAGAGTGAGATTATCACCCTCAAAACTAATTTTTTGATAACCCAGAAACCAAGCTGCTTGCATTGCCCAAATTAGGGCTGTTAATTCTGCTTCAATTACTGTATGTCTTCCTTCAAATTTTCCCATACCAGCTTGAATGAAAAAACCATTACTGCTGCGAATAATCCATCCCAAACCAGATTGTGCAGTGCCAACACGATGAGCTGCATCATAATTACATTTAACCCAGTTTTGTCCCGGAGGCTTCCATTTAGGTCTTAAAGGGGTTGTACCCTTGAAAGAACTTGTTGATGAGTGTTGAATAATAGTCAACCACTCCATAACATCATCATTAGTTTTTTGAAGGATAAAGTTATCTATCAGATCTTTTTTATTGAAAAAGAGCTCATTCCTTGATTTCCATATTCTCCATAAGAGATAAAATGGATGATATTTTTGTGAAGATTGAGTATCACATTTATGATAACTAGACACAAGATATCTTATGTTATCATAAATAGTTGAATTTGCATCACAAATAGTTGTGGTTAGTATCCCCAATCTTCTCCATAACATTTGGGCAAGGGGGCAGAGGAAAAAGGTATGCATCTCAGATTCTTCCAAATCTCCACACCGAATGCAAGAATTTTCCAAAATAACATTCCTTCGAAATAGATGTGTTTTGAGTGGTAGTGCTTTTGATAACATTTTCCAGAGAAAATGTTTGATTTTCGGGGCAATATTAAGAGACCATATATCTTTTGATAGATCAGGCTGATTTCCCAGGGGCGGTTGATTGGATTGTGGAGTCGATTCTGTACCCAACTGAACTGCTAATCGATAACCTGATTTCACTGAGTAAAGGCCATTTGTGGTATATTTCCAAAACCAATCATCTGGAACATTCATCGGGGGCAAAAATATTTTGTAAATCAGCTCATGATCATCCTTCTCAATTAAATCTCGAATCACGTTCTTATCCCATTGATTAGTAGTCTGGTTAATCAACACTCGGAGCTCTAACCGCGGATTTGTATAGGGCAATAATTTTGGCGCACGAGGGGGCATAGTAGGTAACCAGTTAGAATCCCCAAGTGAAATATTTAAACCGTTTCCAACAGATCTCTGAATTCCTTTCTGTATTAGTTCACGACCATATAGAATCGACTGCCATCCCAGAGATGGTCGGTATCCAATCTTAGCAGATAACAAATCTGTTTTCTGAAAATAACAACTTTTTAAAATTCTGAACACAAGACTATCCGGTCTGCGAAATAGCTTCCAACAGAGATTTCCCAAAAGAGCCTGATTAAATTTCTCCAAATCCTGAAATCCCAAACCTCCCATCAATTTTGGGTGAGCTAACTTCTTCCATGATACCATTGACATTTTCTTTTGGTTGACTGTGCTTCCCCACCAGAAGCTTGAAAGGGAACGATCAATCTCTTTACATATTTCCTTCGGTAGTTTAAAGACGTTCATCGAGTACACTGGCATTGCAAAGGCTACTGCTTTAATTAAAATTTCTTTTCCTGCTGGTGAAAGAAACTTTGAATGCCATCCCGAAATTGATGATTTAACTTTTTGAGTAATATATGCAAACGATTGTCTTCTATTGCGCTGAAACTGTTCTGGGAGACCTAAGTATTTACCTCCACCACCAACCTTGTTTATTCCCAATTGGTTATGAATCATACTTCTGGTATGTTCATATACTTTGGTACCAAAGATGATAGATGACTTATCCATGTTTATAATTTGACCAGAAGCTGTGCCGAAATCATTAAAAATGCGTCGCAGAGAGTTAACATTACGCATATCAGCTCTTAAGAAGAACATGGAATCATCAGCAAAGAATAAATGGGAAAGTGATGGGCCTGATTTATTGAAGCGTAGAGCTTGGAATTCCTTGTTCCTTTCTGCCTCTAGGATCATTGAACTATGTACGTCAGAGCATAAAATGAATAGATAAGGAGATAGAGGATCTCCATGTCTTAGACCACGATGTGGTTTAAAATGTCCGTACGGGCTGCCATTTATAAGGACTGAAAACGAAACTGTGGAGACACACTGCATTATCCAATTAACCCACACTGGTGAAAATCCTTTTTTAATCAGCACTGCCTCAAGAAAACCCCATTTCAATCTGTCGTAAGCTTTATTAATATCCGTTTTAACAGCCATAAAAGAAGTAGAGGCAATCCTATTCGTCCTTAGATAATGTAATGCTTCATGTGCCATAAGTACATTATCTGTTATCAATCTGCCAGGGACGAATGCTGCTTGATGATCAGAGACTAACTGATGCATAAATTGCTGTAATCTAAAAACCATAATTTTAGATATAACTTTGTAAACCACATTAAAAAGAGAGATTGGACGAAAATCTTTCATAGAAGCTGGAAAATCTGACTTAGGAATTAAACATATGTTTGTGTGGTTAAATTCCATATGCATACTTCCTGTTCTGAAAAATCTCTCCGATTCGCGAAAAATGTCTTCTTTAACTATACTCCAATGTTCCTGGAAGAAAGAAGCATTTAGCCCATCCGGGCCTGGTGCCTTAGTGGCTCCAATTGACGAAATTGCTTTAAACACTTCATCCTCAGATAGTGGTTTAATTAGTGCGCTATTCATTTCCATCGAGACTACTGGATTGACAGATGCTAGTACTGAATCAAACACATCAGGGGACGAAGAGGTGAATAGAGACTTGAAATAATTCTGGGCTTCTCGAGCAATAGCTTCATTGCCAAATAAATCTACACCTTCTGCTGACTTAATTGAGAGGATTGTGTTCCGTGATCGTCTATTTTTTGTAATCGCATGGAAATACCTTGTGTTTCGATCACCCTCCTGTAACCATTGAATCCTACTATTTGCTTTCCAAAACTGTTCTTCTTCCACGTAAGCCTGTAGCAGTTGTTGTTTTAAATTTATAAGGCTCATCCTGTTACTGGTAGGATTGGACATAATCCTATCTATTTCAGTAGAGATCTCCTGAATTCGTTTGTAAGGGTTAGTCCAAGACGTTTTTTTCCATAACGCCATTCCTTTCCTACATGCCTTTATTCGATCAGATAAATTCGAATAAGGTATAGTATTCCAAGATTCCTTGATCATTGCCTTAAAATCTTCATGTCTGCACCATCTAGCATCATAACGGAACATTCGTTTTCCAAATTCTGATGTCTTCCTAATCTTTATGATACCTGGTCTATGGTCTGACTCAATCATATCTAAATATTGTACTATGGAACCGGGGTATTGATTTTTCCATTGATCATTACCCATAGCTCTATCCAACCAACATTGAACAATATAATTGTTACGTTTGCTAGACCAAGTCATATTATTGCCAGCATATTTGATGTCAGACATTCCGCAGACACCAACCATATCTTGAAAGTCTCTCAAACTCCAAGACTCTCGCTGTGGTCCACCCTTGTTATCATGTATATTTAAAATTTCGTTGAAGTCACCACACATCAGCCAAGGAGCTTTGCAGGTGTATGAAATATGTTTTAATCTGTCCCATAGATTATGACGAGATTTTCGAATCGGATGACCATATATACATGATAAATAGAAAGCATATCCATTTTTATTTATCAAACAATCCATAATTCGTTCATCGGAATATTCAACACATACAACAACAGACGTTTTCCATAATAGAGCTAGACCTCCTCCGGTTCCATTCGGAGGAATACATTCGTAATCTAGTACTGCCGCTACATCATGCACTATATTATTTTTATTCTTCGTCTCCACCAAGAAGAGTATGTCCGGGGAATATTCCTTACATATTCCCTTAAGGCGTCGAACTACCAGAGACCCTCCTATACCCCGGCAGTTCCAAAACGCAATATTCATTCCATTCCCGGTGGGTTATGGCCCACCTCACCATCACCTAGATCACTCATCAATTTACAATTATTAAATATCTTTAAAAACATAAAGATAATTAATTTTGAAACTATTATATACCACATATTTCGAAAATATATTCGATTTAAGGTGAAAATAATAGTCCATATTAATTTATGTAAATTGATATCATGAGAGTATCTTATACTAATATTTTTCTTTATAATGCTGTTCCCAACAATCACTGTATTTCCCCACTGAACCGTTTCCGAAAAAATGCCAACAACAACTGACCGATGCACACACATAGATCCACTGATTTTCAAACCAATAATACCACGAAGCCCATTTAGTATCAGCCCAGAAAAGTGATTGATTTTGCCAAACCAGGTGGAATTAAACCGAGCAGTCAAACCATAAATTGGACCGAGATAATAATTATTGTGAATTTGATTCGCAGATTTAAAAACACCTAACCGATACCCTAACCAGAATTCTTCCAATAACCGGCCATTAGATTGTCTTAACCGACCGGTATTACGAGGATTAGAGAAAAAACCTGGTTTAGGATTTCCTCGTCTACGTTTTGCCTCACGGGGGGAGGAATCGCCGGCGATGGAAGGAACACCCTTGGATGGAGAAGCAGGAACATTATGCGGGAATCCGGGAGGAGGAGAATCTCCATCATCATCGTCTGATTCATTCGGTGGTGGGGGGGAACATCAAGAGTACACTCCGATGAATCATGAGTGATAAATCCACAGGTAGTGCAAAAACTTTTCAGTTTTTCATATCAAAAACGCAGGATAGTATCTTCATCACCGAACTTGAATACACGCTGAAAATGCAGAGGCCGGTCAATATTTATCAGAATACGCACACGGACAAACTCGACACGATGAGCGCCATCCGCGTTGAAATCAGATTCCAAAATGGTTCCCAAATTGCTTCCAATGCAAAGGACCATTTGGTAAGTCAGAAATTGCAGAGGGATTCCTCTGATCTGTACCCAGAAAGGAATTTTCGTCATCTCCGAGGGTGAAAAAGAGGGTGACCATTTGTGCAAAATCACCATCCACTCGTTAAAACTCCAAGGGCTCCGGCGAAGGACGTTAATCAAGCTTTCTTCTGTATGGAATAAAAATTGAACTTGATTGTTGTCTATAATTCGCGAAATCACGACTTCTCCGACACTCCAAAGGCGCGGCAGGGTCGTCATCAGAGCACGGAGGTTTTGCTTCCGGATATTCACCGGTTTGCCAATTAGAGAGAAACGGGTCTCGTTGGTCGCCTGAACACATAATTCCGGGGGAATTGATATGATGGGCTCGGAGATTCCAAGGTTAATTTCTTGCATTTGTTTTGACAGTGAATCGGACATTTTCAGAGCAAGTTTTTGAGAAAGAGTGAACTGAGAAAAGAGTGAAACTTTGTGAAATTCATTATATAGATCGATAAAAACAGAAACCGTCACAAATCGACGGAGTACACTCTTCAGTTTGAAGAGAAACACACATCGACGGTGAGGATTAACGGGTAACCATCGCCGATGAACTTGACGGAAGAATCGCGAATGAATTCGCATGAGAGAGGAGAGAGAAAAAGCGGTTTTTTTAATATCAATAGTTATTTTTTGAGTCGACCCTATTAGGTCAAGCTGTCGAGCATATTAATAAGGCTCCTTCCACCATTGTAGTTCGACAACCTTTTTGATATTAATAAAGTAGAACTTTTTTCCAACAAGTTTTCTCTCAAGAATCTTGTGCGCTTAGAATCTAGTTGAGACCAGCCCTCCTAGCTCTAAGTTTGTGATTTATCACGAGGTTCATCACCCCTCGTGTGGTTCACTTCACCTTTCCATCGAATACCAACCCAAAAACCCCTATCCAAGAAGTCTAAGGTCGAGTTTCTCACCTAAGCTTCTCCAAACAGCCCACGCGCATATAAGCCCTGAATCGAGGCTTGTATCACAGTAGACCAGACTGGCGGACCAGGAAGCTTGCCCGAGACAGCCGGGCCATTTGGCATGTCTGCCGGCCCAAATGGTACCGCCGGACCCTCGACCAATAGGACCGGACCGATCAGCATTGCCGGCAGAGAGGCCCAAACTTCCGGCACAATTGGTGGCGACGTGGATGACACCGCCGGTCCCCTTGTTGACGCCGCCAACTCCGGGATCAACTCTGCCGGTCCTGAAGGCATTCCGGCCAGTACCTCGCAAAGTCCAGCCAGTACAGCTGATCCAGCCAAGTACACGAGCATTTCAACTGCTACACAAGGAAACTCGGACCAGATAAGCTACCAGCTTCAGGACATGCATCTAGAGGAATTCTCCACACCAGTAATGCCACCAGGAGCAATGACAAGGAGCAGATCAAGAGCACTCTTCCACAAGTTCAGCTTATGGGTCGACAAGCTCCTAGAGGAAGATCGACTAAGGACAATGGGCCAGAAGTGCAAAGAAGAGTCAAACGGCTTTCAACAATGCAAGGGACTTCAGAGACTTGGGCTTTAGTTGCAAGAGAGGTCAGGTCCCAAAGATTCCTAACCCTACTCCAAGTCGAAGACTAGGAGCAAGGTGCATGCATGCCACAAGGACGGCTACCTTCCATTTCTTGGCCGTGAGGTAAGTAAGGTAAGTTTTCAATACAAATATTCGCCTCTTTCTGTTTTGCAGGGTAAGATCTAGAATATTTACATTTTTTGAGTCAAATACATTTTAGGAATAGGTCCTTTTTTGGTTATGCACTTTTGTACATTTTCCATTTGTGCACTTTTGTAATCTTTCCTTTTCTTTCTTTGAGTCGACCCTTGAAGGTCAAGCTGTCGAGCATATTAATAAGGCTCCTTCCAGCATTGTAGTTCGACAACCTTTTTGATATTAATAAAGTGCGAGTTTTCTTCTACAAGTTTTTCTCTCAAAGAGACTTGTGCGTTTAGAACCTAGTTGAGACCAGCCCTCCTAGCTCTAAGTTTGTGATTTATCACGAGGTTCATCACTCCTCGTGTGGTTCACTTCACCCTTCACCCAATACCAAACCAAAAACCTCCTATCCAGAAGTCTAAGGTCGAGTTTCTCACCTAACCTTCTCCAAACAGCTCACGCGCATCCAAGCCTTGAATCAAGGCTTGTATCAAGTTACCACAAAGTTTCCAGGTAATCCAGTTTATTACAAACCGCATGATGCCATTCATTATGCTTCATTATAAGCATTTAGAGTTCAAAATGACACGAATCTAACGCCCATGATAAGTTAGCTCAATTTCCTATATTGTGACAACATTTGAGATGGAAAGAGCTACCACAAAGCCTTCAAGTAATCCAAGTATCCCTATATTGTGACAAAACTTAAGACCAAAATAGGTACGACAAAGCCTCCAAGTAATCGAATCTTTCCCAAACTGCTTTATGCCATGCATTATGCATCATTTGCAATCCTTTGCTCAATGAGCACTAGTGATCAGTTTAGAATGGTCATTTTAACTAGCCGATCAAGTTGTCATGTCCGCACTAAATCGTCCGTAACTTTTGATTTAGAGTTCAAAGTGACAAAAATTAAGTCCTAAATCGCTACGAGAAAGCCTCTAAGTAGTCGAATATATCATAAAATTCGTGATACCATGCATTATGCTTCATTTATAATCCCTTACTAAAAGAGCACTAATGATCAGTTCAGAATTATCATTTTAATTGGCAAATCAACTTGACATGTTCGCACTAAATCGTCCGTAACTTTTGATTTATAGCTCCAAATAACATGAATCCAATGCCCACATTAAGCTATATCAATTTTCCATATTGTGACAATATTTGAGATTTAAAGAGCTATGACAAAGTTTCCAAGTAATCCAATGTATCACAAACTTCGTGATGCCATGCATTACAATTGATTTGTAAGTATTTACTCAATAAGCACAAGTGATTAGTTTATAAAGATAATTTTAACTGGCCAGTCAAGTTGACATATAGGCATTAAATCGTACGTAACTTTTGATTTATAGTTCAGAATGACACGAATCCAACACCCAAGTTAAGTTAGCTCCATTTTCTATATCGGGACAACATTTGAGGCTGAAAGAGGTACCATAAAGCCTTCAAGTAATCCAAATATCCCAAACTGCATGATGACATGCATTATGCTTCATTTTTTAACCTTCTCTAAATGAGCACCAATGATCAATTTAGAATGATCATTTTAACTGACCAATCAATTTGATATATGCATACTACATCGTCCGTAACTTTTGATTTAGAGTTCAAAATTATACGAAGACAATGCCCATGTTAAGCTATCTCAATTGTCTGTATTGTGACAAGATTTAAGACCAAAATAACTATGACAAAGCTTCCAAGTAATTGAATCTTTCCCAAACTGCTTTACCCCATGAATTGTGCTTCATTTAAAATCCTTTGCTGATTGAGCACCAATGATCAATTTAGAATGATCATTTTACCTAGCCGATCAAGTTGTCACGTCTGCACTAAGTCGTCCGTAACTTTTTATTTAAAATTCAGAGTGACATGAATCCAATGTCCAAATAAATCTAGCTCAGTTTTCTATATTTTTACAAAAATTAAGACCGAAATAGCCACGACAAAGCGTCCAAGTAATCGAATATATCATAAATTGCGTGATACCATGCATTATGCTTCATTTATACGCCATTGCTCAATGAACACAAATTATAAGTTTAGAATGATCATTTTAACTACCTGATCAACTTGAGTTATCCACATTAAATTGTCTTTAGCTTTCAATTTAGAGCTCAAAATGACATGAATCCAACGCCGACGTTAAACTATCTAAATTTTCCATATTGTGACATCCTCTGAGACTGAAAAGGCTACGACTAAGTCTCTAAGTATTCCAATATACCCCAAACTGCATGATGCCATGCATTATGCTTCATTTATAAGCCTTTCCTGAAAGGGTACCAATGATCAGTTTAGAGTGATTACCTTAATTGGCCGATCAAGTTGACATGTACACACTAAATCGTCTGGAACTTTTGATTTAGAGTTTATAATGACACGAATCCAATGCTCACGTTAAGCTAGCTCAATATTTTGTATTGTGACATAATTTAATACCGAAATAGCTACAAAAAAGCCTCCAAGTAATCCAATCTATCTCAAATTATGTGATGCTCCCATTATGCTTCATTTATATGCTTTAACTCAATGAGTACCAATGATCAGTTTAGAATGATCAATTGAACTATCTAATCAACTTGACATGTCCATACTAAATCGTTTTTAATTTTACATTTAGAGCTCAAAATGACATGAATCAACCGCCCACGTTAAGCTAGCTCAATGTTTCATATTGCGACAACATTTGAGAGTGAAAGAGCTACGACAACACTTACAAGCAATACAATGTTTCCAAAACAGGGTGATACCATGCATTACGCTTCATTTATAACTCTTTACTCAAGGAGCACCAATGATCAATTTAGAATGATCATTTTAACTGCCCGAACAACTTGACATGTACGAACTAAATCGTCAGTGACATTTGATTTAGAGTTTAGAATGACACGAATGCAACGCCCACGTTAATCTACCTCAATTTTCTATATTATGACAACATTTGAGACTGAAAGAGCTACCAAAACGTTTCCAATTAATCCAATTTACCACAAACTGAATGATGTCATGCATTATGCTTCATTTATAAGCCTTTACTCAAGCAGCGCCAATGATCAGTTTAGAATGATCATTTTAACTGCCCTATTAACTTGACATGTTCGCACTATATTGTCTCTAATTTTTGATTTAGAGTTCAGAATGACACGAATCCAACGCCCATGATAAGCTAGCTCAATTTTCTTGTGACAACATTTGAGACTGAAATAGCTACCACAAAGCCGTTAAGTAATCCAAGTATCTTAAACTGCATGATGACATGCATTAATGCTTCCTTTATAAGACTTTTCTAAAGGAGCACCAATGACCTGTTTAGAATGATCATTTGAACTAACCAATCACCTTGACATATTCGTACTAAATCGTCCATAACTTTTGATTTAGAGTTCAGAATGAAACGAATTCAACACTCATCTTAAGATGGCTCAATTTTCTATATTGTGAAAATTTTTAAGACCAAACTAGTAGGACAAAGCCTCAAGTAATCAAATCTTTCCCAAACTGCTTTATGCCATGCATTATGCTTCATTTGCAATCCTTTGCTCAATGAGCACCAATAGTAAGTTTAGAATGATCATTTTAACTAACCGATCAAGTTGTCATATCGTACTAAATCGTCCAAAACTTTTGATTTATAGTTAAGAATGAAATGAATACAACGCACAAATAAAGCTAGCTCAATTTTCTATATTGTGACAAAAGGTAAGACCGAAATATCTACAACAAAGCCTTCAAATAATCGAATCTATCCTAAACTGTCTGATGCCATACATTATGCTTCATTTATACACCATTGCTCAATGACCACCAATGATCAATTTAGAATGATCATTCTAACTAGCTGATCAACTTGACATGTCCACACTAAATTGAGTTTAAGTTTTGATTTAGAACTCAAAATCACATGAATCCAATGCCCACGTTAATCTTGCTCAATATTCCATATTCTAACAACCTTTGAGACTGAAAGCGCTACGAAAAAGCCTCTAAGTATTCCAATATACCCCAAACTGCATATTGCCATGCGTTATGCTTCATTTATAAGCCTTTCCTGAAGGGGTACCAATGATAAGTTTAGAATGATCACCTTAACTGGCTGATCAAGTTGACATGTACGCACTAAATCTTCTGTAACTTTTGATTTAGAGTTCAGAATGACACAAATCTAACGCTCACGTTAAGCTAGCTCAATATTTTGTGGTGTGACAAAATTTAAGACGGAAATAGCTTCAAGAAACCCTGCAAGTAATCATCATATCTACCAAAGATTGCGTGATGCTCCATTATGCTTCATTTATACACTCTAACTCAACGAGTACCAATGATCAGTTTAGAATGATCATTTAAACTATCTAAATCAACTTGACATGTCCGTACTAAATCGTTTTTAACTTTTCATATAGAGCTCAAAATGACATGAATCAACCGCCCATGTTAACCTAGCTCAATGTTCCATATTGTGACAGCATTCGAGAGTGAAAGAGCTATGACAAAACTTCCAAGTAATATAGTGTATCCAAAACTGTGTGATGACATGCATTAGGCTTCATTTGTAAGTCTTTACTCAAGGAGCACCAATGATCAGTATAGAATGCTCATTTTAACTGCCTGATCAACTTGACATGTACGCACTAAATCGTCTGTGAATTTTGATTTAGGGTTCAGAATGACAGGAATCCAATGCCCACGTTAAGGTAGCTCCATTTTCTATATTATCCCAACATTTGATACTGAAAGAGCTACGACAAAGTTTTTAAGTGTATCAAAAACTGCGTGGTGCCATGCATTACGCTTCATTTATAAGTATTTACACAAGGAGCAGTAATGATCAGTTTAGAATGATCATTTTAACTGGCCGATCAACTTGACATGTGCACACTAAATCATGTGAAACTTTTGATTTAGAGTTCAGAATGACACAAAAATGCCCATGTTAAGGTAGCTCAATTTTCTATGTTGTTACAAAATAGATACGACAAAGCCTCCAAGTTATCGAATCTATCCCAAACTGCGTTATGCCATGCATAATGCTTCATTTCTAAACCTTTGCTCAATGAGCACCAATGATTATCCTAGAAAGAAGAATTTAACTGGTTGATCAACTTGACATGTATGCACTAAATCAACCCCTAACTTTTGATTTAAGGTTCAGAATGACACGAATCCAACGCCCATGTTAAACTAGCTCATTTTCCTATATTGTGACATACCTTTTCTTAATGAGCTCTATTGATCAGCTTAGAACGATCAGTTTAGAACGGTCAATTTAACTTGCCGATGAACTTGACATGTCCGCACTAAGTCATCCGTGACTTTTGATTTAGAGTTCAGAATGACACGAATCCAACACTCAAGTTAAGGTAGCTCAATATTCTCTATTGTGATAAAATTTAAGACCCAAATAACTATGACAAACTCTGCAACATTTGAGACTGCGTGATGCCATGCATTATACTTCCTTTATGGGTTTTTACTCAATGAGTACCCATGGTAAGTTTAGAATGATCATTTTAGCTAGCTGATCAACTTGACATGCATGTCCGCACTAAATCGTCTTTAACGTTTGATTTCAACCTCAAAATGACATGAATCCAACGCACACGTTAAGCTAGATATATTTTCCATATTGTGACACCATTTCAGACAGAAAGAGATATGACAAAGCTAAGTAATTCAATGTATACCAAACTGAGTGATGCAATGCATTATGCTTCATTTATAAGTCATTACTCAATGAGCACAAATGATCACTTTGGAATGATCATTTTAACTGGTCGATAAACTTCACATGTATGCACTAAATTGTCCGTAACTTTTATTTTGAGTTCAATTTGACACGAATACATAAGCCACGTTAAACTAGCTCAATTTTCTATATATTGACAACATTTGAGACTGAAAGAGCTATCATAAAGTTTTCAAGTAATCCAATTTATCACAAACTGCATGATGCCATGTATTATGCTTTATTTATAATCCTTTACTCAAGGAGCAACAACGATGAGTTTAGAATGATCATTTTAACTGGCCCATTTACTTGATATGTCCGCAATAAATCGTTTGTAACTTTTTTTTAGAGTTCAGAATGACACAAATCCAACTCCCATGATAAGCTAGCTCAATTTTCTATATTTGTGACAACATTTGAGACTGAAAGAGCTATGACAAAACCTCCAAGTAATCCCATGTATCCCAAACTGCGTGATGTCATGCATTACGCTTCATTTATATGTCTTTACTCAATGAGTACCAATGATCAGTTTAGAATGATCATTTTAACTGGCCGATCAACTTGTCATGTACGCACTAAATCGTTGATTTCGAGTTGAGAATGACACGAATCTAACGCCGATGTTAAACTAGCTCAATTTTCTATATTTTGACTATATTTTTGAATCAAAGAGCTACTACAAATCCTTCGATTCATCCAATGTATCCCAAACTGCGTGATGCAATGAATTATGCTTCATTAACAAGCCCTTAGTCAAGGAGCACCAATGATTTGTTTAGAAAGATCATTTTAACTAACCGATAACCTTGATATGTCCACACAAAATCGTCAGTATCTTTTGATTTATAGTACAAACTAGCATGAATCCAACTCCCATGTTAAGCTAACTCCATTTTCCATATTGTGACAATATTTGAGACCGAAAGAGCTACGATAAAGCCTCCAAGTAATCCAATATATCCCAAACTGTGTGATACCATGCATTACGCATGATTTAAAAGTCTTCCGTAAATGAGCACCAATGATTAGTTTATAATGATCATTTTAACTGGCCGATCCACTTGACATGTACGCACTAAATCGTACGTAAATTTTGAGTTCGAGTTCAAAATGACACGAATCCAATGCACATATTAAGCTAGCTCAATTTTTTATATTGTGAAAACATTTGAGATTGACAAACCTAACAAAAAGCCTTCAAGTAATCCAAGGTATCCCAAACTGCATCATGCCATGCATTATGCTTCATTTATAAGCTTATACTCAAGGAGCACCAATATGAGTTTAGAATCATCATTTTAACTGGCCGATCCACTTAACATGTTCGCACTAAATCGTCTTTAACATTTGATTTAGAGTCAGAATGACATGAATCCAACGCCCACGTTAAGCTTGTTGAATATTCTATTTTGTTACAAAATTGAGGACCAAAATAGCTACGACAAAGTCTCTAAGTAATCCAATCTATCCCAAATTGCGTGATGCCATACATTATACTTCATTTGTATACCTTTGCTCTATGAGCACCAACAATAAGTTTAGAATGATCATTTTAACAAGTTGATCAACTTGACATGTGAGCACTAAATCATCCATAACTTTTAATTTAGAGTATGGAATGACAAGAATCCAACACCCACGTTAAGCTACCTCAATTTTATATATTGTGACAAAATATAAGACCGTATTAGATACGACACAGCCTCCAAGTAATCCAATTTATCCCAAACTTCGTGACGCCAGGCATTATGCTTCATTTGTAAACCATTGCTCAATGAGCACAAACGATCAGTTTATAATAATCGTTTTAACTAGCTGATCAACTTGACATGTATGCACTAAATCATCTTTAACTTTTGATTTAGAATTTCAAATGCCACATATCCAACGCCCACATTAATCTAGCTCAATTTTCAATATTGTGACAACATTTGAGATTGAAAGAACAACCACAAAGCCTATAATGATTATTTAGAATCATCAGTTTAGAATGATCACTTTAACTGGGCGTTCAACTTGACATGTCCGCACTTGATCATCCGTAATATTTGATTTAGAGTTCACAATGACAAGAATTAAATGCCCACGTTAAGCTAGTTCAATACTATATTTTGTGACGATATTTAAGAACAAAATAGCTACGACAAAGCCTCCAAGTAATCAAATGCATGCAAAACTGCATGATTCCGTGCATTATTCTTCATTAATAAGCCTTTACTCAAGGAACACCAACGATAAGTTTAGAAGTATCATTCTAACTCGCCGATGAACTTGAAATGTACGCACTAAATCATCCGTAACTTTTGACTTAGAATTCAGAATGACATGAATCCAACGCTTACAATTAAGCTAGCTCAATTTTCTATATTGTGACAACATTTAAGATTGAAAGAGATACCACAAAACCTTAGATTAATCCAATGTATCCTAAACTGCATGATGTCATGCATTATGGTTCATTTATAAGCCTTTACTCAAAGAGCACTAATGACGAGTTTAGAATAATCAGATTAGAATGATCACTTTAACTGGCCAATCAACTTGACACATCCGCACTAAATCATCCGTAACATTTAATTCGGATTTCAGAATGACACGAATCAAACGCCTATGTTAGACTAGCTCAATATTATATTTTGTGACAAAAATTTAAGACTGAAATAGCTACGACAAAGCCTCTAAGTAATCAAATGCATCCCAAACTGCATGATGCCATGCATTACGCTTCATATATAAGCTTTTACTCAAGGAGCACCAACATAAATTTAGAATGATGAATTCAACTAGCCGTTAAACTTGACATGTCCGCACTAAATCGTTCGTAACTTTTGATTTAGAGTTTAGAATGACAAGAATCCAACACCCACGTTAAGCTAGCTCAATATTCTATATTGTGGCAAAATGTAAGACGAAAATAGCTACGACAAAGCCTCTAAGTAATCCAATCTATCCCGAATTCCATGATGCCATGCATTATGCTTCATTTGTAAACTTTTGCTCAATGAGCGCCAATGATCATTTTAACTAGCTCATCAACTTGACATATCCGCACAAAATCGTCTTTAACAGTTGATTTAGTGCATAAAATGACATGAATCCAATTCCGACGTTAATGTAGTTCAATTTTGAATATTGTGACAACATTTGAGAATGAAAGAGCTACAACAAACCCTCCAAGTAATTCAATATATCCCAAACTTTGTGATGCCATGTATTATGATTCATTAACAAGCCCTTACTCAAGGAGCAATAATGATAAGTTTAGAATGATTATTTTATATGGCCGGTCAACTTGACATGTCCGCACTAGATGGTCCGTAACTTCTGATTTAGAGCTCAAAATAACATGAATCCAACGCCTACGTTAAGCGAACTCAATTTCCCATATTGTGACAATATTTTAGACTAAAAGAGCTATGACAAAGCCTCCAAGAAATCCAATGTATCCCAAACTGTGTGATGTCATGCATTACATTTCATTTATAAATCTTTACCTCAATGAGCACAAATTATTAGTTTATAATGATAATTTTAACTAGCCGATCAACTTCACATGTAAGAACTAAATCGTACATAACTTTTGATTTATAGTTCAGATTGAGACGAATCCAAAACCCATGATAAGCTAGCTCAATTTTCTATATCGTGACAACATTTGACTGAAAGATGTACCACAAAGCATTCAAGTAATCCAAGTATCCCAAACTGCATGATGACATGCATTATGCTTCATTTATAAGCCTATTCTAAAGGAGCACCAATAACCAGTTTAATGATCATTTTAAACTAACCGATCAACTTCATATATTTGCACTAAATCGTCCGTAACTTTTGATTTAGAGTTCAGAATGACATGAATACAACGCCCATGTTAAGCTGGCTTAATTTTCTATATTGCGACAAAATTTAAAACCAAACTAGATACGACAAAGCCTCAAGTTATCGAATCTTTCCAAAACTGCTTTATGCCATGCATTATGTTTCATTTGCAATCCTTTGCTCAGTGAGCACCAATGATCAGTTTAGAATGATCATTTTAACTAGCTGATCAAGTTGTCATGTCGCACTAAATCGTCCATAGCTTTTGATTTATAGTTAAGAATAAAATGAATACAACGCACAAATAAAGCTAGCTCAATTTTCTATATTGTGACAAAAAAGAAAGGCCGAAATAGCTATGGCAAGGCCTTCAAATAATCGAATCTATCCTAAACTGTCTGATGCCATGGACTATGCTTCATTTATACGCCATTGCTCAATGACCACCAATGATAACTTTAGAATGATCATTTTAACTCGCTGATCAACTGGACATGTCCACACTAAATTGAATTTAACTTTCGATTTAGAGCTCAAAATCACATGAATCCAATGCCCACGTTAATCTAGCTATATTTTCCATATTCTGACAACCTTTGAGACTGAAAGCGCTACGAAAAAGGATCTAAGTATTCCCATATACCCAAAACTGCATGATGACATGCACTATGCTTCATTTATAAGCCTTTCCTGAAAGGGAAGCAATGATAAGTTTAGAATGATCACCTTAACTGGCTGATCAAGTTGACATGTCCGCACTAAATCATCAGTAACTTTTGATTTAGAGTTCAGAATGATACGAATCCAACGCTCACGTTAAGCTAGCTCAATATTTTGTGGTGTGAAAAATTTAAGACTGAAATAGCTTCAAAAAAGCCTCCAAGTAATCATCATCTCTATCAAAAATTGTGTGGTGCCTCATTATGCTTCATTTATACGCTTTAACTCAACGAGTACCAATGATCAGTTTAGAATGATCATTTAAACTAGCTAATCAACTTGACATGTCCGCACTAAATTATCTTTAACTTTTCATTTATAGCTCAAAATGACATGAATCAACCGCCCACGTTAACCTAGCTCAATGTTCCATGTTGTGACAACATTCGAGAGTGAAAGAGCTATGACAAAGCTTCTAAGTAATATAGTGTATCCAAAACTGCGTGATGACATGCATTAGGCTTCATTTATAAGTCTTTACTCAAGGAGCACCAATGATCTGTATAGAATGCTCATTTTAACTGCCCGATCAACTTGACATGTACGCACTAAATCGTCTGTGACTTTTGATTTAGAGTCCATAATAACACGAATCCAATGCCCACGTTAAGCTAACTCCATTTTCTATATTATCACGACATTTGAGACTAAAAGAGCTAAGACAAAGTTTCTAAGTGTATCCAAAACTGCGTGATACCATGCATTATGCTTCATTTATAAGTATTTACTCAAGGAGAAGTAATGATCAGTTTAGAATGATCATTTTAACTGGCCGATCAACTTAACATGTGTGCACTAAATCATGTGTAACTTTTGATTTAGAGTTTAGAATGACACGAAAAAATGCCCATGTTAAGGTAGCTCAAATTTCTATATTGTGATAAAATTTAAGAACAAAATAGATACGATAAAGCCTCCAAGTTATCGAATCTATTCCAAACTGTGTTATGACATGCATAATGCTTCATTTCTAAACCTTTGCTCAATGAGCACCAGTGATGATCTTAGAAAGAAGAATTTTAACTGGTTGATCAACTTGACATGTATGCACTAAATCTACCCGTAATTTTTGATTTAAGGTTCAGAATGACACGAATCTAATGCCCACGTTAAGCTAGCTCATTTTTCTACATTGTGACGTACCTTTACTCAATGAGCTCTAATGATCAACTTAGAACGAGCAGTGTAGAATTATCAATTTAACTTGCCGATCAACTTGACATGTCCGCACTAAGTCGTCCGTGACTTTTGATTTAGAGTTCAGAATGACACGAATCCAACGCTCAAGTTAAGGTAGCTCAATATTCTCTATTCTGATAAAATTTAAGACCCAAATAACTATGACAAAGCCTCCTACATTTGAGACTGCGTGTGCCATGCATTATGTTTCCTTTATACGCTTTTCCTCAATGAGTACCAATGATAAGTTTAAATGATCATTTTTGCTAGCTAATCAACTTGACATGTCCGCACTAAATCGTCTTTAACTTTTGATTTAGAGCTCAAAGTGACATTAATCCAATGCACACGTTAAGCTAGATATATTTTCCAGATTCTGAAAACATTTCAGACTGAAAGAGATATGACAAAGCCTCCAAGTAATTCAATGTATACCAAACTGCGTGATGCAATGCATT
Organism: Pugionium cornutum; assembly: GCA_018901935.1. Taxonomy (NCBI): domain Eukaryota; kingdom Viridiplantae; phylum Streptophyta; class Magnoliopsida; order Brassicales; family Brassicaceae; genus Pugionium; species Pugionium cornutum. The sequence goes on along the minus strand of CM032162.1, from coordinate 15,705,558 downwards.
AAGCTTCATTTATAAGTCCTTAGTCAATGAGCACAAATGATCACTTTAGAATGATCATTTTAACTAGTTGATAAACTTGACATGTACGTACTAAATTGTCCGTAACTTTTATTTTGAGTTCAATATGACATGAATCCAAATGCCACGTTAAACTAGCTCAATTTTCTATATTTTGAGAACATTTGAGACTGAAAGACCTATCACAAAGTTTCCAAGTAATCCTATTAATCACAAACTGCATGATGCCATGCATTATTCTTCATTTATAATCCTTTACTCAAGGAGCACCAACGATCATTTTAGAATGATCATTTTAACTGGCCCATTTACTTGATATGTACGCAATAAATCGTTTGTAACTTTTGATTTAGAGTTCTGAATGACACGAATCCAATGCCCATGAAAAGATAGCTCAATTTTCTATATTTGTGACAACATTTGAGACTGAAAGAGCTATGACAAAGCCTCCAAGTATCCCATGTATCCCAAACTGCGTGATGTCATGCATTTACGCTTCATTTATAAGTCTTTACTCAATGAGTACCAATGATCTGTTTAGAATGATCATTTTAATTGGCCGATCAACTTGTCATGTACGCACTAAATTATTGATTTAGAGTTGAGAATGACACGAATCTAACGCCCACATTAAACTAGCTAAATTTTATATATTTTGACAACATTTGAGAATAAAAGAGCTAATACAAATCCTTTGATTCATCCAATGTATCCCAAACTATGTGATGCCATGCATTATGCGTCATTTATAAGCCTTTACTACAAGAGTACCAATGATACGTATAGAATGATCATTTTATAACGATCACTTTAACTTGCCGATCAACTTGACATGTCCACCCTAAATCGTCCGTAACATTTGATATAGAGTTCAGAATGACACGAATCCCACGCCCACATTAAGCTACCTCAATTTTCCATATTGGGACAACATTTGAGATTGAAAGATCTACCACAAAGGCTTCAAGTAATCCAATCAATCCTAAACTGCGTGATGCCATGCATTATGCTTCATTTATAAGCCTTTACTCAAGGAGCACAAATGATCAGCTTAGAATGATCAGTTTAGAACGATCAATTTAACTGGCTGATCAACCCGGCATTTCCTCACTAAATCATTTATAACTTTTGATTTAGAGTTCAGAATGACACGAATCAAACGCTCACATTAAGTTAGCTCAATAGTCTATATTGTGACAAAAAGTTTAGACCTAAATAGGTATGACAAAGCCTCCAAGTAATCCAATCTATTCCAAACTGCGTGATGCCATGCATTATGCTTCATTTGTAAACATTTGCTCAATGAGCACCAATGATCATTCTAGAATGATCAATTTAACTAGCCGATAAACTTGACATGTCCGCACTAAATCGTTTGTAACTTGTGATTTAGTGTATAGAATGACACGAATCCAACGTCCACGTTAATCTAGCTCAATTATATATATATATATATATATTGACAACATTTGAGACTAAAAGATCTACTACAAAGCCTTCAACTAATTCAATGTATCCCAAACTGCGTGATGCCATGCATTATGCTTCATTTATAAGCCTTTACACAAGGAGCACCAATGATCTGTTTAGAAAGTCATTTTAAATGGCCAATCAACTTGATATGTCCACACTAAATTGTCCATAACTTTTGATTTAAAGTTCAGCATGACACAAATCCACATTAAGCTATCTTAAGTTTCTATGTTGTGACAAAGTTTAAGACCAAAGTAGCTTTGATAGAGACTCCAAGTAATCCAATCTATCCCAAACTGTGTAATGCCCTTTGAAAACCTTTACTCAATGAGAACCAATGATCAATTTAACTAGCCGATAAACTTGACATGTCTGCACTAAATCGTTTGTACTTGTGATTTAGAGTTCAGAATGTCAGGAAGCCAACACCCATGTAAAGCTAGCTCAATTTTCTATATTGTAACAACATTTGAGACAGAAAGAGCTACAACAAAGCCGCCAAGTAATCCAACGTATCCAAAACTCCGTGATGCCATGCATTATGTGAAACACCCTTCCCGGATTATCAGTCTGAAGAGGTTGTTCCCTTTCGGATTCACCAAGGAACCCGAGTCTAAGGTCCATATTTTAGGGTCCTTTATTTAGTCTAAGTCCAAATTCGAGTTATTCTGAGATTCATGAGTTTTTAGAGTCATTTATTCAAGTCGTAATATAAAAGATTCGGATTTTGATTGAAGTATAAGAATAGGATTCGTTACAACATGAAAGTTTGCCCGAAGGCTTACACATTCAAACGATCCTAACTACCCGGACCCATACACCACCCATATACTCGGGCCACCAGCCTTGCGCTCAAGCCAAATCCTTACCACAATCACCATCTTTTCCTGAAAAAGGCCAAAGCCGCAAAATTATCCTGGACTTAGCCAACATTACTCCATAAGGCTTTAGAAAATGCATGAATGAATGCAACTCATGCAAAACTCGTCAATTCTCTAAGTTTAACTTAAAATTCGACCAAGACAGACTCGGATCGGTCTTGGGCAAATCCGATCGTCCAAACGTCCATGATAGGAATCAACCGCCGGTCCCCCTGATGACACCGCCGACTCCGGGATCAACTTGGCCGGTCTTGAAGTCATTCCGGCCCGTACCGCGCACAATCCAGCCGGTACAGTCGATCCAGCCGAGTACACGCGCACTTCCACTTCTACACAAGAGGACTCGGACCAAATGAGCTACCAGCTCCAGGACATGCACCTAGAAGAAGTATCTACACCAGTGGTACCTCCAGGAGCAATGACAAGAAGCAGATCAAGAGCACTCTTCCACAAATTCAGCTTATGGGTCGACAAGCTCCTAGAGGAAGAGCAGCTAAGGACAATGGGCCAGAAGAGCAAATTAGAGTCCAAAGACTTCTCAACAACACAAGGAACATCAGAGACTTGGGCTTTAGTGGCAAGAGAGGTCAGGGCCCAAAGATTCCTAACCCTACTCCAAGTCGAAGACTAGGAGCAAGGCGCGTGCATGCCACAAGGACGGCCACCTTCCATTTCTTGGCCGTGAGGTGAGTTAAGGTAAGTTTACATTCGAATATATGCCTCTTTCTGTTTTGCAGGGTAGGATCTAGTTGCTTTACATTTTTGAGTCAAGAACATTTTAGGAATAGGTCCTTTTTCGGTTATGCACTTTTGTATCTTTTTCCTTTTGTGCACTTTTGTAAACTTTCCTTTTATTTGTTTGAGTCGACCCTAGAAGGTCAAGCTGTCGAGCATATTAATAAGGCTCCTTCCAGCATTGTAGTTCGACAACCTTTTTGATATTAATAAAGTTCGAGTTTTCTTCTACAAGTTTTTCTCTCAAAGAGACTTGTGCGTTTAGAACCTAGTTGAGACCAGCCCTCCTAGCTCTAAGTTTGTGATTTATCACGAGGTTCATCACCCCTCGTGTGGTTCACTTCACCCCTCCATCGAATACCAACTCAAAAACCCCTATCCAAGAAGTCTAAGGTCGAGTTTCTCACCTAAACTTCTCCAAACAGCCAACGCGCATACAACCTTGAATCAAGGCTTGTATCATTTTGGTATCAGAGCTTAAAGCTCCAACCATACTCTGATACCAATTTGAAACACCCTTCCCAGATTATCAGTTCGAAGAGGTTGTTCCCTATCGGATTCACCAAGGAATTCCGAGTCTAAGGTCCATATTTTAAGGTCCCTTATTTAGTCTAAATCCAAATCCAAATCCAAAATCAACTTGACATGTCCGCACTAAATCGTCTGTAACTTTTGATTTAGAGTTCCAAATGACACGAATCCAACGCCCACGTTAAGCTACCACAATTTTCTATGTTGTGATAAAATTTAATACTGAAATAGCTACAACAATCGTTCCAAGTAATCCAATCTATCCCAAATTGCACGATGCTTTGCATTATGCTTCATTTGTAAACCTTTGATCAATGAGCACCAATGATCTGTTTAGAATGATTAATTTAACTAGCCGATAAATTTGACATGTCCTCACTCATTTGTTCGTAACTTTTATGTTAGAGTTCAGAATGACACGAATCCAACATCCACATTAAGCTACACTAATTTTCTATATTGGGCAAAATTTAAGACAAAATAGCTACGACAAATCCTCCAAGTAATCAAATGTATCCCAAACTTAGTGATACCATGCATTACGCTTCAATTATAAGCCATTACTCAAGGAGCACCACCGATAAGTTTTAAAAGATAATTTTAACAGGTCAATCAACTTGACATGTACGCACTAAATCATCCGTTACTTTTGATTGAGAGTTCAGAATAACACGAATCAAGTGGCCACATTAATCTAGCTTAATTTTCTATATTGTGACAACGGTTGAGAATTAGAGAACTACGAGAAAGGTTTTGAGTAATCCAATATATCCTAAACTGCGTGATGCCATGCATTATGGTTCATTTATAAGCGTTTTCTCAAGGAGCAACAATGATGAGTTTATAATGATCATATTAATTGCCCGATCATTTTAACCAACCAGTCTTTCGTCCATGTTTCAGTTGGAACGCATAAGTATTATCTTGACAATATTGGCATGCTAATCTTCCATGCGTCGACCATCCTGATAACATACCATATGCTGGAAAATCACTTATGGTCCACATAAGTACTGCTCGCATCAAGAAGTTCTGTTGGTTGGAAATATCAAATGCTTTGACACCATTTTCCCACAATATTTTTAACTCATAATTAGTGGCTGCAAGAAAATATCAAGCGATCGCTTAGGATGCTGTGGGCCGGGGACGAGAATTGTTAAAAAGAAAAACTCTGTTTCATGCACAACAAAGGAGGAAAATTATTAGGTGTCATGATAACTGGCCACAACGAGTATTGCCTCCCATGCTTCCCAAAAGGGTTGAATCCATCTGTTAGTGAACCCGAGATATACGTTTCTAGGCTCATATGCAAAACTAGGATAAACCTATTGAAAATGTTTCCATGCTTCTGCATCCGAGGGATGCACAATTTCTCCATTCGAATTATGTTGTGCATGCCATCTCATAGGTTTTTCCATGTGTTCAGAGTGATATAACCTCTTTAACCTCTGTTAATGGCAAATACCACATCCGTTTATGCGGAATAGGTACTCTACCGCTTGTCTCTTGAAATCGAGGTTTGTGACAAAATCGGCACTTCATGCGGTTTTCATCATTTCTCCAATAGATCATGCAGTTGTCAATACATACATCGATCATCTGATATGGAAATCCAAGACCAGCTACAAGTTTTTGAACCTCGTAATATGAAGCAAGTGCAATATTATCTTCAAGTAATATATCTCTAACAAAATCATCTATCACATTCACACAATCTTCAGCCAAGTTGAAATCTATTTTTATCGTCATCAACCTGCTTGCAGCCAATAAAGGCGATAATCCATCTCTACAACCTTTATACAAAAGCTGCTTGGATGCATCTAACATATCAAAAAATTTCCGGGCTTCCAAATTAGGTTCCTCTATTCTTGTACTATCTTCAATGTACGATGCTCTTTATTCACGAAACGCATCATTCACCATCTGAATAGTACCTCTGTTGATATCAACTTGTGATGCCGGTTCCTCGACCCTAACATTAGTACTATCTAACCTTTTTGAAGTACTACCATAATATTGTATCATTGCATCAGTTTCTCCATCTGAATACCAAATTTTGTAACATGGTATAAATCCATTCCAATACAAATGATTACGTACTTCTCTAACAAAGATTAATCTATGATTTTGACATTTAATACATGGACAATACATTTTACCGTATTCTGATGTCATGCTATTGTTTGATGCAAATGTCATGAACTCTTCAACACATTGCGCAAATTCATCAGTCAATTCTCCCGTTAATGAATCATACCGAGGTTTATCCATTCACGATCGAAAATACACATAAGAACCCGAAAAAGACATTTTCTTAAGATTTTTTTTCTGGTGAAATTTTGAAGCAGCATAGCGTATATATATTGCAAATTAGAAGATTATCACGAATTTTCAACATATTATTACAAATTTTAACAAATTATTATGAATTTTTAACAGATAATCACAAATTTTTAATAGATTATTCTTAAGAATATTCCCGTTTCCGATGGATGGATTTTTGACGGTTTCCGACAACTGCCGGATAATCACAAATTTTAAATAGATTATTCTTCTGTTTCTGATGCATTTTTGACGGTTTTCGACCATGGTTGGATATTTCCGACGACTGACCGATGATAATCGATGTCAGCCCATCGGTATGTTCCCGACGGATTCCAGATGTATAGTAAAAACACATTCCATCGGGAAGTCATCAGAAAAATCCCGACAGTCTGAGGTTCATCGGTAATTTGCTACTGTTTCTAGAGGATATCCCGACGCCAACTCTTTTGTCGGAAAACGGACAGAAAACTGTCAGGTTTTACCATTGATTTCCCGACGATAGTGCTGGCGTCGAGAATTAACGATGGAACACTGACGAATCAAGTTCCCTTGGTAGTCTGTCGGAAAACCGTTGCTTTGGCGTTGGAAAATTCCGATGGTTTTTATTCCGTCGGAAATATTGTAGTGCCATGAGTCATTCAAACATCTCAAAAGGGCAACAAAAGATGAAACAAATACATTCTAGGTGGGTCGAATTCATTGAGACATTCCCTTATGTGATCGAATACAAGAAAGGTAAAGAGAATGTAGTAGCTGATGCTCTTTCTAGGAGGTATGTGCTCTTGAACTCTTTAGAAGTTAAACTTCTAGGGTTTGAGAAAATCAAAGAGTTACATCCTATTGATGCTGATTTTAATGATATTTATGTTTCTTGTAAGAAGTTTGATACTGGACTTTAAGAGTGAAGGTTTCTGGTTTCATGATAATTGGTTATGTGTATCTAACTCCTCTTTGCGAGACTTGTTTGTTGAGGAAGCACATTCAGGTTGTCTTATCAAACACTTTTGCGTGGCAAAGACATTAAATTATTGTAGGAACACTTCTTTTGGCCACACATGAGGAGTGATGTTCAGAAAGCTTGCCAAAGATTTCTAACTTGAAAGCAAGCCAAATCCACAATCCAAAAGCACGGATTAGAATGGTCATTTTTACTGGTCGATCGACTTGACATGTCCGCACATAATCGTCCTTATATTTTGATTACGAGTTCGGAATGACACGAATCCAACGTGCAAGAGAAGCTAGCTCAACTTTTTATATTTTGACAAAATTTGAGACTGAAACAACTACCACAAGACATTCAAGTAATCCACTCTATCCAAAACTCCGTGATGCAATGCATTATGCTTCATTTATAAGTCTTTGCTCAAGGACCACTAACGATCAGTTTAGAATGATCATTTTAACTGGCCGGTCAAATTGACATGTCTGCACTAAATCATCCGTACCTTTTGATTTAGAGACCAAAATGACACAAATCCAACGCCCACGTTAACCTACCTAAATTTTTCGAATTGTGACAACATTTGATACTGAAACAGCTACCCAAAAGCCTTCACGCAATCCAATCTATCCTACACTGCGTGATGACATGCATTATGTTTTATTTATAAACCTTTGCTCAACGGGCACCAATGATCACTTTAGAATGATCAGTTTAACTGGCTGATCAACTTAACATGTTCGCACTAAATCGTCCGTAACTTTTAATTTAGAGTTCAAAATGACACGAATCCAATGCCCACATTATGCTATTTCAACTTTCTATATTGCGTCAAAAGTTATAATCGAAATAGCTGCGTCAAAGCCTCCAAGAAATCAAATCTATCCCAAACAGCGTGATGCCATGCATTATGCTTCATTTGTAAACTTTTGCTCAATGAGCACCATTTATCCGTTTAAAATGATTAATTTAACTAGCTGATAAACATGATATGACTTAGTAAATCGTCCGTAACTTTTGAATTTGAGTACAGAATGACACGAATCCAACACCCATGTTAAAATAGCTCGATTTTTTGTATTGTAACAACATTTGAGATTGAAACAAATACCACAAAGCCTTAAAGTAATCCAATCTAACCTAAACTCCGTGATGCCATGCATTATGCTTTGTTTATAAGTTTTTACTCAATGAGCACTAATCATCCGTAACTTTTGATTTCGAGTTCAGAATGACATGAATCCATCGTCCACATTAAGCTAGCTCAATTTTTATATTTGGACAACATTTGAGACTGAAACAGCTACCACAAAGCATTCAAGTAATTCAATCTATGCGAAACTCAGTGCTGCCATGCATTATGCTTCAATTATAAGCCATTACTCAAGAAGCACTAATGATCAGTTTAGAATTATCAATTTAACTTGCCGATCAACTTGACGTGTCTACACTAAATTTTCCGTGACTTTTGATTTAGAGTTCAGAATGACATGAATCCAATGCCCACATTAACCTAGATCAATTTTCTATATTTTGATAAAATCTAAGACTGAAATAGCTACGACACAGCCTCCAAGTAATCAAATCTATCCCAAATTGCGTGATGCCAAGCATTGTGCTTCATTTGTAAACTTTTGCTCAATGAGCAGCAATGATTAGTTTAGAATGATCAATTTAACTAGCCAATAAACTTTACATGTCCGCACTAAATCGTCCGTGACTTTTGATTTCGAATTCAGAATGACACGAATGCAACACCCACGTTAAACTAGCTCAATTTTTTGTATTGTAACAACATTTGAGATTGAAACAACTACCACAAAGCCTTAAAGTAATCCAATCAAACCTAAACTCTGTGATGCTATGCATTATGCTTCATTTTTAAGCTTTTACTCAAGGATCACTAATGATCAGTTTAAAATGATTATTTAGAACGATTAGTTTAGAATGATCATTTTAACTGGATGATCAACTTGAAATGTCTGCATTTAATCGTCCGTAACTTTTGATTTAGAGTTAAGAATGACACGTATCCAACGCCCACGTTAAGCTAGCTCTAATTTTTATATTGTGATACCATTTGAAATTGAAACAGCTACCACAAATCCTTCAAATAATCCAATCTAACCTAAATTGCGTGATGCCATGCATGATGCTTCATTTATAAGCCTTTACTCAAGGAGCACTAATGATCAGTTTAGAATGTTCAGTTTGAATGATCAGTTTAGAATGATCACTTTAACTAGGTGATCAACTTGATATGTCGGCACTAAATAGTTCGTAACTTTTGATTTAGAGTTTAGAATGACACGAATCCAGCGCCCATGTCAAGCTATTTCAATTTTCTATATTGTGTCAAAGATTATGACAGAAATAGCTATGAAAAAGCCTCCAAGAAATCCAACTGCGTGATGCCATGCATTGTACTTCATTTAACCTTTGCTCAATCCGCACCAACGATCAGTTTAGAATGATTACTTTAACTAGCCGATAAACTTGACAAGTCATAGTAAATCGTCTGAAACTTTTGATTTAGAGTTCAGAAAGATACGAGTCCAACACCCACATTAAGCTAGCTCAATTTTTTATATTGTGACAACATTTGAAACTAAAACTGCTATCAAAAAGCCTTCAAGTAATCCAGTCTATCCTCAACAGCATGATGCCATGCACTATGATTTATTTGTAAACCTTTGCGCAATGAGCAACAATGATCTGTTTAGAATGATCATTTTAATTGGACAATCAACTAGACATTTCTTCACTAAATCGGTGGAAAAAGGGCCAAAATCAACGTGAACAATTCTCGCCGTGCTCATTTCAACCTGAATTTAGTAGCAGTGCGTTAAACCGCATGAACAATGATATAATTTGAACTTTATACACGAACTATATCGAGAGTGCCTATTTCAACAAAATTTTTAACGTCGTCAATGAACCGTGAAAAACTGCTGAGTCATGTGACACATGGCAGCTGACTCAGCATATCAATTGATGGACGAAAATGCAGTTTAAAACTACGTCGTTTTGCACTTTAACCAAAACGACGTCGTTTTGACTTATGATAAAAATTTTGTACATATTAAAAAATCAATTTGTAAGATTTAACTACACAAAATCATTTTCTATATTGTGAAAACATTTGAGATTGAAAGAGTTACGATAAAGCCTCCAAGTAATCAAATGTATCCCAAACTTAGTGATATCATGGATTACGCTTCATTTATAAGCCATTAGTCAAGGAGGACCACCGAGAAGTTTAAATGATCCTTTAACAGGTCGATCAACTTGACATGTACCCCCTTAATCATCCGTAACTTTTGATTTAAAGTTCAGAATGACACGAATACAACACCCACATTAATCTAACTCAATTTTTTATATTGTGAAAACATTTGAGATTGAAAGAGCTACCAAAAAGGCTTCTCGTAATCCGGTATATCAAAAACTGTGTGATGTCATGCATTATGGTTCATTTATAAACCTTTTCTCAAGGAGCACTAATGATGAGTTTAGAATGATCACTTTGACTAGCCAACCAACTTCAAACCGAGTGCATCTAGCCCACGCGCATCCAATCCTTGAATCAAGGCTTGTATCATTTTGGTATCAGAGCTTAAAGCTCCTAAACCAGGTTGTTTCTATCCTTGTGAGGTTGGAGCGCGTGGAGAGGCCTGTGAGATTCCAGGCCATAAGGCACGTGAGAGCTGATCAAGACCATGCTGAGGGTCCTGAGCACCTTAGGACACGGCACGAACAGGAGGAACCCCAGCCATATGGAGATGAGGACGCACCACCTCATAACTATCACCATAGGCCGAGAGGACCTCCACGGCAACCTGAGGCAGAAAGTGATGGCTTCGAGCCATATGGACATCACCAGAGACCAAGGATGCCTCCTAGACATCATGAGGATGGAGATGAACACGCCTACAACCTGGTAACTCATCCTGATGTTAAGCTAACACCTCCTAGTTTTGCAGGAAAAGTAGACCCCAAAGCCTATCTTGATTGGGAGAGGAGGATGGACTACATCTTCGATCACTACAACCAACCAGGCTCTAGGAGAGTCTCCATGGCAGTAGCACAACTCACGGACAATGCCCTCATCTGGTGGGATCGTGAGGTGTCTGACCGAAGGAGGAAAAGATTTTCTTAAGTCTAATTTTCTTATTCAACCAAGCCATGTCCGGAGAGCTTTAGCCTCGAAGGATTTAATGTTACTAATGGTTTTCTAGGAAGTGTTGAATGTTGAAAAGGAACAGGTAGAGCTACCTCCTGAAGTAGCAAATCTCTTCAACAAGTTCCAGGATGTGTTTCCAGAAGAGATACCAGCAGGCTTGCCTCCTTTACGTGGCATAGAACACCAGATCGACCTAGTGCCCGGAGCAGCCCTGCCCAACCAACCAGCCTACCGGATGAGCCCAGAGGAGTCCAAGGAGCTTGAGAAGCAAGTCAAGGAGCTCCTGGAGAAAGGCTATGTTCGAGAGAGCCTCAGTCCATGTGCCGTACCAGTGCTACTAGTGCCCAAGAAGGATGGGACTTGGCGAATGTGCGTGGACTGCCGAGCAATCAATAACATCACAGTCAAGTACCGGCATCCAATACCATGGCTGGATGACATGCTAGATGAGCTGAGTGGAGGCACGGTCTTATCCAAGATAGACCTCAAGAGTGGATACCAGCAGGTCAGGATGAAGGAAGGTGATGAATGGAAGACTGCTTTCAAGACAAAGCAAGGGCTATACGAGTGGACAGTCATGCCATTCGGCTTGACTAATGCCGCGAAGCACGTTCATGCGCCTTATGAACCAAGTTCTTAGGGCGTACATCAGTGAGTTTGTAGTGGTTTACTTTGATGATATATTAGTTTATAGTAAGTGCCTACGGGAACACCTCACACATCTTGAGATGGTATTTAAAACCCTTCGACAAGAAGAGCTTTATGCCAATCTCAAGAAGTGCACCTTTTGTACTGATAAGCTTGTCTTTTTAGGTTTTGTTGTAAGTTCACAGGGCCTACAGGTTGATGAAAAGAAGATTCGAGCCATACAAAAATGGCCAACATCAGGCAACATCAGCCAAGTGAGGAGCTTCCACGGACTGGCCAGCTTCTATAGGAGATTTGTGCCCAACTTCAGCAGTATTGCCTCACCACTGATGGCAGTAGTGAAAAAGAACGTGGGATTCAGCTGGGGAGAAGCTCAGGAGAAGGCATTCCAGGCCTTGAAGAACAGCCTTACACATGCACCAATGCTAGTCCTGCCCGACTTTAACAAGACATTTGAAGTGGAGTGCAATGCCTCTGGAAAAGGCATAGGAGCAGTGCTAACCCAAGGAGGGAGGCCAGTGGCATACTTCAGTGAGAAGCTAGGTGGTGCCTCACTGAACTACCCCACTTATGACAAGGAGCTTTATGCCCTTGTCCAAGCATTGGAGACTTGGCAGCATTACTTGCTGTCCAAGGAGTTTGTGATCCACACTGATCATGAGACTCTCAAACACCTCAGAGGGCAAACCAATCTCAAGAGGAGACATGCCAGGTGGATGGAATTCATAGAAACCTTCCCGTACATCATCAAGTACAAGAAGGGCAAAGACAATGTGGTAGCCGATGCACTATCAAGGAGGTTTGCCTTGATATCAACCATGGAGGCAAAGGTCCTAGGATTCGAGCACATCAAGGACCTCTACAAGGATGATCCTGACTTTGCTGAGAGCTACAAGGAGTGTGGCACAAGGAGTCATGGCAAGTTTTACAGCCATGAGGGATTCTTTTTCGGAGAAAGAAGGTTGTGCATACCACAAGGATTATTAAGGGAGCTTATCATCCGAGAAGCTCATGGAGGAGGACTCATGGGCCACTTTGGTGTCGACAAGACTCTAGCAGTGGTCAAGGAGCACTTCTACTGGCCACACATCAAGAGGACAGTAGAAGCTCATTGTGCAAGATGCATCAATTGCAAGAAGGCAAAGTCCCGAGTGCAACCTCATGGGTTGTATCTCCCACTGCCCATACCTACACATCCATGGGTGGAAATCTCAATGGACTTCGTTCTAGGCCTGCCCAAGATCAACCACAATGATGCAATCTTTGTAGTGGTGGACAGATTCTCCAAGATGGCACACTTCATCCCGTGTGCCAATGTCATTGATGCCATGCAAACAGCCGAGCTGTTTTTCAAGGAGATAGTACGGCTTCATGGAGTGCCAAGGTCCATCGTATAAGACAGGGACACCAAGTTCCTCAGCCATTTCTGGAGAACCCTTTGGAGGAAGCTAGGCACGAAGCTACTCTTCTCTACCACCTGCCATCCTCAAACCGATGGCCAAGCTGAAGTTGTCAACAGGACACTATCAACTCTTCTCAGGACTACACTAGGGAAGAACCTCAAGACTTGGGTGGAGTGCCTGCCATTCATAGAGTTCGCATACAACCGAGTCGTGCACTCAGCAACCAAGAAGACACCATTTGAAGTAGTATACGGCGTCAACCCTCTCACCCCATTAGAGCAAACGCCACTGCCACCAGCAGAGATGACCAACCTCAACAGAGCATCCAAGGCAGAGTTCATAAGGAAGTTACACCAGAAGGTAGCAAAAAACGTGGAGAAGAGGACCGGGCAGTACGTGACTCATGCCAACAAGGGAAGAAATGAGGTGATCTTTCAACCAGGCGATTGGGTGTGGCTACACCTACGGCTGGAGAGGTTCCCCAACCTAAGGAATTCCAAGCTAGCACCAAGAGGAGATGGACCATTCAGAGTGCTGGAGAGGATCAACAACAAGGCCTACCGGATCGAGCTCCCAGGTGAGTTTAATGTGTCCAATACGTTCAACGTAACTGACTTAGCCCCTTTCCATGCAGATGAACCAGTTTTGAGGTCAAAACCTACTGAAGAGGGAGGGGATGATGAGGACATCAGGTCGTATGTCCAGCCAGGAGACCAGACTGGCCGACCAGGAAGCTTGCACGAGACAGCAGGGCCATCTAGCACGCCTGCCGGCCCAAGCAGTACCGCCGGACCCTCGACCAATAGGACCAGACCAACCTGCATTGCCGGCGGAGAGGCCAAAGCTTCCGGCACACTTGTGGCGATGTGGATGACACCGCCGGTCCCCTTGGTGATGCCGCCGACTCCGGGATCAACTTGGCCGGTCCTGAAGGCATTCTGGCCAGTACCTCGCACAGTCCAGCCGGTACAGCCGATCCAGCCGAGTGCACGAGCATTTCTACTTCTACACAAGGAAACTCGGACCAGATAAGCTACCAGCTTCAGGACATGCATCTAGAGGAAGTCTCCACACCAGTAGTGCCACCAGGAGCAATGAAAAGAAGCAGATCAAGAGCACTCTTCCACAAGTTCAGCTTATGGGTCGACAAGCTCCTAGAGGAAGATCAACTAAGGGCAATGGGCCAGAAGTGCAAATTAGAGTCCAAAGGCTTCTCAACAACACAAGGGACATTAGAGACTTGGGCTTTAGTGGCAAGAGAGGTCAGGGCCCAAAGATTACTAACCCTACTCCAAGTCGAAGACTAGGAGCAAGGCGCGTGCAAGCCACAAGGACGGCCACCTTCCATTTCTTGGCCGTGAGGTAAGTAAGGTAAGTTTTCAATAAGAATATTTGCCTCTTTCTGTTTTCCAGGGTAGGATCTAGAATATTTACATTTATTGAGTCAAAGACATTTTAGGAATAGGTCCTTTTTCGATTATACACTTTTGTATCTTTTCCTTTTGTGCATTTTTGTAAATTTTCTTTTTCTTATTTGAGTCGACCCTATTAGGTCAAGCTGTCGAGCATATTAATAAGGCTCCTTCCACCATTGTAGTTCGACAACCTTTTTGATATTAATAAAGTAGAACTTTTTTTCCAACAAGTTTTCTCTCAAGAATCTTGTGCGCTTAGAATCTAGTTGAGACCAGCCCTCCTAGCTCTAAGTTTTTGATTTATCACGAGGTTCATCACCCCTCGTCTGGTTCACTTCACCTTTCCATCGAATACCAACCCAAAACCCCTATCCAAGAAGTCTAAGGTCGAGTTTCTCACCTAAGCTTCTCCAAACAGCCCACGCGTATATAAGCCCTGAATCGAGGCTTGTATCACAGTAGACCAGACTGGCGGACCAGGAAGCTTGCCCGAGACAGCCGGGCCATTTGGCACGTCTGCCGGCCCAAACGGTACCGCCGGACCCTCGACCAATAGGACCGGACCGATCAGAATTGCCGGTAGAGAGGCCCAAACGTCCGGCACAATTGGTGGCGACGTGGATGACACCGCCGGTCCCCTTGGTGATGCCGCCAACTCCGGGATCAACTCTGCCGGTCCTGAAGGCATTCCGGCCAGTACCTCGCAAAGTCCAGCCAGTACAGCTGATCCAGCCAAGTACACGAGCATTTCAACTGCTACACAAGGAAACTCGGTCCAGATAAACTACCAGCTTCAGGACATGCATCTAGAGGAATTCTCCACCCCAGTAGTGCCACCAGGAGCAATGAAAAGGAGCAGATCAAGAGCACTCTTCCACAAGTTCAGCTTATGGGTCGACAAGCTCCTAGAGGAAGATCGACTAAGGACAATGGGCCAGAAGTGCAAAGAAGAGTCAAAAGGCTTTCAACAATGCAAGGGACTTCAGAGACTTGGGCTTTAGTTGCAAGAGAGGTCAGGTCCCAAAGATTCCTAACCCTACTCCAAGTCGAAGACTAGGAGCAAGGTGCGTGCATGCCACAAGGACGGCCACCTTCCATTTCTTGGCCGTGAGGTAAGTAAGGTAAGTTTTCAATACGAATATTTGCCTCTTTCTGTTTTGCAGGGTAAGATCTAGAATATTTACATTTTTTGAGTCAAAGACATTTTAGGAATAGGTCATTTTTTGGTTTTGCACTTTTGTACATTTTCCATTTGTGCACTTTTGTAATCTTTCCTTTTCTTTCTTTGAGTCGACCCTAGAAGGTCAAGCTGTCGAGCATATTAATAAGGCTCCTTCCAGCATTGTAGTTCGACAACCTTTTTGATATTAATAAAGTTCGAGTTTTCTTCTACAAGTTTTTCTCTCAAAGAGACTTATGCGTTTAGAACCTAGTTGAGACCAGCCCTCCTAGCTCTAAGTTTGTGATTTATCACGAGGTTCATCACTCCTCGTGTGGTTTACTTCACCCTTCACCCAATACCAAACCAAAAAGCCCCTATCCAGAAGTCTAAGGTCGAGTTTCTCACCTAACCTTCTCCAAACAGCCCACGCGCATCCAAGCCTTGAATCAAGGCTTGTATCAAGTTACCACAAAGTTTCCAGGTCATCCAGTTTATTACAAACCGCATGATGCCATTCATTATGCTTCATTATAAGCATTTAGAGTTCAAAATGACACAAATCTAACGCCCATGATAAGTTAGCTCAATTTCCTATATTGTGACAACATTTGAGATGGAAAGAGCTACCACAAAGCCTTCAAGTAATCCAAGTATCCCTATATTGTGACAAAACTTAAGACCAAAATAGGTACGACAAAGCCTCCAAGTAATCGAATCTTTCCCAAACTGCTTTATGCCATGCATTATGCATCATTTGCAACCCTTTGCTCAATGAGCACTAGTGATCAGTTTAGAATGATCATTTTAACTAGCCGATCAAGTTGTCACGTCCGCACTAAATCGTCCGTAACTTTTGATTTAGAGTTCAAAGTGACAAAAATTAAGTCCTAAATCGCTACGAGAAAGCCTTTAAGTAGTCGAATATATCATAAAATTCCTGATACCATGCATTATGCTTCATTTATAATCCCTTACTAAAAGAGCACTAATGATCAGTTCAGAATTATCATTTTAATTGGCAAATCAACTTGACATGTTTGCACTAAATCGTCCGTAACTTTTGATTTATAGCTCCAAATAACATGAATCCAATGCCCACATTAAGCTATATCAGTTTTCCATATTGTGACAATATTTGAGATTTAAAGAGCTATGACAAAGTTTCCAAGTAATCCAATGTATCACAAACTTCGTGATGCCATGCATTACAATTGATTTGTAAGTATTTACTCAATAAGCACAAGTGATTAGTTTATAAAGATAATTTTAACTGGCCAGTCAAGTTGACATATAGGCATTAAATCGTACGTAACTTTTGATTTATAGTTCAGAATGACACGAATCCAACACCCAAGTTAAGTTAGCTCCATTTTCTATATCGGGACAACATTTGAGGCTGAAAGAGGTACCATAAAGCCTTCAAGTAATCCAAATATCCCAAACTGCATGATGACATGCATTATGCTTCATTTTTTAACCTTCTCTAAATGAGCACCAATGATCAATTTAGAATGATCATTTTAACTGACCAATCAATTTGATATATGCGTACTACATCGTCCGTAACTTTTGATTTAGAGTTCAAAATTATACGAAGACAATGCCCATGTTAAGCTATCTCAATTGTCTGTATTGTGACAAGATTTAAGACCAAAATAACTACGACAAAGCTTCCAAGTAATTGAATCTTTCCCAAACTGCTTTACCCCATGAATTGTGCTTCATTTAAAATCCTTTGCTGATTGAGCACCAATGATCAATTTAGAATGATCATTTTACCTAGCCGATCAAGTTGTCATGTCTGCACTAAGTCGTCCGTAACTTTTGATTTAAAATTCAGAGTGACATGAATCCAATGTCCAAATAAATCTAGCTCAGTTTTCTATATTTTTACAAAAATTAAGACCGAAATAGCCACGACAAAGCGTCCAAGTAATCGAATATATCATAAATTGCGTGATACCATGCATTATGCTTCATTTATACGCCATTGCTCAATGAACACCAATTATCAGTTTAGAATGATCATTTTAACTACCTGATCAACTTGAGTTATCCACATTAAATTGTCTTTAGCTTTCAATTTAGAGCTCAAAATGACATGAATCCAACGCCGACGTTAAACTATCTAAATTTTCCATATTGTGACATCCTCTGAGACTGAAAAGGCTACGACTAAGTCTCTAAGTATTCCAATATACCCCAAACTGCATGATGCCATGCATTATACTTCATTTATAAGACTTTCCTGAAGGGGTACCAATGATCAGTTTAGAATGATTACCTTAATTGGCCGATCAAGTTGATATGTACACACTAAATCGTCTGGAACTTTTGATTTAGAGTTTATAATGACACGAATCCAATGCTCACGTTAAGCTAGCTCAATATTTTGTATTGTGACATAATTTAATACCGAAATAGCTACAAAAAAGCCTCCAAGTAATCCAATCTATCTCAAATTATGTGATGCTCCCATTATGCTTCATTTATATGCTTTAACTCAATGAGTACCAATGATCAGTTTAGAATGATCAATTGAACTATCTAATCAACTTGACATGTCCATACTAAATCGTTTTTAATTTTACATTTAGAGCTCAAAATGACATGAATCAACCGCCCACGTTAAGCTAGCTCAATGTTTCATATTGCGACAACATTTGAGAGTGAAAGAGCTACGACAACACTTACAAGCATTACAATGTTTCCAAAACTGGGTGATACCATGCATTACGCTTCATTTATAACTCTTTACTCAAGGAGCACCAATGATCAATTTAGAATGATCATTTTAACTGCCCGAACAACTTGACATGTACGAACTAAATCGTCAGTGACATTTGATTTAGAGTTTAGAATGACACGAATGCAACGCCCACGTTAATCTACCTCAATTTTCTATATTATGACAACATTTGAGACTGAAAGAGCTACCAAAACGTTTCCAATTAATCCAATTTACCACAAACTGAATGATGTCATGCATTATGCTTCATTTATAAGCCTTTACTCAAGCAGCGCCAATGATCAGTTTAGAATGATCATTTTAACTGCCCTATTAACTTGACATGTTCGCACTATATTGTCTCTAATTTTTGATTTAGAGTTCAGAATGACACGAATCCAACGCCCATGATAAGCTAGCTCAATTTTCTTGTGACAACATTTGAGACTGAAATAGCTACCACAAAGCCGTTAAGTAATCCAAGTATCTTAAACTGCATGATGACATGCATTAATGCTTCATTTATAAGACTTTTCTAAAGGAGCACCAATGACCTGTTTAGAATGATCATTTGAACTAACCGATCACCTTGACATATTCGTACTAAATCGTCCATAACTTTTGATTTAGAGTTCAGAATGAAATGAATTCAACACTCATCTTAAGATGGCTCAATTTTCTATATTGTGAAAATTTTTAAGACCAAACTAGTAGGACAAAGCCTCAAGTAATCAAATCTTTCCCAAACAGCTTTATGCCATGCATTATGCTTCATTTGCAATCCTTTGCTCAATGAGCACCAATAGTAAGTTTAGAATGATCATTTTAACTAACCGATCAAGTTGTCATATCGTACTAAATCGTCCAAAACTTTTGATTTATAGTTAAGAATGAAATGAATACAACGCACAAATAAAGCTAGCTCAATTTTCTATATTGTGACAAAAGGTAAGACCGAAATATCTACAACAAAGCCTTCAAATAATCGAATCTATCCTAAACTGTCTGATGCCATACATTATGCTTCATTTATACACCATTGCTCAATGACCACCAATGATCAATTTAGAATGATCATTCTAACTAGCTGATCAACTTGACATGTCCACACTAAATTGAGTTTAAGTTTTGATTTACAACTCAAAATCACATGAATCCAATGCCCACGTTAATCTTGCTCAATTTTCCATATTCTGACAACCTTTGAGACTGAAAGCGCTACGAAAAAGCCTCTAAGTATTCCAATATACCCCAAACTGCATATTGCCATGCGTTATGCTTCATTTATAAGCCTTTCCTGTAGGGGTACCAATGATAAGTTTAGAATGATCACCTTAACTGGCTGATCAAGTTGACATGTACGCACTAAATCATCTGTAACTTTTGATTTAGAGTTCAGAATGACACAAATCCAACGCTCACGTTAAGCTAGCTCAATATTTTGTGGTGTGACAAAATTTAAGACGGAAATAGCTTCAAAAAACCCTGCAAGTAATCATCATATCTACCAAATATTGCGTGATGCTCCATTATGCTTCATTTATACGCTCTAACTCAACGAGTACCAATGATCAGTTTAGAATGATCATTTAAACTATCTAAATCAACTTGACATGTCCGTACTAAATCGTTTTTAACTTTTCATTTAGAGCTAAAAATGACATGAATCAACCGCCCATGTTAACCTAGCTCAATGTTCCATATTGTGACAGCATTCGAGAGTGAAAGAGCTATGACAAAACTTCCAAGTAATATAGTGTATCCAAAACTGTGTGATGACATGCATTAGGCTTCATTTGTAAGTCTTTACTCAAGGAGCACCAATGATCAGTATAGAATGCTCATTTTAACTGCCTGATCAACTTGACATGTACGCACTAAATCGTCTGTGAATTTTGATTTAGGGTTCAGAATGACAGGAATCCAATGCCCACGTTAAGGTAGCTCCATTTTCTATATTATCCCAACATTTGATACTGAAAGAGCTACGACAAAGTTTTTAAGTGTATCAAAAACTGCGTGGTGCCATGCATTACGCTTCATTTATAAGTATTTACACAAGGAGCAGTAATGATCAGTTTAGAATGATCATTTTAACTGGCCGATCAACTTGACATGTGCACACTAAATCATGTGAAACTTTTGATTTAGAGTTCAGAATGACACAAAAAATGCCCATGTTAAGGTAGCTCAATTTTCTATGTTGTTACAAAATAGATACGACAAAGCCTCAAAGTTATTGAATCTATCCCAAACTGCGTTATGACATGCATAATGCTTCATTTCTAAACCTTTGCTCAATGAGCACCAATGATTATCCTAGAAAGAAGAATTTAACTGGTTGATCAACTTGACATGTATGCACTAAATCAACCCCTAACTTTTGATTTGAATCCAACGCCCATGTTAAACTAGCTCATTTTCCTATATTGTGACATACCTTTTCTTAATGAGCTCTATTGATCAGCTTAGAACGATCAGTTTAGAACGGTCAATTTAAATTGCCGATGAACTTGACATGTCCGCACTAAGTCATCCGTGACTTTTGATTTAGAGTTCAGAATGACACGAATCCAACACTCAAGTTAAGGTAGCTCAATATTCTCTATTGTGATAAAATTTAAGACCCAAATAACTATGACAAACTCTGCAACATTTGAGACTGCGTGATGCCATGCATTATACTTCCTTTATGGGTTTTTACTCAATTAGTACCAATGATAAGTTTAGAATGATCATTTTAGCAAGGTGATCAACTTGACATAGACCTCAAAGTGACATGAATCCAACGCACACGTTAAGCTAGATATATTTTCCATATTGTGACACCATTTCAGACAGAAAGAGATATGACAAAGCTAAGTAATTCAATGTATACCAAACTGAGTGATGCAATGCATTATGCTTCATTTATAAGTCTTTACTCAATGAGCACAAATGATCACTTTGGAATGATCATTTTAACTGGTCGATAAACTTCACATGTATGCACTAAATTGTCCGTAACTTTTATTTTGAGTTCAATTTGACACGAATCCATAAGCCACGTTAAACTAGCTCAATTTTCTATATATTGACAACATTTGAGACTGAAAGAGCTATCACAAAGTTTTCAAGTAATCCAATTTATCACAAACTGCATGATGCCATGTATTATGCTTTATTTATAATCCTTTACTCAAGGAGCAACAACGATGAGTTTAGAATGATCATTTTAATTGGCCCATTTACATGATATGTCCGCAATAAATCGTTTGTAACTTTTTTTTAGAGTTCAGAATGACACAAATCCAACTCCCATGATAAGCTAGCTCAATTTTCTATATTTGTGACAACATTTGAGACTGAAAGAGCTATGACAAAACCTCCAAGTAATCCCATGTATCCCAAACTGCGTGATGTCATGCATTACGCTTCATTTATAAGTCTTTACTCAATGAGTACCAATGATCAGTTTAGAATGATCATTTTAACTGGCCGATCAACTTGTCATGTACGCACTAAATCGTTGATTTCGAGTTGAGAATGACACGAATCTAACGCCGATGTTAAACTAGCTCAATTTTCTATATTTTGACAATATTTGTGAATAAAAGAGCTACTACAAATCCTTTGATTCATCCAATGTATCCCAAACTGCGTGATGCCATGAATAATGCTTCATTAACAAGCCCTTACTCAAGGAGCACCAATGATTTGTTTAGAAAGATCATTTTAACTAACCGATAACCTTGATATGTCCACACAAAATCGTCTGTATCTTTTGATTTATAGTACAAACTAGCATGAATCCAACTCCCATGTTAAGCTAACTCCATTTTCCATATTGTGACAATATTTGAGACCGAAAGAGCTACGATAAAGCCTCCAAGTAATCCAATATATCCCAAACTGTGTGATACCATGCATTACGCTTGATTTAAAAGTCTTCCATAAATGAGCACCAATGATTAGTTTATAATGATCATTTTAACTGGCCGATCCACTTGACATGTACGCACTAAATCGTACGTAACTTTTGAGTTCGAGTTCAAAATGACACGAATCCAATGCACATATTAAGCTAGCTCAATTTTTTATATTGTGAAAACATTTGAGATTGAAAAACCTAACAAAAAGCCTTCAAGTAATCCAAGGTATCCCAAACTGCATCATGCCATGCATTATGCTTCGTTTATAAGCTTATACTCAAGGAGCACCAATATGAGTTTAGAATCATCATTTTAACTGGCCGATACACTTAACATGTTCGCACTAAATCGTCTTTAACATTTGATTTAGAGTCAGAATGACATGAATCCAACGCCCACGTTAAGCTTGTTGAATATTCTATTTTGTTACAAAATTGAGGACCAAAATAGCTACGACAAAGTCTCTAAGTAATCCAATCTATCCCAAATTGCGTGATGCCATACATTATACTTCATTTGTATACCTTTGCTCTATGAGCACCAACAATAAGTTTAGAATGATCATTTTAACAAGTTGATCAACTTGACATGTGAGCACTAAATCATCCATAACTTTTAATTTAGAGTATGGAATGACAAGAATCCAACACCCACGTTAAGCTACCTCAATTTTATATATTGTGACAAAATATAAGACCGTATTAGCTACGACACAGCCTCCAAGTAATCCAATTTATCCCAAACTTCGTGACGCCAGGCATTATGCTTCATTTGTAAACCATTGCTCAATGAGCACAAACGATCAGTTTATAATAATCATTTTAACTAGCTGATCAACTTGACATGTATGCACTAAATCATCTTTAACTTTTGATTTAGAATTTCAAATGGCACATATCCAACGCCCACATTAATCTAGCTCAATTTTCAATATTGTGACAACATTTGAGATTGGAAGAACAACCACAAAGCCTATAATGATTATTTAGAATCATCAGTTTAGAATGATCACTTTAACTGGGCGTTCAACTTGACATGTCCGCACTTGATCATCCGTAATATTTGATTTAGAGTTCACAATGACAAGAATTAAATGCCCACGTTAAGCTAGTTCAATACTATATTTTGTGACGATATTTAAGAACAAAATAGCTACGACAAAGCCTCCAAGTAATCAAATGCATGCAAAACTGCATGATTCCGTGCATTATTCTTCATTTATAAGCCTTTACTCAAGGAACACCAACGATAAGTTTAGAAGTATCATTCTAACTCGCCGATGAACTTGAAATGTATGCACTAAATCATCCGTAACTTTTGACTTAGAATTCAGAATGACATGAATCCAACGCTTACATTAAGCTAGCTCAATTTTCTATATTGTGACAACATTTAAGATTGAAAGAGATACCACAAAACCTTAGATTAATCCAATGTATCCTAAACTGCATGATGTCATGCATTATGGTTCATTTATAAGCCTTTACTCAAAGAGTACTAATGACGAGTTTAGAATAATCAGATTTGAATGATCACTTTAACTGGCCGATCAACTTGACACGTCCACACTAAATCATCCGTAACATTTAATTCGGATTTCAGAATGACACGAATCAAACGCCTACGTTAGACTAGCTCAATATTATATTTTGTGACAAAAATTTAAGACTGAAATAGCTACGACAAAGCCTCTAAGTAATCAAATGGATCCCAAACTGCATGATGCCATGCATTACGCTTCATATATAAGCTTTTACTCAAGGAGCACCAACATAAATTTAGAATGATCAATTCTACTAGCCGTTAAACTTGGCATGTCCGCACTAAATCGTTCGTAACTTTTGATTTAGAGTTTAGAATGACAAGAATCCAACACCCACGTTAAGCTAGCTCAATATTCTATATTGTGGCAAAATGTAAGACGAAAATAGCTACGACAAAGCCTCTAAGTAATCCAATCTATCCCGAATTCCATGATGCCATGCATTATGCTTCATTTGTAAACTTTTGCTCAATGAGCGCCAATGATCATTTTAACTAGCTCATCAACTTGACATATCCGCACAAAATCGTCTTTAACAGTTGATTTAGAGCATAAAATGACATGAATCCAATGCCGACGTTAATGTAGTTCAATTTTGAATACTGTGACAACATTTGAGAATGAAAGAGCTACAACAAACCCTCCAAGTAATTCAATATATCCCAAACTGTGTGATGCCATGCATTATGATTCATTAACAAGCCCTTACTCAAGGAGCAATAATGATAAGTTTAGAATGATTATTTTATATGGCCGGTCAACTTGACATGTCCGCACTAGATGGTCCGTAACTTCTGATTTAGAGCTCAAAATAACATGAATCCAACGCCTACGTTAAGCGAACTCAATTTCCCATATTGTGACAATATTTTAGACTAAAAGAGCTATGACAAAGCCTCCAAGAAATCCAATGTATCCCAAACTGTGTGATGTCATGCATTACATTTCATTTATAAATCTTTACCTCAATGAGCACAAATTATTAGTTTATAATGATAATTTTAACTAGCCGATCAACTTCACATGTAAGAACTAAATCGTACATAACTTTTGATTTATAGTTCAGATTGAGACGAATCCAAAACCCATGATAAGCTAGCTCAATTTTCTATATCGTGACAACATTTGACTGAAAGATGTACCACAAAGCATTCAAGTAATCCAAGTATCCCAAACTGCATGATGACATGCATTATGCTTCATTTATAAGCCTATTCTAAAGGAGCACCAATGACCAGTTTAATGATCAGTTTAAACTAACCGATCAACTTCATATATTCGCACTAAATCGTCCGTAACTTTTGATTTAGAGTTCAGAATGACATGAATACAACGCCCATGTTAAGCTGGCTTAATTTTCTACATTGCGACAAAATTTAAAACCAAACTAGATACGACAAAGCCTCAAGTTATCGAATCTTTCCAAAACTGCTTTATGCCATGCATTATGTTTCATTTGCAATCCTTTGCTCAGTGAGCACCAATGATCAGTTTAGAATGATCATTTTAACTAGCTGATCAAGTTGTCATGTCGCACTAAATCATCCATAGCTTTTGATTTATAGTTAAGAATAAAATGAATACAACGCACAAATAAAGCTAGCTCAATTTTCTATATTGTGACAAAAAAGAAAGGCCGAAATAGCTACGGCAAGGCCTTCAAATAATCGAATCTATCCTAAACTGTCTGATGCCATGCACTATGCTTCATTTATACGCCATTGCTCAATGACCACCAATGATAACTTTAGAATGATCATTTTAACTCGCTGATCAACTGGACATGTCCACACTAAATTAAATTTAACTTTCGATTTAGAGCTCAAAATCACATGAATCCAATGCCCACGTTAATCTAGCTATATTTTCTATATTCTGACAACCTTTGAGACTGAAAGCGCTACGAAAAAGCATCTAAGTATTCCCATATACCCAAAACTGCATGATGACATGCACTATGCTTCATTTATAAGCCTTTCCTGAAAGGGAAGCAATGATAAGTTTAGAATGATCACCTTAACTGGCTGATCAAGTTGACATGTCCGCACTAAATCATCTGTAACTTTTGATTTAGAGTTCAGAATGATACGAATCCAATGCTCACGTTAAGCTAGCTCAATATTTTGTGGTGTGAAAAATTTAAGACTGAAATAGCTTCAAAAAAGCCTCCAAGTAATCATCATCTCTATCAAAAATTGTGTGGTGCCTCATTATGCTTCATTTATACGCTTTAACTCAACGAGTACCAATGATCAGTTTAGAATGATCATTTAAACTAGCTAATCAACTTGACATGTCCGCACTATATTATCTTTAACTTTTCATTTATAGCTCAAAATGACATGAATCAACCGCCCACGTTAACCTAGCTCAATGTTCCATGTTGTGACAACATTCGACAGTGAAAGAGCTATGACAAAGCTTCTAAGTAATATAGTGTATCCAAAACTGCGTGATGACATGCATTAGGCTTCATTTATAAGTCTTTACTCAAGGAGCACCAATGATCTGTATAAAATGCTCATTTTAACTGGCCGATCAACTTGACATGTACGCACTAAATCGTCTGTGACTTTTGATTTAGTGTCCATAATAACACGAATCCAATGCCCACGTTAAGCTAACTCCATTTTCTATATTATCACGACATTTGAGACTAAAAGAGCTAAGACAAAGTTTCTAAGTGTATCCAAAACTGCGTGATACCATGCATTACGCTTCATTTATAAGTATTTACTCAAGGAGAAGTAATGATCAGTTTAGAATGATCATTTTAACTGGCCGATCAACTTAACATGTGTGCACTAAATCATGTGTAACTTTTGATTTAGAGTTTAGAATGACACGAAAAAATGCCCATGTTAAGGTAGCTCAATTTTCTATATTGTGATAAAATTTAAGAACAAAATAGATACGATAAAGCCTCCAAGTTATCCAATCTATTCCAAACTTTGTTATGACATGCATAATGCTTCATTTCTAAACCTTTGCTCAATGAGCACCAGTGATGATCTTAGAAAGAAGAATTTTAACTGGTTGATCAACTTGACATGTATGCACTAAATCTACCCGTAATTTTTGATTTAAGGTTCAGAATGACACGAATCCAATGCCCACGTTAAGCTAGCTCATTTTTCTACATTGTGACGTACCTTTACTCAATGACCTCTAATGATCAGCTTAGAACGAGCAGTGTAGAATTATCAATTTAACTTGCCGATCAACTTGACATGTCCGCACTAAGTCGTCCGTGACTTTTGATTTAGAGTTCAGAATGACACGAATTCAATGTTCAAGTTAAGGTAGCTCAATATTATCTATTCTGATAAAATTTAAGACCCAAATAACTATGACAAAGCCTCCTACATTTGAGACTGCGTGTGCCATGCATTATGTTTCCTTTATACGCTTTTCCTCAATGAGTACCAATGATAAGTTTAAATGATCATTTTTGCTAGCTGATCAACTTGACATGTCCGCACTAAATCGTCTTTAACTTTTGATTTAGAGCTCAAAGTGACATTAATCCAATGCACATGTTAAGCTAGATATATTTTCCAGATTGTGACAACATTTCAGACTGAAAGAGATATGACAAAGCCTCCAAGTAATTCAATGTATACCAAACTGTGTGATGCAATGCATTAAGCTTCATTTATAAGTCCTTAGTCAATGAGCACAAATGATCACTTTAGAATGATCATTTTAACTAGTTGATAAACTTGACATGTACGTACTAAATTGTCCGTAACTTTTATTTTGAGTTCAATATGACATGAATCCAAATGCCACGTTAAACTAGCTCAATTTTCTATATTTTGAGAACATTTGAGACTGAAAGACCTATCACAAAGTTTCCAAGTAATCCTATTAATCACAAACTGCATGATGCCATGCATTATTCTTCATTTATAATCCTTTACTCAAGGAGCACCAACGATCATTTTAGAATGATCATTTTAACTGGCCCATTTACTTGATATGTACGCAATAAATCGTTTGTAACTTTTGATTTAGAGTTCTGAATGACACGAATCCAATGCCCATGAAAAGATAGCTCAATTTTCTATATTTGTGACAACATTTGAGACTGAAAGAGCTATGACAAAGCCTCCAAGTATCCCATGTATCCCAAACTGCGTGATGTCATGCATTTACGCTTCATTTATAAGTCTTTACTCAATGAGTACCAATGATCTGTTTAGAATGATCATTTTAATTGGCCGATCAACTTGTCATGTACGCACTAAATTATTGATTTAGAGTTGAGAATGACACGAATCTAATGCCCACATTAAACTAGCTAAATTTTATACATTTTGACAACATTTGAGAATAAAAGGGCTAATACAAATCCTTTGATTCATCCAATGTATCCCAAACTATGTGATGCCTTGCATTATGCTTCATTTATAAGCCTTTACTACAAGAGTACCAATGATACGTATAGAATGATCATTTTATAACGATCACTTTAACTTGCCGATCAACTTGACATGTCCACACTAAATCGTCCGTAACATTTGATATAGAGTTCAGAATGACACGAATCCCACGCCCACATTAAGCTACCTCAATTTTCCATATTGGGACAACATTTGAGATTGAAAGATCTACCACAAAGGCTTCAAGTAATCCAATCAATCCTAAACTGCGTGATGCCATGCATTATGCTTCATTTATAAGCCTTTACTCAAGGAGCACAAATGATCAGCTTAGAACGATCAGTTTAGAACGATCAATTTAACTGGCTGATCAACCCGGCATTTCCTCACTAAATCATTTATAACTTTTGATTTAGAGTTCAGAATGACACGAATCAAACGCTCACATTAAGTTAGCTCAATAGTCTATATTGTGACAAAAAGTTTAGACCTAAATAGGTTTGACAAAGCCTCCAAGTAATCCAATCTATTCCAAACTGCGTGATGCCATGCATTATGCTTCATTTGTAAACATTTGCTCAATGAGCACCAATGACCATTTTAGAATGATCAATTTAACTAGCCGATAAACTTGACATGTCCGCACTAAATCGTTTGTAACTTGTGATTTAGTGTATAGAATGACACGGATCCAACGTCCACGTTAATCTAGCTCAATTATATATATATATATATTGACAACATTTGAGACTAAAAGATCTACTACAAAGCCTTCAACTAATTCAATGTATCCCAAACTGCGTGATGCCATGCATTATGCTTCATTTATAAGCCTTTACTCAAGGAGCACCAATGATCTGTTTAGAAAGTCATTTTAAATGGCCAATCAACTTGATATGTCCACACTAAATTGTCCATAACTTTTGATTTAAAGTTCAGCATGACACAAATCCAACACCCACATTAAGCTATCTTAAGTTTCTATGTTGTGAGAAAGTTTAAGACCAAAGTAGCTTTGATAGAGACTCCAAGTAATCCAATCTATCCCAAACTGTGTAATGCCCTACATTATGTTTCATTTGAAAACCTTTACTCAATGAGAACCAATGATCAATTAAACTAGCCGATAAACTTGACATGTCTGCACTAAATCGTTTGTACTTGTGATTTAGAGTTCAGAATGTCACGAAGCCAACACCCATGTTAAGCTAGCTCAATTTTCTATATTGTAACAACATTTGAGACAGAAAGAGCTACAACAAAGCCGCCAAGTAATCCAACGTATCCAAAACTACGTGATGCCATGCATTATGTGAAACACCCTTCCCGGATTATCAGTCTGAAGAGGTTGTTCCCTTTCGGATTCACCAAGGAATTCCGAGTCTAAGGTCCGTATTTTAGGGTCCTTTATTTAGTCTAAGTCCAAATTCGAGTTATTCTGAGATTCATGAGTTTTTAGAGTCATTTATTCGAGTCATAATATAAAAGATTTGGATTTTGATTGAAGTATAAGAATAGGATTCGTTACAACATGAAAGTTTGCCCGAAGGCTTACACATTCAAACGATCCTAACTACCCGGACCCATACACCACCCATATACTCGGGCCACCAGCCTTGCGCTCAAGCCAAATCCTTACCACGATCACCATCTTTTCCTGAAAAAGGCCAAAGCCGCAAAATTATCCTGGACTTAGCCAACATTACTCCATAAGGCTTTAGAAAATGCATGAATGAATGCAACTCATGCAAAACTCGTCAATTCTCTAAGTTTAACTTAAAATTCGACCAAGACACACTCGGATCGGTCTTGGGCAAATCCGATCGACCAAACGTCCATGATAGGAATCACCCGAATCCTTTGGCCAGCCGATACTTGACCAGCTGCCGGCCAGCTGCCGGCCAGCTGCCGGCCAGCTCGTCCAACTGCCGGCCAGCTCGTCCAACTGATCTGTACTGAGGATCGGGGGTGTTACAAGTCTCCCCAACTTGAAGTGGATTCGTCCTCAAATCCAAGCCAAGTATCTGGTTGGTTTCCCACTCCTCGAACCACTTAGGAAATTAGGCCTTCATTTTGTCTTCGGTTTCCCAAGTCATTTCTTCGGTCTCATTGCACTTCCATACTACCTTGAGCATCTGAACCACCTTTCTTTTGGTAACTCTTTCCATTCAGGCGATGATCCGAACAGGAATAGCTTCTAAAGTTAGTTTTTTATTTAGTTCAGTAGGTTTGGTGCGGAAACGACTATGTCTTGGTCCGATAGGCACTTCCTTAGTTGTGATACATGAAAGACGTTATGGAACATGTCCATTTTGGGTGGTAAGTCCAGTTTGTATGCGACTAATCCAACTCTCTCTGTGACTTTAAACTGGCCTACGTACCTTGGATTCAACTTTCCACTCTACGAAGTTCGATTCCTTCCCTTACATGTGATTGTTTTCAAATATACCCAATCACCTATGATGAGGACTGCCGAGCAATCAACAACATCACAGTCAAGTATAGGCATCCAATACCACGACTGGATGACATGCTAGATGAGCTGAGTGGAGCCACGGTCTTCTCCAAGATAGACCTCAAAAGTGGATACCACCAGGTCAGAATGAAGGAAGGTGATGAGTGGAAGACTGCGTTCAAGACAAAGCAAGGGCTCTAAGAGTGGACAGTCATGCCATTTGGCTTGACTAATGCCCCAAGCACCTTCATGCGCCTTATGAACCAAGTTCTTAGGGCGTACATCAGTAAGTTCGTAGTAGTTTACTTTGATGACATTTTGGTTATAGTAAGTGCCTACGTGAACACCTCACACATCTTGAGATGGTACTTAAAACCCTTCGACAAGAAGAGCTTTATGCCAATCTCAAGAAGTGCACCTTTTGTACTGATAAGCTTGTCTTTTTAGGTTTTGTTGTGAGTTCACAGGGCCTACAGGTTGATGAAGAGAAGATTCGAGCCATACAAGAATGGCCAACACCAGGAAACATCAGCCAAGTGAGGAGCTTCCACGGACTGGCCAGCTTCTATAGGAGATTCGTGCCCAACTTCAGCAGTATTGCCTCACCACTGACGGCAGTAGTGAAGAAGAACGTGGGATTCAGCTGGGGAGAAGCTCAGGAGAAGGCATTCCAGGCCTTGAAGGACAGCCTTACACACGCACCAGTGTTAGTCCTTCCCGACTTCAACAAGACGTTTGAAGTGGAGTGTGATGCCCATGGAATAGGCATAGGAGCAGTGCTAACCCAAGGAGGGAGACCAGTGGCATACTTCAGTGAGAAGCTAGGTGGTACCTCACTGAACTACCCCACTTATGACAAGGAGCTCTATGCCCTTGTCCGAGCATTGGAGACTTGGCAGCATTACTTGCTGTCCAAGGAGTTTGTGATCCACACTGATCACGAGACTCTCAAACACCTCAGAGGGCAAACCAATCTCAAGAGGAGACATGCCAGGTGGATGGAGTTCATAGAGACCTTCCCGTACATCATCAAGTGCAAGAAGGGCAAAGACAATGTGGTAGCCGATGCACTATCTAGGAGGTTTGCCTTGATATCAACCATGGAGGCAAAGGTCCTAGGATTCGAGCACATCAAGGATCTATACAAGGATGATCCTGACCTTGCTGAGAGCACAGGGAGTCATGGAAAATTCTACATCTATGAGGGATTCTTGTTCCGAGAAAGAAGGCTGTGCATACCACAAGGATCACTAAGGGAGCTTATCATCCGAGAAGCTCATGGAAGAGGACTCATGGGCCACTTTGGTGTCGACAAGACTCTAGCAGTGGTCAAGGAGCACTTCTACTGGCCACACATCAAGAGGACAGTAGAAGCACTTTGTGCAAGATGCATCACTTGCAAGAAGGCAAAGTCCCGAGTGCAACCTCACGGGTTGTATCTCCCACTGCCCATACCAACACATCCATGGGTGGACATCTCGATGGATTTTGTTCTAGGTCTGCCCAAGATCAACCACAAAGATGCAATCTTTGTAGTGGTGGACAGATTCTCCAAGATGGCACACTTCATCCCATGTGCCAATGTCAATGATGCCACACAAACAGCTGAGCTGTTCTTCAGGGAGATAGTACGGCTTCATGGAGTCCCAAGGACCATCGTATCAGATAGGGACACCAAGTTCCTCAGCCATTTCTGGAGGACCCTTTGGAGAAAACTAGGCACGAAGCTACTCTTCTCAACCACTTGCCATCCTCAAACCGATGGCCAAACTGAAGTTGTCAACAGGACACTATCAACTCTTCTCAGAACTACACTAGGGAAGAACCTAAAGACTTGGGTGGAGTGCCTGCCATTCATTGAGTTCGCTTACAACCGAGCCGTGCACTCAGCAACCAAGAAGACACAATTTGAAGTGGTATACGGCTTCAACCCCCTCACCCCATTGGAGCAAACGCCATTGCCACCAGCTGAGATGACCAACCTCAACGGAGCATCCAAAGCAGAGTTCATAAGGAGGTTACACCAGAAGGTAGCAGAGAACTTGGAGAAGAGGACCGGACAGTACGTGACTCATGCCAACAAGGGAAGAAGGGAGGTGATCTTTCAACCAGGCGATTGGGTGTGGCTACACCTACGGCAGGAGAGGTTCCCAAACCTAAGGAGTTCCAAGCTAGCACCAAGAGGAGATGGACCATTCAGAGTGCTCGAGAGGATCAACAACAACGCCTACCGGATCGAGCTTCCAGGTGAGTTTAATGTGTCCAATACGTTTAATGTTACTGACTTGGCCCCTTTCCATGCAGATGAACCAGTTTTGAGGACAAAACCTACTGAAGAGGGAGGGAATGATGAGGACATCAGGTTGTACATCCAGCCAGGAGACCAGACTGGCCGACCAGGAAGCTTGCCCGAGACAGCAGGACCATATGGCGCTCCTGCCGGACCAGACAGTACCGCCAGGCCTTCGACCTATAGGACCAGACTGGTCAACATTGCCGGCGGAGAGGCCCAAGCTTCTGCCACACTTGGTGGGGACGTGGATGACACCGCCGGTCCCCTTGATGACACTGCCGACTCCGGGATCAACTTGGCCTTTCTTGAAGTTATTCCGGCCAGTACCGCGCACAATCCAGCCGGTACAGCCGATCCAGCCAAGTACACGCGCACTTCCACTTCTACACAAGAGGACTCGGACCAAATGAGCTACCAGCTCCAGGACATGCACCTAGAAGAAGTATCTACACCAGTGGTACCTCCAGGAGCAATGACAAGAAGCAGATCAAGAGCACTCTTCCACAAATTCAGCTTATGGGTCGACAAGCTCCTAGAGGAAGAGCAGCTAAGGACAATGGGCCAGAAGAGCAAATTAGAGTCCAAAGGCTTCTCAACAACACAAGGAACATCAGAGACTTGGGCTTTAGGGGCAAGAGAGGTCAGGGCCAAAAGATATTTAACCCTACTCCAAGTCGAAGACTAGGA
The DNA here is from genome assembly GCA_018901935.1 of Pugionium cornutum. Lineage (NCBI taxonomy): Eukaryota > Viridiplantae > Streptophyta > Magnoliopsida > Brassicales > Brassicaceae > Pugionium > Pugionium cornutum. The sequence continues at coordinate 15,671,839 of CM032162.1, read as the reverse complement.
GCAAGGCGCGTGCATGCCACAAGGACGGCCACCTTCCATTTCTTGGCCGTGAGGTAAGTTAAGGTAAGTTTCAATTCGAATATATGCCTCTTTCTGTTTTGCAGGGTAGGATCTAGATGCTTTACATTTTTGAGTCAAGAACATTTTAGGAATAGGTCCTTTTTCGGTTATACACTTTTGTATCTTTTTCCATTTGTGCACTTTTGTAAACTTTCCTTTTCTTTATTTGAGTCGACCCTAGAAGGTCAAGCTGTCGAGCATATTAATAAGGCTCCTTCCAGCATTGTAGTTCGACAACCTTTTTGATATTAATAAAGTAGAACTTTCTTCCTACAAGGTTTCTCTCAAAAGAGACTTGTGCGCTTAGAACCTAGTTGAGACCAGCCCTCCTAGCTCTAAGTTTGTGATTTATCACGAGGTTCATCACCCCTCGTGTGGTTCACTTCACCCCTCCATCGAATACCAACTCAAAAACCCCTATCCAAGAAGTCTAAGGTCGAGTTTCTCACCTAAACTTCTCCAAACAGCCCACGCGCATACAACCTTGAATCAAGGCTTGTATCAACCTACCTCGAACTCCAAATTTCTTCTTCGTTTGTCCGCATAACTTTTCTGTCTATCTGGGGCCTCCTTCATTTTGATCCTTAAGAACTTGATCTTCTCAGTGGTTTCATCCACAATATCTGGTCCAAGGTCCTATGCTCCCCCACTTTGGTCCAACACAATGAGGTCCGACAAAGCCGTCCTTGCATGCTTCATAAGAAGACATTCCGATGCTTGTGTGGAAGCTATTGCTGTTTGAGAATTCGGCTAAGGGCAGATATATTTCCCAAGATCCGCCCCAATCCAAAACACATGCCCGCAACATGTCCTCGAGTGTCTGGATGGTTCGTTCGGATTGCCAATCTGTTTGGGGGTGGTAAGCCGTGCTCATGTTCACCCTCGTTCCTAAGGCCCTTTGGAATGCATTCCAAAAATGGGCAGTGAATCGTGGATCCCGATCGGACACAATGCGTACCGGAACTCCATGCAATTGGACTTTCTCTTCCACATAACGTGTCGCAATTCTTTCTGCCCCATCCCTTTTCTGGATAGCCAAGAAGTGTGTCGACTTGGTCAGCCTATCCACGACCACCCCGATAGCATCATGCAGTGCCTTGGTCCTTGGTAACCCACTCACAAAATCCATTGTGATATGGTCCCACTTCCATTCCAGAATGGGTAAGTTTTGCAACAAACCACTTGGGACTTGGTGATCTCCCTTGACCAGATGGCAAGTCCGACACTTAGCCACCCATTCAGCCACATTTCTCTTCAGTCCTGCCCAATGATAGTACCGCTTCAAGTCATGGTACATCTTACTCGCACCCGGGTGAATTGCGAATTTGGAGTGATGTGCTTCCCTTAGGATTTCTTCTCTTAATTCCCGTACATTAGGAACACACACTTTTCCTCTCATCACAATTGTCCCGTTGTTTGATTTCCCATACTCGGACTGATTGTTCTGGACCGCTTGGTTCAGCAGTTCATCTTTTTCTTGGGCTATTCGGATATTACTCAATAGATCTGCCCGATTTTCTTGTGTCTATACCTAACGGTTCTGGTTCACTTGATATTGCATTCAAATGCATCATCTTAACCAGTCCGACAAGGGTTTCCGCATCCTTTTCCGAATGTACATCCGTTCGTCTCCTACTCAAGGCATCTGCCACAAGATTTTCCGTTCCCGGGTGGTAGGCAATATCTAGGTCGTAATCAGCCACGAATTCCATACACCTTCTTTGCCTAAGGTTGAATTCGGGTTGAGTGGAAATGTACTTCAGACTCTTATGGTCGGTAAAACCTTGCACTTTGGCTCCATACAAGTATGACCGCCAAATCTTCAATGCAAAGATTACTACCGCCATTTCTAAGTCATGAGTGGAATAGTTTCCTTCATGTTTCCGCAATTTCCTTGATTCGTAGACAATTACCCTACCCTTTTGCATCAGAACAGCACCCAGCCCAGTTCTGGATGCGTCTGTGTATACTGCATAGGGCTCATCCGGTTCAGGCAGTGCCAAGACTGGTGCAGTCATCAGCATCTCCTTCAACCGTTGGAAACATTCCTCGCACTCGTCTGTCCACTCGTACTTAAAATCCTCCCCGGTTAGACAGGTCATGGGGTAAGCCATTTTTGCAAACCCATTGACAAACCGTTTATAGTATCTGGCAAAACCCAGGAAGGTCCTAATCTCGGTTGCATTCCGAGGGCTGACACCCCTTGGTCCGACACAATGTGTCCCAAGAACCCAATACTTCTCTGCCAAAAGCTACACTTGCTCGGCTTGGCATAAAGCTTATGCTCCCTTAACCGTTCCATGACCACCTTTAGATGACTTTGGTGCATTTCATGGCCCTTTGAATAGACGAGGATGTCATAAATGAAAATAATAACAAACTCATCTAAAAAATCCCGAAATACACTATTCATCAACTACATAAAGGCTGCCGGTGCATTGGTTAAACTGAATGGCATCACTACAAACTCGTAGTGTCCATGTCTTGTCCGGAAAGCTGTCTTCCGAATATCCAATGGCTCAATCGTAATTTAGTGATAACCTTGGGCCAAATCAATCTTTGAGAACCAGATCGCACCTCTGAGTTGATCCAACAACTCATCAATCCGGGGTAATGGGAACTTGTTCTTTACCGTAACCCGATTCAATCCCGGATAATCGATTCAAAGCCTAAAGCTTCCACTCTTCTTTTTCACAAACACTTCTTCCAACAGTTTCCTTTATCCCCAAGATGACTCACTCGGCCTGATGAATCCTTTATCCAACAGTTCTTCCAACTGTTTCTTTAACTCAGCCATCTCGGCTGGAGCCATACGATATGATGCTTTCAAGATTGGGGCAATCCCTAGTTCCAATTCAATCGTGAATGGATCCGACCTATCTGGCGGTAACCCGGACAAGGCCTGGAACACATCCGCGAATTCATTGACCACTGGGATATCCTTTAACTCCCAACTCTTCTTATTTTCCTCGGTGCTTATCGTGGCTACATAGGCCTCACACCCCTTCTCTAGCATCCGTTCTGCATGGATTGCTGAGATTGTCAAACTTCCCGAGGTGGGTTCGATTCCTTGGAACTCGCATCTCCCTCCCTCTTTTTCAAACCGAACTCTGCCCCTATGACACTCTAGGGTCACCTTGTTCATTCCCAGCCAGTCCATACCCAAGATTACCTCGTAATTCTTGAGTTGGACGACTACCAAGTCGGCTGGCAAACTGACATTCCCAATCATAACCGGAATGTTCCGCACAATTCCCAGGGAATTCATTATTTGCCCTCTAGCCGCTTGTACTTTACTCATTCCAGAGATGGGTTCTCCTTGAATCCCACTCTTTTTAAACCATTCCCTGCTTACAAAGCAATGTGAAGCCCAGAATCAAACAGGATGTGTGTTTCAACTTCGCCCACAACCAAGGTCCCAACACATTCATCCCATATGCTAAGTACCCTACTGTTTATGCATGCCATGCAATGCTCGATTTTATTTAACAGTTAGGGTTATGTATGTACTAGTGATCGAGCTGTACCTGCCCGTGTCGCCCATGTCCCCCGATAGCTCATAAACCCATGGTGTTACGGCCTGCCTCTTAGCCGCTGGCTCGATTACCCCACGGTAGTCCTTTCGTTCGAGTTGCCTTTCGGCTGTCCCTTTGGGGCAATCCTTCCTGATGTGGCCTGACTTAGCACAGTTGAAACAAGTCCTCGAGTCATCACTCGGCAGTCCTTGCTGTATGTAATCCATCTTTGGCCAGTTTTGGGTGGCATGTTCCTTGTTACCGCAATGTGCACATGCTCCCATCGCCTTCCAGCATTCCCCACTGTGCCTCCTACCGCACGTCTTGCATTCCCTAGCTTTTCCTAGGGGTTTGCTGGAGTCATCAACCTTATCCCACTTTCTTTTCCGATTACCACCACTTGACTGTCCATAACGATTCGGGACTTTGGATTCCTTCAACCGGTTCTCCTCCTCGATCCCCTCCTCGATCAAGGCAGCCATTTGCACCAATTCAGTGACTGAACCGAACTTCTGCGCCAAGCAGTGGTTATGGATTTCGACCCTTAGTCCACGCATGAACCGGCGCACTTGCCCGAGTTCATCTTCCAGATCTCTTCCCGCATAACACCTTAAGCGGTTAAATTCTTCTTCATATTCCCGGATAGTTCAGTTTAATTGAACCAATTCCAGGTATGAACACTCCAATCGGTCCCATGCCTCTGGTGGAAAGAATTTCTTATTGAATTTTCCTTCAAACTCCTTGAAGGTTTGAATCCTTTCCCCCAACCGTTTATCCAGGACAACCCACCAGTTATGTGCATCCCATTCCAGGAAGTGGACTGTGATATCTTTGCGGTAGTCACCGGGACACCTAGTTGACTGAAAGTTCCTCACCAATCGATTCTTCCACTCGTCAGCCTTAATTGGGTCAGAGCCCCTAGAAAAACTACCTGTTTTCAGGTGTATCATGTGTTCAACGATGCTCAAGTACCCCACCTTCTTTCTAGCGGACTTAGGTGCGTCATCTAGGATGACCACATCCTGGTTCTCCATAGGAACCAGTTCTTCGCCCATGTGTGGCACCTCAGGAACCGGTGCGTAGGGCTTAACCGCCTCAGTCAGTATAGCCAACTGACTTATCACGGTCCTCATTGTGTTCCACATTTCTTGTGGACTCGGAACCGCATTAGGATTTGCATCCACGGCTTCCTGGTCGCGTTGTCCTTCTTCACCTGCCTGTGTGCGATGAGCAGTAGACTCCTCATCCTTAGCTTCCGGATGGTCCTGCTCAGTTGCCTCAACATGCGCCGTAGAAGGCTAAAATAAATTAGGATTCGGCAAGGCTCCAATATTTTGGCTTGGTTCACCACCTCTTGCATTATCCTTCTTGCTTTTCCCAGTCTTGCCACTCTTGCCCATCTGCAAAACCGTTTAATTAGTCTCAACATTTAACATGCGCAAGACCTGGTGCCCGATGAGTGGTGTCTATTTAACCCACATCTAACCCGTCCTAGGACCAACCATACTCTGATACCAATTTGAAACACCCTTCCCGGATTATCAGTCCGAAGAGGTTGTTCCCTATCGGATTCACCAAGGAATTCCGAGTCTAAGGTCCATATTTTAGGGTCCCTTATTTAGTCTAAATCCAAATTCAATTTATTCTGAGATTCATGAGTTTTTAGAGTCATTTATTAGAGTCCTAATATAAAAGATCCGGATTTTTATTGAAGTATAAGAATAGGATTCGTTACAACATGAAAGTTTGCCTGAAGGCTTACACATTCAAACGATCCTAACTACCCGGACCAATACACCACCCATATACTCGGCCACCAGCCTTGCGCTCAAGCCAAATCCTTACCACGATCGCCATCTTTTCTTGAAAAAGGCCAAAGCCGCATAATTATGCTGGACTTAGCCAACATTACTTGATAAGGCTTTAGAAAATGCATGAATGAATGCAACTCATGCAAAGCCCGTCAATTCTCTAATTTTAACTTAAAATTTGACCAAGACACACTCGGATCTGTCTTGGGCAGATCCGATCGACCAACCGGCCATGGTAGGAATCACCCGAATCCTTTGGCCAGCCGATACTTGCCATGAAAGACTCGATCCGGTCTATGGGCAGGCCAGGCCGATTATCTGACCGGGAAGGTTTCACCCAATCCCGATCACTCGGCCAAGTTTACCCAACTATCCCCCTTGTATTCCCTTGCTCGCTGAACCACCGGCGAAGAGGAATCCAAGCATGAAAGGGTAAGGGATTACTCTCCTCGACCACGCTTAGCCCTTAATCGTGTACCGTCAGTGTTGGCTTATCGATCCAAGGTTCACGATCTCTACCTCACTCGTTCTAACACGTATCAAATATTGCCTTAGAAATATTCAAGAATTTCTCGTCTCCCAGCGTGCCTTGTACCGACCCTAAGAATTATATTTCTAGGGCCGGTGGTTGGTTTTCATGAAAAGTCATGGCTTTTGCTTGACCAATCAACGTTTCTAGTTGAACTGTTGTGCCTGGTCGTGGCACCGGTTCGGCACCAACTGCCCGAGCCAGTGCTTGCTGGCCAGTTGGCCCAGCTACCAACCAGCTCGTCCAACTGCCGGCCAGCTCACCCAATTGCCGGCCAGCTCGCCCAGCTGCCGGCCAGCTCGTCCAACTGCCGTCAAGCTCTCCCAGCTGCCGGCCAGCTTGTCCAACTGATCCTTACTGAGGTTCAGGGGTGTTACATTATGCTTCATTTATCAGCCTTCACTCAAGGAGTATCAATGATCAGTTTAGAATAGTCTTTTTAACTGGCCGATCGACTTGACATGTCCGCACATAATTGTTCATAACTTTTGATTTCGAGTTCAGAATGACACGAATCCAATGCCTTCAAGTAATCCAATCCCTGCACGATAAGCTAGCTCAATTTATTATATTTTGACAACATTTGAGATCCACTTTATCCTAAAATCCATGATGCCATGCATTATGCTTCATTCATAAGCCTTTTCTCAATGAGCACTAATGATCACTTTAGAATGATCATTTTAACTGACCGGTCAAATTGACATGTCTGTACTAAAACATCCGTAGCTTTTGATTTAGAGATCAGAATGACACGAATCCTACGCCCATGTTAAGCTATCTCAATTTTTTTATATTGTGGCAAAATTTGAGACTAAAACAGCTACCAAAAAGCTTTCAAGTAATCCAATCTATCCTAAACTGCGTGATGCCATGCATTATGCTTCATTTGTAAACCTTTCTCAACCAACACCAATGATCAGCTTAGAATGATCATTTTAACTGGGCTATCAACTTGACATTTCCGCACTAAATCGTTAGTAACTTTTTTTTAGAGTTAAGAATGATTCGAATCCAATGCCCACATTAAGTTAGCTCAATTTTCTATATTGTGACAAAATTTAAAACATAAATAGCTACGACAAAGCCTCCAAGTAATCCAATCTATCCCAAAATGCGTGATGCTATTCATTATGCTTCATTTGTAAACATGTGCTCAATGAGCACCAATGCTTAGTTTAGAATGATCAATTTAACTAGAAGATAAACTGGACATATCCGCACTAAATCATTCGTAACTTTTGATTTAGAGTTTAGAATGACATGAATCCAACGTCCAATTTTCTATATTGTGACAAAATTTAAGATTCAAATACCTACAACAAAGCCTCCAAGTAATCCAATGTATCCCAAACTACGTGATGCCATGCATTATGCTTTATTTATAGGCCTTTACTCAAGGAGCACCAATTATCAGCTTAGAATGATCATTTTAACTGGTCCATCAACTTGACATGTCTACAGTAAATCGTTCGTAACTTTTGATTAAGAGTTCTGAATGACACGAATCCAACGCCTACGTTAAGCTAGCTCAATTTTTTATATTGTGACAACATTTGAGATTGAAATAGCTACCACAAAGCATTCAAGTAATCCAATCTAACCTCAATGCTTGATGTCATGCATTATGCCTCATTTATAAGCCTTTACTCGAGGATCACTAATGATCAGTTTAGAATGATCAGTTTAGGATGATCAGTTTAGAATGATCAGTTTAGAATGATTAGTTTAGAATGATCACTTTAACTGGCTGATCAACTTGAGATGTCTGCACTAAATCGTCATAACTTTTGATTTAGAGTTTAGAATGACACGAATCCAATGCCCGCGTTAAGCTATTTCAATTTTCTATATTGTGTCAAAATTTATGACCGAAATAGCTACTACAAAGCCTCCAAGTAATCTAACCTATTCCAGACTGCATGATACCATGTGCATTATGCTTCATTTGTAAACTTTTGCTCAATGAGCCCCAAGGATCAGTTTAGAATGATTAATTTAACTAGCTTGTAAACTTGACACATCGCAATAAATCGTCCTTAACTTTTGATTTAGTTCAGAATGAAACGAATCCAACGCCCACGTCAAGCCAGCTCAATTTTTTGTATCGTGACAACAGTTGAGAATGAAACAGCTACCTCAAAGCATTTAATAATCCAATATAACCTGAACTGCGTGATGCCATGCATTATGCTTTATTTATAAGCCTTTACTCAAGGAACACTAATGATTAGTAACTAATGATTAATTTAGAATGATCAGTTTAGAATGATCACTTTAACTAGCCGATAACTTGACATGTCAGCACTAACTAGTCCGTAACTTTTGATTTAGAGTTCAGATTGACACGAATCCAACACCCAATTTAAGCTAATTTAATTTTCTATATTGTGGCAAAGTTTATGACCGAAATAGCTGTGATAAAGTCTCTAAGTAATCCAATCTAACCCACAATGCGTGATGCCATGCATTATGCTTCATTTGTAAACCTTTGCTCAATGAGCACCAATGAGCAGTTTAGAATGATTAATTTAACTAGCCGATAAACTTGACATGTCGCATTCAATCGTCCATAATTTTTGATTTTAAGTTCAGAATGATACAAATCCAACGCCCACGTTAAGCTACCTCAATCTTCTTTATTGTGACAACATTTGACACTAAAAGAGCTACAACAAAGACTCCAAGTAATCTAACGTATTCCAAACTACGTGATGCCATGAATTATGCTTCATTTATAGGACTTTACTCAAGGAGCACTAATGATCAGTTTAGAATGATAATTTTAACTGGCTGATCAACTTGAAATGTCTGCATTAAATCGTCCATAACTTTTGATTTAGAGTTCGGAATGAAACGAATCCAACGCCCATGTAAACCTTTGCTCAATGAGCAACAATGATCTATTTAGAATGATCATTTTAACTGGACAATCAACTAGACATTTCTGCTCTAAATCGGCCGTAACTATTTTTAAGTTAAGAATGATTCGAATCCAACGCCCACATTAAGCTAGCTCAATTTTCTATATCGCGGTAAAATTTAAGACTAAAATAGCAACAACAAAGCCTCCAAGTAATCCAATCTATCCCGAACTGCGTGATGCCATGCGTTATGCTACATTTGTGAACCTTTGCTCAATGAGAACTAGTGATCAGTTTAGAATGATCAATTTAACTAACCGATAAACTTAACCTGTCCACACTAAATTGACCTTAACTTTTTATTTAGGGTTCATACGGACATGAATCCAACGCCCACGTTAAGCAAGCTCAATTTTCTATATTGTGACTACATTTGAGACTAAAGGAGCTTTGACAAAGCCTCCAAGTAATCCAATGTATCCTAAACTATGTGATGTCATGCAATATGCTCATTTATAGGCCTTTACTCAAGGAGCACCAATGATCAGTTTAGAATGATCAGTTGAACAGGTCGATCAACTTGACATGTCTGCACTAAATCGTCCCTAGCTTTTGCTTTAGAGTTCAGAATGACTCGAATCCAACGCCCACATTAAGTTAGCTCAATTTTCTATATTTTGAAAACATTTGAGATTGAAAGAGTTACGACAAAGCCTCCCAGTAATCAAATGTATTCCAAACTTAGTGATACCATGCATTACGCTTCATTTATAATCCATTAGTCAAGGAGCACCACCGAGAAGTTTAAAATGATCCTTTAACAGGTCGATCAACTTGATGCGTACGCACAAAATCATCCGTAACTTTTGATTTAGAGTTCGGAATGACATGAATCCAACGGTAGCATTATGCTAGCTCAATTTTCTATATTGTGAAAACATTTGAGATTGAAATATCTACCACAAAGGCTTCTAGTAATCCAATATATCCTAAATTGTGTGATATCATGCATTATGGTTCATTTATAAGAATTTTCTCAAGGAGCACTAATGATGAGTTTAGAATGATCACTTTAACTGGCCGATCAACTTCTCATGTCCGCACTAAATCGTCAGTAACATTTGATTTAGAGTTCAGAATGACACGAATCCGATGCCCATGTTAAGGTAGCTGACTATTCTATGTTATGACAAAATTCATGACCAAAATAGCTACGGCAACACTTCCAAGTAATCCAATATATCCGAATCTGCGTAATTCCTTGCATTATGCTTCATTTGTAAACCTTTGCTCAAGGAGCACCAATGATCAGTTTAGAATGATCATTTTAACTAACCGATCAACCTGACATGTCTACACTAAATCGTCTTTAACATTTGATTTAGAGCTCAAAATAATATGAATCCAACACCCACGTTAATCTAGCTCAATTTTCAATATTGCGACAACATTTGAAACTAAAAGAGCTACGACGAAACATCCAAGTAGTCCAATGTATCCCAAACTGCGTGATGCCATGCATTATGCTTCATTTATAACCCTTTACTCAAGGAGCACCAATAATCAGTTTAAAAAGATCATTTTGATTTGTCGATCAACTTGACATGTCCGCACTAAATTGTCTGTAACTTTTGATTTAGAGTTCCGAATGACACGAATCCAACGCCCACGTTAAGCTACCACAATTTTCTATGTTGTGATAAAATTTAATACTGAAATAGCTACAACAATGGTTCCAAGTAATCCAATCTATCCCAAATTGCACGATGCTTTGCATTATGCTTCATTTGTAAACCTTTGATCAATGAGCACCAATGATCTGTTTAGAATGATTAATTTAACTAGCCGATAAATTTGACATGTCCGCACTCAATTGTTCGTAACTTTTATGTTAGAGTTCAGAATGACACGAATCCAACATCCACATTAAGCTACATTAATTTTCTATATTGGGCAAAATTTAAGACAAAATAGCTACGACAAATCCTCCAAGTAATCAAATGTATCCCAAACTTAGTGATGCCATGCATTATGCTTCAATTATAAGCCATTACTCAAGGAGCACCACCAATAAGTTTTAAACAATAATTTTAACAGGTCGATCAACTTGACATGTACGCACTAAATCATCCGTTACTTTTGATTGAGAGTTCAGAATAACACGAATCAAGTGGCCACATTAAGCTAGCTTAATTTTCTATATTGTGACAACATTTGAGAATTAGAGAACTACGAGAAAGATTTTGAGTAATCCAATATATCCTAAACTGCGTGATGCCATGCATTATGGTTCATTTATAAGCGTTTTCTCAAGGAGCAACAATGATGAGTTTATAATGATCATTTTAATTGCCCGATCATTTTAACCAACTAGTCTTTCGTCCATGTTTCAGTTGGAACGCATCAGTATTATCTTGACAATATTGGCATGCTAATCTTCCATGCGTCGACCATCCTGATAACATACCATATGCTGGAAAATCACATATGGTCCACATAAGTACTGCTCGCATCAAGAAGTTCTGTTGGTTGGAAATATCAAATGCTTTGACACCATTTTCCCACAATATTTTTAACTCATGAATTAGTGGCTGCAAGAAAATATCAAGCGATCGCTTAGGATGCTGTGGGCCGGGGACGAGAATTGTTAAAAAGAAAAACTCTGTTTCATGCACAACAAAGGAGGAAAATTATTAGGTGTCATGATAACTGGCCACAACGAGTATTGCCTCCCATGCTTCCCAAAAGGGTTGAATCCATCTGTTAGTGAACCCGAGATATACGTTTCTAGGCTCATATGCAAAACTAGGATAAACCTGTTGAAAATGTTTCCATGCTTCTGCATCCGAGGGATGCACAATTTCTCCATTCGAATTATGTTGTGCATGCCATCTCATAGGTTTTGCCATGTGTTCAGAGTGATATAACCTCTTTAACCTCTGTTAATGGCAAATACCACATCCGTTTATGCGGAATAGGTCCTCTACCGCTTGTCTCTTGAAATCGAGGTTTGTGACAAAATCGGCACTTGATGCGGTTTTCATCATTTCTCCAATAGATCATGCAGTTGTCAATACATACATCGATCATTTGATATGGAAATCCAAGACCAGCTACAAGTTTTTGAACCTCGTAATATGAAGCAAGTGCAATATTATCTTCAAGTAATATATCTCTAACAAAATCAGCTATCACATTCACACAATCTTCAGCCAAGTTGAAATCTATTTTTATCGTCATCAACCTGCTTGCAGCCAATAAAGGCGATAATCCATCTCTACAACCTTTATACAAAAGCTGCTTGGATGCATCAAACATATCAAAAAATTTCCGGGCTTCCAAATTAGGTTCCTCCATTCTTGTACTATCTTCAATGTACGATGCTCTTTATTCACGAAACGCATCATTCACCATCTGAATAGTACCTCTGTTGATATCAACTTGTGATGCCGGTTTCTCGACCCTAACATTAGTACTATCTAACCTTTTTGAAGTACTACCATAATATTGTATCATTGCATCAGTTTCTCCATGTGAATACCAAATTTTGTAACATGGTATAAATCCATTCCAATACAAATGATTACGTACTTCTCTAACAAAGATTAATCTATGATTTTGACATTTAATACATGGACAATACATTTTACCGTATTCTGATGTCATGTTATTGTTTGATGCAAATGTCATGAACTCTTCAACACGTTGCGCAAATTCATCAGTCAATTCTCCCGTTAATGAATCATACCGCGGTTTATCCATTCACGATCGAAAATACACATAAGAACCCAAAAAAGACATTTTCTTAAGATTTTTTTTTTGGTGAAATTTTGAAGCAGCATAGCATATATATATTGCAAATTAGAAGATTATCACAAATTTTCAACATATTATTACAAATTTTTAACAAATTATTATGAATTTTTAACAAATTATTATGAATTTTTAACAAATTATTATGAATTTTTAACAGATAATCACTAATTTTTAATAGTTTATTCTTAAGAATATTCCCGTTTCCGATGGATGGATTTTTGACGGTTTCCGACAACTGCTGGATAATCACAAATTTTAAATAGATTATTCTTCCGTTTCTGATGCATTTTTGATGGTTTTCGACCATGGTTGGATAGTTCCGACGACTGACCGACAATAATCGATGTCAGCCAATCGGTATGTTCCCGACGGATTCCAGATGTATAGTAAAAACACATTCCAACGGGAAGTCATCGGAAAAATCCTGACGGTCTGAGGTTCATCGGTAATTTGCTACTGTTTCTAGAGGATATCCCGACGCCAACTCTTTTGTTGGAAAACGGACAGAAAACTGTCAGGTTTTACCATCGATTTCCCGACGATAGTGCTGGCGTCGAGATTTACCGATGGAACACTGACGAATCAAGTTCCCTTGGTAGTCTGTCGGAAAACCGTTGCTTTGGCGCTGGAAAATTCCGATGGTTTTTATTCTGTCGGAAATATTGTAGTGCCATGAGTCATTCAAACATCTCAAAAAGGCAACAAAAGATGAAACAAATACATTCTAGGTGGGTTGAATTCATTGAGACATTCCCTTATGTGATCAAATACAAGAAAGGTAAAGAGAATGTAGTAGCTAATGCTCTTTCTAGGAGGTATGTGCTCTTGAACTCTTTAGAAGTTAAACTTCTAGGGTTTGAGAAAATCAAAGAGTTACATGCTATTGATGCTGATTTTAATGATATTTATGTTTCTTGTAAGAAGTTTGATACTGGACTTTAAGAGTGAAGGTTTCTTGTTTCATGATAATTGGTTATGTGTATCTAACTCCTCTTTGCGAGACTTGTTTGTTAAGGAAGCACATTCAGGTTGTCTTATCAAACACTTTTGCGTGGCAAAGACATTAAATTATTGTAGGAACACTTCTTTTGGCCACACATGAGGAGTGATGTTCAGAAAGCTTGCCAAAGATTTCTAACTTGAAAGCAAGCCAAATCCACAATCCAAAAGCACGGTTTAGAATGGTCATTTTAACTGGTCGATCGACTTGACATGTCTGCACATAATCGTCCTTATATTTTGATTACGAGTTCGGAATGACACGAATCCAACGTGCAAGAGAAGCTAGCTCAACTTTTTATATTTTGACAAAATTTAGAGACTGAAACAACTACCACAAAACATTCAAGTAATCCACTCTATCAAAAACTCCGTGATGCAATGCATTATGCTTCATTTATAAGTCTTTGCTCAAGGACCACTAATGATCAGTTTAGAATGATCATTTTAACTGGCCGGTCAAATTGACATCTCTGCACTAAATCATCCGTAGCTTTTGATTTAGAGACCAAAATGACACGAATCCAACGCCCACGTTAACCTACCTAAATTTTTCAAATTGTGACAACATTTGATACTGAAACAGCTACCCAAAAGCCTTCACGCAATCCAATCTATCCTACACTGCGTGATGACATGCATTATGTTTTATTTATAAACCTTTGCTCAACGGGCACCAATGATCACTTTAGAATGATCAGTTTAACTGGCTGATCAACTTAACATGTTCGCACTAAATCGTCCGTAACTTTTAATTTAGAGTTCAAAATGACACGAATCCAACGCCCACATTATGCTATTTCAACTTTCTATATTGCGTCAAAAGTTATAATCGAAATAGCTGCGTCAAAGCCTCCAAGAAATCAAATCTATCCCAAACAGCGTGATGCCATGCATTATGCTTCATTTGTAAACTTTTGCTCAATGAGCACCATTTATCAGTTTAGAATTATTAATTTAACTAGCTGATAAACATGATATGTCTTAGTAAATCGTCCGTAACTTTTGAATTTGAGTACAGAATGACACGAATCCAACACCCATGTTAAAATAGCTCGATTTTTTGTATTGTAACAACATTTGGGATTGAAACAAATACCACAAAGCCTTAAAGTAATCCAATCTAACCTAAACTCCGTGATGCCATGCATTATGCTTCGTTTATAAGTTTTTACTCAATGAGCACTAATCATCCGTAACTTTTGATTTCGAGTTCAGAATGACACGAATCCATCGTCCACGTTAAGCTAGCTCAATTTTTATATTTGGACAACATTTGAGACTGAAACAGCTACCACAAAGCCTTCAAGTAATTCAATCTATGCGAAACTCAGTGCTGCCATGCATTATGCTTCAATTATAAGCCATTACTCAAGAAGCACTAATGATCAGTTTAGAATGATCAATTTAACTTGCCGATCAACTTGACGTGTCTACACTAAATTTTCCGTGACTTTTGATTTAGAGTTCAGAATGACATGAATCCAATGCCCACATTAACCTAGATCAATTTTCTATATTTTGAAAAAATCTAAGACTGAAATAGCTACGACACAGCCTCCAAGTAATCAAATCTATCCTAAACTGCGTGATGCCAAGCATTGTGCTTCATTTGTAATCTTTTGCTCAATGAGCAGCAATGATTAGTTTAGAATGATCAATTTAACTAGCCAATAAACTTTACATGTCCGCACTAAATCGTCCGTGACATTTGATTTCGAATTCAGAATGACACGAATCCAACACCCACGTTAAACTAGCTCAATTTTTTGTATTGTAACAACATTTGAGATTGAAACAACTACCACAAAGCCTTAAAGTAATCCAATCTAACCTAAACTCTGTGATGCTATGCATTATGCTTCATTTATAAGCTTTTACTCAAGGATCACTAATGATCAGTTTAAAATTATTATTTAGAACGATCAGTTTAGAATGATCATTTTAACTGGATGATCAACTTGAAATGTCTGCATTTAATCGTCCTTAACTTTTGATTTAGAGTTAAGAATGACACGTATCCAACGCCCACGTTAAGCTAGCTCTAATTTTTATATTGTGATACCATTTGAAATTGAAACAGCTACCACAAATCCTTCAAATAATCCAATCTGACCTAAATTGCGTGATGCCATGCATGATGCTTCATTTATAAGCCTTTAATCAAGGAGCACTAATGATCAGTTTAGAATGTTCAGTTTGAATGATCAGTTTAGAATGATCACTTTAACTAGGTGATCAACTTGATATGTCGGCACTAAATAGTTCGTAACTTTTGATTTAGAGTTTAGAATGACACGAGTCCAACGCTCACATCAAGCTATTTCAATTTTCTATATTGTGTCAAAGATTATGACAGAAATAGCTATGAAAAAGCCTCCAAGAAATCCAACTGTGTGATGCCATGCATTATACTTCATTTTTAAACCTTTGCTCAATCAGCACCAACGATCAGTTTAGAATGATTACTTTAACTAGCCGATAAACTTGACAAGTCATAGTAAATCGTCTGAAACTTTTGATTTAGAGTTCAGAAAGATACAAGTCCAACACCCACATTAAGCTAGCTCAATTTTTTATATTGTGACAACATTTGAAACTAAAACTGCTATCAAAAAGCCTTCAAGTAATCCAGTCTATCCTCAACAGCATGATGCCATGCACTATGATTTATTTGTAAACCTTTGCGCAATGAGCAACAATGATCTGTTTAGAATGATCATTTTAATTGGACAATCAACTAGACATTGCTTCACTAAATCGGCGGAAAAAGGGCCAAAATCAACGTGAACAATTCTCGCCGTGCTCATTTCAACCTGAATTTAGTAGCAGTGCGTTAAACCACATGAACAATGATATTATTTGAACTTTATACACGAAGTATATCGAGAGTGCCTATTTCAACAAAATTTTTAACGTCGTCAATGAACCGTGAAAAACTGCTGAGTCATGTGAGACATGGCAGCTGACTCAGCATATCAATTGATGGACGAAAATGCAGTTTAAAACTATGTCGTTTTGCACTTTAACCAAAACGACGTCGTTTTGACTTATGATAAAAATTTTGTACATATTAAAAAATCAATTTGTAAGATTTAACTACACAAAATCATTTTCTATATTGTGAAAACATTTGAGATTGAAAGAGTTAAAGCCTCCAAGTAATCAAATGTATCCCAAACTTAGTGATATCATGGATTACGCTTCATTTATAAGCCATTAGTCAAGGAGGACCACCGAGAAGTTTAAATGATCCTTTAACAGGTCGATCAACTTGACATGTACCCCCTTAATCATCCGTAACTTTTGATTTAAAGTTCAGAATGACACGAATACAACGCCCACATTAATCTAACTCAATTTTTTATTTTGTGAAAACATTTGAGATTGAAAGAGCTACCACAAAGGCTTCTCGTAATCCAGTATATCAAAAACTGTGTGATGTCATGCATTATGGTTCATTTATAAACCTTTTCTCAAGGAGCACTAATGATGAGTTTAGAATGATCACTTTGACTAGCCAACCAACTTCCCATGTCCGCAGTAAATCATCTGTAACATTTGATTTAAAATTCAGAATGACACGAATTCGACACCCACGTTAAAGTAGCTGAATATTCTATGTTATGACAAAATTTATGACCAAAATATCTACGACAACACTTCCAAGTAATCCAATCTATCCGAATCTGCGTAATGCCTTGCATTTGTAAACCTTTGCTCAAGGAGCACCAATGATAAGTATAGAATGATCGTTTTAACTAACTGATAAACTTGACATGTCCGCACTAAATCGTCTTTAACATTTGATTTAGAGCTCAAAATGATATGAATCCAACACCCACGTTAATCTAGCTCAATTTTCAATATTGTGACAACATTTGAGACTGAAAGAGCTACGACAAATCCACCAAGTAATCCAATGTATTCCAAACTGCGTGATGCCATGCATTATGCTTCATTTATAAGCCTTTACTCAAGGAGCACCAATTATCAGTTTAAAACGGTCATTTTAATTTTTCGATCAACTTGACATGTCTGCACTAAATCGTCTGTAACTTTTGACTCAGAGTTCCGAATGACACGAATCCAACGCCCACGTTAAGCTACTTCAATTTCCTATGTTGTGATAAATTTAATACTGAAATAACTATGACAATGGTTCCAAGTAATCCAATCTATCCCAAACTGCACGATGCCATGCATTATGCTTCATTTGTAAACTTTTGATCAATGAGCACCAATGATCGCTTTAGAATGATTAATTTAACTAGCCGATAACTTTGACATTTCCGCACTCAATCGCTTGTAACTATTGAGTTAGAGTTCTGAATGACACGAATCCAACGTCCACATTAAGCTACATCAATTTTCTATATTGGGACAAAATGTAAGACAAAATAGCTACGACAAAGCCTCCAATTAATCAAATGTATCCCAAACTTAGTGATGCCATGCATTACGCTTCATTTATAAGCCATTATTCAAGGAGCACCACCGATAAGTTTAAAACGATAATTTTAACAGGTCGATCAACTTGACATGTACGCACTAAATCATCCATAACTTTTGATTTAGAGTTCATAATGACACGAATTAAGCACCCACATTAAGGTAGCTCAATTTTCTATATCGTGACAACATTTGAGAATGAGAGAGCTACGGTAAAGGCTTTGAGTAATCCAATATATACTGAACTGCGTGATGTCATGCATTATTGTCCATTTATAAGCATTTTCTCAAGGAACACTAATGATGAGTTTAGAATGATCATTTTAGCTGGCCGATCAACTTTACATGGCCGCACTAAATCCAACGCCCACGTTATGCTAGCTCCATTTGCTATATTGTGAAAAAATTTATGACCAAAATAGCTACAACAAAGCCTCCAAGTAATCTAGTCTATCCCAAACTGTGTGATGCCATGTATTATGCTTCATTTGTCAACCTTTGCTCAATGAGCACCAATGCTCATTTTAAATGATCATTTTCACCAGCTCATCAACTTGACATGTCCGCACTATATCATTTTGACATTTGATTTAGAGCTTCAAAATTACATGAATCCAACACCCACGTTAATCTAGTTCAATTTTAATTATTGTGACAACATTTGAGAATGAAAGAGCTACGACAAAGCCTCCAAGTTAACCAATGTACCCCAAACTACATGATGCCATGCATTATGCTTCATTAACAAGCCGTTACTCAATGATCAGCAATGATTTATTTAGAATGATCATTTTAACTTGCCGATAACCTTGACATGTCTGTCAGTATCTTTTGATTAATAGCTCAAAATAACATTAATCCAACGCCCATGTTAACCTTACTCCATTTTCCATATTGTGACAACATTTGAGAATGAAAGATCTACGATAAAATCTCAAAGTAATCCAATATAAGGATTTGTCATAGCTCTTTCAGTCTCGAATGTAGCCACAATATAGAAAAGTGATCGGCCAGTTAAAATGATCATTCTAAAATAATTATTGGTGCTCATTGAGTAAAGACTTATCAATGAAGTATAATGCATGACATCACACAGTTAGGGATACATTGGCTTACTTGGAGGCTTTTTCGTAGCTCTTTCAATCTCAAATGTAGCCACAATGTGGAAAATTGAGCTAGATTTATGTGGGCGTTTGACTCATGTCATTTTGAACTTTAAATCAAAAGTTAAAGAGGATTTAGTGCGGACATTTCAAGTTGATCAGCTAGTTAAAATGATCATTCAAAACTGATCATTCGTGCTCCTTGAGTAAAGACTGATAAATTGAGCATAGTGCATGGCATCACGTAGTTCCAGATAGATTTGATTACTTAGAGGCTTTGTCGTAGCTACTTTAGTCTTACCTTTTATCACAATATAAAAATTTGATCAAGGTTAACGTGGGCATTGGATTCTTGTCATAAATCAAAAGTTATGGATGATATAGTGCAGACATGTCAAGTGATCGGCCAGTTAAAATGATCATTCTATACTTATTATTGGTGCTACTTGAGTAAAGCCTTATAAATGAAGCATAATGCATGAGATAACACAGTTAAGGATACATTGGATTACTTGGAGGCTTTGTTGTAGCTCTTTTAGTCTGAAATGTTGTCACAATATTGAAATTTGAGCTAGCTTAACGTGGGCGTTGGATTCACGTCATTGTGAACTTTAACTCAAAAGTTCTGGACGATTTAATGCGGACATGTCAAGTGATCGGCCAGTTAAAATTATAATTCTAAACTAATTATTGGTGCTCCTTGAGTAAAGGCTTATAAATGAATTATAATGCAAGACATCAGGCAGTTTGGTATACATTTGCTTACTTGGAGGCTTTTTTGTAGCTCTTTAAGTCTCAAATATAGTCATAATATGGAAAATTGAGCTAGATTAACGTGGGCATTTGACTCATGTCATTTTGAGCTCGAAATCAAAACTTAAAGGCGATTTCGTGCGGACATGTCAAATTGATCAGCTAGTTAAAATTATCATTCTGAACAGATCATTGATGCTCCTTGAGTAAAGACTGATAAATAAAGCATAATGTATGGCATCACGCAGTTTCGGATAGATTTGATTATTTGGAGGCTTTGTCGTGGCTATTTCGGTATTAAATTTTGTCACAATATAGAAAATTGAGCTAGCTTAACGTGGGTGTTGGATTCGTGTAATTTAGAACTATAAATCAAAAGTTACGGACGATTTAGTGCGGACATGTCAAGCGACTGGAAAATTAAAATGATCATTCTAAACTGATTATTGGTGCTCCTTGAGTAAAGGCTTATAAATGAAGCATAATGCATGAGATAACAAAGTTTGGGATTCATTAGATTACTTGGAGGCTTTGTCGTAGCTATTTCGGTCATAAATTTTTTCAGAATATAGAAAATTGAGATATCTTAACGTGGGTGTTGCATACGTGTCATTCAGAACTGTAAATTAAAAGTTATGGACAATTTAGTGGGGACATGTCAAGTGATCGGCCAGTTAAAATGATCACTCTAAACGTATTGTTGGTGTTCCTTGAGTAAAGGCTTATAAATGAAGCATAATGCATGAAATAACGCAGTTTGGCATACATTGGAGTACTTGGAGGATTTGTCGTAGCTTTTTCAGTCTCAAATGCAGTCACAATATAGAAAATTTAGCTAGCTTAAAGTGGGCGTCGGACTCTTGTCATTTTGAGCTCTAAATCAAAAGTTAAGTACGATTTAGTGCGGACATGTCAAGTTGATCAGCTAGTTAAAATGATCATCTAAACTGATCATTAGTGCTCCTTGAGTAAACACTGATAAATGAACCATAATGCATGGTGTCACGGAGTTCTGGATAGATTTGATGACTTTGAAGCTTTGTAGTAGATATTTCGGTCTTAAATTTTTTTGCAATATAGAAAATTGTGCTATCTTAACGTACGCATTGGATTCCTGTCATTCACAATTGTAAATCAAAATTTATGTGGCCAGTTAAAATGATCACTCTAAACTTATTGTTGGTGCTCCTTGAGTAATTGTTTATAAATGAAGCATAATGCATGGGATAACGCAGTTTGGGATACATTGGAGTACTTGGAGGATTTGTCGTAGCTCTATCAGTCCCAAATGTAGTCACAATATAGAAAATTGAGCTAGTTTAACGTGATCGTTGGATTCGCGTCATTTAGAACTCTAAATCAAAAGTTATGGACGATTTAGTGCGGACAAGTAAAGTGATCGGCCAGTTCAAATGATCATTCTAAACTTATTATTGATGCTCCTTGCGTAAGGGCTTATAAATTAAGAATATAGCATGAGATAAAACGCAGTTTGGGATACATTGGGTTACTTGGAGGCTTTGTCGAAACGCATTCATTCTCAATTGCTGTCACAATATAGAAAATTGAGCTAGCTTAACATGGGTGTTGGGTTCGTGTCATCCTGAACTCTAAATCAAAAGTTCTGGACGATTTAATGCGGACATGTCAAGTGATCGACCAGTTAAAATCATCATTCTAAACTTATAGTTGGTGCTCCTTGAGTAAAGGTTTATAAATGAAGCATAATGCATGAGATAACGCAGTTTGACATAAATTGGAGTACTTGAGGCTTTTTCGTTGCTCTTTAAGTCTCAAATGTAGTTACAATATTGAAAATTGAGGTAGCTTAATGT
This sequence comes from Pugionium cornutum, assembly GCA_018901935.1. Classification (NCBI taxonomy): domain Eukaryota; kingdom Viridiplantae; phylum Streptophyta; class Magnoliopsida; order Brassicales; family Brassicaceae; genus Pugionium; species Pugionium cornutum. The sequence continues at coordinate 15,650,102 of CM032162.1, read as the reverse complement.
GGGCGTTGGACTCATGTCATTTTGAAATTTAAGTCAAAAGTTAAAGACGATTTAGTGCGGACATGTCAAGTTGATCAGCTAGTTAAAATGATCATTCTAAACTGGTCATTGGTGCTCCTTGAGTAAAGACTTAAAAATGAAGCATAATCCAAGGCATCACACGGTTTTGGACAGATTTGATTACTTAGAGGCTTTTTCATAGCTATTTTGTTCTTACCTTTTTCACACTATAGAAAATTGAGCTAGCTTAACCTGGGCGTTGGATTCGTGTCATTCAAAACTCTAAATCAAAAGTAACAGAATATTTAGTGCGGACATGTCAAGTGATCGGCCAGTTAAAATGATAATTCTATACTTATTATTGGTTCTCCTTGAGTAATGGTTTATAAATGAAGAATAATGCGTGAGATAATGCAGTTTGAGATACCTTGGACTACGTGGTGGCTTTGTCATAACTCTTTCAATCTCAAATGTTGAAACATATAAAAAATTGAGCTAGCTTAACGTGGGTGTTTGATTCATGTCATTCAGAACTCTAAATAAAAAGTTATGGACGATTTAGTGCAGACATGTCAAGTGATCGGCCAGTTAAACTGATTATTGGTGCTACTTGATTAAAGACTTTTAAATAAAGCATAATGCATGACATCATGCAGTTTGGGATAGATTGGATTACATGGAGGCTTTTTCGTAGCACTTTCATTCTCAAATGTTGTCACAATATAGAAAATTGACCTAGGTTTACGTGGGCGTTGGATTTGTGTTATTCTCAACTCTAAATCAAATGTTATAGACTATTAAGTGTGGATATGTCAAGTTGATCAGCTAGTTAGAATGATCATTCTAAACTGATGATTGGTGCTCCTTGAGTAAAGATTGATAAATGAAGCATAATGCATGGCATCACGCAGTATGGGTTACATTGGATTACTTGGAGGCTTTTTCGTGAATCTTTCAGTCTCAAATGTTATTAAAATAAAGAAAATTGACCTAGTTTTACGTGGGCGTTGGATTCGTGTCATTCCGAACGCTATATCAAAAGTTATAGACGATTTAGTGCGGACATGTCAAGTGATCAACCAGTTAAAATGATCATTCTAAACTGATTATTGGTGCTCTTTGAGTAAAGGCTTACAAATGAAGTGTAATTAATTAGATAACGCAGTTTGGGATTCATTAGATTATTTGGAGGCTTTGTCGTAGCTATTTCGGTTTTAAATTTTGCTAGAATATACAAAATTGAGATAGCTTAACGTGGGCATTGGATACGTGTCATTCAGAACTGTAAATCAAAAGTTATGGAAAATTTAGTGGGGACATGTCAAGTGATCAGCTAGTTAAAATCATCATTCTAAACTTATTGTTGGTGTTCCTTGAGTAAAGGTTTATAAATGAAGCATAATGCATGAGATAACGCAGTTTGACATACATTGGAGTACTTGGAGGCTTTTTCGTTGCTCTTTAAGTCTCAAATGTAGTTACAATATTGAAAATTGAGGTAGCTTAATGTGGGCGTTGGACTCATGTCATTTTGAACTTTAAATCAAAAGTTAAAGACGATTTAGTGCGGACATGTCAAGTCTATCAGCTAGTTAAAATGATCATTCTAAACTGGTCATTGGTGCTCCTAGAGTAAAGACTTAAAAATGAAGCATAATCCATGGCATCACACGGTTTTGGACAGATTTGATTACTTAGAGGCTTTTTCATAGCTATTTTGTTCTTACCTTTTTTCACACTATAGAAAATTGAGCTAGCTTAACCTGGGCGTTGGATTCATGTCATTCAAAACTCTAAATCAAAAGTAACAAATGATTTAGTGCGGACATGTCAAGTGATCGGCCAGTTAAAATGATAATTCTATACTTATTATTGGTTCTCCTTGAGTAATGGTTTATAAATGAAGAATAATACATGAGATAATGCAGTTTGAGATACCTTGGACTACGTGGAGGCTTTGTCATAACTCTTTCAGTCTCAAATGTTGTTACATATAAAAAATTGAGCTAGCTTAACGTGGGTGTTTGATTCATGTCATTCAGAACTCGAAATAAAAAGTTATGGACGATTTAGTGCTGACATGTCAAGTGATCGGCCAGTTAAACTGATTATTGGTGCTACTTGATTAAAGACTTTTAAATAAAGCATAATGCATGACATCATGCAGTTTGGGATATATTGGATTACATGGAGGCTTTTTCGTAGCACTTTCATTCTCAAATGTTGTCACAATATAGAAAATTGACCTAGGTTTACGTGGGAGTTGGATTCGTGTTATTCTCAACTCTAAATCAAATGTTATAGACTATGTAGTGCGGATATGTCAAGTTGATCAGCTAGTTAGAATGATCATTCTAAACTGATGATTGGTGCTCCTTGAGTAAAGATTGATAAATGAAGCATAATGCATGGCATCACGCAGTATGGGTTACATTGGATTACTAGGAGGCTTTTTCGTGAATCTTTCAGTCTCAAATGTTTTTACAATATAGAAAATTGACCTAGTTTTACGTGGGCGTTGGATTCGTGTCATTCCGAACGCTATATCAAAAGTTATAGACGATTTAGTGCGGACATGTCAAGTGATCGACCAGTTAAAATGATCATTCTAAACTGATTATTGGTGCTCTTTGAGTAAAGGCTTACAAATGAAGTGTAATTCATTAGATAACGCAGTTTGGGATTCATTAGATTATTTGGAGGCTTTGTCGTAGCTATTTCGGTTTTAAATTTTGCTAGAATATACAAAATTGAGATAGCTTAGCGTGGGCATTGGATACGTGTCATTCAGAACTGTAAATCAAAAGTTATGGAAAATTTAGTGGGGACATGTCAAGTGATCGGCTAGTTAAAATCATCATTCTAAACTTATTGTTGGTGTTCCTTGAGTAAAGGTTTATAAATGAAGCATAATGCATGAGATAACGCAGTTTGACATACATTGGAGTACTTGGAGGCTTTTTCGTTGCTCTTTAAGTCTCAAATGTAGTTACAATATTGAAAATTGAGGTAGCTTAATGTGGGCGTTGGACTCATGTCGTTTTGAACTTTAAATCAAAAGTTAAAGACGATTTAGTGCGGACATGTCAAGTTGATCAGCTAGTTAAAATGATCATTCTAAACTGGTCATTGGTGCTCCTTGAGTAAAGACTTAAAAATGAAGCATAATCCATGGCATCACACGGTTTTGGACAGATTTGATTACTTAGAGGCTTTTTCATAGCTATTTTGTTCTTACCTTTTTTCACACTATAGAAAATTGAGCTAGCTTAACCTGGGCGTTGGATTCGTGTCATTCAAAACTCTAAATCAAAAGTAACAAATGATTTAGTGCGGACATGTCAAGTGATCGGCCAGTTAAAATGATAATTCTATACTTATTATTGGTTCTCCTTGAGTAATGGTTTATAAATGAAGAATAATGCGTGAGATAATGCAGTTTGAGATACCTTGGACTACGTGGAGGCTTTGTCATAACTCTTTCAGTCTCAAATGTTGTTACATATAAAAAATTGAGCTAGCTTAACGTGGGTGTTTGATTCATGTCATTCAGAACTCGAAATAAAAAGTTATGGACGATTTAGTGCTGACATGTCAAGTGATCGGCCAGTTAAACTGATTATTGGTGCTACTTGATTAAAGACTTTTAAATAAAGCATAATGCATGACATCATGCAGTTTGGGATATATTGGATTACATGGAGGCTTTTTCGTAGCACTTTCATTCTCAAATGTTGTCACAATATAGAAAATTGACCTAGGTTTACGTGGGAGTTGGATTCGTGTTATTCTCAACTCTAAATCAAATGTTATAGACTATTTAGTGCGGATATGTCAAGTTGATCAGCTAGTTAGAATGATCATTCTAAACTGATGATGGGTGCTCCTTGAGTAAAGATTGATAAATGAAGCATAATGCATGGCATCACACAGTATGGGTTACATTGGATTACTAGGAGGCTTTTTCGTGAATCTTTCAGTCTCAAATGTTATTACAATATAGAAAATTGACCTAGTTTTACGTGGGCGTTGGATTCGTGTCATTCCGAACGCTATATCAAAAGTTATAGATGATTTAGTGCGGACATGTCAAGTGATCGACCAGTTAAAATGATCATTCTAAACTGATTATTGGTGCTCTTTGAGTAAAGGCTTACAAATGAAGTGTAATGCATTAGATAACGCAGTTTGGGTTCATTAGATTATTTGGAGGCTTTGTCGTAGCTATTTTGGTTTTAAATTTTGCTAGAATATACAAAATTGAGATAGCTTAACGTGGGCATTGGATACGTGTCATTCAGATCTGTAAATCAAAAGTTATGGACAATTTAGTGGGGACATGTCAAGTGATCGGCTAGTTAAAATCATCATTCTGAACTTATTGTTGGTGTTCCTTGAGTAAAGGTTTATACATGAAGCATAATGCCTGAGATAACGCAGTTTGACATACACTGGAGTACTTGGATGATTTTTCGTAGCTTTTTCAGTCTCAAATGTAGTCACAATATTGAAAACTGAGCTAGCTTAACGTGGGCGTCGGACTCTTGTCATTTTGAGCTCTAAATCAAGTTAAGGACGATTTAGTGCGGACATGTCAAGTTGATCAGCTAGTTAAAATGATCATCTAAACTGATCATTGGTGCTCCTTGAGTAAACACAAATAAATGAAGCATAATGCATGGCATCACGCAGTTTCGGATAGATTTGATTACTTGGAGCTTTTGTAGTGGATATTTCGGACTTCAATTTTTTTGTTATATAGAAAATTGTGCTATCTTAACGTAGGCATTGGATTCCTGCCATTCACAATTGTAAATCAAAATTTATGTACGATTTAGTGTGGACATGTCAAGTGATCGGCCAGTTAAAATGATCACTCTAAAGTTATTGTTGGTGCTCCTTGAGTAATTGTTTATAAATGAAGCATAATGCATGGGATAACGCAGTTTGGGATACATTGGAGTACTTGGAGGATTTGCCGTAGCTCTTTGAGTCCAAAATGTAGACACAATATAGAAAATTGAGCTAGATTAACGTGATCATTTGATTCGCATCATTTAGAACTCTAAATCAAACGTTACGGACGATTTAGTGCAGACAAGTCAAGTGATCGGCCAGTTAAAATGATCATTCTAAACTTATTCTTGATTCTCCATGAGTAAAGGCTTATAAATGAAGAATAATGTGTTAGATAACGCAGTTTGGGATTCATTAGATTACTTGGAGGTTTGGTCGTAGCTATTTTGGTCCTAAATTTTGTCAGAATATTGAAAATTAAGCTAGCTTAACGTGGGCATTGGAATCGTGCCATTCAAAACTGTAAATCAATAGTTATAGACGATTTAATGCGGACATTTCAAGTGATCGGCCAGTTCAAATAATTATTCTAAACTAATTATTGATGCTCCTTGAGAAAAGGCTAATAAATGAAGCATAATGCATGAGATAACGCAGTTTGGGATACATTGGATTACTTGGAGGCTTTCTTGTAACTCTTTCAGTCTCAAATGTTGTCACAATATAAAAAAATTGAGCTAGCTTAATGTGAGCGTTGGATTCGTGTCATTCATAACTCTAAATCAAAAGTTCTGGACGATTTAGTGCGGATATGTCAAGTGATGGGCGAGTTAAAATGATCATTCTAAACTGATTATTGGTGCTCCTTGAGTAAAGGCTTATAAATTAAGTATAATGCATGACATCACTTATGATACATTGGCTTACTTTGAGGCTTTTTTTTGTAGCTCTTTAAGTCTTAAATGTATCACAATATGGAAACTTGAGCTATCTTAACGTGGGCGTTAGACTCATGTGATTTTGAGCGGACATGTCAAGTTGATCAGCTAGTTAAAATGATCTTTTTAAACTGATCATTGGTGCTCCTTGAGTAAAGACTAAAAAATGAAGCATAATGCATGGCATCACGCAGTTTCGGATACATTTGATGAGTTGGATGCTTTTTCGTAGCTATTTTGGTTTTAAATTTTTTCACAATATAGAAAATTGAGCTAGCGCAACGTGGGTGTTGGATTCGTGTCATTCAGAACTGTAAATCAAAAGTTACGGAGGATTTAATGCGAACATGTCAAGTGATCGGCCAATTATAATGATCATTCTAAACTAATTATTGGTACTCCTTGAGTAAAGGCTAATAAATGAAGCATAATGCATGAGATAACAAAGTTTGGGATACATTGGATTACTTGGAGGCTTTGTCGTAGTTCTTTCAGTCTCAAATATTGTCAAAATATAGAAAATTGAGCTATCTTAACGTGCGTGTCGGATTCATGTCATTCAGAACTCTAAATCAAAAGTTCTAGACGATTTAGTCCGGACATGTCAAGCGATCGGCCAGTTAAAATGATCATTCTAAACTGATTATTGGTGTCCCTTGAGTAAGGGAAAATTGGTCAAGTCTTACATGGGCGTTGGACTCATGTCATTTTGAGCTCGAAATCAAAAGTTAAAAATGAGTTAGTGCAAACATGTCAATTTGATCAGCTAGTTAAAATGATCTTTCTAAACTGTTCATTGGTCCTCATTGAGTAAGGACTGATAATTGAAGCATAATGCATGGCATCACGCTGTTTCGGATAGATTTGATTACTTTGAGGCTTTTTCGTAGCTATTTTGGTCTTATATTTTGTCACAATATAAAATTGAGCTAGCTTAACGTGGGCGTTGGATTCGTGTCGTTCAGAACTGTAAATCAAAAGTTATAGATGATTTAGTGCGGACATTTCAACTGATCGACCAGTTAAAATGATCATTCTAAACTGATTATTGGTGCTCCTTGTGTAAAGGCTTTGAATGAAACATAATGCATGAGATAACCCAGTATGGGATACATTGGTTTATTTGGAGGCTTTGCCGTAGGTCTTTTAATCTCAAATATTGTCACAATATAGAAAATTGATATAGCTTAACGAGGGTGTTGCATTCGTGTCATTCTGAACTCTAAATCAAAAGTTTTTAACGATTTACTATGGACATGTCAAGTGATCGGCCAGTTAAAATGATCATTCTAAACTGATTAATAGTGCTCCTTTAGTAAAGCTTTATAAATAAAGTATAATGCATGACATCACGCAGTTTGGGATATATGGCTTACTTGGAGGCTTTTTCGTAGCTCTTTAAGTCTCAAATGTAGTCACAATATGGAAAATTGAGCTAGTTTAACGTGGGCGTTGGACTCATGTCATTTTGAGCACTAAATCAAAAGTTAAAGACAATTTAGTGAGGACTATTCAAGTTGATAAGCTAGTTAAAATGATCATCTAAATGCATCATCTAAACTAATCATTGGTGCTCCTTGAGTAAAGACAGATAAATGAAGCATAATGCAAGGAATTACCCAGTTTCAGATAGATTTGATTACTTAGAGATTTTGTAGTAGATATTACGGTCTTAAATTTTGTCACAATATAGAAAATTGAATTAGCATAACAAGGGCATTGGAATCGTGTCATTTTGAACTCTAAATCAAAAGTTACGGAGGATTTAATGCAAACATGTTAAGTGATCGGCCAGTTAAAATGATCATTCTAAACTAATTATTGGTACTCCTTGAGTAAAAGCTAATAAATGAAACATAATGCATGAGATAACGCAGTTTGGGATACATTGGATTACTTAAAGGCTTTGTCGTAGGTCTTACAGTCTCAAATGTTGTCACAATATAGAAAATTGAGTTATCTTAACGTGCGTGTTGGATTCGGGTCATTCAGAACTCTAAATCAAAAGTTCTGGACAGTTTAGTGCGGACATATCAAGTGATCGACCAAGTAAAATCATTATTCTAAACTGATTATTCGTGCTCCTTGAGTAAAAGCTTATAAATGAAGCATAATGAATGAGATAACGCCGTTTGGGATACATTGGATTAGTTGGAGGATTTTTCATAACTCTTTCAGTCTCAAATAGTGTCGCAATATAAAAAAATTTAGCTGGCTTAAGATGGGCGTAAGATTGGTGTTATTCCGACCCCTTAATCAAAAGTTCTGGACGATTTAGTGTGGACATGTAAAGTGATATGGCAGTTAAAATGATGATTCTAAATTGATTTATGGTAATCCTTGAGTAAAGGCATATCAATGAAGCATAATGCATGACATCACACAGTTTGGGATACATTGGATTTCTGGGAGGCTTTTTCATAGCTCTTTAAGTCTCAAATGTAGTCCCAATATGGAAAATTGAGCTAGCTTAACGTGGGCATTGACTCAAGTTATTTTGAGCTTTAAATCAAAAGTTAAAGATGATTTAGTGAGGACATGTTAAGTTGATCAGCAAGTTAAAATGGTCATTCTAAACTGATCATTGGTGCTCCTTGAGTAAAGACTGATAAATGAAGCATAATGCATAGCATCACTCTGTTTCAGATACATTTGATTACTTGGAGGCTTTGTCGTAGCTATTTAGGTCTCGAATGTTGTCATAATATAGAAAATTCAGATAGCTTAACATGGGCGTTGGATTCGTGTAATTGAAAACACTATAACAAAAGTTACGGACGATGTACTGCGGACATGTCAAGTGATTGGCCAGTTAAAATGATCCTTCTAAATTGACTATTGGGGCTCCTTGAGTAAAGGCATATAAATGAAGCATAATGCATGTTATCACGCAGTTTGGGATAAATTGGCTTACTTGAAGGCTTTTTCGTAGAACTTTAAGTCTCAAATGTAATCACAATATGGAAAATTGAGCTAGCTTAACGTGGGCATTGGACTCAAGTTATTTTAAGCTCTAAATCAAAAGTTAAAGATGATTTAGTGAGGACATATCAAGTTGATCAGCTAGTTAAAATCATCATTCTAAGTTAAAGACGATTTAGTGAGGACATGTCAAGTTGATCAGCTAGTTAAAATCATGATTCTAAACAGATCATTGGTGCTCCTTGAGTAAAGACTGATAAATGAAGCATAATGCACGTCATCACGCAGTTTGTAATATATTTTATTACTTGAAGGCATTGTCGTAGTTATTTCGGTCTTAAATGTTGTCACAATATAGGAAATTAAGCTAGATTAACATGAATGTTAGATTCGTGTTATTCAGAACTCTAAATCAAAAGTTACATACTATGTAGTACGGACATGTCAAGTGATCGGCCAGTTAAAATGATCATTCTAAGTTTATTATTGGTGCTCCTTGAGTAAATGCTTATAAATGAATCATAATGCATGAGATAAAGCGGTTTGGGATGCATTGGATTACTTAGAGGCTTTGTCCTAGCTTTTTCAGTCTCAAATGTTGTCACAATATAGAAAATTTAGCTAGTTTAACGTGGGTATTGGATTCGCGTCATTCAGAACACTAAATCCAAAGCTCTTGACGATTTAGTGCAGACATGTCAAGTGATCGGTCAGTTAAAATGATCATTCTAAATTGATTATTTGTTCTCCTTGATTAAGGGCTTATAAGTGAAACATTATGCATGACATCACGCAGTTTGGGATACATTGGATTACTTGGAGTCTTTTTCGTAGCTCTTTAACTGTCAAATGTAGTCACAATATGGAAAAATAAACTAGCTTAATTTGGGCGTTGGAATCATGTCATTTTTAGCTCTAAATCAAAAGCTAAAGACAACTAAGTTCGTACATGTCAAGTTAATAAGCTAGTTAAAATGAATATTCTAAACTTATCATTGGTTCCCCTTTAGTAAAGGCTTATAAATGAAGTATAATGCATGCCATCACGCATTTTGATATATAATGGATTTTTGAAGGCTTTGTCGTAGGCATTTCGGTCTTAAATTTTGTCACAATATAGAAAATTGAGCTAGCTTAATATGGGTTTTGATTTATGTCATTTTGAATCCTAAATCAAAAGTTACATACGATTAAGTGCGGACATGTCATGTGGATTGGCAAGTTAAAATGATCAATCTAAAATGATCATGGTGCTCCTTGAGTAAAGGCTTATAAATGAAGCATAATAAATGGCATCACATAGTTTGGGATACATTGGATTAATTGGAGGCATTGTCGTTCCTCTTTTAGTCTCAAATCTTTTCACAAAATAGAAAATTCAGCTACCTTAACATGGGCATAGGATTCATGTCATTATAATCTCTACATCAAAAGTTATGGATGACTAAGTGCGACATGTCAAGTTGATTAGCCTGTTAAAATGATCATTCTAAACTGATAATTTGGTGCTCCTTGAGTAAAGGCTTATAAATGAATCTTAATGCATGGCATCACGCAGTTTGGGATACATTGGTTTTCTTGTAGGGTTTGTAGTAGCTCTTTCAATCTCAAATTTTGTTACAATATGGAAAATAGAGCTAGTTTAACATGGCGTTGGATTCGTGTCATTTTGAACTCTAAATAATAAGTTACAGATGATCTAGTGGAGACATGTCAAGTTAATTGGCCAGTTAAAATGATCAACCTAAACTGATCATTGGTGCTCCTTGAATAAAGACTGATAAATGAAGCATAATGCATGACATCACACAGTTTCGGATAGATTTGATTATTTCGGTTTGGTCATAACTATTTCGGTCTTAAATGTTGTCACAATATAGAAAATTTGCTAGCTTAACGTGAGCATTGGATTCATGTAATTCAGAATTCTAAATCAAAAGTTATGGACGATTTTGTGCGGACAGTCAAGTGATCGGGCAGTTAAAAGGATCATACTAAACTGATTATTGGTGCTCCTTGATTAATGGCTTATAAATGAAACATAATGCATCAGATAACGCGGTTTGTGATGCATTGGATTACTTGGAGCTTTGTCCTAGTTTTTTTCAGTCTCAAATGTTGTCACAATATATAAAATTGAGCTATCTCAACGTGGGTGTTGGATTCGTGTCATTCCGAACTCTAAATCAAACGTTCTGGACTATTTAGTGTGGTCATGTCAAGTGATCGGTAATTTAAAATGATCATTCTATATTGATTATTAGTTCTCCTTGATTAAGGGCTTATAAATGAAACATAATGCATGACATCACGCAGTTTGGGATACATTGGATTACTTAGAGGCTTTTTCATAGCTCTTTAAGTGTCAAATGTAGTTACAATATGGAAAATGAGCTAGCTTAACGTGGGCGTTGGACCCATGTCATTTTTCGCTCTAAATCAAAAGCTAAAGATAATTTAGTGCGGACTTGTCAGGTTAATCAACAAGTTAAAATGATCATTCTAAACTGATCATTGGTTCTCCTTGAGTAAAGGCTTATAAATGATGCATAATGCATCGCATCACGCGGTTTGGGATACATTGGATTTCTTGGAGGCTTTGTGGTAGCTATTTTGGTGATAAATTTTGTCATGATATAGAAAATTGTGCTAGCTTTACGTGGGCGTTTGATTTGTGTCATTCAGAACTCTAAATCAAAAGTTATGGGCGATTTAGTGCGGACATGTCATGTGATCGTTCAATTAAAATGATCATTCTAAACTGATTATTGGTGCTCCTTGCGTAAAAGGTTATAAATGAAGCATAATGCATGAGAGCACGCAGTTGGGGATATATTGGATTACTTGGAGGCTTTGTCGTAGCTCTTTCAGTCTCAAATGTTGTCACAATATAGAAAATTTATCTAGTTTAATGTGGGTGTAAGATTCATGTCATTTTGAACTATAATTCAAAAGTTATAGACGATTTAGTGTGGACATTTCAGGTGATCGGCTAGTTGAAATGAGCATTGTAAACTGATTATTGGTGCTCCTTGAGTAAAGGCTTATTAGTGAAGCAAAATGCATGACATCACGCAGTTTTGGATACATTGGATTACTTGAAGGCTTTTTCGTTGCTCTTTCAGTCTCAAAGTTGTCACAGTATAGAAAATTGAGCTAACTTAACATGGGCATTGGGCTCATGTCATTTTGAGCTCTAAATGAAAAGTTAAAGATGATTTAGTGCAGACATGTCAAGTTGATCAGCTACTTAAAATGATCATTCTAAACTAATCATTGGTGCCCCTTGAGTAAAGTGTTATAAATGAAAGATAATGGATAACATCACGCATTTTGGATAAATTGGATTTCTTAGAGGCTTTGTCATAGCCATTTCAGTCTTATACTTGTCACAATATAGAAAGTTGAGCTACGTTAATATGGGCGTTAGATTCGTGTCATTTTGAACTTTAAATCAAAAGTTACAAACGATTTAGTGTGGACATGTCAAGGTGAATGGCAAGTTAAAATCATCAATTTAAACTGATCATTGGTGCTCCTTGAGTAAAGGCTTATAAATGAAGCATAATACATTGCATCACGCAGTTTGGGATACGTTGGATTAATAGGAGGCTTTGTTGTTACTCTTTCAATCTCAAATCTTGTCACAATATAAAAAACTGAGCTACCTTAACGTGGGCGTTGGATTCGTGTCATTCTAAACTATAAATCAAAAGCTACAGACGATTTAGTGCGACATGTCAAGTTGATTAGCCTGTTAAAATGATCATTCTAAACTGATCATTGGTGCTCCTTGAGTAAAGGCTTATAAATGAAACATAATGCATGGCATCACGTAGTTTGGGATACATTGGATTACTTGGAGGCTTTTTCGTAGCTCTTTCAGTCTCAAAGTTCTGAGATAACAGAAAATTGAGGTAGCTGATTGGGGGTGTTGGATTCATGTCATTATAAACTCTAAATCAAAAGTTACAAACGATTTAGTGCAGACATGTCAAGTGATTATCCAATTAAAATGATTATTGTAAACTGATTATTGGTGCTCCTTGAGTAAAAACTCATAAATGAAGAATAATGCATGAGAGCACGCAGTTTTGCATACATTGGATTACTTGGAGGCTTTGTCGTAGCTCTTTCAGTCTCAAATGTTGTCACAATATAGAAAATTGAGCTAGGTTAATGTGGGTGTTCGATTCGTGTCATTTGGAACTCTAGATCAAACGTTTTTGATGATTTAGTTTAGACATGTCAAGTGATTAGCCACTTACAATGATTATTCTAAACTTATTGTTGGTGCTACTTGAGTAAAGGCTTATAAATAAAGCATAATTTATGAGATCGTGCAGTTTGTCATCTATTGGATTACTTGGAGGCTTTGTCATTGCTCTTTCAGTCTCAAACGTTGTCACGGTATAGAAAATTGAGCTAGCTAAATGTGGGCGTTGGATTCGTGTCATTCTGAACTCCAAATCAAAAGTTCTGGACGATTTAAGACATGTCAAGTGATCGTCCAGTTAAAATGATCATTCTAAACTGATTATTGGTGCTCCTTGGATAAAGGCTTATAAATGAAGTCTAATGCATTACATCATGTAGTTTGGGATACATTGGCTTCCTTGGAGGCTTTTTGTAGCTCTTTAAGTCTCAAATGTAGTCACAATACGGAAAATTGAGCTTGCTTAACGTGGGCCTTGGACACATGTCATTTCGAGCTCTAAATCAAAAGTTAAAGACGATTTAGTGCGGACATGTCAAGTTCATCAGCCAGTTAAAATGATGATTCTAAACTGATCATTGGTGCTCCTTCAGTAAAGACTTATAAATGAAGCATAGTGCATGGCATCACTCAGTTTAGGATAGATTGGATTATTTGGAGGCTTTGTCGTAGCCTTTTAGTCTTAATGTGGGTGTTGGATTCGTGTCATTCTGAACTCTAGATCAAACGTTTTTGGTGATTTAGTGCAGACATGTCAAGTGATTGGCCAGTTAAAATGATTATTCTAAACTTATTGTTGGTGCTACTTGAGTAAAGGCTTATAAATAAAGCATAATTCATGAGATCATGCAGTTTGTCATACATTGGATTACTTGGAGGTTTCGTTGTTGCTCTTTCAGTCTCAAACGTTGTCAAAATATAGAAAATTGAGCTTGCTTAATGTGGGCGTTGGATTCGTGTCATTCTGAACTCCAAATCAAAAGTTCTGGACGATTTAAGACATGTCAAGTGATCGTCCAGTTAAAATGATCATTCTAAACTGCTTATTAGTGCTCTTTGATTAAAGGCATATAAATGACGTCTAATGCATTACATCATGAAGTTTGGGATACGTTGGCTTCCTTGGAGGCTTTTTTGTAGCTTTTTAAGTCTCAAATGTAGTCACAATACGGAAAATTGAGCTAGCTTAACGTGGGCCTTGGACACATGTCATTTCGAGCTCTAAATCAAAAGTTAAAGACGCTTTAGTGCGGTCATGTCAAGTTCATAGGCCAGTTAAAATGATGATTCTAAACTGATCATTGTGCTCCTTGAGTAAAGACTTATAAATGAAGCATAATGCATGGAATCACGCATTTTAGGATAGGTTGGATTACTTGTAGGCTTTGTCATAGATAAATGAAGCATAATGCATGACATCACGCAGTTTTGGATAGATTTCATGACTTGTAGGCTTTGTTGTAGCCATATCGGTCCTAAATTTTGTCACAATATAGAAACATAAGCTACCATAATGTGGGCGTTGGATTGGTGATATTCCGAACTCTAAATCAAAAGTTACGGACGATTTAGTGAGGTCATGTCAAGTGATCGGCCAGTTAAAATGATCATTCTAAACTAATTATTGGTGTTTCTTGAGTAAAGTCTTATAAATGAAGCATAATTCATGAGATAATGCAGTTTGGGAAACATTGGATTACTTGGAGGCTTTGTCGTAGCTCTTTCAGTCTCAAATGATGTCACAATATAGAAAATTGAACTAGCTTAAAATGGGTGTTGGATTCGTGTCATTCCGAACTCTAAATCAAAAGTTCGGGACGATTTAGTGCGGACATGTAAAGTGCTCTGGCAGTTAAAATGATCACTCTGAATTGATTGTTGGTACTCCTTGAGTAAATGCATATAAATGAAGCATAATGCATGACATCACGCAGTTTGGGATACATTGGATTTTTGGGAGGCTTTTTCGTAGCTCTTTAAGTCTCAAATATAGTAACAATGTGGAAAACTTAGCTAACATAACGTGGGCATTGCCCTCAAGTTATTTTGAGCTCTAAATCAAAAGTTAAAGATGATTTAGTGAGGACATGTCAAGTTGATCAGTTAGTTAAAATGATCATTTTAAACTGATAATTGGTGCTCCTTGAGTAAAGACTGATAAATGAAGGATATTACATTGCATCGCGCAATTTCAGATAGATTTATAACTTGGAGACTATGGCATAGCTCTTTAGGCCTCAAATGTAGTCACAATATGGAAAATTGAGCTAGCTTAACGTGGGCGTTGGACTCAAGTTATTTTGAGCTCTAAATCAAAAGTTAAAGACCATTTAGTGTGGACATGTCAAGTTGGTCATCTAATTAAAATGATCATTCTAAACTGATTATTGGTGTTCCTTGAGTAAAATCTGATAAATGAAGCATAATGCATGGCATCCACTCAGTTTCGGATAGATTTGATTACTTGGAGGCTTTGTCGTAGCTATGTAGGTCTAAAATTTTGTCACAATATAGAAAATTGAGCTAGCTTGACGTAAGTATTGGATTCATGCCATTCAGAACTCTAAATCAAAAGTTATGGACGATGTAGTGCAGACATGTCAAGTGATCGGCCAGTTAAAATGATCATTCTAAACTGATTATTGGTGCTCCTTGAGTAAAGGCCTATAAATGAAGCATAATGCATGAGATAAGGTAGTTTGGGATAGGATTACACCGAGGCGTTGATGTAGATCTTTCAGTCTCAAATGTTGTCACAGTATAGAAAATTGAGCTAGATTAACATGGGTGTTGGAATATCGTGTCATTCTGAACTCTAAATCAAAAGTTCTGTACGATTTAGTGCGGACATGTCAAGTATCGGCTAGTTAAAATGATCACACTAAATTGATTATTAGTGCTCCTCTATTATAGCCATATAAATGAAACATCATGCATGACATAACCCAGTTTGGGATACATTGGATTACTTGGAGGATTTTTTTCGTAGCTCTTTAATTCTCAAATGTATTCACAATATTGAAACTTGAGCTAGATTAACGTGGGTGTTGAATTATTTTCATGTTGAACTCTGAATAAAAGTTATGGACAATTTAGTGCGGACATGTCAACTTGATTGGCCAGATAAAATGATCATTTAAAATGATCATTGGTGCTGCTTGAGTAAAGGCTTATAAGTGAAGCATACCGCATGACATCACGCAGTTTGAGATACATTGGATTACTTGGAGACTTTGTAGTCGTTCTTTCAGTTCATATGTTGTCTTAATATGGAAAATTGAGCTAGAGTAACGTGGGCGTTGGATTCCTGTCTTTTTGAATTCTACATGAAAAGTTACGGTTGATTTAGTGCGGACATGTCAAGTTCATCGGCCAGTTAAAATGATCATTCTAAACTGATCATTGGTACTCCTTGAGTAAAGACTTATAAATGAAGCATAATGAATGGCAACACACAGTTTAGCATACATTGGATTACTTGGAGGCTTTGTCGTAGATAAATGAAGCATAATGCATGGCATCACGCATTTTGAACTATAAATAAAAAGTTATTGATGGACATGTCAAGTTGATCAGCTAGTTAAAATGATCATTCTAAACTGATCATTGGTGCTCCTTGACTAAAGGCTTATAAATGAAGCATAATGCATGACATCACGCAGTTTGGGATAGATTGGATTACATGGACGCTTAACCATAGCTATTTTGGTCTTAACTTTTGTCACAATGTAGAAAATTTAGCTAGTTTAATGTGCGCGTTGGATTTTTCTCATTTTGAACTATAAATAAAAAGTTACGGACGATTTAGTGCGGGAATTTCAAGTTGATTGGCCACTTAAAATACTCATTCTAAACTGAGCATTGTTGCTGATTGAGTAAAGGCTTATAAATGAAGCATAATGCATGGCATTACGCAGTTTTGGATACACTGGATTACATGGAGGGTATATAGTAACTCTTTCAGTCTCAAATGTGGTCACAATATAGAAAATTAATATAGCTTATCGTGGGCATTGGACTCATGTCATTTTGAGCTCTAAATCAAAAGTTAACAACGATTTAGTGCTTACATGTCAAGTTGATCAACTATATAAAATGATCATTCAAAACTGATCATTGGTGCTCATTGGGTAAAGGCTTGTAAATGAAGCATAATGCATGACATCACGCAGTTTGGGATAGATTGAATTACGTGAATGCTCTGTCATAGCTATTTCGATCTTAAGTTTTTTCACAATCTAGAAAATTGAGCTTACTTAACATTGGCGTTAGATTCGTGTCATTTTGAACTCTAAATAAAAAGTTACAGCCAATTTAATGCAAACATGTCAAGTGATCGGCCAATTAAAATGATAATTCGAAAATGATCACTGGTGCTACTTAAATAAAGGATTATAAATTAAGCATAATGCGTGACATGGAATTACTTGGAGCCTTTGTCGTAGTTTTTTGGTCTTAAATTTTGACACAATATAGACAATTGAGCTAGCTTAACATGGTCGTTGGATTCAAGTCATTGAGAACTCTAAATCCAAAGTTATGTAGGATTCAATGCGCAAATGTCAAGTGATCGGCCAGTTACATTGATCATTCTAAACAGATTATTGGTACTCCTTGAGTAAAGGGTTATAAATGAAGCATAATGCATGAAATCACACCGTTTGGGATAGATTGGATAATTTGGAGGCTTTGTCGTAGCCATTTCGGTATTAAAATTTATCACAATATGGAAAATTGAGCTAGCTTAACGTGGGCGTTGATTGGTTTCATTTTGAACTCTAAAAAAAGCTATGAACGATTTAGTTTGGACATGTGAAGTTGATCGGCCAGTTAAAATGATTATTCTAAACTGATCATTGGTGCTCCTTGCGTAAAGGCTTATAAATAAAGCATAACGCATGGCATCACGCAGTTTGTGATACAGTGGTTTACTTGCAGGCTTAATCAAAGCTTTTTGTTCTTAAATTTTGTCACAATATAAACAATTGAGTTAGCTTAACGTAGTCGTTGGATTCATGTCATTCTGAACTCTAAATCAAAAGTTACGGACGATTTAGTGCACACATGTCAAGTGATCAGCCAGTTAAAATAATCATTCTAAACTGATCATTGGTGCTCCTTGAGTAAAGGGTTATAAATAAAGCATAATGCATGGCATCAAGCAGTTTGGGATAGATTGGATTACTTGGAGGCTTTGTCTTAGCTATTTCAATCTTAAAATTTATCACAGTATAGAAAATTGAGCTTGCTTATCGTGGGCGTTGGATTCATATCATTTTTAACTCTAAAAAACGTTATAGATAACTTAGTGCAAACATGTCAAGTTGATCGGCCCGTTAAAATGATTATTCTAAACTGATAATTGGTGCTCATTCGGTAAAGGCTTACAAATGTAGCAACATGCATGGCATCACGCAGTTTTGGATACATTGGATTACTTGGAGGCTTTGTAGTACCTCTTTCTATCTCAAATGTTGTCACAATTTGGAAAATTGAGCTAGCTTAACGTGGGCGTTGGACTCATGTCATTTTGAGTTTTAAATCAAAAGTTAAAGACGTTTTAGTGAGGACATGTCAAGTTCATCAGCTAGTTAAAATTATCATTCTAAACTGATCCCTGGTGCTCCTTGAGTAAAGGCTTATAAATGAAGCACAATGCATGGCATCACGCAATTTGGGATACATTGGATTACTTGGAGGCTTAATCGTATCTATTTCGGTCTTAAATTTCTTCACAGTATAGAAAATTGAGCTAGCTTAATGTGGGCATTGGAATCATGTCATTTTGAACTCTAAAATCAAAAGTTAAATACGATTTACTAAGGATATGTTAAGTTGGTCAGCTAGTTAAAATGATCATTCTATACTGATCATTGGGGCTCCTTGAGTAAAGGCGTATAAATAAAGTATAATGCATGGCATCATGCAGTGTTGGATACATTGGATTACTTGGAGGCTTAACCATAGCTATTTTGGTCTTAGATTTTGTCACAACATAGAAAATTGAGCTACCTTAATGTGGACATTGGATTCTTGTCATTTGAACTCTAAATAAAAAGTTACAGACGATTTATCGTGGATATGTCAAGTTGATCGGCCAGTTAAAATAATCATGCTAAACTGATCATTGGTTCTCATTGAGTAAAGGGTTATAATGGAAGCATAATGCATGACATCACCCAGTTTTGGATACATAGGATTAGTTGGAGGGTTTTAGTAGCTTTTTAAGTCTCAAATGTGGTCACAATATGGAAAATTAAGCTAGCTTAACGTAGTCATTGGACTAATGTCATTTTCAGCTCTAAATATAAGTTAAAGAAGATTTGGTGTTTGCATGTCAAGTTGATAAGTTAGTTAAAATGATCATTCTAAACTGATCATTGGTGCTCCTTGTTTAAAGGCTTGTAAATGAAGCATAATGCATGACATCACGCAGTTTGGGATAGACTAGATTATTTGTAGACTTTGTCATAGCTATTTCGATCTTAAATTTTTTCACAATCTATAAAATTGAGCTAACTTAACGTAGGCGTTGGATTCTTGTTTGTTTGAACTCTAAATAAAAAGTTACGGACGATTTAATGCAAACATGTCAAGCGATCGACCAGTTAAAATGATCATTCTAAATAGATCATTTGTACTCCTTAAATAGAGGATTATAAATGAAGCATAATCAATGATATCACACAACTTCTGACAGATGGAATTTCTTGGAGGCTTTGTCATAGCTATTTTGGTCTTCAATTTTTTCACAATATAAACAATTGAGCTAGCTTAACGTGGTCGTTGGATTCGTGTCATTCTTAACTGTAAATCAAAGGTACGGATAATTTTGTGCACACATGTCAAGCGATCAGCCACTTAATATTATCATTCTAAACTGGTCATTGGTGCTCCTTGAGTAAAGGCTTATAAATGAAGCATAATGCATGGCATAATGTAGTTTGGGATAAATTGGATTACATGGAGGCTTTGTCATAGCTATTTCGGTTCCAAAATTTATCACAATATAGAAACTTGAGCTAGATTAACGTGGGCATTGGACTCATATCATCTTGAACTTAGTGCGGAAATGTCCCATTGATTGGCTTGAACTTAGTGCGGAAACGTGGGTTAAATTTTGTGGTAATATAGAAAATTAAGCTAGCTCAACTTGGATATGGATTCATGTCTTTTTGAATTCTAAAAAAAAGTTACGGACGATTTAGTGCGTACATGTCAATTTGATCGGTAAGTTAAAATAATCATTCTAAATTGGTCATTGGTGCTCCTTGACAAAGGCTTATAAATGAAGCATAATGCATGGCGTCACGCAGTTTGGGATACATTGGAGTACTTGGAGGGTTTGTAGTAGATCTTCCAGTCTCATATGTTGTCACAATATGGAAATTTGAGCTAGCTTAACGTGGGCGTTGGACTCATGTCATTTTGAGTTCTAAATCAAAATTTAAAGATGATTTTTTCAGGACATGTCAAGTTGATCAGCTAGTTAAAATTATCATTCTAAACTGATCATTGGTGCTCCTTGAGAAAAAGCATATAAATGAAGCATAATGTATGGCATCACGCAATAGGGGATACATGGGATTACTTGGAGGCTTCATCGTAGCTATTTTGGTTTTAAATTTTTTCACAATATAGAAATTGAGCTAGCATAATGTGGGCATTGGAATCTTGTCATTTTGAACTATAAATCAAAAGTTAAAGACGATTAACTAAGGACATGTCAAGTTGATCAACTACTTAAAATGATCATTCTAAACTAATCATTGGTGCTCGTTTAGTAATGGCTTATAAATGAAGCATAATGTATGGCATCATGTCGTTTGGGATAGATTGGATTACTTGGAGGCTTAACCATATCTATTTTGCTCTTAACTATTGTCACAATATAGAAAATTGAGGTAGCTTAACGTGGGCATTGGATTCTTGTCATTTTGAACTCTAAATAAAAAGTTACGGACAATTTAGTGCGGACAATTCAAGTTGATCGGCCTGCTAAAATAATTATTCTAAACTGATCATTGGTGCTCATTGAGTAAAGGCTTATAAATGAAGCATAATGCATGGCATCACGCAGTTTAGGATACATTGGATTACTTGAAGGGTTTGTAGTAGCTCTTCAGTCTCAAATGCGTTCACAATATGGAAAATTAAGCTAGTTTAACATGGGCGTTGGAGTCATGTCATTATGAGCTCAAAAGATGATTTAGTGCGTGCATGTCAAGTTGATCAGCTAGTTAAAATGATCATTCTAAACGTATCATTGATGATCCTTCTGTAAAGGCTTGTAAATGAAGTATAATTCATGACATCACGCAGTTTGGGATAGTTTGGATTATTTGGATGCTTTTTCGTAGCTATTTTGATCTTAATTTTTTTCAAAATGTAAAAAATTGAGCTAACTTAATGTACATGTTGGATTCGTGTCATTTTGAACTCTAAATATAAAGTTACAAACGATTTAATGCAAAGATGTCAAGTGATCGGCCAGTTAAAATGATCATTGGTGCTCCTTGAATAAAGGATTGTAAATGAAGCATAATCCATGATATCACGCGGTTCGAGATAGATTGAATTTCTTGGAGGCTTTGTTGTAGATTTTTCGGTCTTAAAATTTATCACAATATAGAAAATTGAGCTAGATTAACGTGGGTGTTGGATTTGTGTCATTTTGAACTCTAAAAAAAAGTAACAAACAATTTAGTGCTGACAGTTCCAGTTGATTGGCCAGTTAAAATGATCATTCTATACTGCTCATTGAAGCTCCTTGAGTAAAGGCTTATACATGAAGCATAATGCATGGCATCGCGCAGTTTGGGATACATTGGATTATTTGCAGGCTTAATCGTAGGTATTTTGGTCTTAAAATTTGTCATAATATAGAAAATTGAGCTAGATTAACGTGGGTATTGGATTCATGCCATTTTGAACTCTAAATAGAAAGTTACGGACAATTTAGTGTGTACACGTAAAGTTGATCGGCCAGTTAAAATGATCATTCTAAACTGATCATTGGCGCTCCTTCCGTAAAGGCTTATAAATAAAGCATAATGGATGGCATCACGCAGTTTGGGATACATTGGATTGCTTGGAGACTTTTTGTAGCCCTTTTAATCTCAAATGTGGTCATAATATGGAAAATTGAGCTAACTTAACGTGGGTGTTGGACTCATGTCATTTTGAGTTCTAAATCAAAAGTTAAAGACGATTTAGCGTGGAAATGTCAAATTGATCAGCTAGTTAAAATGATCATTTTGAACTGATCATTGGTGCTCATTGAGTAAAGTCTTATAAATGAACAATAATTCATGGCATCACATAGCTTTGGGATACATTGGATTGCTTGGAGGCTATTTCTTAGCTATTTCGGTCTTAATTTTTGTCACAATACAGAGAATTGAGCTAGCTTAACGTGGGCATTTGATTCGTGTCATTTTGAGCTGTAAATCAAAAGTTACAGATGATTTATTGTGGACATGTCAAGTGATCGGCTAGTTAAAATGGTCATTCTAAGCTGATCATAGCTGCTCCTTGAGTAAAGGCTTATAAATGAAGCATAATGTAAGGCATCACACAGTTTGGGATAGATTTGATTACTCTGAAGCTTTGTCGTAGCTATTTCAGTTTTTAATTTTGTTACAATATTGAAAATGGAGCTAGCTTAATGTGAGTGTTGGATTCGTGTCATTCTAAGGAGCAGCTTGAACCAGAGTAGGAAGAAGCCACTAAAGATGCTAAGGATCAGCTAGAACCTGCGGATATTGGAGATGAAAGCCTTCAAATCTTCAATGGCCCCATTACCCGGTCCAAGCAAGCCAAACTTAAGACAACACTAAACCACCTTCTCAACACCATTCAGGCCAGTTTAGTGTGTGCTAATCCAACCACATTGATTGTGATTCAAGCCACCTAAACCTCACCAAGAGAATTCCCTTGGATTGTACTCTTTTTCCCTATTCTTTGTTTTGTCCCAATGGGTTTTCTAATATAGGTTTTTAATGAGGCAACTCCAAGGTACTTTACAACATCCTATTGGTGAATCAAGGCCCATTCTATGTAATCATCCACGAAATAAGAGAGAAAGAATCAAGTCAAAACATTATTTACTTCTTAGTATTTGTCTTAGTTGTCTTTCTAATTCCCTAAGTATTTCCTTTAATGTTTTGGTAGAATTTTATGACTCATTTTCAATTTCCTACACTTCTATAAGTACTCTCTTGTATCCTTCTTTCTGAATGACCAAAAATTTTAATATCTTGTATCCTTCTTTCCAAGGTACTTTACAACATCCTCTTGGTGAATTAAGGCACATTCTATGTCATCATCCACGAAATAAGAGAGAGAGAATCAAGTCAAAACATTATTTACTTCTTAGTATTTTTCTTAGTTGTCTTTGTAATTCCCTAAGTATTTCCTTTAATGTTTTGGTAGAATTTTATGACTCATTTTCAATTTCCTAGACTATTATAAGTACTCTCTTGTATCCTTCTTTCTGAATCACCAAACATTTTAATAGCAAATCTCTTTCTTAAACTCGTTTGATCATCCTCTTGAATAAGGAATTTTAGAACACTTTCTCATTCCTCTTAAGAGCCGAAAGTCTAAAGGATCTTCATCACCCTTGGAAGTTTCAAGTCAATTCACCCCTTGCCCAACGTGCCTGGCATTTTTCATTCACATAGAGAAAGCAGATATTCCAAGGATTTTCCACCATCCTTGAAAAGTATAATCCATTTCCCCTTGTTCTCGGATCCATCCACTTAAGAGCTCACACATCTGCAAGTTACACCACCGTTGCACCCATTCCGCAACCTCAATCCATTCAACCACTCTTCCACAACCGTTTGGAGTTGATCAGCGTCTTGATCCTCATCAGGATAACATCAAGTAGTATCAGAGCCTACTCCAAACAAGGTTGTATCTCTACAAACCTGTTTGCACCCTTTCGTATTCTTGCAAAAACGTTTTGTAACCTTTCGCCTTTTTCTGCGATTTCGTTAAAATGTTTCTGGGTTTGTTTCTTGTTTAAACTTGATCTTTGATCTTTAAACAACCTGTAAATTAACTTGACAAAAGTTTAGAACCGATTTCTAATGGACAAAACTTGTGAAACACACAATCGGCACCCTTGAGGTTTTAAGAAACTGTTTTGTTAATCCGAGTTTATCACCTTTTGTTTGAATATTTTAGAGATTAAAATCTGAATGAAACTTGTTCGTTAGACTTAATATAACCAGGAATAACAATTAAAAACGTTTCAAAACGAATCTAAAATTGTTAGACTCACCCATTTCAAAACCAGAGTTCAAAGGGTCTAGAACATGCTTTGCTAGGGTTTGTCTTTGTTCTTGTGTCTTTGTTTCAGCGATTTGTTGTGTCAGTTTCTGTGTTTTACTTTGAACATTTTACTTGTTTAGTTGTCGGAATTTTTCAGGTACCATGGTAGGAGCCAGCAACAATGGACAAGAATCCTCCAATTCCAACAAACAACTCCTGAATTCCTCTAAAGCCATGATGGATGAAAGTATGGCAACCATGAGAGCTGAAATAGAAAGATCCATCAATGACCGACTTAGGATAAACCAGCCACCTTCTGATACTGAGGAATACTACAGTCACTCATCTAGGTCACAACACCCTAGGAGAAGGCGGCCAAGAGACGACCAACCGCATAGGAATAACCAACCCAATCCTCGTAACAATTTGGCTGGCCTTAAAATCAAGATTCCCTCTTTCTATGGAACCAATGAGCCTGAGGAGTATCTAGAGTTGGAAAAGAAGATAGAAATAGTCTTTGATTGTAGGGAATACAATTAGAATAGTAAGGTTAGAGTAGCACCAACCGCTTTTAAAGATTATGCCTTAAGTTGGTGGGATCAATTAGTTACTTCTAGGAGAAGGGCTGGGAATTTGCCTATAGATTCGTGGAACCAGATGAAAGTAATCATGAGGAAAAGGTTTATACCTAGCCACTACCATAGGGAACTTCACTTTAAGCTTAGCAACCTATCTCAAGGATCTAGAACCGTAGAGGAGTACTTTAAGGAGATGGAAACCTTATTGCTTAGGACTGATGTTCAAGAGGATAGTGAAGCCAATTTTGCTAGGTTTATGGGTGGCTTAATAGGGAAATCATAGATAGGCTAGAGTTTCACCATTATGTCGAAATAGAAGAACTTCTCCATAAGGCTATCATGTTCGAAAAACAACTTAAGAGGAAAAACCCGAAACCCAGATTTAGTTCTACTAGGTTTAGCCAATCTAAGGAGGATAAGTCTAGCAAAGATTACAAGCCTTTCACTAAACCTAAGGTAGAAGATTCGAAACTCAAGGGAATGGATATGGGTTCTAGCACCAAAACTAGGGAAATTCAGTGTTTTAAGTTTAAGGGCTTTGGTCACTACTCTTGGGAATGTACCATTAAGAGAACAATATTTATTAGGGCTAATGGTGAGGTAGAATCAGAGGATTACCATTCGGATGCTGAGTCCTTGGAAGAAAATGTAGACATGCCCCATGCTAGACAACTCTTACTCACTAGGAGAAGTCTAAACTTACAAACTAGGAAAAAAAACGATGAGTAAAGAGAGAACCTATTCCACACTCGCTGTCTAGTTAAGAGTAAGGTATGTAGCTTAGTGCTAGATGGAGGTAGCTGTACCAATGTAGCTAGTGAGATTATGGTACAGAAGTTAGGACTTGAGATGATTAAGAGGTTTAAACCCTGTAAGTTGCAATGGCTTAATGACGAGGGTGAGCTAGAAGTAAAGAACCAGATCCTATTTCCTTTGTCCATAGGCAATTATGAAGATGAGGTTTTGTGTGATGTTTTACCCATGGATGGTGGTCACATCTTGTTAGGTAGACCTTGACAATCAGATAGAAGGGTTATTCATGATGGGTTTACTAATAGGTACTCATTTGAGTTTAAGTGAAAAACATATTTTAGTACCTTTATCCCCACAAGAGATTCATTTAGATCAGATAGCTTTAAAGAAAAACAAAACCCAATCCAAACCCAAAAGCAAACCCCATGCCGATGGCACCGCCAAATCACAAACCAAGCCACCAGCCAAACAACCAACTAATCTTATGATTAAGTCCAACCCAGGGAGTAACTTACAAAACATACTCTTTGTTCTTAAAGAATGCTTTCATACTAACCAATCTATGCAGGAAATTCATAACAAAATTCAATTTCTTTTGCAGGACTTTAGAGATGTGTTTCTGTAGGAGCAACCGTAAAGCTTACCACCAATCCGAGGAATTGGGCACCAAATTGGCTTTCTACCAGTAGAATCTCTTCCCAACAAGCCAGCCTACAGAACCAACCCCCTGGAGACCAAGGAGCTTAAACAACAAGTCACTGAACTCATGGAAAAAGGACATATCCGCGAAAGTATGAGCCCGTGTGTTGTACCTGTTTTGCTTGTCCAAAAAACGGATGGAAGCTGAATAATGTGTGTTGATTGCAGAGCCATCAACAATATCACTGTAAAGAATCGCCATCCTATACCTAGATTAGATGATATGTTAGATCAATTGCATGGTTCTAGCATCTTCTCTAAGGTAGATCTTAAGAGTGGTTATCACCAAATTAGGATGAAAGAAGGTGATTAGTGGAAAACTGCATTTAAAACTAAAACAAGGTTTATATGAGTGGTTAGTAATGCCTTTTGGCTTTACAAATGCACCTAGTACCTTCTTGAGATTGATGAACCATGTCCTTAGAGAATTCATAGGTCATTTTGTGGTAGTGCACTTTGATGACATTCTAGTTTTTAGCCAAACCTTAGATGATCATGTAGAACACCTCAAAAAGGTTTTTGAAGTGCTTAGAAAGGAAATCTTGTATGCCAATCTTAAGTAATGTACATTTAGTGCAGACAATTTAGTGCGGACATGTCAAGTGATGGGCAGTTAAAACGATCATTCTAAACTGATCTTTGGTGCTCCTTGAATGAAGACTTGTAAATGAAGCATAGTACATGACATCACACAGTTTGGGATAGAATGGATTACTTGGACGCTTTATCGTATCTATTTTGGTCTTAAAATATTATCACAATATAAAAAATTGAGCTAGCTTAACGCGGGTGTTGGATTCGTGTCATTTTGAGGTCTAAATAAAAAGTTATGGAAAATTTAGGGCAGTCATGTCAAGTAATCGACTAGTTAAAATGATCATTCTAAATTGATCATTGGTGCTCCTTGAGAAAAGGCTTATAAATGAAGCATAATGCATGACATCACGCATTTTGGAATAGATTGGATGTCTTGGAGGCTTTGTCATAGCTATTTTGGTCTTAAATTTTATCCCAATATTGAAAATTGAGCTAGATTAACGTGGACGTTAGATTCGTGTCATTTTGAGCTCTAAATGAAAAGTTACAGAATATTTAGCTCAGACATGTCAAATGATCGGCTAGTAAAAATGATCATTCTCAACTGATCATTGGAACTCCTTGAGTAAAGGCTTATTGATGAAGTATAATGCATGACATCACTCATTTTGGGATAGATTGGATTTCTTGGAGGGTTTCTCGTAGCTATTTTGGTCTTAAATTTTATCACAATATAGAAAATTGATCTAGCTTGACGTGGGCGGCTAATTCGTGTCATTTTGAGCTCTAAATCAAAGGTTACAGATGATTTAGTGCAGACATGTCTAGTTGATCGGCTAGTTAAAATGATCATTCTAAACTTACCATTTCTGCTCCTTGAGTAAAGGCTAATAAATGAGGCATAATGCATGACATCACAAAGTTTGGGATAGATTTGATTACTAGGAGGTAGCTATTTCGGTTTTTAATTTTGTAACAATATAGAAAATTGAGCTAGCTTATCATAGGCGTTCGATTCGTGTCATTCTGAACTCTAAATCAAGAATTACGGACGATTTAGTGTGGAAATGTCTAGTGGTCAGCCAGTTAAAATGATAATTCTAAACTCTTCATAGGTGCTCCTTGAGTAAGCTTATAAATGAAGCATAATGCATGACATCACACAGTTTGGGTTAGAATGGGTTACTTGAAGGCTTTATCGTAGGTCTTACTTTTGTTACAATATTGAAAATTGAGCTAGCTTAACGTGGGCGTTGGATTCGTGTCATTTTGAGATCTAAATGAAAATTTATGGAAGATTTAGTTCGTACATGTCAAGTGATCGGCGAGTTAAAATGATCATTCTAAACTAATCATTGGTGCTCCTTGAGTAAAAGTTTATGGATGAAGCATAACGCATGACATCACGCAGTTTGGGGTAGACTGGATTTCTTGGAGGGTTTCTTGTAGCTATTTCGGCATTAGATTTCGGCATTAGATACCTTGACGTGCGCATTGTATTCATGTCATTTTGAGCTCTAAATCAAAAGATACGAAGATTTAGTCTAGGCTTGTCAAGTGATCGGCTTGTTGAAATGATCATTCTAAACTTATAACTGTTGCTCCTTGAGTAAAGGCTTATAAATGAGGCATAATGCAATACATCACGTAGTTTGG
Organism: Pugionium cornutum; assembly: GCA_018901935.1. Taxonomy (NCBI): domain Eukaryota; kingdom Viridiplantae; phylum Streptophyta; class Magnoliopsida; order Brassicales; family Brassicaceae; genus Pugionium; species Pugionium cornutum. The sequence continues at coordinate 15,621,726 of CM032162.1, read as the reverse complement.
CATAGATTTGATTACTTGGAGGCTTTGTCGTGGCTATTTCGGTCTTAAATTTTGTTGCAATATAGAAAATTAAGCTATCTTAACGAGGCCGTTGGATTTGTGTCATTTTGAACTCTAAATTAAAAGTTACGGAAGATTTAGTTTGGACATGTCAAGTGATGGGCTAGTTAAAATGATCTTTCTAGATAGATCATTGGTGCTCCTTGAGTAAAGGCTTATAGATGAAGCATAATTCATGACATCACGCTGTTTGGGGTATGTTGGATTTCTTGGAGGGTTTCTCAGAGCCATTTCAGTCTTAAATTTTATTTCAATATTGGAAATTGAGCTAGATTGACATGGCGTTGGATTCGTGTCATTTTGAGCTCTAAATCAAAAGTTACGGATGATTTAGTGTAGGCATGTCAAGTGCTCGGCTAGTTAAAATGATCATTCAAAAATTATCATTGTTGCTCCTTGAGTAAATGCTTATAAATGAGGCATAATGCATGACATCACGTAGTGTGAGATAGATTTGATTACTTGGAAGCTTTGTCAAAGCTATTTCGGTCATAAATTTTGTTACAATATAGAAGATTGAGCTAGCTTAATGTGCACGTTGGATTCGTGTCATTTTGAGCTCTAAATGAACAGTTATGGAAGATTTAGTTTGGATATGTCAAGTGATCGGCTAGTTGTAACGATCGTTCTAAACTGATCATTGGTGCTCCTTGAGTAAAGGCTTTAGATGAAGAATAATGTATGACATCACGCAGTTTGGGGTAGAGTGGATATCTTGAAAGGTTTCTCGTAGCCATTTCGATCTTAAATTTTATCACAATATAGACAATTTAGCTAGAACGTGGGCATTGGATTCGTGTCATTTTGAGTTTTAAATCATAAGTTACGGATGATTTAGTGCATGCATGTAAAGTGATTGGCTAGTTAAAATGATCATTCTAACCTTATCATTGTTGCTCTTTGAGTAAAGTCTTATAAATGAGGCATAATGCATGACAACACGTAGTTTGGGAAAAATTTGATTACTTGGAGGCCTTGTCGTAGCTATTTTGGTCTTAACTTTTGTTACAATATAAAAAATTGATTTAGCTTAACGTAGACATTGGATTTGTGTCATTCTGAACTCTAAATCAAAAGTTACGGACGATTTAGTGCAAACATTTAAAGTGATCGGCTAGTTAAAATGATCATTCTAAACTTATTATTGGTGCTCCCTGACTAAAGGCTTATAAATGAATTATAACGCATGGCATAACGCAGTTTGAGATACATTGGATTACTTGGAGGCTTTTTCGTAGCTCTTTCAGTGTCAAATGTGGTCACAATAGGGAAAATTGAGCTAGATTAACGTGGGCGTTGGGCTCATGTCATTTTGAGCTCTAAATCAAAAGTTAAAGCCGATTTAGTGCGTACATGTCAAGTTTATCAGATAGTTAAAATGATCATTGGAAACTGATTATTTTGAGCTCTAAATCAAAAGTTAAGAATTATATAGTGCAGACATGTCATGTTATCGGCTTGTTAAAATGATCATTCTAAAGCGATCATTTGTGCTCCTTAAATAAAGGCTTATAAATAAAGCATAATGCATAACATCATGAAGTTCGGGATAGATTGGATTTCTTGGAGGCATTCTCCTAGCTATTTCGGTCTTAAAATTTGTCAATATATAGAAAATTGAGCTAGCTTGACGTGGGTGTTGGATTCACGACATTTTGCGCTCTAAATCAAAACTTACAGATGATTTAGTGCGGACATGTCAAGTTGATCTGATAGTTAAATGATAATTCTAAATTTATCATTGGTGCTCCTTAAGTAAACTCTTATAAATTAAGCATAATACATGGCATAACAAAGTTAGGGATACATTGAATTACTTGGAGGTTTTGTCATAGCTCTTTCAGTCTGAAATTTTGTCACAATATAAAAAAATTAGCTTGCTTAACGTGGGTGTTGGAGTCATGTCATTCTGAACTCTCAATCAAAAGTTAGGGGTGATTTTGCTGCAGACATGTGAAATTGATCGGTCAGTTAAAATGATCATCCCAAATTGGTCATTGGTGATCCTTAAGTAAAGGCTTATAAATTAAGCATAATGCATTGCATCACACAGTTCGGTATACATTGGAATACTTGGAGGCTTTGTAGTAGTTCTTTTAGTCTCAAATGTTGTCACAATATGGAAAATTAAATTCACTTAACCTGGGCGTTGGACTCATGTCATTTTGAGCTCTAAGTCCAAAGTTAAAGATGATTTTGTGCGGACATGTGAAGTTCATCAACTAGTTAAAATGATCATTCTAAACTGATAATTCTAAACTGATCATTGTTGCTCCTTGCGTAAAAGCTTATAAATGAAGCATAATGCATGGCATCACACAAATTCGGATACATTGGATTACTTGGAGGCTTTGTAATAGCTCTTTCAGTCTCAAATGTTGTCACAATACGGAAAATTCAATTAGCTTAACGTGGGCGTTGTACTCATGTCATTTTGAATTATAACTGAAAAGTTAAAGACGATTTAGTACGTACATGTCAAGTTGATGAGATAGTTGAAATGATCATTCTAAACTAAGCATTGGTGCTCCTTGAGCAAAGGCTTATAAATGAAGCATAATGCATGACATCACATAGTTTGAGATACCTAAGCTTACTTGGATGCTTTGCCTAAGCTCGTTTAGTCTTAAATTTTGTCACAATATTGAAAAATTAGCTAGCTTAACGTGGGTGTTGGACTCATGTCATTCTGAACTCTCAATCAAAAGTTACAGAGGATTTAGTGCAGACATGTCAAATTGATTGGCCAGTTAAAATGATCATTCTAAACTGATCATTAACGCGTCTTGAGTAAGGGCTTATAAATGAAACATAATGCATGGCATCACGCATTTTGGGATATGTTGGATTACTTGGAGAATTTGTAGTAGGTCTTTTAGTCTTAAATGTTGTCACAATATGGAAAATTGAATTAGCTTACCGTGGGCATTGGACTCATGTCATTTTGAGATCTAAATCAAAAGTTGGTGACAATTTAGTGCGGACATGTCAAGTTGATGAGCGAATTAAAATTATCATTCTAAATTGATCATTGGTGCTCCTTGAGTAAAGGCTTATAAATTAAGCATAATGCATGGCATCACACAGTTTGGGATACAATGGATTACATGGAAGCTTTGTCATAGCTCTTTCAATCGTAAATTTTGTCACAGTATAGAAAATTGAGCTAGCTTAACGTGGGCGTTGGACTCATGTCATTCTGAACTACCAATCAAAATTTACGGGCGATGAAGTGCAAACATGTCAATCTGATCAGCCAGTTAAAATTATCATTCTAATCTGATCAGCCAGTTAAAATTATCATTCTAATCTGATCATTGGTTCTTCTTGAGTAAAGGCTTATAAATGAAGCATAATGCATGGCATCACGTAGTTTGGGATACATAGGCTTACTTGGAGGCTTTGCATTAGCTCATTCAGTCTTAAATTTTATCACAATATAGAAAATTGAGCTAGATTATTGTGGCGTTTAACTCATGTCATTATGAACTCTCAATCAATTGTTATGGAGGATTTAGTGCAGACATGTCAAGTTGATTGGCCAGTGAAAATGACCATTCTAAACTGATCACTGGTGCACCTTGAGTAAAGCCTTATACACGAAACATAATGCATGGCATCACGCAGTTTGGGATACATTGGCTCACTTGGAGGCTTTTTCTTAGCTCATTCAGTCTTAAATGTTGTCATAATATGAAAATTTGAATTAGTTTACCTTGGGCATTGGACTCATGTCATTTTGAGCTCAAAATCAAAAGTTATAGACGATTTAGTGCGGACATTTCAAGTTGATCAGCTAGTTAAAATTATCATTCTAAACTGATCATTGTTTCTCCTTGCGTAGAGGCTTATAAATGAAGCATAATCCATGGCATCATGCAGTTTGGGATACATTGGATTACATGGAAGCTTTGTCATAGCCCTTGTAGTCTTAAATTTTGTCAAATTATAGAAAATTGAGCTAGTTTAACGTGGGTGTTTGAAACATGTCATTTTAAATTATAAATGAAAAGTTAAAGACGATTTAGTGCGGACATGTCAAGTTGATGAGCTAGTTAAAAAGATCATTTTAAACTAATCATTAGTGCTCCTTGAGTAAACGCTTATAAAGGAAGCATAATGCATGGCATCATGTAGTTTGGGATACATAAGCTTACTTGGAGGCTTTGCCTAAGCTCATTTAGTCATAAATTTTGTCACAATATAGAAAATGTCGTTCTGTACTCTCAATCAAAAGTTATAGAGGATTTTAAAGTGCAGACATGTCAAGTTTATCGACCAGTTAAAATGATCATTCTAAACTGATTATTAGTGCGCCTTGAGTAAAGGCTTATAAATGAAACATAATGCATGACATCACGCAGTTTGGGATACATTTGATTACTTGGAGACTTTGTAGTAGGTCTTGCAATCTTAAATGTTATCACAATATGGAAAATTGAATTAGCTTACCTTGGGCGTTGGACTCATGTCCTTTTTAGCTCTTAATCAAAAGTTAAAGATGATTTAGTGCAGACATGTCAAGTTGATCAGCTACTTAAAATGATCATTCTAAACTGATCATTGGTTCTTCTTGAGTAAAGGCTTATAAATTAAGCATAATGCAAGGTCTCACACAGTTTGGGATACTTTGGGTTACTTGGAGGCTTTGTTATAGCTCTTTCAATATTAAATTTTGTCACAGTATAGAAAATTGAGCTAGTTTAACGTGGGCGTTTGATTCTTGTCATTCTGAACTGTGAATCAAAAGTTACGAGCGATGAAGTCCAGACATTTCAATCTGATCGGCCAGTTAAAATTATCATTCTTAACTGATCATTGGGGATCCTTGAGTAAAGGCTTATAAATGAATCATAATGCTTGGCATCATGTAGTTTGGGATACATGGGCTAACTTGGAGGCTTTGTAGTAGGTCTTGCAGTCTTAAATGTTGTCAGAATATGGAAAACTGAATTAGCTTACCGTGTGAGTTGGACTCATGTCATTTTGAGCTCTAAATCAAAAGTTAAAGACGATTTAGTGCGAACATGCCGACTTGATCAGCTAGTTAAAATGATCATTCTAAACTGATAATTGGTGCTCCTTGAGTAAAGTCTTATAAAATAATCATAATGCATGGCATAATGCAGTCTGGGATACATTGGATTACTTGGAATCTTAGTCATAACTCTTTCAGTCTTAAATTTTGTCACAATATAGAAAATTGAGCTAGTTTAATGTGAGTGTTTGACTTATGTCATTATGAGCTCTCAATCAAAAGATACGGACGATTTAGTGAAGACATGTGAAGTTGATCGGCAGTTAAAATGATTATCCTATATTGATCATTGGTGCTCCTTTAGTAAAAGCTTATAAATGAAGCATAATGCATGACATCACGCAGTTTGGTATACATTGGATGACTTGAAGCATTTGTTGTAGCTCTTTCAGTCTCAAATGTTGTCATAATATGGAAAATTGAATTAGCTTAACATTGGCGTTGGACTCATGTCATTTTGAGTTCTAAATCACATGTTAAAGACGATTTAGTGCGAATATGTCAAGTTCATCAGTTAGTTAAAATGATCATTCTAAACTGATTATTGTTGCTCCTTACGTAAAAGCTTATAAATGAAACGTAATGCATGGCATTACGCAGTTTGGGATACATTGGATTACTTGGAGGCTTTGTAGTAGCTCTTTCAGTCTCAAATGTTGTCACACTATTGAAAATTAAATTAGCTTAACGTGGGCATTGGACTCATGTCATTTTGAATTACAAATGAAAAGTTAAAGATGAATTATTGCGGACATGTCAAGTTTATGAGCTAGTTAAAATGATCATTCTAAACTGATCAATGGTGCTCCTTCAGTAAATGCTATTAAATGAAATATAACGCATGCAATCACGTAGTTTGGGATACATAGGCTTACTTGGAGGTGTTGCCTTAGCTCATTCAATCTTAAATTTTTTTCACAATATAGAACATTGAGGTAGCTTAATGTGGTCTTTAGACTCATGTCATTCTGAACTCTCAATCAAAAGTTACGGGCGATTTAGTGCAGACATGTGAAATTGATCAGTCAGTTAAAATGTTCATCCTAAATTGATCATTTGTGCAAACATGTATAGTTGATCGGCCAGTTAAAATGATCATTCTAAACTGACCATTGGTGTGCCTTGAGTAAAGGCTTATAAATGAAACATAGTGCATGGCATCACATAGTTTTGGATACATTGGATTATTTGGAGACTTTGCAGTAGGTCTTTCAGTCTTAAATATTGTCACAATATGGAATTGAATTAGCTTACCGTGGGCGTTGGACTCATGTCAGTTTGTGCTTTTAATCAAAAGTTAGTGAGGATTTTGTGCGGACATATCAAGCTGATGAGCTAGTTAAAACGATCATTCTAAACTGATCATTGGTGCTCCTTGAGTAAAGACTTATAAATTAAGCATAATGCATGGCATCACACACTTTGGGATACTTTGGATTACATGCAAGATTTGTCATGGCTCTTTCAATTTTAAATTTCTTCACAGTATCGAAAATTGAGCTATATTAACTTGGGTGTTTGACACATGTCATTTTGAGCTGTCAATTAAAAGTTATGGGCGATTTAGTGCAGACATGTTAAGCTGATCGGCCAGTTAGAATTATCATTCTAAACCTATAATGTGGTGCACCTTGAGTAAAGGCTTATAAATGAAGCATAATGCATGGCATCACGTACTTTGGGATACATAGGCTTACTTGGAGGCTTTGCCTTAGGTCATTCCGTCTTAAATTTTTTCACAATATAGAAAATTGAGCTAGCTTAACGTGGGCGTTGGACTCATGTCAAAAGTTACGGAGGATTTAGTGTAGACATGTCAAGTGGATTGACCAGTGAAAATGATCATTCTAAAATGATCATTGGTGCCCCTTAAGTAAAGACTTATAAACGAATCTTAATGCATGGCATCACGCAGTTTGGGATACATTGGCTTACTTGGAGGTTTTGTCTTAATTCATTTAGTTTTAAATGTTGTCACAATGTGGAAAATTTAATTAGCTTACCTTGGGCGTTGGACTCATGTCATTTTTAGCTCTTAATCAAAAGTTAAAGATGATTTAGTGCAGACATGTCAAGTTGATCAGCTACTTAAAATGATCATTCTAAACTGATCATTGGTTCTTCTTGAGTAAAGGCTTATAAATTAAGCATAATGCAAGGCCTCACACAGTTTGCGATACTTTGGGTTACTTGGAGGCTTTGTTATAGCTCTTTCAGTCTTAAATTTTGTCACAGTATAGAAAATTGAGCTAGCTTAACGTGGGTGTTTGACTCATGTCATTCTGAACTCTCAATCAAAAGTTACAGACAATTTAGTTAAGACATGTGAACTTGATCGGCCAGTTAAAATTATGATTCTAAATTGATCATTGGTGCTCCTTGAGTTAAGGTTTATAAATGAAGAATAATGCATGGCATCACTCAATTTTGGAAACATTGGATTAATTGGACGCTTTGTAATAGTAGCTCTTTCACTCTCAAATGTTGTCACAATATGGAAAAGTTAATTAGCTTAACATGGGTGTTGGACTAATGTCATTTTGAGCTCGAAATCAATTAAAGACGATTTAGTGCGGACATGTCAAGTTGATGAGTTAGTTAAAATGATCATTCTAAATTGATCATTGGTGCTCCTTTAGTAAAGGCTTATTAATGAAGCATAATGAATGGCATCACGCAGATTGGGATACATTGGCTTACCTGGAGGCTTTGTCTTAGCTAATTCAGTATTAAATTTTGGGATAATATAGAAAATTGAAGTAGATTAACGTGGGCGTTGGACTCATGTCATTCTGAACTATTAATCAAAGGTTATGGAGGATTTAGTGCAGATATGTCATGCTGATCAGACAGTTAAAATGATCAATCTAAATTATTCATTGGTGCTCCTTGAGTAAAAGCTTATAAATGAAGCATAATGCATGGCATTACATAGTTTGGGATGCATAGAATTACTTGGACGCTCTGCCTTAGCTCATTCAGTCTTAAATTTCGTAACAATATAGAAAATTGAGCTAGCTTAACCTGGGCGTCGGACAGATGTGATTCTGAACACTCAATCAAAAGTTACGGATGATTTAGTGCAGACAAATCAAGTTGGTCGGCCAGTGAAAATGATCATTCTAAACTGATCATTGGTGCTCCATAAGTAAAAGCTCATCAATGAAAAATAATGCATGGCATCACGCAGTTTACGATACATCGGATTACTTAGAGACTTTCTAGTAGCTCATTGAGTCTCAAATATTGTCACAATATAGCTTAACGTGGGCGTTGGACTCATGTCACTTTGAGCTCAAAATAAAGAGTTAAAGACGATTTAGTGCGGACATGTCAAGTTGATGAGCTAGTTAAAATGATCATTCTAAACTGATTAGTGGTGCTCGTTGAGTAAAGGCTTATAAATGAAGCATAATGCATGGCATCACTCAGTTTGGGATACATTGGCTAACTTTTATGGTTTTTCTTAGCTCATTCAGTATGAATTTTTTTCACAATATAGAAAATTGAGCATGATTAACGTGGGCGTTGGACTCATGTCATTCTTACTTGTCAATCAAAAGTTACGGAGGATTTGGTGTAGACTTGTCAACCTTAGTTTTAATCAAAGTTACGGAGCATAATCAATGATATCACGCAGTTTGGGATACATTGGATTACTTGGAGGCATTGTAGTAGCTCTCTTAGTTTTAAATGTTGTCACGATATGAAAAATTGAATTAGCTTACCTTGGGCGTTGAACTCATTTCATTTAGTGCTCGTAATCAAAAGTTAATGATGATTTAGTGAGCACATGTCAAGTTGTCAGCTAGTTAAATGATCATTCTAAACTGATCATTGGTGCTCCTTGAGTAAAGACTTTCAAAATAAGCATAATGCATGGTATCACGCTATTTGGAATACTTTGGATTACTTGGAGGCTTTCTCATAGCTCTTTCAGTGTTAAATTTTGTCACAATACAGAAAATTGAGCTAGATTAACGTGGGCGTTTGACTCATGTCATTCTGAACTGTCAATCAAAAGTTACGGGCGATTTAGCGTAAACATGTCAAGCTGATCAGCCAGTTAAAATTATCATTCTAAACTTATCATTGGTGGTCCTTGAGTAAAAGCTTATTAATGAAGCATAATGCATGGCATTACGTATTTTGGGATACATAGGCTTACTTAGAGGCTTTGCCTTAGCTCATTCAGTCTTAAATTTTGTAACAATATAGAAATTAAGCTAGCTTAATGTGGGCGTTGGACTCATGTCATTCTGATGTCTCAATCAAAAGTTTTGGAGAATTTAGTGCAGAAATGTCAAGTTGATTGGCCAATGAAAATGATCATCATAAACTCATCATTGGTGCTCCTTGAGTAAAGGCTTATAAACAAGCATAATGCATGGCATCACGCAGTTTGGGATACATTGTTTACTTGTGGAGGCTTTGTCTTAGCTCATTCAGTCTTAAATTCTGTTACAATATGGAGAATTGAATTAGCTTACCTTGGGCATCGGACTCATGTCATTTTGAGCTCTAAATCAAAAGTTAAAGACGATTTAGTGCGGACAAGTCAAGTTGATCAGCTAGTTAAAATGATCATTCTAAACTGATCATGGGTACTTTTTCAGTAAAGGCTTATAAATTAAGCATAATGCAAGGCATCACACAGTTTGGGGTACTTTGGATTACATGGAGGCTTTGTCATAGCTCTTTCAGTATTAAATTTTGTCACAGTATAGAAAATTGAGCTAGCTTAACATGGGCATTTGACTCATGTCATTCTGAACTCTCAATCAAAAGTTACAGACGATTTAGTGCAAACATGTGAACTTGATCGACCAATTAAAATAATGATTCTAAATTGACATTGGTTCTCCTTGAGTAAAGTCTTATACATGAAGCATAATGCATGGCATCACACAGTTTTGGATACATTGGATTAATTGGACACTCTGTAGTAGTAGCTCTTTCAGTCTCAAATGTTGTCACAATATGGAAAATTGAATTAGCTTAACGTGAGCGTTGGACTCATGTCATTTTGAGTTCTGAATCAAAAGTTAATGACGATTTAGTGCGGACAAGTCAAGTTGATGAGCTAGTTAAAATGATCAATATAAATTGATCGTTGGATCTCCTTGAGTAAAGGCTTATAAATGAAGCATAATGCATGGCGTCACGCAGTTTGGGATAAATTGGCTTAGTTGGAGGCTTTTTCTTAGTCATTCACTCTTAAATTTTGTCACAATATAGAAAATTGAGCTAGATTAACGTGGGCAGTGGACTCATGTCATTCTGAACTGTTAATCAAAAGTTTCGGAGGATTTAGTTCAGACATGTCAAGCTGATCGGACAGTTAAAATGATCAATCTAAATTGATCATTGGTGCTCCTAAAGTAAAGGCTTATAAATGAAGCATAATGCATGGCATCACATAGTTTGGGATACATAGGCTAACTTGGAGGCTTTGCGTTAGCTCATTCAGTCTTAAATTTTGTAACAATATAGAAAATCGAGCTAGCTTAATTTGGACGTTGGACTCTTGTGATTTTGAAATCTCAATCAAAAGTTACGAATAATTTATTGCACACATGTCAAGTTGATCGCCAGTGAAAATGATCATTCTAAACTGATCATTGGTGCTCCTTAAGTAAAGGCTTAGAAATGAAACATAATGAATGGCATCACGCAATTTGGGGTACATTGGATTAGTTCGAGGCTTTGTAGTAGCTCTTTCATTCTCAAATATTGTCACAATATGGAAAATTGAATTAGCTTAACGTGGGTGTTGGAGTCATGTCATTTTTAGCTCTAAATCAAAAGTTAAAGATGATTTAGTGTGAAAATATCAAATTGATGAGCTAGTCAAAATTATCATTCTAAACTGATAATTGTTGCTCCTTGAGTAAAGGCTTATAAATGAAGCATAATGCATGACATCACAAAGTTTGGGATACATTGGCTTACTTGGAGGATTTTTCTTAGCTAATTCAGTATTAAATTTAGTCACAATGTAGAAAATTGAGCAAGCTTAACGGGGGTGTTGGACTCATGTCATTCTTACTTGTCAATCAAAAGTTACGGAGGATTTGGTGTAGACTTGGCAACCTGATAGGCGTGTTAAAATGATCATTCTTAACTGATCATTGGTGCTCCTTGAGTAATGGCTTATAAATGAAGCATAGTGCATGACATCACGCAGTTTGGGATACATTGGATTACTTGGAGGCTTTGTAATAGCTTTTTTAGTTTTAAATGTTGTCACAATATGAAAAATTGAATTAGCTTACCATGGGCGTTGGACTCATTTCATTTTGAGCTCTAAATCAAAAGTTAATGACAATTTAGCGCGGACATGTCAAGTTGATCAGCTAGTTAAAATGATCATTCTAAACTGATCATTGGTGCTCTTTGAGTAAACGCTGATAAATTAAGCATAATGCATGGTATCACGTAGTTTGGGATACTTAGGATTACTTGGAGGCTTTGTCATAACTCTTTAAGTCTTAAATTTTGTCACAGTATGGACAATTGAGCTAGCTCAACGTGGGGGTTTGACTTATGTCATTCTGAACCCTCAATAAAAAGTTACGGGAGATTAGTGCAGACATGTCAACTTGATCGGATAGTTAAAATTATCATTCTAAATTTGTCATTGGTGCTCCTTGAGTAAAGGCTTATAATCGAAGCATAATGCATGGCATCACGCAGTTTCGGATACATTGGATTACTTGGACGCTTTTTAGTAGCTCTTTCACTCTCAAATGTTGTCACAATTTAGAAAATTAGGCTAGCTTAACGTGGGCGTTGGACTCCTGTCATACTGAACTCTCAATCAAATGTTACGGAGGATTAGGTGCAGACATGTCAAGTTGATTGGCCAGTTAAAATGATCATTTTAAACTGATCATTGGTGCTCCTTGAGTAAAGGCTTATACACGAAGCACAATACATGGCATCACGCAGTTTGGGATACATTGGCTTACTTGGAGGCTTTGTCTTAGCTCATTCAGTCTTAAATGTTGTCACAATATGGAAAATTGAATTAGCTTACCTTGGGCGTTGGATTCATGTCATTTTGAACTCTAATTCAAAAGTTAAAGACGATTTATGGCGGAGATGTGAAGTTCATCAGCTAGTTAAAATGATCATTCTAAATTGTTCATTGGTACTTCTTGGGTAAAGGCTGATAAATTAAACATAATACAAGGCATCACACAGTTTGGGATACTTTGGATTACTTGGAGGCTCTTTCAGTCTTAAATTTTGTCACAGTATAGAAAATTGTGCTAGCTTAACGTGAGCGTTTGAATCATGTCATTCAGAACTCTCAATCAAAATTTACCGACGATTTAGTGCAGACATGTGAACTTGATCGGCCTGTTAAAATAATGATTCTAAATTGATCATGGGTGCTCCTTGAGTAAATGCTTGTAAATGAAACATAATGCATGGCATCACATAGTTTTGGATTCATTGGATTAATTGGATCCTTTGTAGTAGTAGCTCTTTCAGTCTCAAATGTTGTCACTAAATGGAAAATTGAATTAGCTTAACGTGGACGTTGGACTCACGTCATTTTGAGCTCTAAATCAAAAGTTAAAGACGATTTAGAGTGGACAAGTCAAGTTGATGAGCTAGTCAAAATGATCAATATAAATTGATCATTGGATCTCATTGAGTAACAGCTTATAAATTAAGCATAATGCATGTCGTCACGCAGTTCGGGATATATTGGCTTAGTTGGAGGTTTTGTCTTAGCTCATTCACTCTTAAATTTTGTCACGATATCGAAAATTGAGCTAGCTTAACGTGGGCGTTGGACTCATGTCATTCTGAACTATTAATCAAAAGTTTCAGAGGATTTAGTACAGAAATGTCAAGCTGATCAGACAGTTAAAATGATCAATCTAAATTGATCATTGGTGGTCCTTGAGTAAATGCTTATAAATAAAGCATAATGCATGGCATCACATAGTTTGGGATACATAGGCTTACTTGGAGGCTTTGCGTTCGCTCATTCAGTCTTAAATTTTGTAGCAATATAGAAAATTGAGCTAGCTTAACCTGGGCGTTGGACTCATGTGATTTTGAACTCTCAATCAAAAGTTACGGAGGATTTAGTGCAGGCATGTCAAGTTGATCGCCCGTGAAAATGGTCATTCTAAACTTATCATTGGTGTTCCTTAACTAAAGGCTTATAAATGAAACATAATGCATGGGCATCACGCAGTTAGGGATGCATTGGATTACTTAGAGGCTTTGTAATAGCTCTTTTAATCTCAAATAATGTCACAATATGAAACATTGAATTAGCTTAACGTGGCGTTGGACTCATGTCATTTTTAGATCTAAATCAAAAGTTAAAGAGGATTTAGTGCGGACATGTTAAGTTGATTAGCTAGTTAAAATGATCATTTTAAACTCATCATTGGTGCTGATTGAGTAAATGCTTATAAATGAAGCATAATGCATGGCATCAAAAAGTTTGGGATACATTGGCTTACTTGGAGGATTTTTCTTATCTAATTCAGTATTAAATTTTGTCACAATATAGAAAATTGAGCAAGCTTAACGTGGATGTTGGACTCATGTCATTCTGAGATGTCAATCAAAAGTTACAGAGGATTTGGTGCAGTCTTGTCATTTAATATAATCATTCTCAACTGATCATTGGTGCTCCTTGAGTAATGGCTTATAAATGAAGCATAAAGCATGACATCACGTAGTTTGGGATACATTGGATTACTTGGAGGCTTTGTAGTAGTTTTTTTAGCTTTAAATATTGTCACAATATGAAAAATTGAATTAGCTTACCGTGGGCGTTGGACTTATTTCATTTTGAGCTCTAAATAAAAAGTTAATGACAATTGAGCGCGGACATGTCAAGTTGATCAGCAAGATAAAATGATCATTCTAAACTGATCATTGGTGCTCTTTAAGTAAAGCCTTATAAATTAAGCATAATACATGGTATCACGTAGTTCGGGATACTTTGGATTACTTGGAGGCTTTGTCATAACTCTTTCAGTCTTAAAATTTGTCACAGTATAGAAAATTGAGCTACCTTAACGTGGGCGTTTGACTCATGTCATTCTGAACTCTCAATCTAAAGTTACGGGAGATTTAGTGCAGGCATGTGAACTTGATTGGCCAGTTAAAATTATCATTCTAAATTGATCATTGGTGCTCCTTGAGTAAATGCTTATAATCGAAGCATAATGCATGGCATCACGCAGTTTCGGATACATTGGATTACATGGACGCTTTGTAGTAGCTCTTTGAGTCTCAAATGTTGTCGCAATATGGAAAATTGAATTAGCTTAGCTTCGGCATTGAACTCATGTCATTTTGAGCTCTAAATCAAAAATTAAAGACGATTTAGTGCGGACATGTCTAGTTGATCATTCTAAACTGATCATTGGTGCTCCTTGAGTAAAGGCTTTTAAATTAAGCATAATGCATTGCATCACGCAGCTTTGGATACTTTGGATTACTTGGAGGATTTATCCTAGCTCTTTCAGTGTTAAATTTTTTCACTGTATAGAAAATTGAGCTAGCTTAACGTGGGCGTTTGACTCATGTCATTCTGAACTCTCAATCAAAAGTCATGGGAGATTTAATGCATAGATGTGAACTTGATCGGCCAGTTAAAATTATCATTCTAAATTGATCATTGGTGCTCCATGAGTAAAGGCTTATAATTGAAGCATAATGCATGGCATCACGCAGTTTCGGATACATTGGATTACTTGGACGCTTTGTAGTAGCTCTTTCAGTCTCAAATGTGATCACAATACGGAAAATTGAATTAGCTTACCTTGGGCGTTGGACACTTGTCATTTTGAGCTCTAAATCAAAAGTTAAAGACGATTTAGTGCAGACATATCAAGTTGATCAGTTAGTTAAAATGATTATTCTAAACAGATCATTGGTGCTCCTTGAGTAAAGGCTTATAAATTAAGCATAATGCATAGCATCACGTAGTTTGGGATACTTTGGAGTACTTGGAGGCTTTGTCATAGCTCTTTCAGTCTTACATTTTGTCACATTATAGAAAATTGAGTTAGCTTAACATGGGCGTTTGACTCATGTCAAAAGTTACGGGCGAGATAGTGCATATATGTGAACTTGATCGGCCAATAAATTATCATTCTACATTGATCATTGGTGCCTTTTGAGTAAATGCTTATAAATGAAGCATAATGCATGGTATCACGCAGTTTGGGATACATTGGATTACTTAGAGGCTTTGTAGTAGCTCTTTCACTCTCAAATGTAATCACAATATGGAATATTGAATTAGGTTAACGTGGGCGTTGGAGTCTTGTCATTTTGAGCTCTAAATCAAAAGTTAAAGACAATTTAGTGCGGACATGTCAAGTTGATGAGCTAGTTAAAATGATCATTTTAAACTGATCATTGGTGCTCCTTTAGTAAATGCTTATAAATGAAGCATAATACATGGCATTACGCCGTTTGGGATACATTGGATTACTTGAAGGGTTTTTCTTAGCTCATTCAGTCTTAAGTTTTGTCACAATATAGAAAATTGAGCAAGTTTAACATGGGCGTTGGACGCATATCATTATGAACTGTCAATCAGAAGTTATGGAGGATTAAGTGCAGACATGTCAAGCTGATCGGCCAGTTAAAATGCTCATTCTAAATTGATCATTGGTCCTCCTTAAGTAAAGGCTTATAAATGAAGCATAATGCATGACATCACGCAGTTTGGGTTACATTGGATTACTTGGAGTCTTTGTAGTAGCTTTTTTAATTTCAAATGTTGTCACAATATAGAAAATTGAGCAAGTTTAACATGGGCGTTGGACGCATATCAATATGAACTGTCAATCAGAAGTTACGGAGGATTAAGTGCAGACATGTCAAGCTGATCGGCCAGTTAAAATGCTCATTCTAAATTGATCATTGGTCCTCCTTAAGTAAAGGCTTATAAATGAAGCATAATGCATGACATCACGCAGTTTGGGTTACATTGGATTACTTGGAGTCTTTGTAGTAGCTTTTTTAATTTCAAATGTTGTCACAATATAGAAAATTGAGCAAGTTTAACATGGGCGTTGGACGCATATCAATATGAACTGTCAATCAGAAGTTACGGAGGATTAAGTGCAGACATGTCAAGCTGATCGGCCAGTTAAAATGCTCATTCTAAATTGATCATTGGTCCTCCTTAAGTAAAGGCTTATAAATGAAGCATAATGCATGACATCACGCAGTTTGGGTTACATTGGATTACTTGGAGTCTTTGTAGTAGCTTTTTTAATTTCAAATGTTGTCACAATATGGAAAATTGAATTAGCTTACCGTGTGCGTTGGACTCATTTTGAGCTCTAAATTAAAAGTTAATGACGATTTAGTGCGGACATGTCAAGTTGATGAGCTAGTTAAAATGATCATTCTAAACTAATCATTTTTGTTTCTTGAGTAAAGGCTTATAAATAAATCATAAGGCATGACATCACGTAGTTTGGGATACATTGGATTACTTAAAGGCTTTGTCATAGCTCTTTCAGTCTTAAGATTTGTCACAATATAGAAAATTGAGTTATCTTAACGTGGGCGTTTGACTCATGTCATTTTGAACTCTCAATCAAACGTTACGTATGATTTAGTGCAGACATGTGAAATTGATCGGTCAGTTAAAATGATCATTCTAAACTAATCATTGGTGCTTCTTGAGTAAAGGCTAACAAATGAAGCATAATGCATGGCATCACGCAGTTTGGGATACACTAGATTACTTGGAGGCTTTGTGGTAGATCTTCAGTTTTAAATGTTTTCAAAATATAGAAAATTGAGCGTTGGATTCTTGTCACTGAACTCTAAATCAATAGTTACAGGCGATTTAGTTCGGATATATCTAGTTGATCGTTCAGTTATAATGATGGTTCTAAACTAATCATGCATGGCATCACACAGTTTGGGATACATTAGATTACTTGGATGCTTTTTCGTAGCTCTTTCAGTCTCAAATATGGTCACAATATGGAAAATTGAGCTAGCTTAACGTGGGCATTGGACTCATGTCATTTTGAGTTCTAAATCAAAAGTTAAAGACAATTTAGTGCGAACATGTCAAGTGGATAAGTTAGTTAAAATGATTATTATAAACTGATCATTGGTGCTAATTGAGAAAAGGCTAATAAATGAAGCGTAATGTATGGCATCACAAAGTTTGGGATACATTGGATTACATGGAGGCTTTGCCATAATTCTTTCAGTCTCAAATGTTTTCAAAATATAGAAAATTGAGCTAGTTTAACTTGGGCGTTGGATTCATGTCATTTTGAACTCTAAATAAAAAGTTACGGACGTTGCGGACATGTCAAGTTGATCGGGCATTCAAAATGATCATTCTAAACTGATCATTGGTGCTCCTTGAGTAAAGCCTATAAATGAAGCATAATGCATGACATCACGCAGTTTGGGATACATTTTGAACAGAGCATTAGTGCTACTTGAGTGAAGGGTTATACTTGAACGCTTTGTCATAGCTCTTTCAGTCATAAATTTTGTCACAATGTAGAAAATTGAGCTAGTTTAATATGGGCGTTGGACTCATGTCATTCTGAAAATCTCAATCAAAAGTTACAGACGATTTAGTGCAGACATGTCAAATTGATCGGCCAGTTAAAATGATCATTTTAAACTAATCATAGGTGCTCCTTGAGTAAAAGCTTATAAATGAAGTCTAATGCAGGACATCATGCAGTTTGGGATGGATTGGTTTACTTGGAAGCTTTGTCGTTAGGTCTTTCAGTCTCAAATATTGTCACAATATGGAAAATTAAATTAGATTAACGTGGGTGTTGGACTCTTGTTATTTTGAAGTGTAAATCAAAAGTTACAAACGATTTAGTGCCGACATGTCAAGTTGATGAACTAGTTAAAATGATAATTATAAATTGATCGTTGCTGCTCCTTCATTAAAATCTTATAAATGAAGCATAACGAATGGCACCGTAGTTTGGGATAGATTGGATTACTTGGATGATTTTTCGTACCTATTTTGGTGGTAAATTTTGTTATAATATAGAAAATTGAGCTAGCTTAATAATATGAGCATGGCCAGCAAGGAACCCCAACCTAAGGAGCAGCTTGAACCAGAGGATGAAAGGGCCACTAAAGATACTAAGGAGCAGCGAGAACCCGCCGATATTGGAGATGAAAGCCTACAAATCTTCAATGGCCTCATTACCCGATTCAAGCAAGCCAAACTTAAGATAACACTACAGCACCTTCTCAACACCATTCAGGCAAGTTTAGTGTGTGCTAATCCAACCACATCGGTTGTGTTACAAGCCACCTAAACCTCACTAAGAGAGGTGCCTTGGATTGTACTCTTTTTTCCTATTCTTAGTTTTGTCCCAATGGGTTTTCTAAGATAGGTTTTAATGAGGCAAGCCCAGGGTACTTTACCACAGCCTCTTGGTGAATCAGGCCCATTCTATCTCATCATCCACGAAACAAGAGAGAAAGAATCCAGTCAAAACATTATTTACTTCTTAGTCTTTGTCTTAGTTATCTTGTAAATCCCTAAGTATTTCTTTTAATGATTTGGTATAATTTTAGGAGTCATTTTCAATTTCCTAGACTACTATAAGCACTCTCTTGTATCCTTCTTTATGAATCATTAAGCATTTTAATAGCAAATCTCCTTCTAAAACTCGTGTGATTATCCTCTTGCATAAGGAATTTTAGAACCCTTTCTCATTCCTCTGAAGAGCCGAAAGTCTAAGGAATCTTCATAACCCTTGGAAGTTTCAATTCCATTCACCCCTTGCCCAACATGCCTGACCTTTGTCATTCAAACAGAGCAAGCAGATAGTCCAAGGATTTTCCACCATCCTTGAGAAGTATCATCAATTTCCCCTTGTTCTCGGATCCATCCACTTAAGAGCTTATACTTCCGCAAGTTACACCATCGTTTCACCCATTTCAAAACTTCAATCCATCCATCAACTCTTCCACAACCATTTGGAATTTATCAGTGTATTGATCCTCATCAGGATCACATCAAGTGGTATCAGAGCCCACTCCAAACCAGGTTGTATCTCTACAAATCCGTTTGCACCCTTTCGTATTCTTGCAATAACGTTTTGTAACCTTTCGCCTTCTTTTTGCAATTTGTTTTAAAATGTTTCTGGGTTTTTTTATTGTTTAAACTTGATCATAGATATTTTAAAAACCTGGATATTAGCTCGAAAATTGTTTAGAACCGATTTATAAAGGAGAAAACTTATTAAACACCCAATCGGCACGGTTGAGGTTATAAGAAACTGTTTTTGTTAATCCGAGTTTATCACCTTTTGTTTGAATATTTTAGATATTGAAACATGACTGAAACTTGTTCTTCAGACTTAATAGAACCCGTAATACCAATTAAAAACGTTTCAAAACGAATCTAAAGTTGTTAGACTCATCCATTTCAAAACCGGAGTTCAAAGGGTCTAGAACATGCTTTGCTAGGGTTTGTCCTTGTTCTTCTGTCTTTGTTTCAGCGAATTGTTGTATCCGTTTCTATGTTTTACTTTGAACCTTTTACTTTTTTAGTTGTCTGAATTTGTAAGGTACCATGGTAGGAACCAGCAATAATGGAGAAGAATCCTCAAACTCCAACAAACAACTCCTTGATTCCTTTAAAGCCATGATGGATGAAAGTATGGCAACCATGAGAGCTGAAATTGAAAGATCCATAAATGATCGACTTAGGATAAACCAGCCACCTTCCGATACTGAGCAATACAATAGTTACTCATCTAGGTAACAACACCCTAGGAGAAAGCAACCAAGAGACGACCAACCGCATAGGAATAACCAACCCAATCCTTGCGACCCTTTGGCTAGCCTTAAAATTAAGATTCCCTCTTTCCATGGATCCAATAACCCCGAGGAGTATCTAGAGTGGGAAAAAAGATAGAAATAGTCTTTGATTATAGGTAATACACTCAGGATAGTAAGGTTAGAGTAGCACCAACCGCTTTTAAAGATTATGCCTTAAGTTGGTGGAGTCAATTAGTTACTTATAGGAGAAGGGCTGGGGATTTGCCTATAGATTCGTGGAACCAGATGAAAGTAATCATGAGGAAAAGTTTTATACCTAGCCGCTACCATAGGGAACTTCGCTTTAAGCTTAGAAACCTATCTCAAGGATCTTGAACCGTAGAGGAGTACTTTAAGGAAATGTAAACCATATTGATTAGGGCTGATGTTCAAGAGAATAGTGAAGACACTATGGCTAGGTTTATGGGTGGCCTTAATAGGGAAATCATAGATAGGCTAGAGGTTCACCATTATGTCAAAATAGAATAATTTCTCTATAAGGCTATCATGTTCGAAAAACAACTTAAGAGGAAAAACCCTAAACCCAGATTTAGTTCTACTAGGTTTAGCCAATCTAAGGAGGATAAGTCTAGCTAAGATTACAAGCCTTTCACTAAACCTAAGGTAGCTGTACCAATTTAGCTAGTGAGATTATGGTAGAGAAGTTAAGACTTGAGATTATTAAGAGGTCTAAGCCCTATAAGTTCCAATGGCTTAATGATGACGGTGAGCTAGAAGTAGAGAACCATGTCCTAGTTCCTTTGTCCATAGGAAAACATGAAGATGAGGTTTTTTGTGATGTTTTACCCATGGATGCTGGTCACATCTTGTTAGGTACACCTTGGCAATCAGATAGAAGGGCTATTCATGATGGGTTTACTAATAGGTACTCATCGGAGTTTAAGGGAAAAAAACATATTTTAGTACCTTTATCCCCACAAGAGGTTCATTTAGATCAGATAGATTTAAAGAAAAACAAAACCCAATCAAAACCCAAAAGCAAACCCCATTCGGACGGCACCACCAAACCTCAAACCAAGGCACCAGCCAAACAACCAGCTAATCTTATGATTAATTCCAACCCAGGGAGTAACTTACCACACCTAGACTTTGTGGTTAAACAATGCTTCCATACTAACCAATCTATGCAGGACATTTTTAGCAAAATTCAACTTCTTTTACAGGAATTTAAAGATGTGTTTCCGGATGAGCAACCGCAAGGCTTACCACCAATCTGAGGAATTGAGCACCAAATTGACTTTCTACCAGGAGCATCTCTTCCAAACAAGCCAGCCTACAGGACCAACCCCCTGGAGACCAAGGAGCTTCAACAGCAAGTCACTAAACTCATGGAGAAAGGACATATCCACGAAAGTATGAGCCTGTGTGTTGTACATGTTTTGCTTCTCCCAAAAAAGGATGGAAGCTGGAGAATGTTTGTTGATTGCAGAGCCATCAACAATATCACAGTAAAGTATTGCCATCCTATTCCTAGATTAGATGATATTTTAGATAAATTGCATGGTTCTAGAATCTTCTCTCAGATAGATCTTAAGAGTGGTTATCACCAAATTAGGATCAAAGAATGTGATGAGTGGAAAACTGCATTTAAAACTACACAAGGTTTATATGAGTGGTTAGTAATGCCTTTTGACTTGACAAATGCACCTAATACCTTCATGAGATTGATGAACCATGTCCTTAGGGAATTCATAGGTCATTTTGTGGTAGTATACTTTGATGACATTCCAGTTTTTAGCCGAACCTTAAATAATCATGTAGAACACCTCAAAAAGGTTTTTGAAGTGCTTAGAAAGGAAATCTTAAGAAATGTACTTTTGGAACAGATAACCTTGTCTTCTTAGGTTTTGTTGTGAGTACAGATGGTATTAAGGTTGAGAAAGCTTGCCAAAGATGTGTAACTTGCAAGCAAGCCAAATCGACAATCCAAAAGCATAGTTTGTATACCCCTCTTCCTATACCTTTGCACGCTTGACATGATATTTCTATGGATTTTGTTGTTGGATTGCCTAGAACTAAGACTGGAAAGGATTTTGTGTTTGTTGTAGTTGATAGGTTCTCCAAATGGCTCACTTTATTCCTTGTCATAAGGCGGATGATTCCGTTAACATTGCCATATTATTCTTTAAGGAGATAGTTAGACTTCATGGCATGCCTAGGACATAGTATCAGATATAGACACTAAGTTCCTTAGTTACTTTTGGAAAACAATTTGGTCTAAGCTAGGAACTAAGCTTTGTTTCTCTACAACTTGTCACCCGCAATCGGATGGTCAAACTGGAGTAGTTAATAGAACCTTGTCTACTTTGTTAAGAGCTTTGATTAAAAATAATCTTTGGACTTGGGAAGAATGCTTGCCTCATGTTGAATTCGCATATAATCATACAAGGCATACTGCTTCTAAGTACTTACCATTCAAAATTGTTTATGGGTATAATTCCATCTCACCTTTGGATCTAATGGATTTACCTTTGAGTGAAAGGACAAGCCTTGATGGAAAGAAAAAGGCTGGGTTGGTTAAAAAGCTCATGAGAATGCTCTGCTCACTATTGAAAATAAGACTAAGATGTATGCTCAACAAGCAAATAAAAGCCGAAAGGAGTTAGCATTTGAGAAACTAGACTTGGTGTGGATCCATTTGTGCAATGATAGACTTTCGAGTGAAAGGAAATCCAAGCTAATGCCTAACAGCTGGATCTTCAAGGTAATTATCAAGTGAGTTCAAGCTTCAATATTACTGATTTGGTTCC
Organism: Pugionium cornutum; assembly: GCA_018901935.1. Classification (NCBI taxonomy): domain Eukaryota; kingdom Viridiplantae; phylum Streptophyta; class Magnoliopsida; order Brassicales; family Brassicaceae; genus Pugionium; species Pugionium cornutum. Next base: position 15,599,022 of record CM032162.1, on the reverse strand, counting down.
ATATTTTGCAGATGAAACAGATTTGAGGTCAAATTCTTCTCAACTGGGGGAGGATGATGTGAGCATGGCCAGCAAGGAACCACAACCTAGAGAGACGATTGAACCAGAGGAGGAAGAAGCCACTAAAGATGCTAAGGAGCAGCTCGAATCCGCGGATATTGGAGATGAAAGCCTCCAAATATTCAATGGCCCCATCACCCGATCCAAGCAATCCAAACTTAAGACAACACTACAACACCTTCTCAATACCATTCAGGCCAGTTTAGTGTGTGCTAATCAAACCAAGTTGGTTGTGATTCAAGCCACCTAAACCTTACCAAGAGAGGTGCCTTTGATTGTACTCGTTTTCCCTATTCTTAGTTTTGTCCCAATGGGTTTTCTAAGACAGGTTTTTTATGAGGCAAGCCCAACCTACATTACCAGAGCCTCGTGGTGAATCAAGGCCCATTCTATCTCATCATCCACGAAAGCAGGAGAGAAAGAATCAAGTCAAAACATTATTTACTTCTTAGTCTTTGTCTTAGTTGTCTTTGTAATTCACTAAATATTTCCTTTAATGTTTTGTTAGAATTTATGAGTCATTTTCAATTTCCTAGACTAATATAAGTACTCTCTTGTATCGTTATTTCTGAATCATCAAACATTTTAATTGCAAATCTCCTTCTAAAACTTTTTTGATCATACTCTTGAATAAGGAATTTTAGAACACATTCTCATTCCTCTCAAGAGCCGAAAGTCTAAGGGATCTTCATCACCCTTGGAAGTTTCAATTCGATTCACCCCTTCCCTAACATGCCTGGCCTTTGTCATTCACACAAGCAAGCAGATAGTGCAAGACTTTTCCACCATCATTGAGAAATATCAACCATTTCCCCTTGTTCTTGGATCCATCCACTTAAGAGCTCACACATCTGCAAGTTACACCATCGTTTCACCCATTCTACAACTTCAATCCATTCATCCACTCTTCAAAAACCATTTGGAGTTGATCAGGGGCTTGATCCTCATCAGAATCACATCACTTAAGGTGGACGTTGGATTCGTGTAAGTTTGAACTCTGAATAAAAAGTTACGAACAATTTAGTGGGGACATGTCAAGTTTATCGGCCAGTTAAAATCATCATTCTAAACAGAGCCCTGGTGCTCCTTGAGTAAATGCTTATAAACGAAGCATAATGCATGGCATCACACAGTTTGGGATACATTGGTTTACTTGGAGACTTTGTCCTTAGCTCTTTCAGTCTCAAATGTTGTTACAATATAGAAAATTGAGCTAGCTTAACGAGGGCATTGGATTAGTGTCTTTATGAACTCTAAATCAAAAGTTATGGAAGATTTAGTGCATACATGTCACGGTGATTGGCCAGTTAAAATGATCATTCTAAACTGATCATTGGTGCTCTTTGAGTAAAGGCCTATAAACGAAGCACAATGAAAGGCATTACGCTGTTTCGGATACAATTGATTACTTGGAGGCTTTTTCGTAGCTCTTTCAGTCTCAAATGTTATCAGAATAGAAAATTGAGTTAGCTTAACGTGGGCGTTGGACTCATGTCATTTTGAGCTCCCAATCAAAAGTTAGAAAAGATTTAGTGCGGGCATGTCAAGTTGATCAGCTAGTTAAAATGATCATTCTAAACTGATAATTGGTGCGCCTTGAGTAAAGGCTTATAAATGAGGAATAATGCATGGCATCACGCTGTTTAGGTACATTGGATTACTTGGAGCCTTTTTCGTAGCTCTTTCAATTTCAAATATTGTCACAATGGAAACTTGAACTAGCTTAATGTGGGGATTGGACTCATGTCATTTTGAGCTCTAAATCAAAAGTTAAAGACGATTTAATGAAGACATGTCAAGTTCATCGGATAGTTAAAATGATCATCTTAAACTGATCATTAGTGCTCCTTGAGTAAAGGCTTATAAATTAATCATAATGCATGGCATCACACATTTTGGGATAGATTGGAATACTTGGAGGCTTTGTCGTAGCTATTTCGGTCCTATATTTTATCACAATATAGAAAATTGAGCTAGCTTAACGTGGGTGTTAGATTCGTGTCATTTGAAGCCTCAATCAAAATTACGGAAGATTTAGTGCGGACATGTCAAGTTGATCAACAAGTTATAATGATCATTCTAATCTGATCATTGGTGCTTCTTGAGTAAAAGGATATAAAGGAAGCATAATGCATGGCATCATGCAGCTTGGGATACATTAAATTACATGGAGGCTTTGTCGTAGCTGTTTCATCTTCAAATGTTGTGACAATACTGAAAATTTAGCTAGATTAACTTAAGCGTTGGATTCGTGTCAATCATCTAAATCAAAAAGCTACTGGCGATTTATTGCGTACATGTGAAGTTGATCGTTTAGTTAAAATGATCATTCTAAACTGATCATTGATGCTTGTTGAGTAAAGGCTTATAAATAAACTATAATGTATGGCATCACGCAGTTTGGGATACATTGGATTACTTGGAGGCTTTGTCATAGCTCTCTCAGTCTTAAATGTTGTCGCAAAATAGAAAATTGAGCTAATTTAACGTGGGCATTGGATTCGTGTCATTCGGAACTCTAAATCAAATAGTTAAAGACGATTTAGTTCAGACATGTCAAGTTGATTAGCTAGGTAAAACTGATCATTGGTGCTTGTTGAGTAAAGGTTTATATATGAAGCATAATGCATGGCATCACGCAGTTTGGGATACATTGGATTACTTGGGAGCTTTTTCGTAGCTCTTTCAGTCTCAAATATTGTCAAATATGGAAAATAAGCTAGCTTAACGTGGGTGTTGACATGATGTCATTATGAGCACTAAATTGAAAGTTAAACACAGTTTGGTGCAAACATGTAAAGTTCATCAGCTAGTTAAAATGATCATTCTAAACTGATCATTGTTGCTCCTTGAGTAATGGCTTATAAATGAATCATAATGCATGGCATCACAAAGTTTGCGATAGATTGGATTACTTGGAGGTTTTGTCGTAGCTATTTTTTGTCTTACGTTTTGTCACAAGATAGAAAGTAAAGCTTGCTTAACCTGGGCGTTGATTCGTGTCATTTAAACTATAAATTAAATTATGTACGATTTAGTGCGAACATGTCAAGTTGATCGGCCAGTTAAAATGATTATTCTAAACTGATCATTGGTGCTCCTTGAGTAAAAGGTCATAAATGAAGCATAATGCATGGCATCACGCAATTTGGGATAGATTGGATTACCTGGAGGCTTTGTCATAGCTTTTTTCAGTCTCATATGTTGTCACAATATAGAAAATTGAAGTAGCTTAATGCAATAAGTTACGGATGATCTAGTGCAGACATGTAAAGTAACAGACGATTTAGTGCCGACATGTAAAGTTGATCGTCTAGTTAAAATGATCATTCTAAACTGATCGTTGGTGCTATTTGGGTAAAGACTTGCAAATGAAGTACAATGAATACCATCACGTAGTTTGGGATACATTGGATTACTTGGAGGCTTTGTCCTAGCTCTCTCTGTCTTAAATTTTGTCACAATATAGAAAATTGAGCTAGGTTAACATGGGCATTGGATTCGTGTCATTGTGAACTCTAAATCAAAACGTTAAGGAAGATTTAGTGCAGGTATGTCAAGTTGATTAGATTGTTAAAATGATCATTCTAAAACTGATCATTGGTGCTACTTGAGTGAAGGCTTATAAATGAAGCATAATGCATGGCATCACGCAGTTTGGGATACATTAGATTACTTGGGGGCTTTTTCGTTGTTCTTTCAGTTTCAAATGTTGTCAAATATGGAAAATTAAGCTAGCTTAACGTGGGCATCAGAATCATGTCATTTTGAGCACTAAATAGAAAGTTAAAGACGGTTTAGTGCGGACATGTCAAGTTCATCAGCTAGTTCAATGATCATTATAAAGTGATCATTGGTGCTCCTTGAGTAAAGACTTATAAATGAAGCATATTTCTTAGCATCACACAGTTTGGGATAGATTGGATTACTTGGAGGCTATGTCCTTGCTATTTCGATCATTTTATAACAATATAGAAAATTGACCTAGCGTTACGTGGGCAGCATTGGATTCGTGTCATTCTGAATTCTAAATCAAAAAGTTAAAAACGATTTAGTGCGGATATGTCAAGTTGATAGGTATTTAAAATGATCATTTTATACTGATCAATGGTGCTCCTTGAGTAAAGGTTTATAAATGAAGTATAATGCATGGCATCAAGCAATTTGGGATACATTGGATTACGAGGAGGCTTTATCGTAGATCTTTCACTCTCAAATGTTTTCAAAATATAGAAACTTGAGCTAGTTTAACTTGGGCGTTGGATTCATGTCATTATGACCTCTGAATCAATAGTTATAGACGATTTAGTTCGGACATATCAAGTTGATTGTTCAGTTATAGTGATCCTTCTAAACTGATCATTGGTGCTCCTTTAGTAAAGGCTTATAAATGAAGCATATGGCATGACATCATGCAGTTTGGGATACATTGGATTACTTGGAGGCTTTGTAGTAGCTCTTTCAGTCTCAAATGTTGTCACAATATAAAAAATTAAGCTAGATTAACGTGGGTGTTGTCATTTTGAGCTCTAAATCAAAAGTTAAAGACGATTTCGTGCGTACATGTTAAGTTGATCAGCTAATTAAAATGGCCATTCTAAACTGATCATTTGTGCTTCTTGAGTAAAGGCTTATAAATGAATCATAATACATGGCATCACATAGTTTGGGATATATTGGATTACATGGGGGCTTTTCGTAGCTCTTTCAGTCTCAACTGTTTTCAAATATGCTAGCTTAATGTGGGCATTGGAATCATGTCATTTTGAGCTTTAAATCAAAAGTCAAAAACGATTTAGTGCGGACATGTCAAGTTCATCAGCTAGTTAAAATGATAATCTTAAACTGATCAATGATGCGCCTTGAGTATAGGCTTATAAATGAAGCATAATGGATGGCATCACGTAGTTTGGGATAGATTAGATTATTTGTAGGCTTTGTTGTAGATGTTTCGCTCTTAAATTTTGTCATAATATTGAAAATTGATATGGCTTAACGTGGGTGTTGGATTCGTGTCATTTTGAACTCTAAATCAAACCTTACGAATGATTTAGTACGGGCATGTCAAGTTAATCCGCCAGTTAAAAATGATCATTCTAAACTTATCATTGGCGCTCATTGAGTAAAGGCTTATAAATGAAACATAATGCATGGTATCACGCAGTTCAAGATAGATTGGATTAGTTGGAGGCTTTGTCATAGCTCTTTCGTTCTCAAATGTTGTCACAATATAGAAAATTGAGCTAGTTTAACATGGGCGTTGAATTTGTGTCATTTTGAATTCTAAATAAAAAATACGAAAGATTTAGTGCGGACATGTCAAGTTGATCGGAAAGTTAAAATGATCATTCTAAACTGACCATTGGTGCTCTTTGGGTGAAGGCTTATAAATGAAGCAAACTGGATGGCATCACACAGTGTGGGATACATTAGATCACTTGGAGGCTTTGCCATAGCTCTTCAACTTTCAAATGTTGCCGCGATATGGAAAATTGAGGTAGCTTAACGTGGGCATTAGATTCCTGTCATTCTGAACTCTATATGAAAAGTTACAGACGATTAAGTGCAGACATGTCAAATTGATTGGTTAGTTAAAATGACATTCTAAACTGATCATTGGTGCTCCTTGAGTAAAGACTTATAAATGACGCATACTGCATGGCATCACGCAGTTTGGGATAGATCGGATTACTTGGAGGCTTTTTCATGGCTATTTCGGTGTTAAACTCTTTTCGCAATATAGGAAATTGAGCTAGCTTAATGTGGGCGTTAGATTTGTATCATTCTGAACTCTAAATCAAAAGTTACGGATAATTTAGTGCAGACCTGTCAAGTTGATCGGCCTGTTAAAATGATTATTCTAACCTGATCATTGGTGCTGCTTAAGTAAAACCTTATAAATGCATGGCATCACGCAGTTTAGGTTACATTGGATTACTTGGAAGCTTTTTCTTAGCTCTTTAAGCCTCAAATGTTGTCACAATACGGAAATTGGAGCTAGCTTAATGTGGGCATTGGATTTGTGTCATTCTGAACTCTAAATCGGAAGTTGTGGACGATTTAGTGCATACATATCAAATTGATCGGCCAGTTAAAATGATCATTCTCAACTGATCATTGGTGCTGCTTGAGTAAAAGCATATGAATATTGAGTTAAATCCGAGGTGTTCCCTATTGAGTTAAATATTGTGCCCTTCAGAAATATTGAGTTAAAGCATATAAATATTGAGCCTCCAGAAATGGTCGTCGGAGTTTTCTAAGATTGAGTTAAATCCGAGGTGTCCGCATTCAATATTTGACTGACCCGACTGTTGTGTTCATCGGAGGAACTATCGGAGATCTCTTGGAATCTGAATTCACCGCTGACGGTTCTCATCGTGTGGAATTCGTTTGAGTAAGGGTGTTGTTGATCCCACTTTGATTCCAATGTATATTTCGTTTTTGAGAAGCCAATGTTATCTTGAAGCTTCGGTATGAAAAATTACATCTTTTTGCACTCAATGTGGCCTGATTTCACATGATGTGCCGGACTGCTCTTCATCAACCGCCTCTCCTCCTCTGGAAGATGACCCTCAGAATGATGAAGACAATTCCAGAAATGATGGGAACAATTCTGGAAACCAACCTCCTCCAGGTCCCTCCAATTCCGGCAACCAATCTTTTCCTCCAAATGCGATTCCAACTCCCAGAAATGATGAAGTCCCCGATGCTAAACGTAGGAAAGCAAATCCTCCAAATCTCACTTCACCTGCTCCAGGTTTGGTTCTTGCTTACAAAAATGCAATATTTGAACATTTTCAAATATTATTTCTATATATTGGTATCGGTTCACATCGTAGTGATATGGAAAATAGCCTTCAATTGAATCGGTTCTTGTGTGGAATTTTAAAGCACATTTACGGATTGATGAGTATGCAGTTTATGTGCTTTAGGAATCGTGTTCTATCTGTATGATGCTGATGATTGTAAGCTGTCCAGGTGAAGGTGTGGTGGGCCTCAAACCACCAGGAATTAAATGAACATTGCGTTTTGAAACTGTCGGGGTCTAGGAGGGTTTCTGTTAGTTCGACACCTAAAGGGAATAAAGAAGGATTATTCCCCGGACATACTCTTTCTAGTGGAAACAAAAAATAATAATAATGTAGTTCACGATGTTGCCGCTATTTTAAATTATGATTGTGTAATGTGTATTCGTCCGAAAGGATTAAGTGGAGGTTTAGCTTTGTTGTGGAAAAATCTATTAATGTTTCTGATGAATGACTTATCGATTGTAAAATCAACACTAAAGGATTTGACTTTTATTTCTCATGTGTTTATGGGCATCCAATACGTAAATTTAGAAATAATCTTTGGGAAAGTTTACAATGTGTTGCTCAATTAAGAAAAGGACCTTGGTTAATGTGTAGAGATTTAAACGAAATTCTACATTTAAATTACTGAAGGTGGTGACGTCAGAGAACCATGGAGTCGGTTTGATTTTCAAAACATGGTCTCAACATGTATGATTTCAGATCTACATTTTACGGGGAGTAATATGACATAGGAAGGCAGAAGAAATAAATTCTTGAATCAGGGCTGGATAGATAGAGCAATGGGGAATGCAGAAGAAATAAATTCTTGAATCAGGGCTGGATAGATAGAGCAATGGGGAATGCAGAATAGAAGGCTCTTTATCCTGCATCCTCTGTTGAGTATTTAGCCTTAATTGATTCTGATCATAGACCAGGGATTATTAAAAGTAGGAAAACTTCGGAATATGGGAAAAGACTGTTCCGATATGATCCTTGTTGGATTCATCATGAAGAGTTTTCAAGTCTTATTCAAAATAGTTGGAATAATTTTTCTGACATCTCTGATCCGGTTTTACTGACTAGAATGAGTACTTGCTGTAAACAGAAATCAGTATGGAAGAGGAATAATATGGTCAATTCTAATACTCGAATACAAGAGTTAACCTCCGAGATCGATTTGGCCAAAACAAAGCTCTAATTCTTCCGTAAATGATATCTCCACTTTGAAAAAACAGTTGTGCAAAGCTTATTCTGCTGAGGAAACTTATTGGAAAATTAAAGGTCGAAATCAATGATTAAAAGAGGGAGATCGGAATACCCGTTTCTTTCACACAGTTACTAAGAATCAATGATCATAGAATAATATCATTTCCATCAAAAATAGTGTTGGTGGTGATGTTGTTTATAATGAAGTGATTACCCAAGAAGTTCAAACATATTTCTCAAATCTATTTAAATCAACTAAAATTGGAAATATGGATTCAGTTCTTCAACATGTTAGGCAAGTTGTCTCTGATGATATGAATCTGGATTTGATAAAAACCAGTTTCAAGAGAAAAAATTTTCGAAACCATTTCATCAATAGGAACCAATAAAGCCCCTGGTCCAGATGGATTTACTGCCTCTGTTTTCCAATAACATTGGAACATTGTTAGAAACTCTGTTTTTGAGGAACTTCAAAGATTTTTCAACTTAGTTTGTATGATTTATGATCATACAAACATATGCTTAATTCCAAAGGTGGATTCTCCAGTAACTATTACCGATTCTAGGCCGATATCCCTTTCTAATGTTTCTTACAAAATTATCTCTAAAGTCGTAGTTATTAGATTACAGAAGATCCTCGATGCCTTAGTTTTGGAAAATCAAACAGCATTTATTCTTGGTGTGTCAATTTGTGATAACGTCCTCATTGCACATGAAGCCCTGCACTCTTTAAGGACCCATGACATTTGTGCAAAATCTTTTATGGCGGTTAAAATGGATATAAGTAAAGCCAATGATCATATTGAATGACAATTTTTAGAAACTATTCTTCTAAAAAAAAATTTTCCCATTCAATGGGTCTAGTGGATTATACAGTGTATATCTACGGTTTCTTATTCAGTTCTTGTTAATGGGAGTCCATATCATTTTTTCAAACCACAATGCGGTTTAAGACAGGGTAACCCTCTCTCACCGTATCTTTTCATACTGTGTGTGTGGATGTTCTCAGTTCTATGCTTCACAATGCATGGAGGAATTGTCCATTCAACCTTTAAGAATAAGTAGAAATGGCCCCACTTTTCTCATCTCTTATTTGCTGATGATTCTCTATTTTTTTGTCAGCGCTGATAGAACTAATGTTATAACTCTGAAAAATATATTCGAAGAGTATGGCAGAGTATCCTGACAAATAATTAGTTATGAAAAATCTTCAATTATTTTTGGTAACAAATTATTCTCGCATGCAAGATCAGCTATTCATCACATGTTGAGAATATCAAATGTTGGGGGCAGTTGAAAGTATTTGGGGTTACCTGAATAATTTGACATACTAAAAAGATATATGTTACGTTACATTTATGACATAGTATCATCACGAATATCGGGATGAAAATGCAAATTTCTATCTCTAGCTGGGAAAGAAACTCTGATTAAATTTGTTGCTTTTGCTTTGCCAGTATATTCGATGAATGTGTTCAAGCTTCGTAAAGTTATCTGCAATATTATCAACAAATCATTATCTTGGTTCTTGTGGGGCTCCTCGGAAAACAATTGGAAAATATCATGGGTTTCTTAGAAAAAGATGGCTACACCAAAATTAGACAATGGTTTGGGATTTTGCGATTTACAAAAATTTAATCAAGCTCTCTTAGGTAATCAGTGCTGAGAAATTATCGGGAGACCGGATTGCCTTCTTTCCAGAATTTTAAAGAGTTGATATTACAGTAAAGGGAATCTCTTATCAGCTACGAAAGGAAACCGTCCATCTTTTGGTTGGCAGTCAATTCTATATGGATGGGATTTATTAAATTCGGGTCTTCATCGTTTGATTGGTAATGGCACATCTACATGCATTGGAGATAAAAAAAATTCGCTTCCTATGTACCTGGCCCGTGCACCTAAATTATTACGCTATACGAATCCTCTTCTTACAGTGGATGTACTTTTAAATAAATCTACTGGAAAATGTAAGAGGATCATCATCTTATTTTTAAGATCTATCTCCCAACAAGTGCTACATTGGATGGTTGGTTTTGGAAGCATTCTTCTAATGGTTTATATTCAGTCAAGTCTGGATATCGGAGTGCAGTTGAAGCTGTTAATAATTCCTCTCGTGACCCCCAGCCAATTCTTTCTAATTTTCCGGATCTAGCTAAAGACATTTGGTCCATTGAGGTGGCTCCAAAGAACAAACATTTCTTATGGTGTCTATTACCACAACATCTCCCACTATAAACGCATTTATTTTCAAGGAAAACAATAACTGACAATAAATGTCCTCGATGTTGTGATTCCGGAGAAACAGAGATTCATCTATTTTCCAATGTTCTTATGCTCAAATGATATGGAGAAAATTGGGTATTTGAACTACTACCAGTTTCAACTCTTCAAGACAATGTCAGATTTTTGATATCAAGCTACAATAATTTTGATTCTACATCAACAGAAAAATACTTGCCGTTTCACATCCTTTGGCGTATTTGGAAAAGTAGAAATGTGCTTATTTTCTTACGATAAGGATAACTCTGTTATTCTTTACTCCAAAACTGTCAAGATGATGTTCAAGAGTGGCTATGTTCACTGGAGAAATTCAATGAATAACATACTTCCCGAAATGTTGTTTTTAATAGGCACTGGAAAAGTCCGCAGCAGGGATGGGACAAAAGTAACTATTATGCTGTCCATAAGGATGGAAATGCGACTTCAGGTCTTGGGTGGATTATACGAAATGATTTAGGGTTTTTTATTCAAGCTGGTGTGGGTAAATTCCAAGGACGATATATGGTTATTGAAGCATAATTTTCGGCTTTGATATGGGCTCTCCAACCTACATGGTCGTTGGGATATCATAAGGTTAGTTTCGAAGGAGATAATTTAGCCTTAAATATGCTTCTCCAACATTGCGGTGTTAATTTACAATGTTATCATTACACCTCATACAATTAACCAATGGATTCTAAAATTTGATGCTATCCAGTTTCTTCATCAACCACGTTTAATGAAGCTGCTGATGCATTGGCGAAGGCTTCTATATTATCACCGGTCGATTGGAGTTTACTTGATATTTGTCCATCTTTTTTACGATCTATTGTAATTCACGATATTTCTCATTAATAAAATTATTATGTTGGAAAGAAATGATCATTCTAATAGTATCATTGGTGTTCCTTGATTAAAAGCTTATAAATGAAGCATAATGCATGGCATCACGCAGTTTGGAATGCATTGGATTACTTGGAGAGTTTGTCATAACTCTTTCAAGTCTCAAATGTTATCATAATATAGAAAATTGAACTAGATTAACTGGGTGTTCGATTCGTGTTATTCTACACTCTAATTCAAAAGTTACGGAGGATTTAGTGCGGACATGTCAAGTTGATCAGCTAGTTAAGATGATCACTATAAACTGATCATCGGTGCTCCTTGAGTAAAGGCAAATAATGAAGCATAATGTACGGCATCACCCAGTTTGGGATAGATTGGATTAGTTAGAGGATTTGTAATAGGTATTTCGGTTTAAATTTTGCCACAATATAGAAAATTGAGCTAGCTTAACGTAGGCGTTGGATTCGTGTCATTTTGAATTCTAAATCAAAAGTTACAAAATATTTAGTGCAGACATGTGAAGTGGATCGGCCAATTAAAATAATCATTCTAAAATGTCGTTGGTGCTTCTTGAGTAAAGGCTTATAAATGAATCATAATGCATGTCTTCATGCAGTTTGGGATACATTGGATTACTTGGAGGATTTGTCGTTGCTTTTTCAGTCACAAATGTTGTCGAAATATGGAACATTGAGCTAGATTAACGTGGGCGTTGGATTCATGTTATTTTGATCTCTGAATCAAAAGTTTAAGATGATTTAGTGCAGGCATTTCAAGTTGATCATCTAGTTAAAAATTATCATTCTAAATTAATCATAGGTGCTCATTAAGTAAAGGCTTATAAATGGAGCATAATGCATAGCATCACGCAGTGTGGGATAGATTGGATTACTTGGAAACTTTTTCATAGTTATTTCGATCATAAATTTTGACACAATATAGAAAATTGAGCTAGCTTAACGTGGGCGTTTGATTCTGTCATTTTGAACTCAAAATCAAAAGTTACAGACAAATTACGGCCGCCATGTCAAGTTGATCGGACAGTTAAAATGATCATTCTAAACTGATCATTGGTGCTCCTTAAGTAAAGGCTTATAAAGTAAGCATAACGCATTGCATCACACTTTTTGGGATAGATTGAATTAATTGGAGACTTTATCATAGCTATTTTGGTCTTTGAATTTTGTCACAATATAGAAAATTGAGCTAGCTTAACGTTGGCTTTGGATTCGTGTCATTTTGAACTCTATATCAATAGTTACAAACGATTTATTGTGCACATGTCAAGTTGATCGGCAGTTAAAATGAACATTCTAAAGTGATCATTGGTACTCCTTGAGTAAAGGCTTATGAATGAAGCATAATGCATGGCATCACACAGTTTGAGAAACATGGGATTACTTTGAGGCTTTGTCGTAGCTCTTTCAGTCTCAAATATTGTTATCATATAGAAAATTGAGCTAGTTTAAGGTGGGCTTTGAATTCGTGTTATTCCGAACTCTAAATAAAAAATTACACACGATTTAGTGGGGATATGTCAAGTTGATCGGCCAGTTAAAATGATCATTCGAAACGATCATTAGTGCTCCTTGAGTAAAGGCTTATAAATGAAGCATAATGCATGCCATCACGTATGGGATAGATTGGATTACTTGGAGGTTTTTTCATACCTCTTTCATTCTTAAATGTTGCACAATATGGAATATTGAGCTAGTTTAATGAGGGTGTTGGGCTCATGTCATTTTAGGCTCTAAATCAAAGGTTAAAAACGATTTATTGCAGACATGTCAAGTCAATCAGCAAGTTAGCATGATCATTTTAAAATTGGTAGTCCTTGAGTAAATACTTATAAACGAAGCATAATGCATGGCATCATGCATTTTGGTATAGATTAGATTAATTGGAGGCTTTGTCGTAGGTATTTCACTCTTATATTTTGTCATAATATAGAAAATTGAGCTTGTTTAATGTGAAGGTTGGATTTGTGTGAATTCTAAATCAAAAGTTATAGACAATGCAGTGCAGACATGTCAAGTTGATCAGCTAGTTTATTTTGCCAACAAAAGAATTTATTAATTGTTAATATCATGGTTTACAACCGCTAATAAAAATAGAGGACAAGATTGAAATAAATTCCAATCAACATTAGTATGAATCAAAGTAGAAGCTAATAAATCTGCTGTGTGATTGCTTGATCGAGGTTGATAAACGAACTTGATCCCCTGGAACTTCGTAGTCCATTGTAGTATCGTCCGTACATAATGTTGTAGTTGTAGGTTACATGTTTTGTGATTGATGAGATTATTGAGTGTAGAGTTATCTCCTTCAAAAATCACAAAACGATACCCTAAAGACCATGTTATTTGAATAGCCCAAAGTAGTGCTGTAAATTCAGCTTGGATAACCGTATAACGGCCCTGGAACTTCCCTCTGCCCGCTTGTAAAAATAAACGTTGATCGTCACGTATAATCCAGCCCAACCCTGGGGGAGTATTACTAGTCCGATGTGCCGCATTGTAATTACATTTTATCCAATTTGTTGGAGGAGTCTTCCAAGAACGAATAGTATGTGAAGTTATAGTATGCGAAGCATCTGTGGCTGAAGATTGAACATTGTTCATCACCATTAGACCAATCCACTCATTAACATCCTCTATACATTTCCCAAGGAGAGTATCATCCAGAATATTCTTGTTACAAAAAAATAATTCATTCATGGATTTCCAAAGATGCCAAATAATGAAGAAGGGAAGATACTTTTGTGGTGCTTCTTCAAGGCATTGACCGTAGCTAGCGAATAAAAAACTCATGTTGTCTTGTATAGTTGAATTAGCGTCACAAATGGAGGATGTTAAAATACCCAACTTTCTCCATATCCTTTGTGCATAGGGACATAGGGAAAAGGTATGAAGCTCATTTTCATCTGAATCACAACATCGGATACATTTCTGATCCGTAATGATTTTCCGATGATATAAATGTGATTTTAAAGACAAATCTCGAGACAGAAATCGCCATAAAAAGTGTTTGAGCTTTGGTGGAATAGTAATGGACCAGATGGCTTTACCGAGATCTTTATGTTATATAAATGGAGGAAGACATACATTTGAAGTGTCAAAATACCCATCTATCGCATGACAATAACTTGATTTCACTGAGTACATACCATTGTTTGTAAATTTCTGAAACCATTCATCAGCAAACGGAGGAAAAAAGGAAGATTTTATATATTAAATGATGGTCTTCTTTCTCAATGAGATCTTGAATGATATCCTTTTTTCAGAGACCTGTGTCCTGATTAATGAGGATGTCCAGTTTGAGTGTAGGATTTGTATACGGTAGTAACCGCGGAGGACGAGAGGGTGTAAGCGGTAACCAATTTGAGTCCCCGGTCAATATAGAGGAACCATTCCCAATAGACCGTTGAATACCGGATTTAAGTAACAACCTGCCATGTAATATTTGATTTCCATCCATAGGAAGGTTGGGAGCCCTTATTTGCTGAAAGAAAATCCCCGTTTCGAAAATATCGGTGTTTATGGATTTGTGAAATTAGACTGTTTGGCCGTTGTAGTATTTTCCAACATTGGTTTGCTAGTAGAGCTTGATTAAAAATTTGGAAATCACGAAAACCTAATCCACCAATAATCTTTGGCGTTGCCACTTTCTTCCACGAAATCCATGACATTTTACGTTGAGAATTAGATGATCCCCACCAAAACTGGGACAATGCTTTATCCATTAGATGACAAATGTCTTTTTCCAATTTGAACACATTCATAGAATAGGCTGGCATCGCAAAACCCACGGATTTGATTACGATCTCTTTACTAGCTTGTGATAGAAACTTAGATCGCCATCCACATATACATGCTTGAATCCTATCCATATTATATTTGAACCTTTGTCTTTTGTTGATCAGTTAGTTAAAATGATCATTTTAAACGTTTTATTGATGCTCCTTGAATAATGGTTTACAGATAGGGATGTTAATATGGGTTTTTAAGCCCAGCCCAACCTAACCCTAAATTAACCATAATCCTATTTTAGTCCACCAAAATTTAAGAAATTGGATTCCACCCTTTATAACCCATTTTAAAAACTATTAATTTTTTCATCCTTTTATATATGTTATTGTTATTAATTTGGTTAGAAAATTAATATATTTTATTAAATTAACTAAAAATACTATTAAATGCGTGAAACACAATTATTTTTCTTTTCATAATTTACATATACAACGATTAATATTAAAAAAATTTAAATAAAAATTTAAATTATATAAATATTAATTTATATTTACTAATAAATAATATTATATAATTTATAAATATATTTACCCACGCCGCGTGGGTATAAATCTTATATACATATATTCTTATCCATCCTTTTAAATTTACAAAATTGCTATTGATGGATCCCTTTCATCCAATGTATACTTGTCTTTTTAACCCGATTCTAACTTTTGGTTTATATTGATTTGGATTCGAGAGTTACACTAATGTTTAGAGTTTTGACTGTATATTCAAATCATATTTTTGTTTATATGATTGTTGGTGTTTAGAATCAAGTTCCAAAAAAAGTTTTTTTTAATGTATATTTCTATAACTATATTAATTACGAGATAAAATTGTAAGTGAAAATAATTTTGAACATTTAAATTATTTAATGCATGAATAACAAATTTTCTATGGTACTTAGAGAATACTTTTTTTACACTACATAAAAACAAGGACTTTGCGACCACACACGCTATTCACAAAATCTTCGTTGCAAAATTTTTTAGTCGCAAATTAGTGGCACTTTAACGATTGATTTGCGAGCACTATAATAGTGGTATAATTTGCGACTGATTTGCTACCACACACGCTATTCACAAAATCTTCGTCGCAAAATTTTTTAGTCGCAAATCAGTGGCACTTTAGCGATTGATTTGCGAGCACTATAATAGTGGTATAATTTGCGACCCAACATTGGTGACTGTATTTGTGAATACTTTGCAACTGGATTTTAGTAACAAATTTTGCTATTACTTTGCAACTAAATATGTGTTTGTAAAAGTCGTAGTCGCATATCAGTCACAAAAGTTTGTAACTGATTTGCGACCATAGTGCAAGATGTGGTCTCAAATAAGTCACAAGAGTTTGCGACTTATTTGCGACTACGTTATATATTCAGTCGCAAATCAGTCGCAAATCAGTCACAAATAATTATGACTGATTTGCGACTGAGGATGAATTTCTCAGAAAAAATAGTTGTATTCGCAAAGTAGTCAGAAATATTTGTTACTGATTTGCGACTACATGTTAATCTTTTTTAAAAAAAATAGATGTAGTCGCAAATTGGTCACAAATAAGGTGAGACTAATTTGCGACTGATTTACGACTACAATCGAAGTAGCTTTAAAAAAATTAATTAAAATATTTTGAAAATAAAATTAAAAATTATTATTTATTAAAAATTAATTTGTATTATTGCTATTAATTAATTAATAATGAATATAATTTTTAATATTAGTTTTAAAATATTTTGTTTAAATAAATTATTTTGTAATTATAAATATTCTTATAATTAAATAATAAATAAATTGTATTAATTTATTATTTTATAAAATAAAAAGAAATTTAAAAAATTTTAAATTTTATTTAATAAAATTTAATTTACAAAAAAAGAAATTTAATTCTCCAACGGAGGGAATTGAAAATCCAATGGCGAAAATGTTGGTAAAGTGTTCGACGTTTCACCTGGGCCATCATTATCCCCCATAAAAGAGGGGATACGGGATCCATCTGTTGGAAATAGCGGACGAGCATCTCCAAGTTGTTAATCGTCTTTTGATTTTCTTTTTGCACTTCATGCATCTTCCAATTCGATTCCAGAATTTGGACGTTTTGTTATTCAATACGCACGTTGATTGCATTTTCTTATTTGATTCGGCGCTACACAGCTAAGAGTTGCTCTTGAAGCACAACGTAATCGGCGCTAGTGGATTGCAAGCCACTACACCTACCCGACCCGTGTATGTGGTTCAGGGTACCGAGTACGTAAAGATGGCCTCAGTCATCCGCAACGGAAGACTACAAAAAACAATTAGAATAAAATTAAAAGACTACAAAAAATAATTAGAATAAATATATTGAACTTAATGTACATAAACAAAATTTTAAAAAATAAATTTTGTTACCTGAATGAAGATCTCATTCTTCTCTTCTTGGGTTAGCTCAATTCGTCGGGAAGTACCGTCAGATGTTTTTATTGCATCGACCTCCATGATCGCCATCTTTTCTTGTATGTTGCGTAGTATGCTTTACAGATTTGTTTAACATTCAAATCCACATACGAACCATCCGGCGGAGTGTGAGTCTTTATAAAGACTTCACTAATTGAGACCGGTCGTCCCAAATTATTAAATAACAATTAAATTTATATTTAAATTTAAATATTTTAAATTACTTCCCATTTGCTGGTTGATCTGGATGTAAGATTTTTGACCCGACAAATGCTTGTGCGGACCAAGGTCATCCCGAGCGGAGTTGCGTTTATTAAAGGACTTGTTACTCCTCTCGTTTCACGTTTCTTGTCCCCTGTAGTCTATCATTATTTTATACAGATTTGGGGAAATCCACCTTGGACGTTTGCCGGTTGTATGAACTGTGCTCACCATCCCTTTCATTCGTCTTACACATATGGAGTCAAACTCCTTCCATACCACCGGGGTGACGATTATGATCTCAGGTGTACGATTGCTTCGAATTTTATAATATATTATTAGTCTTAATAATTTTTAAATTTTATGAAATAAAAAATTATAAAAAAGTTTACTTGCCGCAAATTCGATGAAATATTTTTCATACCGTTCAGCTGGTACGACCATCCAACTGTAGTATGAGCCGTCAAATTTATTTTTCAAAATTTATGAAATTTGACGGGTTATTGCCCCTTTGTCCCAGTCAAACCTGATTAATTACAAATATTTAATTGTAAATTTAAATTATTTATTTACAATTTATATAAATTATTATAAAAATAAAATTAAAAACTTACCATGTTGTGTTCAGTGTTGGTACAGTAGACAGTACTGTCTAGTACTTGTCCCGCCCTGGGATTTGTAACAAACTATCAAATGTGATAGTTTGTTCCTCCATTTCCATTTTAGATGGCGGAACATATTACTCCTCATGCTCCTCGGATTCCTGAAACGGTGGGGCAGGATCGATTTTAGGAACCGAGTGAGGAGTGAATGTGTACTGTGGAGGGAGGCGGGCTGCCGCTCTATAAGCAAGGATTTACCACAGCCGGAAGACGACGGGATTTGTTGTCTTTCACGACCTCACATCGACCTACCGCTACTTGCCATTGGTTATTGTTTTTTTGGTTGGGAAAGAGGTTTGTGGTTGATAATGCATGGCATCATGCACTTTGGGATACATTGAATTAATTGGAGGCTTTGGCCTACTATTTGCGTCTTAAATATTGTCTTAATATAGAAAATTGAGCTAGCTTAACATGGGTGATGGATTCGTGTATTCTGAACTCTACATCAAAAGTTACACATGATTTAGTGTGTGCATGTCAAGTGTATCAGCTAGCTAAATTGATCATTCTAAACTGATCATTGGTGCTCACTGAACAAAGGTTTACAAATGAAGCATAATGCATGGCATCACGCAGTTTGGGATAAATTGGATTACTTGGAGACTTTTTTGTAGCTATTTTGGTCTTAGATTTTGTCCCAATATAGAAAATTGAGTAGCTTAACGTGGGCGTTGGATTTGCTTTATTCGGAACTCTAAATCAAAAGTTACGCACGATTTAGTGTGGACATGTCAAGTTTATCGGCTACTTAAACTGATCCTTCTGAAATGATCATTGTTGTTCATTGTAAAAAAGTTTACAAATGAAGCATAATGCATTGCACCACTCCGTTTTAGATAGATTGGATTACTTGTAGGCTTTGTCGTAGCTATTTCGCTCCTAAATGCTTTCACAACTTAGAAAATTAAGCTATCTTAACGTGGACGTTGGATTCATGTCATTTTCAATTTTAAATCAAAATTTACACACAATTTAGTGTGTACATGTCAAGTGTATCAGCTAGTTAAACTGATGATTCTAAACTAACCATTGGTGCTCACTGAGCAAAGGTTTACATATGAAGCATAATCCATGGATCACGTAGTTTGGGACAGATTGGTCTACTTGGAGGCTTTTGGTTAGCTATTTTGGTCTTAAATTTTTTCCCAATATAGAAAATTGATGTAGCTTAACATGGGCTTTTGATTCACGTCATTCAGCACTCTAAATCAAAAGATACATACGTTTTAGTGCGGACATGTCAAGTTTATCGGCTAGTTAAATTGATCATTTTAAAATGATCTTGGTGGTCATTGTTCAAAAGTTTACGAATGAAGCAAAATGCATGGCACCACGCAGTTTGAGATAAATTGGATTACTTGTAGCCTTTTCTGTAGCTATTTTAGTCATAAATTTTTCCCAATATTCAAAATTGAGCTAGCTTAACAGTCGTTGGATTCGTGTCATTCTGAACTCTAAATCAAAAGTCATGCACGATTTAGTGCGGGACTTGTCAAGTTTATCGGTTAGTTAAATTGATCATTCTTAATGATACTTGGTGCTCATGGAGTAAAAGTTTACAAATGAAGCATAATGCATGACATCATGTAATTTGGGATAGATTGGATTACTTGTAATCTTTATCGAAGCTATTTCAGTCTTTAATTTTGTCACAATATAGAAAACTGAGCTACCTTAACGTGGGCATTTGATTCGTGTCATTCTAAACTACAAATCAAAAGTGGCGGAGGATTTAGTGCGGACATCTCAAGTTTATCGGTTAGATAAACTTATCATTTCAAACCAATCATTGATGCTCGTTGAGCAAAGGTTTACAAATGATGCATAATTCATGGCATCATAGAGTTTGGGATAGATTGGATTACCTGTAGGCTTTGTCGTAGGTATTTCCGTCCTAAATTTTGTCTGAATATAGAAAATTGAGCTCAGTTAACGTGGGCATTGGATTTGTGTATTATGAACTCGAAATCAAGAGTTAAAGAAAATTTAGTGCGTACATATCAAGTGTATCAGGTAGTTAAATTGATCATTCTAAACTCATCATTGGTGCTCACTGAACAAGGGTTTAGTAATGAATCATAATGCATTACATCACACAGTTTGAGATAGATTGAATTACTTGGAGGGTTTGTTGTAGCTATTTGCGTCTTAATTTTTGTCTTAATATAGAAAATTGAGCTCGCTTAACGTGGGCGATGGATTCGCTTTATTCGGAACTCTAAATAAAAAGTTACGTACGATTTAGTATGGACATGTCAAGTTTAACAGCTAGTTAAACTGATCCTTCTAAAATGATCTTTGGTGCTGATTGGGCAAAGATTTACAAATGAATCATAATGCATGGCACCACGCAGTTTGAGAAAAATTGGATTATTTGTAGGATTTGTCGTAGCTATTTCGGTCGAAATTTTTATAGAAAATTGAGATAGCTTAACGTGGGCGGTGGATTCGTGTCATTCTGAATTCTAAATCAAAAGTTACACAAAATTTTGTGTGTACATGTCAAGTGTATCAGCTAGTTAAATTGATCATTCTAAACTGATCATTGGTTCTCACTGAGCAAAGGTTTACAAAAGAAACATAATGCATGGAATCACGCAGTTTAGGACAGATTGGCCTGCTTGGAGGCTTTTTGTAGCTATTTTGGTCTTAAATTTTGTCCCAATATAGAAAGTTGAGCTTGCTTAACGTGGTTGTTTGATTCACGTCATTCGGTACTCTAAATCAAAGGTTATGTACGTTTTAGTGCGGACATTTCAAGTTTATCCGCTAGTTAAATTGAACATTTTAAAATGATCATTGGTGCTCATCGTTCAAGGGTTTACAAATGAACCATAATGCATGGCACCACGCAGTTTGAGATATATTGGATTAATTGTAGACTTTGTCGTAGCGATTTTAGTCATTATTTTTCACACTATTCAAAATTCAGGTAGTTTAACAGTTGTTGGATCCGTGTCATTCTGAACTCTAAATCAAAAGTTATACACGATTTATTGCGGACATGTCAAGTTTATCGGCTAGTTAAATTGATCATTGTTAAATGATAATCGGTGCTCATTGAGCAAATGTTTACAAATGAAGCATAATGCATGGCCTCATGCAGTTTGGGATAGATTGGACTACATGTAGGCTTTATCGTAGTTATTTGAGACTTTAATTTCGCCACAATATAGAAAATTGAGCTACCTTAACGTGGGCATTTGATTCGTTGTCATTCTAAACTCCAAATCAAAAGTTACGGATGATTTAGTGCGATCTAAAGTTTATCGGCTAGATAAACTGATCATTCTAAACCGATCATTGATACTCGTTGAGCAAAGGTTTACAAATGAAGCATAATACATGGCATCACGTAGTTTGGGATAGATTGGATTACTTGGAGGCTTTCTCGTAGCTATTTCCGTCTTAAATATTGTCCTAATACAGAAAATTGAGCTAGGTTAACGAGGGAACTAGATTTGTCTATTATGAACTCTACATCAAAAGTTACACATGATTTAATGTGTAGATGTCAAGTTGATCGGACAGTTAAAATGATCATTCTAAACTGATCATTGGTGCTTTTTGAGATATAAATGAAGCATAATGCATGGTATCATGTAGTTTGGGATTGATTGGCTTACGTGGAGGCTTTGTCGTAGCTGTTTAGTCTCAAGTGTTGTCACAATATGGAAAATTGAATTAGCTTAACGTGGGCATTGGATTCATGCCATTTTGAGCTCTTAAACAATAGTTAAATACGATTTAGTGAGGACATGTCAAGTTGATCAGCTAGTTAAAATAAACTCTCTTAACTGATCATTGGTGCTCCTTGAGTAAAGGCTTATAAATGAAGCAATAATTCATGGCATCACACACTTTGGGATAGATTGGCTTACCTGGAGGCTTTATTGTAGCTATTTTGGTATTAAATTTTCTCACAATATAGAAAATGGAGGTAACTTAGCATAGGCATTGGATTCGTGCCATTCTGAACTCTAAATCAAAAGTTACAGACGATTTAGTGCGGATATCTCAAGTTTATCGGCTAGTTAAATTGATCATTTTAATTTGATCATTAATGGTCATTGAAAAAATGTTTAGAAATGAAGCATAATGCACGGAATCATGCAGTGTAAGAATATTGAGATTATAGAGGAGAAATGTGAAGAATTGAATCTGAAAACTCAAAGAGAAGTATGAGAAAATGAGAAATGACTTAGACTTATGGAGAAGAACCTCCTAAGAGTATTTTATACATTGAGTCTTTACAGCCATTTTATAGAGGATTTACAATGTGAACACAAAAGAAAACGAATTCAAACTTGTGGATTAGTTTGAATAGAGGAGGAGCCTGTCAACAACCAATGAGAAGAGAGGAGACAGCATGGGCATGACTGTTTGGTGTGGTTGCCAAGACTGTGTGCAGCATGGGCATGACTGTTTGGTGTGGTTGCCAAGACTGTGTGCAGCATGGGCATGACTTTTTCACCTTGATTCTTCTCCCAAGGTAGCTATTTAACCATTTCAACCATGTGGTTAATAATAACCCATCCTTTTTCATTTCCTTGTTATTCAAACTGAATTTTCGTGCTCACACTTGCCTTGTAGGTCAAGATAGGTCTTATTTGATTTTCCTATGTCAATACTCCCCCTCAAGCTAAAGACTTTGGAATCACCCTAAAGTCTTACGCTTGGGAACCCAAGGCAACACCTCATTAAAAACCTTATTAAGGAAAACCACTTGGGACAAAACCTTAATAAGGGAAAAAGAGTGTGTTGCTCTTGGATTAGGAGACCTTTGATCATGGGTGTGATAAATCAACAAGCCCAAGTTTGCTAAAGATGTTCTTGCAAACTTTGAGACTTGCTGCCTTTGTGAAGATGTCAGCTAGTTGGTCTTCACTCCTTGTATAACATGGCAGAATGGTTCCATCTTGAACTTTCTCCCTAACCTTATGGCAGTCGATCTCTATGTGCTTGGTCCTCTCGTGAAACACTGAGTTTGAAGCTATGTGAATGGCTGCCTGATTATCACAATGGAAGGTAATTGGCCCTGGTTGTGCAATACCGAAATCTTTCAAGAGTGCTTTGAGCCAAGTTACTTCATTTGTCAGCTTCCTCATAGCCCTATATTCTGCTTCAGCACTAGAACATGATACCACCTTCTGCTTCTTAGTCTTCCAAGTGACTAAGTTCCCACCAACGAAGGTGCAATACCCAGTGGTTGATTTCCTATCCACCCTATCACCAGCCCAATCCGCATCACAATACCCGACAATCTCAGTGTTCCCATTCTTGCCCATCCATATACCTTGACCAGGAGATCCTTTGATGTATCTAAGGATCCTTTCTACCATGCTCCAATGATATACAGTAGGCTTTTGCATATGTTGACTTACTTGATTCACAGCAAAACACAAGTCTGGTCGTGTGAGGGTGAGGTAGATCAGCTTCCCAACTAGTCTCCTATACTGAGAAACATCCTTAAATAACTCATCAGCTTTCTCCCCTTTCCGTTGACCTTGTAGCCATCTTCAAGAGGAGTTTTGGCCGGTTTAGCCCCAAGCTTTCCCGTGTCTGTCAACAGATCAAGAGCATACTTTCTTTGGGATAGAAAGAGCCCTTCTTGAGACCGACACACTTCAATACCCAAGAAGTACTTCAACTCTCCAAGATCCTTGATGTCAAATGATCTGTTTAAGAAGGCCTTTGTGGACTGAATTCCTTCCTTATCATCTCCTGTTATGATAAGGTCATCCACATAAACCAAGACCGCCACGATTCCTTTGGAGTTTTGACGAGTGAACAAAGTATGATCTGAATGGGATTTCCTAAACCCATTATCAGTAAGTGTGGAGCTTAATTTGTGATACCAGGCCCTTGGTGACTGCTTCAACCCATATATTGCCTTCCTAAGTCTTAGAACCTGTCCCTCTTTGCAAAAATCTTCAAGGCCTGGTGGTGGAGTCATATACACTTCCTCTTCAAGTTCTCCTTGTAGGAATGCGTTCTTGACATCCATTTGCCATAAGTCCCAAGTCAGATTCATAGCTAGTGAAAGACAACCCTTACAGTGTGTAGCTTAGCCACCGGTGCAAATGTATCAGTATAGTCCTCTCCATATGTCTGAGTGAAACCTCTTGCAACTAGACGTGCCTTGTACCTTTCTATGTCCCCATTGCTCTTATACTTGATGGTGAACACCCACTTGGAACTCACAGCCTTCTTGCCTTTGGGAAGTTCTTGTATATCCCATGTATGATTCCTTTCCATAGCTCCCTTCTCATCTCTTACTGCATCTAACCATTCTTTCTTGCTCTCAGCTTCTTCATAAGTCCTTGGAATCTGACTTTGTTCAATCTTTCCAAGGAATGCTTGATGACTAGATGGCAAGAGGTCAAGGGATCAAACAGCTTGTATGGGATGAGCCACGGCCTGGTTGTTGTAGAATACCCTAGTGTTCCTAAGTCTAGTACTCCTCCTTAAATGCTGAACAGGTGGTGCAGCCTCCTCTACAACCGTTTCCTCTTCCATTTGGTGAATAGGTTCCTCTATACCCACTTCCAAGTCGTCTTGTTCTTGATTTTGGGCCATAGCTTCTTCTTGGATTGGAGTTGGTTCTTGAGTTACCACCCCTTGTTCATTCTCTTGGGTATCTTGTGAACTACTTAAGGTTCTTGTTTCTTCGTGTCTTGAATCCTTTGGCAGATCATTTCCCAAATGATTCAAGAGAAACCTCAAACTCGTAGCCAAATCAGAAGGTGACCTTGAGAGATCCTTCAATCCTTCCCAATCTTTCTGATCATAATAGCTTTGTTCTTCTATGAACTTGACATCTCTAGACACATATGTCCTGTTGTTGCTCGGATCATAGCACTTATAACCCTTTTGTGTTGTCGAATATCCAAGGAACATACACTTGATGCTCTTTGCCTCCAACTTGTTTCTTAGATCACCTGGAACATACACAAAGCACACACACCCAAATACACGTAAATGATCAATGGAAGGTTTAGTTTTATTGAGTACCTCAAATGGGGATATATCTTGCAAGACTTTGGTTGGAATCCGATTGATGAGGTAGCAAGCAACCAAGACTGCATCTCCCCAAAAACTTTTAGGAATATTGGTATGAAACATCATGGATCTTGCTACTTCCATTAAGTGTCGGTTCTTCCTTTCAGCAACTCCATTTTGTTGTGGTGTGTGTGGACAGCTAGTTTGATGTAGTATTCCATGTTTGTTTAGATGAGCTTTGAATCTTTGACTTGTGTATTCCCTCCATTATCTGATCTTAACACTTTGATCTTGGCATTGAATTGATTAGTAACATAATTATGAAAGTTTATAAATGCCTCATAAACCCTATCTTTAGATGGAAGTAATGTAACCCATGTATATTTCGATTTCTCATCTATAAAGGTCACAAAGTATTTATTCCTATCTCTAGACATGTAAGGTGAGGTCCAAACATCGGAATGTACTAAATCAAAGCAATGCTCATAAATTGTAGACGATTTAGGAAAAACAACACGACAATGTTTGCCAAGGATACAAGCCTCACAAACTGAGTGATCATAAGCGACATTAGGAATTATTAAGCTTAAAGCACGAGCATGAGGATGTCCTAATCTAGCATGCCATAAGACATCTTTATTAGCAAAAACACAGGATTTGAAAGCTAAGGAATCCAAATTGCTTGGAGGGTCTTCAAGAACATAGAGCTCATCTTGAGTTACACCACCTCCAAGTATCTTACCACTCTTAATATCCTGAAAGTAAACATTGTTAGGCCCAAATGTAACATTGCAATTGAGGTCTTTAGTAGCCTTTTGACAGAAACTAGATTAGACTTAAATTTAGGTACAAAGAATGCATTAGTTTCTTTGTCAAATAGTCTTAATTTTCCGGTTCCTTCAATTGGAATACCCTTACCATCAGCTATAGTTACTTGTCCTAGACATGGTTCAATGTTCTTTAACAACCTAGCATTGCTAATCATATGGTGAGAAGCACCTGAATCCACTACCAACTTATGATCTGGTTTATCAAGCGATTTATGGGAGTAGAGTGTGATACCGGAGAGTTTTGAGGCATAGGCCTTGATGAGATCCTCCAAGTCACTCTTCTTAACATACTCCATGGATACATTCATAGCTAGCTCCCCTCCTTGGTTGGATGAACTTGCCGGTTCAGTCGCAACCATTTGAGAGATGTTAGCCTTTGAATCCTTGAACCGGTTTGGCTTGAGATGAGGATGAAGTATCCAGCACTTGTCCTTGATGTGGCCATTCCTCTTACAATGCTCACACATCACACTCATCCTATCCTCTTGCTTAAACACGCTTTTGTTGGCCATGACTAGTTCTCCTTTACCACCAAACAAACCAATGTTGCCTTGCTCCCTTTGAATCCGTGAGCACACCTCTTTGAAATCAGGGAGTTTTGGCTCTCTCAGGATGGACTTAATCACATCCTTAAAGGCTGGATTTAGGTTGAGAAGGAGCCCAAATATCTTGTCTTGTTCCTTCCTTTCATTAAGCACCTTTGGATCCATAGAACTTGGTCTCAACATGTCAAGCTCGGACCATGTTGACTGGAACTTGCCCAGGAATTTTGTGAACTCCATATCCTCTTGGTGTAGATCATTGAGAGCCTTCTTAACCTCATACACACGGCTGAGGTTTGAAACATCCCCATACACCCTCTTGAGAGTGTCCCAAAGAGACTTGGCAGTTTCACAATGTGAATAAGCTTCAAGAATGGATGGGTCCAATGAATTTTGGAGGAATCCAAGGACTGATTGATCTTCTTGGAACCACCTAGCTTCTTCTTTTCTTGTTGCCTCATCCTTCTTCTCCTTTGGATCATCTATAGATGGAGTATTATCCTCCAAGATGTGATTCCAAAGTCCTTTGCCACAAATGGCTGTCTTGATGGTTCTTGACCATAATGTGTAGTTCAAGCCTTTGAGAACTACTGCTATCACCGTAGGTTTCAGGCTGGAACTAATTTGAACTGTATCCTCCATTGTTAGGCTTTGAAGAGCTCAAAGGAAGCAGCTTTTATGGTTGAATGAAACCGTGAGTTTTTAGTCTAAAGACTGAGAGATTTTTGACAGAATTTTAGATTAGAAACTGAGAGATTTGAGTAGAAAAGATAAGAGAATGATCTTATGCTCTGATACCATGTAAGAATATTGAGATTATAGAGGAGAAATGTGAAGAATTGAATCTGAAAACTCAAAGAGAAGTATGAGAAAATGAGAAATGACTTAGACTTATGGAGAAGAACCTCCTAAGAGTATTTTATACATTGAGTCTTTACAGCCCTTTTATAGAGGATTTACAATGTGAACACAAAAGAAAACGAATTCAAACTTGTGGATTAGTTTGAATAGAGGAGGAGCCTGTCAACAACCAATGAGAAGAGAGGAGACAACATGGGCATGACTGTTTGGTGTGGTTGCCAAGACTGTGTGCAGCATGGGCATGACTTTTTCACCTTGATTCTTCTCCCAAGGTAGCTATTTAACCATTTCAACCATGTGGTTAATAATAACCCATCCTTTTTCATTTCCCTTGTTATTCAAACTGAATTTTCGTGCTCACACTTGCCTTGTAGGTCAAGATAGGTCTTATTTGATTTTCCTATGTCAATATGCAGTTTGAGATAGATTGGATTACTTGGAGGTTGTGTCATAGCTATTTCGGTCTTATAATGTCTTAAAATAGAAAGTTGAGCCAGCTTAACGTGGGGATTGGATTCATGTCATTCTGAACTCTAAATCAAAAGTTACAGACGATTTAGTCCGTACATTTCAACTATATCGGCTAGTTAAAAAGATAATTTTAAACTGATCATTGGTGCTCACTAAGCAAAGGTTTACAAATGAAGTATAATGCATGGCATCACGTAGTTTGGGATATATTGGATTACTTGGAGACTATTTTGGCCTTAAAATTTGCCCCAATATAGAAAATTGGGCTAACTTAACGTGTGCTTTGGATTCGTGTCATTCGGAAATCTAAATCAAAAGTTATGCAGGATTTAGTGGGAACATGTCAAGATTATCGGCTAGTTAAATTGATCATTCTAAAATGATGATTTGTGGTCATTGAGCAAAGGTTTAAAAATGAAGCATAATGCATGGCAACTCGCAGTTTGGGATAGACTGGATTACTTGGAGGCTTTGTCATAGCTATTTCGGTCCTAAATTTTTCACAATATAGAAAATTGAGCTAGCTTAACGTGGCTGTTGGATTCGTGTCATTCTAAACTCTACATCAAAAGTTATGGATGATGTAGTGTGTACATGTCAAGTTGATCGGCCAGTTAAAGTGATCATTCTAAACTTATAATGCTGAACTGATCATTGGTGTTTCTTGTGTAAAGGCTTATAAATGAAGCATAACACATGGCAAATACTTGACAGGGTTTTAAGTTTTAATCCCGAGTACAACTCCAAGTGTAGAGCAAATCGAGTAGTAAATGGTATCGAATCCTCAGGGAAGTAGAATAACACAGTAGGAATGCACGAAACACTTAAATCTAGGCAAATTCTAGTTGGGCTTTTGATTGGGTTGTATAATAATCTAATTGCAAAGAAAGTAAACACGAGTTAATTCAATAGAGAAGAAATATGGACAGTGGGCAAAGCATTCGATTCAAGGCAATCTTCCTTTGACTAACGATTCTACAGGTTCAATTAGATAATTCCCAAAGACATGGAACACTATCTAGTATACTGATCCAGTCTCGTGGAAACAGTCCATTCACTAGTCTATAGAATACAAGTCTTTTGCACAGCAATCTATCGCATACTGATCATTTGGTTCGAGTATAATCTTGTCTACCTATCACCTTAGACATCAACTCTTGTTGGCTAAGATGCAATAACGATGTTTAGGTCTACCTACACGTTCTGTCTACACTTCTCAGGAGAAGAACATCATCGATCTAAGCATTGATTAGCTACTTCAATCCCTACCATTAAGCACACCCTAAACATCAGGGATTTGTCTCTAGTCTACCTAAACAACCTGATTCAACATCAGATTCCCGTAATCTACCTTACCCACAATCCATAAAGAAAACTACTCAAACATATTCATAAAACGTCCAGAGGAAAAAAACTAGAAGAAACTTAAACAAAACTTAGGTTAAAAGTGTTTTAAAAGGGTTTATATAGTATCCCTTATAATTACGTTTAATCCCGGGAAAAACCGGTTAAGTAAAAATAGGTTTAAGACATTTTGGGCTTAAGTTGGACTGAGATTGGCCAATTAGTTCGGCCATGGTGAGATTGGGGAGTAAAATCATTGTGTTGGTCCTGAGATCACCCATGGTGAGATTGGGCAGTAAAATCATTGTGATGGGACTGAGATTGCCCATGGTGAGATCCCTTGGTCATTTTTCCATGCTTGATCCCGTCTAACTTTTTGCTGTACATAAAAACATCGATAAGGTATGCAAGATGCAGAAATGCATGCACTAGCCTATAGAATGCAATGCCGAATGGCAATGAATGTAAATGAGAATATATAATGCCTAAAATGCTAATGAAGACAAGAAAAAGGTGGTGATATGCATGGTAAAACAATGCAAAAACCATGATTATCACATCACGCAGTTTGGGATAGTTTGGATTACTTGGAGACTTTGTCATAGCTTTTTTGGCCTTAAATTTAGTCTTAATATATAAAATTGAGCTAGCTTAATATCGGCGTTGGATTTGTGTCATTCTGAACCCTAAATCAAAAGTTACAGGCAATTTAATTTATTACGTACATGTCAAGTGTATCGCCTAGTTAAATTGATCATTTTAAGCTTATCATTGGTGATCACTGAACAAAGGTTTACAAATGAAGCATAATGCATGGCATCACGTAGTTTGGGAGGAATGGATTACTTGGACGCTTTGTCATAGCTATATTTCTCTTAAATTTTGTCCACTATAGAAAATTGAGCTAGCTTAACATGGGCGTTGGATTCGTGTCATTCGAAACTATAAAGGGTATTTGCAAAATTGACCTAAAATTTGTCTTCAATTACAAGTTTGACAATTTAAACTTTTTTTTGCAAAACTAACTTTCTATCTCTATTTTATCCTTCAACAATAACTTTATTTACAACTTTGCCATTAACTTAAAAAAAAACAAAAACAACACAAAGACCATTATGAACAAAATTTTCAAAAATATTACGAAAATGCATACAACCATCATTATCGTGGTTGTTGGGAGAAAAAAATTTTATTCCTATCAAAGCAGACTTCTCGGAGAAATCTGCGACGTTTATTCCGATCAAAGCAGACTTCTCGGAGAAGTCTGCTTTGATAGGAATAAACGTGGCAGACTGCGAGAAGTCTACTTTGGCGAGAAAAACGTTTTATTCCTATCAAAGCAGACTTCTCCGAGAAGTCTGCAACGTTTATTCCGATCAAAGCAGACTTCTCGGAGAAGTCTGCTTTGATAGGAATAAAAATTGCTTTGGCGAGAAAAAAAGTTTATTCATATCAAAGCAGACTTCTCCGAGAAGTCTGCTTTGGCGAGAAAAACATTTTATTCCTATCAAAGCAGACTTCTCGGAGAAGTCTGCGACGTTTATTCCGATCAAAGCAGACTTCTCGGAGAAGTCTGCTTTGATAGGAATAAAAATTGCTTTGGCGAGAAAAACAGTTTATTCCTATCAAAGCAGACTTCTCGGAGAAGTCTGCTTTGGTGACAAAAACATTTTATTCCTATCAAAGCAGACTTCTCGGAGAAGTCTGCGATGTTTATTCCGATCAAAGCAGACTTCTCCGAGAAGTCTGCTTTGATAGGAATAAAAATTGCTTTGGCGAGAAAAACAGTTTATTCCTATCAAAGCAGACTTCTCTCTGCTTTGGCGAAAAAAACATTTTATTCTATCAAAGCAGACTTCTCGGAGAAGTCTGCTTTGATAAATAGACTTCTCGCACTTTGATAGGAATAAACTGTTTTTCTCGTCAAAGCAATTTTTATTCCCATCAAAGCAGACTTCTCCGAGAAGTCTGCTTTGGTGAGAAAAACAGTTTATTCCGATCAAAGCAGACTTCTCCGAGAAGTCTACTTTAGTGAGAAAATTTAGTATGTGTACAATGATCTAATCAAATTCATTAATTTTTACCGCAGATAATGGTCCAAATCGTTGTTGTTTGTGGGGAGTGGACTATTACAGAGACTTGAAATTTTTCTGTGGATAATATAGGAGGAGGAAAAATGTTTGTAATTGAGGATGATGATTACTTTGTTGATGAAGATGAGAATAAAGTTTACTCGAATGCTGAGGATTACATTCTTTAAGGTAAAGTAAAAGATGAATAAATTCAGTTTTAGTGTTGAGTATCTCAGAAAATTAAGTTACGAGTAAGGAGAAAGTACAAAGTCTGCTGAGAAGTCTGCAAAGAAGCCTGCCGAGAAGTCTGCAAAGAAGTCTGCAAGATTTATACAACAAAGTTTGCCGATATAAGTGTGTAGTTTCTGAAACATGTAACCAATCAATTCAATTAATTTGAAGACACAATGTTATCGATGTTGTTTTACCAAAACATCCAACACTATCCTATTAACTTAGTATTTTGATGGAATTATTTATACATATCTTTCAGTTCTTGTTCTTTCTTGTTATTTGGAAGTATGCATTAAGTATCTTAAATATGCACTAAGTCCTTAACTATGTATAAAAGTGTTTATGAAAATTTATACTAATATTTGTATTTTTAATGGTTGTCATTTTGTAATTTTATAAGTATGATTTGACTTGAGCTCATTGAAAGGTGATTGACATACAACTAATAGTTTATTATAATTCTGAAAAAGTTGATTGAAAACTGACTAATAAGGTGGAGTGATGAGAGCTAGTGATAGGTACAATAAAGTTGACAAAAACTCATTTAAAATATGACCAAAAATACAAACGAAATCTACAATTATTAATGAAGTCTGCAAGTGAAGTCTGCATTTGTAATGAAAACGTGTTGTGAAGTCTGCAAATGAAGTCTGCAACCTGTAATGAAGTCTGCAACCTGTAATGAAGTCTGCAACACAAAAATCTATTGATTCAAAAACCAAAGTCAAATTTAAAACGTAAGAAAAAAACTCAAAAACATCCACAAAAACTGTAAAACCACCATAAATTTCAATGAGAATTTCAAACATCTATTGAAAATCTTTAAAAAAACCATCTAAAATTTTAAAAACCAATAAAAATCATTTTAAAAACAACTAAAACAACAATATTACTTTTTGTGAATCTTTTTCCAGATCTACAAAAAAAAATGAGAAATAAGATAAGAATATAAGAACTCCGCAACTGAATTCTGCAACTGAAATCTGTAAACCTGTAATGAAGTCTATAACACGAAAATCCATTAATTCAAAAATGAGTGTCAAATTCAAAACGTAAGAAGAAAACTCAAAAACAACAACAAAAAACTGTAAAACCACCATAAATCTCAAACATCTATTGAAAATCTTAAAAAAACCATATAAAAATTTAAAAACTATTAAAAATCACTTTAAAAATCTAGTAAAACAACAAAATTAGTTTTTGTAAATCTTTTTTCTATATCTACAACAATAGAAAATGAAAAATAAGATAAGAATATAAGAAAAAAATTAAGAAAACAACAAAAAAAAACAAAATCTCCAAAACCATGAAAAACGTAACAACTAGTAAAAATAACAAACTTACATCTTTAGATCTCGTGATTTCCTTTTTTAGATCTACGACAATACAAGATGAGAAATGAGATAAGAATATAGGAAAAAACTTAAGAAAATAACAAAAACAACAAAAATCACATAAACTACGAAAAACTTAAAAACTAATAAAAGCAACAAGCTTACGTTTTTAGATCTCTTCACTTCTTTTTCCAGATCTACAACACTATAAGACGAGAAAGAGTATTATAAAAATAACAAAAGATCTAAATAATAAAAATATTCTAAAATCACAAACCCAAAACCATATAAACAAAAAAAACTTACCATTTTCATATCTCATGATTTTTTTCCAGATCTACAAAATAACAAGATGACAAAGAACATGAGAAGAGAAGAAGAAAAGAAAAGAGGGGAGTCAAAACGAGAAGAAGAGAAAATTTACCTTGTAGTCATTTTTGGAGGATGGAGGCTCCCATGTTTTTTTTTGGAGATGAAATTATGATAAAATTTTAGGGTTACCTTCTTTATATATGGAGAGTTAAATTTGGTTAGGTTAAAAGTTGTCAATTTCCGGTTTGCATAGACTTCTCGAAGTCTTCGAAGTTTATTCCCGCTGAAGCAGACTTCTCGGAGAAGTCTGTTTTAGTAGGAATAAATCTTGAAGACTTCTCGAGAAGTGTGCTTTGGTGAAAAAAATAGTTTATTCCGGCTAAAGCAGACTTCTCGAAGTCTGCTTCGTATTTTAACATTACCCTAAAATCTAAATTGAAAAAAACCGGTTTAGTTACATTTAATTTCTGGTTTGTGCAGACTTCTCGAGAAATCTTCTTTGTTAAATCTACGACAACATCTCGAGAAGTCTGCGTAACCCTAAACCCTAAATAATAAGATTCACTAAATGTGCAATAGTTTTGTTAAAAATTGGATGAATATGTTGAAGATAGTTAAGTAAATGCAAAACTCAAACAATTTTCTTTTAAAAATTTGTAAATCTAAATTTTCAAATTTATCACATGATATTTCAAATTCTAGCATGAATTCTCTACACAAACATCAACTATTAACCCACAACACATAACAACAAAAACTAGCAAATATTTTATACCATTAGATCGAATCCAATCTCCTTATTTTTGAATTCATTATACCTTTTACGTGCTTTTGATATGTATATAAACTATGTTAATAGCAATTTTAATTTTTTAAAATATTTCAAAAATTTTATTTGATTTAGGTAATTTATTTACAAAGCAGACTTCATGAAGTCTACTTCAGCCGGAATAAACTGTTTTTCTCACCAAAGTAGACTTCTCGGAGAAGTCTGCTTTAACCGGAATAAACTGTTTTTCTCACCAAAGCAGAATTTTTTGAGAAGTCTGCTTCAACCAGAATAAACTGTTTTTCTCACCAAAGCAGACTTCTCGGAGAAGTCTGCTTTGGTCGGAATAAACCTCGCAGACTTTGTGAAATCTGCTTCAGCCGGAATAAACTGTTTTTCCTACCAAAGCAGACTTCTCCAAGAAGTCTGCTTTGATAACAAAAAAACACGCAGGGACTGAAACGTAATTGACATTTCGACATTATTTTTTAGACCAAAGGAGTGTTCAGTAATTTCTCCACCCTCATAGGTTAGTTTTGCAAAAAAAAGTGTAAATTGTCAAACTTGCATTTGAAGTCAAGTTTTAGGTCATTTTTAGCAATTCCCCCAAACTATAAATCAAAAGATATGCACGATTTAGTACGGACATGTCAAGTTTATC
This sequence comes from Pugionium cornutum, assembly GCA_018901935.1. NCBI lineage: Eukaryota > Viridiplantae > Streptophyta > Magnoliopsida > Brassicales > Brassicaceae > Pugionium > Pugionium cornutum. Next base: position 15,564,333 of record CM032162.1, on the reverse strand, counting down.
GGTTAGTTAAATTGATCATTCTAAAATGATCATTGGTGCTCATTGAGCAAAGGTTTAGAAATGAAGCATAATGCATGGCACACGCGGTTTGAGATAGATTGGATTACTTGCAAGATTTGTCGAAGCTATTTTGGTCCTAAATTTTTACACAATATAGAAAATTGTGCTAATATAATGTGGGCACTGGATTCGTGTCATTCTGAGCTCTAAATGAAAAGTTACAGACCATTTAGTGCGTACATTTAAAATTGGTCGGCCAGTTAAATTGATCATTCTAAACTGATAATTCTAAACTGATCATTAATGTTTCTTGAGTAAAGGCTTATTAATAGCATAATGCATAGCATCACGAAGTTTAGGAAAGATTGGATAACTTGAAGGCTTTGTGGCAGGTTTTTCAGTTTTAAATGTTGTCACAATATAGAAAATTGAGCTAGTTTAACGTGGGTGTTGGATTCGTGTCATTTTGAACCCTACATCAAAAGTTACGAACGATTTAGTGCGAACATGTCAGTTGATAGGCTAGTTAAAATGACCATTCAAAAACAGATCATCGGTGCTCCTTGATCAAAGGCTTATTAATGAAGCACAATACATGGCATCACGCAGTTTATGATGGATTGGATTACTTGGAGGCTTTATTGTAGCTATGTCGGTATTAAATATTCTCACAATATAGAAAATAGAGGTAGTTTAGAGTGGGCATTGGGTTTGTGTCATTCCGAACTCTAAATCAAAAGTTACAGAGGATTTAGTACGGACATCTCAAGTTTATCGGCTAGTTAAATTGATCATTCTAAACTGATCATTGATGCTCATTGAGCAAAGGTATAGAAATGAAGCATAATGCATGGCATCACGTAGTTTGGGATATATTGGATTAATTGGAGGCTTTGGCGTAGCTATTTTGGTCCTAAATTTTGTCACAATATAGGAAATTGAGTTAGCTTTACCTGGGCGCTGGATTCATGTCATTCTGAAATCTAAATCAAAAATTACGGATGATTTAGCTATGTCAAGTTGATCGACCGGTTAAAATGATTATTTGAAACTGATCATAATACATGGCATCATGCTGCTTGGGATACATTGGATTATTTGGAGGCTTTGTCGTAGCTCTTTCAGTTTCAAATCTTGTTACAATAAGGAAAACTGAACTAGCTTTACGTGGGAATTAGATTAATGTCATTTTGAGCTCTGAGTCAAAAGTTAAAAACGATTTAGTGTAGACATGTCAAGTTGATAAGCTAGTTAAAATAATCATTCTAAATTGATCATTAGTGCTAATTGTGTAAAGGCGTATAACTGAAACATAATGCATGACATCACACATATTGTGATAGATTTTATTACTTAAAGGCTTTTTCGTACCTATTTCGGTCTTAAAATTTATCACAATATAGAAAATTAAGCTAGCTTTACTTGGGCGTTGGATTCGAGTAACTCTAAAATCTAAATCAAAAGTTACAGATGATTTACTGCGGACATGACAAGTTGATCGCTCGTTAAAACGATCATTCTAAACTGATCATTGGTGCTCATTGAGAAAAGGCTTACAAATGAAGTATAATGCATCACATCACGCAGTTTAGGATGGATTGGATTACTTGAAAGTTTTGTGGTAGCTTTTTCATTGTCAAATACTTTCACAATATTGAAAATTGAGCTAGCTTAACGTGGTTGTTGGATTTGTGAAATTCTGAACTCCATATCAAAAGTTACGGATGATTTATTGCGTACATGTCAAGTTGATCAGACAGTTAAAATGATCCTTATAAACTGATCATTGGTGCTTCTTGAGTAAAGGCTTATAACTGAAGCATAATGCGTGATATCACCCAATTTTGGATGCATTGGATTAGTTGGAGGCGTTGTCATAGCTCTTTCAGTCTCCAATGTTGTCACATTACCGAAGTTAAAGACAGTTCAGTGTGGAAATCTCAAGTTGATCTGCTAGTTAAAATAATCATTCTAAACTGATCATTGGTGCTCATTGAGTAAACGCGCATAAATGAAGCATAATACATGACATCACGCAGTTTGGGATAGATTGGATTACGTAGAGGCTTTGATTTAGCTATTTTTGTCTTAAACTTTGTCACAATATAGAAAACTGAGCTTGCCTTACTTGGTCGTTGGATTCATGTCACTCAAAGCTCTAAATCAAAAGTTACGGATGATATACTACGCACATGACAAGTTGATCGGCTAGTTAAAATGATCATTCTAAACTAATCATTAGTGCTCATTGAAAAAGGATTACAAATGAAGCATAATGCATGGCATCACACGGTTTTGGATTGATTAGATTACTTGGTGGCTTTATATTAGCTATTTCGGTATTAAATTCTATCACATTATAAAAATTGAGCTAGCTTAACGTGGGCATTGGATTCGTGTCATTCTGAACACTAAATTAAAAGTTCCGTACGATTTAGTGTGAACATCTCAAGTTTATCGGCTAGTTAAACTGATCGTTCTAAACCGTTCATTGCTATTCATTGAGCAAATGTTTACAATTGAAGCATAGTGCATGGAATCACATAGTTTGGGAGAAATTGGATTAATTTTAGGCTTTGGCATAGCTATTTCCGTCTTAAATTTTTGGCATAATATAAACAATTTAGCTAGCTTTACTTGGGCGTTGGATTCCTATCATTCTGAAATTTAAATCAAAAGTTACGGACGATTTAGAGCGGACATGTCAAGTTGATCGGCTAGTTAAAATGATCATTCTATATTGATCATTCTAAACTGCTAATGAGTGCTACTTTAGTAAAGGCTTATAAATCAAGCATGACGCATCGCATCACATAGTTTAGGATGGATTGGATTACTTGAAGGCTTTATGGTTGCTCTTTCATTGTCAAATAGTTTCCCAATATTGAAAATCGAGCTAGCTTAATGTGGGTGGTGGATTCGTGTCATTCTGAAATCTAAATCAAAAGTTACGGACGTTTTAGTGCATACATTTCAAGTTAATCGGCCAGTTCAAATGATCAAACTAAACTGATCATTAGTTCTTCTTTAGTAAAGGCTTATAAATGAAGCACAATGCATGGCATCACACAGTTTGGGATACATTGGATTACTTGGAGGCGTTGTCATAGCTCTTTAAGTCTCAAATGTTGTCACAATACCGAAAATTGAGCTAGCTTAATGTGGGCATTAGATTCATGTCATTTTGAGATCTTAGTAAGAAGGTAAAGAAAATTTCGTGCTGAAATCTCAAGTTGATCTGCTAGTTAAAATAATCATTCTAAACTGATCACTGGTGCTCATTGAGTAAACGTGTATAAATAAAGCATAATGCATGACATGACGCAGTTTGGGATAGATTGGATTACTTAAAGGCTTTGTTGTAGCTATTTAGATCTTAAATTTTGTCACAATATAGAAAATTGAACTTGCTTTACTTGGTCTTTGGATTCTTGTCACTCTGAACTCTAAATCAAAAGTTACGAAACATTTACAATGCACATGACAAGTTGATCGGCTAGTTAAAATCATCATTCTAAAATGATCGTTGGTGCTCATTGAGCAAAGGATTACAAATGAAGCACAATGCATGAAATCACACAATTTGGGATAGATTGGATTACTTGGAGGCATTATTGTAACTATTTCGCTCTTAAAGTTTTTCACAATATAGAAAATTAAGTTTGATTAATGTGGGCATTCGATTCGTGTCATTCTGAACTCTAAATCAAAAGTTAAGGACGATTTAGTGTGGATATCTCAAGTTTATCGGCTAGTTAAATTGAAAATTCTAAACTAATCATTAATGCTCATTTAGAAAAGATTTACAAATGAAGCATAATGCATGCATCACGCAGTTTGAGATAGAATGGTTTTCTTGAAGGCTTTGTGATAGCTATTTTGCTCTTAAATTTTGTCACAATATATAAAACTAACCTAGGTAAATGTGGGCGTTGGATTCGTGTCATTTTGAACTCTAAATCAAAAGTGACAAATGATTTAGTGCTTAGCTCTAAAGTGTATCGGCAAGTTAAGTGGATCATTCTAAGCAAATCGTTCGCATTCATTGAGCAAACGTTTACAGATGAAGCATAATGCATGTCATCACGCCGTTTGGGATAAATTGGATTACTTGGAGGCTTTTGTGATAGTTAATTTGATCTTAAATTTGGTCCCAATATAGAAAATTGAGCTAGGTTTACTTGGGCGTTGGATTCGTGTCATTCTAAAAAAATAAATCAAAAGTTACGGACGATTTAGTGCAGAAATGTCAAGTTGATCGGCCAGTTAAAATGATAATTCTAAATTGATCATTGATGGTCATTGAGCAAAGGTTTACAAATGAAGTACAATGCATGGCACCACACAGCTTGAGATAAATTCAATTACTTGGAGGCTTTATATTAGCTATTACGGTCTTAAGTTTTATCAAATTATGAAAATTGAGCTCGCTTTACCTGGGCACAGGATTTGTGTCATTCTAAACACTAAATTTAAAGTTCCGGATGATATAGTCCGGACATCTCAAGTTTATCGGCTAGTTAAATGGATCATTATAAATTGATCTTTGGTAATCATTGAGCAAACATTTACAAATGAAGCATAGTGCATGGCATCACGCTGTTTTGGGATAAATTAGTATATTTGGAGGCGTTGGCGTAGCGATTTCATTCATAAATTTTATCACAATATAGAAAACTGAGCTGGCTTTACTTGGGCGTTGGATTCGTGTCATTCTAAAATCTAAATCAAAAGTTACAGACGATTTAGTGCGGACATGTAGAGTTGATCAGCCATTTAAAGTGATAATTCTAAATTGATCATTCTAAACTGATCATGAGTGCTCCTTGAGTAAAGGGTTATAAATGAAGCATAATGCATTGTATCATGCAGTTTATGATGGATTGGATTACTTGAAGGCTTTGTGGAAGCTATTTCATTGTCAAATATTTTCGCAACATAGAAAATTGAGCTAGCTTACGTGGGCGTTGAAATTCTTGTCATTTTGAACACCAAATCAAAAGTGACAGAAGGTTTAGTGGGTACATGTCAAGTTGATTGACCAGTTCAAATGATCATTATAAACTGATCATTGGTGCTCCATGAGTAAAGATTTATAAAACAAGCATAATGCATGGCATCATGCAGTTTGGGATATATTGGATTACTTGGAGGCTTTGTCGTAAGTCTTACAGTCTCAAATGCTGTAGAAATACGGAAAATTGAGGTAGCTTAACGTGGATATTATATTCATGTCATTTTGAGCTCTAAATCAAAGTTAAAGAGTATTTGGTGCGGACATAGCAAGTTGATCAGCTAGTTAAAATAATCATTCTAAACTTATCATTGATGCTCATTGAGTAAAGGCGTATAAATGAAGCATAATGCATGGCATTACGCAGTTTGGGATGGATTGGATTACTTGGAGGCTTTTTCGTAGCTATTTCGGTCTTAAATTTTATCACAGTATAGAAATTTGAGCTAGGTTTACTTGGGTGTTGGATATGTGGCATTCTAAAATCTAAATCAGAAGTTACATATGATTTCGTGCGGATATGACAAGTTGATCGGTTAGTTAAAATGATAATTCTAAATTGATCATTGATGGTCATTGAGCAAAGGTTTACAAATGAAGCACAATGCATGGCCCACGCAGCTTGAGATAAATTCAATTACTTGGAGGCTTTATATTACCTATTTCGGTCTGAAGTTTTATCAAATTATGAAAATTGAGCTAGCTTAACCTGGGCACAGAATTTGTGTCATTCTAAACACTAAATTAAAAGTTCCGGATGGTATAGTGCGGACATCTCAAGTTTATCGGCTAGTTAAATGGATCATTATAAATTGATCTTTGGTAATCATTGAGCATACGTTTATAGATGAAGCATAGTGCATGGTATCACGCTGTTGGGGATAAATTTGAATACTTGGAGGCTTTGGCGTAGCGATTTCATTTGTAAATTTTGTCACAATATAGAAAATTGAGCTGGCTTTACTTGGGCGTTGGATTCGTGTCATTCTAAAATCTAAATCAAAAGTTACAGACGATTTAGTGCGGACATGCTAAGTTGATCACCCATTTAAAGTGATAATTCTAAATTGATCATTCTAAACTGATCATGAGTGCTCCTTGAGTAAAGGGTTATAAATGAAGAATAAAGCATCGTATCATGCAGTTTAGGATGGATTGGATTACTTGAAGGCTTTGTGTAAGCTCTTTCATTGTCAAATATTTTCACAACATAGAAAATTGAGCTAGCTTAACGTGGGCGTTGAAATTCTTGTCATTTTGAACTCCAAATCAAAAGTTACAGAAGATTTAGTGGGTACATGTCAAGTTGATTGACCAGTTCAAATGATCATTATAAACTGATCATTGGTGCTCCATGAGTAGAGATTTATAAATCAAGCATAACGCATGGCATCATGCAGTTTGGGATACATTGGATTACTTGGAGGCTTTGTCGTAGGTCTTACAGTCTCAAATGCTGTCAAAATACGGAAAATTGAGGCAGCTTAACGTGGATATTATATTCATGTTATTTTGAGCTCTAAATCAAAGTTAAAGACTATTTGGTACGGACATAGCAAGTTGATCAGCTAGTTAAAATAATCATTTTAAACTGATCATTGCTGCTCATTGAGTAAAGGCGTATAAATGAAGCATAATGCATGGCATTGCGCAGTTTGGGATAGATTTATTTCTTGGAGGATTTTTCGTAGCTATTTTGGTCATAAATTTTATCACAGTATAGAAATTTGAGCTAGGTTTACTTGGGTGTTGGATACGTGGCATTTTGAAATCTAAATCAGAAGGTACATATGATTTCGTGCGGATATGACAAGTTGACCGGTCAGTTAAAACGATAATTCTAAATTGATTAATGATGGTCATTGAGCAAAGGTTTACAAATGAAGCACAACGCATGGCACCACACAGCTTGAGATAAATTCAATTACTTGGAAGCTTTATATTAGCTATTTCGGTCTTAAGTTTTATCAAATTATGAAAATTGAGATAGCTTAACCTCGGCACAGGATTTGTGTCATTCTAAACACTAAATTAAAAGTTCAGGATGATATAGTGCGGACATCTCAAGTTTATCGGCTAGTTAAATGGATCATTATAAATTTATCTTTGGTAATCATTGAGCGAACATTTACAAATGAAGCATAGTGCATGCCATCACGCTGTTTGGGATAAATTAGAATACTTTTAGGCTTTGGCATAGCGATTTCATTCGTAAATTTTATCACAATATAGAAAATTGAGCTGGCTTTACTTGGGAGTTGGATTCGTGTCATTCTAAAATCTAAATCAAAAGTTACAGACGATTTAGTGCGGACATGTTAAGTTGATCAGCCATTTAAAGTGATAATTCTAAATTGATCATTCTAAACTGATCATGAGTGCTCCTTGAGTAAAGGGTTATAAATGAAGCATAATGTATCGTATCATGCAGTTTAGGATGGATTGGATTACTTGAAGGCTTTGTGGAAGCTATTACATTGTCAAATATTTTCACAACATAGAAAATTGAGCTAGCTTAACGTGGGTGTTGAAATTTTTGTCATTTTGAACCCCAAATCAAAATTTATAGGAGATTTAGTGGGTACATGTCAAGTTGATTGACCACTTCAAATGATCATTATAAACTGATCATTGGTGCTCCTTGAGTAAAGATTTATAAATCAAGCATAATGCATGGAATCATGCAGTTTGAGATACATTGGATTACTTGGAGGCTTTGTCGTAGGTCTTATAGTCTCAAATGCTGTCAAAATACGGAAAATTGAGGTAGCTTAACGTGGATATTATATTCATGTCATTTTGAGCTCTAAATCAAAGTTAAAGACTATTAGGTGCCGACATGGCAAGTTGATCAGCTAGTTAAAATAATCATTCTAAATTGATCATTGCTGCTCATTGAGTAAAGGCGTATAAATGAAGCATAATGCATGGCATTACGCAGTTTGGGATAGATTGGATTATTTGGAGGCTTTTTCATAGCTATTTTGGTCATAAATTTTATCACAATATAGAAATTTGAGCTAGCTTTACCTGGGTGTTGGATACGTGGCATTCTGAAATCTAAATCAGAAGGTACATATGATTTCGTGCGGAAATGACATGTTGATCGGTTGGCTAAAATGATAATTCTAAACTGAACATTGGTGTCATTGAGCAATGGATTACAAATGAGGCACAACGCATGGCATCACGCAGTTTGGGATAGATTCAATTACTTAGAGATTTTATCAAAACTATTTCGCTCTTAAATTTTCTCACAATATAGAAAATTGAGCTTGCTTAAAGTGGGCTCTCGACTCGTGTCATTCCAAACTCTAAATCAAAAGTTTCGGATGATTTAGTGCGCACATCTCAAGTTTATAGGCTAGTTAAATTGATCATTCGAAAATAATAATTGGTGCTAATTGAGCAAAGATTTACAAATGAAGCATGATGCATGACACCACGTAGTTTGAGATAGATTGGATTACTTGGAGGTTTTCTCGTAGCGTTTCGGTCTTAAATTTTTTCACAATATAGAAAATTGAGATACCTTAACGTGGGCATTGGATTCGTGTGATTGTGAACTCTAAATCAAAAGCTACAGATCATTTAGTGAGACATGTCAAGTTGATCGGCCAGTTAAAGTGATCATTCTAAACTTATAATTCTAAACTAATCTTTAGTGCTCCTTTAGTAAAGGCTTATAAATGAAGCATAATGCATTGCATCACACAGTTTAGGTTAGATTGGATTATTTGAACCATTATGGTAGCTCTTTCCGTTTTAAATGTTTTCATAATATAGAAAATCGACCTACCTTAACGTGGGCATTGGATCAGTGTAATTCTGAACTCTACATCAAAAGTTACGGATGATTTAGTGCGTACATGTTAAGTGGATCAGCTAGTTAAAATGATCATTATAAACTGATCATTGGTGCTCCTTGAGTAAATGCTTATAAATGAACTATAATGCATGACATCACGCTGTTTGGTATAAATTGGATTACTTGCAGGCGTTTTGTAACTATTTCGGTCTTAAATTTTTTCTTTGTATAGAATATTAAGCTAGCTTAATGTGGGCGTTGGATTCGTGTCATTCAGAACTTCAAATCAAAAGTTTCGCACGATTTAGTGCGTACATGTCAAGTATATCGGCTAGTTGAATTGATCATTCTAAAATGATCATTAGTCCTCATTGAGGAAAATGTTTACAAATGAAGCATAATGCATGGCACCACGCAGATTGGATTACTTGGAGGCTTTGTCATAGCTAATTTGGACCTAAATTTTTTTCACAATATAGAAAATTGATCTAGTTTAACGTGGCCGTTGGATTCATGTCATTCTGAACTCTAAATCAAATGTTATGGACAATTTAATGAGGATATGTCAAGTTGATCACCCAGTTAAAGTGATACTTCTAAATTGATAATTCTAAATTGATAATTCTAAACTGATCATTAGTGCTCCTTGAGTAAAGGCAATAAATGACGCATAATGCATGTTATCACGCAGTTTACGATAGATTTGATTACTTGAAGGCTTTGTGGTAGCTCTTTTTGTTTTAAATGTTTTCACAATATAGAAAATTGAGCTTTCTTAATGTGGGCTTTCGACTCGTGTCATTCAAAACTCTAAATCAAAAGTTTCGGATGATTTAGTGCGCACATCTCAAGTTTATAGGCTAGTTAAATTGATCATTCGAAAATAATAATTAGTGCTAATTGAGAAAAGATTTACAAATGAAGCATGATGCATGACACCACATAGTTTGAGATAGATTGGATTACTTGGAGGTTTTCTCGTAGCGTTTCGGTCTTAAATTTTTTCACAATATAGAAAATTGAGATACCTTAACGTGGGCATTGGATTCGTGTGATTGTGAACTCTAAATCAAAAGCTATAGATCATTTAGTGGGACATGTCAAATTGATCGGCCAGTTAAAGTGATCATTCTAAACTTATAATTCTAAACTAATCTTTAGTGCTCCCTTAGTAAAGGCTTATAAATGAAGCATAATGCATTGCATCACACAGTTTAGGTTAGATTGGATTATTTGAAGCCATTATGGTAGCTCTTTCCGTTTTAAATGTTGTCATAATATAGGAAATCGACCTACCTTAACGCGGGCATTGGATCAGTGTAATTCTGAACTCTACATCAAAAGTTACAGATGATTTAGTGCGTACATGTTAAGTGGATCGGCTAGTTAAAATGATCATTATAAACTGATCATTGGTGCTCCTTGAGTAAATGCAAATAAATGAACTATAATGCATGACATCACACTGTTTGGCATAAATTGGATTACTTGCAGGCGTTTTGTAACTATTTCGGTCTTAAATTTTTTCTTTGTATAGAATATTAAGCTAGCTTAATGTGGGCGTTGGATTCGTGTCATTCAGAACTTCAAATCAAAAGTTTCGCACGATTTAGTGCGTACATGTCTAGTATATCGGCTAGTTGAATTGATCATTCTAAAATGATCATTGGTCCTCATTGAGGAAAATGTTTACAAATGAAGCATAATGCATGGCACCACGCAGATTGGATTACTTGGAGGCTTTGTCATAGCTAATTTGGACCTAAATTTTTTTCACAATATAGAAAATTGATCTAGTTTAACGTGGCCGTTGGATTCATGTCATTCTGAACTCTAAATCAAATGTTATGGACAATTTAATGAGGATATGTCAAGTTGATCACCCAGTTAAAGTGATACTTCTAAATTGATAATTCTAAATTGATAATTCTAAACTGATCATTAGTGCTCCTTGAGTAAAGGCAATAAATGACGCATAATGCATGTTATCACGCAGTTTACGATAGATTTGATTACTTGAAGGCTTTGTGGTAGCTCTTTTTGTTTTAAATGTTTTCACAATATAGAAAATTGAGCTTTCTTAATGTGGGCTTTCGACTCGTGTCATTCAAAACTCTAAATCAAAAGTTTCGGATGATTTAGTGCGCACATCTCAAGTTTATAGGCTAGTTAAATTGATCATTCGAAAATAATAATTAGTGCTAATTGAGCAAAGATTTACAAATGAAGCATGATGCATGACACCACGTAGTTTGAGATAGATTGGATTACTTGGAGGTTTTCTCGTAGCGTTTCGGTCTTAAATTTTTTCACAATATAGAAAATTGAGATACCTTAATGTGGGCATTGGATCCGTGTGATTGTGAACTCTAAATCAAAAGCTATAGATCATTTAGTGGGACATGTCAAGTTGATCGGCCAGTTAAAGTGATCATTCTAAACTTATAATTCTAAACTAATCTTTAGTGCTCCTTTAGTAAAGGCTTATAAATGAAGCATAATGCATTGCATCACACAGTTTAGGTTAGATTGGATTATTTGAAGCCATTATGGTAGCTATTTCCGTTTTAAATGTTGTCATAATATAGGAAATCGACCTACCTTAACGTGGGCATTGGATCAGTGTAATTCTGAACTCTACATCAAAAGTTACGGATGATTTAGTGCGTACATGTTAAGTGGATCGGCTAGTTAAAATGATCATTATAAACTGATCATTGGTGCTCCTTGAGTAAATGCAAATAAATGAACTATAATGCATGACATCACACTGTTTGGCATAAATTGGATTACTTGCAGGCGTTTTGTAACTATTTCGGTCTTAAATTTTTTCTTTAAATAGAATATTAAGCTAGCTTAATGTGGGCATTGGATTCGTGTCATTTGGAACTTCAAATCAAAAGTTTCGCACGATTTAGTGCGGACATGTCAAGTATATCGGCTAGTTGAATTGATCATTCTAAAATGATCATTGGTCCTCATCGAGCAAAATGTTTACAAATGAAGCATAATGCATGGCACCACGCAGATTGGATTACTTGGAGGCTTTGTCGTAGCTAATTTGGACCTAAAGTTTTTTCACAATATAGAAAATTGATGTAGTTTAACGTGGCCGTTGGATTCATGTCATTCTGAACTCTAAATCAAAAGTTATTGACAATTTAATGACGATATGTCAAGTTGATCACCCAGTTAAAGTGATACTTCTAAATTGATAATTCTAAATTGATAATTCTAAACTGATCATTAGTGCTCCTTGAGTAAAGGCAATAAATGACGCATAATGCATGGTATCACGCAGTTTACGATAGATTTGATTACTTGAAGGCTTCTTGGTAGCTCTTTTTGTTTTAAATGTTTTCACAATATAGAAAATTGAGCTTGCTTAATGTGGGCTTTCAACTCGTGTCATTCCAAACTCTAAATCAAAAATTTCGGATGATTTAGTGCGCACATCTCAAGTTTATAGGCTAGTTAAATTGATCATTCGAAAATAATAATTGGTGCTAATTGAGCAAAGATTTACAAATGAAGCATGATGCATGACACCACGTAGTTTGAGATAGATTGGATTACTTGGAGGTTTTCTCGTAGCGTTTCGGTCTTAAATTTTTTCACAATATAGAAAATTGAGATACCTTAACGTGGGCATTGGATTCGTGTGATTGTGAACTCTAAATCAAAAGCTATAGATCATTTAGTGGGACATGTCAAGTTGATCGGCCAGTTAAAGTGATCATTCTAAACTTATAATTCTAAACTAATCTTTAGTGCTCGTTTAGTAAAGGCTTATAAATGAAGCATAATGCATTGCATCACACAGTTTAGGTTAGATTGGATTATTTGAAGCCATTATGGTAGCTCTTTCCGTTTTAAATGTTGTCATAATATAGGAAATCGACCTACCTTAACGTGGGCATTGGATCAGTGTAATTCTGAACTCTACATCAAAAGTTACGGATGATTTAGTGCGTACATGTTAAGTGGATCGGCTAGTTAAAATGATCATTATAAACTGATCATTGGTGCTCCTTGAGTAAATGCTTATAAATGAACTATAATGCATGACATCACGCTGTTTGGCATAAATTGGATTACTTGCAGACGTTTTGTAACTATTTCGGTCTTTAATTTTTTCTTTGTATTGAATATTAAGCTAGCTTAATGTGGGCGTTGGATTCGTGTCATTCGGAACTTCAAATCAAAAGTTTCGCACGATTTAGTGCGTACATATCAAGTATATCGGCTAGTTGAATTGATCATTCTAAAATGATCATTGGTCCTCATTGAGCAAAAGGTTTACAAATGAAGCATAATGCATGGCACCACACAGATTGGATTACTTGGAGGCTTTGTCGTGGCTAATTTGGACCTAAATATTTTCACAATATAGAAAATTGATCTAGTTTAACGTGGCCGTTTGATTCATGTCATTCTGAACTCTAAATCAAAAGTTATGGACAATTTAATGAGGATATGTCAAGTTGATCACCCAGTTAAAGTGATACTTCTAAATTGATAATTCTAAATTGATAATTCTAAACTGATCATTAGTGCTCCTTGAGTAAAGGCAATAAATGACGCATAATGCATGGTATCACGCAGTTTACGATAGATTTGATTACTTGAAGGCTTTGTGGTAGCTCTTTTTGTTTTAAATGTTTTCACAATATAGAAAATTGAGCAGTCTTAACGGTGACATTGGAGTTGTGTAATTCTGAACTCTACAACAAAAGTTACGAATGATTTAGTGTGTACATATAAAGTTGATCAGCGAATTAAAATTATCATTCTATACTGATCATTGGTGCTCCTTCAGTAAAGGCTTATAAATGAAACATAATGCATGACATCATGCAGTTTGGGATATATTGGATTATTTGGAGGCTCTGTCGTAGCTCTTTTAGTCTCAAATGTTGTAACACTGTGAAAAATTGAGCTACCTTAATGTGGGCATTGGATTCATGTGATTTTGAACTCTAAATCAAAAGTTAAAGACGATTTTGTGCAGACATGTCAAGTCGATCAGCTAGTTAAACTGATCATTCTAAACTGATCATTGGTTCTCCTTTAGTAAAGGCTTATAATTGAAGCATAATGCATGGTATCATGCAGTTTTGGATAGATTGGATTACTAAGACGCTTTGCCATAGATATTTCGGTCTTAAATGTTGTCCCTTTATAGAAAATTGAGCTAGCTTAACGTGGGAGTTGGATTCGTGTCATTAGTAAGTCTAAATCAAAAGTTACGGAAGATTTTGTGCGGACATGTCAAGTTTATCAGCTAGTTAAATTAATCATTCTAAAATGATCAGTGGTGTTCATTGTGCAAAGAAATGAAGCATAATGCATGGACCACAAGTTTGGGATATATTGGATTACTCGGAGGCTCTGTGGTAGCTATTTCGGTCTTCAATTTTGTTACAATTTAGAAATTTTAGCTAGCTTTACCTGGGTATTGGATTCGTGGCTCTTTGAACTCTAAATCAAAAGTTACACACGAATTATTGCAGACATGTCAAGTTTATCGGATTGTTAAACTGATCATTCTAAAATGATCATTGGTGCTCATTGAGCAAAGGTTTACAAATGAAGCATAATGCATGGCAACATGCAGTTTCTGATAGATTGGAATACTAGGAGACTTTGTCGAACCTATATTGGTTTTAAATTTTATCCTAATATAGAAAATTGAGCTAGATTAACGTTGGCATTGGATTTTTGTCATTCGGAACTCTAAATCAAAAGTTACGCACGATTTAGTGCGGACATGTCAAGATTATCAACTAGTTAAATTGATAATTCTAAAATAATAATTGGTGCTAATTGAGCAAAGGTTTACAAATGAAGCATGATGCATGACACCACGTAGTTTGAGATAGATTGGATTACTTGGAGCTTTTCTCATAGCGTTTTGGTATTAAATTCTTTCACAATATAGAAAATTGAGATACCTTAATGTGGGCATTGGATTCGTGTGATTGTGAACTCTAAATCAAAAGCTACAGATCATTTAGTGGGACATGTCAAGTTGATCGGCCAGTTAAAGTGATCATTCTAAACTTATAATTCTAAACTAATCTTTAGTGCTCCTTTAGTAAAGGTTTATAAATGAAGCATAATGCATTGCATCACACAGTTTAGGTTAGATTGGATTATTTGAAGCCATTATGGTAGCTCTTTTCGTTTTAACTGTTGTCATAATATAGAAAATTGACCTACCTTAACGTGGGCATTGGATCAGTGTAATTCTTAACTCAACATCAAAAGTTACGGATGATTTAGTGCGTACATGTTAAGTGGATCGGCTAGTCAAAATGATCATTATAAACTGATCATTGGTGCTCCTTGAGTAAATGCTTATAAATAAACTATAATGCATGACATCACGCTGTTTGGCATAAATTGGATTACTTGGAGGCGTTTTGTAACTATTTCGGTCTTAAATTTTTTCTTTGTATAGAATATTAAGCTAGCTTAATGTGGGCGTTGGATTCGTGTCATTCAGAACTTCAAATCAAAAGTTACGCACGATTTAGTGTGTACAGGTCAAGTAAATTGGCTAGTTGAATTGATCATTCTAAAATGATCATTGGTCCTCATTGAGCAAAATGTTTACAAATGAAGCATAATGCATGGCACCACGCATATTGGATTACTTGGAGGCTTTTTCGTAGCTAATTTGGACCTAAATGTTTTTCACCATATAGAAAATTGAGCTAGTTTAACGTGGACGTTGGATTCATGTCATTCTGAACTCTAAATCAAAAGTTATGGACAATTTAATGAGGATATGTCAAGTTGATCACCGAGTTAAAGTGATAATTCTGTTTTGATAATTCTAAATTGATAATTCTAAACTGATCATTAGTGCTCCTTGAGTAAAGGCAATAAATGACGCATGGCATCACGCAGTTTACGATAGATTGGATTACTTGAAGGCTTTGTGGTAGCTCTTTTCGTTTTACATGTTTTCACAATATCGAAAATTGAGCTATCTTAATGGTGACATTGGAGTTGTGTAATTCTGGTCTCTAAAACAAAAGGTATGCATGATTTAGTGCGTACATATAAAGTTGATCGGCGAATTAAAATTATCATTCTATACTGATCATTGGTGCTCCTTGAGTAAAGGCTTATAAATGAAACATAATGCATGACATCATGCAGTTTGGGATATATTGGATTATTTGGAGGCTCTGTCGTAGCTCTTTTAGTCTCAAATGTTGTCACAATGTGGAAAATTGAGCTACCTTAATGTGGGCATTGGATTCATGTGATTTTGAACTCTAAATCAAAAGTTAAAGACGATTTTGTGCAGACATGTCAAGTCGATCAGCTAGTTAAACTGATCATTCTAAACTGATCAATGGTTCTCCTTGAGTAAAGGCTTATAATTGAAGCCTAATGCATGACATCATGAAGTTTGGGATAGACTGGATTACTTGGAAAATTTATTTTGGCTATTTCGGTATTAAATTTTGTCACAATATACAAAATTAAGCTAGCTTAACATGGGCATTGGATTCATGTCATTCTGAACTATAAATCAAAAGTTAGAAACGATTTAGTGCGGACATCTCCTGCTTATCGGCCATTTAAACTAATCATTCTAGACTGATCACTAATGCTCATCAAGCAAAGGTTCACAAACAAAGCATAATGCATGGCTCCACGGAGATTCTGATAGATTGGATTACTAGGAGGCCTTGTCAAAACTATTTCGATCTTGAATTTTTTCCCAATACAGAAAATTTAGCTAGCTTAACATCGGCCTTGGATTCATGTGATTCTGAACTCTAAATCAAAAGTTATGCATTATTTCGTGTGGACATCTCAAGTTTATCGGCTTGTTAAACTGATCATTCCCAAATGAACATTGGTGCTCATTGAGAAAAGGTTCACAAATGAAACATAATGCATGGCACCACGCAGATTCTGAAAGATTGGATTACTAAGAGGCCTTGTCGAAACTATTTCGATCTTCAATTTTGTCCCAATATCAAAAATTGAGCTAGCTTAACATCGGCATTGGATTCGTGTCATTCGAAACTCTAAATCAAAAGTTACAAACGATTTAGTACGTACATGTCAAGTTTATCAGCTAGTTAAATTGATCACTCGAAACTGATCATTGGTGCTCATTGGGCAAATGTTTACAAATGAAACATGATGCATGACAACACCACGCAGTTTGAGATAGAATGGATTATTTGGAGGCTTTGTCGTAGCTATTTTAGTCTTAAATTTTGTCCTAATATAGAAAACAGAGCTAGCTTAACGTGGGCGTTGTATATGTATAACTCAAAAGTGAAAATCAAAAGTTACTGACGATTTAGTGAGTACATATCAAGTTTATAGGCTAGTTAAATTGATCATTCTAAAATTATCATTGGTGTTCATTGTGCAAAGGTTTACAAATGAAGCATAATGAATAGCACCACACAGTTTGAGATAGATTGGATTACTTGGAGGTTTTATCGTAGGTATTTTGGTCTTCACGTTTGGCCAATTGAAGATTGAGCTAGCTTAATGTGGGTATTAGATTCATGTCATTTAGAGCTCTAAATCAAAAGTTAAAGACGACTTATAGCGGACATGTCATGTTGATTAGCTAGTTCAAATAATCATTCTAAACTGATCATTGGTGCTCATTTAGTATAGGTGTGTAAATGAAGCATAATGCATGGCATCATGCAGTTTCGGATGCATAAGATTACATGGACGCTTTGCCGTAGCTGTTTCAATCTAAAATGTTTCACAATACGGAAAATTTAGCTAACTTAACGTGGGTATTAAATTCATGTAATTTTGACCTCTAAATCAAAAGTTAAAGACGAATTAGTGTGGACATGACAAGTTGATCAACTTGTTAAAATGATCATTTCAAACTGATCATTGGTGCTCGCTAAGCAAAGGTTAACAAATGAAACATAATCAATGGCATCATGCAGTTTTGGATATATGAGATTACTTGGAGGTTTTGTCAAAGCTATTTCGGTCGTAAATTTGTTCACAATATTGAAAATAGAGCTCGCTTAACGTGAGCGATGGATTCGTGTGATTCTGAACTCTAGATCAAAAGTTACGCACGATTTCGTGTGGACATGTCAAGTTTAACGGCTAGTTAGACTGATTATAATATCATTGGTGCTCATTGAGCAGAGGATTTTACAAAATGAAGCATAATACATGGCATCACGAAGTTTGGGATTGATTGAATTACTTAAAGGCTTTATCGAAGCTATTTTGGTTTTAAATTTTGTCACAATATAGAAAATTTTGTCACAATATAGAAAGTTTTGTCACAATATAGAAGGCTTTATCGAAACTAATTCGTGTAATTATGAACTCTACATCAAAAGTAACGGACGATTTAGTGCATACATGTCAAGTTGATCGGCCAATTAAAATGATCATCTTAAATTAATCATTGATGCTAATTGAGCACAGTTTTACAAATGAAGCATTATGCATGGCATCACGCCGTTTGGGAAGGATTGGATTACTTGGAGGCTTATCGTAGCTATTTCGGTCTTAAATTTAGTCACAAGATAGAAATATTAGCTAGCTTTACTTAGGTGTTGGATTTGTGCCACTCTGTACTCTAAATCAAACGTTGTGGATGATTTAGTGTGGACATGACAAGTTGATCTTTTGTTAAAATGATCATTCTAAAATGGTCAACGGTGCTCACTGAGCAAAAGTTTACAAATGAATCATAATGCATGGCGTCACGTAGTTTGGGATAGATTGGATTACTTGGAGGCTTGGCCGTAACAATTTTGGTCTTAAATTTTGTCCCAAAATTAAAAATTGAGCTAGGTTAACGTGGTCGTTGGATCATGTCAGTCAAAACTCTAATTCAAAAGTTATGCATGATTTAGTGCAAACATATCATGTTTTTATCGGTTCGTTGAACTGATCATTTTAAAATGATCATTGGTCCTCACTGAGCAATGTTTAAATAAAGAAGCATAATGCATGGCACCACGCACTTTGAGATAGATTGGATTAGTTGGAGGCTTTGTCCTAGCTATTTCGGTACTAAATTTTTTCACAACATAGAAAATTAAGCTAGCTTAATGTGGGTTTTGGATTCGTGTGTATTCTGAACTATAAATCAAAAGTTACGCACAATTTCATTTGGATATTTCAAGTTTATCAGCTAGTTAAATTGATCATTCTAAAATGATCATTGGTGTTCATTGAGCAAAAGTTTACAAATGAAACATAATGCATGACACCATGCAGTTTATGATATATTCCAATACTAGGAGGCTTTGTCGAAGCTATTTTGGTTTTAAATTTAGTCCTAATAAAGAAAATTGAGATACCTTAACATGGGCATTAGATTCGTGTGATTCCAAACTCTAAATCAGAAGCTACAGATCATTCAGTGGGACACGTCAAGTTGATCGGCTAGTTAAAACAATCATTCTAAACTTATAATTCTAAGCTGACTATTAGTCCTCCTTGAGTAAAGGCTTATAAATCAAGCGTAATGCATTGCATCACACAGTTTAGGTTACATTGGATTATTTGAAGGAATTATGGTAGCTTTTTCCGTTTTAAATGTTGTCACGATATAGAAAATTGAGCTACCTAAAAGTGGGCATTGGATCCGTGTAATTCGGAACTCTACATCAAAAGTTACTGATGATTTAGTGCATACATGTTAAGTGGATCGGCCAGTTAAAATGATCATTCTAAACTGATCATTGGTGCTCATTTAGTAAAGGCTTATAAATGAAGCATAATGCATTGCATCACGCAGTTTGGCATAGATTTGGATTACTTGGAGGATTTTTGTAACTATTTCGGTCTTAAATTTTGTCCTAGTATAGAATATTAAGCTAGCTTAAGGCTGGTGTTGGATTCGTGTCATTCGGAATTTTAAACCAAAAGTTACGCACGATTTAGTGCGTACATATCAAGTTTATCGGCTACTTGAATTGATCATTCTAAAAAGATCATTGGTCATCATTGAGCAAAACGTTTACAAATGAACCATAATGCATGGCACCATGCAGATTGGATTACATGGAGGCTTTGTCGTAGCTCATTTGGGCCTAAAAGTTTTTCAAAATATAGAAAATTGAGCTAGTTTAATGTGGGTGTTGGATCCGTGTCATTCGGAACTCTAAATCAAAGGTTACGGTCAATTTAGAGAGGACATGTCAAGTTGATCGGCCAGTTAAAGTGATCATTCTAAACTGATAATTCTACACTGATAATTCTAAGCTGGTCATTAGTGCTCCTTGAGTAAAGGCAATAAATGAAGCATAATGCATGGCATCACGCAGTTTCTCGATAGATTGGATTACTGGAAGGCTTTGTGGTAGCTCTTCCAGTAGTAAATGTTGTCACAATATAGAAAATAGAGCTATCTTAACGTGGACATTGGATTTGTGTAATTCTGAACTCTACAGCGAAAGTTACGGATGATTTAGTGCGTACATATGAAGTTGATCGGCCAATTAAAATTATCATTCTAAATTGTTCATTGGTGCTCCTTGAGTACAGGCTTATAAATGAAGCATAATGCATGACATCATGCTGTTTGGGATAGACTAGATTACTTGGAGACTTTGTCGTAGCTCTTTTAGTCTCAAATGTTGTCATAATAAGAAAAATTGAGCTACCTTAATGTGGGCATTGAATTCATGTAATTTTGAACTCTATCTAAAGTTAAAGACGCTTTTGTGTGGACATGTCAAGTCGATCAGCTAGTTAAACTGATCATTCTAAACTGATCATTGGTTCTCCTTGAGTAAAGCCTTATAATTGAAGCATAATGCATGGCATCATGAATTTTGGGATAGATTGGATTACTTGGATACATTATCGTAGCTATTTCGGTATTAAATTTTCTCACAATATAAAAAATTAAGCTAGCTTAACATGGACATTGGATTCATGTCATTCTGAACTCTAAATCAAAAGTTACAGACGATTTAGTGCAGACATCTCCAGCTTATCGGCAATTTAAATTGATCATTCTAGACTGATCACTAATGCTCATTAAGCAAAGGTTTACAAACGAAGCATAATGCATGGCACCACGGAGATTCTGATAAATTGGATTACTAGGAGGTTTTGTCGAAACTATTTCGATCTTCAATTTTGTCCCAATATAGAAATTGAGCTAGCTTACCGTCGGCGTTGGATTCGTGTGATTCTGAACTCTAAATCAAAAGTTATGCACTATTTTGTGCGGATAATTCAAGTTTATTGGCTTGTTAAACAGATCATTCTAAAACGATCATTGCTGCTCATTAAGAAAAGGTTCACAAATGAAGCATAATGCATGGCACCACGCAGATTCTGATAGATTGGATTACTTGCAGACTTTAACGTAGGTATTTTGGTCCTAAATTTATTCAAAATATTGAAATTAAGCTAGATTAACGTGGTCATTGGATTAATGTGATTCTGATCTCTAAATCATAAGTTACGCACGATTTTGTGTGGACATGTAACCTTTATTGGCTAGTTAAACTGATCATTATAAAATGATCATTGGTGCTCATGAGAAAAGGTTCAAAAATGAAGCATAATGCATGGCACCATGCAGATTCTGATAGATTGGATTACTAGGAAGCTTTGTCGAAACTATTTTGATCTTCAATTTTGTCCCAATATGGAAAATTGAGGTAGCTTAAAGTCAGCGTTGGATTCGTGTCATTCGAAACTCTAAATCAAAAGTTACATATGATTTAGTGCGTACATGTCAAGTTTATCAACTAGTTAAATTGATAATTTCAATCTGATCACAGGTGCTCATTGTGCAAATGTTTACAAATGAAGCATGATGCATGACATCTAGCAGTTTGACATAGATTGGATTACTTGTAGGCTTTTCCGTAGCTATTTTGCTCTTAAATTTTGTCCCAATATAGAAAACAGAGCTAGCTTAATGTGGGCGTTGTATTCGTCTCATTCTAAGCTTCAAATCAAAAGTTAGTGAAGATTTAGTGAGGACATATCAAGTTTATATGCTAGTTAAATTGATCATTCTAATATTATCATTGGTGTGCATTGAGAAAAAGTTTTAAAATGAATCATAATGAATAGCACAACGCCGTTTGAGATAAATTGGATTTCTTGGAAGCTTTATGGTAGGTATTTCGGTCTAAAATTTGTTCACAATATAGAAAACTGAGCTACTTTAACATGGCCGTTGGATTAGTATGATTCTAAACTCTAAATCAAAAGCTACGCACGATTTCGTGCGGACATGTCAAGTTTATCGGCTCTTTAAACTGATCTTTTTAATATGATCATTGGTACTCATTGAGAAAAGGTTCACAAATGAAGCATAATGCATGGCACCACGCATATTCTGATAGATTGGATTACTAGGAGGCTTTGTCGAAACTATTTCGATCATCAATTTTCTCGCAATATAGAAAATTGAGCTAGCTTAACGTCGACGTTAGATTCGTGTCATTCGAAACCCTAAATAAAAGTTACAAACGATTTAATGCATACAAGTCAAGTTTATTAACTAGTTAAATTGATCATTCGAAACTGATCATTGGTGCTCATTGGGCAAATGTTTACAAATGAAGCATGATGCATGATACCACGCAGTTTGAGATAGATTGGATTACTTGGAGGATTTGTCGTAGCTATTTCTGTCTTAAATTTTGTCCCAATATAGAAAACAAAGCTAGCTTAACGTGGGCGTTATATTCGTATCATTCGAAAGTGAAAATCAAAAGTTACTAACGATTTAGTGAGGACATATCAAGTTTATTGGCTAGTTAAATTGATCATTCTTTAATTATCATTGGTGCTCATTGAGCAAAGGTTTACAAATGAAGCATAATGAATAGCACCACACAATTTGAGATAGATTGGATTATTTCGAGGCTTTATCGTAGGTATTTCTGTCTTCAATTTTGGCGAAATAAAGAAAATTGAGCTAGCATAATGTGGGTATTAGATTCATGTCATTTTGAGCTCTAAATGAAAAGTTAAACACAACTAAGTGCGGACATGTCAAGTTGATCAGCTAGTACAAATAATCATTCTAAACTGATTATTGGTGCTCGTTTAGTTAAGGTGTGTAAATGAAGCATAATGCATGGCATCACGCAGTTTTGGATGCATAAGATTACATGGACGCTTTGCTGTAGCTGTTTCAGTCTCAAATGTTGTCACAATACGGAAAATTTAGCTAATTTATTGTGGGTATTACATTCATGTCATTTTGAGCTCTAAATCAAAAGTTAAAGACGACTTAGTGCGGACATGACAAGTTGATCGACTTATTAAAATGATCATTTTAAACTGATCATTGGTGCTCACTAAGCAAATGTTAACAAATGAAACATAATGCATGACATCATAAAGTTTTGGATAGATGAGATTAATTAGAGGATTTGTCAAAGCTATTTTGGTCCTAAATTTGTTCACAATATTGAAAATAGAGCTAGCTTAATGTGGGGATGAATTCCTGTGATTCTGAATTCTAGATCAAAAGTTACGCACGATTTCGTGCAGACATGTCAAGTTTATAAATGAAGTATAATGCATGGCCTCACGCAGTTTGGAATAGACTGGATTACTTGGAGGCTATTTAAAGTATTTCGGTCTTAAATTTTGTCCTAGTATAGAATATTAAGCTAGCTTAAGGTGGGCGATGGATTCATGTCATTCGGAATTTTAAATCAAAAGTTACACACGATTTAGTGTGTATATGTCAAGTTTATTGGCTAGATGAATTGATCATTCTAAAATGATCGTTGGTCCTCATTGAGCAAAACGTTACAAATGAAGCATAATGCATGGCACCACGCGGATTGGATTACTTGGAGGTTTGTCGTAGCTAATTTGGACCTAAACATTTTTCACAATACAAAAAATTGAGCTAGTTTAACATGGACGTTGGATTCGTGTCATTCGGAACTCTAAATCAAAAGTTAGGGTCAAATTAGTTAGGAAATGTCAAGTTGATCGGGCAGTTAAATCGATCATTCTAAACTGATCATTGGTGATTGTTTAGTAAAGGTGTGTAAAAGAAGCATAATGCATGGCATCACGCAGTTTCAGATACATTAGATTACTTGGACGCTTTGCCATAACTGTTTCAGTATCAAATGTTGTCACAATACGGAAAATATAGCTAACTTACGTGGGTATTAGATTCATGTCATTTGGCCCTCTAAATCAAAATTTAAAGACGACTTAGTGTGGAAATGACAAGATGATCGGCTTGTTAAAATGATCATTCTAAATTGATCATTGTTGCGCACTAAGAAAAGGTTTACAAATGAAACATAATGCATGGCATCATGCAGTTTCGGATAGATGAGATTACTTGGAGGTTTTTTCAAAGCTATTTCTGTCCTAAATTTGTTCACAATATTGAAAATTGATCTAGCTTAACGTGGGCAATGGATTCGTGTGATTCTGAACTCTAAATCAAAAGATACACTCGATTTCGTGCGGACATGTCAAGTTTAAAGGCTAGTTAAACGGATAATTTTAAAACGATCATTGGTGCTCATTCAGCAGAGGTTTTTAAATGCAGCATAATGCATGGCATCACGCAGTTTGGGATAGATTGGATTACTTAAAGGCTTTATTGAAGCTATTTCGTTCTTAAATTTTGTCACAATATAGAAATTTGAGCTAGCGTAATGTGGGCATTGTATTCATGTAACTCTGAACTCTAAATCGAAAGTTACAGGCTATTTTGTGCGGACATCTCAAGCTTATTGGCTACTTAAATTGAACATTATAAACTGATTATTTCTGGTCATTGAGCAAAGGTTTACAAATGAAATATAATGAATGGCAACACGCACTTTGAGAAAGATTGGATTACTTGGAGGTCATTTCGCAGCTATTTCGGTCTTCATTTTTTCACAATATAGAAAACTGAGCTACTTAATGTGGGCGTTGGATTCGTGTCATTCTAAACTCTAAATCAAAAGTTAAAGACGACTTAGCGCAGATATGTCAAGTTGATCAGCAAGTTAAAAAAATCATTGTAAACTGATCATTGGTGCTCATTAAGTAAAGATATATAAATGATGGATAATGCATCACATCACGCAGTTTGGGATAGATTGGATTACTTGGATGTTTTGCCATAGCTAATTCAGTCTCAAATGTTGTCAGAAAAATTAGCTAACTTAATGTGGGTATATGATTCAAGTCATTTTGAGCTCTAAATAAAAAGTTAAAGACCACTTAGTGCGGACATGTCAAGTCGATCAGCTAGTTAAAATAATCATTTTAAACTGATCATTGGTGCTCGTTTAGTAAAGGTGTGGAAATGAAGCAGAATGCATGGCATCAGGCAGTTTCAGATACATTAGATTACTTGGACGCTTTGCCGTAGCTATTTCAGTCTCAAATTCTGGTCTCTACAACAAAAGTTACGAATGATTTAGTGCGTACATATCAAGTTGATCGGCGAATTAAAATTATCATTCTATACTGATCATTAGTGCTCCTTGAGTATAGGCTTATAAATGAAACATAATGCATGACATCATGCAGTTTGGGATATATTGGATTATTTGGAGGCTCTGTCGTAGCTCTTTTAGTCTCAGATGTTGTCACAATGTGGAAAATTGAGCTACCTTAATGTGGGCATTGGATTCATGTGATTTTGAATTCTAAATCAAAAGTTAAAGACGATTTTGTGCAGACATGTCAAGTCGATCAGCTAGTTAAACTGATCATTCTAAACTGATCATTGGTTCTCCTTGAGTAAAGGCTTATAATTGAAGCCTAATGCATGACATCACGAAGTTTGGGATAGACTGGATTACTTGGAAAATTTATTTTGGCTATTTCGGTATTAAACTTTGTCACAATATACAAAATTAAGCTAGCTTAACATGGGCATCGGATTCATGTCATTCTGAACTATAAATCAAAAGTTAGAAACGATTTAGTGCGGACATCTCCTGCTTATCGGCCATTTAAACTAATCATTCTAGACTGATCACTAATGCTCATCAAGCAAAGGTTCACAAACAAAGCATAATGCATGGCTCCACAGAGATTCTGATAGATTGGATTACTAGGAGGCCTTGTCAAAACTATTTCGATCTTGAATTTTTTCCCAATACAGAAAATTTAGCTAGCTTAACATCGGCGTTGGATTCATGTGATTCTGAACTCTAAATCAAAAGTTATGCATTATTTCGTGTGGACATCTCAAGTTTATCGGCTTGTTAAACTGATCATTCCAAAAATGAACATTGGTGCTCATTGAGAAAAGGTTCACAAATGAAACATAATGCATGGCACCACGCAGATTCTGAAAGATTGGATTACTAAGAGGCCTTGTCAAAACTATTTCGATCTTCAATTTTGTCCCAATATCAAAAATTGAGCTAGCTTAACATCGACATTGGATTCGTGTCATTCAAAACTCTAAATCAAAAGTTACAAACGATTTAGTACGTACATGTCAAGTTTATCAGCTAGTGAAATTGATCACTCGAAACTGATCATTGGTGCTCATTGGGCAAATGTTTAAAAATGAAACATGATGCATGACAACACCACGCAGTTTGAGATAGAATGGATTATTTGGAGGCTTTGTCGTAGCTGTTTCAGTCTTAAATTTTGTCCTAATATAGAAAACAGAGCTAGCTTAACGTGGGAGTTGTATATGTATAACTCAAAAGTGAAAATCAAAAGTTACTGACGATTTAGTGAGTGCATATCAAGTTTATAGGCTAGTTAAATTGATCATTCTAAAATTATCATTGGTGTTCATTGTGCAAAGGTTTACAAATGAAGCATAATGAATAGCACCAGACAGTTTGAGATAGATTGGATTACTTGGAGGTTTTATCGTAGGTATTTTGGTCTTCACGTTTGGCCAATTGAAGATTGAGCTAGCTTAATGTGGGTATTAGATTCATGTCATTTAGAGCTCTAAATCAAAAGTTAAAGACGACTTATAGCGGACATGTCAAGTTGATTAGCTAGTTCAAATAATCATTCTAAACTGATCATTGGTGCTCATTTAGTGTAGGTGTGTAAATGAAGCATAATGCATGGCATCATGCAGTTTCGGATGCATAAGATTACATGGACGCTTTGCCGTAGCTGTTTCAATCTAAAATGTTTCACAATACGGAAAATTTAGCTAACTTAACGTGGGTATTAAATTCATGTAATTTTGAGCTCTAAATCAAAAGTTAAAGACGACTTAGTGTGGACATGACAAGTTGATCAACTTGTTAAAATGATCATTTTAAACTGATCATTGGTGCTCGCTAAGCAAAGGTTAACAAATGAAACATAATCAATGGCATCATGCAGTTTTGGATATATGAGATTACTTGGAGGTTTTGTCAAAGCTATTTCGGTCGTAAATTTTTTCACAATATTGAAAATAGAGCTCGCTTAACGTGAGCGATGGATTCGTGTGATTCTGAACTCTAGATCAAAAGTTACGCACAACTTCGTGTGGACATGTCAAGTTTAACGGCTAGTTAGACTGATTATAATATCATTGGTGCTCATTGAGCAGAGGATTTTACAAAATGAAGCATAATACATGGCATCACGAAGTTTGGGATTGATTGAATTACTTAAAGGCTTTATCGAAGCTATTTCGGTTTTAAATTTTGTCACAATATAGAAAATTTTGTCACAATATAGAAAGTTTTGTCACAATATAGAAGGCTTTATCGAAACTAATTCGTGTAATTATGAACTCTACATCAAAAGTAACGGACGATTTAGTGCGTACATGTCAAGTTGATCGGCCAATTAAAATGATCATCTTAAATTAATCATTGATGCTTATTGAGCACAGGTTTACAAATGAAGCATTATGCATGGCATCACGCCGTTTGGGAAAGATTGGATTACTTGGAGGCTTATCGTAGCTATTTCGGTCTTAAATTTAGTCACAAGATAGAAATATTAGCTAGCTTTACTTAGGTGTTGGATTTGTGCCACTATGTACTCTAAATCAAACGTTGTGGATGATTTAGTGTGGACATGACAAGTTGATCTTTTGTTAAAATGATCATTCTAAAATGGTCAACGGTGCTCACTGAGCAAAAGTTTACAAATGAATCATAATGCATGGCGTCACGTAGTTTGGGATAGATTGGATTACTTGGAGGCTTGGCCGTAACAATTTTGGTCTTAAATTTTGTCCCAAAATTAAAAATTGAGCTAGGTTAACGTGGTCGTTGGATCATGTCAGTCAAAACTCTAATTCAAAAGTTATGCATGATTTAGTGCAAACATATCATGTTTTTATCGGTTCGTTGAACTGATCATTCTAAAATGATCATTGGTCCTCACTGAACAATGTTTAAATAAAGAAGCATAATGCATGGCACCACGCACTTTGAGATAGATTGGATTAGTTGGAGGCTTTGTCCTAGCTATTTTGGTACTAAATTTTTTCACAACATAGAAAATTAAGCTAGCTTAATGTGGGTTTTGGATTCGTGTGTATTCTGAACTATAAATCAAAAGTTACGCACAATTTCATTTGGATATTTCAAGTTTATCGGCTAGTTAAATTGATCATTCTAAAATGATCATTGGTGTTCATTGAGCAAAAGTTTACAAATGAAACATAATGCATGACACCATGCAGTTTATGATATATTCCAATACTAGGAGGCTTTGTCGAAACTATTTTGGTCTTAAATTTAGTCCTAATAAAGAAAATTGAGATACCTTAACATGGGCATTAGATTCGTGTGATTCCAAACTCTAAATCAGAAGCTACAGATCATTCAGTGGGACACGTCAAGTTGATCGGCTAGTTAAAACAATCATTCTAAACTTATAATTCTAAGCTGACTATTAGTCCTCCTTGAGTAAAGGCTTATAAATCAAGCGTAATGCATTGCATCACACAGTTTAGGTTACATTGGATTATTTGAAGGAATTATGGTAGCTTTTTCCGTTTTAAATGTTGTCACGATATAGAAAATTGAGCTACCTAAAAGTGGGCATTGGATCCGTGTAATTCTGAACTCTACATCAAAAGTTACAGATGATTTAGTGCATACATGTTAAGTGGATCGGCCAGTTAAAATGATCATTCTAAACTGATCATTGGTGCTCATTTAGTAAAGGCTTATAAATGAAGCATAATGCATTGCATCACGCAGTTTGGCATAGATTTGGATTACTTGGAGAATTTTTGTAACTATTTCGGTCTTAAATTTTGTCCTAGTATAGATCATTAAGCTAGCTTAAGGCTGGTGTTGGATTTGTGTCATTCGGAATTTTAAACCAAAAGTTACGCACGATTTAATGCGTACATATCAAGTTTATCGGCTACTTGAATTGATCATTCTAAAAAGATCATTGGTCCTCATTGAGCAAAACGTTTACAAATGAACCATAATGCATGGCACCATGCAGATTGGATTACATGGAGGCTTTGTCGTAGCTCATTTGGGCCTAAAAGTTTTTCAAAATATAGAAAATTGAGCTAGTTTAATGTGGGTGTTGGATCCGTGTCATTCGGAACTCTAAATCAAAGGTTACGGTCAATTTAGAGAGGACATGTCAAGTTGATCGGCCAGTTAAAGTGATCATTCTAAACTGATAATTCTACACTGATAATTCTAAGCTGGTCATTAGGGCTCCTTGAGTAAAGGCAATAAACATAATGCATGGCATCACGCAGTTTCTCGATAGATTGGATTACTGGAAGGCTTTGTGGTAGCCCTTCCAGTAGTAAATGTTGTCACAATATAGAAAATTGAGCTATCTTAACGTGGACATTGGATTTGTGTAATTCTGAACTCTATAGCGAAAGTTACGGATGATTTAGTGCGTACATATGAAGTTGATCGGCCAATTAAAATTATCATTCTAAACTGTTCATTGGTGCTCCTTGAGTAAAGGCTTATAAATGAAGCATAATGCATGACATCATGCTGTTTGGGATAGACTGGATTACTTGGAGACTTTTTCGTAGCTCTTTTAGTCTCAAATGTTGTCATAATATGAAAAATTGAGCTACCTTAATGTGGGCATTGAATTCATGTAATTTTGAACTCTAAATCTAAAGTTAAAGACGCTTTTGTGTGGACATGTCAAGTCGATCAGCTAGTTAAACTGATCATTCTAAACTGATCATTGGTTCTCCTTGAGTAAAGCCTTATAATTGAAGCATAATGCATGGCATCATGAATTTTGGGATAGATTGGATTACTTCGAGACATTATCGTAGCTATTTCGGTATTAAATTTTCTCACAATATAAAAAATTAAGCTAGCTTAACATGGACATTGGATTCATGTCATTCTGAACTCTAAATCAAAAGTTACAGACGATTTAGTGCAGACATCTCCATCTTATCGGCAATTTAAATTGATCATTCTAGACTGATCACTAATGCTCATTAAGCAAAGGTTTACAAACGAAGCATAATGCATGGCACCACGGAGATTCTGATAAATTGGATTACTAGGAGGTTTTGTCGAAACTATTTCGATCTTCAATTTTGTCCCAATATAGAAATTGAGCTAGCTTACCGTCGGCGTTGGATTCGTGTGATTCTGAACTCTAAATCAAAAGTTATGCACTATTTTGTGCGGATAATTCAAGTTTATCGGCTTGTTAAACAGATCATTCTAAAACGATCATTGCTGCTCATTAAGAAAAGGTTCACAAATGAAGCATAATGCATGGCACCACGCAGATTCTGATAGATTGGATTACTTGCAGACTTTAACGTAGGTATTTTGGTCCTAAATTTATTCAAAATATTGAAATTAAGCTAGATTAACGTGTTCATTGGATTAATGTGATTCTGATCTCTAAATCATAAGTTACGCACGATTTTGTGTGGACATGTAACCTTTATCGGCTAGTTAAACTGATCATTATAAAATGATCATTGGTGCTCATGAGAAAAGGTTCAAAAATGAAGCATAATGCATGGCACCATGCAGATTCTGATAGATTGGATTACTAGGAAGCTTTGTCGAAACTATTTTGTTCTTCAATTTTGTCCCAATATGTAAAATTGAGCTAGCTTAAAGTCAGCGTTGGATTCGTGTAATTCGAAACTCTAAATCAAAAGTTACAAATGATTTAGTGCGTACATGTCAAGTTTATCAACTAGGTAAATTGATAATTTCATTCTGATCACAGGTGCTCATTGGGAAAATGTTTACATATGAAGCATGATGCATGACATCTAGCAGTTTGACATAGATTGGATTACTTGTAGGCTTTTCCGTAGCTATTTTGCTCTTAAATTTTGTCCCAATATAGAAAACAGAGCTAGCTTAATGTGGGCGTTGTATTCGTCTCATTCTAAACTTCAAATCAAAAGTTAGTGAAGATTTAGTGAGGACATATCAAGTTTATATGCTAGTTAAATTGATCATTCTAATATTATCATTGGTGTGCATTGAGCAAAGGTTTTAAAATGAATCATAATGAATAGCACCACGCCGTTTGAGATAAATTGGATTTCTTGGAAGCTTTATGGTAGGTATTTTGGTCTAAAATTTGTTTACAATATAAAAAACTGAGCTACTTTAACATGGCCGTTGGATTAGTATGATTCTAAACTCTAAATCAAAAGCTACGCACGATTTCGTGCGGACATGTCAAGTTTATCGGCTCTTTAAACTGATCTTTCTAATATGATCATTGGTACTCATTGAGAAAAGGTTCACAAATGAAGCATAATGCATGGCACCATGCATATTCTGATAGATTGGATTACTAGGAGGCTTTGTCGAAACTATTTCGATCATCAATTTTCATGCAATATAGAAAATTGAGCTAGCTTAACGGCGACGTTAGATTCGTGTCATTCGAAACTCTAAATAAAAGTTACAAACGATTTAATGCATACAAGTCAAGTTTATTAACTAGTTAAATTGATCATTCGAAACTTATCATTGGTGCTCATTGGGCAAATGTTTACAAATGAAGCATGATGCATGATACCACGCAGTTTGAGATAGATTGGATACTTGGAGGATTTGTCCTAGCTATTTATGTCTTAAATTTTGTCCCAATATAGAAAACAAAGCTAGCCTAACGTGGGCGTTATATTCGTATCATTCGAAAGAGAAAATCAAAAGTTACTGACGATTTAGTGAGGACATATCAAGTTTATTGGCTAGTTAAATTGATCATTCTTTAATTATCATTGGTGCTCATTGAGAAAAGGTTTACAAATGAAGCATAATGAATAGCACCACACAATTTGAGATAGATTGGATTATTTCGAGGCTTTATCGTAGGTATTTCTGTCTTCAATTTTGGCGAAATAAAGAAAATTGAGCTAGCATAATGTGGGTATTAGATTCATGTCATTTTGAGCTCTAAATGAAAAGTTAAACACAACTAAGTGCGGACATGTCAAGTTGATCAGCTAGTACAAATAATCATTCTAAACTGATTATTGGTGCTCGTTTAGTTAAGGTGTGTAAATGAAGCATAATGCATGGCATCACACAGTTTTGGATGCATAAGATTACATGGACGCTTTGCTGTAGCTGTTTCAGTCTCAAATGTTGTCATAATACGGAAAATTTAGCTAATTGAATGTGGGTATTACATTCATGTCATTTTGCGCTCTAAATCAAAAGTTAAAGACGACTTAGTGCGGACATGACAAGTTGATCGACTTATTAAAATGATCATTTTAAACTGATCATTGGTGCTCACTAAGCAAATGTTAACAATTGAAACATAATGCATGACATCATAAAGTTTTGGATAGATGAGATTAATTAGAGGATTTGTCAAAGCTATTTCGGTCCTAAATTTGTTCACAATATTGAAAATAGAGCTAGCTTAATGTGGGGATGAATTCCTGTGATTCTGAATTCTAGATCAAAAGTTACGCACGATTTCGTGCAGACATGTCAAGTTTATAAATGAAGTATAATGCATGGCCTCACGCAGTTTGGAATAGACTGGATTACTTGGAGGCTATTTAAAGTATTTCGGTCTTAAATTTTGTCCTAGTATAGAATATTAAGCTAGCTTAAGGTGGGCGATGGATTCATGTCATTCGGAATTTTAAATCAAAAGTTACACACGATTTAGCCAGTATATGTCAAGTTTATTGGCTAGATGAATTGATCATTCTAAAATGATCGTTGGTCCTCATTGAGCAAAACGTTACAAATGAAGCATAATGCATGGCACCACGCGGATTGGATTACTTGGAGGTTTGTCGTAGCTAATTTGGACCTAAAAATTTTTCACAATACAAAAAATTGAGCTAGTTTAACATGGACGTTGGATTCGTGTCATTCGGAACTCTAAATCAAAAGTTAGGGTCAAATTAGTTAGGAAATGTCAAGTTGATCGGGCAGTTAAATCAATCATTCTAAACTGATCATTGGTGATTGTTTAGTAAAGGTGTGTAAAAGAAGCATAATGCATGGCATCACGCAGTTTCAGATACATTAGATTACTTGGACGCTCTGCCATAGCTGTTTCAGTATCAAATGTTGTCACAATACGGAAAATATAGCTAACTTACGTGGGTATTAGATTCATGTCATTTGGCCCTCTAAATCAAAATTTAAAGAAGACTTAGTGTGGAAATGACAAGATGATCGGCTTGTTAAAATGATCATTCTTAATTGATCATTGTTGCGCACTAAGCAAAGGTTTACAAATGAAACATAATGCATGGCATCATGCAGTTTCGGATAGATGAGATTACTTGGAGGTTTTTTCAAAGCTATTTCTGTCCTAAATTTGTTCACAATATTGAAAATTGATCTAGCTTAACGTGGGCAATGGATTCGTGTGATTCTGAACTCTAAATCAAAAGTTACACTCGATTTCGTGCGGACATGTCAAGTTTAAAGGCTAGTTAAACGGATAATTTTAAAACGATCATTGGTGCTCATTCAGCAGAGGTTTTTAAATGCAGCATAATGCATGGCATCACGCAGTTTGGGATAGATTGGATTACTTAAAGGCTTTATTGAAGCTATTTCGTTCTTAAATTTTGTCACAATATAGAAATTTGAGCTAGCGTAATGTGGGCATTGTATTCATGTAAATCTGAACTCGAAATCGAAAGTTACAGGCTATTTTGTGCGGACATCTCAAGAATATTGTCTACTTAAATTGAACATTATAAACTGATCATTTCTGGTCATTGAGCAAAGGTTTACAAATGAAATATAATGAATGGCAACACGCAGTTTGAGAAAGATTGGATTACTTGGAGGTCTTTTCGCAGCTATTTCGGTCTTCATTTTTTCACAATATAGAAAACTGAGCTACTTAATGTGGGCGTTGGATTCGTGTCATTCTAAACTCTAAATCAAAAGTTAAAGACGACCAAGCGCAGATATGTCAAGTTGATCAGCAAGTTAAAAAAATCATTTTAAACTGGTCATTGGTGCTCATTAGGTAAAGATATATAAATGATGGATAATGCATCACATCACGCAGTTTGGGATAGATTGGATTACTTGGATGTTTTTCCATAGCTAATTCAGTCTCAAATGTTGTCAGAAAAATTAGCTAACTTAATGTGGGTATATGATTCATGTCATTTTGAGCTCTAAATAAAAAGTTAAAGACCACTTAGTGCGGACATGTCAAGTCGATCAGCTAGTTAAAATAATCATTTTAAACTGATCATTGGTGCTCGTTTAGTAAAGGTGTGTAAATGAAGCATAATGCATGGCATCAGGCAGTTTCGGATACATTAGATTACTTGGACGCTTTGCCGTAGCTATTTCAGTCTCAAATGTTGTCACAATACAGAAAATTTAGCTAACTTAACATGGGTATTAGATTCATGTCATTTGGAGCTCTAAATCAAAAGTTAAAGACGAATTAGTGCGGACATGACAAGTTGATCGGCTCGTTAAAATGATCATTCTAAACTGATCATTGGTGCTCATTGAGCAAAGGATTTTAAATGAACCATAATGCATGGCATTACACAGTTTGGGATAGATTGGATTACTTAAAGGCTTTATCATAGCTATTTCGGTCTTAAATTTTGTCACAATATAGAAAATTGAGGTAGCTTAATGTGGGCATTGTATTCGCGTAATCGTGAACTCTAAATTGAAAGTTACAGACTATTTAGTGTGGACATCTCAAGTTTATCGGCTAGTTAAATTGAACATTCTAAATTGATCATTTCTGGTAATTGAGCAAAGGTTCACAAATAAAGCATAATGAATGGCACCAAACAGTTTGAGAAATATTGGATTGCTTGGAGGCTTTGTCGCAGCTATTTTGGTATTCATTTTTTTCACAATATAGACAATTACGCTAGCTTAATGTGGGCATTGAAATCGTGTCATTCTAAACTATAATTCAAAAGTTAAAGACGACTTAGTGCGGACATGTCAAGTTGATCAGCAAATTAAAATAATCATTCGAAGCTGATCATTTCTGCTGGTTTGTAAAGGTGTGTAAATGAAGCTTAATGTGTCGCATCATGTAGTTTGGGATAGATTGGTTTACTTGGAGGCCTTTCCATAGCTCTTTCAGTCTCAAATGTTGTCACAATACGGAAACTTTAGCTAACTTAATGTGGGTATTAGATTCATGTCATTTTGAGCTCAAAATCAAAAGTTAAAGATGACTTAGTGCGGACATGACAAGTTGATTGACTTATTAAAATGATCATTTTAAACTGATCATTGGTGCTGGCTAAGCAAATGTTAACAAATGAAACATAATGCATGGCATCATAAAGTTTTGGATAGATGAGATTAATTAGAGGATTTGTCAAAGCTATTTCGGTCCTAAATTTGTTCACAATATTGAAAATAGAGCTAGCTTAACGTGGGCGATGAATTCCTGTGATTCTGAATTCTAGATCAAACGTTACGCACGATTTCGTGCAAACATGTCAAGTTTATAAATGAAGTATAATGCATGACCTCACGCAGTTTGGAATAGACTGGATTACTTGGAGGCTATTTGTAACTATTTCGGTCTTAAATTTTTTCCTAGTATAGAATATTAAGCTAGCTTAAGGTGGGCGATGGATTCGTGTCATTCGGAATTTTAAATCAAAAGTTACACACGATTTAGCCCGTATATGTCAAGTTTATTGGCTAGATGAATTGATCATTCTAAAATGATCGTTGGTCCTCATTGAGCAAAACGTTTACAAATGAAGGATAATGCATGGCACCACGCAGATTGGATTACTTGGAGGTTTCCCGTAGCTAATTTGGACCTAAACATTTTTCATAATACAAAAAATTGAGCTAGTTTAACATGGACGTTGGATTCGTGTCATTCGGAACTCTAAATCAAAAGTTAGGGTCAAATTAGTTAGGAAATGTCAAGTTGATCGGCCAGTTAAATCGATCATTCTAAACTGATCATTGGTGCTTGTTTAGTAAAGGTGTGTAAAAGAAGCATAATGGATGGCATCACGCAGTTTCAGATACATTAGATTACTTGGACGCTTTGCCATAGCTGTTTTAGTATCAAATGTTGTCACAATACATAAAATATAGCTAACTTACGTGGGTATTAGATTCATGTCATTTGGCCCTCTAAATCAAAATTTAAAGACGACTTAGTGTGGAAACGACAAGATGATCGGCTTGTTAAAATGATCATTCTAAATTGATCATTGTTGCGCACTAAGCAAAGGTTTACAAATGAAACATAATGCATGGCATCATGCAGTTTCGGATAGATGAGATTACTTGGAGGTTTTTTCAAAGCTATTTCTGTTCTAAATTTGTTCACTGTATTGAAAATTGATCTAGCTTAACGT
Organism: Pugionium cornutum; assembly: GCA_018901935.1. Taxonomy (NCBI): domain Eukaryota; kingdom Viridiplantae; phylum Streptophyta; class Magnoliopsida; order Brassicales; family Brassicaceae; genus Pugionium; species Pugionium cornutum. Next base: position 15,527,787 of record CM032162.1, on the reverse strand, counting down.
GGGCAATGGATTCGTGTGATTCTGAACTCTAAATCAAAAGTTACACTCGATTTCGTGCGGACATGTCAAGTTTAAAGGCTAATTAAACGGATAATTTTAAAACGATCATTGGTGCTCATTCAGCAGAGGTTTTTAAATGCAGCATAATGCATGGCATCATGCAGTTTGGGATAGATTGGATTACTTAAAGGCTTTATTGAAGCTATTTCGTTCTTAAATTTTGTCACAATATAGAAATTTGAGCTAGCGTAATGTGGGCATTGTATTCATGTAATTCTGAACTCTAAATCGAAAGTTACAGGATATTTTGTGCGGACATCTCAAGCTTATTGGCTACTTAAATTGAACATTATAAACTGATTATTTCTGGTCATTGAGCAAAGGTTTACAAATGAAATATAATGAATGGCAACACGCAGTTTGAGAAAGATTGGATTACTTGGAGGTCTTTTTGCAGCTATTTTGGTCTTCATTTTTTCACAATATAGAAAACTTAGCTACTTAATGTGGGCGTTGGATTCGGGTCATTCTAAACTCTATATCAAAAGTTAAAGACGACTTAGCGAGGATATGTCAAGTTGATCAGCAAGTTAAAAAAATCATTTTAAACTGATCATTGGTGCTCATTAAGTAAAGATATATAAATGATGGATAATGCATCACATCACGCAGTTTGGGAAAGATTGGATTACTTGGATGTTTTGCCATAGCTAATTCAGTCTCAAATGTTGTCAGAAAAATTAGCTAACTTAATGAGGGTATATGATTCGTGTCATTTTGAGCTCTAAATAAAAAGTTAAAGACCACTTAGTGCGGACATGTCAAGTTGATCAGCTAGTTAAAATAATCATTCTAAACTGATCATTGGTGCCTATTTAGTAAAGGTTTGTAAATGAAGCATAATGCATGTCATTACACAGTTTCAGAGACATTAGATTATTTGGACACTTTGTCGTATCTTTTTCAGTGTCAAATATTGTCACAATACAGAAAATTTAACTAACTTAACGTGGGTATTAGATTCATGTCATTTTGAGCTCTAAATAAAAAGTTAAAGATGACTTAGTCTGGACATGACAAGTTGATCGGCTTGTTAAAATAATCATTCTAAACTGATCATTGTTGCTCATTGTACAGAGGATTTTAAATGAAGCATAATGCATGGCATCACGCAGTTTGAGATAGATTGGATTACTTAAAGGCTTTATCATAGCTATTTCCGTCTTTAATTTTGTCACAATATAGAAAATTGAGCTAGCTTAATGTGGGCATCGTATTCGTGTAATTTTGACTCTAAACCGAAAGTTATAGACTATTTAGTGCGGACATCTCAAGTGTATCGGCTAGTTAAATTGAACATTCTAAACTGATAATTTCTGGTCATTGAACAAAGGTTTACAAAAGAAACATAATGAATGGCAATACGCAGTTTGAGAAATATAATATTACTTGGAGGCTTTATCACAGCTATTTCGGTCTTCATTTTTTCACAATATAGAAAATTGAGCTAGCCTAATGTGGGCATTGGATTCCTATCATTCTAAACTCTAAATCAAAGTTAAACACGACTTAGTGCGGACATGACAAGTTGATCAGCAAGTTAAAATAATCATTCTAAACTGATCATTGGTGGTCATTCAGTAAAGGTATATATATGATGCATAATGCATCGCATCATGTAGTTTGGGATAGACTGGATTACTTGGCGGCTTTGCCATAGCTCTTTTAGTCTCAAATGTAGTCACAATTCGGAAAATTTAGCTAACTTAATGTGGGTATTAGATTCATGTCATTTTGAGCTCTAAATCAAAAGTTAAAGACGACTTAGTGCGGATATGTCAAGTTGAACATCTAGTTAAAAAAATCATTCTAAACTGATCATTGGTGCTCGTTTAGTAAAGGTGTGTAAATAAATCATAATGCATGCCATCACACAGTTTCTGATACATTAGAATATTTGGACAATTTGCCGTAGCTGTTTCAGTCTCAAATGTTGTCACTGTATAGAAAATTTAGCTAACTTAACGCGGGTATTAGATTCATGTCATTTGTAGCTCTAAATCAAAAGTTGAAGACTACTTAGTGCGGATATGACAAAATGATCGGCTTGTTAAAATGATCATTCTAAACTGATCATTGGTGCTCATTGAGCAGAGGATTTTAAATGAGGCATAATTCATGACATCATGCAGTTTGCGATAGATTGGATTACTTAAAGGGTTTACCATAGCTATTTTGGTCTTAAATTTTGTCACAATATAGAAAATTGAGCTAGCTTAATGTGGGAATTGTATTCGTGTAATTTTGAACTCTAAATCAAAAGTTACAGACTATTTAGTGCGGACATCTCAAGTTTATCGGTTAGTTAAATTGAATATTCTAAACAGATCATTTCTGGTCATTGAGCAAAGGTTTACAAATGAAGCATAATGAATTGCAACACGCAGTTTGAGAAATATTGGATTACTTGGAGGATTTGTCACAGCTATTTCGGTCTTCATTTTTTTCAAAATATAGAAGACTGAGCTAGCTTAATGTGGGTGTTGGATTCGTGTTATTTTAAACTCTAAATCAAAAGTTAAAGGCGACTTAGTGCGGACATGTCAAGTTGATCAGCAAGTTAAAATAATCATTCTTAACTGATCATAGGTGCTCATTAAGTAAAGGTATATGAATGATGCATAATGCATCGCATCACGCAATTCGGGATAGATTGGATTAGTTGGAAGCTTTGTCGTAGCTCTTTCAGTCTCAAATGATGTCACAATACGGAAAATTTAGCTAACTTAGTGTGGGTATTAGATTCATGTCAATTTGAGCTTTAAATCAAAAGTTAAAGACGACTTAGTGCGGACATGTCAACTTGAACAGCTAGTTAAAATAATCATTCTAAACTGATCATTGGTGCTCGTTTAGTAAAGGTGTGTAAATGAAGCATAATGCATGGCATCACACAGTTTCGGATACATTAGATTATTTGGACACTTTGTCGTAGCTGTTTCAATCTCAAATGTTGTCACAATACGGAAAATTTAGCTAAATTAACGTGGGTATTAGATTCATGTCATTTTGAGTTATAAATCAAAAGTTAAAGACGACTTGGTGCGGACATGACAAGGTGATCGGCTTGTTAAAATGATCATTCTAAACTAATCATTGGTGCTCATTGAGCAGAGGATTTTAAATGAAGCATAATGCATGGCATCATGCAGTTTGGGATAGATTGGATTACTTAAAGGCTTTATCATAGCTATTTTGGTCTTAAATTTAGTCACAATATAGAGAATTGAGCTAGCTTAATGTGGGCATCGTATTCGTGTAATTCTGAACTCGAAATCGAAAGTTACAAATTATTTAGTGCAGACATCTCAAGTTTATCGGCTAGTTAAATTGAACATTCTAAACTAATCATTTTTGGTCATTGAGCAAAGGTTTACAAATGAAGCATAATGCATTGCAACACGCAGTTTGATAAATATTGGATTACTTGAAGGCTTTGTCGCAGCTATTTCAGTCTCAAATGTTGTGAAAATTCGGAAAATTTAGTTAACTTAACGTGGGTATTAGATACATGTCATTTTGAGCTCTAAATTAAAAGTTAAATACGGCTTACTGTGGACATGTAAAGTTGATCAGCTAGTTAAAATAATCATTCTAAACTGATCATTGGTGCTAGTTTAGTAAAGGTGTGTAAATGAAGCATAATGCATGGCATCACGCAGTTTCGGATACATTAGATTACTTGGACGCTTTGCGGTAGCTATTTCACTTTCAAATGTTGTCACAATACGGAAAAGTTAGCTAACTTAATGTGGGTATAAGATTCATGTCATTTTGAGCTCTAAATCAAAAGTTAAAGAAGAATTAATGCGAACATGACAAGTTGATCGGCTTGTTAAAATGATCATTCTAATCTTATCATTGGTGCTCTTTGAGCAGCGGATTTTAAATGAAGCATAATGCATGGCATCACGCAGTTTGGGATAGATTGGATTACTTAAATGGTTTATCGTAGCTATTTCGGTCTTAAATTTTATCGCAATATAGAAAATTGAGCTGGCTTAATGTGGGCATTGTATTCGTGTAATTTTGAACTCGAAATCGAAAGTTACTAACTATTTAGTGTTTGGGATAAATTGGATTAATTGGGGTTTTGTCGTAGCAATTTCATTCTTAAATTTTGTCACAATATAGAAAATTGAGCTAGCATAATGTGGGTGTTGGATTTGTCTCATTCTGAACTCTAAATGAAAAGGTTACTGAAGATTTAGGGCGGACATGTCAAGTTTATCGGCCACTTATAGTGATCATTTTAAACTGAGCATGGGTTCTCCTTGAGTAATGACTTGTATATGAAGCATAATGCATGGCATCACGCAATTTAGGATAGATTGAGTTACTTGACGCCTTTTTGATAAGTTTTTCATTCTTAAATGTTTTCACAATATAGAAAATTGATCTAGTTTAACGTGTGAGTTGGATTCGTGTCATTCTGAACTCTGAATCAAAAGATACAGATGAATTAATCTTCACATGTAAAGTTCATCAGCTAGTTAAAAAGAACATTCTAAACTGATCATTTATGCTTATTGAGCAAAGGTTTACAAATGAAGCATAATGCATGGCATCACGCAGTTTGGGATAGATTGAATTACTTGGAGGCTTTGTCGTAGCTATTTCGGTCTTATATTTTGTCCCAATATAGAAAATTGAGATAGCTTTACCCGGGTGTCAGATTCAAGGCACTCCAAACTCTAAATCAAAAGTTACGGATGATTTAGTGCAGCCATGACAAGTTGATCGGCTTGTTAAAATGATCGTTCTAAACTGATCATTGGGGCTCATTGCGTAAATGATCACAAATGAAGCATAATGAATAGCATCATGCAGTTTGGGATAGATTGGATTACTTGTATGCTTTATCCTATATATTTTGGTTTTAAATTTTCTCACAATATAGAAAATTGAGCTAGATGAAAGTGTGCATTTGATTCGTGTGATTCTGAACCATAGATCACAAATTACGCACTATTTAGTGTGAAACTGACAAGTTGATCGGCTTGTAAAACTGATCATTAGTGCTCCTTGAGTAAAGGCTTATAAATGAAGCATAATGCATGTCATCACGCAGTTTAGGATAGATTGGATTACTTGAATGCTTTTTGGTAGCTCTTTCCGTTTAAATGTTTTCGTAATATAGAAAATATAGCTACCTTAACATGGGCATTGGATTTGTATAATTTTGAACTCTACATCAAAAAGTTAAGTACGATTTGGTGCGTACATGTCAAGTTGATCGGCTAGTTAAAATGATCATTCTAAACTGACATTGGTTCTCCTGGAGTAAAGGCTCATAATTTAAGCATAATCCATGGCATCATGAAGTGTGGGATAGATTGGATTCCTTAGAGGCTTTATCATAGCTATTTTGGTCTTAAATTTTGTCACAATATTGAAACTTGAGCTAGCTTAACGTCGGTGTTGGATTCATGTCATTCGGAACTCTAAATCAAAAGTTACGCACAATTTAGTTCGGATATGTCAAGTTTATCAACTAGTAAAATTGATCATTCTAAAATTGTCATTGGTGCTCATTGAGCAAAGGTTTACAAATGAAGCATAATGCATTGCACAACGCAGTTTGTGATAGATTGGATTAATAGGAGGCTTTGTCAAAGCTATTTCGATCTGAAATTTTGTCCCAATATAGAAAATTGAGCTAGCTTAGCGTGTGCGTTGGATTCGTGTCATTTGGAACTATAAATCAAAATTTACGCACGATTTAATGCAGACATGCCACGTTTATCAGCTAGTTAAATTGATCATTCTAAAATAGTCATTGGTGCTCATTGAGCAAAGGTTTATAAATGAAGCATGATGCATGAGACAGATAGTTTTAGATAGATTGGATAACTTGTAGGCTCTGTCGTAGCTATTTTGGTCCTAAATTTTTCACAATATAGAAAATTGAGCTACCGTAACGTGGGTATTGGATTCGCGTGATTCTGAACTCTAAATCAAAAGTTATGGATGATTTAGTGCGGACATGTCAAGTTGATTGGTCAGGAAATATGATCATTCTAAACTGCTAATTCTAAACTGATAATTCGAAATTGATCATTAGTGCTCCTTGAGTAAAGATTATAAATGAACCATAATTCATGACATCACGTAGCTATGGTTAGATTACATTACTTGAAGGCTTTATGGTGGATATTTCCGTTTTAAATGTTTTCACGATACAGGAAATTGAGCAACCCTAACCTGGGCTTTGGATTCGTATGATTCTGAACTCTAAATCAAAACTTATGGACGAATTAATGAGTACATGTCAAGTTGATCAACCTGTTAAAATGATCATTTTAAACTGATCATTGGTGCTCCTTGAGTAAAGACTTATAAATAAAGCATAATGTTTGGCATCATGAAATTTAGGATAGATTGTATTACTTGGAGGCTTTATTTTAGCTATTTTGGTCTTAAATGTTTTCACAAAATTGAAAATTTAGCTAGCTTAGCGTGGGCATTAGAAATGACAAGTTAATCGGCTTGTTAAAATGATCATTCTAATCTAATTAGTGGTGCTCACTGACCAAAGGTTTACAAATGAAGCATAATGTCTGGCATCACGCAGTTTCAGATAGATGGGAATACTTGGAGGCTTTGTCGTAGCTATTCCGGTCCTAAATTTGTTCACAATATAGAAAATTGGGCTAGCTTAATATGGTTATTGGATTTGAGTGATTATGAACTCTAAATCAAAATTTACGCACGATTTCGTGCGGACATGTCAAGTTTATATGCTAGTTAAATTGATCATTTTAAAATGATCATGGTGCTCATTGAACAGAGGTTTACAAATGAAGCACAATGCATGGCACCACGCAGTTTGTGATAGATTGGATTACTAGGAGGCTTTTTCATCACTATTTTAGTCTTAAATTTTGTCGCATTATTGAAACTTGAGCTAGCGTAATGGCGGTGTTGAATTCGTGTCATTCGGAACTCTAAATCAAAAGTTACGCACGATTTAGTTCGGACATGTCAAGTTTATCAACTAGTTAAATTGATCATTCTAAAATAGTCATTGGTGCTCATTGAGCAAAGGTTTACAAAGGAAGCATAATGCATGACACTACGCAGTTTGAGATAGATTGGATTACTTAGAGGCTTTGTAGTAGATATTTTGGTCCTTAATGTGGGCGTTGGATTCGTGCGATTCTGAACGCTAAATCAAAAGTTACGCATGCGTTGGATTCGTGTCATTCTAAAATCTAAATTAAAAGTTAATGACAATTTAGTGCGGAAATGTAAAGTTGATCGGCCAGTTAAAGTGATCATTCTATACTGATAATTCTAAACTGATAAATAGTGCTCCTTGAGTAAAGGCTTATAAATGAAGCATAGTGCATGGCAATAGATTAATGTTTTATCAAAGTTAGGAAGAGATAGCACCGAGGAGTGTGTAACTTTGTCTTTCAAGGTTTGGAATGCCTCCTCTTGCGCCTGCTCCCACGTAAATCCCACATTCTTTTTTATAACCTCAGTGAGCGGAGCTGCTATAATGCTAAAGTCCATGAAAAATCTACGGTAAAACCCAGCTAGGCCGTGGAAGCTCCTTACTTCCCCAACATTCTTTGGACTTGGCCACTCCTTAATCGCTTTTATCTTTTCCTCATCAACCTTAATACCAACTGTACTCACAAAAAAACCTAGGAAGACAAAGTTATCTGTTCTAAAAGTACATTTCTTAAGATTGGCAAACAAGGTTCCTTTCTAAGCACTTCAAAAACCTTTATGAGGTGTTCTACATGATCATCTAAGGTTCGGCAAAAAAACTAGAATGTCTTCAAAGTGTACTACCACATAATGACCTATGACTTCTCTAAGACATGGTTCATCAATCTCATGAAGGTACTAGGCATGATGCATGGCATTACATAGTTTAGGGATAGATTGGATTACTTGGAGGTTTTGTCGTAGCTATTTCAGTCTTAAATTTTTCACAATACAGAAAATTAAGCTATCTTAACGTTGGCGTTGGAATCGTGTCATTCTGAACTCTAAATCAAAAGTTACGGACGAATTAGTGAAGACATGTCAAGTTGATCGGGCAGTTAAAATGATCATTCTAAACTGATCATTGGTGCTCATTGAGTAAAGGCCTATAAATGGGGCATAATGCTTGGCATCCCACATAGTTTGGGATAAGTTGTATTACTAGGAGGCTTTGTCGTAACTCCTTCAGTCTGAAATGTTGTCACAATATAGAAAATTGAGCTAGCTTAACGTGGGCGTTGGATTCGTGTCATTCTGAACTCAAAATCAGAAGTTACAGATGATTTAGTGCGACATGTAAAGTTTATCGGCTAGTAAAATTTATCATTCTAAACTGATCATTGATGATCATTAAGCAAAAGTTTACAAATGAAGCATAATGCATGGAATGAAGGAGTTCGGGATAGATTGGATTACTTGGAGGATTTGTCATAGCTATTTTGTCTTAAATTTTGACACAATATAGAAAATTGAAAAAGTATAATGTAGGTGTTGGATTTGTGTCATTTCGAACTCAAAATCAAAAGTTACGGACGATTTAGTACGGACATGTCAAGTTGATCAGCTCGTTAAAGTGATCATTCTAAACTGATCATTCAAAGCTGATCATTAGTGCTCCTTGAGTAAAGGCTTGTAAATGAAGCATACTGCATGGCATCACGCAGTTTGGGTTAGATTGGATTACTTGAATGCTCTGGGGTAGCTGTTTCAATTTCTAAAGTTATCACAATATAAAAAATTGAGCTAGCTTAACGTGGACATTGGATTCGTGTCATTATGAACTCTTAATCAATAGTTATGTATGATTAAGTGTAGACATGTCACGTTGATCACGCTGTTAAAATGATCATTCTAAACTGATCATTGGTGCTCCTTGAGTAAAGCCCTATAAATGAAGAAAAATGCATGACATCACGTAGTTTGGGATACGTTGGATTACTTGGAGGATTTGTCATAGCTCTTTCAGTCTCAAATGTTGTCACAATTTAGAAAATTGAGTTAGATTAACGTGGGCATTGGATTCATGTCATTCTCAACTCAAAATCAAAAGTGACGGACGATTTAGTGTGGACATGTAAAGTTTATCGGCTAGTTAAATTGACCATTCTTAACTGATCATTGGTGATCATTGAGCAAAGTTTTACAAATCAAGCATAATGAATGGCATTACGCATTTTGGGATAGATTGGATTACTATGAAGCTTTTTTGTAGCTATTTTGGTCATAAATTTTGACATAACATAGAAAATTAAAATAGCTTAACGTGGGCACTGGATTCGTGGCATTCTGAACTCTCAATCAAAAGTTATGCACGATTTAGTGTTGACATGTCAAGTTGATCGGCTAGTTAAAGTGATCACTCTGAACTGATCATTCTAAACTGATCATTAGTGCTTCTTGAGTGCTAATAAATGAAGCATAATGCATGACATTACACAGTTTAGTTTAGATTGGATTATTTGAAGGCTTTGTGGTAGCTGTTTCAATCTCAAATGTTGTTACAATATAAAAAATTGAGCTAGCTTAACGTGGGTGTTGGATTCGTGTCATTTTAAACTCTAAATCAAAAGTTACGGACGATTTAGTGAGTACATGTCAAGTTGATCGACCACTTAAAATGACCACTTAAAATGATCATTCTAAACGTAGTTTGGCATACTTTGGATTACTTGGAGGCTTTGTCAAAGCTCTTTCAGTCTCAAATGTTATCACAATATAGAAAATTGAGCTAGCTTAACGTGGGCGTTGGATTCATGTCATTCTGAATACTAAATCAAAAGTCATGGACGATTTAGTGCGGATATGTCAAGTTTATCGGCTAGTTAAATTGGTCATTCTAAACTGATCATTGGTTCTCATTGAGAAAAGGTTTACAAATGAAGCATAATGCATGGCGTCACGCACTTTGGGATGGATTTGATTACTTGGAGGATTTGTCGTAGCTATTTCAGTCTTAAAGTTTGTCACAATATAGAAAATTGAGCAAGCTTAATATGGGCTTTGGATTCGTGTCATTCGGAAGTCTAAATCAAAATTCAAGGACAAGTTAGTGTAGACATGTCAAGTTGATCGGCCAGTTAAAATGATCATTCTAAACTGATGATTAGTGCTTCTTGAGTAAAGGCTTATAAATGAAGCATAATGCATGGCATCACTGAGTTTCGGATAGATTGGTTTACTTGAATGCTTTCTGGTGGCTGTTTCAGTCTCAAATGTTGTCCAAATATAGAAATTGAAATAGCTTAACGTGGACGTTGGATTCGTGTCATTCTGAACTCGAAATCAAAAGTTACGGGCGAATAAGTGCGGACTTGTCAAGTTGATCAGCCAGTTCAAATGATCATACTAAACTTATCACTATTGATGATTGAGCAAAGGTTTACAAATGAAGTATAATGCATGACATCGGTAGTTTGGGATAGATTGGATTATGTAGAGGTTTGTCATAGCTATATCAGTCTAAATTTTTATCAAAATACCGAAAATTGAGCTACCTTAACGTGGGTGTTGGATTCATGTCATTCTGAACTCAAAATCAAAAGTTACGGACGATTTAGTGCGATATGTCAAGTTTATTGGCTACATAAATTAATCTTTCTAAACTGATCGTTGGTGCTCATTGAGCAACGGTTTACAAATGAAGCATAATTCATTGCATCACCAGTGTGCGATAGATTAGATTACTTGGAGGCTTTGTCGTAGCTATTTTGGTCATAAATTTTGACACAATATAGAAAATTGAAATAGCTTAATGTGGGTGTTGGATTGAATTACTTGAAGGCTTTGTGGTACGTGTTTCAATTTTAAATATTGTCACAATATAAAAAATTCAGCTACCTTAACATGGGTGTTGGATTCGTGTCATGCTAAATTCTAAATCAAAAGTTACGGACGATTTAGTGCGGATATGTCAAGTTGATCGGCCAGTTAAAGCGATCGTTCTAAACTGATCATTGGTGCTCCTTGATTATAGCCCTAATTGAAGCATAATGCATGCCATCATGTGGTTTAGGATACGTTGGATTACTTAGAGGTTTAGTCGTAGCCCTTCTAGTCTCAATTATTGCACAATATAGAAAATTGAGCTGGCTTAACGTGTGTGTTGGATTCGTGTCATTCTGAACTCAAAATCAAAAGTTTGAACGTTTTTGTGCGATATGTCAAGTTGATCGGCTTGTTAAATTAATCATTCTAAGTTGATCACTGGTGCTTATTGAGAAAAAGGTTTACAAATGAAGCATAATGCAAGGCATCATGCAGTTTGGGATAGAATGGATTGCTTCGAGGTTTTTTCGTATGTATTTCGGTCCTAAATTTTGACACAATATAGAAAATGGAAATAGCTTAATGTGTGTGTTGGATTCATCTCATTCTAAATTCTAAATAAAAAATTACGGACGATTTAGTGCGGATAGGTCAAGTTGATGTGCCAGTTAAAGGGATCATTCTAGACTTATCAATAGTGCTCCTTGAGTAAAGGCTTATAAATGAAGCATAATGTATGGTATCATGCAGTTTATGTTGGATTGGATTACTTGAAGGCTTTGTGGTACCTCTTTCAGTTTTAAATAATGTCCCAATATAAAAAATTGAGATAGCTTACCGTGGCTGTTAAATTCGTATCATTCTAAACTCTAAATCAAAAGTTACGGACAATCTAGTGCAGATATGTCAAGTTGATCCGCCAATTAAAATGATCATTCTAAACTGATAATTTGTTCTCCTTGAGTATAGGCCTATAAATGAAGCATAATGCATGCCATCATGTAGTTTAGGATATGTTGGATTACTTAGAGGCTTTTTAGTAGCTCTTTCAGTCTCAAATATTGTCACAATAAAGAAAATTGAGCTAGCTTAACGTGGGTGTTGGATTCGTGTCATTCTGAAAACAAAATCAAAAGTTATGGACGTTTTTTGCCACATGTCAAGTTGATCGGCTTGTTAAATTAATCATTTTAAACTGATCAATGGTGCTCGTTGAGAAAAGGTTTACAAATGAAGAATAATGTAAGCCATCACTCAGTTTGGGATAGATTGGATTACTTGGAGGTTTTGTCGTATGTATTTCAGTCCTAAATTTTGACATAATATAGAAAATGGAAATAGCTTAACGTGGGTGTTGGATTCGTGTCATTCTATATTCTAAATAAAAAGTTACGGACGATTTAGTGCGGATATGTCAAGTTGATGTGCTAGTTAAAGGGATCATTCTAGACTTATCATTAGTGATCCTTGAGTATAGGCTTATAAATGAAGCATAATGCATGACATCATACAGTTTAGATTAGAATGGATTACTTGAAGGCTTTGTGGTTGCTGTTTCAATAGCAAATGTTGTCACAATATAAAAAAATTGAGCTACCTTAACGTGGGCGTTGGATTCGTGTCATTCTGAACTCTAAATCAAAGGTTACGGATAAGTTAGTGCGGACATGTCATGTTGATCGACCAGTTAAAATGATCATTCTAAATTGATCATTGGTGCTCCATGCGTAAAAGCCAATAAATGAAGCATAATGCATGGCATCACATAGTTTGTTATACATTTGATTACTTGGAGGGTCTGTCATAGCTCTTTCAATCTCAGATGTTGTGACAATATAGAAAATTGAAGTAGTTTAATGTGGGCGTTAGATTCGTGCCATTTTGAACTCTAAATAAAAAGTTACAGACGATTTAGTGCGGACATGTCAAGTTAATCTGCCAGTTAAATTGATCATTCTAAATTGATCATTCTAAGCTGATCATTAGTGTTTCTTAAGTAAAGGCTTATAAATGAATCACAATGCATGGTATCACGCAGTTTAGGTTGGATTGGATTACTTGAAGGTTTTGTGGTACGTGTTTCAATTTGAAATATTGACACAATATAAAAAATTGAGCTAGTTTAAGGTGGGCGTTGGATTCGTGTCATTTCAAACTCTAAATAAAAAGTTACCGACGATTTTGTGCAAATATGTCAAGTTGATCCGCCAGTTAAAATGATCATTCTAAACTGATCATTTGTGCTACTTGAGTATAGCCCTATAAATGAAGCATAATGCATGCCATCGTGTAGTTTAGGATACGCTGGATTCCTTAGAGGAATTGTCGTAGCTCATTCAGTCTCAAATATTGTCACAATAAAGAAAATTGAGCTAGATTAACTTGGGCGATGGATTCGTGTCATTCTGAACTCAAAATCAAAAGTTATGGAGAATGTGACATTTCAAGTTGATCGACTTGTTAAATTAATCATTCTAAACTGATCATTGGTGCTCATTGAGCAAATGTTTACAAATGAAGCATAATGCAAGTCATCGCGCAGTTTGGAATAGATTGGATTACTTAGAAAGTTTGTCATAGCTATTGTGGTACTAAATTTTGACACAATATAGAAAACTGAAATAGCTTAACGTGGGCGTTGTTTGGGATTTTAGAATATCGATTCGTGACATTCTAAATTCTATATAAAACGTTTCAGACGATTTAGTATGGATATATCAAGTTGATGGGCCAATTAAAGTGATCATTTTAGACTGATCATTAGTGCTCCTTGAGTAAAGGCTTATAAATGAAGCATAATGCATGATAGTTTAGATTAGATTGGATTACTTGAAGCCTTTGTGGAGCTGTTTCAATCTCAAATGTTGTCACAATATAAAAAATTTGAGGTAGCTTAACGTGGGCATTGGATTCATGTCATTCGGAACTCTAAATTAAAAGTTGCGGATGATTTAGTGCGGACATGTCAAGTTGATCGACCAGTTAAAATGATCATTCTAAATTGATCATTGGTGCTCCTTGAGTAAAGGCCTATAAATGAAGCATAATGCATGACATCACGTAGTTTAGGATACATTGGATTACTTAGAGGCTTTGTCATAGCTCTTTCAGTCTCAAATGTTGTCACAATATAGAAAATTGAGCTAGCTTAACGTGGATGTTGGATTCATGTTGTTATGAACTCTAACTCAAAAGTTACGGATGATTAGCGTGGACATGTCAAGTTTATCGGCTAGTTAAATTGATCATTCTAAACTGATCATTGGTGCTCATTAACAAGAAGTTTACAAATGAAGCGTAATGCGTTGTATCGCGCAATTTAGGATAGATTTGATTACTTCAAGGCTTTGTCGTAGCTATTTCAGTCTTAAATTTTGTCAGAATATAGAAAATTGAGCTAGATTAATGTGGGCGCTGGATTGGAATCATTCTTAACTCTAAAAAAAAAAGTTACAGACGATTTAGTGCGGAAATGTCAACTTGATCGACCAGTTAAAATAATCATTCTAAACTTATCATTGGTCCTCATTAACAAGAAGTTTACAAATGAAGCATAATGCATGACATCACTCAGTTTAGGATAGATTGGTAGCTTTTTTTAGTCTCAAATGTTGTCAGAATATAAAAAATTGAGCTAGCTTAACGTGGTCGTTTGATTCGTGTCATTCTGTACTCTCAATCCAAAGTTACGGACGATTTAGTGTAGACATATCAAGTTGATCGGTCAATTAAAATAATCATTCTAAACCGATCAAGTGGATTCATGTCACTCTGAACTCTAAATCAAAAGTTACAGACTATTTAGTGCGGACGTGACAACTTGATCAACTAGTTAAAATGATCATTCTAAACTGATCATTGGTGCTCATTCAGAAAAGGATTTCAAATGAAGCATAATGCATGGCATTAAGCAGTTTGGGAAAGATTTGATTAGTTGGAAGCTTTGTCGTAGCTATTATGGTTTTAAATTTTGTGACAATATAGACAATTGAGTTAGATTAACATGGGCGTTGTATTAGTATGATTTTGAACTCTAAATCAAAAGTTACAGACGATGTAGTGCACATATTTCAAGTTGATTGGTCAGTTAAAATGATCATTCTAAAGTGATCATTGGTGCTCATTTAGAGAAGGTCTAAAAATGAAGCATAATGCATGTCATCATGCAGTTTGGGATGGCTAGATTACTTGAAGGCTTTGTGATACCTCTTTCACTCTCACATGTTGTCACCATGTACAAAATCAAGCTAGCTTATCATGGGTATTGGATTCGTGTCATTATTAACTATAAATCAAAAGTTATGTACGATTTAGTGCGTGCGTGTCAACTTTATTGGCCAGTTAAAATTATCATTATAAACTAATCAGTTGTGCTCATTGAGTAAATACTTATAAATGAAGCGTAATGCATGGCATCACGCAGTTTGGGATATATTGGATTACTTAGAGGCTTTTTCATAGCTCTTTAAATTTCAAATGTTGTCATAATATGGAAAATTGATTTAGCTTAATGTGGGCATTGGATTCATGTTATTTGGAGCTCTAAATCAAAATTTATGGACGATTTAGTGCAGACATGTCAAGTTGATCGGCCAATTAAAGTGATCATTCTAAACTGATCATTAGTGCTCTTTCAGTAAGGGAATATAAATGAAGCATAATTAATGGCATCACGCAGTTTATGATAGATTCGATTACTTGGAGGCTTTCTCGTAGCTATTTCAGTGTTAATTTTTGTCACAATATAAAAAATTGAGCTAGTTTTACTTGGGCGTTGGATTCATATCACTCTAAACTGTAAATAAAAAGTTAAAGAGGATTTAGAGCAAACGTTTCAAATTGATCAGCCAGTTAAAATGATCATTATAACCTGATCATTGGTGTTCCTTGAGTAAAGAGTTATAAATGAAGCATAATGCATGACATCACTCAGTTTTTGATACATTGTATTACTTGGAAGCTTTGTCGCAGCTCTTTCATTCTCAAATGTCGTCACAATATGGAACGTTGAGCTAGCTTAACTTCAGTGGTTGATTCATTACATTTTGAGCTCTAAATGAAAAGTTATGGACGATTTAGTGCGGAAAAGTCAAGTTGATCAGCTACTTAAAATGATCATTCTAAACTGATCATTGGTACTCATTGAGTTAAAGCGTATAAAAGAAGCATAATGGGGCACCACGCAATTTGGGATAGATTGGATTACTTGGATGCTTTTTCATAGCTAATGCGGTATTAAATTTTGCTAAAATACAAAATATTGAGCTAGCTTAACGTGGGCGTTGGATTCGTGTCATGCTGTACTCTAAATCAAATGTTACGAACGATTTAATGTGGAAAAGTCAACTTGATCGACCACTTAAGGTGATCATTCTAAACTGATCATTGGTTCCCCTTCAGGAAACGCTTATAAATGGAGCATAATACATAGCATCACACATTTTGGTGTATATTGGAAAACTTAGAGGCTTTGTCGTAGCCCTTTCAGTCTCCAAGGTTATCACAATGTGGAAAATTGAGCTAGCTTAATGTCGGTGTTGGATTCATGTCATTTTTAGCTCTAAATCGAAAGTTAAAGACAATTTAGTGTGGACATGCCATGTTGATTCTAGTAAAAATGATCATTCTAAACTGATCACTGGTGGTCATTGAGCAATGCCGTATAAATGAAGCATAATGCATGGCATCACGCAGTTTAGGATAGATTCGATTATTTGGAGGCTTTGTCGTAGCTATTTCGGTCTTAATGTTTTTCACAATATAGAAAATTGAGCTAGCTTTATTTGGGTGTTGAATTCATGTTACTCTAAACTCTAAATCAAAAGCTACAGACGATTTAGTGCGGACGTGACAACTTGATCGGCAAGTTAAAATTATCATTCTAAACTGATCATCGGTGCTCATTGAGCAAAGAATTGCAACTGAAGCATAATGCATGGCATGAAGCAGTTTGGGAAAAATTCGATTACTTGGAGGCTTTGTCGTAGCTATTTTGATTTTAAATTTTGTAACAATATAGAAAATTGACCTAGCTTAACATGGGCGTTGTATTTGTGTCATTCTGAACTCTAAATCAAAAGTTACCGATGATTTAGTGCAAATATGTCAAGTTAATTGGTCAATTAAAATGATCATTCTAAACTGATCATGGGTGCTCTTTAGAAAAGGCTTATAAATGAAGCATAATGCATGTCATCATGCAGTTTGGGATACTTGGATTACTTGAAGGCTTTGTGGTAGCTCTTTCAGTCTCAAATGTTGTCACAATATAGAAACTTGAGCTAGATTTACGTGGGCGTTGGATTCATGTCATTTTGAGCTGTAAATTAAATGTTAAGGAAGATGTGGTGTTGACATGTCAAGTTGATCAGCTAGTTAAAATGATCATTCTAAATTGATCATTGCTGCTCATTCAGCAATGGCATATAAATGAAGCATAATGCATGGCATCACGCATCTTGGGGTATATTTGATTACTTGGAGGCTTTGTCCTAGCTCTCTTAGTCTAAAATGTTGTCACAATATGGAAAATTGAGTTTGCTTAACGTGGGTGTCGGATTCATGTTATTTTGAGCTTTAAATCAAAAGTGACGGACGATCTAGTGTGGACATGTCAAGTTGATCGGCCAGTTAAAATGATCATTCTAAACTAATCATTAGTGCTCCTTGAGTAAGGGCTTGTTAATGAAGCATAATGCATGGTATCACGAAGTTTGGGATATATTGAATTAGTTGGAGAGTTTGTCGTGTAGCTCTTTCATTCTCAAATGTTGTCACAATATTGATAATTGAACTAGATTAACGTTGGTGTTGGATTCATGTCATTTTAAGCTTTAAATCAATTGTTAGAGATGATTTAGTGCGGAAATGTCATGTTGATGAGCTAGTTAATATGATCATTCTAAGATGATCATTGGTTCTCCTTGAGTATATGCTTATAAATGAAGCATAATGCATGGCATCATGCAGTTTTGGATACATTGGATTACTTGGAGGCTTTATCGTAGCTTTTTCAGTCTCAAATGTTGTCACAATATAGAAAATTGAGCTAGATTAACATGGGCGTTGGATTCGTGTCATTCTGAACTCTAAATCAAAAGTGACATACTACTGCGTACATGTCAAGTTGATCGGCCACTTAAAATGATCATTATAAACTAATCATTGGTGCTCATCATAAATGAAGCGTAATGTATGGTATCACGCGGTTTGGGATACATTGGACTACTTGGATGCTTTCAATCTCAAATGCTGTCAAAATATGGAAAATTAAGTTATCTTAACGTGGGCATTGGATTCGTGTTATTTTGAGCTCTAAATCAAAAGTTACGGACGATTTAGTGAGTACATGTGAAGTTGATTGGCTAGTTAATTTGATCATTCTAAACTAATCATTGGTGCTCCTTGAGTAAGGGCATGTTAATGTAGATACATGGTATCATGCCTTTTGGTATAGATTGGATTACTTGGAGGCTGTGTCGTAGCTAATTCGGTCTTAAATTTTTCACAACATAGAAAATTGAGCTAGCTTAATGTGGGCATTGGATTCGTGTCATTCTGAACTCTTAATCAAAAGTTACAGATGATTTAGTGCAGACAGTCAAGTTTATCGGCTAGTTAAATTGATCATTCTAAACTTATGTTGGTGCTCCTTGAGTAAATCCTTATAAATGAAGCATAATGCATGGCATCACGCAGTTTGGGATACATTTGATTACTTATTGGCTTCATTGTAACTATTTCAGTCTTAAATTATGTCACAAAAAAGAATATTGGGCTAACTTAACATGGGCATTGGATTCGTGTCATTCTGAACTCTAAATCAAACGTTACGAAGGATTTAGTACATACATTTCAAGTTGATCGGCTAGTTAAAGTGATCATTCTAAACTCATCATTAGTGCTCCTTTAGTAAAGGCTTATAAATAAACCATAATGCATGGCATCATGCAGTTTAGGATTTATTGGATTACTCGAAGGCTTTGTGGTAGCTCTTTCAATCTCAAATGTTGTAACAATATAGAAAATTGAGTTAGCTTAATTTAAGCGTTCGATTCATGTCATTCTTAACTCTAAAAATTTATGGATGATTTAGTGCGTACATGTCAAATTGATCGGCAAATTAAAATGATACTTCTAAACTTATCATTGGTGCTACTTGAGTAAAGGCTTATAAATGAAGCATAATGCATGGCATCAAGCAGTTTGGGATACATTTAATTACTTAGAGGCTTTATCGAAACTATTTCGGTCTTAAATTTTTTAACAAACTAGAATATTGAGCTAGCTTAACGTGGGTGTTGGATTCGTGTCATTTTGAACTCTAAATCAAAAGTTAGGGACGATTTAAAGCGGAAATGTCAAGTTGATCAACCAGTTAAAGTGATTATTCTAAACTGATCATTCTAAAATCATCATCAGAGGCTTTGTAGTAGCTCTTTCAATCTCAAATGTTTTCACAATATAGAAAATTGTTCTAGCTTAATGTGGCGTTGGATTCATGTCATTGTGAAATCTATATCAAAAGTTACAGATGATTTAGTGCATCTGTCATGTTGATCGGCGGCCAGTTAAAATGCTCATTCTAAACTTATCATTGGTGCTTCTTGAGTAAAGGCTTATAAATGAAGCATAATCCATGGCATCACGCCGTTCGGGATAGATTGGATCACTTGGAGCCTATGTCGTAGCTAATTCCGTCTTAATTTTTTCACAATATAGAAAGTTAAGCTAGCTTAACGTGGTCGTTGGATTAATGTCATTCTGAACTCTAAATCAAATGTTATAGAATATTTAGTGCAGATATTTAAAGTTGATTACTTAGAGGTTTTGCCATAGCTATTTCGTTCTTAATTTTCGTCAAAATATAGAATATTGAGCAAGCTTAACGTTGGTATTGTATTCGTGTCATTCTGAAGTCTAAATCAAAAGTTATGAACAATTCGGTGCGGAAATTTCAAGTTGATCAGCCAGTTAAAGTGATCACTCTAACGTGACCATTACTGCTCCTTGAGTAAAGGGTTATAAATAAGTGATGGCATCACTCAGTTTAGGATATATTTGCTTACACAAAGCAGTCGTGGTACCTCATTCAGTCTTAAATGTTGTCACAATATAGAAAATTGAGATAGCTTATCTGGGCGTTGGATTCGTGTCATTTTGAACTCTAAATCAAAAGTTACGGACAATTTTTTGCATACATGTCAAGTTGATTGACCAGTTAAAATGATCATTCTAAATTGATCGTTGGTGCTCCTTGAGTAAAGGCCTATAAATGAAACATAATGCATGGTATCACTAGCTCTGGATACATTGGATTACTTGGAGGCTCTGTCATGCCTATTTTTGTCTTAAATTTTATTACAATATAGAAAATTGAGTCAGCTTAACGTGCGTGTTGGATTCATGGCATTCTGAACTCTAAATCAAAATCCTTTTCTGAATGAGCACCAATGATCAGTTTAGAATGATCATTTTAACTAGTTGATCAAGTTGTCACGTCCGCACTAAATAGTCTGTAACTTTTGATTTAGAGTTCAGAGTGACATGAATCCACTTGATCGGTTTAGAATGATTATTTTAATTGACCGATCAACTTGATATGTCTACACTAAATCGTCCGTAACTTTGGATTGAGAGTACAGAATGACACGAATCAAACGACCACGTTAAGCTAGCTCAATTTTTTATATTCTGACAACATTTGAGACTAAAAAAAGCTACCAATCTATCCTAAACTGAGTGATGTCATGCATTATGCTTCATTTGTAAACTTCTTGTTAATGAGGACCAATGATAAGTTTAGAATGATTATTTTAACTGGTCGATCAAGTTGACATTTCCGCACTAAATCGTCTGTAACTTTTTTTTTTAGAGTTAAGAATGATTCCAATCCAGCGCCCACATTAATCTAGCTCAATTTTCTATATTCTGACAAAATTTAAGACTGAAATAGCTACGACAAAGCCTTGAAGTAATCAAATCTATCCTAAATTGCGCGATACCACGCATTACGCTTCATTTGTATATCTTTGCTATATATTTGATTACTTAAAGGCTTTGTCGTATCCCTTCGAGTCTCAAAGGTATATAAATCAAATGTTAAAGACGATTTAGTGCGGACATGTCAAGTTGATCATCTATTTAAAATGATCATTCTAAACACATCATTGGTGCTCATTGAGCAAAGGTTTACAAATGAAGCATAATGCAAGGCATTACGTAGTTTCGGATAGATTGGATTACTTGGAGGTGTGGTCGTAGATATTTTGGTCTTAAATTTTTTCACAATATAGAATATTCTGCTACCTTAGCGTGGGCATCGGATTCGTGTCATTATAAACTCTAAATCAAATGTTACTGTCGATTTAGTGCGGGCATGTGAAGTTGATTGGCCATTTAATGTGATCATTCTAAACTCATCATTAGTGCTCCTTGAGACGATTTCGTGCGGACAGTCAAGTTTATCGGCTAGTTAAATTGATCATTCTAAACTTATGTTGGTGCTCCTTGAGAAAAGGCTTATAAATGAAACATAATGCATGGCATCACACAGTTTAGGATATATGGGATTACTTGAAGCCTTTCTCATAGCTCTTTCATTCTCAAATGTTGTCACAATATAGAAAATTGAGCTAGCTTAATATGGGCGTTGGATTCGTGTCATTCTGAACTCTAAATCAAAAGTTACGGTGATTTACTGCGTACATGTCATGTTGATCGACCAGTTAAAATGATCATTTTAAACTTATAGTTGGCGCTCCTTGATTAAAGACTTATAAATGAAGCGTAATGTGTGGTATCACTAAGTTTGGGATAAATTGATTACTTGGACGTTTTGTCGTATCTCTTTCTGTCTCAAATGTTGTCACAATATTAAAAATTGAGCTAGATTAATGAGGGTGTTGGATTCATATCATTTTGAGCTCTAAATCAAATGTTAAAGACGATATAGTGCAGACATGTCAACTTGATCAGCTATTTAAAATGATCATTCTAAATTGACCATTGGTGCTCATTGAGCAAAGGTTTACAAATGAAGCATAATGCAAGGCATTACGCAGCTTCGGATAGATTGGATTACTTGGAGGAGTTGTCGTAGCTATTTTGGTCTTAAATTTTGTCACAATATAGAATATTCGACTACCTTAACGTGGACATCGGACTTGTGTCATTCTGAACTCTAAAACAAATGTTACTGGCGATTTAGTGCGGACATGTGAAGTTGATTGGCCAGTTAAAGTGATCATTCTAAACTCATCATTAGTGCTCCTTGAGAAAAGGTTTATAAATGAACCATAATGCATGCCACCACACAGTTTAGGATATATTGGATTACTAGATGCCTTTGTGGTAGCTCTATCAATGTTGTCACACTATTGAAAATTGAGCTAGCTTAATTTGAGCATTGGATTCGTGTCATTCTAAACTCTAAATCAAAAGTTACGAATGATTTAGTGTGTACATGTCAAGTTGATCCACCTGTTAAAATGATAATTTTAAAATTATCGTTGGTGATCCTTGAGTAATGCCTTATAAATGAAGCATAAGGCATGGTATCACTAAGTTCGGGATATATTTGATTACTTGGAGGCTTTGTCTTAGTTATTTTTGTCTTAAATTATGTCCTAGTATAGAAAACTAATCTAGCTTAACATGGACGTTGGATTTGTGTCATTCTGAACTCTAACACAAAAGTTATAAACGATTGAGTGTGGACATGTCAAGTATATCGCCTAGTTAAGTTGATCATTCTAAACAGATCATTGGTGCTCATTGAGCAAAGGTTTACACATGAAGTATAATGCATGACATCACGCAGTTTGGGATAGATTGGATTACTTGGAAACTTTCTCGTAGCTATTTCATTCTTACATTTTGTCACAACATAGAAAATTGAGGTAGCTTAACGTGGGCATTGGATTCGTGTCATTCTTAACTCTAAATCAAAAGTTATGGATGATTTAGTGCGGACATGTCAATTTGATCGACCAATTAAAATGATCGTTCTAAACTGATCATTGGTGCTCCTTTATTAAAGGATTATAAGTGAAGCATAATGCATGACATCACCAAGTTTGGGATACATTGGATTACTTAAAGGCTTTCTCATAGCTCTTTCAGTCTCAAATGTTTTCACAATATTGGAAATTGAGCGAGATTAACGTGGGTGTTGGTTTGATATCATTTTGATTGCTAAATCAAATGTTAAAGACGATGTAGTGCGGACATGTCAAGCTGATAAGCAAGTTAAAATTATCAGTCCAAACTTATCATTGATGCTCATTGAGAAAAGCTTTACAAATGAAGCATAATGCATGGCATCACACAATTTGGGATATATCGGATTACTAGGAGGCGTTGTCGTAGCTATTTTGTTCTTAAATTTCGTAACAATATAGAAAATTGAGTTAGCTTAACGTGGGCATTGGATTCGTTGCATTCTAAACTCTAATCAAAAGTTATGGATGATTTAGTGCAGGCATGTCAAGTGGATCGACCAGTTAAAATGATCATTCTAAACTGGTCATTGGTGTTACTTGAGTAAAGGCTTAGAAATAAAGCATAATACCTGGCACCACTCAATTCGGGATAGATTGGATTTCTTATGAAATGAAGCATAATGCAAGGCATTACGTAGTTTCGGATAGATTGGATTATTTGGAGGTGTTGTCATAGCTATTTTGGTCTTAAATTTTGTCACAATATAGAATATTCGACTACCTTAACGTGGGCATCGGACTCCTGTCATTCTGAACTCTAAAACAAATGTTACTGGCGATTTAGTGCGGACATGTGAAGTTGATTGGCCAGTTAAAGTGATCATTCTAAACTCATCATTAGTGCTCCTTGAGAAAAGGTTTATAAATGAACCATAATGCATGCCACCACACAGTTTAGGATATATTGGATTACTAGATGCCTTTGTGGTAGCTCTTTCAATGTTATCACACTATTGAAAATTGAGCTAGCTTAATTTGGGCATTGGATTCGTGTAATTCTAAACTCTAAATCAAAAGTTACGAATGATTTAGTGTGTACATGTCAAGTTGATCCACCTGTTAAAATGATAATTTTAAACTTATCGTTGGTGATCCTTGAGTAATGCCTTATAAATGAAGCATAATGCATGGTATCACTAAGTTTGGGATACATTTGATTACTTGGAGGAGTTGTCATAGCTAATTTTGTCTTAAATTATCTCCCAGTATAGAAAATTGATCTAGCTTAACATGGACGTTGGATTCGTGTCATTCTGAACTCTAACTCAAAAGTTACGAACGATTGAGTGCAGACATGTCAGGATTATTGGCTAGTTATAAGGATCATTCTAAACAGATCATTGGTACTTATTGAGCAAAGGTTTACAAATGAATCATAATGCATGGCATCACGCAGTTTGGGATAGATTGGATTACTTGGAAGCTTTCTCGTAGCTATTTTAGTCTTACATTTTGTCACAACATAGAAAATTGAGATAGCTTAACGTGGTATTGGATTCGTGTCATTCTGAACTCTAAATCAAAAGTTACACATGATTTAGTGCGGACATGTCAAGTTGATCAACCAATTAAAATGATCGTTCTAAATTGATCATTGTTTATCCGTGAGTAAAGGATTATAAAGAAGCATAATATTGGATTACTTGGAGGCTTTGTCATAGCTCTTTCAGTCTCAAATGTTGTCACAATATTGAAAATTGAGTGAGATTAACGTGGGTGTTGGATTCATATAATTTTGAGCTCTAAGTCAAATGTTAAAGACGATTTAGTGCAGACATGTCATGCTGATCAGCTAGTTAAAATGATTAGTCTAAACTGATCATTGGTGCTTGTTGAGCAAAGCTTTACAAACAAAGCATAATGCATGGCATCACGTAGTTTGGGATATATTGGATTACTTGGAGGCTTTTTCGTAGCTCTTTTAGTCTCAAATGTGGTCACAATATTGAAAATTAAGCTAGAGTAATGTGAGTGTTGGATTCATATCATTTTGAGTTCTAAATCAAATGTTAAAGATGAATTATTGTGGACATGTCAAGTTGATCAGCTAGTTAAAATGATCATTCTAAACTGATTATTGGTGCTTATTGAGAAAATGTTTAAAAATGGAGCACAATGTATGGCATCACGCAGTTTGGGATAGATTGGATTACATGGAGGTATTGTCATAACTATTTTAGTGTTAAATTCACAATATAGAATATTCAGCTGGCTTAACGTTGGCATTGGATTTGTGTAATTCTGAACTCTAAATCAAAGTTACAGACAATTTATTGTGGACATGTCAAGTTTATCATCTAGTTAAATTGATCGTTTTAAACTGATCATAGGTGCTCACGGAGCAAAGATTTACCCATGAAGCATAATATATGGCATCCTGCAGTTTGGGATACATTGGATTACTTGGAGGCATTGTTGTAACTCTTTCACTATGACATGCTGTCACAATACATAAAAATTGAGCTAGATTATGCACGCATTGGATTCATGTCAGTTTGAGCTCTAAATCAAATTTTAAACACAATTTAGTGCGGACATGTCAAGTTGATCAGCTAGTTAAATTGAACATTTGAAAGTGATCATTGGTGCTCATTTAGTAAAGGCGTATAAATGAAGCATAATGCATGACATCAAATAATTTGGGATAGATTGGATTACTTGGAGGTTTTTTCGTAGCTATTTTGGTCTTAAACTTTTTCACAATATAGAATATAGAGCTAGCTTAACGTGGGTGTCGGATTCGTTTCATTCTGAACTCAAAATCAAAAGTTATGGAAGATTAGTGTGGACATGTCAAGTTTATCGAATAGTTAAATTGATCATTCTAAACTGATCATTTGTGCTCATTAAGCAAAGCCTTACAAATGAAGCATACTGCATGGCATCACGCAGTTTTGGATAGATTGGATGACTTTAAAACTTTGCCGTAGCTATTTCATTCTTAAATTTTCTCACAATATAGAAAATTGAGGTAGTTTAACGTGGTCGTTGGATTCGTGTGACTCTGAACTGTAAATCAAAAGTTACCGACGATTTAGTGTGGACATGTCAAATTGATCGACCAATTAAAATGTTCATTCTAAACTGATCATTGGTGCTCCTTGAGTAAGGGCCTATAAATGAAGTATAATGCATGGCATCACGTAGTTGCTCTTTCAGTGTTAAATGTTGTAACAATATTGAAAATTGAGCAAGATTAACATGGGCGTTGGATTCATCTTTTGAGCTTTAAATCAAATGTTAAATACGATTTAGTGCGGACATGTCAGGTTGATCAGCTTGTTAAAATGATCATTCTAAACTGGTCATTGGTGCTCCTTGACAAAGGTTTATAAATGAAGCATAATGTGTGGCATCATGCGGTTTGGGATCGATTGGATTACTTGGAGGTGTTGTCGTAGCTATTTTGGTGTTACATTTTGTCACAATATAGTATACTCAGCTACCTTAACATGGGCGTTGGATTCATGTAATTTTGAACTCTAAATCAAAAGTTACGAACAATATGTAATATGGACATTTCAAGATTACCAACTCGGTAAATTGATTGTTCGAAACTTATCAATGGTGCTCATTGAGCAAAGGTTTACAAATAAAGCATAATGCATGTCAAGTAGCTATTTCGCTCTTAAATTTTGTCACAATATAGAATATTGAGTAGCTTAAGGTGGGCCTTGGATTCGTATCATTCTGAATTCTAAATCAAAAGTTATGGACGATTTAGTGCTTACATGTCAAGATTACCAGCTAGCTAAATTTATCATTCTAAACTGATCATTAGTTCTCATTGAGCAAAAGTTTACAAATGAAGCATAATGCATGGCATTCCGCAGTTTGGGATACATTGGATTACTTGAACACTTTTTCGTAGCTCTTTCAGTATCAAATGTTCTCTTTGAGTTAGATTAACATGGGCATTGGATTAATGTCAATTTGAGCTCTAAAACAAATGTTAAAGACAATTTAGTGCGGTCATGTCAAGTTGATCAGCTAGTTAAAATGATCATTCTAAACTGATCATTGGTGCTCATTGAGTAAAGGCTTATAAATGAACCATAATGCATTGCATCACGCAATTTGGGATGGATTGGACTACTTGGAGGGTTTGTCATAGCTATTTGGGTCTTGAATTTTGTCACAATATCCTGCGTTCAGGAAGGATGAATCGCTCCCGAAAAGGAATCTGTTTGCCCTAGTTGATATCTCTCTACTGTAATAAAAGTTTGAAAACTTGAATTCTAATGAGGCTACTATGAAATATTTACTCGTGGGTGGGGACTGATAAACTATTCATACCAAACGGGTTATATCCATTGATAAGTTGTGAAGAATTTAAACATAGATAATCTATTGAGCTAGCTTAACGTGGACGTCGTACTCGTGTAATTCTGAACTCTTAATCAAAAGTTAAATACGATTTAGTGCGGACATGTCAAGTTTACTGGCAAGTTAAATTGATCATTCTAAACTGATCATTGGTCCTCATTGAGAAAAGGTTTACAATTGAAGCATAATGCGTGGCATCATGCAGTTTGGAATAGATTGAATTACTTGGAAGCTCTGTCGTAGCTATTTCGGTCTTAAATTTTGTCACAATATAGAAAATTGAGGTATTTTAATGTGGGCGTTGGATTCTTATCATTCTGAACTTTAAATAAAAAGTTACGGACTATTTAACGTGGACATGTTAAGTTTATCCACCAATTAAAATGATCATTCTTAACTGATCATTGGTGCTCCCTAAGTAAAGGATAATTAGTGAAGCATAATGCATGGTATCACGCAGTTTTGGATACATTGGATTATTTGGAGGCTTTGCCGTAGCTCTTTTGGTCTCAAATGTTGTCACAATATTGAAAATTCAGCTAGATTAACGTCGACGATGGATTCTATCATTCTGAGCTCTAAATGAAATACTAAAGGCCATTTAGTGGGGACATGTCAAGTTGATCAGCTAGTCAAAATTGTCATTCTACACTGATCATTGGTGCTCATTGAGCAAAGGTTTACAAGCAAAGCATAATGTATGACATCACGGAGTTTGGGATAGATTAGATTTCTATAAGGCATTGTCGTAGCTATTTTGGGCTTAAATTTTGTCACAATATAGAATATTCAGCTAACTTAACATCGGTGTTGGATTTGTGTCATTCTGAACTCCAAATAGAAATTTATGGACAATTTAGAGCGGACATGTCAAGTTTATCAGCTAGTTATATTGACAATTCTAAATTGATCATTCTAAAATGATCATTGGTGCTCATTGAGCAAAGGTTTACAAATAAAGCATAATCAATGGCATCCCGCATTTTTGGATACATTGGATTACTTGGAGGCATTTTTAGCTATTTCGGTCATAACTCTTTATCACAATATAGAAAATTGAGGTAGCTTAACGTGGGCGTTGGATTCATGGCATTCTGAACTCTAAATCAAAAGTTATGGATGATTTAGTGCGGACTTGTTAAGTTGATCGACCAGTTAAAATGATAATTTCAAACTGATCGTTGGTGCTCCTTGAGTAAAGGCTTAGAAATGAAGCATAATGCCTGCTATCATACAGTTTGGGATATATTGGATTACTTGGAGGCTTTTCTGTAGCTATTTTGTTCTTAATTTTCATCACAATATAGAATATTGTGCTAGCTTAACGTGGGCATTGGATTCGTCTCATTCTGAACTCTAAATCAAAAGTTACGGATGATTTTGTGCGGAAATGTCAAGTTGATCAGCCAGTTAAAGTGATCATCTAAACTGATCATTAGTGCTCCTTGAGCAAAGAGTTATAAATAATGGATGTCATCACACAGGTTTTGTTGTAGCTATTTTGGTCTTAAATTTTGTCACAATATAGAATATTGAGTTAGTTTAACATGGGCATTGAATTCGTATCATTCCGAACTCTAAAACAAAAGTTATGTGGACTTGTCAAGTTGATCGACCAGTTAAAATGACCATTCTAAACTGCTCATTGGTGCTCATTGAGCAAAGGTTTACAAATGAACCATAATGCATGGCATCACGCTGTTTAATATAGATTGGATTACTTGGAGGCTTTGTCGTAGCTATTTTGGTACTAAATTTTATCGAAACATAGAAAATTGAGCTAGATTAATGTGGGTGTTGGATTCATGTTATTTTAAACTCTAAATCAAAAGTTATAGATGATTTAGTGCATACATGACAAGTTGATCGGCCAGTTAAATTAATTATTCTACGCTGACCATTCTAAACTGATCATTCTAAACTTATCATTAGTGCTCCTTGAGTAAAGGCTTATAAATGAAATATAATGCATGGCATCACATAGTTTAGGATAGATTGGATTACTTGAATGATTTGTGGTAGCTCTTTCAGTTTTAAATGTTGTAACAATATAGAATATTGAGCTAGCTTAACGTGGGCATTGGATTCGTATCATTCTGAACTCTAAATAAAAAATTATGGACGATATTATGCATAGATGTCAAGTTGATCGGCCAGTTGTAACGATCATTATATACTGATCATTGGTGCTCATTGAGTAAAGCTTATAAATGAAGCATAATGCATGGCATAACGTAATTTGGGATACATTGGATTACTTTGAGGTTTTTTCTTAGCTCTTTCAATCTCGAATATTTTCACAATATCAAAAATTGACCTAGTTTAACGTATGCGTTAGACACGTGTCATTCTAAACTTTAAATGAAAAGTTACAAACAATTTAGCGCGTATATGTCAAGTTGATTGGGCAGATAAATTGATCATTCTAAATTGATTATTGGTGCTTCTTGAGTAAAGGTTAACAGATGATGGATTATAAATGAAACATAGTGCATGGCATCACGCAGTGTGGGATACATTGGATTATTTTAAGGCATTGTCGTACCTATATATTTGGGTTTTAAATTTTGTCACAGTATAGAAAATTGAGCTAGCTAACGTAGATGTTGGATTCCAGTCATTCTGAACGCTAAATAAGAGTTACGGAAGATTTAGTGTAGACATGTCAAATTTATCGGGTAGTTAGATTGATCATTCAAAACTGGTCATTGGTGCTCATTGAGCAAAGGTTTATAAATGAAGCATAATGGAAGACGTCATGCAGTTTGGGAATAATTGGATTACTTGTATGCTTTGTCGTAGCAATTTCGGCCTTACAATTTATCACAATATATAAAATTAAGCTACCTTAACGTGGGCATTGGATTCCTATCATTCTGAACCCTAAATCAAAAGTTATAGACTATTTAGTGTGGACATGTCAAGTTTATCAGGCCGATAAAATGAGCATTTTAAACTGATCATTGGTGCTCCTTGAGTAAAACCTTATAAATAAAGTATAATGCATGCATCACGCAACTTAGTATACATTGGATTACTTGGAGGCTTTGTCGTAGATCTTTCAATCTCAAATGTTGTAACAATATTGAAAATTCAGATAGTTTAACGTGGGCGTTAGATTCATGTCATTTTGAGCTCTAAATCAAATGTTAAAGACGATTTATTGTGGATATGTCAAGTTGATCAGCCAGTTAAAATGATCATGCTAAACTGATCATTTGTGCTTATTGACCAAAGGTTTAAAAATGAAGCAAAATGCATCACGTATTTTGGGAAAGATTGGATTACTTTGAGGCTTTTTGTAGCTACTTTAGTCTTAAATTTTGTCACATTACAGATAATTGAGCTACCTTAACATGGTCGTTGGATTCGTGCGGATGATTTAGAGCGGATATGACGAGTTGATTGGACAGTTAAAATTATCATTTTTAACTAATCATTGGTGCCCATTGAGTAAAGGCTTATAAATGAAGCATCATGCATGGGATCACACAGTTTGGGATACATTGGATTACTTTGAGGTTTTTTCCTAACTATTGTAGTCCTAAATTTTGTCACAATATAGAAAATTGAGATAGCTTAACGTGGGCATTGGATTCATATCATTTTGAACTCTAAATCTAAAGTTACAGACGATTTAGTACGGATATGTCCAGTGTATCGGGTACTTAAATTGATCATTCTAAACTGATCATTGGTGCTCATTGAGCAAAGGTTTAAAAATGAAGCATAACGCATGGCATCACGTAGTTTAGGATAGATTGGATTAATTGAATGCTTTGTGGTAGCTCTTTCAGTTTTAAATGTTGCACTACAAGAAAACATTACTATTTCCGACGGCTTTTCCGAAGGCAATATTATCGTCGGAATATTCTGATGGTTAGTCGACGGTTTTCCGACGGACTCCAGGGTGAAAAAATATATTTGGGAATCTGTTTGTAAATATGGTTGCCTGCACCACTGTCAGGAAATCGATGGTAAAACCCGATGGATGTCTTTCCAGTTACCGACGACATCCACGGCGTCGGGACCTCCTCGCTGAAACGTTGGTAAGTTCGGACTAAATAAATATCATCGATATTTACTGACTCATTCCTCATGGATTCCATTTTTCAATATTCGTCGCTAATCTATCGGTAATATATCGATTGACCGATTCCACGTAATTTGTTTTTGTTGAATAAATCTAAACGTCATCGGAAATCCGTCTGTATTTCCGATGACTTTCCGAAGAAGTCCTATGTTTTTGGCAGTTGTTTGTTTGACCAAACTGTAAACCTAGAGGATCATCGGTTGGTTGTTGGAGATGTCCAGAACTGGACGGAAACCATCGGAAATCCGTTGGCCAAGTGGATATTCTTAAGAATAATATGTTAAAAATTCGTGATTATCTGTTAAAATTTTGTAATAATCTGTTAAAAATTCGTGATAATCTTCTAATTTCCATGATAAGTACGCTCTGATCCTTCACAATTTTACCACAACAAAAACTCTTAACAAAATGTATTCTTCAGGTTCTTATGATTATTTTCTATCAGGGATGGATAAACCTCGGTATGATTCAACTACGGGGGAATTGACCGATGAATTTGTGCAAGGTGTTGAGGAGTTCATGACATTTGTATCAAACAATAGCATGACATCAGAATATGGTGAAATATATTGTCCGTGTATTAAATGTCGAAATAATAGATTAATCTCTGTTAGAGAAGTACGTAATCATTTGTATAGGAGTGTATTTATGCCGGGTAACAAAATTTGGTATTCACATGGAGAAATTGATGAAACAATACAATATTATGGTAGTACTTCAAAAATGTTAGAAAGTACAAATGTTAGGGTAGAGGAACCGGCATCAGAAGTTGATATAAATGGAAGTACTGTTTAGATGGTGAATTTCAAGACAAGTTTGGTGTTACATCGGTCCACTCTCGTAAGGGACATCAAAAATATGATCCTTTTATACTTAAATCACAAGCGGACCAGGTTTGTTATATTCGATATACTTGTGTGAGGAACAAACAGGGTCTTTGGATTATATTGACATCAATACACCTTAAAGAATGGTATGTGATGTTTCCAAGTAAGACTCTATGCAGCAAAGCACAATTGGTAACTTAGGTTCCATAGAGACTTCTCCTGAAGCTAACCTTGTTGATGATGACACCACAGACATATATTACAATGTATTTCAAGACTCTGAAGAAGAGATTGGTGAATTTGACGACAAAAATTCAGTTACTTTGGAATGTTCATCAGATTCGGATTAAATCTGTGATTGCAATGTTTTAATTTTTAGTGTCAAATAATATTTTCAAACTAATTTAAATTTCTGTGTGTGACGGATTTCGGAAGATGTTGCGAAAGAACTACAAAACCCATCGCCTTTCCATTGGAAATCCAGTCGGATTCCCGAAAACTGACCGATGACTTATACCATATACGACACATGTTGTAATTCCATCGGAACGAACTCCTATCCAGTCAGATTTCCGACGATTTAGGATATTGATACTATACCCTATCATGTCGGAGAATTTTATCCGACGGATCGCCGACGGCGTTGGAATACCCATCGGAATGCAGCCTACAATTGGCGATGGATATGTGACAAAAAGAAATTTCAAAATATAGAGTTTAATAGATTTAAATTTTTTACAAATATATGGGTTGTAAAAAATAAATAGTACACATTCCAAATGTAAACATTTCCAATATAAACCGAAAACCAGTTTAGGGAATTCATAGAATATAGCAAACTTTTGGTTACTATTGCCAAAAAGGCGGGGACTTTTAACTAGCTTTCCGTATGGATCCAAAAAAACAATACTATGAACAATTCTATGAACATTATTAGCTATAAACAAGTAAAACATAAACAAACTTCAAAATCTGAATAAATAATAAATTCTGAGCAAGTGCTATTTCACATTATTTTAGTATATTCTTAAGAAACAAAATAAATCAGCATTAGCAATTAATCTGGATATTTTAAGAAATTTTGAAATTTAAGAAATTACATTTTATAAATAAAAATATTTACTATTTTTGTTAACAAATAATGGGACCATCGGAAATCTATTGGAAACATCCGACGGATTACCGATCACACTACTAGATTCGACGGAACGCCGTCGGAAAAATCCTTTACCACGTGTACTAAAATTTTGGCGACCATTCAGAACTTTCAGTTTCTGTCGGAAATCCCTCGGTAATTTCCGACGGAATGCCGATGATATGAAAATAAACGCAGGAATGTTAATTTACCACATGGGTTTTCGAGAAAATATTTATCATTTGGCGCATGGATTTCCGATGGTTTTAGCCATCGGAAATATTGAATATAACCTATGACCCCACGACTTCTCTTTCAGTCTTCTCTCCCATTCGTTCCTCTTCCCCTCCTGCCGCTGACGTCGCCGGAAGTCTCCTCTTGGTCTATGTAAGTGTAATCGCCGGAAATATGAGTTTTGTCCTCGCAAATTCGGTTTTTCAGATTTGTTCATACTAATATCTCACAAATTTGATGTTCTCAAAAATTTGTTCATACTAGTTTTAATTTGTTCATACGATTCAGCCTTCTGCTTCTTTGTGAGAACATCCTCATCTTTATTCTGGATGGTTTAGTAAAACCTACATTGCAGCGTTCCATCTCAAAATAGTAGGCACTAAGAAGTTTCCTTCATGTACATCTTCCTATTTGTTTTAGCCCGAGATTTTTTTCGTCAAATCGTCTTTAAAACTGTACATCTCTTCTCAACATAGCCATGGAACACAATTGTACTACATATTTCAAGTATCGAATTCACTGCGATTATTTTTTCTAAAAACAATCATAGCGTTGAAGGCATCAATTGTTATTATGAATGATTCTAGATATTCAGATAGTATAGTGAACAATCTTTTAATGAATTAACATTGAAAGATATAATGGAACCTTCTATAAAATTTATATTTTAAATAATTACGGATAAAGAAAATTATTTAAACGCACATGAATTTATCATTCAATTATTTAATTAAAGAGTGACGAATCCTGTAATAGTTGAAAATGGGCAAGTTAAATCCTCAAAATATATGTCCATAATAAGTATAGCTCAGATGAAATTCGACTGGAGGTAAAACAGAAAGTAGTCCATCCTTATTTCTACTCTGATTAGAATTCCTATTTTTACTGTAGTTAACCGTACATATTTCATTAGCTACTTATTATGAATTATCAGGAAAACTCTGTAGTGTAATCTTTTTCTAAATGTTAATAAAAAGCTCTTGTAATTACTGCATAAGAGGAAGTTCAAGTAATTCTTTTCATGTTATGCTTGAAAGATTGCTTGAAAGATTAAATTAGTTTGTATTAGGTTATTGTGTGTTAGATATTATTATTAATATCAAGTGTAGTCATCCTATTCATATAATAATAATATTTTTAAGGTCGTATCAAGAGTACTGACGTGGTGAGTAGTCTAATACAAGTTTTATACCAACTCAAGTTCCATAATATGAAAATGATTTCTTTCGACCAATGATAATTGAAGAATTGGTTCATCAACCACGTCGTAAACTTCTTACTTTTTGATTCAAGGCGTCAAGGGAATTCTACATGATATATTAAATTTTCTATAATTATATTTAAAATAATTATTTTAACCATATTCTAATAAAAATTTGTAAGTTTGGTATTTCAAACGACGGAATAAACAAATATATATTAAAGATGCTTCCTTCTCTTTTGAACAAACCATATATAAAATTTACAGATATTCCAAACAAAGAACGTCATATTTGGTTCAGGACGTTTGCAGTACATTAATTTATTTATAAATATGTAATTATTTTAAATATTTTTAGTAACATATAAGTGAATTTTACAGCAAGAATTTACATGGTATCCCATGAACACAAAATTGGTGGAAGAATATTTTCAAAAAGAGGCTGCTGTACAGTTTTCCCGCCACATGAACGAGTGGAAACAAATCTAAAAAAGGGAAAAGACAAACCAAGACGGTTGAATGAGTCGGTTTTGAATGACTTTATTCGTTATTGGGAATCTTCCAGCGCTGGGGCCCGAGGACTAATTCGGGAAACCGGAAGAGCGACCGAAGAGGCAAAGGCATTTACATTCACAATGTTGAATCGACTAGTTTTTTGATACGAGCCGATCAATTGGTAAATTTTATTATTTTATTAATTTTATTTATTATTATTTGACATTTTGTTAAATATTAATTTAGTATTTTTTAACTTTTAAACACAAGAATTTGGAGCGCCTCCAGATCACTAGCAACTTCTCGAGGCCATCCACACCAACAAGAAAAACTGGTCCCATCCAATATGGTCTCATTAGTGAGATCATTAAAAAAACGAAAAAGAAAAAAGTAAATTTGTCTCAGTAGTCTCATGTTGGTTCTTCATCTTCGGTATCGGAATTGCATCGTTCTGAGATTAACCGTCTGGTTCTTAATGTAAGTTTGATTTCTCTTTTTATTTATTTTTCTAATACTATTTTTAAATTTTTTACAAGAATACCTTTTTCGAATGGTCATCATCCAGTACTCGGTAGAGTTGTGGATAATAGTGCTGCAACATCTGCTGCTCGAAATGAGGAGAAATCCCAACTCAAAGAAAAAATAGCGGCTATGGAGATAAAGATGACCAGACTGAAATATTTTATAAATTTTATGAAAACCAAATTCCCGGATTATCTGGATGAATTTTTTTCTCTTTCTACACTTCCTCCAATGTAATTTGTAGATTTTAGATTCAAAACAATTAAGATTTAAATATTATTATATTTTTAGTTTGAAATATTATTTTCATTTAATTGTTTTATTATTTTTATTAAATATTTAAAAAATATTTATTAAATTTAATAATTTGGTATTTTATTTAAAAATATTTATTTAAAAATTTTAAAAACAATTATTAATTTTTTTCAAATGTTTGGTTAATTCCGATGGAAGGAGTCATCGGAAAACAAATAAAGGTCTGATGGATAGAGTAATCGCTAATCTGTAAGGAATTACCGATGGATAGAGTTCCGTCGGGAAGCGTATTCATCGGGATGGCGTCAGAAAATTCCCGAGGGCTGAAAATTGTCGGGAAATACCGACAGCTATACACCATCAGGTATGCGTCAGTAGTTTCCGATGATATATATCATCAGTATTACGTATGTCATTCCCGACGGAAAACTTCATCAGAAGTCATCGGCGGTGAACCGACGGATGACTTCCATCACAAATACGTCGGTAATGTCCGACGTATATTGCCCATCGAATATCCGTCAGTTATTGCCAACGAATATTCTTCATCGCAAACAAATATTTGTAAGGAATTCCCTACAGAATATGGTTTCCGACGAAAGTCCCGATGGACATCTTTTGTTGGAAATCCGTCGGGAAAAGCAATTCCTGACGATTTAGTGCGGATATGTAAAGTTGATCAGCTAGTTAAAGTGATCATTCTAAACTGATCATTGGTGCTCGTTGAGCAAAGGTTTACAAATGAAGCATAATGCATGGCATCACGCAGATTGGGATAGATTGGACTACTTCTAGGCTTTGTTATAGCTATTTCCGTCCGAAATTTTGTCACAATATAGAATATTGAGCTAGCTTAACGTGGGAATTGGATTCCGATCATTCTGAACTCTAAATCAAAAATTACGGACGATTTACTATAGAAATCTCGAGATTATTGGGTATTTAGATTGATCATTCTAAACTGATCATTGGTGCTCATTGAACAAAGGTTTACAAATGAAGCATAATGCATGGCATCACAGAGTTTGGAATAGATTGGATTATTTGGAAGCTTTGTCATATCTCTTTCATTCTCAAATGTTATCACAATATAGATTAATGTGGGCGTTGCATTCATGTCGGTTTGAGCTCTATATCAAATGTTAAACACAATTTAGTGTGGAGATATCGAGTTGATGAGCTAGTTAAAATGATCATTCTAAACTAATCATTCGTGCTCATTGAGTAAAAGCGTATAAATGAACCATAATGCAAGCCATCACACAACTTGGGATAGATTTTATTACTTGGAGGCTTTTTCGTAGCTATTTTGGTTTTATATTTTTTTCAAAATATAAAATTTTGAGCTAGCTTAACGTGGGCATTGGATTCGTGTCATTCTGAAAATTAATTCAAAAGTTACTGACGATTTAGTGCGGACATGTCAAGTTTAACGAATATGTAAATTTATCAATCTAAACTGATCATTGGTGCTCATTGAGCAAAGGTTTACAAATGAAGCATAATGCATGGCATCCCGTAGTTTGGGATACATTGGATTACTTGGAAGCTTTGTCATAGCTATTTCAGTCTTAAATTTTATCACAATATAGAAATTTGACGTAGCTTAAGATGGTCGTTGGATTCGTGTCATTCTGAATTCTAAATTAATCGACCAATTAGTTACAGACGATTTAGTGCAGACATATCAAGTTGATCAACCAATTAAAATGATCATTTTAAACTGATCATTGGTGATCCTTGAGTAGAAGCCTATAAATTAAGCATAACACATGGCATCACGCGGTTTGGGATACATTGGATTAATTGGAAGTTTTGTCGTAGCTCTTTCAGTCCCAAATGTTGTCACAATATTGAAAATAGAGCTAGATTAACATGGGCATTGGATTCATATCATTTTGAGCTCTAAATCAAATGTTAAAGACGATTTGGTGCAGACATATCAAGTTGATCAGCTAGTTAAAATGATCATTCTAAAATGATCATTGGTGCACCTTGAGCAAAGGTTTACAAATGAGGCATAATGAATGGCATCACACAGTTTGTGATAGATTGGATTACTTGGAGGTGGTGTCGTAGCTATTTTGGTCTTACTTTTTGTCACGATATAGAATATTCAGCTAGCTTAACGTGGACGTTGGATTCGTGTCATTCAGAAATCTTAATCAAAAGTTCCGGACAATTTAGTATGAACATGTCAAGATTACCAGCTAGTTAAATTGATCATT
This sequence comes from Pugionium cornutum, assembly GCA_018901935.1. NCBI lineage: Eukaryota > Viridiplantae > Streptophyta > Magnoliopsida > Brassicales > Brassicaceae > Pugionium > Pugionium cornutum. The sequence continues at coordinate 15,489,645 of CM032162.1, read as the reverse complement.
CTAAACTGATCATTGGTGCTCATTGAGCAAAGGTTTACAAATGAGGCACAATATATGGCATCATGCAGTTTAGGATACATTGGTTTACTTTGAGGCTTTGTCATAGCTATTTTGGTCTTAAATTTTCTCACAATATAGAATATTCAGCTAGCTTAACGTGGGCTTTGGATTCGTTTCATTATGAACTCTAGATCAAAAGTTACGGATAATTTAGTGCGAACATGTCAAGTTTATCAGGTAGTTAAATTTATCATTTTAAACTGATCATTTGTGGTCATTGAGCAAAGGTTTACAAATGAAGCATAATGCATGGCATTATACAGGTCAGGATACATTGGATTACTTCGAGGCTTTGTCGTAGCGCAATCAGTCAGAAATGTTGTCAAAATATAGAAAATTGAGCTAGATTAATGTGGGTGTTGGATACATGTAAGTTTGAGCTATAAATCAAATGGTAAAGACAATTTAGTCTGGACATGTAAAGTTGATCAGCTAGTTAAACTGATTATTTGTGCTCTTGAGTAAAGGCTTATAAATGAAGCATAATGCATGGCATCACGCAGTTTAGGAGATATTGGATTACTTGAAGGCTTTTTGGTAGCTCTTTCAGTTTCAAATGTTGTCACAATATAGTATATTGAGCTAGCTTAACATGGGCGTTGGATTCGTTTCATTCTGAACTTTAAATCAAAAGTTACGAACGATTTATTGCGGACATGTCAAGTTTATCGGCTAGTTAAATTGATCATTTTGAAATTGATAATTAATGCTCATTGAGCAAAGGTTCACAAATAAATCATAATTCATGGCATCACGCAGTATGGGATATTTGGAGGCTTTGTTGTAGCTATTTCCGTCTTAAATTTTGTCGCAATATAGAAAATTGAGCTAGCTTAAATTGGGCACTGAATTCATGTCATTTTGAACTCTAAATAAAAAAATTACGGATAATTTAGTGCGGGCATGTCAAGTTTATCGGCTAGTTAAATTGATAATTCTAAACTCATCATCGGTGCTCATTGAGCAAAGGTTTGCAAATGAAGAATAATGAATGGCATCACGCAGTTTGGGATAGATTGGATTACTTGGAGGCTTTTTCATAGCTATTTCGGTTTTAAATTTTATCACAATATAGAAAACTAAGATAGTTTAACGTAGGCATTGGATTCATGTGATTTTGGGCTATAGATCAAAAGTTAAAGACGATTTAGTGCTCACATGTCAAGTTGATCAGCTAGTTAAAATTATCATTATAAACTGATCATTAGTGCTCATTGAGCAAAGATTTTCAAATGAAGCATATTGCATGGCATCACGTATTTTGGGATAGATAGATTACTTGAAAGCTTCGTGGTAGCTGTTTCAGTCTTAAATTTTGTCACAATATAAGAAATTTAGCTAGTTTAACATGGGCGTTGGATTCATCTCATTTTGAGCTCTAAATCAAAATTTACGGACAATTTAGTGCGGACATGTCAAGTTTATCGGCTAGTTAAATTGATCATTCTAAACTGATCATTTGTGCTCCTTGAGAAAAGTCTTCTAAATGAAGCATAATACATGGCATCACGTAGTTTGCGAGACATTGGATTTCTTGGAAGGCTTTGTGGTAGATCTTTAATTCTCAAATATTGTCATAATATAGAAAATTCAGCTAGCTTACATGGGCGTTGGATTGATGTGGGCGTTGGATTGATGTGGGCGTTGGATTCATCTCATTTTGAGCTCTAGATCAAAAGTTGAAGACGATTTAAAGCGGACATGTAAAGTTGATCAACTAGTTAAAATGATGATTCTAAAATGATCATTGGTGCCTCATTAAGCAAAGGTTTACAATTGAAGCATAATGCATGGCATCACGCAGTTTGGGATAGATTGGATTACATTGAGGATTTTTCATAGCTATTTCGGTCTTAAATTTTGTCACAATATAGAAAATTGAGCAAGCTTAACGTGGGCGTTGGATTTGGTGATTGTGAACTCTAAATGAAATGTTACGGATGATTTAGTGTGGATATGTCAAGTTGATCGGCCAGTTAAAGTGAATATTCTAAACTGATCATTCTAAAGTTATCATTAGTGCTCCTTGAGTAAAGGCTTATAAATTAAGCTTAATGCGTGGGACACGCAATTTAGGATAGATTGGATTACTTGAAGGCTTTGTTGTAGCTTTTTCAGTCTCAAATGTTGTCACAATATAAGAAATTGAACTTGCTTAACGTGGGCGTTAGATTCGTGTCATTCTGAACTGTAAATCAAAAGTTACGGACAACTTAGTGCGGACATGTCAAGTTTACCAGCTAGTTAAATTGACCAATATAAACTGATCATTGGTGCTCCTTGAGTAAAGGCTTATAAATGAAACATAATGCATGGCGTCACGTAGTTTGTGATACATTGGATTACTTGGAGGCTTTGTCATACCTCTTTTAGTCTCAAATGTTGTCACAGTAGAGAAAATTGAGCTTCCTTATTGTTGTTGTTGGATTCGTGTCATTCATAACTATAAATCAAAAGTTACAAACGATTTAGTGCGGACATGACTAGTTTATCGGCTAGTTAAACTGATCATTCTAAACTGATCATTGGTGCTCATTGAGCAAGGTTTACAAATAAAATATAATGCTTGGCATCCCAAAGTTTGGGATATATTGGATTACTTGGAGTCTTTGTCGTAGCTATTTTGGTCTTAAATTTTGTCACAATACATAAAACTGAACTAGCTTAATGTGGGCGTTGGATTCAGGTCATTCAGAACTCTAAATCAAAAAATATGGACAATTTAATGCAAACATGTCAAGTTGATCGATCAGTTGAAATTATCATTTTAAACTAATCATTGGTGCTCCTTGAGTAAAGGCTTATAAATTAAGCCTAATGCTTGGCATAACGGATTTTGGGATACATTGGATTACTTGAAGGCATTGTTGTAGATCTTTGAGGCTCAAATGTTGTCACAATATAGAAAATTGAGCTACCTTAACATGGGAGTTGGAATCATGTGGGTGTTGGATTCATGTCATTTTGAGCTCAAGATCAAACGTTTAGTGCGGACATGTAAAGATGATCAGCTAGTTAAAATGATCAATCTAAACTAATCATTGGTGCTCGTTGAGCAAAGGCTTAGAAATGAAGCATAATGCATGGCATCACGCAGATTGGGATAGATTGGATTACATTGAAGCTTTGTCCAAGCTATTTCAGTTTTAAATTTTTTCACAATATTGAAAATTGAGCTAACTTAACATGGCTATTGCATTCTTGTCATTCGGAACTTTATATCAAAATTTACGGACGATTTAGCGTGGACATGTCAAGTTGATCGGCTAGTTAAAGTGATCATTCTAAACTGATCATTCGAAACAGATCATTAGTGCTCCTTGGGTAAAGGCTTACAAATGAAGCATAATGCATGACATAAAGCAGTTTAGAATAGATTGGACTACTTGAAGGCTTTGTTGTATCTGTTTCAATCTCAAATGTTGTGAGAATATTACAAACCAAGCTAGCTTAACATGGCCGTTGAATTCGAGTCATTCTGACTCTAAATCAAAAGTTACGTACAATTTAGTGCGGACATGTCAAGTTGGTTGGCCAGTTAAAATGATTATTCTAAACTGATCATTGGTGCTCCTTAAGTAAAGGCTTATAAATGAAGCGTAATGCATGGCATTACGCATTTTGGGATACAATGGATTACTTGAAGGCTTTGGGGTAGATCTTTCATTCTCAAATGTTGTCACAATATATAAAATTGAGCTACCTTAACGTGGGCATTGGATTGATGTGGATGATGGATTCATGTCATTTTGAGCTTTAGATCAAAAGTTAAAGACGATTTAGTGTGGACTTGTCAAGTTGATCAACTAGTTAAAATGATCATTCTAAACTGATCATTGGGGCTCATTGAACAAAGGTTTACAAATGAAACATAATGCATGGCATCACGTAGTGTGGGATAGATTGGATTACTTGGAGGCTTTGTCCTAGCTATTTCAGTCTTAAATTTTGTCACAATATAGAAATTTGAGCAAAATTAACGTGGCTGTTAGATTCATGTCATTCAGATCTCTAAATGAAAAGCTTCGGACGATTTACTGTCGAGATGTCAAGTTGATCTGCCAGTTAAAGTGAACATTCTAATCTTATCAGTGTAAAGTTATCATTAGTGCTCGTTAAGTAAAGGCTGATAAATTAAGCATAATGCATGGCATCTCACAGTTTAGAATAGATTGTATTACTTGAAGGCTTTGTAATAGCTGTTTGAGTCAAAAATAATGTCACAATATCAGAAATTGAAATTGCTTAACGTGGGCGTTGGATTCGTGTCATTCAGAACACTAAATCAAAAGTTACAGACAATTTAGTGCAGACATGTCAAGTTTATCGGCTAGTTAAATTGATCATTCTAAACTTATCATTGGTGGTCCTTTATTAAAGGCTTAAAAATGAAGCATAATGCATTGCATCACGTAGTTTAGGATACATTGGATTACGTGGAGGCTTTGTCATAGCTCTTTCAATTTCAAATGTTGCCACAATAGATAAAATTAAGCTAGCTTAACGTTGTCGTTGGATTCGTGTCATTCTGAACTATAAATCAAAGGTTACAGATAATTTAGTGCGGACATGTCAAGTTGATCAGCCAGTTAAAATGATCATTCTAAACTTATCATTGGTGCTCCTTGAGTAAATGCTTATAAATGAAGCATAATGCATGGCATCACGCTGTTTGGATAGATTGGATTATTTAAAGGCTTTTTCGTAGCTATTGCGGTCTTGAATTTTGTGACAATATAGAGAACTGAGCTAAGTTAACGTGGGCGTGGGATTCGTGTCATTTTGAACTCTAAATCAAAAGATATGGAGGATTTAGTTAGGACATGTCAAGTTGATCGGCCAGTTAAAATGATCATTCTAAACTAATCATTGATGCTCCCTGAGTAAAGGCTTATAAATGAACCGTAATGCATGGCATCATGTAGTTTAGGATTCATTGGATTAGTTGGAGCCTTTTTCTCAGCTCTTTCACTCTCAAATTTTGTCACAATGTGGAAAATTAAGCTAACTTAACGTGGGCGTTGGACTGATGTAATTTTGAGCTCTAATTAGAAGGTTACATATAATTTAGTACATAAATGTCAAGTTGATCAGCTAGTTGAAATGATTATTCTAAACTAATCATTGGTGTTCCTTGAGTAAAGGCTTCTAAATGAAACATAAAGCATCGCATCACGCTGTTTGTGATAGATTGGAATACTTGGAGGCTTTGATGTACCCTATTTTGCTCTTAAACTTTGTCACAATATAAAGAAATTGAGCTAACTTAACGTGGGTGTTGGATTGTTGTCATTTTGAACTCTACATCAAAAGTTACAAACGATATAGTGCGGACATGTTAAGTTGATCGGCCCGTTAAATGATGATTCTAAACTGATTAATGGTCCCCCTAGAGTTAAGGTTTATAAATGAGGCATAATTCATGGGCATCACCATTTTTGGGATACATTGGATTACTTGGAGACTTTTTCGTAGCTGTTTGAGTCTCAAATGTTGTCACAATATGTAAAATTGAGCTTGCTTAACGTGGACATTGGTCTCATATCATTTTAACCTCTAAATTAAAGGTTAAAGACGATTTATTGAAGACATGTCAAGTTGATCAGCTAGTTAAAAAGATAATTCTAAACTGATCATTAGTGCTCCTTAAGTAAAGACTTATAAATGAAGCATAATGCATGGCATCACACACTTTGGGATAGATTGGATTACTTGGAGGCTTTGTCATAGATATTTCTGTGTTAAATTTTATCACAATATAGAAAACTGATATAGATTAACGTGGGTGTTGGATTCGTGTCATTCTGAACTCTAAATCAAAACTTAAGATAGATTTAGTATGGACATGTCAAGTTGATCAGCCTATTAAAATTATTATTCTAAACTGGTCACTGGTGGTCCGTGAGTAAAGGCTTATAAATAAAACATAATGCATGGCATCACGCAATTTGGGATACATTGGATTACATGGAGGATTTTCCGTAGCTCTTTTAGCCTCAAATGTTATAACAATACGAAAAATTGACACTGGATTTGTGTAATTTTGATCTCTAATTCAAAGGTTAAAGACGATTTAGTGCGGACATGTCAAGTTGATCAACAAGTTAAAATAATAATTCTAAACTGATCATTGGTGCTCTTTGACTAAAATATTATAATTGAAACATAATTCATGGCATCACGTAGGTTGGGATACATTGGATTAATCGGAGACTTTTTAGTAGATCTTTCAGTCTAAAATGTTTTCACAATATGAAAACTAAACCTAGTTTAACGTGGGTGTTGGATTTGTGTCATTTTCACCTGTAATTCAAAGGTTACAAACAATTTAGTGCGGACATGTGAAGTTGATCAGCTAGTTAAAATGAACTGATCATTGGTGCTCCATGAGCAAAGGCTTATAAATGAAACATAATGCATGACATCACCCAGTTTGGGATAGATTGGATTATTTGGAGGCTTTGTCGTACCTATTTCGGTGTTAAATTTTATCACAATATAGAAAATTGAGCCAGATTATTGTGGGCAATGGATTCGTGTCATTCTCTCAATCAAAAGTTTCAGAAGATTTCGTGCGGAGATGTCAAGTTCATCAGCCAGTTAAAATGATCCTTCTAAACTGATTATTGGTACTCTTTGAGTAAATGGTTATAAATGAAGCATAATGAATGGTATCACGGAGTTTGGGATACATTGGACTAGTGCAGGCTTTGTATTATCTTTTTTAGTCTCATATGTTGTCACAATATGGAAAATTGAGATCAAAAACCAAAGTTAAAGACGATTTAGTGCGGACATGTCAAGTCTATTAGCTTGTTAAAATGATCATTCCAAACTGATCATTAGTGCTCTTTGAGTAAAGGTTTATAAACGAAGCATAATGCATGGAATCACGCAGTTTGGTATAGATTGGATTAATTGAAGGCTTTGTTGTAGCTATTTTGGTGTTAAATTTTATCACAATATAGAAAACTGATATAGCTTAACGTGGACATTGGATTTGTGTCATTCTGAACTCTAAATAAAAAGGTACGGATAATCAAGTGCGGACAGGTCAAGTTGATTGGGCTGTTAAAATGATCATTCTAAACTGATCACTAGTGCTCCTAGAGTTAAGCCTCCTTAAGTAAAGGCTTATTAATGAAGCATAATGCATGGCATCACGTAGTTTGGGGTACATTGGATTACTTGGAGGCTTTTTCGTAGCTCTTTCAGTCTCAAATATTGTCACAATACAGAAAATTGAGCTTGTTTAACGTTAATGTTGGATTCGTGTCATTTTGAGTTTTAATTCAAGGGATATAAACGATTTAGTGTGGAGATGTCAAGTTGATTAGCTAGTTAAAATAATCATTATAAACTGATCCGTGGTGCTCCTTTAGTAAAAGCTTATAAATGAAACATAAGGCATGGCATCACGCAGTTTGGGATAGATTGGATTACTTGGAGGCATTGTCGTAGTTAATTCGGTCTTAAATTTTGTCACAATATAGAATACTGAGCTTGCTTAACGTGGGCATTGGATTCGTGTCAGTTTTAACTCTTAGTCAAAGTTAGGGACTATTAAGTGTAGACATGTCAAATTGATCAGCCAGTGAAAATGATCATTCTAAACTGATCATTGGTGTTCCTTGAGTAAATTCTTATAAATGAAGCATAATGCATGGCATCATGCTGTTTGGATAGATTGGATTATTTAAATGCTTTGTCGTAGCTATTTCGGTTTTGAATTTTGTGACAATATAGAAAATTGAGCTAGCTTAACGTGGGCGTTGGATTCGTGTCATTTTGAACTCTAAATCAAAAGCTACGGAGGATTTAGTTAGGACATGTCAAGTTGATTGGCCAGTTAAGATGATCATTCTAAACTAATCATTGATGCTCCTTGAGTAAAGGCTTATAAATTAACCGTAATGCATGGCATCATACAGTTTAGGATTTAATTGATTAGTTGGAGCATTTTTTGTAGCTCTTAAACTCTCAAATGTTGTAAAAATGTGGAAAATTAAGCTAACTTAAAATGGGCATTAAACTGATGTCATTTTGAGCTCTAATTAAAAGGTTACAGATGATTTAGTGCAAAAATGTCAAGTTGATCAGCTAGTTAAAATGATCATTTTAACTTGATCATTGGTGCTCCTTGAGTAAAGGCTTATAAATGAAACATTAAGCATGGCATCACGCTGTTTGTGATTGATTGGATTACTTGAAGACTTTGACATACCGATTTTGCTCTTAAACTTTGTCACAATATAAAGATATTAAGCTAGCTTACCGTGGGTGTTGTATTCTTGTCATTTTGAACACAAAATCGAAAGTTACAAATAATATAGTGCGGACATGTTAAGTTGATCGGCCAGTTAAATGATCATTCTAAACTGATCACTGGTGCTCCTAGAGTTAAGGCTTATAAATGAAGCACAATTCATGGGCATCACCATTTTTGGGATACATTGGACTACCTGGAGACTTTTTCGTAGCTGTTTGAGTCTCAAATGTTGTCACAATATGCAAAATTGATCTAGTTTAACGTGGATGTTGGTCTCATATGATGTTTACCTCTAAATTAAAGGTTAAAGACGATTTAGTGAAGACATATCAAGTTGATCAGCTAGTTATAAAGATAATTCTAAACTGATCATTAGTGCTCCTTAAGTAAAGGCTTATAAATGAAGCATAATGCATGGCATCATGCAGTTCGGGATAGATTGGATTTCTTGTAGGCTTGGTCATAGATATTTTTGTGTAAAATTTTATCACAATATAGAAAACTGATATAGATTAACGTGGGCGTTGGATTCGTGTCATTCTGAACTCTAAATCAAAACTTAAGGACGATTTAGTACGGAAATGTAAAGTTGATCGGCTAGTTAAAATTTTTTATTCTAAACTGATCACTGGTGCTGCTTGAGTAAAGGCTTATAACTAAAGAATAATACATGGCATCACGCAGTTTGGGATACATTGGATTTACATGGAGGATTTTGCGTAGCTCTTTTAGTCTCAAATGCTATAACAACACGGAAAATTGAGCTACCTTAACGTGGGCACTGGATTAGTGTAATTTTGAGCTCTAATTCAAAGGTTAAAAACGATTTAGTGCAGACATGTCAAGTTGATCAGCTAGTTAAAATGATCATTTTAAACTGATCATTGGTCCTCTTTGAGTAAAAGCTTATAATTGAAACATAATGCATGGCATGACGCAGTTTGGGATACATTGGATTACTTGGAGACTTTTTCGTAGATCATTCAGTGTCAAATGTTTTCACAATATGAAAAATAAAGCTAGCTTAGCGTGGGCGTTGGATTCGTGTCATTTTCACCTCTAATTCAAAGGTTACAAACGATTTAGTGCGGAGATGTCAAGTTGATCAGCTAGTTAAAATGATCATCTAAATTGATCATTGGTGCTCCTTGAGTAAAGGCTTATAAATGTAATATAAAGCATGGCATCACGCTGTTTGTGATAGATTGGATTTCTTGGAGGCTTTGACGTACCTGTTTTGCTCTTAAACTTTGTCACAATATAAAGAAATTGAGCTCGCTTAACGTGGGTGTTGGATTCTTGTCATTTTGAACTCTAAATCAAAAGTTACAAATGATAATGTGCGGACATGTTAAGTTGATCGGCCAGTTAAAGTCTAAATTAAAACTTAGGGACATATCGTATGAACATGTCAAGTTAATCGGCCTGTTAAAATGATTATTCTAAACTGATCACTGGTGCTTCTTGAGTAAAGGCTTACAAATGAAGCATAATGCATGGCATCACAGAGTTTGGTATAGGATTATTTAGAGGATCTTTCATAGCTTTTTCAGTCTCAAATGTTATCACGGTATAGAAAATTGAGCTAGCTTAACACTGGCGTTGGATTCGTGTCATTTTAAGCTCTAATTTCAAGGTTAAAGACGATTTAGTGCAGACATGTCAAATTGATCATTTAGTTAAAATGATCATTCAAAACTGATCATTGGTGCTCCTTTAATAAAAGCTTATAAATGAAACATAATGCATGGCTTCACGCTGTTTGGGATAGATTGAATTACTATGAGACTATGTTGTAGTTAATTTGGTCATAAATTTTGTCACAATATAGAATAATGAGCTTGCTTAACGTGGGCATTGGATTCGTGTCATTTTGAACTCTAAGTCAAACGTTAGGGACTATTTAGTATAAACATGTCAAGTTGATCGGCCAGTTAACACGATCATTCAAAACTTATTATTGGTCCTCCTTTTAGTAAAGGCTTATCAATGAAGCATAATGCATGGTCTCACGCTGTTTGTGATAGATTGGATTCTGTAATTTTGGTTTTAAATTGTGTTACAATATAGAAAATAAGCTAGTTTAATGTGGGGGTTGGATTCGTGTCATTATGAACTGTAAATCAAAAGTTAAGGACGATTTAGTGCGGACATGTCATTTTGATTTCCCTGTTAAAATTATTATTCTAAACTAATCACTGGTGGTCCTTGAGTAAAGGGTTATAAATGAAGCATAATGCATGGCATCATGCAGTTTGGGATACATTGGATTACATGGAGGCTTTTTCGTAGCTCCTTCATTCTCAAATGTAGTCACAATACGGAAAATTGAGTTAGCTTAACGTAGTCATTGGATTCATGTCATTTTGAGCTCTAATTCAAAGGTTAGAGACGATTTAGTGTGCACATGTCAAGTTGATCAGCTAGTTAAAATGATCACCGTAAACTGATCATTGTTGCTCCTTGAGTAAAAGCTTATAATTGAAACATAATGCATGGCATCACACAGTTTGGGATACATTGGATTACTTGGAGACTTTTTCATAACTCTTTCAGTCTCAAATGTTGTCATAATATGAAAAATTGATCTAGATAAATATGGGCGTGGATTCGTGTCATTCTGAACTTTAAATCAAAAATTAAGGACGATTTAGTGCGGACATGTCATGTTGATCGGCCTGTTAAAATTATTATTCTAAATTGAACACAAGTGCTCCTTGAGTAAACTCTTATAAATGAGGCATAATGGATTACGTGGAGGCTTTTTCGTAGCTTTTTCAGTCTCAAATGTTGTCCCAATATGGAAAATTGAGGTAGCTTAACATGGGCATTGGATTCGTATTATTTTGAGCTCTAATTCAAAGGTTAAAGATGATTTAGTGCGGACATATCAAGTTGATCAGAAAGTTAAAAATGATCATACCAAATTGATGATTGGTGCTCATTGATTAAAAACGTATAAATGAAACATAATGCATAGCCTCACGCAATTTGGGATAGATTGGATTACTTGGAGGCTTTTTCGTATCTATTTCAATCTAAATATTTTTCACAATATAGAAAATTGAGCTAGCTTAATGTGGGCGTTGGATTCTGGTCCTTTTAAACTCTATATCAAAAGTTAAAGGCTAATTACTATGGATATGTCAATTTGATTGGCCAGTTAAAATGATCATTTTAAACTGATAATTGGTTCTCCTTGAGTAGAGGCTTATAAATGAAGAAGATAATGCATGAGATCATGCTTTTCGGGACAGAATCGATTACTTGGAGGCTTTGTCGTAGTTATTTTGAAATTAAATTTTGTCAAAATATAGAAAATTGAGCAAGCTTAACGTGAGCGTTGGATTCGTGTTATTTTGAACTCTAAATCAAAAGTTATTGATGAATTACTGCAGAGAGGTAAAGTTGATCGACCAGTTAAAATGATCATTCTAAACTGATCATTGGTGTTCCTTGAGTAAAGGCTTGTAAATGAAGCATAATGCATGGCATCACGCATTTTGGGAGCTTGGATTATTTGGAGACTTTTTTGTAGCTACTTTGGTTTTCAATTTTGTCACAATACATAAAATTGTGCTACATTAACGTGGGCGTTGGATTCGTGTCATTTTGAACTTTAAATCAAAAATTACCGACAATTTAGTGCAGACATGCCAAGTTTATCGGCCAGTTAAAATGATCATTCTAAATTGATCATTGGTGTTGTTTGAGTAAAGGCATATATATGAAGCATAATGCATGGCATCACGCAGTTTGGGATACATTGAATTACTTGGAGGCTTTCTCTTAGCTCTTTCAGTCTAAATTGTTGTCATAATATAGAAAATTGAGCTACCTTAACGTGGGCGTTGGACTCGTGTAATTTTGAACTCTAAATCAAAAGGTACGGACGATTTAGTGCGGACATTTCAAGTTGATTGGCTTGTTAAAATGATCATTAGTGCTCCTTGAGTAAAAGGTTATTAATGAAGCATAATGCATGGCATCACAAAGTTATGGATACCTTGGATTACTTGGAGGCTTTTTTTATAGATATTTCAATCTGAAAAGTTGTCACAATATTGAAAATTGGGCTTGCTTAATATGGGTGTTGGATTCATGTTATTTTGATTTATAAATCAAAAGTTACAGACGATGCAGTGCAATCATGTCAAGTTTATCAGCCTGTTAAAATGATCATTAGTGCTCCTTGAGTAAAGGGTTATTAATGAAGCATAATGCATGGCATCACAAAGTTATGGATACCTTGGATTACTTGAGGCTTTTTTGTAGCTATTTCAATCTCAAATTTTATCACAATATTGAAAATTGAGCTTGCTTAATATGGGTGTTGGATTCATGTTATTTTGATTTATAAATCAAAAGTTACAGACGATGCAGTGCAGTCACGTCAAGTTGATCGGCTAGTTAAAATGATATTTCCAAACTGATCATTGGTACTCCTTTATTAAAATTTTATTAATGAAGTAGAACGCATGGCATCACGCAATTTGGGATACATTGGATTACTTGAAGGATTTGTCGTAGCTCTTTCTGTCTTAAATGTTGTCATAATATGAAAAATTGAGCTAGCTTAAAGTAGGCGTTGGATTAATGTCATTTTGAGTTCTAAATCAAAAGTTAAAAACAATTTAGTGTGGACATGTCAAGTTGATCGGCTACTTAAAATGATCATTCTGAACGATCAATGGTGCTCCTTGAGTAAAGGCTTATAAATGAAGTATAATCCATGGCATCACACAGTTTGGGATACATTGCATTACTTGGAGGCTTTGTTGTATCTCTTTCAGTCTAAAATGTTCTCATAATATAGAAAATTGATCTAGCTTAACGTGAGCACAGGATTCATGTCATTCTGAACACTAAATCAAAACTGACGGATGACTTAGTGCGGACATGTCAAGTTGATCAGCTACGTAAAATGATCAATCGCAAACTTATAATTGGTGCTCCTTGATTAAAGGCAAAGCATAATCCATTGCATCACGCAGTTTGGGATACATTGGATTACTTGGAGGCTTTGTTGTGGCTCTTTCAGTCTGAAATATTCTCATAATATAGAAAATTGAGCTACCTTAACGTGAGTGTTGGATTCGTGTCATTCTGAACTCTAAATCAAAAGTTACGGACAATTTAGTGCGGACATGTCAAGTTGATCGTACAATTAAAATGATCTTTCTAAACTGATCACTGGTTTTCCTTGAGTAAAGGCTTATAAATGAAGCATAATACATGGCATCACGAAGTTATGGACACCTTAGATTACTTGGAGGCTTTTTTGTAGCTATTTCAATCTCAAATATTGTCACAATATTGAAAATTTAGCTTGGTTAATATGGGTGTTGGATTCATGTCACTTTGAACTCTAAATCAAAAGTTATGGACGATGTAGTGCAGACATGTCATGTTGATCGGCTAGTTAAAATCATATTTCCAAACAGATCTTTGGTGCTCCTTAAGTAAAGTTTTATTAAGGAAGCATAACGCATGGCATCACACAGTTTGGGATACAATGGATTACGTGAAGGCTTTGTCGTAACTCTTTCAATCTCAAATATAGTTACAATATGGAAAATTGAGCAAGCTTGACGTGGGCGTTGGATTCAATTCATTTCGAGCTCTAAATCAAAAGTTAAAGACGATTTAGCGCGGACAGGTGAAGTTGACCAGCTATTTAAAATAATCATTCTAAACTGATAATTGGGGCTACTTGAGTAAAGGCGTATAAATGAAGCATAATCCATGACATCACGCAGATTGGGATACATTGAATTACTTGGAGGTTTTGTATTATCTCTTTCAGTTTAAAATGTTGGAATAATATAGAAAATTAAGCTAGGTTAACGTGAGTGTTGGATTCATGTCATTCTGAACTCTAAATCAAAAGTAGCGGACGATTTAGTGCGGACATGTCAAGTTGATCTGCCAGTTAAAATGATCATTCTAAACTGATCACTGGTGCAACTTGAGAAAAGGCTTATAAATGAAGTATAATGCTTGGCATGACGCATTTTGGGATAGATTGGATTACTTAGAGGATTTTTCCTAGCTATTTTAGTCTTGAATTTTGAGACAATACAGAAAATTGAGCTAGATTACCGAGTCATTGGATTCGTGTCTTTTTGACTTCTAAATCAAAAGTTACTGACATTTTAGTGTGGACATGTCAAGGTGATTGGCCAGTTAAAATGATCATTCAAAAATGATCATTGGTGGTGCTTGATTAAAGGCTTATAAATGAAGCGTAATGCATTGAATCACACAATTTGGGATACATTGGATTACTTTGAGGCTTTGTCGTAACTCTTTCAGTGTCAAATATAATCATAATATAGAAAATTGAGATAGCTTAACGTGTGTGTTAGGATTCGTGTCATTCTGAACTCTGAATATGAAGTTATAGACGATTTAGTGCGGAAATGTCAAGTTGATCGGCAAGTTAAAATGATCATTCGAAACTAATCATTGGTACCCCTTGAGTAAAGGCTTATAAATGAAGCATAATGCATGACATCACACAGTTTGGGATATATTGGATTTCTTGAAGGCTTTGTGGTAGATATGGCAGTCTCAAATGTTGTCACAATATAGAAAATTGTAGCTAGCTTAATGTGGGTGTTGGATTCATGTGGGCGTTGGATTCATGTCGCTTTAAGCTATGGGGAAAAAGTTAAAGATGATTTAGTGCGGAAATGTCAAGTTGATAACCTAGCTAAAATAATCATTCTAAACTTATCATTGGTTCTCATAAAACAAAGGTTTTCAAATGAAGCATAATCCATGGCATCACGCAATTTGCGATGGATTGGATTACTTGGAGGCTTTGTGGTAGCTATTTTGGTTTTAAATTTTGTCACAATATAGAAAATTGAGCTAACTTAACGTGGGCATTGGATTCGCGTCATTCTGAATTCTAAATCAAAAGTTACGGACGATTGAAGGCGGACATGTCAAGTTATTCGGTGAGTTAAAATGATGAATTGAAGCTGATCATTGGTGCTCCTTGAGTAAAGGCTTAAAATGATGAATAATGCATGGCATCACGCAGTTTGGGATACATTGGATTACTTGAATGCTTATGTTGGATCTCTCAGTCTCAAATGTTGTCACAATATAGAAAATTGAGGCTAGCCTAACGTGAGCATTGGATTCAAAAGCTATAGCCAACTTAGTGCGAACATGTCAAATGTAGCTTTTTCGTAGCTTTTTCAGTCTCAAATGTTGTCACAATATGGAATACTAAGCTAGCTTATTTGGGCATTGGACTCTTGACCTTCTGAACACTAAATCAAAAGTTGTAGTCGATTTAGTACGGACATGTCAAGTTGATAGGCTAGTTAAAATGATCATTCTAAACTAATCATTGGTGCTCCTGGAGTAAAGACTTATAAATGAAGCATAATGCATGGCATCACGAAGATTGGATACATTGGATTACTTGGATGCTTTTTCCTTGCTCTTTCAGTCTCAAATGTTGTCATAATGTGGAAAATTGAGCTAGCTTAACGTTTGCGTTGGACTCATGTCATTTTTAGCTCTAATTCAAAAGTTAAAAACGATTTATTGCATACACGTCCAGTTGATCAGGTAGTTAAAATAATCATTATAAACTGATCATTGGTGCTACTTGAGTTAAGGCTAATAAATGAAGAATAATACGATACATCATGCAGTTTGGGATAGTTTGGATTACTTAAAGGCTTTCTCGTAGCTATTTTGGTCATAAATTTTGTGACATTATAGAAAATTGAGCTATTTTAATATGGGCATTAGATTTGTGTCATTTTGAACTCAAAATGAAAAGTTACGAACGATTTAGTGTGGACATGTCAAGTTGATTGGCCAGTTAAAATTATCATACTATACTGATCATTAGTTCTCCTTGAGTAAAGGCTTATAAATGAAGCATAATGCATGACATCACGCAGTTTGGGGGTACATTGGATTACGTTGAAGCATTGTTGTAGCTCTTTCAATCTCACATGTTGTCACAATATAGAAAATTGAGCTAACTTAACATGGGCATTGGATTCATGACATTCTGAACTCTAAATCAAAGTTACAAATGCTTTAGTGCAGACATGTCAAGTTGATCGGCTAGTTAAATGTTCATTCTGAAATGATCATTGGTGCTCCTTGAGTAAATGGAGCATAATGCATGCATCACGTAATTTGGGGTACATTGGATTACTTGGAGGATTTTTCATAGCTATTTCAGTCTCAAATATTGTCACAATATGGAAAATTGAGCTTGCTTAACGTTGATGTTGGATTACTGTCATTTTGAGCTCTAATTCAAAGGATAAAGACGATTTAGTGCAGACATGTCAAATTGATTAGCTAGTTAAAATAATCATTGTAAACTGATCCTTGGTGCTCCTTTAGTAAAAGCTTATAAATGAAACATAATGCATGACATCACATAGTTTGGGATAGTTTGGATTACTTGTAGATTTTGTCGTAGCTAATTCGGTCTTAAATTTTGTCACAATATAGAATAACGAGCTTGCTTAACGTGGGCGTTGGATTCGTGTCAGTTTTAACTATTAGTCAAAAGTTAGGGACTATTAAGTGTGGACATGTCAAATTGATCGGATAGTTAAAATGATCATTCTAAACTTATCATTGATGCTCCTTGAGTAAAGGCTTATAAATGAAGCATAAACATGGCATTAAGCAATTTGGGATACATTGGATCACTTGGAGGCCATTTCATAGCTCTTTCAATCTCAAATGTTGTCACAATATGCTAAATGTAGCTAGATTAACGTGGGTGTTGGACTCATGTCATTTTGAGCTCAAATTCAAAGGTTACAGATAATTTAGTGCGGACATGTCAAGTTGATCAGCAAGTTAAAATGATCATTCTAAACTTATCATTGGTGCTCCTTGAGTAAATGCTTATAAATGAAGCATAATGCATGGCATCACACTGTTTGGATAGATTGGATTATTTAAAGGCTTTCTCGTAGCTATTGCGGTCTTGAATTTTGTGACAATATAGAGAACTGAGCTAAGTTAACGTGGGCGTTGGATTCGTGTCATTTTGAACTCTAAATCAAAAGATAAGGAGGATTTAGTTAGGACATGTCAAGTTGATCGGCCAGTTAAAATGATCATTCTAAACTAATCATTGATGCTCCCTGAGTAAAGGCTTATAAATGAACCGTAATGCATGGCATCATGTAGTTTAGGATTCATTGGATTAGTTGGAGCCTTTTTCTCAGCTCTTTCACTCTCAAATTTTGTCACAATGTGGAAAATTAAGCTAACTTAATGTGGGCGTTGGACTGATGTAATTTTGAGCTCTAATTAAAAGGTTACAAATGATTTAGTACAGAAATGTCAAGTTGATCAGCTAGTTAAAATGATTATTCTAAACTAATCATTGGTGTTCCTTGAGTAAAGGCTTCTAAATGAAACATAAAGCATCGCATCACGCTGTTTGTGATAGATTGGAATACTTGGAGGCTTTGATGTACCCTATTTTGCTCTTAAACTTTGTCACAATATAAAGAAATTGAGCTAACTTAACGTGGGTGTTGGATTCTTGTCATTTTGAACTCTACATCAAACGTTACAAACGATATAGTGCGGACATGTTAAGTTGATCAGCCCGTTAAATGATGATTCTAAACTGATTAATGGTCCCCCTAGAGTTAAGGTTTATAAATGAGGCATAATTCATGGGCATCACCATTTTTGGGATACATTGGATTACTTGGAGACTTTTTCGTAGCTGTTTGAGTCTCAAATGTTGTCACAATATGTAAAATTGAGCTTGCTTAACGTGGACATTGGTCTCATATCATTTTAACCTCTAAATTAAAGGTTAAAGACGATTTATTGAAGACATGTCAAGTTGATCAGCTAGTTAAAAAGATAATTCTAAACTGATCATTAGTGCTCCTTAAGTAAAGACTTATAAACGAAGCATAATGCATGGCATCACACACTTCGGGATAGATTGGATTACTTGGAGGCTTTGTCATAGATATTTCTGTGTTAAATTTTATCACAATATAGAAAACTGATATAGATTAACGTGGGTGTTGGATTCGCGTCATTCTGAACTCTAAATCAAAACTTAAGATTGATTTTGTATGGACATGTCAAGTTGATCAGCCTATTAAAATTATTATTCTAAACTGGTCACTGGTGGTCCGTGAGTAAAGGCTTATAAATAAAACATAATGCATGGCATCACGCAATTTGGGATACATTGGATTACATGGAGAATTTTCCGTAGCTCTTTTAGCCTCAAATGTTATAACAATACGAAAAATTGACACTGGATTTGTGTAATTTTGAGCTCTAATTCAAAGGTTAAAGACGATTTAGTGCGGACATGTCAAGTTGATCAACAAGTTAAAATAATCATTCTAAACTGATCATTGGTGCTCTTTGACTAAAAGCTTATAATTGAAACATAATTCCTGGCATCACGTAGGTTGGGATACATTGGATTAATCGGAGACTTTTTAGTAGATCTTTCAGTCTAAAATGTTTTCACAATATGAAAACTAAATCTAGTTTAACGTGGGTGTTGGATTTGTGTCATTTTCACCTGTAATTCAAAGGTTACAAACAATTTAGTGTGGACATGTGAAGTTGATCAGCTAGTTAAAATGAACTGATCATTGGTGCTCCATGAGCAAAGGGTTATAAATGAAACATAATGCATGACATCACGCAGTTTGGGATAGATTGGATTATTTGGAGGCTTTGTCGTACCTATTTCGGTGTTAAATTTTATCACAATATAGAAAATTGAGCCAGATTATTGTGGGCAATGGATTCGTGTCATTCTCTCAATCAAAAGTTTCAGAAGATTTCGTGCGGACATGTCAAGTTCATCAGCCAGTTAAAATGATCCTTCTAAACTAATTATTGGTACTCTTTGAGTAAATGGTTATAAATGAAGCATAATGAATGGTATCACGGAGTTTGGGATACATTGGACTAGTGCAGGCTTTGTATTATCTTTTTTAGTCTCATATGTTGTCACAATATGGAAAATTGAGATCAAAAACCAAAGTTAAAGACGATTTAGTGCGGACATGTCAAGTCTATTAGCTTGTTAAAATGATCATTCCAAACTGATCATTAGTGCTCTTTGAGTAAAGGTTTATAAACGAAGCATAATGCATGGAATCACGCAGTTTGGTATAGATTGGATTAATTGAAGGCTTTGTTGTAGCTATTTTGGTGTTAAATTTTATTACAATATAGAAAACGTATATAGCTTAACGTGGACATTGGATTCGTGTCATTCTGAACTCTAAATAAAAAGGTACGGATAATCAAGTGCGGACAGGTCAAGTTGATCGGGCTGTTAAAATGATCATTCTAAACTGATCACTAGTGCTCCTAGAGTTAAGCCTCCTTAAGTAAAGGCTTATTAATGAAGCATAATGCATGGCATCACGTAGTTTGGGGTACATTGGATTACTTGGAGGCTTTTTCGTAGCTCTTTCAGTCTCAAATATTGTCACAATACAGAAAATTGAGCTTCTTTAACGTTAATGTTGGATTCGTGTCACTTTGAGTTTTAATTCAAGGGATATAAACGATTTAGTGTGGAGATGTCAAGTTGATTAGCTAGTTAAAATAATCATTATAAACTGATCCGTGGTGCTCCTTTAGTAAAAGCTTATAAATGAAACATAAGGCATGGCATCACGCAGTTTGGGATAGATTGGATTACTTGGAGGCATTGTCGTAGTCAATTCGGTCTTAAATTTTGCCACAATATAGAATACTGAGCTTGCTTAACGTGGGCATTGGATTCGTGTCAGTTTTAACTCTTAGTCAAAGTTAGGGACTATTAAGTGTAGACATGTCAAATTGATCAGCCAATGAAAATAATCATTCTAAACTGATCATTGGTGCTCCTTGAGTAAAGGCTTATAAATGAAGCATAATACATGGCATCATGCTGTTTGGATAGATTGGATTATTTAAATGCTTTGTCGTAGCTATTTCGGTTTTGAATTTTGTGACAATATAGAAAATTGAGCTAGCTTAACGTGGGCGTTGGATTCGTGTCATTTTGAACTCTAAATCAAAAGCTACGGAGGATTTAGTTAGGACATGTCAAGTTGATTGGCCAGTTAAGATGATCATTCTAAACTAATCATTGATGCTCCTTGAGTAAAGGCTTATAAATTAACCGTAATGCATGGCATCATACAGTTTAGGATTTAATTGATTAGTTGGAGCATTTTTTGTAGCTCTTTAACTCTCAAATGTTGTACAAATGTGGAAAATTAAGCTAACTTAAAATGGGCATTAAACTGATGTCATTTTGAGCTCTAATTAAAAGGTTACAGATGATTTAGTGCAAAAATGTCAAGTTGATCAGCTAGTTAAAATGATCATTTTAACTTGATCATTGGTGCTCCTTGAGTAAAGGCTTATAAATGAAACATAAAGCATGGCATCACGCTGTTTGTGATTGATTGGATTACTTGAAGACTTTGACATACCGATTTTGCTCTTAAACTTTGTCACAATATAAAGAAATTAAGCTAGCTTACCGTGGGTGTTGTATTCTTGTCATTTTGAACTCAAAATCGAAAGTTACAAATAATATAGTGCGGACATGTTAAGTTGATCGGCCAGTTAAATGATCATTCTAAACTGATCACTGGTGCTCCTAGAGTTAAGGCTTATAAATGAAGCACAATGCATGGGCATCACCATTTTTGGGATACATTGGACTACCTGGAGACTTTTTCGTAGCTGTTTGAGTCTCAAATGTTGTCACAATATCCAAAACTGATCTAGTTTAACGTGGATGTTGGTCTCATATGATGTTTACCTCTAAATTAAAGGTTAAAGACAATTTAGTGAAGACATGTCAAGTTGATCAGCTAGTTATAAAGATAATTCTAAACTGATCATTAGTGCTCCTTAAGTAAACGCTTATAAATGAAGCATAATGCATGGCATCATGCAGTTCGGGATAGATTGGATTTCTTGTAGGCTTGGTCATAGATATTTTTGTGTAAAATTTTATCACAATATAGAAAACTGATATAGATTAACGTGGGCGTTGGATTCGTGTCATTCTGAACTCTAAATCAAAACTTAAGGACGATTTAGTACGGAAATGTAAAGTTGATCGGCTAGTTAAAATTTTTTATTCTAAACTGATCACTGGTGCTGCTTGAGTAAAGGCTTATAAGTAAAGAATAATACATGGCGTCACGCAGTTTGGGATACATTGGATTTACATGGAGGATTTTGCGTAGCTCTTTTAGTCTCAAATGCTATAACAACACGGAAAATTGAGCTACCTTAACGTGGGCACTGAATTAGTGTAATTTTGAGCTCTAATTCAAAGGTTAAAAACGATTTAGTGCAGACATGTCAAGTTGATCAGCTAGTTAAAATGATCATTTTAAACTGATCATTGGTCCTCTTTGAGTAAAAGCTTATAATTGAAACATAATGCATGGCATGACGCAGTTTGGGATACATTGGATTACTTGGAGACTTTTTCGTAGATCATTCAGTGTCAAATGTTTTCACAATATGAAAAATAAAGCTAGCTTAGCGTGGGCGTTGGATTCGTGTCATTTTCACCTGTAATTCAAAGGTTACAAACGATTTAGTGCGGAGATGTCAAGTTGATCAGCTAGTTAAAATGATCATCTAAATTAATCATTGGTGCTCCTTGAGTAAAGGCTTATAAATGTAATATAAAGCATGGCATCACGCTGTTTGTGATAGATTGGATTTCTTGGAGGCTTTGACGTACCTGTTTTGCTCTTAAACTTTGTCACAATATAAAGAAATTGAGCTCGCTTAACGTGGGTGTTGGATTCTTGTCATTTTGAACTCTAAATCAAAAGTTACAAATGATAATGTGCGGACATGTTAAGTTGATCGGCCAGTTAAAGTCTAAATTAAAACTTAGGGACATATCGTATGAACATGTCAAGTTAATCGGCCTGTTAAAATGATTATTCTAAACTGATCACTGGTGCTTCTTGAGTAAAGGCTTACAAATGAAGCATAATGCATGGCATCACAGAGTTTGGTATAGGATTATTTAGAGGATCTTTCATAGCTTTTTCAGTCTCAAATATAATCACGGTATAGAAAATTGAGCTAGCTTAACAACGGCGTTGGATTCGTGTCATTTTAAGCTCTAATTTCAAGGTTAAAGACGATTTAGTGCAGACATGTCAAATTGATCATTTAGTTAAAATGATCATTCAAAACTGATCATTGGTGCTCCTTTAATAAAAGCTTATAAATGAAACATAATGCATGGCTTCACGCTGTTTGGGATAGATTGAATTACTATGAGACTATGTTGTAGTTAATTTGGTAATAAATTTTGTCACAATATAGAATAATGAGTTTGCTTAACGTGGGCATTGGATTCGTGTCATTTTGAACTCTAAGTCAAACGTTAGGGACTATTTAGTATAAACATGTCAAGTTGATCGGCTAGTTAACACGATCATTCAAAACTTATTATTGGTCCTCCTTTTAGTAAAGGCTTATCAATGAAGCATAATGCATGGTCTCACGCTGTTTGTGACAGATTGGATTCTGTAATTTTGATTTTAAATTGTGTTACAATAGAGAAAATAAGCTAGTTTAATGTGGGGGTTGGATTCGTGTCATTATGAACTGTAAATCAAAAGTTAAGGACGATTTAGTGCGTACATGTCATTTTGATTTCCCTGTTAAAATTATTATTCTAAACTAATCACTGGTGGTCCTTGAGTAAAGGGTTATAAATGAAGCATAATGCATGGCATCATGCAGTTTGGGATACATTGGATTACGTGGAGGCTTTTTCGTAGCTCCTTCATTCTCAAATGTAGTCACAATACGGAAAATTGAGTTAGCTTAACGTAGTCATTGGATTCATGTCATTTTGAGCTCTAATTCAAAGGTTAGAGACGATTTAGTGTGCACATGTCAAGTTGATCAGCTAGTTAAAATGATCACTGTAAACTGATCATTGTTGCTCCTTGAGTAAAAGCTTATAATTGAAACATAATGCATGGCATCACACAGTTTGGGATACATTGGATTACTTGGAGACTTTTTCATAACTCTTTCAGTCTCAAATGTTGTCATAATATGAAAAATTGATCTAGATAAATATGGGCGTGGATTCGTGTCATTCTGAACTTTAAATCAAAAATTAAGGACGATTTAGTGCGGACATGTCATGTTGATCGGCCTGTTAAAATTATTATTATAAATTGATCACAAGTGCTCCTTGAGTAAACTCTTATAAATGAGGCATAATGGATTACGTGGAGGCTTTTTCGAAGCTTTTTCAGTCTCGAATGTTGTCCCAATATGGAAAATTGAGGTAGCTTAACATGGGCATTGGATTCGTATTATTTTGAGCTCTAATTCAAAGGTTAAAGATGATTTAGTGCGGACATATCAAGTTGATCAGAAAGTTAAAAATGATCATACCAAATTGATGATTGGTGCTCATTGATTAAAAATGTATAAATGAAACATAATGCATAGCCTCACGCAATTTGGGATAGATTGGATTACTTGGAGGCTTTTTCGTATCTATTTCAATCTAAATATTTTTCACAATATAGAAAATTGAGCTAGCTTCATGTGGGCGTTGGATTCTGGTCCTTTTAAACTCTATATCAAAAGTTAAAGGCTAATTACTACAGATATGTCAATTTGATTGGCCAGTTAAAATGATCATTTTAAACTGATAATTGGTTCTCCTTGAGTAGAGGCTTATAAATGAAGAAGATAATGCATGAGATCATGCTTTTCGGGACAGAATCGATTACTTGGAGGCTTTGTCGTAGTTATTTCGATATTAAATTTTGTAAAAATATAGAAAATTGAGCAAGCTTAACGTGAGCGTTGGATTCGTGTTATTTTGAACTCTAAATCAAAAGTTATTGATGAATTACTGCAGAGAGGTAAAGTTGATCGACCAGTTAAAATGATCATTCTAAACTGATCATTGGTGTTCCTTGAGTAAAGGCTTGTAAATGAAGCATAATGCATGGCATCACGCATTTTGGGAGATTGGATTATTTGGAGACTTTTTTGTAGCTACTTTGGTTTTCAATTTTGTCACAATACATAAAATTGTGCTACATTAACGTGGGCGTTGGATTCGTGTCATTTTGAACTTTAAATCAAAAATTACCAACAATTTAGTGCAGACATGTCAAGTTTATCGGCCAATTAAAATGATCGTTCTAAATTGATCATTGGTGTTGTTTGAGTAAAGGCATATATATGAAGCATAATGCATGGCATCACGCAGTTTGGGATACATTGGATTACTTGGAGGCTTTCTCTTAGCTCTTTCAGTCTAAAATATTGTCATAATATAGAAAATTGAGCTACCTTAACGTGGGCGTTGGACTCGTGTAATTTTGAACTCTAAATCAAAAGGTACGGACGATTTAGTGCGGACATTTCAAGTTGATTGGCCTGTTAAAATGATCATTAGTGCTCCTTGAGTAAAAGGTTATTAATGAAGCATAATGCATGGCATCACAAAGTTATGGATACCTTGGATTACTTGGAGGCTTTTTTGTAGCTATTTCAATCTGAAAAGTTGTCACAATATTGAAAATTTGGCTTGCTTAATATGGGTGTTGGATTCATGTTATTTTGATTTATAAATCAAAAGTTACAGACGATGCAGTGAAGTCATGTAAAGTTGATCAGCCTGTTAAAATGATCATTAGTGCTCCTTGAGTAAAGGGTTATTAATGAAGCATAATGCATGGCATCACAAAGTTATGGATACCTTGGATTACTTGAGGCTTTTTTGTAGCTATTTCAATCTCAAATGTTATCACAATATTGAAAATTGAGCTTGCTTAATATGGGTGTTGGATTCATGTTATTTTGATTTATAAATCAAAAGTTACAGACGATGGAGTGCAGTCACGTCAAGTTGATCGGCTAGTTAAAATGATATTTCCAAACTGATCATTGGTACTCCTTTATTAAAATTTTATTAATGAAGTAGAACGCATGGCATCACGCAGTTTGGGATACATTGGATTACTTGAAGGATTTGTCGTAGCTCTTTCTGTCTTAAATGTTGTCATAATATGAAAAATTGAGCTAGCTTAAAGTAGGCGTTGGATTCATGTCATTTTGAGTTCTAAATCAAAAGTTAAAACAATTTAGTGTGGACATGTCAAGTTGATCGGCTACTTAAAATGATCATTCTGAACGATCAATGGTGCTCCTTGAGTAAAGGCTTATAAATGAAGTATAATCCATGGCATCACACAGTTTGGGATACATTGCATTACTTGGAGGCTTTGTTGTATCTCTTTCAGTCTAAAATGTTCTCGTAATATAGAAAATTGATCTAGCTTAACGTGAGCGTTGGATTCATGTCATTCTGAACACTAAATCAAAAGTGACGGATGACTTAGTGCGGACATGTCAAGTTGATCAGCTACGTAAAATGATCAATCGCAAACTTATAATTGGTGCTCCTTGATTAAAGGCAAAGCATAATCCATTGCATCACGCAGTTTGGGATACATTGGATTACTTGGAGGCTTTGTTGTGGCTCTTTCAGTCTGAAATATTCTCATAATATAGAAAATTGAGCTACCTTAACGTGAGTGTTGGATTCGTGTCATTCTGAACTCTAAATCAAAAGTTACGGACAATTTAGTGCGGACATGTCAAGTTGATCGTACAATTAAAATGATCTTTCTAAACTGATCACTGGTTTTCCTTGAGTAAAGGCTTATAAATGAAGCATAATACATGGCATCACGAAGTTATGGACACCTTAGATTACTTGGAGGCTTTTTTGTAGCTATTTCAATCTCAAATATTGTCACAATATTGAAAATTTAGCTTGGTTAATATGGGTGTTGGATTCATGTCACTTTGAACTCTAAATCAAAAGTTACGGACGATGTAGTGCAGACATGTCATGTTGATCGGCTAGTTAAAATCATATTTCCAAACAGATCTTTGGTGCTCCTTGAGTAAAGTTTTACTAAGGAAGCATAACGCATGGCATCACACAGTTTGGGATACATTGGATTACGTGAAGGCTTTGTCGTAACTCTTTCAATCTCAAATATAGTTACGATATGGAAAATTGAGCTAGCTTGACGTGGGTGTTGGATTCAATTCATTTCGAGCTCTAAATCAAAAGTTAAAGACGATTTAGCACGGACAGGTGAAGTTGAACAGCTATTTAAAATAATCATTCTAAACTGATCATTGGGGCTACTTGAGTAAAGGCGTATAAATGAAGCATAATCCATGACATCACGCAGATTGGGATACCTTGAATTACTTGGAGGTTTTGTATTAGCTCTTTCAGTTTAAAATGTTGGAATAATATAGAAAATTAAGCTAGGTTAACGTGAGTGTTGGATTCATGTCATTCTGAACTCTAAATCAAATGTTGCGGACGATTTAGTGCGGACATGTCTAGTTGATCTGCCAGTTAAAATGATCATTCTAAACTGATCACTGGTGCAACTTGAGAAAAGGCTTATAAATGAAGTATAATGCTTGGCATGACGCATTTTGGGATAGATTGGATTACTTAGAGGATTTTTCCTGCCTATTTTAGTCTTGGATTTTGACACAATACAGAAAATTGAGCTAGATTACCGAGTCATTGGATGCGTGTCTTTTTGACGTCTAAATCAAAAGTTACTGACATTTTAGTGTGGACATGTCAAGGTGATTGGCCAGTTAAAATGATCATATAAAAATGATCATTGGTGGTGCTTGACTAAAGGCTTATAAATGAAGCGTAATGCATTGAATCACACAATTTGGGATACATTGGATTACTTTGAGGCTTTGTCGTAACTCTTTCAGTGTCAAATATAATCATAATATAGAAAATTGAGATAGCTTAACGTGTGTGTTAGGATTCGTGTCATTCTGAACTCTGAATATGAAGTTACAGACGATTTAGTGCGGCAATGTCAAGTTGATCGGCCAGTTCAAATGATTATTCTAAACTGATCATTAGTGCTCCTCCAGTAAAGGCTTATAAATGAAGCATAATGCATGGCATCACGCACTATGGGATACAAATGATTACTTGGAGGTTTTTTCGTAGCCCTTCCCCTCTCAAATGTTGGATAATATGGAAAATTGTGGTAGCTTAACGTGGGCGTTGGACTCATGTCATTTTAGGTTTTAAATCAAAAGGTAAAAACGATTTAGTGCAGGCATGTTAAGTCAATCAGCTAGTTAAAATGATCATTTTAAAATTGGTACTCCTTGATTAAATGTTTATTAATGAATCATAATGTATGACATCATGCATTTTGGGACAGATTTGATTACTTGGAGGCTTGGTAAAAGCTATTTCAGTCTTAAAATTTGTCACAATATAGAAAATTGTGCTTGCTAAATGTGGGCATTGGATTCATATCATTTTGAACTCTAAATAATAAGTTACGGGCGATGCAGTGCATACATGTCAAGTTGACCGGCTAGTTGAAATGATCCAAACTGTTCATTGGTGTTCCTTGAGTAAAGGTTTATAGCTGAAGCATAACTATGGCATCACGCAGTTTGGGATACATTGGATTACTTGAAGGCTTTTGTGTTGCTCTTTCAATCCCAATTATTGTTACAATATGGAAAATTAAGCTAGCTTAATGTGGGTGTTGGATTCATTTCAATTTGAGCTCTCAATAAAAAGTTAAAGACGATTTAGTGCGGATATGTCAAGTTGATCAGTTATTTAAAATGATGATTCTAAACTAATCATTGGTGCTTATTGAGTAAAGGCGTATAAATGAAGCATAATGCATAGCATCAAATAGTTTGGGATAGATTGGATTACATGGATGCTTTGTCGTAGCTATTTCGATCTTAAATTTTTTCACAATATATAAAACTGAGCTAGATTAATGTGGGTGTTGGATTCATGCCATTTTCAAAACTAAATCAAAAGTTACTAACGATTTTGTTCAGACATGTCAAATTGATCTACCAGTTAAAA
The DNA here is from genome assembly GCA_018901935.1 of Pugionium cornutum. Taxonomy (NCBI): domain Eukaryota; kingdom Viridiplantae; phylum Streptophyta; class Magnoliopsida; order Brassicales; family Brassicaceae; genus Pugionium; species Pugionium cornutum. The sequence continues at coordinate 15,461,326 of CM032162.1, read as the reverse complement.
TGATCATTCTAAACTGATCATTGGTGCTCCTTGATTGAAGCATAATGCATGGCATCACGCATGTTGGGATACATTGGATTACTTCGAGGCTTGTTCGTAGCTCTTTCTGTATTAAATGCTGTCGTAATATAGAAAATTGAGATAGCTTAACGTTGGCATTGGATTCGTGTCATTCTGAACTCTAAATCAAAAGTTACGGACGATTTATTGTGGACATGTCAAGTTGATCGGCCTGTTAAAATGATCATTCTAGACTGATCATAGGTGCTCCTTGAGTAATGGCTTATAAATGAAGCATAATGCATGACATCACGCACTTTGAGATACATTGGATTACTTGGAGGCTTTTTTCGTAGCTCTTTCAGTCTCAAATGTTCCACAATATGGAGAATTGAGCTAGCTTAACGTGGGCGTTGTACTCATGCCATTTTAGACTCTAAATAAAAATTAAAGACGATTTAGTTAAAAATGATTATTCTAAACTGATCATTGGTGCTCAATGATTAAAGGCATATAAATGAAGCATAATGCATAGTATCATGCAGTTTGGGATAGATAAGATTACTCTGAGGCTTTTTCGTAGCTATTTCAGTTTTAATTTTTTTTACAATATTAAAAATTGGGCTAGATTAACGTGGGCGTTGGATTCCTGTCATTTTGAACTCTAAATCAAAAGTTACGGACAAATTACTGGTACATGTCAAGTTGATCGGCCAGTTAAAATGATCATTCTAAATTGAATATTGGTGCTCCTTGAGTAAAGGCTTATAAATGAATCATAATTCATGACATCACTGTTTTTGGGAAATAATCGATTACTTAGAAGCTTTGTCGTAGCTATTTTGATCTTAAATTTTGTCACAATATAGAAAATTGAGCAAGCTTAACGTGGGCGTTGGACACCTGTAATTTTGAACTCTAAATCAAAAGTTACAGACGAATTATTCTGGACATGTCAAGTTGATCGACAAGTTAAAATGATCATTCTAAACTGATCATTAGTGTTCCTTGAGTAAACGCTTGTAAATGAAGCATAATGAATGGCATCACGCATTTTGGGAGATTGGATTACTTGGAGGCTTTTTCGTAGCTATGTTGGTGTGCAATTTTGTCCCAATACAAAAAATTGAGCTACCTTAACGTGGGTGTTGGATTTGTATCATTTTGAACTCTAAATCAAAAGTTACAAATAATTTAGTGCGAACATGTCAAGTTTATCGACCAGTTAAAATGATGATTCTAAAGTTATCATTGGTGCTCCTTGAGTAAAGGCATATAAGTGAAGCATAATGCATGTCATCACACAGTTTGGGATTCATTAGATTACTTGGAGGCTTTGTCATAGCTCTCTCAGTCTCAAATGTTGTCATAATATATAAAATTAAGCTAGCTTAACGTGGGCGTTAGATTTGTGTCATTTTGAACTCTATATCGAAACGATGTAGTGCGGACATGTCAAGTTGATCGCCAGTTAAAATGATCATTCTAAACTGATCATTGGTACTCTTTGAGTAAAGGCTTACAAATGATGCATAATGCATGGCATCACACACTTTGGGATACATTGGATTACTTGGAGGCTTTTTTCGTAGCTCTTTCAGTCTTAAATGTTCCAAAATATGGAAAATTCAGCTAGCTTAACGTTGGTGTTGCACTCATATCGTTTTAGACTCTAAATAAAAATGAAAGACTATTTAGTGCAGACATATCAAGTTGATCAGTAGTTAAAAATGATCATTCTAAACTGATCAGTGGTTCTCATAGAGTAAAAGCATATAAATGAAGCATAATGTATAGCATCTCACAGTTTGGGATATATTGGATTATTTGGAGGCTTTTTCATAGCTATTTTGATCTTAAATTTTGTGACAATATTGAAAATAGAGCTCGATTAACGTGTGTGTTGGATTCATGTTATTTTGATCTCTGAATAAAACGTTTAAGACAATTTAGTGCGGGCATTTCAATTTGATCAGCTAGTTAAAAATGATCATTCTAACCTAATCGGTGCTCATTGAGTAAAGACTTATAAATGGAACATAATGCATAGCATCACGTAGTTTTGGATAGATTGGATTACTTGGAAACTTTTTCGTAGTTATTCGATCATAAATTTTGTCACAATATAGAGAATTGAGCTAGCTTAACGTCTTCGTTGGATTCCAGTCATTTTGAACTCTAAATCAAAAGTTACAGACTAATTACGGCGGCCATGTCAAGTTGATCGGCCAGTAAAAATGAACATTCTAAAGTGATCATTGGTGCTCCTTGAGTAGAGGCTTATAAATAAAGCACAATGCGTGGCATCACACAGTTTGAGAAACATGGGATTACTTGGAGGCTTTGTCCTAGCTCTTTTAGTCTCAAATATTGTCATCATATAGAAATTTGAGCTAGTTTAAGGTGGACGTTGGATTTGTGTTATTCCAAACTCGAAATCAGAAGTTACGGACGATTTAGTGGGGACATTTCAAGTTGATCGGCCAGTTAAAATGATCATTCGAAACTGATCATTAGTGCTCGTTGAGTAAAGGCTTATAAATGAAGCATAATGCATGCCATCACGTACTATGGGATAGATTGGATTACTTGGAGGTTTTTTCATAGCTCTTTCATTCTCAAATGATGCACAATATGGAATATTGAGCTAGCTTAACGTGGCTGTTGGGCTCATGTCATTTTAGGCTCTAAATCAAAGGTTAAAAATGATTTAGTGCAGACATGTCAAGTCAATCAGCTAGTTAATATGATCATTTTAAAATTGGTGCTCCTTGAGTAAATACTTATAAACAAAGCATAATGTATGGCATCATGCATTTTGGGATATATTAAATTACTTGGAGGCTTTGTCGTAGGTATTTCACTCTTAAATTTTGTCATAATATAGAAAATTCAGCTTGTTTAATATGGACGTTGGATTCGTGTGAACTCTAAATCAAAAGTTACAGACAATGCAGTGCAGACATGTCAAGTTGATCAGCTAGTTTTTTATTTTGTCAACAAAATGATTTATTAATTGTTAATAACATGGTTTACAACCGTTAATAAAAATAGAGGACAAGAATGAAATAAATTCCAGTCAACATTAGTATGAATCGAAGTAGAACCTAATAAATCCGCTGCATGATTGCTTGATCGAGGTTGATAAACGAACTTGATCCCCTCGAATTTAGTAGTCCATTGTAGTATCGTTCGTACATAATGTTGTAGTTGTAGGTTACATGTTTTGTTATTGATGAGATTATTGAGTGTAGAGTTATCTGCTTCAAAAATTACAAAACGATGCCCTAAAGACCATGCTACTTGAATAGCCCAAAGTAGTGCTGTAAATTCAGCTTGGATAACCGTATAAAGACCCTGGAACTTCCTCTGCCCGCTTGTAAAAATAAACCTTGATCGTCACGTATACTCCAGCCCAACCCTGAGGGAGTATTACCAGTCCGATGCACCGCATCATAATTACATTTTATCCAATTTGTTGGAGGAGTATTTCAAGAACGAATAGTATGTGAAGTAATAGTATGCGAAGCATCTGTGGCTCAAGATTTAACATTGTTCATCGCCATTAGACCAATCCACTTATTAACACTCTCTGTAGATTTCCCAAGGAGAGTATCATCCAGAATATTCTTGTTACAAAAAAATAATTCATTTATGGATTTCCAAAGATGCCAAAGAATGAAGAAGGGAAGATACTTTTGTGGTGCTTGTTCAAGGCATTGACCGTAGCTAGCGAATAAAAACCTCATGTTGTCTTGTATAGTTGAATTAGCGTCACAAATGGAGGATGTTAAAATACCCAACTTTCTCCATATCCTTTGTGCATAGGGACACAGGAAAACGGTATGAAGTTCATTTTCATCTGAATCACAACATCGAATACATTTCTGATCCGTAATGATTTTCTGATGATATAAATGTGATTTTAAAGACAAAGCTCGAGACAGAAATCGCCATAAAAAGTGTTTGAGCTTTGGTGGAATAGTAATGGACCAGATGGCTTTAGCGAGATCTTGATGTTGTATCAATGGAGGAAGACATACATTTGAAGTGTCAAAAGACCCATCTATCGCATGACGATAACTTGATTTCACTGAGTACATACCATTGTTCGTAAATTTCCGAAACCATTCATCAGCAACCGGACAAGAAAAAAGGAAGATTTTATATATTAAATGATGGTCTTCTTTCTCGATGAGATCTTGAATGATATCCTCTTTCCAGAGACATGTGTCCTGATTAATGAGGATGTCCAGTTTGAGTGTAGGATTTGTATACGGTAGTAACCACGGAGGACGAAAGGGTGTAGGCGGTAACCAATTTGAGTCCCCGGTCAATATATAGGAACCATTCCCGATAGACCATTGAATACGATTTAGTCCGTACAGACGATTTAGTCCGTACATTTCAACTGTATCAGCTAGTTAAATTGATTATTTTAAACTCATCATTGGTGCTCACTGAGCAAAGGTTTACAAATGAATCATAATGCATGTCATCACACAGTTTGGAATAGATTGGATTACTTGGAGGCTATTTTGGCCTTAAAATTTGCACCAATATAGAAAATTGAGCTAACTTAACATGTGCTTTGGATTCGTGTTATTCGGAAATCAAAATCAAAAGGTACGCACGATTTAGTGCGGACAAGTCAAGTTTATCGGCTATTTAAATTGATCATTCTAAGTGATCATTGGCGCTCATTGAGTAAATGTTTACAAATGAAGCATAATGCATGGTAGAATGCAGTTTAAGATAGATTGGATTACTTGGAGACTTTATTGTAGCTATTTTGTTCCTAATTTTTTGCAATATAGAAAATCGAGATAGCTTAACGTTGACGTTAGATTTGTGTTACTCTGAACTCTAAATCAAAAGATAGGGACGATTTAGTGCGGACATATCAAGTTGATCGCCGAGTTAAAGTGATCCTTCTAAACAGATAATTCTAAATTGATCATTGGTGTTCTTTGAGTAAAGGCATATAATGAATTATAATGCATGGCATCATGCAGTTTGGGATAGTTTGGATTACTTGGAGGCTTTGTAGTAGCTATTTCAATCTTAATTTTTTGTCTTAATAGAGAAAATTTAGCTAGCTTAATGTGGGTGTTGGATTCGTGTCATTCAGAACTCTAAATCAAAAGTTACAAATGATTTAGTCTGGACATGTCAAGTGTATCGGGTAGTTTGCGACCAATTTGCGACCACGGTACAAATTTTGATCATGTGGTCGCAAATCAGTCACATATTTGTGACTGATTTGCGACCACGTCTGATATTTGTGACCAATTTGCCACCACTTTCCCAAAGTAGAGGCAAAGTAGTCACAATTAATGCCCCAAACAATAAATTTTATGGTTTTGTTGAATGCTTGATTAATATAAGATTGATAACTTGATTAGAAGTTGTACAAACTTCAATTACTAAGTAAACAATAACATTTACCAAATTTACCAAATTTACATATCATTTACCTAAAACACTTAAAACATTTCCTTAATCTTATACCTCTTATATACACTTCAAATGTTTCTAACATTTACATGAACACAAATATAATTTTGTGTGTATTTGGTCACATAGAATGGTTAGTACTTACCTAGAAATGCAAAAACAAGTTGTACATGTGAAAAATGTGAATTTAACCTATGTAGTCGCAAAGTGGTCGCTAGTTTGCGACCACGGTACAAAATTTGATCCTTTGGTTGAAAATCAGTCGCATGATTTGCGACCACATCTGATATTTGTGACCAATTTGCCACCACTTTCCCAAAGTTGTGGAAATGTGGTGGCAAAATAGTCACAATTAATGCCCCAAACCCTAAATTTTATGATTCTGTTTGATAAATTGAATTATATAAGATTGATAACTTGACTATGAGTTATACAAATTTAAATTACTAAGTAAACAACAACATTTAACAAATTTACTAAATTTACTATCATTTAACTAAAACACTTAACACATTTCCTTAACCTTATACCTCTTATACACACTTCAAATGTTTCTAACATTTACATGAACACAAATATGATTTTGTGTAAATTTGGCCACCTAGAATGGTTATTACTTACCTAGAAATGAAAAAAAACAAGTTGTAAATATGAAAATACATAGAGAAAATGTGAATTTACACTATGTACTCGCAAAGTGGTCACTATTTTGCGACCAATTTGCGACCACGGTACAAATTTTGATCATGTGGTTGCTGATCAGTCGCATATTTGCGAGTGATTACTTGGAGGCTATTTTGGCCTTAAAATTTGCACCAATATAGAACATTGGACTCCAAATCAAAAGTTACGGACTATTTAGTGCGGATATCTCAAGTTTATCGGCTAGTTAAATTTATCATTTTAAACTGATCATTAATGCTCATTGAGCAAATGTTTAGAAATGAAGCATAATGCATGGAATCACGCAGTTTGAGATAGATTGGATTACTTGGAGGCTTTGTCATACCTATTTCAATCTTTTAGTGTCTTAAAATAGAAAATTGAGCGAGCTTAATGTGGGGGTCGGATTCATCTCATCTGAACTCTAAATCAAAAGTTACAGACGATTTAGTCCGTACATTTCAACTGTATCAGCTAGTTAAATTGATTATTTTAAACTCATCATTGGTGCTCACTGAGCAAAGGTTTACAAATGAATCATAATGCATGTCATCACACAGTTTGGAATAGATTGGATTACTTGGAGGCTATTTTGGCCTTAAAATTTGCACCAATATAGAAAACTAAATCAATCAAGTTTTGGATTCGTGTTATTCAGAAATCTAAATCAAAAGGTACGCACAATTTAGTGCGGACAAGTCAAGTTTATCGGCTATTTATATTGATCATTCTAAAGTGATCACTGGCGCTCATTGAGTAAAGGTTTACAAATGAAGCATAATGCATGGTAGAATGCAGTTTAAGATAGATTGGATTACTTGGAGACTTTATTGTAGCTATTTTGTTCCTAATTTTTTTGCAATATAGAAAATCGAGATAGCTTAACGTTGAGGTTAGGTTCGTGTTACTCTGAACTCTAAATCAAAAGATAGGGACGATTTAATGCGGACATATCAAGTTGATCGCCGAGTTAAAGTGATCCTTCTAAACATATAATTCTAAATTGATCATTGGTGTTCTTTGAGTAAAGGCTTATAATGAAATATAATGCATGTCATCACACAGTTTGGAATAGATTGGATTACTTGGAGGCTATTTTGGCCTTAAAATTTGCACCAATATAGAAAATTGAGCTAACTTAACATGTGCTTTGGATTCGTGTTATTCAGATATCTAAATCAAAAGGTACGCACGATTTAGTGCGGACAAGTCAAGTTTATCGGCTATTTAAATTGATCATTCTAAAGTGATCATTGGCGCTCATTGAGTAAAGGTTTACAAATGAAGCATAATGCATGGTAGAATGCAGTTTAAGATAGATTGGATTACTTGGAGACTTTATTGTAGTTATTTTGTTCCTAATTTTTTGCAATATAGAAAATCGAGATAGCTTAACGTTGACGTTAGATTCGTGTTACTCTGAACTCTAAATCAAAAGATAGGGACGATTTAGTGCGGACATATCAAGTTGATCGCCGAGTTAAAGTGATCCTTCTAAACAGATAATTCTAAATTGATCATTGGTGTTCTTTGAGTAAAGGCTTATAATGAAACATAATGCATGGCATCACGCAGTTTGGGATAGTTTTGATTACTTGGAGGCTTTGTAGTAGCTATTTCAGTCTTAAATTTTGTCTTAATAGAGAGAATTTAGCTAGCTTAATGTAGGCATTGGATTCGTGTCATTCAGAACTCTAAATCAAAAGTTACAAATGATTCGGTCTGTACATGTCAAGTGTATCGGCTAGTTAACTTGATCATTTTAAGCTTATCATTGGTGCTCACTGAGCAAAGGTTTACAAATGAAGCATAATGCATGGCATCACACAGTTTGGGATACATTGGATTACTTGGTGGGTTTTACATAGCTCTTTCACTCTCAAATGTTGTCACAATATGGTAAATGAGCTATCTTAACGTGGGCATTGGATTCGTATCATTCAAAACTCTAAATCAAAAGTTATGCAGGATTTAGTGCGGACATGTCAAGTCTATCGGCTAGTTAAATTGATCATTCTAAAATGATGATTTGTGGTCATTGAGCAAAGTTGAAAAATGAAGCATAATGCATGGCAACTCACAGTTTGAGATAGATTGGATTACTTGGAGGCTTTGTCATAGCTATTTCGGTCCTAAATTTTTCACAATATAGAAAATTGAGGTAGCTTAATGTGGCCGTTGGATTCGTGTCATTTTGAACTCTAAATCAAAAGTTACGGACGATGTAGTGCGTACATGTCAAGCTGATCGGCCAGTTAAAGTGATCATTCTAAACTTATAATTCTAAACTGATCATTGGTGTTTCTTGTGTAAAGGCTTATAAATGAAGCATAACACATGGCAAATACTTGATGGGGTTTTAAGTTTTAATCCCGAGTACAACTCCAAGTGCAGAGCAAATCGAGTAGTAAATGGTATCGAAACCTCAGGGAAGTAGAATAACACAGTAGGAATACACGAAACACTTAAATCTAAGCAAATACTAATTGGGTTTTTGATTGGGTTGTATAATAATCTAATTGTAAAGAAAGTATACACGAGTTAATTCAATAGAGAAGGAATATGGACAGTGGGCAAAGCATTCGATTCAAGGCAATCTTCCTTTGACTAACGATTCTATAGGTTCGATTAGATAATTCTCTAAGACTTGGAACACTATCTAGTATACTGATCCAGTCTCGTGGCAACAACCCATTCACTAGCCTATAGAATACAAGTCTTTTGCACAGCAATCTATCGCCTAGTGATCATTGGGTTCGAGTCTAATATTGTCTACCTATCGCCTTAGACGTCAACTCTCGTTGGCTAAGATGCAATAAGGATGTTTAGGTCTACCTACACGTTCTGTCTACACTTCTCGGGAGAAGAACATCATCGATCTAAGCATTGATTAGCTACTTCAATCCCTACCATTAAGCACACCCTAAACATCAGGGATTTGTCATCTAATCTACCTTAACGACCTGATTCAACATCAGATTCCCGTAATCTACCTTACCCACAATCCACACAGAAAATTACTCAAACATATTCATAAAAACAGTAAGCATAAAGAAGTAACAGCAATTAAACATAAGATAAGAGATAACATAGAGAAATCCTTTACTAAAATCCAAGAGTTCAAGAAAAAAGATTGAAACCAATCTCCTCTCTCTCTAAAAACATCCAGAGGAAAAAAAACTAGAAGAAACTTAAACAAAACTTAGGTTAAAAGTGTTTTAAAAGGGTTTATATAGTATCCCTTATAATTACGTTTAATCCCGGGACAAACCGGTTAAGTAAAAATAGGTTTAAGACATTTTGGTCTTAAGTTGGACTGAGATTAACCAATTATTTCGGCCATGGTGAGATTGGGAAGTAAAATCATTGTGTTGGGCCTTAGATTGCCCATGGTGAGATCCCTTGGTCATTTTTCCGTGCTTGATCCCGTCTAACTTTTTTCTGTACATGAAAACATCGATAAGGTATGCAAGATGCAGAAATGCATGCACTAGCATATAAAATGAAATGCCAAATGGCAATGAATGTAAATGAGAATATATAATGTCTAAAATGCTAATAAAGACATGAAAAAGGTGGTGAAATGCATGGTAAAACAATGCAAAAACCATGGTTATCACATCACGCAGTTTGGGATAGTTTGGATTACTTGGAGGCTTTGTCGTAGCTACGCGTTGGATTTGTGTCATTCTGAACTCTAAATCAAAAGTTACAGACAATTTATTACGTACATGTCAAGTGTATCGGCTAGTTAAATTGATCATTTTAAGCTTATCATGTATCGGCTAGTGCAAAGGTTTACAAATGAAGCATAATGCATGGCATCAAGTAGTTTGGGATGAATGGATTACTTGGACGCTTCGTCATAGATATATTTGTCTTAAATTTTGCCCACTATTGAAAATTGATCAAGCTTAACGGGGGTGTTGGATTCGTGTCATTCGGATATGTAAATCAAAAGTCATGCACGATTTAGTACGGAGATGTCAAGTTTATCGGCTAGTTAAATTGATCATTCTAAAATGATCATTGGTGCTCATTGAGCAAAGGTTTAGAAATAAAGCATAATGCATGGCAACACGCAGTTTGAGATAGATTGGATTACTTGGAGGATTTATCGTAGCTGTTTTGGTCCTAAATTTTTACACAATATAGAAAATTGTGCTAATTTAATGTGGGCATTGGATTCGTGTCATTCTGAGCTCTAAATGAAAAGTTCGGACCATTTAGTGCGTACATATAAAATTGGTCGGGCAATTAAATTGATCATTCTAAAGTGATAATTCTAAGCTGATCATTAGTGTTTCTTGAGTAAAGGCTTATAAATAGCATAATGCATAGCATCATGCAGTTCATGATAGATTGGATAACTTGAAGGCTTTGTGGCAGGTTTTTCAGTTTTAAATGTTGTCACAATATAGAAAATTGAGCTAGTTTAACGTGAGTATTGGCTTCGTGTCATTTTTAACCCTACATCAAAAGTTACGGACGATTTAGTGTGGATATGTCAAGTTGATCAGCTAGTTAAAATGACCATTCAAAAACTGATCATTGGTGCTCCTTGATCAAAGGCTTATTAATGAAGCACAATACATGGCATCATGCAGTTTATGATGGATTGGATTACATGGAGGCTTTATTGTAGCTATGTCGGTATTAAATATTCTCAGAATATAGAAAATTGAGGTAGCTAAGAGTGGGCATTGGATTCGTGTTATTCTCAACTCTAAATCAAAACTTTCAAAGGATTTAGTGCGGACATCTCAAGTTTATCGGCTAGTTAAATTGATCATCCTAAACTGATCGTTGATGCTCATTGAGCAAAGGTTTAGAAATGAAGCATAATGCATGGCATCACGTAGTGTGGGATAGATTGGATTACCTGGAGGCTTTGTCGTAGCTATTTTGGTCTTAATTTTTTTCATAATAAAGAAAATTGAGCTAGTTTAACGTGGCATTGAATTCATGTCATTCTGAACTATAAATCAAAAGTTATAGACGATTTAGTGATACATGTCAAGTTTATCGGCTAGGTAAATTGATCATTCTAAACTGATCATTGCTGCTCATTTAGCACAGGTTTAAAAATGAAGCGTAATGCATGGCACCATGCAGTTTGAGATAGATTGGATTACTTGAAGGCTATGTCGTACTATTTTGGTCTTAAATTTTGTCCAAATATAGAAAATTTAGCTAGCTTAACGTGGGCATTAGATTCGCATCAGTTGGAACAATAAATCAAAAGTTACACACGATTTAGTGCAGACATATGAAGTTTATCGGTTAGTTAAATTGATCATTGGTGGTGATTGAGCAAAGCTTTACAAATGAAGCATAATGCATGGCAGCACGTAGTTTGAGATATATTAGATTACTTGGAGGCTTTTAGTTATTTCGGTACTAAATTCTCATTAGTGCTTATTGAGTAAAGGCGTATAAATGAAGCATAATGCATATTATCTGGAAGTTTGGAATAGATTGGATTACTTGGAGGATTTGTTGTAGCTATTCCACCCAAAAATTTTGTTACAATATAGAAAATTGAGCTAGCTTAACGTGCCCATTGGATTCGTGTCATTCTGAACTCCAAATCAAAACTTACGGACGATTTAGTGTGGAAATGTCTAGTTGATCGGCCTTCTAAACTGATCATTGGTGCTCCTTGAGTTAAAGCTTATAAACGAAGCATAATGCATGGCATCATAAATTTTGGTATAGATTGCATTACTTTGAGGTTTTCTCTAGCTCTTTCAGTCTTAAATGTTGTGACAATATGGAAAATTGATCTAGCTTGACGTGGGTGTTGGATTCATGTAATTTTGAGCTATAAATCAAAAGTTAAGGATGATTCAATGTGGACATGTCAAGTTGACGAGTTAGTTATAATGATCATTCTAAACTAATCATTGGTACTCATTGGAGGAAGAGTTACAAATGACGCATAATGCACGGCAACACGCAGTATGGGATAGATTGTATTACTTCGAGGCGTTGTCGTAGCATTTTCAGTCTCAAATTTTGTCACAATATAGAAAATTCAGATATCTTAACGGGATAGTTGGATTCATGGTTATCTGAACTCTAAATCAAAAGTTACTAATGATTTAGTGTGGACATGTAAAGTTTATCGTCCAGGTAAAAGGATCATTCTAAAGTGATAATTGGTGCTCCTTGAGGAAAGGCTTATAAATGAAGCATAAGACATGCTATCACGCAGTTTGGGATACATTAGATTACTTGGAGGCTTTGTCACAGCTCTTTTAGTCTAAACGTTTTTCACAATATAAAAAATTGAGCTACCTTAACGCGGGCATTTGATTCATGTCATTTTGAGCTCTAAATCAAAAGTTTAAGACGATTTAGTACGGATATGTCAAGTTGATTGGCTATTTAAAATGATCATTCTAAACTGATCATTGCCTCTCATTAAGTAAAGGCATATAAATAAAGCATAATGCATAGCATCACGCAGTTTGGGTTTGATTGGATTACTTGGAGGCTTTGTCGTAGTTATTTTGGTCTGAAATTTTGTGACAATATAGAAAATTGAGGTAGCTTTATTGTGCCGTTGGATTCATGTACTTTCAACTCCAAATCAAAAGTTACGGACGATTTACTACAGACATGACAACTTCATCAGCTAGTTGAAATGATCATTCTAAACTAATCATTGGTGCTCATTGTGGGAAGAGTAACAAATGAAGCATAATGCATGGAATCACCCAGTTTGGGATAGATTGTAATTCTTGGACGTGTTTTCGTAGCTTTTTTCAGTCTCAAATTTTGTCACAATATAGAAACTTCAGCTAGCTTAACGTAAGAGTTGGATTCATGTTGTTCTGAACTCTAAATCAAAAGTTACGGAAGATTTAGTGTGGACATGTAAAGTTTATCGGCCAGTTAAAATGATCATTTCTAATTGATCATTAGTGCTCGTTGACTAAATGCTTATAAATGAAGCATAATGCATGCTATCACGCAGTTTGTGATACATTGGATTACCTAGAGGCTTTGTCATAGCTCTTTCAGTCTAAATTTTTTTTCACAAAATAGAAAATTGAGCTACCTCAACGGGCCCATTGGATTCATGTCATTTTGATCTCTAAATCAAAACTGAAAGACAATTTAGTGCGTACATGTCAATTTAAAGAGCTACTTAAAACGATCATTTTAAACTAATCATTGTTGCTCATTGAGTAAAGGCGTATAAATGAAGCATAATGCATGGCATCACGCAGTTTGAGTAAGGATATATTGTATTACTTGGAGGCGTATTCATAGCTTTTTCAGTCTCAAATTTTGTCACAATATAAAACATTCAGGTAGCTTAATGTGGGAGTTGGTTTCTTGTTGTTCTGAACTCTAAATCAAAAGTTACTGACGATTTAATGCGCACATGTAAAGTTTATCGGCCAGTTAAAATGATCATTCTAAACTAATCATTGGTGCTCCTTGAGGAAAGGCTTATAAATGAAGCATAACGCATGCTATCACGTAGTTTGGGATACATTGGATTTCTTTGTCATAGCTCTTTTAGTCTAAATTTTTTTCACAACATAGAAAATTGAGCTACCTTAAGGCAGACGTTGGATTCATGTTATTTTGAGCTCTAAATCAAAAGTTAAGGTTGATTTAGTGTGCACATATCAAGTTGATCAACTGCTTAAAATGATCAGTCTAAACTGATCATTGGTTCTCATTGAGTAAAGCTGTATAAATGAAGCATAATGCAGGGCATCACGTAGTTTAGGTTTGTTTGGATTACTTGGACACTTTTTCGTAGCTATTTTGGCCATAAAGTTTTTCAGAATATAGAAAATTGATGTAGCTTTACTTGGGCATTGGATTCGTGTACTCTCAACTCTAAATCAAAAGTTAGGGACAATTTACTGTGGACATGAAAAGTTGATCAGCTAGTTGAAATGATTATTCTAAACTAATCATTGGTGCTCATTGAGGGAAGAGTTACAAGTGAAGCATAATGCATGGCATCACGTAGTTTGGAATAGATTGTATTACTCAGAGTCGTTGTCGTAGCTTTTCCAGTCTCAAATTTTGTCACAATATAGAAAAATTAGTTAGCTTAACGTGAGAGTTGGATTCATGTCGTTCTAAACTCTAAATCAAAAGTTATAGATGATTTAGTGTGTACATGTAAAGTTTATCGGCCAGTTAAAATGATCATTCTAATTTGATGCTCCTTGAGTAAAGGCATATAAATGAAACATAACACATGCTATTATGGAGTTTGGGATACATTGGATTACTTGGAGGCTTTGTCATAGCTCTTTAAGTCTAAATTTTTTTCACAAAATAGAAAATTTAGCTAGCTTATTGTGAGTTTTGGATTCATGTCATTTTGATCTCTAAATCAAAAGTTAAAGACGATTTAGTGCGTACATGTCAATTTAAAGAGCTACTTAAAATGATCATTTTAAACTAATCATTGGTGGTCATTGAGTAAAGGCGTATAAATGAAGAATAATGCATGTCATCACACAATTTGGGTTTTATTGGATCACTTGGAGGCTTTGTCATAGTTATTTCGGTCTTAAATTTCATCACAATATAGAAAATTTAGCTAGCCTTACTTGGGCGTTGGGTTCGTGTACTTTCAACTCTAAATAAAAAGTTACTGAAAATTTACTACAGACATGACAATTTGATCAGCTAGTAGAAATGATCATTCTAAACTAATCATTGGTGCTCATTGAGGAAAAAATTACAAATGAAGCATAATGCATGGCATCACATAGTTTGGGATAGATTGTATTACTTGAAAGCATTGTAGCAGCTTTTTCAGTCTCAAATTTTGTCACAATATAGAAAATTGAGCTATCTTAACGTAGTAGTTGGATTCATGTCGTTTTGAACTTTAAATAAAAAGTTACTGATGATTTAGTGCGGACATGTAAACTTTATCATCCAGTTAAAATGATCATTCTAAACTGATCATTTGTGCTACTTGAGTAAAGACTTGTAAATGAAGCGTAACGCATGCTATCACCCAGTTTCGATACATTGGATTACTTGCAAGCTTTGTCATAGCTCTTTCCGTCTAACATTTTTTCACAATATAGAAAATTGAGCTACCTTAATGCGGGCAATGGATTCATGTCATTTTGAGCTATAAATCAAAAGTTAAAGACGATTTAGTGCAGACATGTCAAGTTGATCAGCTACTTAAAATGATTATTCTAAACTAATCATTGGTGCTCATTGAGTAAAGGTGTATAAATGAAGCATAATGCATGGCATCACGCAGTTTGGGTTTGACTGGATTACTTGTAGGTTTTATCGTAGCTATTTGGGTCTTCAATTTTATCACAATATAGAAAATTGAGTTACCTTTACCTGGGCGTTGGATTCGTGTACTCTCAACTCTAAATCAAAAGTTACAGACAATTCATTGCGGACATGATCAGTTGATCAGATAGTTGAAATGATCATTCTAAACTAATCATTGCTGCTCATTGAGAGAAGAGTAACAAATGAAACATAAGGCATGGCATCACACAGTTTGGGGATAGATTGTATTACTTGGAGCCGATGTCGTAGCTTTTTCTGTCTCCAATTTTATCACAATATAAAAAATTCAGCTAGCTTAATGTCGGAGTTGGATTCATGTCGTTTTGAACGCTAAATCAATTGTTAGGGACGATTTAGTGCGATCATGTAAAGTTTATCGGCCAGTTAAAATGATCCCTTTGCAAAGGCTTATAAATGAAACATAAGACATGCTATCACAAAGTTTGGGATAAATTGTATTACTTGTAGGTGTTGTTGTAGCTTTTTCACTCTCAAATTTTGCCACAATATAGAAAGTTGGGCTAGCTTAATGTGGGAGTTGGAATCATGTCATTCTGAACTCTAAATCAAAAGCTATAGACGATTTAGTGCGGACATGTAAAATGATTATTTGAAACTGATCATTGATGCTCCCTGAGTAAAGGCTTATAAATGAAACATAATGCATCCTATCACGTAGTTTGGGATACATTTGATTACTTAGAGGCTTTGTCGTTGCTATTTCGGTCTTAAATTTTTCACAATATAGAAAATTGAGCTACATTAACGCGGGCATTAGATTCATGTCACTTTGAGATCGAAAACAAAAGTTAAAGACAATTTAGTGCGGACATGTCAAGTTGGTCAGCTACTTGAAATGATCATTCTAAACTGATCATTGGTGCTCATTGAGTAAAGGGTATAAATGAATCATAAAGTATGACATCACACAGTTTGGGTTTTATTGGATTACTTGGTGCTTTTTCATAGCTATTTCGGTCAAAGATTTTGTCAAAATTTAGAAAAGTGATCTAGCTTTACTTGGGCGTTGGATTCATGTACTCTCAACTCAAAATCAAAAGTTACGAACGATTTACTGTGGACATGACAAGTTTATCAGTTAGTTGAAATGATTATTCTTCACTAATCATTGGTGCTCATTGAGGAATGAATTACAATTGAAGCATAATGCATGTCATCACGCAGTTTGGGATAGAATGTATTACTTGGAGGCGTTGTCGTAGCTTTTTCAATCTCAAAGTTTGCCACAATATAGAAAATTGAGCTTGCTTAACGTGGGAGTGTGATTCATGTTGTTCGGAACTCTAAATAAAAAGTGATAGCATGCATTATGCTTCATTTAAAATAGATACAACAAAGGATTCAAGTAATCCAATCAAACCCAAACTGTGTGATGCCAAACATTATGCTTCATTTATACACCTTTACTCAAGGAGAATCAATGATCAGTTTAAAATGATCATTTTAAGCATATGATCAACTTGACATGTCCGCACTAAATCCTCTTTAACTTTTGATTTAGAGCTTAAAATGACATGAATCCAACGCCCACGTTAAGTTAGCTCAATTTTCTATATTATGAAAAACATTTAGACTGAAAGAGCTATGACATAGTGTCCAAGTAATCAAATGTATCCCATTACTTGGGCAATGGATTTGTGTACTTTCAACTCTAAATCAAAAGTTACGGACGATTTACAATGAAAATGATAAGTTGATTAGCTAGTTGAAATGATAATTCTAAATGAATCATTGGAGCTCATTGAGGGAAGAATTACAAATGAAGCATAATGCATGACATCACGCAGTTTGGGATAGATTGTATTACTTGGAGGCGTTGTCACAGCTTTTTGTCACAATATAGAAAATTGAGCTAGCTTAACATGGGAGTTGGATTCGTATCGTTCTGAACTCTAAATCAAAAGTTACCGACGATTTAGTGCGGTCATTTGAAGTTTATCAGCCAGTTAAAATGATCATTCTAAGCTGATAATTGGTGATCCTTGAGTGAAGCCTTGATAAATGAAGCATAACGAATTCTATCACGCAGTTTGGGATACATTAGATTACTTGGATGATTTGTCATAGCTCTTTCAGTTTAAAATTTTTTTCACAACATAGAAAATTGAGCTACCTTAACGCGTGCGTTCGATTCATGTCATTTTTAGCTCTAAATCAAGAGGTAAAAACGATTTATTGTAGACATGTCAAGTTTATCAGCTACTTGAAATGATCATTCAAAACTGATCATTGGTGCTCATTGAGTAGAGGTGTATAAATGAAGCATAATACATGGCATCACACAGTTTGGGTTTGATTGGATTACTTCGATGCTTTGTTGTAGCTATTTCGATCTTAAATTTTCTCACAATATAGAAAATTGAGCTAGCTTTACTTGGGCGTTGGATTCGTGTACTCTCAACACTAAATCAAAGTACGGATGATTTACGGAAGACATGATAGGTTGATCAACTAGTTGAAATGATCATTCCAAACTAATGATTGCTGCTCATTGAAGAAAGAATTACAAATGAATCATAATGCATGGCATCATGTAGTTTGGGAAAGACTGTATTATTTGAACGCGTTGTCATAGCTTTTTATTCTCAAATTTTTTCACAATATAGAAAATTGAGCTAGATTAACGTGGGAGTTGGATTCATGTCGTTCTGAACTCTAAATCAAAAGTTACAGACGATTTAGTATAGACATGTGAAATGAAAATTTTAAACCGATCATTGGTGCTCCTTGAGTAAAGGCTTATAAATTAAGCATAACACATGCTATCACACAGTTTGAGATACATTAGATTACTTGGAGACTATTTCATAGCTAAGTCTAAATTTTTTTTCGCATTATAGAAAATTGAGCGAACATAACGCGGGCGTTGGATTCATGTCATTTTGAGCTCTAAATCAAAAGTTAATGGCGATTTAGTGTAGACATATCAACTTGATCAGCTGCTTAGAATGAAGCATAATGAATAGCACCACACACTTTGAGATAGATTGGATTACTTGGAGGCTTTATCGTAGGTATTTTGGTCTTCAAGTTTGGCCAATAGAAAGTTGAGCTAGCTTAATGTGGGTATTATATTCATGCCATATTAGCTCTAAATCAAAAGTTAAAGACGACTTAGTGCGGACATGTCAAGTTGATCAGCTAGTTCAAATAATCATTCTAAACTGATCATTGGTGCTCGTTTAGTATTGGTGTGTAAATGAAGTATAATGCATGGCATCATGCAGTTTCGGATGGATAAGATTATATGGAAGCTTTGCCGTAGCTGTTTCAGTCTCAAATGTTGTCACAATACGGAAAATTTAGCTAACTTAACTTGGGTTTAGATTCATGTAATTTTGAGCTCCAAATCAAAAGTTAAATACGACTTAGTGCTAACATGACAAGTTGATCGGCTTGTTAAAATGATCGTTTTAAACTGATAATTGGTGCCCACAAAGAAAAGGTTAACAAATGAAAAATAATGCATGGCATCATGCAGTTTTAAATAGATGAGATTACTTGGAGGTTTTCCCAAAGCTATTTCGGTCCTAAATTTGTTCACAATATTGAAAATAGAGCTAGCTTAATGTGGGCGATGGATTCGTGTGATTTTGAACTCTAGATCAAAAGTTATGCACCATTTCGTGTGGGCATGTCAAGTTTAACGGCTAGTTAAACTGATTATTTTAAAACAATCATTGGTGCTCATTGAGCAAATGATTTTAAATGAAGCATAATACATGGCATCACGCAGTTTCGGATTGATTGAATAACTTAAAGCCTTTATCGAACCTATTTTGGTTTTAAATTTTGTCACAATATAGAAAATTTTGTCACAATATAGAAGGCTTTATCGAAGCTGATTCGTGTAATTATGAACTCTACATTAAAAGTTACGGTTGATTTAGTGCGTACGTGTCAAGTTGATCGGCCAATTAAAATGATCATTCTAAATTGATCATTGATGCTTATTGAGCAAAGGTTTACAAATGAATCATTATGCATGGCATCACATAGTTTGGGAAAGATTGGATTACTAAGAGGCCTTACGTAGCTATTTTGGTCTTACATTTTGTCACAAGATAGAAATTTGAGCTAGCTTTACTTGGGTGTTGGATTCGTGGCACTCTAAACTCTAAATCAAACGTTACTGACGATTTAGTTTGGACATGAAAAGTTGATCATTTGTTAAAATGATCATCTAAAATGGTCAATAGTGTTCACTGAGCAAAATTTTACAAATGAAGCATAATGCATGGCGTCACGTAGTTTGGGATAGATTGGATTACTTGG
The DNA here is from genome assembly GCA_018901935.1 of Pugionium cornutum. NCBI lineage: Eukaryota > Viridiplantae > Streptophyta > Magnoliopsida > Brassicales > Brassicaceae > Pugionium > Pugionium cornutum. The sequence continues at coordinate 15,441,601 of CM032162.1, read as the reverse complement.
AGGCTTGGCCATAACAATTTTGGTCTTAAAGTTTGCCCCAATATTGAAAATTGAGCTAGGTTAACTTGGTCGTTTGATTTATGTCAATCACAACTCGAAATCAAAAGTTACGTACTATTTAGTGTGAACATATCAAGTTTATCGGTTAGTTAAACTGATCATTCTAAAATGATCATTGGCTCTCATTGAGCAATGTTTACAAAAGAAGCATAATGCATAGCACCACGAAGTTTGAGATAGATTGGATTAGTTTGAAGCTTTGTCATAGCTAATTTGGTCCTAAATTTTTTCAAAATATAGAAAATTGAGCTACCTTAATGTGAGTTTTGGATTCGTGTGATTTTGAACTCTAATTCAAAAGTTATGCACAATTTTGTTTGGAAATGTCAAGTTTATCGGCTAGTAAAATTGATCAGTCTGAAATGATCGTTGGTGCTTATTGAGCGAAGGTTTACAAATGAAACATAATGCATGACACCATGCAGTTTCTGATAGATTGGAATTCTAGGATGCTTTGTCGAGCTATTTTGGTTCTAAATTTTGTCCTAATATAGAAAATTGAGCTAGCTTATCGTTGGCGTTGGATTTTTGTCATTCGGAACTCTAAATCAAAGTTACGCATGATTTAGTGCGGACATGTCAAGTTTACCAACTAGTTAAATTGATCATTCTAAAATAATAATTGGTGCTCATTGAGCAAATGTTTATAAATGAAGCATGATGCATGACACCACGTACTTTGAGATAGATTGGATTACTTGGAGGCTTTGTCGTAGCGTTTCGGTCCTAAATTTTTTCACAATACAGAAAATTGAGATACCTTAACGTGGGCGTTCGATTCGTGTGATTCTGAACTCTAAATCAGGAGCTACAGATCATTTAGTATATGTCAAGTTGATCGTCCAGTTAAAGTGATCATTCTAAACTTATAATTCTAAACTGATGATTAGTGCTCCTTGAGTAAAGGCTTATAAATGAAGCATAATGCATTGCATCACACAGTTTAGGTTAGATTGGATTATTTCAAGGCATTATGGTAGCTCTTTCCGTTTTAAATGTTGTCACAATATAGAAAATTGAGCTACCTAAAAGTGGGCATTGGATCCGTGTAATTATGAACTCTACATCCAAAGTTACGGATGATTTAGTGCGTACATGTTAAGTGGATCGGCCAGTTAAAATGATCATTCTAAACTGATCATTGGTGCTCCTTGAGTAAAGGCTTATAAATGAAGCATAATGCATGGCCTCACGCAGTTTGGCATAGACTGGATTACTTGGAGATTTTTTGTAACTATTTCGGTCTTAAATTTTGTCCTAGTATAGAATATTAAGCTAGCTTAAGGTGGGCGATGGATTCGTGTCATTCGGAATTTTAAATCAAAAGTTACGCACGATTTAGTGCGTACATGTCAAGTTTATTGACTAGTTGAATTGATCATTCTAAAATGATCATTGGTCCTCATTGAGCCAAACGTTTACAAATAAAGAGTAATCATGGCACCATGCAGATTGGGTTTCTTGGAGGCTTTATCGTAGGTAATTTGCACCTAAAATTTTTTCACAATATAAAAAGTGAGTTAGTTTAACGTGAACGTTGGATTCGTATCATTCTGAATTCTAAATCAAAAGTTAGGGTCAATTTAGTTAGGACATGTCAAGTTGATCGGCCAGTTAAAGCGATCATTCTAAACTGATCATTGGTGCTCACGCAGTTTCAGATACATTAGATTACTTGGACGCTTTGCCATAGCTGTTTCAATATCAAATGTTGTCACAATACGGAAAATTTAGCTAACTTACGTGGGTATTAGATTCATGTCATTTCCAGCTCTCAATCAAAAGTTAAAGACGACTTTGTGCAGACATGAAAAGTTGATCGGCTTGTTAAAATGATCATTTTAAACTGATCATTGGTGCTCACTAAGCAAATGTTTACAAATGAAACATAATTCATGGCATCATGCAGTTTCGGATAGATGAGATTACTTGGAGGTTTTGTCAAAGCTATTTTGGTCCTAAATTTGTTCACAATATTGAAAATTGATCTAGCTTAACGTGGGCGATGGATTCGTGTGATTCTAAACTCTAAATCAAAAGTTATGCTCGATTTCGTGCGGACATGTCAAGTTTAACAGCTAGTTAAACGGATAATTTTAAAGCGATCATTGGTGATCATTGAGCAGAGGATTTTAAATGAAGCATAATGCATGGCATCACGCAGTTTGGGATAGATTGGATTACTTAAAGGCTTTATTGAAGCTATTTCGTTCTTAAATTTTGTCACAATATAGAAATTTGAACTAGCTTAATGTGGGCATTGTATTCTTGTAATTCTGAATTCTAAATCGAAAGTTACAGGCTATTTAGTGCGGATATCTCAAGCTTGTCGGCTACTTAAATTGAACATTATAAACTGATCATTTATGGTCATTGAGCAAAGGTTTACAAATTAAACATAATGAATGGCACCACGCAGTCTGAGAAAGATTGGATTACTTGGAGGCCTTTTCGCAGCTATTTCGGTTTTCATTTTTTTCACAAAATAGAAAATTGAGCTAGCTTAATGTGGGCGTTGGAATTGTGTCATTCTAAACTCTAAATCAAAATTTAAAGAGGTCTTTGTGCGGGTATGTCAAGTTGATCAGCAAGTTACAATAATCATTTTAATCTTGTTATTTTTGCTCAGTAAGAAAAGATATATAAATGATGCATAATGCATCACATCATGCAGTTTGGGATAGATTGGATTACTTGGAGGTTTTTCCGTAGCTATTTCAGTATCAAATGTTGTCAGAAAAATTTAGATAACTTAATGTGGGTATTTGATTCGTGTCATTTTGAGCTCTAAATCAAAAGTTAAAGATGAATTAGTGCGGACATGACAAGTTGAACGGCTTGTTAAAATGATCATTCTAAACTGATCATTGGTGCTCATTGAGCAGAGGATTTTAAATGAACCATAATGCATAGCATTACACAGTTTGGGATAGATTGGATTACTTAAAGGCTTTATCGTACCTATTTCGGTCTTAAATTTTGTCACAATATAGAAAATTGAGCTAGCTTAATGTAGGCATTGTATTTGTGTACTTCTGAACTCTAAATTGAAAGTTACAGACTATTTAATGTGGACATCTCAAGTTTATCTGCTAGTTAAATTGAACATTCTAATTGAGCAAAGGTTTACAAATAAAACATAATGAATGGCACCACACAGTTTGAGAGATATTGGATTACTTGGAGGCTTTGTCGCAGCTATTTCGGTCTTCATTTTTTTCACAATATAGAAAATTGAGCTAGTTTAATGTGGGCGTTGGATTCGTATCATTCTAAACTCTCAATCAAAAGTTAAAGACGATTTAGTGCGGACATGTCAAGTTGATCAGCAAGTGAAAATAATCATTCTTAACTAATCATTGGTGATCATTAAATAACGGTTTATAAATAATGCATAATGCATCGCATGACACAGTTTGGGATAGATTGGATTACTTGGAGGCTTTGCCGTAGCTCTTTCAGTCTCAAATGTTGTCACAATACGGAAAATTTAGCTAACTTAATGTGGGTATTAGATTCGTGTCATTTTGAGCTCTAAATCAAAAGTTAAAGACAACTTAGTGTGGACATGTCAAGTTGATCAGCTTTTTAAAATAATCATTTTAAACAGATCGTTGGTGCTCGTTCAGTAAAGGTGTGTAAATGAAGCATAATGCATGGCACCACACAGTTTCGGATACATTAGATTATTTGGACACTTTGCCATAGCTGTTTCAATCTCAAATATTGTCACAATATGGAAAATTTAGCTAACTTAACGTGGGTATTAGATTCAAGTCATTTTGAGCTATAAGTCAAAAGTTATAGACGACTTAGTAGACGACTTAGTAAGGACATGACAAGTTGATCGGCTTGTTAAAATAATCATTCTAAACTGATCATTGGTCCTCATTGAGCAGAGGATTTTAAATGAAGTATATTGCATGGCATCACCCAGTTTTGGATAGATTGGATTACTTAAAGGCTTTATCATAGCTATTTCGGTCTTAAATTTTGTCACAATATAGAAAATTGACCTAGCTTAATGTGGGCATCATATTCATGTAATTTTGAACTCTAAACCGAAAATTACAGACTATTTAGTGCGGAAATCTCACGTTTATCGGCTAGTTAAATTGACCATTCTGAACTGATCATTTCTGGTCATTGAGAAAAGGTTTACAAATGAAGCATAATGAATGACCCCACACAGTTTGAGAAATATTGGATTACCTGGAGTTTTGTCGCAGCTATTTCGGTCTTCATTTTTTTCAAAATATAGATAACTGAGCTAGCTTAATGTGGGCGTTGGATTCGTCTCATTCTAAACTCTAAATCAAAAGTTATGACTTTGTTATGTCATATCAAGTTGACCAGAAAATTAAAATAATTATTCTAAATTGATCAATGGGATCATTAAGTAAAGGTATATAAATGGTGCATAATGCATCGCATCACGCAGTTTGGGATAGATTGGATTATTTGGAGGATTTGCCGTATCTCTTTCAGTCTCAGATGCTGTCACAATACAGAAAATTTAGCTAACTTAATGTGGGTATTAGATTCATGTAATTTTGAGCTCTAAATCAAAAGTAAAAGACGACTTAGTGCGGACATGTCAATTTGATCAGCTAGTTAAAATAATCATTTTAAATTGATCATTGGTGCTCGTTTAGTAAAGGTGTGTAAATGAAGCATAATGCATGGCATCACACAGTTTCAGATACATTAGATTATTTGGACACTTTGTCGTAGCTGTTTCAATCTCAAATGTAGTCACAATATGGAAAATTTAGCTAACTTAACGTGGGTATTAGATTCATGTCATTTTGAGCTATAAATCAAAAGTTAAAGAGAACTTATTGCGGACATGACAAGTTCATCGGCTTGTTAAAATGATCATTCTAAACTGATCATTGGTGCTCATTGAGCACAAGATTTTAAATGAAGCATAATGCATGGCATCACACAGTTTGTGATAGGTTGGATTACTTAAGGGCTTTATCATAGCTATTTCGGTCTTAAATTTTGTCGGAAAATAGAAAATTGAGCTAGCTTAATGTGGGCATTGTATTCGTGTAATTCTGAACTCTAAATCGAAACTTACAGACTATTTAGTGTGGACATCTCAAGTTTATCGGCTAGTTAAATTGAACATTCTAAACTGATCATTTCTGGTCATCGAGAAAAGGTTTACAAATGTAACATAATGAATGGCACCACGCAGTTTGAGAAATATTGGATTACTTGGGGGCTTTGTCGGAGCAATTTCGATCTTTGTTTTTCCAAAATATAGAAAACTGAGCTAGCTTAATGTGGGCGTTGGATTCGTGTCATTCTAAAATTTAAATCAAAAGTTAAAGCTGACTTAGTGCAGACATGTCGAGTTGATCAGCAAATTAAAGTAATCATTCTAAACTGATCCTTGGTGCTCATTAAGTACAAGTATATAAATGAAGCATAATGCATCACATCACGCAGTTTGGAATAAATTGGATTACTTGGAGGCTTTGCCGTAGTTCTTTCAGTCTAAAATGTTGTCACAATATGAAAACTTTTGCTAACTTTTTGTGGGTATTAGATTCATGTCAATTTGAGCTCTAAATCAAAAGTAAAAGACGACTTAGTGCGGACATGTCAATTTGATCAGCTAGTTAAAATAATCATTTTAAATTGATCATTGGTGCTCGTTTAGATAAGGTGTGTAAATGAAGCATAATGCATGGCATCACACAGTTCCAGATACATTAGATTATTTGGACACTTTGTTGTAGCTGTTTCAATCTCAAATGTAGTCACAATATGGAAAATTTAGCTAACTTAACGTGGGTATTAGATTCATGTCATTTTGAGCTATAAATCAAAAGTTAAAGAGAACTTATTGCGGACATGACAAGTTCATCGGCTTGTGAAAATGATCATTCTAAACTGATCATTGGTGCTCATTGAGCACAAGATTTTAAATGAAGCATAATGCATGGCATCACACAGTTTGAGATAGATTGGATTACTTAAGGGCTTTATCATAGCTATTTCGGTCTTAAATTTTGTCGGAAAATAGAAAATTGAGCTAGTTTAATGTGGGCATTGTATTCGTGTAATTCTGAACTCTAAATCGAAACTTACAGACTATTTAGTGTGGACATCTCAAGTTTATCGGCTAGTTAAATTGAACATTCTAAACTGATCATTTCTGGTCATCGTGAAAAGGTTTACAAATGTAACATAATGAATGGCACCACGCAGTTTTAGAAATATTGGATTACTTGGAGGCTTTGTCGGAGCAATTTCGATCTTTGTTTTTCCAAAATATAGAAAACTGAGCTAGCTTAATGTGGGCGTTGGATTCGTGTCATTCTAAAATTTAAATCAAAAGTTAAAGTTGACTTAGTGCATACATGTCGAGTTGATCAGCAAATTAAAGTAATCATTCTAAACTGATCCTTGGTGCTCATTAAGTACAAGTATATAAATGAAGCATAATGCATCGCATCACGCAGTTTGGAATAAATTGGATTACTTGGAGGCTTTGCCGTAGTTCTTTCACTCTAAAATATTGTCACAATGTGAAAACTTGTGCTAACTTTTTGTGGGTATTAGATCCATGTAATTTTGAGCTCTAAATCAAAAGTTAATGACGACTTAGTGCGGACATGACAAGTTGATCAGCTAGTTAAAATAATCATTCTAAACTGATCATTGGTGCCCGTTTAGTAATGGTGTGTAAATGAAGCATAATGCATATCATCACACAGTTTCGGATACATTAGATTATTTGTACACTTTGCCGTAGCTGTTTCAGTCTCAAATGTTGTCACAATACGGAAAATTAAGCTATAAATCAAAAGTTAAAGACAACTTAGTGTGGACATGACATGTTCATTGGCTTGTTAAAATGATCATTCTTAACTGATCATTAATGCTCATTGAGCAGAGGATTTTAAATGAAGCATAATGCATGGCATCACGCAGTTTGCGATAGGTTGGATTACTTAAAGGCTTTATCGTAGCTATTTCGGTCTTAATTTTTGTCGCATCATAAAAAATTGAGGTAGCTTAGTATGGGCATTGAGTTCGTATAATTCTGAACTCTAAATCGAAACTTAAAAACTATTTAGTGTGGAGATCTCAAGTTTATCAGCTAGTTCAGTTGAACATTCTAAACTGATCATTTCTGGTCATTGAGCAAAGGTTTACAAATGAAGCATAATGAATGACACCCATTGTTTGAGAAATATTGGATTACTTGGAGGCTTTGTCGCAGCTATATCGGTATTCGTTTTTTTCCAAAATATTGAAACCTGAGCTAGCTTAGTGTGGGCATTGGATTCGTGTCATTCTAAACTTTAAAGCAAAAGTTAAAGATGACTTAGTGTGGACATGTCAAGTTTATCGGCAAATTCAAGTAATCATTCTAAACTGATCATTGATGCTCATTTCGTAAAGGTATATAAATGATGCATAATGCATCCCATAACGCAGTTTGAGATAGATTGGATTACTTGGAGGCTTTGTCGTAGCTCTTTCAGACTCAAATGTTGTCACAGTACGGAAAATTTAGCTAACTTAACGTGGGTATTAGATTCATGTCAGTTTGAGCTCTAAATCAAAAGTTAAAGAGGACTTAGTGTGGACATGACAAGTTGATCGGCTTATTAAAATGATCATTCTAAACTGATCATTGGTGCTCATTGAGCAGAGGATTTTAAATGAAGCATAATGCCTGGCACCACTCAGTTTGGGATAGATTGGATTACCTAAAGGCTATATCATCCCTATTTCGGTCTTAAATTTTGTCACAATATAGAAAATTGAGCTAGCTTAATGTGGGCATTGTATTCATGTAATTCGGAACTCTAAATCGAAAATTACTAACTATTTAGTGTGGACATCTCAAATTTATTGGTTAGTTAAATTGAACATTCTAAACTGATCATTTCTGGTCATAGAGCAAAGGTTTACAAATGAAGCGTAATGAATGACACCACATTGTTTGAGAAATATTGGATTACTTGGAGGCTTTGTCGCAGCTATTGCGGTCTTCGTTTTTTCCAAAATACAGAAAACTGAGCTAGCTTAATGTGGGCGTTGGATTCATGTCATTCTAAACTTTAAATCAAAAGTTAAAAGACGACTTAGTGTGGACATGTCAAGTTTATCAGCAAATTAAAGTAATCATTCTAAACTGATCATTGATGCTCATTATGTAAAGGTATATAAATGATGCATAATGCATCCCATAACGCAGTTTGGAATAGATTGGATTACTTGGAGGCTTTGCCATAGCTCTTTCAGTCTCAAATGTTGTCACAATACGGAAAATTTAGCTAACTTAATGTGGGTATTGGATTCATGTCATGTTGAGCTCTAAATCAAAAGTTGAAGACGACTTAGTGGGAACATGTAAAGTTGGTCAGCTAGTTAAAATAATCATTTTAAACTGATCTTTGGTGCTCATTAAGTAAAGGTATATAAATGATGCATAATGCATCGCATCACGCAGTTTTGGATAGTTTGGATTACTTGGAGGCTTTGCCGTAGCTCTTTCAGTATCAAATGTTGTCACAACATGGTAAATTTAGCTAACATAATGTGGGTATTAGATTCATGTCATTTTGAGCTCTAAATCAAAAGTTAAAGACGAAATAGTGCGGACATGTCAAGTTGATCAGCTAGTTAAAATAATCATTCTAAACTGATCATTGGTGTTCGTTTAGTAAAGGTTCTTAAATGAAGCATAATGCATGGCATCACACTGTTTCAGATACATTATATTATTTGGACACTTTGCCGTAGCTGTTTCAGTCTCAAAGTTGTCACAATACGGAAAATTTAGCTAACTTAACGTGGGTATTAGAATCATGTCAGTTTGAGCTCTAAATCAAAAGTTAAAGAGGACTTAGTGTGGACATGACAAGTTGATCGGCTTATTAAAATGATCATTCTAAACTGATCATTGGTGCTCATTGAGCAGAGAATTTTAAATGAAGCATAATGCATGGCATCACTCACTTTGGGATAGATTGGATTACTTAAAGGCTATATCAAACCTATTTCGGTTTTAAATTTTGTCACAATATAGAAAATTGAGCTAGCTTAATGTGGGCATTGTATTCGTGTAATTCAGAACTCTAAATCGAAAATTACTGACTATTTAGTGTGGACATCTCAAGTTTATTGGTTAGTTAAATTGAACATTCTAAACTGATCATTTTTGGTCATTGTGCAAAGGTTTACAAATGAAGCATAATGAATGACACCACATTGTTTGAGAAATAATTGATTACTTGGAGGCTTTGTCGCAGCTATTGTGGTCTTTGTTTTTTCCAAAATATAGAAAACTGAGCTAGCTTAATGTGGGCGTTGGATTCATGTCATTCTAAATTTTAAATCAAAAGTTAAAGACGACTGATCATTGGTGCTCGTTTAGTAAAGGTGTGTAAATGAATCACAATGCATAGAATCACACAGTTTTGGATACATTAGATTATTTGGACACTTTGCCGTAGCTGTTTCAGTCTCAAATGTTGTCACAATACGGAAAATTTAGCTAACTTAACGTGGGTATTAGATTCATGTCATTTTCAGATCTAAATCAAAATTTAAAGACGACTTAGTGTGGACATGACAAGTTGATCGGAATGTTAAAATGATTATTTGAAACTGATCATTGGTGCTCATTGAGCAGAGGATTTTAAATGAAGTATAATGCATGGCATCACGCAGTTTCGGATAGATTGGATTACTTAAATGCTTTATCATAGCTATTTCAGCCTTAAATTTAGCCACAATATAGAAAATTGAGCAAAGTTCATCCACACATGTAAAGTTCATCAGCTAGTTAAATAGAACATTCTAAACTGATCATTTATACTTATTCAACAAATGTTTACAAATGAAATATAATGCATGGCATCACGCAGTTTGGGTTAGATTGGATTACTTAAAGGCTTTATCGTAGCTATTTTGGTCTTAAATTTTGTCCCAATATAGAAAATTGAGATAGCTTTACTCGAGTGTTAGATTCAAGGCACTCCGAACTCTAAATCAAATGTTACGGATGATTTAGTGCATCCATGACAAGTTGATCGGCTTGTTAAAATGATCCTTCTAAACTGATCATTGGGGTTCATTGGTCAAATGATCATAAATGAAGCATAATGCTTGACATCACGCAGTTTGGGATAGATTGGATTACTTGTATGCTTTATCCTATATATTTTGGTTTTAAATTTTGTCACAATATAGGAACTTGAGCTAGATGAATGTGCGGATTTGATTCGTGTGATTATGAACCATAGATCAAAAATTACGTATTATTTGGTGCGTACATGACAAGTTGATCGCTTATAAAACTGATAATTCTAAACTGATCAATAGTGCTCCTTGAGTAAAGGCTTATAAATGAAGCATAATGCATGGTATCACGCAGTTTAGGATAGATTGGATTACTTGGTAGCTCATTCTGTTTAAATGTTTTCGCAATATGGAAAATTGAGCTACCTTAACATGGGCATTGGATTTGTATAATTTTGAACTCTACATCAAAAGTTAAGTACGATTTGGTGCTTACATGTCAAGTTGATCGGCTAGTTAAAATGATCATTATAAACGGATATTGGTTCTTCTTGAGTAAAGACTTCGAGGATAGATTGGATTACTTGGAGGCTTTATCGTAGCTATTTCGGTCTTAAATTTTGTCGCAATATTGAAACTTGAGCTAGCTTAACGTCGGCGTTGGATTCATGTCATTCGGAACTCTAAATCAAAAGTTACGCACAATTTAGTTTGGACATGTCAAGTTCGGACATGTCAAGTTAAATTGATCATTCTAAAATTGTCATTGGTGCTCATTGAGCAAAGGTTTACAAATGAAGCATAATGTATTGCACAATGCAGTTTTTGATAGATTGGATTAATTGGAGGCTTTTTCAAAGCTATTTCGATCTGAAGTTTTGTCCGAATATAGAAAATTGAGCTAGCTTGACGTGGGTGTTGGATTCGTGTCATTTGGAACTACAAATCAAAATTTATGCGCGATTTAATGGAGACTTGTCACGTTTATCAACTAGTTAAATTGATCATTCTAAAATAATCACTGGTGCTCATTGAACATGAAGCATGATGCATGAGACAAATAGTTTTAGATAGATTGGATTACTTGGAGGCTTCTTCGTAGCTATTTCGGTCATAAATTTTTTCACAATATAGAAAATTGAGCTACCGTAACATGGGTATTGGATTCGCGTGATTTTGAATTCTAAATCAAAAGTTATGGACGATTTAGTGCGTACATGTCAAGTTGATTTGTCAGGAAATATGATCATTCTAAACTGATAATTCTAAACTGATAATTCAAAACTGATCATTAGTGCTCCTTGAGTAAAGGCTTATAAATGAACCATAATGCATGTCATCACGTAGTTTAGGTTAGATTGGATTACTTGAAGGCTTTATAGTGGATATTTCCGTTTTAAATGTTTTCACGATACAGAAAATTGAGCTACCCTAACATTGGCTTTGGATTCGTATGATTCTGAACTCTAAATCAAACTTATGGATGAATTAGTGCGTACATGTAAAGTTGATCAACCAGTTAAAATGATCATTTTAAACTGATTATAAATAAAGCATAATGTACAGCATCATGAAGTTTAGGATATATTGGATTACTTGGAGGCTTTATCTTAGCTATTTCGGTCTTAAATTTTTTCACAAAATTGAAAATTGAGCTAGCTTAGTGTGGGCATTGGACATGACTAGTTGATCGGCTTGTTAAAATGATCATTCTAATCTTATCATTGGTGCTCACTGACCAATGGTTTACAAATGAAGCATAATGTCTGGCATCAAACAATTTCGGATAGATGGGATTACTTGGAGGCTTTGTCATAGCTATTTTGGTCCTAAATTTGTTCACAATATAGAAAATTGAGGTAGCTTAATGTGGTTATTGGATTTGTGTGATTCTGAACTCTAAATCAAAATTTACGCACGATTTTGTGCAGACATGTCAAGTTTATCTGCTAGTTAAATTGATCATTTTAAAATGATCATTGGTGCTCATTGATCAGAGGTTTACAAATGAAGCATAATGCATGACACCACGCATTTCGTGATAGATTGGATTACTATTTCAGTCTTATATTTTGTCGCAATATTGAAACTTGAGCTATTGTAACGTTGGCATTGAATTCGTGTCATTCATAACTCTAAATCAAAAGTTACACACGATTTAGTTCGGTCATGTCATGTTTATCAACTAGTTAAATTGATCTTTCTAAAATAGTCATTGGTGCTCATTGAGCAAAGGTTTACAAAGGAAGCATAAGGCATGATACTACTCAGTTTGAGATAGATTGGATTACTTAGAGGCTTTGTAGTAGCTATTTTGGTCCTTAATGTGGGCGTTGGCTTCGTGCGATTCTGAACGCTAAATCAAACGTTATGGATGATTTAGTGCGGATATGTCAAGTTGATCAGTCAGTCAAAGTGATCATTCTAAATTGATAATTTTAAACTAATCATTAGTGCTCCTAGAAAAAATTCTTATAAAAGAAGCATAATGCATGGCATCACACAGTTTATGTTAGATTGGATTATGTGAAGGCTTTATTGTAGCTTTTTCAGTTTTAAATGTATTCACAATATTAAAAATTGAGCTAGCTTAACGTGTGCATTGGATTCGTGTCATTCTAAAATCTAAATCAAAAGTTAGTGACAAATTAGTGCGGAAATGTAAAGTTGATCGGCCAGTTAAAATGATCATTCTAAACTGATAATTCTAAACTGATCATTAGTGCTCCTTGAGTAAAGGCTTATAAATGAAGCATAATGCATGGCAATAGATTGGATTACTCGAAGGCATTGTGGTAGGTCTTTCCCTTTTTAAATTATTTCACAATATAGAAAATTGAGCTACCTTAACATGGGCATTGGATTCGTATAATTCTGAACTTTGCATAAAAAGTTATGGACAATTTAGTGCGTACATGTCAAGTTGATCGGCCAGTTAAAATGATCATTCTAAACTGATCATTGGTGCTCTTTCAGTAAAGGCTTATAAATGAAGCATAATGGATAGCATCACGCAATTTAGAATAGATGGGATTGGAGGCTTTGTCGTAGCTATTTCCATCTTAAATTTGTTCACAATATAGAAAATTGAGCTAGCTTAACGAGGGTGTTGGATTCGTGTAATTTTGAACTTTAAATCAAAAGTTACGCATGATTTCGTGCGGACATGTCAAGTTTATTGGCTAGTTAAACTGATCATTTTAAATTGATCTTTGGTGCTGATTGAGCAAAGGTTTAGAAATACAGCATAATGCATGGCACCATGCAGTTTCTGATATATTGGATTACTAAGAGGCTATGTCGATGCTATTTCGATCTTAAATTTTGTCCCAATGTAGAAAATAAGGTTGCCTAACGTTGGCGCTGAATTAGTGTAATTCAAAACTCTAAATCAAAAGTTACGCACGATTTAGTGCGGACATGTCAAGTTTATCAACTAGTTAAATTGATCATTCTAAAATAATCATTGCTGCAAATCGAGCAAAGGTTTACAAATGAATCAAGATGCATGACACCACGCACTTTGAGATAGATTGAATTACGTGGAGGCTTTTTCGTAGCTATTTCGGTCCTAAATTTTTTCACAATGTAGAAAATTGAGCTAGCGTAACGTGGGCGTTGGATTCGTGTGATACAGAACTATAAATCAAAAGTTACAGATGATTCAATGTGGACATGTCAAGTTGATGGGACAGTTAAAGTGACCATTTTAACCTTATAATTCTAAACCAATCATTACTGCTCATTGAGTAAAGGCTCACAAATGAAGCATAATGCATGGCATCATGGATTTTAGGTTAGCTTGGATTACTTGAAGGCTTTATGGTAGCTCTTTCCACTTAACGTGGGCATTGGATTCGTGTAATTCTGATCTCTATTTCAAATGTTATGGACGATTTGGTACGTACATGTCAAGTTGATCGGCCAATTAAAATGATCATTCTAAACTGATCATTGGTGCTCCTTGAGTAAAGGCTTATAAATGAAGCATAATACATGGAATCACGCAGTTTGGGATAGATTGGAATACTTTGAGGCTTTTTAGTAGCTTTTTTAGCCTCAAATGTTGTAACAATATGGAAAATTGAGTTAGCTTAACATGGGCACTAGATTCATGTAATTTTGAGATCTAAATCAAAAGTTAAAGATGATTTAATGCAGACATGTGAAGTTGATCTGATAGTCAAAATAATCATTCTAAACTTATCATTGGTTCTCCTTGAGTAAAGGCTTATAATGCAGTTTGGGAAAGACTGGATTACTTGGAGTATTTATCATATCTATTTCGGTTTAAATTTTGTCACAATATAGAAAATTGAGCAAAATTAACGTGGGCATTGGATTCGTGTCATTCAGAACTCTAAATCAAAAGTTACGGACGATTTAGTGCAAACATGACAAGTTGATGGGCTAGTTAAAATGATCATTCTAAACTAATCATTGGTGCTTACTGAGAAAAGGTTTACAAATGAAGCATAATGCATGGAATCACGCAATTTCGGATAGATGGGATTACTTGGTGGCTTTGTCTTAGCTATTTTTGTCCTAAATTTATTCACAGTATAGAAAATTGAGCTAGGTTAACATGGGTGTGGGATTCGTTTGATTCTGAACTCTAAATCAAAAGTTACGCATGATTTCGTGATGACATGTCAAGTTTATTGGCTAGTTCAACTGATCATTATAAAATTATTTTTGGTGCTCATTGTGCAAAGGTATACAAATGAAGCATAATGTATGGCACCACGCAGTTTCTGATAGATTAGATTACTAGGAGGCTTTGTTGAAGCAATTTCGTCTTAAATTTTGTCAAAATATCGAACATTGAGCTAGCCTAACATGGGCGTTGGATTTGTGTCATTGGGAACTCTAAATCAAAAGTTACACACGATTTAGTGCGGGCATGTCAAGTTTATCAACTAGCTAAATTGATCATTTTAAAATAATCATTGGTGCCCATTGAGATAAGGTTTACAAATGAAGCATGATGCATGACACCATGCAGTTTCAGATAGATGGGATTACTTAGAGGCTTTGTACTAGCTATTTCTGTCCTAAATTTTTTCGTAATATAGAAAATTGAGCTACCATAACGTGGGCATTGGATTCCTGTGATTCTGAACTCTAAATCAAAAGTTATGGACGATTTAGTGCGGACATATCAACTTGATCGGTTATTTAAAGTGAACCTTTTAAAATGATAATTCTAAACTGATCGTTAGTGCTCCTTGTGTAAAGGCTTATAAATGAAGCATAATGCATGACATCACACATTTAAGGTTAGATTGGATTACTTGAAGGCTGTATGGTAGCTCTTTCCGTTTCAAATGTTTTCACTATATAGAAAATTGAGCTACCTTAACATGGGTAATTGATTCGTATAATTCTGAACTCTACATCAAAAGCTACATACAATTTAGTGCATACATGTCAAGTTGATTGGCCAGTTAAAATGATCATTCTAAACTTATCATGGGTGTTCCTTGAGTAAATACTTATAAATAAAGCATAATGCATGGTATCACACAGTTTGGGATAGATTGGATTACTTGAAGGCTTTGTCGTAGCTCTTTTAGTCTCAGATGTTGTCACAATATGGAAAATTGTGCTAGATTAACGTGGGCACTAGATTATTGTAATTTTGAGCTCTAAATCAATTAAAGACGATTTAGTGCAGACATGTCAAGTTGATCAGTTAGTTAAAATGATCATTCTAAGTTGATCATTGGTTATCCATGAGTAAAGCCGTATTGATGTTATCTTGATGAGGATCAATCCCCTGATTAACTCCAAATGGTTATGGAAGAGTGGTTGAATAGATTGACGTTGCGGACTGGGTGAAACGATCGTGTAACTTACGGGTGTGTGAGGTTTTAAGTGGATGGATCCGAGAACATGGGGAGATTGATGATACTTCTCAAAAATGGTGGAAAATCCTTGGACTATCTGCTTGCTCTGTGTGAATTACAAAGGCTAGGCACGTTGGGCAAGCGGTGAATTGAATTGAAACTTCCAAGGTTGTTGAAGATACCTTTCGGCTCTTGAGAGGAATGAGAAACTGTTCTAAAATTCCTTATTCAAGAGGATGATCAAACGAGTTTAAGAAGAAGATTTTCTATTAAAATGTTTGATCACTCAGAAAGAAGGATACAAGAGAGTACTTATAGTAGTCTAGGAAATTGAAAATGACTCCTAAAATCCTACCAAAACATTAAAGGAAATACTAAGGGAATTACAAAGACAACTAAAACAAAGACTAAGAAGTAAATAATGTTTTGACTTGATTCTTCCTCTTTTATTTCGTGTATGATGAGATAGAATGGGCCTTGATTCAGCAAGAGGTTATGGTAAAGTACCTTGGGTTTGTCTCATTAAAAACCTATCTTAGAAAACCCATTGGGACAAAACTAAGAATAGGGAAAAAGAGTACAATCCAAAGGACCTCTCTTGCTGAGGTTTAAGTGGCTTGAATCACAACCAATGTGGATCGATTAGCACACACTAAACTGGCCTGAATGGTGTTGAGAAGGTGCTGTAGTGTTGTCTTAAGTTCGGCTTGCTTCGATTGGGTAATGGGGCCATTGAAGATTTGTAGGCTTTCATCTCAAATATCCGCGGGTTCTAGCTGCTCCTTAGCATATTTAGTGGCTTCTTCCTCCTCTGGGTCAAGCTGCTCCTTAGGTTGTGGCTCCTTGCTGGCCATTCTCACATCATCCTCTCCCAGTTGAGAAGGATTTGACCTCAATAATATTGAAGCTTGAACTCACTTGGTACTTACCTTGAAGATCTAGCTTGTAGGCATTGTCATTGATCTTCTTGATGACTTTAAATGGGCCATCAATCCTAGGCATTAGCTTGGATTTCCTTTCACTCGGAAATCTGTCTTTGCGCAAATGGATCCACACCGAGTCTCCTTCCTCAAATGCTAACTCCTTGCTGCCTTTATTGGCTTGTTGAGCATACATCTTAGTCTTACTTTCAATATTGAGCCGAGCCTTCTCAAATGCTAACTCCTTGCTGCCTTTATTGGCTTGTTGAGCATACATCTTAGCCTTAGTTTCAATATTGAGCCGAGCCTTCTCATGAATTGTTTTAACCAACTCAGCCTTTTTCTTTCCATCAAGGCTTATCCTTTCACTCAAAGGTAAATGCATTAGATCCAAAGGTGAGATGGGATTGAACCCTAAAAAATTTCGAATGGTGAGTACTTAGAAGCAGTATGCCTAGCATGATTATATGCGAATTCAACATGAGGCAAGCATTCTTCCCAAGTCCTATGATTCTTTTTAATCAAAGCTCTTAAAAAAGTAGACAAGGTTCTATTAACTACTTCAGTTTGACAATCCTATTGCGGGTGATAAGTTGTGGAGAAACAAAGCTTAGTTCCTATCTTAGACCAAAGTGATTTCCAAAAGTAACTAAGGAACATAGTGCCTCTATCTGATACTATGGTCCTAGGCATTCCATGAAGTCTAACTATCTCCTTAAAGAATAATCCGACAATGTTAACGGTATTGTCCGTCTTATGAAAATCAATAAAGTGAGCAATTTTGGAAACTCTATCAACTACAACAAACACAGAATCCTTTCCAGTCTAATTTCTAGGCAATCCAACAACAAAATCCATATAAATATCATGCCAAGGGTGCAAATGTATAGGAAGAGGGGTATACAAACCGTGCTTTTGGATTGTGGATTTGGCTTGCTTGCAAGTTACAAATCTTTGGCAAGCTTTCTGAACATCACTAATCATGTATGGCCAAAAGAAGTGTTCCTAGAATAAATTTAATGTCTTTGCAACGCAAAGTGGCTGATAAGACCACCTGAATGTGCTTCCTTAACAAACAAGTCTTGCAAAGAGGAGTTAGGTACACATAACCGATTATCATGAAATCAGAATACTTCACTCTTAATGTATTTTCCAGTATCAAACTTCTCACAAGAAGCATAAATATCCTTAAAATCGGCATCAATAGCATATAACTCTTTGATTTCCTCAAACCCTAGGAGTTTAACTTCTAAAGAGTTCAAGAGCACAACCTCTGAGAAAGAGCATCCGCAACTACATTCTCTTTACATTTCTTGTATTTGATCACATAAGGGAATGTCTCAATGAATTCTACCCACCTAGCATGTATTTTTTTCAGCTTTTGTTGCCCTTTGAGATGTTTGAATGACTCATGGTCGGTATGGATGACAAACTCCTTGGGCCAAAGTTAATGTTGCCATGTTTGCAAGGCCTTCACAAGCACATATAGTTCTTTGTCATAGGTTGGGTAATTGAATGCGGCCCCTCCAAGTTTCTCACTAAAGTAGGCTATGGGCTTCCTTTCCTGCATAAGAACATCACCAATACCAACTCCTGAGGCATCACATTCAATTTCAAAAGTTTTATCAAAGTTAGGAAGAGATAGCACCGAGGGGTGTGTGTGCTTGTCTTTCAAGGTTTGGAATCCCTCCTCTTGCGCCTGCTCCCACATAAATCCCACATTCTTTTTTATAACCTCAGTGAGTGGAGCTGCTATAATGCTAAAGTCCATGAAAATCTACGGTAATACCCAGCTAGGCCATGGAAGCTCCTTACTTCCCCAACATTCTTTGGACTCGGCCACTCCTTAATCGCTTTTATCTTTTCCTCATCAACCTTAATACCAACTGTACTCACAAACAAAACCTGAGAATACAAGGTTATCTGTTCTAAAAGTACATTTCTTAAGATTGACAAACAAGGCTTCCTTTCTAAACACTTGAAAAACCTTTATGAGGTGTTCTACATAATCATCTAAGGTTCGGCTAAAAACAAGAATGTCTTCAAAGTTTACTACCATAAAATGACCTATGTCTTCCCTAAGGACATGGTTCATCAATCTCATGAAGGTACTAGGCATAATGCAATGAATTACGTAGTTTGGGATATATTGGATTACTTGGAGGCTTTGGCATAGCTATTTCAGTCTTAAAATTTTCACAATACAGAAATTTAAGCTAGCTTAACGTTGGCATTGGAATCGTGTCATTCTGAACTCTAAATCAAAAGTTACGGACGATTTAGTGAAGACATGTCAAGTTGATCGGGCAGTTAAAATGATCATTCTAAACTGATCATTGGTGCTCCTTGAGTAAAGGCCTATAAATGGATCATAATGCATGGCATCACACGTAGTTTGGGATAAGTGGGATTACTTGGAGGCTTTGTCGTAGCTCCTTCGGTCTCAAATGTTGACACAATATAGAAAACTGAGCTAGCTTAACGTGGACGTTGGATTCGTGTCATTCTGAAGTCAAAATCAGAAGCTACAAATGATTTAGCCCAACATGTCAAGTTTATCGGCTATTTAAATTAATCATTCTAGACTGATCATTGGTGATCACTAAGCAAAGGTTTACAAATGAAGCATAATGCATGGAATAAAGCACTTCGGGATAGATTGGATTACTTGGAGGATTTATCGTAGCTATTTCCGTCTTAAATTTTGGCACAATATAGAAAACTGAAAAAGCATAATGTAGGCGTTGGATTTGTGTCATTCTGAACTCTAAATCAAAAGTTACGGACGATTTAGTGCGGACATGTCAAGTTGACCGGCTCGTTAAAGTCATCATTCTAAACTGATCATACTAAGCTGATCATTAGTGCTCCTTGAGTATTATACATGAAGCATAATGCATGGCATCACGCAGTTTATGTTAGATTGGATTACTTGAAAGCTTTGTGGTAGCTGTTTCAATTTCTAAAGTTGTCACAATATAAAAAATTGAGCTAGCTTAACGTGGACGTTGGATTCATGTCATTCTGAACTCTAAATCAATAGTTACGTACGATTAAGTGCAGACATGTCACGTTGATCAGGCTATTAAAATGATCATTCTAAACTGATCATTGGTGCTCCTTGAGTAAAGCCCTATAAAGGAAGCAAAATGCATGGCATCACGTAGTTTGGGATATGTTGGATTACTTCGAGTATTTGTCATAGCCTTTTTAGTCTCAAATGTTGTAACAATTTAGAAAATTGAGTTAGATTAACTTGGGCGTTGGATTCGTGTCATTCTCAACTCAAAATCAAAAGTGACGGATGATTTAGTGTGGACATGTAAAGTTTATCGGCTAGTTATGATCATTCTAAACTTATCATTGGTGATCATTGAGAAAAGGTTTACAAATGAAGCATAATGAATGGCATCACGTAGTTGGGGATAGATTGGATTACTTTGAAGCTTTTTCGTAGCTATTTCGGTTATAGATTTTGACACAACATAGAAAATTGAAATAGCTAAACGTGGGCGTTGGATTCGTGTCATTCTGAACTCTCAATCAAAAGTTACGGAGGATTTAGTGTTGACATGTCAAGTTGATCGCCAGTTAAAATGATCACTCTGAACTGATCATTCTAAACTGATCATTAGTTCTCATTGAGCAAAGACTTATAAATGAGCTACTTGGAGGCTTTTTCGTAGCTATTTTGGCCTTAAATTTTGCCACAATATAGAATAATGAGCTAGTTTAACGTGAGAGTTGTATTCGTATCATTCTGAACACAAAATCAAAAGTTACGAACGATTTAGTGCGGACATGTCAGGTTTATCGGCTAGTTAAATTGATCATTCTAAACTTATGTTGGTGCTCCTTAAGTAAACGCTTATAAATGAAACATAATGCATGACATCACACAGTTTGAGATACATTTGATTACTTAGAGGCTTTGCCATAGCTATTTCGGTATTAAATTTTGTCACAAAATAGAATATTGAGCAAGTTTAACGTGGGCATTTGATTTGTGTCATTCTGAAATCAAAATCAAATGATACGAATGATTTAGTGCGGACGTGACAAGTTGATCGGCCAATTAAAGTGATCATTCTAAACTGATTATTCTAAACTCATCATTAGTTCTCTTTGAGTAAAGGCTTATAAATGAACCATAATGCATGGCATCATACCGTTTAGGATACATTGGATTTATCTAAGGTTTTGTGGTAGCTCTTTCAATCTCAAATATTGTCACAATATAGAAAATTGAGCTAGCATAATGTCATTCTAAACTCTAAATCAAAAGTTACGGATGATTTAGTACGTACATTTCAAATTGATCGGCAAGTTAGAATGGTATTTCTAAACTTATTGTTGGTATTCCTTGAGTAAAGGCTTATAAATAAAGAATAATGCATGCAGCATCACGCAGTTTGGGATACATTTGATTACTTGGAGGTTTTGTCGTAGCTATTTTGGTCTTAAATATCATCACAAAATAGAATATTGAGCTAGCTTAACGTAGGCATTTAATTCGTGTTGTTGTGAACTCTAAATCAAATGTTATGGATGATTAAGTTTGGACATGTCAAGTTGATCGGCTAGTTAAAGTGATCATTCTAAACGCATCATTAGAGGCTTTTTGGTTGCTCTTTCAATCTCAAATGTTGTGACAATTATAAAATTGAGCAAGCTTAATGTGCGCGTTGGATACGTGTCATTCGGATCTCTAAATCAAAAGTTAAAAATGATTTAGTGCGTACATGTCAAGTTGATCAGTTAGTTAAAATGATCATTATTAACTGATCGTTTGTGCTCATTGAGCAAATGTTTACAAATGAAGCATAATGCATGGTATCACGAATTTTGGGATAGATTGGATTATTGGAGGCTGTGTCGTAGCTAATACGGTCTTATAGTTAAATTTATCATTCTAAAATGAACATTGATGCTCATAGAGCAAAGGTATTCAAATAAATTATATGCATGGCATCACACAGTTTCGGATACATTGGATTACTTGGAGGCTTTTTCGTAACTCTTTCCATCTCAAATGTTATCACAATATAGAAAATTGAGCTAGATTAACGTGGCCGTTGGATTCATGTCATTTTAAGCTCTAAATCAAATGTTAAAGACGATTTAGTGCGGATATGCCAAGTTGATCAGCTTGATAAAATGATAATTCTAAACTTATTATTGGTGCTCATAAAGCAAAGGTATACAAATGAAGTATAATGCATGGCATCACGCAATTTCGGATAGATTGGATTACTTAGAGGCTTTGTCGTAGCTATTTTGGTCCTCAATTTTGAAACAAATTAGAATATTCAACTAGCTTAACGTGGGCGTTGGATTTGTGTCATTCTGAACTTTAAATCAATTGTTACATATGATTTAGTGCGAACATGTCAAGTTGATCGGACAGTTAAAATGATCATTCTAAACTCATCATTGGTGCTCCTTGATTATTGGCTTATAAATAAATCGTAATGCATGGCATCATGCAGTTTGGGATACCTTGGATTACTTGAAGGCTTTGTGTTAGCTTTTTTAGTCTCAAAGGTTTTCACAATATAGAAAATTGAGCTAGCTTGATATGGGCATTGGATTCCTATCATTCTGAACTCTAACTCAAAATTTAAGTATGATTTAGTGCGTACATGTCAAGTTTGATTGACCAGTTAAAATGATCATTATAAACTAACCATTGGTGCTCCTTGTGTAAGGGCTTCTTAATGAAGCATAATGCATGGCATCACTTAGTTTGGGATACATTGGATTACTTGGAGGCTTTGTCGTAGCGCTTTTATTCTCAAATGTTGTCACAATAATTAAAATTGAATTAGATTAACGTGGGTGTTGGATTCATGTAATTTTGAAGCTATAAAAAAATGTTAAAGACGATATTGGGCGGACATGTAAAGTTGATGACCAAGCTAAAATGATCATTCTAAAATGATTATTGGTGTTCATTGAGCAAAGGTTTACAAATGAAGCATAATGCATGGCATCACGTAGTTTGGGATAGACTGGATTACTTGGAGGCTTTGTCATAGCTATTTTGGTCTTAAAGTTTTTCATAATATTGCAAATGGAGCTAGCTTAACATGGGCGTTGGATTAATGTCATTCTGAACTCTAAATCAAAAGTTACAGATGATTTAGTGCAGACATGTCAAGATTCTAGGCTAGTTAAATTGATCATTCTAAATTGATCATTGTGCTCATTGAGCAAAGGTATACAAATGAAGTATAATGCATGGCATCATGGAGTTTCGGATACAGTGAATTACTTGGAGGCTTTGTCGTACCTCTTTCAGTCTCAAATGTTGTCACAATATTAAAAATTGACCTAGATTAACATGGCCGTTGGATTCATGTCATTTTGAGCTCTAAATCAAATGTTAACGATGATATAGTGCGGACATTTCAAGTTGATCAGCTAGTTAAAATGATCATTCTAAACTGATCAGTTGTGCACATCGAGTAAAGGCGTATAAATGATGCATAATGCATGACATCACGCAATTTCGGATAGATTGGATTACTTAGAAGCTTTGTTGTAGCTATTTTAGTATTAACTTTTGTAACAAAATAGAATATTCAGCTAGCTTAACGTGGGCGTTGGATTCGTGTCATTCTGAACTCTAAATTAAATGTTACAAACGATTTAGTGCGGACATGACAAGTTGATCGGCCAGTTAAAATGATCATTCTAAACTCATCATTGGTGCTCCTTGAGTATATGTTTATAAATGAAGCATAATGCATGGTATCATGCAGTTTGGGATACATTGTATTACTTGGAGGCTTTGTCGTAGCTTTTTCAGTCTCAAATGTTGTCACAATATAGAAAATTGAGCTAGATTAACATGGGCGTTGGATTCGTGTCATTCTGAACTCTAAATCAAATCTGACATACGATTTACTGCGTACATGTCAAGTTAATCGGCCACTTAAAATGATCATTATAAACTAATCATTGGTTCTCACTGAGTAAAGACTTATAAATGAAGTGTAATGTATGGTGATGAGGACATCAGGTCGTACATCCAGCCAGGTGACCCGACTGGCCGACCAGGAAGCTTGCCCGAGACAGCAGGACCATCTGGCGCGCCTGCCGGACCAGACAGTACCGCCGGACCTTCGACCTATAGGACCAGACCAGTCAACATCGCCGGCGGAGAGGCCCAAGCTTCCGGCACACTTGGTGGGGACGTGAATGACACCGCCGGTCCCCCTGATGACACCGCCGACTCCGGGATCAACTTGGCCGGTCCTGAAGTCATTCCGGCCAGTACCGCGCACAATCCAGCCGGTACAGACCATCCAGCCGAGTACACGCACACTTCCACTTCTACACAAGAGGACTTGGACCAAATGAGCTACCAGCTCCAAGACATGCACTTAGAGGAAGTATCTACACCAGTGGTACCTCCAGGAGCAATGACAAGAAGCAGATCAAGAGCACTCTTCCACAAATTCAGCTTATGGGTCGACAAGCTTCTAGAGGAAGAGCAGCTAAGGACAATGGGCCAGAAGAGCAAATTAGAGTCCAAAGGCTTCTCAACAACACAAGGAACATCAGAGACTTGGGCTTTAGTGGCAAGAGAGGCCAAGGTCCAAAAGATATTTAACCCTACTCCAAGTCGAAGACTAGGAGCAAGGCGCGTGCATGCCACAAGGACGGCCACCTTCCATTTCTTGGCCATGAGGTGAGTTAAGGTAAGTTTACATTCGAATATATGCCTCTTTCTGTTTTGCAGGGTAGGATCTAGTTGCTTTACATTTTTGAGTCAAAATGACAAAAGCCCCGGGCCCATGTTAATCTAGCTCAATTATCCATATTGTGACAACATTTGAGACAGAAAGAGCTACAACAAAGCCTCCAAGTAAACCAATGTATCCCAAATTGCGTGATGCCACGCATTATGCTTCATTTATAAGTCTTTACTCAAGGAGCACATAGTATCAGTTTAGAATAATCATTTTTCTAACTGATCAACTTGACATGTCCACACTAAATCATCTTTAACTTTTGATTTATAGTTTAGAATGACACAAATCCAACGTCCACGTTAAGCTAGCTCAAATTTCTATAGTTTGACAACTTTGAGACTGAAAGAGCTATGAAAAAGCTTCCAATTAATCCAATGTATCCCAAACTACATGATTCCATGCATTATACTTCATTTATAAGCTTTTACTCAAGGAGCACCAATGATCAGTTTAGAATGATCAGTTTTCCTGGCTGATCAACTTTACATGTCCGCACTAAATTGTCTCTAACATTTGATTTAGAGCTCAAAATGACATGATTCCAACGCTGACGTTAAGCTATCTCAATTCTCCATATTGTGACCACATTTGAGATTCAAAGAGCTACGACAAAGTCTCCAAGTAAACCAATGTATCCCAAACTGTATGACGCCATGCATTATGATTCATTTATAAGACTTTACCCAAGGAGCTCCAATGATTAGTTTAGAATAATTATATTTCCTAGCTGATCAACTTGACATGTCCCAACTAAATTGTCTTTAACTTTTGATTTAGAGCTCAAAATGGCTTGATTCCAACGCCCAGTTAAGCTATCTCAATTTTCCATATTGTGACAAAATGTGATACTTAAAGAACTACGCAAAAGCCTCCAAGTAATCCAATGTATCCCAAACTGCGTGATGGCATGCATTATCTGTCATTTATAAGCTTTTACTCAAGGAGCACCATTGATCAATTTAGATTGATCATTTTAACTGACCAATCAACTTGTCATGTCTGGACTAAATCGTCAGTAATTTTTGATTTAGAATTCAAAATGACACGGATCTAACGCCCATATTATCCAAACTCAACTTTCTATATTGTTACAAAATTTAAGACTGAAATGGCTACGACAAAGCCTCCAAGAAATCCAATCTATCCAAAATGCGTGATGTCATGTGCTATCCTTCATTTGTAAGCCTTTACTCAAGTGGCACCAATGATCAGTTTAGACTGATCATTTTAACTAGCTGATCAACTTGACATGTGTGCACTAAATCATCTTTAAATTCTTATTTAGAGCTCAAAATGAGATGAGTCCAATGCCCATGTTAAGCTAGCTCAATTTTCCATATCGTGACAACATTTGAGACTGAAAGAGCTACTTCAAAGCCTCTAAGTAAACCAATGTATCCCAAATTACGTGATGCCACACATTATGCTTCATTTATAAGTCATTACTCAAGAAGCACCAATGATTAGTTTAGAATAGTCATTTGTCCTAACTGATCAACTTCACATGTACACACTAAATCGTATGTAAGTTTTGATTTAGAGTTTAAAATTACACAAATTCAACGCCCACGCTAAGTTAGCTCAATTTTCTATATTGTGACAACTTTCAGACTGAAAGAGCTACAAAAATGCTTCCACGTAATCTAATGTATCCCAAACTACATGATGCCATGCATTATACTTTAGTTATAAGCTTTCACTCAAGGAGCACCAATGATCACTTCAGAATGATCATTTTAACTAGCTGATCAACTTGATATGTCCGCACTAAATCATCTTTAACTCTTGATTTAGAGTTCAAAATGACATGATTCCAATGCCCACATTAAACTAGCTCAATCTCTATATTGTGAAAAACTTTAAGACCGAAATAGCTACGATTAAGCCTTCAAGTAATCCAATGTATCCCTAACTGATTGAGGCCACGAATCCAACGACCATGCTAAGCTAGCTCAACATATCTGAAACGGCGTGATGCCATGCATTATGCTTGATGCCATGCATTATGCTTCCAAGTAATCCAATATATCCGAAACTGCGTAATGCCATGCATTATGCTTCATTTATAAGCCTTTGCTGAAGGAGCAGCAATGATCAGTTTAGAATGATCATTTTAACTGAACGATCAACTTGACATGTCTGCACTAAGTCCTCAATAACTATATTTAGAGTTCAAATTGATACGAATCCAACGCCCACGTTAAGCTAGCTCAATTTTCTATATTGTGATAAATTTTAAAACCAAAATAGCTACGACAAAGCCTCCAAGTAATCTAATCTATCCCGAACTGTCTGATGCAATGCATTATGCTTCATTTATAAGCCTTTACTCAAGAAGCACCAGTGATCAGTTTAAAATGATCATTTTAAGTGGCTCATCACTTCCCATGTGTGCACTAAATCGTCCGTAAATTTTGTTTTAGAGTTCATAATGACAGGAATCTATCAACCACGTTAAGCTAAGCCAATTGTCTATATTGTGAAAAAATTTAAAACCAAAAAAGCTACGACAAAGCCTCCAAATAAGCCCATCTATCAGAGACTATGTGATGTTTTTGATTATGCTTCTTTTATAAGCTTTTATTCATGGAGCACCAATGATTGGTTTTGAATGATCATTTTAACTGGCCAATCACTTGACATGTTTGCACTAAATCGTGTATAACTTTTAATTTAGGGTTCAAAATGACACGAATCCAACACCCACGTTAAGCTATCTCAATTTTCTATATTGTGAAAAAGTTAAAACCAAAATAGCTACGACAAAGCCTCCAAGTAATCCAATCTATCCCAAACTGCTTGATGTCATGCATTATGCTTCATTTAAAAGCGTTTATACAAGGAGAACCAATGATGAGTCTAAAATGATCATTTTAACTAGCTGATCTTCTTGACATGTATGCAATAAATTGTCCTTAACTTCTGATTTAAAGCTGAAAATGACATGAGTCCAATGACCACGTTAAGCTAGCTCAACTTTCCATATTGTGACAACCTTTGAGACTGAAAGAGCTACTACAAACCCTACAAGTAATCCAATTTATCCCAAACAGTGTGATGCCATGTATTATGCTTCATTTATAAGCCTTTACTCAAGGAGCACCAATGACCACTTTAGAATGATTATTTTAACTGGCCGATCAAATTGACATGTCCGAAATAAATCATCTGTAACTTTTTATTTAGAATTCAAAAAGATAAGAATCCAACGTCCACGTTAGCTAGCATAGTTTTCTTTATTGTGACAAATTCAACCCCAAAATAGCTATGGTTAGGCTGCCAAGTAATCCAATCTATCACAAACTGCGTGATGTCATGCATTATGCTTCATTTATAAGCCTTTACTCAAGGAGCACCAATGATCAATTTAAAATGATTATTTTAACTGGCCAATCAAATTGACATGTCCGAAATAAATCATCCATAACTTTTTATTTAGAATTCAAAAAGACAGGAATCCAACGCCCACGTTAAGCTAGCTTAATTTTCTATATTGTGACAAAATTTAACCCCAAAATAGCTATGGTTTAGCCGCCAAGTAATCCAATCTATCCCAAACTCTGTGATCAACAGGACATGTCCTTTGTAAATTGTCTTTAACTTTTGATTTAGAGTTCAAAATGACAAGAATCTAATACCCATGTTAAGCTTGCTCAATTTTCTATATTGTGACAAAATTTAACACCGAAATAGCTACAATTAAGCCTACAAGTAGTCCACTGTATCCTAAAATGCGTGATGCCATGCATTATGATTCATTTATAGGCCTTTACTCAAGTAGCACCAATGAGCATTTTAGAATGATTATTTTAACATGTCCGCACTAAACCGTCTATAACTTTTTTAAGAGTTCAAAATGACACGAATCCAACGCCCACGTTAAGCTAGCTCAATTTTCTATATTGTGATAAATTTTAAAACCAAAATAGCTATGACAAAGCCTCCAAGTAATCTAATCTCTCCCAAACTGGGGGATGCCATGCATTACGCTTAATTTATAAGCCTTTACTCAAGGAGCATGAATGATTAGTTTAGAATGATCAGTTTAACAGGCTGACCACTTGATATGTGCACACTCAATCGTCCGTAACTTTTGATTTATATTTTAGAATGACATGAATCCAATGGCCACTTTAAGATAGCTCAATTTTCTATATTGTTTCCAAATTTAAGACTGAAAAAGCTACGAGAAAGCGTCCAAATAATCCCTTCTATCAGTAACTGTGTGATGTCATGGATAATGCTTCCTTTATAAGCCTTCATTCAAGAAGCACCAATGATCAGTTTAGAATTATCATTTTAACAGGCCGATCACTTGACATGTTTGCAATAAATCGTTTCTAACTTTATATTTAGGGTTCAAAATGACACGAATCCAACGCCCACGTTACGCTAGCTCAATTTTCTATATTGTGAAAAAATTTAATACCAAAATAGCTACGACAAAGCATCCAAGTAATCCTGTATATCCCAAATTGTGTGATGTCATGCATTCTGCTTCATTTACAAGCCTTTACACAAGGAGCACCAATGATCAGTTTAGAATGATCATTTTAACTAGCTGATCAACTTGACATGTACGCACCAAATCTTCTTTAACTTTTGATTTAGAGCTCAAAATGACATGAGTCCAATGCCCACGTTAAGCTACCTTAATTTTCCATATAGTGACTACATTTGAGACTAAAAGACCTAATACAAACCCTACAAGTAATCCAATGTATCCAAAACTGCGTGATGCCATGCATTATGCTTCCTTTATAACCCTTTCCTCAATGAGCACCAATGATAGTTTACAATGACTATTTTAACTGGCCGATCAACTTGACATGTATGCACTAAATCGTCTGTAATTGTTTATTTAGAGTTCAAAATGACAAAACTCAAATGCCCACGTTAGACTAGCCCGATTTTCTATATTGTGACAAAAGTTAACACCAAAATAGCTATAGTTAAGCCTCCAAATAATTCAATCTTTCCCAAAGTGCGTGATGCCATGCATTATGCTTCATTTATAAGCGTTTACTCAAGGAGCACCAATGATCAGTTTAGAACGATCATTTTAACTAGCTGATCAACTTGACATGTCCTTAGTAAATCGTCTTTAACTTTTTATTTAGAGTTCAGAATGACACAAATCCAACGACCACGTTAAGCTAGCTTAATTGATTATATTGTGACAAAATTTAAGACCAAAAAGCTACGATTAAGCTTGCAAGTAGTCCAATGTATCCCAAACTGCGTGATGCGATTTATAAGCCTTTACTCAAGGATAACCAATGATCAGCTTAGAATTATCCTTTTAACTGGCCGATCAACTTGACATGTCCGCATTAAATCATCTGTAACTTTTTGTTAGAGTTCAAAATGACACGAATCCAACGCCCATGTTAAGCTAACTCAAATTTCTATATTGGGATAAATTTTAAGACCAAAATAGCTACGACAAAGTCCCCAATTAATCCATTCTATCCCAAACCGCGTGATGTCATGCATTATGCTTCATTGATAAGCCTTTACTCAAGGAGTACCAATGATCAGTTTAGAAAAATCAATTTAACTGGCCGATCACTTGACATGTGTGCACAAAATTGTACATAACTTTTGGTTTAGTGTTCAGAATGACACGAATCCAATGATCACATTAAGCTAGCTCAATTGTCTATATTGTGACAAAATTTGAGACAAAAAAAGAACCGATAAAGCAGAAACTGTGAGATGTCATGTATTGTGCTTCATTTATAATCCTTTATTCAATGAGCTCCAATGATCAGTTTAGAATGATCATTTTAACTGGCCGACTACTTGACATGTTTGTATTAAATCGTCTGTAACTTTTTATTTAGAGTTCAAAATGGCATGAATCCATCGTCTATGTTAAGTTAGCTCAATTTTCTAGATTTTGAAGAAATTTAAGATCGAAATAGGTACGATAGAGCCTCCAAGTAGTTCAATCTATCCCAAACTGTGTGATGTCATGCATTATGCTTCATTTACAAGCCTTTACTCAAGGAGCACCAATGATCAGTTAAGAATGATCATTTTAACTAGGTGATAACCTTGACATGTATGCAGTAAATCGATTTTAACTTTTGATTTAGAGCTCAAAAATGCCCCACGTTAAGCTAGCTTAATTTACTATATTATGATAAATTTTAAGACTAAAAGAGCTACTACAAACCTTCCAAGTAATCTAATGTGTCCCAAAATGCGTGATTTCATGTGCTATCCTTCATTTGTAAGCCTTTACTCAAGTGGCACCAATGATCAGTTTAGACTGATCATTTTAACTAGCTGATCAACTTGACATGTGTGCACTAAATCATCTTTAAATTCTTATTTAGAGCTCAAAATGAGATGAGTCCAATGCCCATGTTAAGCTAGCTCAATTTTCCATATCGTGACAACATTTGAGACTGAAAGAGCTACTTTAAAGCCTCTAAGTAAACCAATGTATCCCAAATTACGTGATGCCACACATTATGCTTCATTTATAAGTCATTACTCAAGAAGCACCAATGATTAGTTTAGAATAGTCATTTGTCCTAACTGATCAACTTCACATGTACA
Organism: Pugionium cornutum; assembly: GCA_018901935.1. Taxonomy (NCBI): domain Eukaryota; kingdom Viridiplantae; phylum Streptophyta; class Magnoliopsida; order Brassicales; family Brassicaceae; genus Pugionium; species Pugionium cornutum. Next base: position 15,410,386 of record CM032162.1, on the reverse strand, counting down.
CGTTAAGCAAGCTAAATATTCTATATTGTGTCAAAATTTAAGACCGAAATAGCTATGATAGAGCCTCTAAGTAATCTAATCTATCCCAAACTGCGTGCAATGCATTATGTTTCGTTTGTATACCTTGGATCAATGAGCACCAATGATCAGTTTAGAATGATCATATTAACTGGCCGATCCCTTGAAATTTCCGCATTAAATCGTGCATACCATTTGATTTAGAGCTCAAAACGACATGAATACAATACCCATGTTAATCTAGATCAGTTTTAAAAATTGTTTCAACATTTGAGACTAAAAGAGCTACGACAAGGCCTCCAAGTAATCCAATCTATCCAAAACTGCGTGATGTCATGCATTATACTTTATTTATAATCCTTTACTCAAGGAGCACCAATGATCAGTTTAGAATTATCATTTTAACTGGCTTATAAACCTTACATCTCTACACTAAATCGTCTGTAACTTTTGATTGAGAGTTTAAAATGACAAGAATCCAACACCCATGTTAAGCTATCTCAGTTTTATATATTGTGATTAAATTTAAGACCGAAATAGCTACGACAAAGTCTCCAAGTAATCCATTCTATTCCGAACTGCATGATGCCATGGGTTATGCATCATATGTAAACAATTTCTCAATGAACAGTAATGATCAGTTTAGAATGATTATTGTAACTGGCTGACCAATTTGACATGTCGACACTAAATCATCTTTAACATTTTATTTAGAGTTTAAAATGACAAAAATCCAATGGCCATATTAATCTAGCCAAATTTTTTATATTGTGACAACATTTGAGACTGAAAAAGCTGTAACACTGCCTCCAAGTGATCCAATGTATCCCAAACTGCGTGATCATTATGCTACTTTTATAAGCTTTTACTCAAGGAGCACCAGCGAATAGTTTACAATGATCATTTTCACTTGCCAATCAAATTGACATGTATGCACTAAATCTTCCATAACATTTGATTTGGAGTTCAAAATGATACGAATCTAACGCCAAGGTTAAGCTAGCTAAGTATTATATATTGTGTCAAAATTTAAGACCAAAATAGCTATGATAGAGCCTACAAGTAATCCAATCAATCCCAACTTGCGTGATGCCATGCATTATGCTTCATTTGTAAACATGTGCTCAATGAGCACCAATGATCAATTTAGAATGACCATTTTAACTAACTGATCAACTTGACATGTCTGCACTAAATCATCTATATCTTTTGATTTAGAGCTCAACATGACATGAATCCAATGCCCACATTAATCTAGCTCAATTTTTAATATTGTTACACATTTGAGACTGAAAGAGCTACGACACAGTCTCCGAGTAATCAAATCTATCCCAAAATGTGTGATATCATGCGTTATGTTTCATTTATAATCCTTTACTCAAGGATCACCAATGATCAGTTTATAATTATTATTTTAACTAGCTGATCAACTTGACATCTCTACACTAAATCGTCCGTAACCTTTGATTTAGAGTTCAGAATGACACGAATCCAACACCCACGTTAAGCTACCTCAGTTTTTAATATTGTGATTAAATTTACGACCGAAATAGCTACGCCAAAGCCTCCAAGTAATCTAATTAATCCCTAAGTGTGTGATGTCATTCGTTATCACTACAAGAAAACAGTGATTTTGCGACCACGCAAGTGGTCGCAAAGTAGTCGCAAAAATGGAGTTCGCGACTACTTTGCATCCACGCAATGTAGTCGCAAATTTGTAGTCGCAAATCTATGTAGTCGCAAATCAGTCGCAATTTTGCAACTGATTTGCGACCACGGTAATAGTGGTACAATTTGCAACTGATTTGTGACCAATCATTGGTGACTACGTTTGCGACTACTTTACGATTGGTTTTCAGTAACAAATTTGCCACTAATTTGCGACTATGTATGTGGTTGCAAAACCCATAGTCACAAATCATTCACAAAAATTTGTGACTGATTTGCGACAACAGTCGTTCATATGGTCGCAAATCAGTCAAAAACTTTAGTGACTGATTTGCGACTATACATACTATACTCAGTCGCAAATCAGTCACAAATAATTGAGATTGATTTGCGAATGATTATAAAATATTAGGAAAAAAAATTATGTAGTCACAAATCGTTCCCAAAATTTGAGACTGGTTTAGGATTGATTTGCGACTACGACGGAATTAGATTTAAAAAAAACATTAATTATTATTAATATTATTCATTAATTAATAATAAATATAATATTTAATATTAAATATAAAATATTTTGTTTAAATTAATTATTTTATAGATCGTCTTCCACGACCTCTCATCGAACTACCCCTACTTGCCATTTGTGTGTTTGTGGTTTTTTGGATTGGGAGAGATTTTATAAGTGTTTAGAAAGGTTTTAGAAAGTAGGAATGTTTGAATTATGAAAAATGAGGGAAAACCATCATGTAGTTATAGAATTTTTTTGTGATCACGTATGTGGTTGAAAATCAGTGGCAAACTTTGAAATTCATGATGAAACTTCGAAACTTCGAAATAATTGGGTGGGAATCGAAAACTTTCAAACTCCCACCAAATTAATTCGTGATCGCAAATCAGTGGCAAATTTGCCTCTGATTTGCAACCACGGTTAAGTTATTCGAAAAAAAATTGTGGTCTCAAAACAGTGGCAAATTTTCCACTGATTTGTGACCACGGTTAATTTATTCCAAAAAAAACATGTGGTTGCAAATCAGTGGCAAATTTGTCACTGATTTGCGACCACAGTTAATTTATTCGAAAAAAATATTGTGGTCTCGAATTAGTGGAAAATTTGCCACTGATTTGTGACCACGGGTAATTTATTCGACAAAAAACATGTGGTTGCAAATCAGTGGAAAATTTGCCACTGATTTGCGACCACGGTTAATTTATTCGAAAAAAACATGTGGTCTCAAATCAGTGGTAAATTTGACACTGATTTGCGACCACGGTCAATTTATTCGAAAAAACATTATGCTCTCAAATCAGTGGCAAATTTGCCATTGATTTGCGACCACGGTTAATTTATTAAAAAAACATGTGGTTGCAAATCAGTGGCAAATTTGCCACTGATTTGCGACCATGGTTAATTTATTCGAAAAAACACATGGTCGCAAATCAGTGGCAAATTTGCCACTGATTTGCGATCACGTTTAATTTATTCGAAAAAAACATATGGTCGCAAAGCAGTGTTTAATTTGCCACTGATTTGCGACCACAAGTAATAATTGTGACTGATTTGCCACAACATTCTCAATGCAGCGGCAAAGTGGTGGCAAATCAATTACAAATAATACTCTGAACCCTAAATGTTTTGATTTTGGTAAATAAATTGAATTATATAAGATTGATAAGTTGATTATAAGTTGTATAAACTTCAATTACTAAGAAAACAACAACATTTATCAAATTTACCAAATTTACAAATCATTTAACTAAAACACTTAACACATTTCCTTAACCTTATACCTCTTATATACTTGAAATGTTCTCTAAAATTTAAATGGATACAAATATGATTTTGTATATATGTGGTCACTTTAATGGTTAGTAATTACCAAAAAATGTAAATAGAAGTTGTAAATGTGCAAAATACTTAGGAAAAATATGAAGTTACCCTATGTGATCGCAAATCAATCGCTATTTTGCAACTGATTTGTGCCTTTAGTTCAAATTTTGATCTTGTAGTCGCAAATCAGTGGTAAATTTGCCACTGATGTGCGTCCACAAGTAATAATTATGATTGATTTGCTACCACAATTTCAATGCAGTGGCAAGGTGGTGGCAAATCAGTCACAAATAATACTCTAAACCCTAAATTTTATGATTTTGGTAAATAAATTAAATTACATAAGATTGATAACTTGATTATAAGTTGTACAAATTTCAACTAATAAGAAAACAAAAACATTTATCAAATTTACCAAATTTACAAATCATTGACCTAAAACACTAAACACATTTTCTTAACCTTATATCTCTTATATACATTTCAAATGTTCTCTAAAATTTAAATGAATATAAATATGACTTTGTATATATGTGGTCACTTATAATGGTTAGTACTTACATAAAAATGCAAATAGAAGTTGAAAATGTGAAAAATACTTAGGGAAAAAGTGAATTTATCCTATGTGGTCATAAATCAGTCGCTATTTTGCAACTAATTTGTGACTGCAGTTCAAATTTTGATCATATTTAGTCTCTTAATGGTTGCGTATTACGACCAATGTGCGACTACAGGTTGTAGTCACACTTTTGCGACCACTTTGCGACTACATCTCTGTAGTCCGAAATTGGTCGCAAAATCGTGGCAAATGTGGTCACAAATTTTGCGACTACGTATGTGGTCACAAAATGCTGTGGCATTTTGACAGTTTTCTTGTAGTATATACTCATTTGTAAACTTTTGCTCAGTGACACCAATTATCAGTTTAAAATGATCATTTTAATTAGATGATCAACTTGAAATATCTGCACTAAATAGTTCTTCACATTTGATTTAGAGCTTAAAATGACATGAATCGGACGCCCACGTTAATCTAGCTTAATTTGCAATATTGTGACAACATTTGAGATTGAAAGACCTACGAAAAAGCCTCCAAGTAATCCAATGTATCCCAAACTGCGTGATGTCATGCATTATTATGCTTCATTTATAAGCCTCTACTCAAGGAGCCCACGTTAAGATATCTCAATTTTCTATATTATGACAAAAGTTTAGACCGAAATAGCTACGACAAAACCTCGAACTTATCCAGTCTATCCCAAACTGCGTGATGACATGCATTATGCTTCATTTGTAAACCTTTGCTCAATGAGCACTAATGATCAGTTTAGAATGATCATTTTAACTACCTTATCAGCTTTACATGTCCGCACTAATTCGTTCTTCACATATGATTTAGAGCTCCCAATGACATCAATCAAACGCCCAAGTTAATTTAGTTCACCTTTCAATATTGTGACAAAATTTGAGACTTAAAGAGCTACGTCAAAAGCCTCCAAGTAATCCAATTCATTATGTTTCATTTATAAGCCTTTACAGAAGAAGCACCAATAATCAGCTTAGAATGGTCATTTTAACTTGCCGATAAACTTGACATGTCTGCACTAAATCATCTTAAACTTTTGATTTAGAGTTCAGAATGACGCGAATTCAACGCCCCCGTTAAGCTAGCTCCATATTCGCTATTGTGACAAAATTTAAGACCGAAATAGCTATGAAAAAGCGTCTAAGTAATCCAATCTATCACATACTGTGTGATGCCATGCATTATGCTTCCTTTGTAAACCTTTGCTAGATGAGCACCAATCATCAGTTTAGAATGATCATTTTAAATCTTTGATCAACTTGACATGTCTGCACTAAATTGTCTTTAACATTTGATTTAGAGCTCAAAATGACACGAATCCAACGCCCATTTTAATCTAGCTCAATTTTCAATATTGTGACAACATTTGAGACTTAAAGAGCTACGAAAAATCCACCAAGTAATCCAATGTATCCCAATTTGCTTGATGCCATGCATTATGCTTCATTTATAAGCCTTTACTCAAGGAGCACCAATTATATATTTAGAATTATCAAATTAACTGGCCGATAACCTTGACATGTCCGCAATAAATTGTCGGTAACTTTTGATTTAGAGTTCAGAATGACACGAATCCAAACACCATGTTAAGCTAGCTCAGTTTTCCATATTTTGCTTAAATATAGCACTGACATAGCTATGAAAAAGTGTCCAAGTAATCCAATCTATCCCATACTGTGTGATGCCATGCATTATGCTTCCGTTGTAACCCTTTGCTCGATGAGCACCAACGATCAGTTTAGAATGATCAGTTTAACTTTTTGATCAACTTGACATGTCTCCACTAAATTGTCTTTAACATTTGATTTAGAGCTCAAAGTGACATGAATCCAACACCCATTTTAATCTACCTCAATTTTCAACATTGTGACAACATTTGAGACTTAAAGAGCTATGACAAATCCACCAAGCTCAGTTTGCCATATTTTGCTTAAATATAGGACTGAGATAGCTACGACAAAACATCCAAGTACTCCAATCTATCACAAACTGCGTGATGCCATGCATTATGCTTCATTTGAAAACCTTTGCTCAATGAGCACCAATGATCAGTTTAGAATGAGTATTTTAAGGATCTGATCAACTTGACATGTGTGCACTAAATCTTCTTTAACATTTGGTTTAGAGCTCAAAATGACATGAATCCAACAACCACGCTACTTTAGCTCGATTTTCATTATTGTGACCATATTTGAAACAAAGCCTCCAAAATAATCCATTTTAACCCAAACTACGAGATGTCATTCATTATGCTTCATTTATAATCATTAACGTAAAGAGCACCAATGATTAGTTTAGAATTATCATTTTGACTGGCCGATCAACACTACAAGTTTGCACTAAATCGTGTATAACTTTTGATTTAGAGTTCAAATGGGCACGACTCCAATGCCCATGTTAACCTAGCTCAATATTCAATATTGTGAAAAACTTTAAGACATAAATAGCTACGAAAAAGCCTCCAAACAATCCAATCTATCCTAAACTAAGTGATGCCATGCATTACGCTTCATTTGTAAACCTTTGCTCAATGAGCACCAATGATACGTTTAGGATGATCATTTTAAGTAGCTGATAACCTTGACATGTCTGCACTAAATCATCCGTAACATTTGATTTAGAGCCCAAGTTAATCTACCTTAATTTGCAATATTGTTAGAACATTTGAGATTGAAAGAGCTACGAAAAAGCCTCCAAGTAATCCATTGTATCCCAAACTTTGTGATGCCATGCATTATGCTTCATTTATAAGCCTTTACTCATGGAGCCCACGTTAAGCTAGCTCAATATTCTATATTGTGAAAAAATTTAAGATAGAAGTAGCTCGGACAAAGCCTCCAAGTTATCCAATCTATCCCAAACAGTGCGATGCCATGCATTATGCTTCATTAGTAAACCTTTGCTCAATGAGCACTAATGATCAGTTTAGAATGATAATTCTAACTAGCTGATCAAGTTGACATGTCCGAATTAAATCCTCTTTGACATTTCATTTTGAGCTCAAAATGACATGAATCCAACGGCTACGTTAATCTAGCTCAATTTTCAATGTTGTGACAACATTTAAGACTGAAAGTGCAATGAAAAAGCACTCAAAGTAATGCAAAGTATCCCAAACTGCTTGATGCCATTCATTATGCTTCATTTATTAGCCTTTTCTCAAGGAGCACCAGTGATCTGTTTAGAACGATCATTTTAATTGGCTGATGAACTTGACATGACTGCACTAAATGTTACGTAACTTTTTATTTAGAGTTCAGAATGACATGAATCCAATGCCCACGTTAAGCTAGCTCAATATTCGATATTGTGACAAAATTTAAGACCGAAATAGCTATGAAAAAGCATCCAAGTAATCCAATCTATCCCATAATGCGTTATGTCATGCATTATGCTTCGTTTGTAACCCTTTGCTCGATGAGCACCAATGATCAGTTTAGAATGATCATTTTAACTTTCTGAGCAACTTGACATATCTCCACTAAATTGTACTTAACATTGATTTAGAGCTCAAAATTACATGAAATCCAACACCCATTTTAATCTTGCTCAATTTTCAATATTGTGACAACATTTGAGACTTAAAGAGCTACGACAAATCCACCAAGTAATCCAATGTATTCCAATTTGCTTGATGCCATGCATTATGCTTCATTTATAAGCCTTTACTCAAGGAGCACCAATTATCAGTTTAGAATTATCAAATTAACTGGCCGATCAACTTGACATGTCCGCAATAAATCGTCGGTAACTTTTGAATTATAGCTCAGAATGACCCGAATCCAAACCCCACGTTAAGCTAGCTTAGTTTTACATATTGTGCTTAAATTTAGGACTGAAATAGCTACAACAAAGCATCCAAGTACTCCAATCTATCACAAACTGCGTGATGCCATGCATTATGCTTCATTTGAAAACCTCTGCTCAGTGAGCACCAATGATCAATTTAGAATGAGCATTTTAAGGAGCTGCTGAACCTGACATGTGTGTATTAAATCTTCTTTAACATTTGTTTTAGAGCTCAAAATTACATGAATCCAAAAACCACGCTACTCTAGCTCGAATTTCATTATTGTGACAATATTTGTTACAAAGCCTCCAAAATAATCCATTGTAACCTAAACTGCGAGATATCATTTATTATGCTTCATTTATAATCATTTACTTAAGGAGCACCAATGATAAGTTTAGAATTATCATTTTAACTGGCCGATCAACACTACAAGTTTGCACTAAATCGTGTATAACTTTTGATTTTGAGTTCGAATGGGCACGAATCCAACACCCATGTTAATCTAGCTCAATATTCAATACTGTGAAAAACTTTAAGACAGAAATAGCTATGAAAAAGCCTCCAAACAATCCAATCTATCCTAAACTGTGTGATGCCATGCAATATGCTTCATTTGTAAACCTTTGCTCAATGAGCACCAATGATACGTTTCGGATGCTCATTTTAAGTAGCTGATAACCTTGACATGTCTGCAGTAAATAATCCGTAACATTTGATTTAGAGCCCAAAATGATATGAATCCGACGCCCACGTTAATCTACCTTAATTTGCAATATTGTTTGAACATTTGAGATTGAAAGAGCTACGAAAAAGCCTCCAAGTAATCCAATTTATCCCAAACTGTGTGATGCCATGCATTATGCTTCATTTATAAGCCTTTACTCATGGAGCCCACGTTAAGCTAGCTCAATATTCTATATTGTGACAAAATTTAAGATAGAAGTAGCTCGGACAAAGCCTCCAAGTAATCCAATCTATCCCAATCAGTTTGATGCCATGCATTATGCTTCATTTGTAAACATTTGCTCAATGAGCACTAATGATCAGTTTAGAATGATAATTCTAACTAGCTGATCAACTTGACATGTCCAAATTAAATCGTCTTTAACATTTCATTTTGAGCTCAAAATGACATGAATCCAACGGCTACATTAATCTAGCGCAATTTTCAATGTTGTGACAAAATTTGAGACTGAAAGTGCTATGACAAAGCACTCAAAGTAATGCAAATTATCCCAAACGGCTTGATGCCATTCGTTATGCTTCATTTATTAGCCTTTTCTCAAGGAGCACCAGTGATCTGTTTAGAACGATCATTTTAATTGGCCGATGAACTTGACATGTCCGCACTAAATGTTCCGTAACTTTTTAATTAGAGTTCAGAATGACACGAATCCAATGTCCACATTAAGCTAGCTCAATATTCTATATGGTGACAAAATTCAAGACCAAAATAGCTATGAAAAAGTAACCAAGTAATCCAATATACCTTATACTGCGTGATACCATGCATTGTGCTTCATTTGTAAACCTTTGCTCAATGAGCACCAATGATAAGTTTAGAACGATCATTTGAACTCGCTGATCAACTTTACATGTCCGCACTAAATCGTCTTTAACAGTTGATTTAGAGATCAAAATGACATGAATCCAACAGCCAAGTTAATCTAGCTCAAATTTCAATATTATGATAACATTTAAGAATAAAAGAGCTACGACAAAGCCCCAAAGTAATCCAATGTATCCTAAACTTCGTCATGCAATGCATTATACTTCATTTATAAGCCCTTACTACTGGATCACCAGTGATCATTTTAGAATGATCATTTCAAAACGCCGATCAACTTGACATGTATGCACTAAATCGTCTTTAACTTTTGATTTAGAGTTCAGAATGTCACAAATCCAACACACACGTTAAGCTACCTTAATATTCTATATTGCGAAAAATATAAAATTGAAATAGCTATGGAAAAGTGTCCATGTAATCTAATATATCCCAAACTGCGTGATGCCATGCATTATGTTTCATTTGTAAAACTTTGCTCAATGAGCACCAATGATCAGTTTAGAATGAGGATTTTAAGTGGCCGATCAACTTGACATGTACGCACTAAATCGTCCGTAAGTTTTGATTTAAAGTTTAGATTGACACGAATCCAACGCCCATGTTAAGCTAACTCACTTTTCTATATTGTGATTAAATTTAAGACCGAAATAGCTATAACAAAGCCTTCAAGTAGTCCAATCTGTCCCAAACTTCTAGATGTCATGCATTATGGTTCATTTATAAATCTTTGCTCAATGAGCACCAATGATCCATTCAGAATGATCAATTATACTAGCCAATAACTTGACATATCGGCACTAAATCGTCCGTAACTTTTGATTTATAGTTCAGAATGACATTAATCCAATGTCAACATTAAGGTATCTCAATTTTCTATATTATGACAAAATTTTAGACTGAAATAGCTACGACAAAATCTTGAAGTAATCCAATCCATCCCAAACTGCGTGATGCCTTGCATTATGCTTCATTTGTAAACCTTTGCTCAATGAGCACCAATGATCAGTTTAGAATGATCATTTTAACTACCTTATCAGCTTTACATGTCTGCACTAAATCGTTCGTCACATTTGATTTAGAGCTCCCAATGACATCAATCCAATGCCCAAGTTAACCTAGTTAACCTTTCAAAATTGTGACAACATTTGAGACTGAAAGAGCTACGACAAAAGCCTCCAAGTAATCCAATGTATCCCAACCAGAATGATTTCATACATTATGTTTTATTTAGAAGCCTTTACTGAAGAAGCACCAATAATCAGCTTAGAATGTTCAATTTAACTTGTCGATGAACTTGACATGTCCGCACTAAATCATCCTTAACTTTTGATTAAGAGTTCATAATCACATGAATTCAACGCCCCCATTAAACTAGCTCCATATTCAATATTGGGACAAAATTTAAGACCAAAATAGCTATGAAAAAGCATCCAAGTAATCCAGTCTATCCTATACTGTGTGATGCCATGCATTATGCTTCCTTTATAAACCTTTGCTCGATGAGCAGCAATGATCAATTTACAATGATCACTTTAACTTACTGATCAACTTGACATGTCTGCACTAAATCATCCTTAACATTTTATTTAGAGCACAAAATGACATGAATCCAACGCCCATTTTAATCTAGCTCAATTTTCAATATTTTGACAACATTTTGAGACTTAAAGAGATACGAAAAATCCACCAAGTAATCCAATGTATCCCAAACTCCGTGATACCATACATTATGCATCATTTATAAGCCTTTACTCAAGGAGCCCACGTTAAGGTATCTCAATTTTCTATATGATGACAAAATTTTAGACCGAAATAGCTACGACAAAACCTCGAAGTAATCCAATTTTTTCCAAACTGCGTGATGCCATGCATTATGCTTCATTTGTAAACCTTTGCTCAATGAGCACCAGTGATCAGTTTAGAATGATCATTTTAACTACGTTATCAACTTTACATGTCCGCACTAAATCGTTCGTCACATTTGACTTAGAGCTCCCAATAACATCAATCCAACGCCCAAGTTAATCTAGTTCACCTTTCAATATTGTGACAACATTTGAGACTAAAAGAGCTACGACAAAAGCCTCCAAGTAATCCAATGTATCCCAACCAGTGTGATTCCATACATTATGTTTCATTTATAAGCAATTACTGAAGAAGCAACAATAATCAGCTTATAATGATTATTTGAACTGGCCGATGAACTTGACACGTCCGCACCAAATCATCCTTAACTTTTTATTTAGAGTTCAGAATGACACGAATTCAAAGCCGCCGTTAAGCTAGCTCCATATTCGATATTGTGACAAAATTTAAGACCGAAATAGTTATGAAAAAGCGTCCAAGTAACCCAATCTATCCCATACTGCCTGATGCCATGCATTATGCTTCCTTTATAAACCTTTGCTCGAAAGCAATGATCAGCTTAGAATGATCATTTTCACTTTCTGATCAACTTGACATGTCTGCACTAAATCGTCTTTGACATTTGATTTAGAGCACAAAATGACATGAATACAACGCCCATTTTAATCTAGCTCAATTTTCAATATTGTGATAACATTTCAGACTTAAAGATATACGACAAATCCACCAAATAATCCAATGTATCCCACTTTGCTTGATGCCATGCATTATGCTTCATTTATAAGCTTTTACTCAAGGAGCACCAATTATCAGTTTAGAATTATCAATTTAACAGGCCGATCAACTTGACATGTCCGCAATAAACCATCCGTAACTTTTGATTTAGAGTTCAGAATTATACGAATCCAAACCCCACGTTAAACTAGCTCAGTTTTCCATATTTTGCTTAAAATAAGGATTGAAATAGTTACGACAAAGCATGCAAGTATTCCAAGCTATTCCAAACTGCGTGATGCCATGCATTATGCTTCATTTGAAAACCTTTTCCTAATGAGCACCAATGATCAGTTTAGAATGATCATTTTAACGAGCTGATGCACTCTACATGTCTGCACTAAATCGTCTTTAACATTTGATTTAGAGCTCAAAAAGACATTAGTCCAACAACCACGTTAATCTTGTTCAATTGTCATTATATTGACAATATTTGAGACAAACCCTCAACAATAATCCATTGTATCTCAAACTGCGAGATGTCATTCATTATGCTTCATTTATAAGCCTTTACTTAAGGAGCACCAATGATAAGTTTATAATTATCATTTTAACTGGCCGATCAACACTACAAGTTTGCACTAAATCATGTTTAACTTTTGATTTAGAGTTCAGATGGGCACGAATCCAACGCCCATGTTAACCTAGCTCAATATTTTATATTGTGACAACATTTAAGACCAAAATAGCTACGAAAAAGCCTCGAAACAATCCAATCTATCCTAAACTGTGTGATCCCATGCATTATGCTTCATTCGTAAACCGTTGCTCAATGAGCACCAATGATAAGTTTAGGATGATCATTTTAATTAGCTGATAACCTTGAAATGTCCACACTAAATCATCTGTAATATTTGATTTAGAGCACAAAATGACATGAATCCGACGCCCACGTTATATACCTTAATTTGCAATATTGTTAGAACATTTGAGATTGAAAGAGATACAAAAAGCCTCCAAGTGATCCAATGTATCCCAAACTGCGTGATGCCATGCATTATGCTTCATTTATAAGCCTTTGCTCAAGGAGCCCACGTTAAGCTAGGGCAATATTCTATAATGTGAGAAATTTTAAGATCAAAGTAGCTCGGAAAAAGCCTCCAAGTAATCCAATCTATCCCAAATAGCGTGATACCATGCATTATGCTTCATTTGTAAACCTTTGCTCAATCAGCACTAATGATCAGTTTAGAATGATCATTCTAACTTCTGATCAACTTGACATGTCCGAATTAAATCGTCTTTAACATTTCATTTTGAGCTCAAAATGACATGAATCCAACGGCTACATTAATCTAGCTCAATTTTCAATATTTTGATGAAATTTGAGACTGAAAGGCTATGACAAAGCCCTAAAGTAATGCAATATATCCCAAACTGCTTGATGCCATTCATTATGCTTCATTTATTAGTCTTTTCTCAAGGAGCACCAGTGATCAGTTTAGAACAATCATTTTAATGTGTCGATGAACTTGACATGTCCGCACTAAATGTTCCGTAACTTTTTATTTAGAGTTCAGAATGACATGAATCCAACGTCCATGTTAAGCTAGCTCAATATTCTATATGGTGAAAAATTTCAAGACCAAAGTAGCTATGATAAAGTCACCAAGCAATCCAATATATCCTAAACTGCGTGATACCATGCATTGTGCTTCATTTATAAACCTTTGCTCAATGAGCACCAATGATAAGTTTAGAACGATGATTTCAACTAGCTGATCAACTTGACATGTCCGCACTAAATCGTCTTTAACAGTTGATTTAGAGCTCAAAATGAAATGAATCTAGCGGCCACGTTAATTTAGCTTAAATTTCAATATTATGAAAACATTTAAGAATAAAAGAGCTACGACAAAGCCTCAAAGTAATCCAATGTATCCTAAACTTTGTGATGCCATGCATTATACTTCATTTATAAGCCTTTACTTCAGGATCACCAGTGATCAGTTTAGAATGATCAATTCAAATCGCCGATCAACTTGACATGTATGCAGTAAATCGTCTGTAACTTTTGATTTAGTGTTCAGAATTATACAAATACAACACACACATTAAGCTAGCTCAATATTCTATATTGTTAAAAATATAAAATTGAAATAGCTATGAAAAAGTGTCCATGTAATCTAGTCTATCCCAAACTGTATGATGCCATGCATTATGTTTCATTTGTAAACCTTTGCTCAATGAGCACCAATGATCAGCTTAGAATGATGATTTTAACTGCCCGATCAACTTGAAATGTCCGCACTAAATCATACGTAACTTTTGATTTAAAGTTTAGATTGACAAAGCCTCGAAGTAATCCGTAAATTTCAATATTATGACGACATTTAAGAATAAGAGCTACGACAAAGCCGCGACGTAATCCAATGTATCCTAAACTTCGTGGTGCCATGCATTATACTTCATTTATAAGCCTTTACTTCACGATCACCGGTGATCACTTTAAAATGATCATTTCAAATAGCCCATCAACTTGACATGTCCGCACTAAATAATGTATAACTTTTGATTTAGAGTTCAGAATGACACAAATCCAACACCCACGTTAAGCTAGCTCATTATTCTATATTGTGAAAAATATAAAATCGGAATAGCTATGAAAAAGTGTCCATGTAATGTAATCTATCCCAAATTGGGTGATGCCATTCATTATGCTTCATTTGTCCACCTGTGCTCAATGAGCACAATTGATCAGTTTAGAATGATAATTTTAGCTGGCCGATCAACTTGATATGTCCGCACTAAATCGTCCGTAACTTTTGATTTAAAGTTTAGAGTGACACGAATGCTGTAACAAAGCCTTCAAGTAGTCCAATCAGTCCCAAACTGCTAGATGTCATGCATTATGGTTCATTTGTAAATCTTTGCTGAATGAGCACCAATGATCAATTCAGAATGATTCATTTAACTAGCCGATAACTTGAAATATCTACACTAAATCTTCCGTAACTTTTGATTTAGAGCTCAGAATGACATGAATCCAAAGCCCACATTAAGGTATCTCAATTTTCTATATTATGACAAAATTTTAGGCTGAAATAGCTACGAAAAAACCTCAAAGTAATCCAATCTATCCCAAACTGCTTGATGCCATGCATTATGCTTCATTTGTAAACCTCTGCTCAATGAGCACCAATGATCAGTTTAGAATGATCATTTTTACTACCTTCTCAGCTTTCCATTTCCGCACTAAATCATTCGTCACATTTTATTTAGGGCTTCCAATGACATCAATCCAACTCCAAAGTTAATGTAGTTCACCTTTCAATGTTGTGACAACATTTGAGACTGAAAGAGCCTCCAAGTAATCCAATGTAACCCAACCAGCGTGATTCCTAACATTATGTTTCATTTATAAGACTTTACTGAAGAAGCACCAATAATCAGCTTAGAATGGTCATTTTAACTTGCGATGAACTTGACATGTCCGCACTAAATCATCCTTAACTTTCGATTTAGAGTTCAGAATGACACGAATTCAACACCCCCGTTAAGCTAGCTCCATATTCGATATTGTGACAAAATTTAAGATCGAAATAGCTATGAAAAAGCGTCCAAGTAACCCAATCTATCCCATACTGCGTGATGCCATGTATTATGGTTCATTTGAAAACCTTTGCTTAATGAGCACCAATGATCAGTTTAGAATGATCATTTTAACGAGCTGTTGAACTTGACATGTCTGCACTAAATTGTCTTTAACATTTGGTTTCGAGCTCAAAATGACATGAATACAATAACCACGTTAATCTAGCTCAGTTTTCATTATTTTGACAATATTTGAGACAAAGCCTCAAAAATATTCCATTGTATCCCAAAATGCGAGATGTCATTCATTATGCTTCATTTATGAGCCTGTAATTAAGGAGCACCAATGATAAGTTTAGAATTATCATTTTAACTGGCCGATCAACAACAGAAGTTTGCATTAAATCGTGTGTAACTTTTGATTTAGAGTTCAGATGGGCATGAATCCAACGCCCATGTTAACGTAGCTTAATATTCTATATTGTGACAAAATTTAAGACCGAAATAGCCACGAAAAAGCCTCCAAACAATCCAATCTATCCAAACTATGTGATACCATGCATTATGCTTCATTTGTAAAACTTTGCTCAATGAGCACAAATGATACGTTTAGGATGATCATTTTAAGTAGTTGATAACCTTGGCATGTCCCCACTAAATCTTCCATAACATTTGATTTATGGCTCAAACTGACATGAATCCGACGCTGATACAAGCCTCGATTCAAGGCTTATATGCGCATGGGCTGTTTGGAGAAGGTTAGGTGAGAAACTCGACCTTAGACTACTTGGATAGGTTTTTTTGGATTGGTATTCGATGGAAAGGTGAAGTGAACCACACGAGGGGTGATCAACCTCGTGATAAATCACAAACTTAGAGCTAGGAGGGCTGGTCTCAACTAGGTTCTAAGCGCACAAGATTCTTAGAGAGAAAACCTGTTGGAAGAAAGTTCTATCTTTATTAATATCAAAAAGGTTGTCGAACTACAATGCTGGAAGGAGCCTTATTAATATGCTCGATAGCATGACCTTCTAGGGTTGACTCAAAGAAAGAAAAGGAAAGATTACAAAAGTGCACAAATGGAAAATGTACAAAAGTGCATAAC
Organism: Pugionium cornutum; assembly: GCA_018901935.1. Classification (NCBI taxonomy): domain Eukaryota; kingdom Viridiplantae; phylum Streptophyta; class Magnoliopsida; order Brassicales; family Brassicaceae; genus Pugionium; species Pugionium cornutum. The sequence continues at coordinate 15,393,644 of CM032162.1, read as the reverse complement.
CGAAAAAGTAAATATTCTTTTTCTAAAATGTCTTTGACTAAAAAAATGTAAATATTCTAGATCCTACCCTGCAAAACAGAAAGAGGAAAATATTCGAATTGAAAACTTACCTTAGTTACCTCACGGCCATGAAATGGAAGGTGGCCATCCTTGTGGCATGCACGCGCCTTGCTCCTAGTTTTCGACTTGGAGTAGGGTTAGGAATCTTTCGGCCCTGACCTCTATTGCCACTAAAGCCCAAATCTCTGAAGTCCCTTGCATTGTTGAGAAGCCTTTGGACTCTTCTTTGCACTTCTGTCCCATTGTCCTTAGTCGATCTTCCTCTAGGAGCTTGTCGACCCATAAGCTGAACTTGTGGAAGAGTGCGCTTGATCTGCTCCTTGTCATTGCTTCTGGTGGCACTAATGGTGTAGAGACTTCCTCTAGATGCATGTCCTGAAGCTGGTAGCTTATCTGGTCCGACTCTCCTTGTGTAGAAGTTGAAATGCTCGTGTACTCGGCTGGATCGGTTGTACCAGCTGGACTGTGCGAGGTACTAGCCAGAATGCCTTCTGGACCAGCCAAGTTGATCCTGGAGTTGGCGGCATCACCAAGGGGGCCGGCGGTGTCATCCACGTCGCCACCAATTGTGCCAGAAGCTTGGGCCTCTCCGCCGGCAATGCTGATCGGTCCGGTCCTATTGGTCGAGGGTCGGCAGTACTGCTTGAGCTGGCAGACGTGCCAAAATGCCCGGCTGTCTCGGGCAAGCTTCCTGGTCGGCCAGTCTGGTCTCCTGGCCGGACATACAACCTGATGTCCTCATCATCCCCTCCCTCTTCAGTAGGTTCTGACCTCAAAACTGGTTCATCTGCATGGAAAGGGGATAAGTCAGTTACGTTGAACGTGTTGGACACATTAAACTCACCTGGGAGCTCGATCCAGTAGGCGTTGTTGTTGATCCTCTCCAGCACTCTGAATGGTTCATATCCTCTTGGTGCTAGCTTGGAACTCCTTAGGTTAGGGAACCTCTCCTGCCGTAGGTGTAGTAACAACCAATCGCCTGGTTGAAAGATCACCTCCTTTCTTCCCTTGTTGCCATGAGTCACGTACTGCCCGGTCCTCTTCTCCAAGTTCTCTGCTACCTTCTGGTGTAACTTCCTTATGAACTCTGCCTTGGATGGTCTGTTGAGGTTGGTCATCTCTGCTGGTGGTAGTGGCGTTTGCTCCAATGGGGTGAGAGGGTTGAAGCCATATACTACTTCAAATGGTGTCTTCTTGGTTGCTGAGTGCACGGCTCGGTTGTAAGTGAACTCCATGAATGGCAGGCACTCCACCCAGGTGTTCAGGTTCTTCCCTAGTGTAGTCCTGAGAAGAGTTGATAGTGTCCTGTTTACAACTTCAGTTTGGCCATCGGTTTGAGGATGGCAGGTGGTAGAGAAGAGTAGCTTCGTGTCTACCTTTCTCCAAAGGGTCCTCCAGAATGGCTGAGGAACTTGGTGTCCCTATCTGATACGATTGTCCTTGGCACTCCATGAAGCCGTACTATCTCCCTTAATGATCCTTGTGGTATGCACAGCCTTCTGTCTCGGAACAAGAATCCCTCATGGATGTAAAACTTGTCATGACTCCCTGTGCCGCACTCCTTGTAGCTCTCAGAAAATTCAGGATCATCCTTGTATAAGTCCTTGATGTGCTCGAATCCTAGGAGCTTTGCCTCCATGGTGGATATCAAGGAAACCTCCTTGATAGTGCATCGGCTACCACATTGTCTTTGCCCTTCTTGTACTTGATGACGTACGGGAAGGTCTCTATGAACTCCATCAACCTAGAATGTCTCCTCTTGAGATTGGTTTTCCCCCTGAGGTGTTTGAGAGTCTCGTGATCTGTGTGGATCACAAACTCCTTGGACAGCAAGTAATGCTGCCAAGTCTCCATTGCTCGGACAAGGGCATAAAGCTCCTTGTCATAAGTGGGGTAGTTCAGTGAGGCACCACCTACCTTCTCACTGAAGTATGCCACTGGTCTTCCTCCTTGGGTTAGCACTGCTCCTATGCCTATTCCAGAGGCATCACACTCCACTTCAAACGTCTTGTTGAAGTCGGGCAGGACTAGCACTGGTGCATGTGTAAGGCTGTCCTTCAAGGCCTGGAATGCCTTCTCCTGAGCTTCTCCCCAGCTGAATCCCACGTTCTTCTTCACTACTGCCGTCAATGGTGAGGCAATACTACTGAAGTTGGGCACGAATCTCCTATAGAAGCTGGCCAGTCCGTGGAAGCTCCACACTTGGCTGATGTTGCTTGGTGTTGGCCATTCTTGCATGCCTAGAATCTTCTCTTCATCAACCTGTAGGCCCTGTGAACTTACAACGAAGCCTAAAAAGACAAGTTTATCAGTACAAAAGATGCACTTCTTGAGATTGGCATAAAGCTCTTCTTGTCAAAGGGTCTTAAGTACCATCTCAAGATGTGTGAGGTGTTCCCGTAGGCACTTACTATAAACTAATATATCATCAAAGTAAACTACTAGAAACTTACTGATGTACGCCCTAAGAACTTGGTTCATAAGGCGCATGAAGGTGCTTGGGGCATTAGTCAAGCCGAATGGCATGACTGTCCACTCGTAGAGCCCTTGCTTTGTATTGAAAGCAGTCTTCCATTCATCACCCTCCTTCATCCTGACCTGGTGGTATCCACTCTTAAGGTCTATCTTGGAGAAGACCGTGGCTACACTCAGCTCATATAGCATGTCATCCAGCCGTAGTATTGGAGAAGACTGTGATGTTGTTGATTGCTCGGGAGTCCACGCACATTCACCAAGTCCCATCCTTCTTGGGCACTAGTAGCACTGGTACGGCACAAGGACTGAGGCTCTCTCGAACATAGCCTTTCTCCAGGAGCTCCTTGACTTGCTTCTCAAGCTCCTTGGACTCCTCTAGACTCATCCGGTAGGCTGGTCGGTTGGGCAGGGCTGCTCCGGGCAAGAGGTCGATCTGGTGCTCTATGCCTCGTAGGCGAGGTAAGCCTGCTGGTATCTCTTCCCGGAACACAACCTGGAACTTGTTGAGGAGAGCTGCTACTTCAGGAGGTAACTCTACCTGTTCTTTCTCTACATTCAACACTTCTTTGAAAACCATTAGTAGCATTAGATCCTTCAAGGTTAAAGCTCTCCAGACATGACTTGGTTGAATAAGAAAATTAAATTTAATGAGCTTCTTTTCCTTACTCATTTGCTGTTGAAGCTCATGTACCTGGGCAGGTGTGAGAGGGGCTAGGCTGACCTTTCTTTTGTCGTGCACAAACGTGTAGAGATTTGTTCGGCCATCATGCCTGGTCTCTTTGTCAAACTGCCATGGCCTTCCTAGCAGAAGATGGCCAGCTTGCATGGGCACCACGTCGCACACGACTTGGTCTTGGTACTTGCCCACACTGATTGGCACAATTACTTGGTCATGGATCTTGAGCTCCACTTTGTCATCGAGTCATCTTAGTCTATATGGTCGAGGATGCCTTGTCTTCTCTAGACCTAGCTTATCAACCATGTATGCACTAGCAACGTTAGTGCAAGAACCACCATCTATGATGAGGTTACATACCTTGCCCTTGATGGTGCAATGGCTGTGGAAGATGTTCTCCCTTTGGATGGTCTCTGCAGGATACACCATTGCACTAAGGATGCGTCTAGTGACCAGCACTTCCCCCACATCAGGGTACTCAATGTCACCATATTCTCCCACTACAAGAAAACAGCGTATTTCCGACGGCTGTATCCGTCGGAAATATGTCGGTAAAACAGTTTCTCGACTACTTTGCGATGAAAATAGTCCGTCGGGACTATTTCGTCGGAAATGCGCTTCCGTCGGGAAGGTATCGATAATTTCCGACGGATTAGCGATTAACCGTGCCATCGGAGAATTCCGACGGATGTTCGATGACATCCTTCCGTCGGTATTAACCGACGGATCTGCGATGGTCCGGATACATCGGAAAATGCCGACGAATTTTCGAGGGCATTTTCCGACGGCTTGTGCCGTTGGAAATTTTGTCCGATGATATTTTCCGACGGTTTATAACCGTCGGGATGTAGCAACACATTTCCGACGGCCAGTTCCGTCGGGAATTTCCGACGACAGTAGCCGTCGGAAACACGAAATAATTGAAAAAATAAAAAAAATTATTTTTTTAATCTTTATATTTTTAAAATATTTAATTAAATAATTAAATATTTTAAAAATATAAATATTAAAAAAATAATTTCTTAATTTTATTTTAATATTTAAATTAATATTATTAAAAATAATCATACAATTAATAGAAATAATATTATAAATATTAATATTATTAAACATTTATTTTAAATTACAAATTACAAAGGAGGAGCAGGAGGAGAAGGAGGAGAAAAAAAGTCATCAGGCAATTTATTTTTTATCATTTCTACAAAGTTTTTGAGATTATTCATCTCTATTTTCATGGACGCCATTTCTTCTTTTAACTGTTCATTTTCCTCGTTTCTAACTACAGATGTTGCGCCACCAGTATCTGCAACTCTCCCGAGTCCTGGATGACGACCCTTTGAAAATGGTACTTCCTATAAAAATAAGAAATATTATTAAAAAATTTAATAAAAATTATTATAATATTAATTATATATTTTTTTTAAAAAAAACTTACATCAAGAACGAGACGGTTAATCTCAGAACGCGGCAATTCAGCAACCGAAGATGAAGAACCAACTTAAGATTGCTGGGTTAGAATATCACTTTTTTTCTTTTTTACTTTTTCGATGATCTCACTAACGAGACCATCTTGGATACGACCAGTCTTTTTGTTTGTGTGGACGGCCTCGAGAAGTTGCAAGTGATCTGGAGGCGCTCCAATTTCTTGTGCCTAAAAATAAAAAAATTCTAAATTAATAATTTAAAAACTTTTAAATAATAATAAATAATTAATATAATAATTAATTTACCAATTGATCGGCTCGTCTGAGAAAACTAGTCAATCCGGCATTGTGAATATAAATGCCTTTGCCTCCTCGGTCGCTCTTCTGGTTTCCCGAATTAGTTTTCGAGATAACCTCAGCGGTGGAAGATTCCCAATAACGAATAAAGTCGTTCCAAACCGACTCATTCAACCTTCTTGGTTTATCTTTTCCCTTTTTCCATTTTTCCATTTTTGTTTCCATTCGTTCATATGGCGGGAAAATTGTATTGCAGCCTCTTTTTCGAAAGCGTCTTCCACCAATTTTGTGTTCATGGGATCCCATGTAAATTCTTGCTGCGAAATTTTAATATATATTACTAAAAAATTATTATTAAAAAATATTTAAAATAATTATATATTTAAAATTTAAATAACGTACCGCAAACGTCCTGAACCAAATCTGACGTTCTTCGTACGGAATATCTCGAAATTTGGTATATGATTTATTGAACCTAAGTTACCAATTGTGCTTTGTTGCATAGGCTCTTGTTCGGTAATACCACATACCATTCCTCTAGGATGTATTGAGGTCACTATAATCCAAGGATCTTGCTTGTTTCTCACACGAGGATATCTAATGTAACAAACCTGGTCCGCTTGTGATGCAAGTATAAAAGGATCATATTTTCGATGTCGCTTACGAGAGTGGACAGATGTAACACCGAATTCGTCTTCACGTTGACCCATGACTGGGTCATACCAGTCACAATAGAACACAATACACCTCAAATCAATCATTCCTGGATAGTGAACTTCTAATATTTCACGAAGAATACCATTGTATACAATTTCTCCCGATTGAGATGATACACCATAATTACAAGTTGTTTGTGAGTTTCCTTCGCGATGACTTTTAAAAGCATAACCACGAGTGCAGTACATTGGATAAGATTTTGCACTAAATGTAGGACCACTCACCAACTCAACTAACCACGTGGGAAACGTTATGCCCCTAGAAGGACATGTAGTAACCTACAAAATAATAGAATATATTAAATTATAAATATATATATATAGATATATAGTAAACTATTATTGAAAATTATGTAATTAATTGTGGTAACACTAACAGAAAAATGCAACCATTTTGCAAATTCGCTTTTTTTAAGTTCGGCCAACTCATTCTCGCTGTAATATGAATAATGAACACGTATTTGTTCCATGTATATCCTGTTAATTATAAAAAAAAATAAGTTAACAATAAATTATAATAATAACTAAAAACAAAATTAAATTGAATGTACCTTTCATATTCCAAAACGTCATCGCAATTTGTCAAAATATACAAATGCAAGTGATTGTGTTCCTCCTCTGATAGGCGTCGCATCTTCCCTTTTCCACTTAAACATCCAATTTGTGCAAATATTTCTAGCACATACTGGTTTTTCTCCTCCATCATCATGTCGTGAAGGCCGTCTATTTTTTGTTTGCACTTGCGATGGAAAATAGTAGCTAGCAAAGTTAGATGTTTCTTCATTAATACTTTGTGCGACGATTGAACCTTCAACCCTGGCAAGATTTTTAACTTTTTTCTTTAGGTGGAACATATATCTCTCAAAAGGATACATCCATCTGTACTGAACAGGTCCTCCAAGGGCTGCTTCTCTAGGGAGGTGAATAGGAAGATGCTCCATAACATCAAAAAATGCTGGTGGAAATATTTTCTCCAGGTTACAAATGAGAACCGGTATTTTTCCCTCCAAATTTCGGATATCGTCTACAGTAAGTGATCTTGTACATAAATCTCGGAAAAAAGCACCAATCCCTAAATAAAAAATATATTTTAATATCATATAATATATGAAAATATTATTATATATATATAATAATGTAAATTTAACGTCGTACCTGCAATTGCTCCGTGGACGTTTTTAGGCAGTAGATCGCTAAAGGCAAATGGGAATAATCTTTGCATGACAACATGACAATCATGACTTTTCATCCCTGAAAATTTACCTTCAATAGTATCGACACAATTACGAAGATTAGATGCATATCCATCTGGAAATTTGACACTATGCTTAATCGAGTCAAAGAATTCATCTTTTGCATGCGCATCTAACCGGAATGCGGGAGACAATGATTTTCCATTTGACATTACATGTAGTTCCTTCCGGGAACAAATATCTGGCAAATCCAATCTAGCTTTCAGATTATCTTTTGTTTTTCCTTGCACATTTAGAACGGTATTCATTATGTTGTCGAAAAAATTCTTCTCAATGTGCATAACATCTAGATTATGGCGCAACAAATGGTCCTTCCAATATGGTAAATCCCAAAAAATACTCTTCTTGTGCCAATTATGGTATTCGCCACAACCATCAACAGGGTAATGTCCGTTACCTCCACAAGAAGTCGTTCTCTCAGCACCAAAATCTCTAAGTTGAGTCAACATATAATTCCCGTCAAAAATAGGAGGTGGAGCATCAAATTTTTTTTTGTTTTTCCTAAACAATGTCGTGCTCCGGCGATATGGATGATCTTGTGGTAGAAATCGACGATGACAATCGAACCAACTAGTCTTTCGTCCGTGTTTCAGTTGGAACGCATCAGTATTATCTTGACAATATGGGCATGCTAATCTTCCATGCGTCGACCATCCTGATAACATACCATATGCTGGAAAATCACTTATGGTCCACATAAGTACAGCTCGCATCAAGAAGTTCTGTTGGTTGGAAACATCGAATGCTTCGACACCATTTTCCCATAATATTTTTAACTCATGAATTAGTGGCTGCAAGAAAATATCAAGCGATCGCTTAGGATGCTCTGGGCCAGGGACGAGAATTGTTAGAAATAAAAACTCTCGTTTCATGCACAAAGAAGGAGGCAAATTATAAGGTGTAACGATAACTGGCCACAACGAGTATTGCCTCCCATGCTTCCCAAAAGGATTGAATCCATCTGTAGATAACCCGAGGTATACGTTTCTAGGCTCATATGCAAAACTAGGATAAACATGTTGAAAATGTTTCCATGCTTCTGCATCCGAGGGATGCACAATTTCTCCATTCGAATTATGTTCTGCATGCCATCTCATAGGTTTTGCCGTGTGTTGAGATTGATATAACCTCTTTAACCTCTCTGTTAATGGCAAATACCACATCCGTTTATGCGGAATAGGAACTCTACCGCTTGTCTCTTGAAATCGAGGTTTGTGACAAAATCGACACTTCATGCGGTTTTCATCATTTCTCCAATAGATCATGCAATTGTCAATACATACATCGATCATCTGATATGGCAATCCAAGACCAGATACAAGTTTTTGAACCTCGTAATATGAAGCAGGTGAAATATTATCTTTAGGTAATATATCTCTAACAAAATCAGATATCGCATTCACACAATCTTCAGGCAAGTTGAAATCCGTCTTTATCGTCATCAACCTGCTTGCAGCAGATATAGGCGATAATCCATCTCTACATCCTTTATACAAAGGCTGCTTGGATGCATCTAACATATCAAAAACTTTCCGGGCTTCCATATTAGGTTCCTCTATTCTGCTAATATCTTCGATGTACGATTCTCTTTGTTCACGAAATGCATCATTCACCATCTGAACAGTACCTCCGTTTATATCAACTTCTGATGTCGGTTCCTCTACCCTAACATTAGTATTATCTATCCTTTTTGAAATACTACCATAATATTGCATCGTTGCATCAGTTTCTCCATGTGAATACCAAATTTTGTAACCCGGCATAAATCCATTCCTATACAAATGATTACGTACTTCTCTAACAGAGATTAATCTATGATTTCGACATTTAATACACGGACAATACATTTTACCGTATTCCGATGTCATGCTATTCTTTGATGCAAATGTCATGAACTCTTCAACACCTTGCGCAAATTCATCAGTCAATTCCCCCGTGGTTGAATCATATCGAGGTTTATCCATCCACGATCGAAAATACTCAAAAGAACCCGAAGAACACATTTTTTTAAAAAATTTGGTTCTGTTAAAATTTTGAAAGATCATAGCTTATTTATACTGAAAAATAGATATTATCACGATTTTTTAAGAGATTATTAAGAATTATTAACAGATAATTACGAACTGTAAAAAGATTATTCTTCAGAATATTCTCTATTTCCGACGGAATTCCGACGGTTACCGACCACAACCAGATATTCACGTATTTCGAATAAATCTTATCAAAATAAACCGACGGTTTTCCGACGGATGTCCGACCATCGACGGATAAACACACAATTTTAACAAGGTACGTATATTTCCGACGGATTTCCGATTGTATCCGACAATGGTCGGATAGTTCCGATGGATTTCTGACGCCCTCTGCCGATGGATTCCCGACGGGCTATAAAATACATAATCCGTCACGAACTCGTCGGAATATTACCGACGTATCTGAAGCCATCGGTAATATTCCGACGATTTCAAGAGGATATCCCGACGATTAGGATATCGTCGGAAACGCAACGGGTTACCGTCAGTTTTCACCATCGATTTACCGACGATCTCGACGGCGTCGGAAATTCCTGACGGACCTCCGACGGTTTCAATTCCCTTGGTTATTTGTCGCTTATCCGTCGTAATGTCGTCGGAAAAGGCCGACGGTTTTTGTCCGTCGGAAATGCCGTCGGAAATGTTAATGTTTTCTTGTAGTGTCCTTCTGGTTCATAGTCCTCTTCATCTTGGGACTCATACTCTCCAGCCTCCGTAATCAGGATGACCCGGTTGTTTGGGCACTCCCTTGAGATGTGTCCACGACCCCTACACTTGAAACAAGTGATGTCACGTGATCTTCGAGGGTTAGAAAACTTACTAGGCTCTCTCTGGTCATGGGTTGGTTCAGGAGGCTTGCTCTTGAACCTTGACTCGATCTCTATGCTCTTGCCTTTGTCTACGGGCTTGGGAATGTTGCTTGGTGCCCAAGGCGTCTTAGGCTTGCTGTGGATGTCTTGGCTCTTACGTTTGATGTGCTGCTCAGCCTGGACAGATAGGTGGAACAAGTCTTTGAAGTCATTGTAGATTTGCCTTTTCACCTTGCGGCTGATTCTTTCTTGGAGTCCATCCAAGAATTGTGCCATCAACACTTCTTCATCATCATTGAGCTCCAGCCTGTTCCTTCATAGTACTCCTCTACTGATCTAGTACCCTGCTTAAGAGTACGAAAATGATGTTGCAAGTCTCTATGAAAGTAAGGTGGAACAAACCTTTGTCGCATGAGGTCTTTCATGTCGACCCATGAGTCTACGGGCCTCATTCTTTTCCTCCTTCGGTCAGATACCCCACGATCCCACCAGATAAGGGCATTTTCTGTGAGTTGTGCTACTGCCATTGAGACTCTCCTAGACCCTGGTTGGTTGTAATGATCGAAGATATGATCCATTCTTCTCTCCCATTCTAGGTAAGCCTCGGGGTCTGCTTTTCCTTCAAAACTTGGAGGAGTTAGCTTAACATCAGGATGAGTTACCCGGTTGTAGGCGTGTTCATCTCCATCGTCATGATGTCTAAGAGGCATCCTTGGTCTCTGGTGAAAACCATTTGGCTCGAAGCCATCATCTTCTGCCTCTGGTTGCCGTGGAGGTCCACTCGGCCTATGGTGATAGTTATGAGGTTGTGTGTCCTCATATCCATCTGGCTGGGGCTCCTCCTGTTCGTGCCGTGTAGGTCCTCTCGGTATGAACTTAGATGTTATTTTTTTTTTATTTTCTTGAATGAAACTTAAACTAATGCAAGAACAAGAAACAAAACAAGTTAAAGGATAGAAACAACCTGGTTTAGGAGCTTTAAGCTCTGATACCAAAATTATACAAGCCTCGATTCAAGGCTTATATGTGCGTGGGCTGTTTGGAGAAGGTTAGGTGAGAAACTCGACCATATAGTTCTTGGATAGGGTTTTCTTGGATTGGTATTCAATGGAAAGGTGAAGTTAACCACACGAGGGGTGATGAACCTCGTGATAAATCACAAACTTAGAGCTAAGAGGGCTTGTCTCAACTAGGTTCTAAGCGCACAAGAATCTTAGAGAGAAAACTTGTTGGAAGAAAGTTCTATCTTTATTAATATCAAAAAGGTTGTCAAACTACAATGCTGGAAGGAGCCTTATTAATATGCTCGACAGCTTGACCTTCTAGGGTCGACTCAAAGAAAGAAAAGGAAAGATTACAAAAGTGCACAAATGGAAAATGTACAAAAGTGCATAACCGAAAAAGGACCTATTCCTACAATGTCTTTGACTCAAAAATGTAAATATTCTAGATCCTACCCTGCATAACAGAAAGAGGCAAATATTCGAATTGAAAACTTACCTTACATACCTCACGGCCAAGAAATGGAAGGTGGTCGTCCTTGTGGCATGCACGCGCCTTGCTCCTAGTCTTCGAGTTGGAGTAGGGTTAGGAATCTTTAGGCTCTGACCTCTCTTGCCACTAAATCCCAAGTCTCTGAAGTCCCTTGCATTGTTGAGAAGCCTTTGGACTCTTCTTTGCACTTCTGGCCCATTGTCCTTAGTTGATCTTCCTCTAGGAGATTGTCGACCCATAAGCTGAACTTGTGGAAGAGTGCTCTTGATCTGCTCCTTGTCATTGCTCCTGGTGGCACTACTTGTGTAGAGACTTCCTCTAGACACATGTCCTGAAGCTGGTAGCTTATCTGGTCCAAGTCTCCTTGTGTAGAAGTTGAAATGCTCGTGTACTCGGCTGGATCGGCTGTACCAGCTGGACTGTGCGAGGTACTGGCCGGAATGCCTTCTGGACTGGCCAAGTTGATCCCGGAGTCGGCGGCATCATCAAGGGGGCCGGCTGTGTCATCCACGTCGCCACCAATTGTGCCGGAAGCTTGGGCCTCTCCGCCGGCAATGCTGATCAGCCCGGTCCTATTGGTCGAGGGTCCGGCGGTACTGCTTGGGCCGGCAGATGTGCCAAATGGCCTGGCTGTCTTGGGCAAGCTTCCTGGTCGGCCAGTCTGGTCTCCTGGCCGGAAAAACGATGTTATGTCCTCATCAGACGCCCACGTTAATCTAGCTTAATTTGCAATATTGTGACAGCATGTGAGATTGAGAGAGCTACGAAAAGACCTCCAAGTAATCCAATGTATCCAAAACTGTGTGATGCCATGGATTATGCTTCATTTATAAGCCTTTACCCAAGGAGCCCACGTTAAACTAGCTCAATATATTATATTGTGATAAAATTTAAGATCGAAGTAACTTGGACAAAGCCTCCAAGTAACTAGCTGATAACCTTGGCATGTCCGCTAAATCATACGTAACATTTGATTTAGAGCTCAAGATGACATGAATTGAGCGCCCACGTTAATCTATCTCAATTTTCAATATTGTGACAACATTTGAGACAGAAAGAGCTACGACAAAACCTCCAATTAATCCAATCTATTGAGCACTAATGATCGAGATGCCGTGCATTGTAATCCTTTGCTCATTGAGCACTAATGATCAGTTTAGAATGATCATTTTAGCTTGCTGATCAGCTTGACATATCCGCATTTTAAATTGTTCGTAACATTTGATTTAGAGCTCAAAATGACATGATTCGAACGCCTACGTTAATCTAGCTCAATTTTAAATATTGTGAAAAAATTTGAGACTGAAAGTGCTATGACAAAGCCCTCAAAGTAGTGCAATGTATCCCAAACTGCTTGATGCCATGAATTATGCTTCATTTATTACCCTATACTCAAGGAGCACCAGTGATCAGTTTAGAATGATCATTTTAACTGGCCGATGAACTTGACATATCCGCACTAAATGTTCCGTAACTTTTGATTTAGAGTTCAGAATGACACGAATCCAACGCCAAATTAATCTAGCTCAATATTCTATATTGTGACAAAATTCAAGACCAAAATATCTATGACAAAATCACCAAGTAGTCTAATATATCATAAACTGCGTGATGCCATGCTTTGTGCTTCATTTGTAAACCTTTGCTCAATAAGCACCAATGATAAGTTTAGAATGATCATTTTAACTAGCTGATCAACTTGAAATGTCCACACTAAATGACATGAATCCAACTCCTAAGTTAATCTAGCTAAAGTTTCAATATTTTGACCACATGTGAGTCTGAAAGCGCTACGAAGAAGCCTCCAAGTAATCAAATTTACCCAAAAATGTGTGATGTGATGGATTATGTTTCATTTCTAAGCCTTTACTCAAGGATCGCCAATGATCAGTTAAGAATGATCATTTTAACTAGTCCAACTTGACATGTCCGCACTAAATCATCCGTAACTTATGATTTAGAGTTCATAATGACACGAATCCAAAGCCCACGTTAAGCTAGCTAAATATTTTATATTGTGACAAAATTTAAGACCGAAATAGCTACACTAAAGCCTCCAAGTAATCTAATCTATCTCAAACTACGTGATGCCATGCATTTTCCATAATTTATAAGCCTTTACTCAAGGAGCACAATTGATCAGTTTCACATGTCCTCCCAAATCGTGTGTAACTTTTGATTTAGAGTTCAGAATGACATGAATCCAATGCCCACGTTAAACTCGCTCAATTTTCTATATTGTGACAAAATTTAAGACTGAAATAGCTATGAAAAAGCCTCCAAGTAATCCAATGTATCCAAAACTCTCTGATACCATAACTTATGTTTCATTATAAGCCTTTACTCAAGGAGCACCAGTGCTCAGTTAAGAATGATCATTTTAATTGGCCGATAAACATGACATGTACGCACTAAATTGTCCATAACTTTTGATTCAGAGTTTAGAATGACACGAATCAAACGCCCACGTTAAATGTGCTCAATTTTCTATATTATGACAAAATTTGAGACTGAAATAGCTACAACAAAGCCTTCAATTAATCCAATATATCCTAAACTGTGTGCTGCCATGCATTATGCTTCATTTATAAGCCTTTTACTCAAGGAGCACGAATGATCAATGTAGAATGATCAGTTTGACTGCCATATCAACTTTACATGTCTGCACTAAATCATCCGTAACTTTTGATTAAGAGTTTAGAATGACACGAATCCAACTCCCACGATAAGCTACCGCAATTTTCTATATTGTTAAAAACTTTAAGACTGAAGTACCTACGACAAAGCCTCCAAGTAATCCAATCTATCCCAAACTGCGTGATGCCACGGATTCTGCTTCATTTGTAAATCTTTGCTCGATGAGCACAAATGATTAGTTTAGAATTATCATTCTAACTAGCTGATCAACTTGAAATGTCCGAATTAAATCGTCTTTAACATTTCATTTTGAGCTCAAAATGATACGAATCCAATGCACACGTTAACCTAGGTATTTTTTCTATATTGTGGAAAATTTAAGACAAAAATAACTACAACAAACCCTCCAAATACTCCAATCTATCCCAAACTGCGTGATGTCATGCATTATGCTTCATTTGTAAACCTTTGCTCAATGAGCACCAATGCTCAGTTTAGAATTATCATTTTAACTAGCTGATCAACTTGAGATGTCCACACTAAATCATCTTTAACATTTGACTTAGAGCTTAAAATGACATGAATCCAACGACAACGTTAATCTAGCAAAATTTCCAATATTGTCACAACATTTGAGACTGAAAGAGGGACGACAAAGCCTCCAAGTACCCCAATGTTTCCCGAACTGTATCATGCCATGCATTATGCTTCGTTGATAAGCATTTACTCAAGGAGCACCAATGATCAATTTAGAAAGATTATTTTAACTGGCCGATCAACTTGACATGTCCCTAGTAAATCGTTCATAACTTTTGATTTAAAGTTCAAAATGACATAAATCTAACGCCCACGTTAAGCTAGCTCAATTTTCTATATTTTGAGTAAATTTAAGACTGAAATAGCTACGAGAAAGCCTCCAAGTAATACAATCTATCCCAAACTGCATGATGCCTTGCATTATGCTTCATTTGTAAACCTTTGGTCAATGAGAACCAGTGAAAAGTTTAGAATGATCATTTTAACTATCTGTTGAACTTGATATGTCCGTAATAAATTGTCTTGAACATTTGATTTAGAGCTCCAAATGACATGAATCCAACACCCACGTTAATCTAGCTCAATTTTCAATATTGTGACAACATTTGAGACTGAAAGCACTACAACAAAGTGATGTGAGCACGGTCAGCAAGCAACCACAGCCTAAGGAGCAGCTTGAACCAGAGGAGGAAGAAGCTACTAAAGATGCTAAGGGGCAGCTAGAATCCGTGGATATTGGAGATGAAAGCCTACAAATCTTTAATGGCCCCATTACCCGATCCAGGCAAGCCAAACTTTAGACATCACTACAGCACCTTCTCAACACCATTCAGGCCAGTTTAGTGTGTGTTAATCCAACCACATTGGTTGTGATTCAGGCAACCTAAACCTCACCAAGAGAGGTGCCTTGGATTGTAATCTTTTCCCTATTATTAGTTTTGTCCCAATGGATTTTCTAAGATAGGTTTTTAATGACGCAAGACGAAGGTACTTTACCACAGCCTATTGGTGAATCAAGGCCCATTCTATCTCAGCATCCACGAAATAAGAGAGGAAGAATCAAGTCAAAACATTATTTACTTTTTAGTATTTGTCTTAGTTGTCTTGGTAATTCCCTAAGTATTTCCTTTAATGTTTCGGCAGAATTTTAGGAATCATCTTCAACTTCCTAGACTACTATAAGTGCTCTCTTGTATCCTTCTTTCTGAATCATCAAACATTTTAATAGCAAACCTCCTTAAACTCGTTTGATCATCCTCTTGAATATGGAATTTTAGAACCTTTTTTCATTCCTCTTAAGAGCCGAAAGTCTAAGGGATCTTCATCAGCCTTGGAAGTTTCAATTTGACTCACCCCTTGCCCAACGTGCCTGGTCTTTGTCTTTAACACAGAGCAAGCAGATAGTCCAAGGATTTTCCACCATCCATAAGAAGTGTCATCCATTTCCCCTTGTTCTCGGATCCATCCCCTTAAGATATCAGACATCCGCAAGTTACACCATCATTTCACCCATTCTGCAATTTCAATCCATTCATCCACTCTTCTACAACCATTTAGAGTTTATCAGGGGCTTGATCCACATCATGATCACATCAAGTGGTATCAGAGCGCACTCCAAAGTAGGTTGTATCTCTACAAACCCGTTTGGACCCTTTCATATTCTTGCAAAAACGTTTTCTAACCTTTCCCCTTCTTTTTCCGATTTGTTTTAAAAAAATTTTGGGTTTGTTTCTTGTTTAAACTTGATATTAGATCTTTGAAGAATCTGTAAATTAACTTGGAAATATTTTAGAACCGATTTCTAAAGGACAAAACTTGTGAAATACCCAATCTACACCGCGGCTCTCAACAATGTTAAAAGAGTTCGGTTTACTACCTTTGTTTGACCATCGATCTGTGGGTGGCATGTAGTTAAGATGAGCATCTTAGTTTCCAAATTTTTCCATAAGGTCTTCCAGAAATGGCTTAGAAATTTGTTGTCATGATCTGAAACGATTGTTTTGGAACTCCATGTAGGCCCACTACTTCTTATAAAAAAGATCAGCTATTTGTGTAGCATCATTAGTCCTGTTACATGGTATAAATGAACCATCTTTGAGAACATGTCTACAACTACAAAGATAGAATCCTTGTGGTTGATCTTCGGCAGACTTAAGACAAAGTCCATAGAGATATCTACCCAATGTAGGTTAGGAATGGGCAAAGGCATATAAAAACCATAGGGGTGTGACCTAGATTTTGCTTTCAAGCAAGTAATCCACTTAGCGCAGAATCTTTCAACATCTCGTTTTAGATGTGACCAGTAGAAATGTTCCATAAGTACACTAGATGTCTTATCTTGGCTAAAATGTCCCATGAGTCCTCCTCCATGAGCTTCTCCAATCAATAAGTCTCTCATTGATCCCTGAGGAAAACAAAGACATTTTTCCTTAAGAAAAAATCCATCTTGTTGATAAAATATACCAGATGCAACCTTATTGGTCTCCTTAAACATTTCTTGAAAATCTGGATCAGTCTTATACATTGCCTTGATGTGATCAAATCCCATAATCTTAGCTTCCATTGTGGTGATGAGAGCATGTCTCCTTGATAAAGCATCAGCCCCAACGTTATCTTTACCGTTCTTATATTTGATCACATAGGGAAAAGTTTCCACAAACTCAAGCCCCTTTGCATGCCTTTTGTTAAGCTTAGTTTATTCTCTTAAGTGCTTGAGTGTCTCATGATCTGTATGAATAACAAACTCCTTTGACAGTAGGTAATGTTGCCATGTTTCAAGAGACCTTACCAAAACATAGAGCTCTTTATCATATGTGGGATAGTTAAGTGAAGCTCAACTAAGTTTCTCAATGAAGTAAGCCATTGGTTTTCCTCCTTGCATAAGGGCAGCTCCTATACCTGTTCCAGAAGCATCATATTCAATTTCAAAGGCTTTATCAAAGTTAGGAAGTACCAAAACAGGTGCATGTGTGAGGCTATCTTTCAGCTTGTTGAATGCCTTCACTTGTGGTGGTCCCCATTTGAATTCCACATTCTTCTTAATTACTGAAGTGAGGGGTGTAGCAATAGTACTAAAGTCCTTGAAAAATCTTCTATAGAAACTAGTCAATCCATGGAAACTCCGCACATGTCCAATTGTTGTTGGGGTTGGCCAATCTTGAATTGCTTTGATCTTTTCTCCATCAAACTTTAAGCCTTGAACAAATCCTAGGAGTACAACTTGATCAGTGCAGAAAGTACATTTCTTAAGCTTAGCATAAAGAATTTCAGCCTTAAGCGTTTCAAGTACCTTCTCAAGATGTCGTAAGTGATCTTCAAGATTAGAGCTATAGATTAGAAAGTCATCAAAATAAACCACTACATAATTACAGATAAATGTTATTCTGACGTGGTTCATGAGTCACATGAATGTACTTGGAGCTTTTGTGAGTCCAAATGGCATGACTAGCCATTAATACAACCCTTGTTTGGTTTTAAACGCTGTCTTCCATTCAACACCTTCTTTCATTCTCACCTGATGATATCCACTTCTTAGATCAATTTTTTAGAAGATAGTTGCTCCATTGAGTTCATCTAGCATGTTTATCAAATCTTTGAATTGGATGTCGGTATTTGACAGTGATATTGTTGATTGCTCTACAATCAACACACATTTTCCAAGTTCCATCTTTCTTAGGCACTAAAAGAACAGGATCAACACATGGGATTAGACTTTCTCAGATATAGCCCTTAGACATTAAGTCTTTTATAAGAACAATTTTCAGAAACTCTTGTATTGATTCAACAATCCTAGTACAAGTCCTATGAAACGTAAGTTCCTCCTCTCTTTTTAGCAAAATGATCAACGATGCCAACACTCTTTCTCTCTCCTTCCTTATATACTCCTGCTCAGCGAATCTTCTCAAATCTTCCCTCCTTGTAATTCCTTTTCCCTAACTGGCTGCTCACGTGGCTCCACACTCGACCATGGTTCACCATTCTGACCCTGGTTACTTCCTCCTCTAACTGTGGGCTCCTTTGGGTTGGCATCACAGCCCATCTCCTTCTCCATTTGCTTCTCTTGGCCAATTGTGGTCTCCTTTCTTGGTCTTCTTCGATATTGGTAAATTATAGGAGGATGACAATCCTCATATCTAACAGTCTTGTACTTGTCTTTCCAGCTCCTTTGTTTCTTCTGGATTCACTCTATAGGCAGCTCGGTTTGACAAAGCTGCTCTAGGAACAAGATCAATTTGATGCTTAATTCCTCTTATAGGTGGCAATCCTGGTGGTATCTCTTCTTGAAAAACATCAGTGAATTTGTCAAGAAGCTCTAGAACAGCAGTAGGGAGTACCTCCTTTTCTTGTCCTGAAAACTGTTTCCCCTTTAGACATAGTTCGTTGCATCTCATGCACTTCCTGCGGAGTTAAAGGTGCTATGCTATGTTTCTTGTTATTGTGCATGAAGGTATAGTGATTGGTGCGTCTGTTTTGTGATGCTTTTTGTCAAATTGCCATGGACGACTTACAAGTAGATTTCCAGGCACCACATCACACTGAACTTGATCTGCATACTTGCCTATGCTGAATGGTATGGTGAATTGTTCTGCGATATTTAGCTCAGTTGCAGCGTTTAGCCATTTCAGCTTGTATGGTCGAAGATGCTTTTTCTTTTGTTACCCTAGCTTATCAACCAAATACTTGCTGGCTACATTAGTACACGAGCCACCATCTATGATCAAGCTACATATCTTAGAGTATATTGTTCACCGAGAATGGAAAATATTTTCTCTTTGTATAGTTTCTGGTTGAAAAAGAACACTGAAGGATCTCCTTGTAACTAGAAGGATCTCCTTGTAACTAGAAGATCTCCGGTTTCAGGATAATCCAAAATTTGTGATTAGATCCTAATGTCTTATTGTTATTTTCGCTTTAGTTCTTCCATAATAATGTATTTTCAGCCCTAGAATGCACCTATTGCTGGACTAGTATATAAAGTCCCTTCTCAGCATGTAATCACTTAAGTTTTATAAAATAAAAACCTAGTTTTTCTTGTTTTGAAAGGAGCTGACGCCTCCAGTCTTCTTGTGTGAGAAACCTTGAAACTTGTGTGCACTAGACATACCACATATCTTCCATAATCTATATGGTGTCTTTCGAATTAACTCTCAACTCAATCATCACTTCGATCCTCCATAAAGGGCTCTACACCCAATTGAAGGGTCACCATCAATCTGTCAATCAACCCATCACTACTGAGCCTCTAGAAAGTGTTGTACAGCCAGCTATAGCCTCTCCAGCAGTCCTCTTACTCGAACAAGCCCTATTGTTACTTCATCATCCGGTATTAGAGCCTAATCGCTCCTATTTAGGTTTAGCTACTCCCATTTTCGTTTCATTCTGTCATTTCCTTGTTAACTTGCTGTCAAACTGCATCTCTTCATAAAACCCATAAAAATCGAACCCCAATCTATTGTTTTTGTGTGTTAAAAGCTAGTAACATCATTAGTTGTTGATAGCCTATGCTATTGCAACTACATTTGTCCATTTTCAGTTGTTTTGATTGTGTCTGTTCGAATTCCTTGCTGCTGCAAATAGATCTATCAATTTTAGTTGTTTTTGCCTGTGTCTATTTGACTTTCTTTGCTGCTGCAACTAGATTTGTCGATTTTCAGTTGTTTTGATTTTTTCTATTCGACTTCCTTTGCTGCTGCAACTAGAAATGTCATTTTTAAGTTGTTTTTGATTATGTGTATTCGATTTCTTTTGCACTTGATCTGTTTGTTTAGTGTTAGACCGATTGTGTTACTATGGGAGAACCAGTAGATGTGAATGTTGCTCTGATGCTTGCTGCTATTCAGATTCAACTTCAGAGCCTAGGAGATCACATGACAAGAATAGAACAATCACCATCAATTCGCAGAAATTCTATCAGAAATGTGAATGGCCATTGTGTGAATCACAAGAGGATGAAATAAACGACTTAGAAGATGATCTTCCACCAGAACCTGATCATAAGCATAGACCAAGAAGACATTCTCAACGTGACAGAGATAGAGTAGAAGAATCTTGGCATGGAAACAAAGACGTAAAGCTCACGGCATTAACCTTTGCTGGAAAGGTTAATCCAGATGCCTACCTTAATCGGGAAAGGTGTATGGAATACATATTTGAGTATTACAACTACTCAGATTAGAGAAAGTGTCTATAGCAGCTGCTTAACTCACTGAAAGCGCTCTAGCTTGGTGGGACAGAGATGTGTCTTAAAGAAGAAGACATAGACATGGTCAGATCACTACTCGGGAAGACATGAGGTTCCAACTAAGGAGGAGATATGTCCCTGCTACAGAGAGTTACAAAAGAAATTTAGAAAACTAACTCAAGGTTCTAAATCTGTTGAAGAATACTTTGATGAGTTTGAAATGCTTAGTAATAGGTTGGAGACCAAAGATTCAGATAAAACTTTGATGGCTCAACTCGTAGATGGTCTGCAAGATTGAACTGCTAGAAGAGTAGAGAGACAAACCTATCATGATCTGGACGAGTTGCTGCATCTTGCGGCTCAGGCCGAGCAGCACATAAAAGGAAGACTATCTCAGCAAATCGTAGCAAGTCTACCTGGAATCTACAAATTCAAAAGGGTCTGGACAAAGGAAAGGCCATCAACATAGAATCTATAATCAAGAAATCCATAGCTGAAACGTCTAAATATAACAAACCAGAGCAAGGTAAAACTCCAACTCAAAGATCTCGTGAAATACACTATTTAAATGTCAGGGAAAGGACCACTATGCAAGAGAATGCCCAAACCAGAGAGTCATAATCCTTAAATCAAATGGCGAATATGAATCTGAAGATGAAGAGGAGTATGAACCAGAAAACTATGAGGTAAAAGAATGACACAAATCCAATGCCTACGTTAAGTTTGCTCAATTTTCTATATTGTGACAATATTTGAGACTGAAAACGCTATGACATAACATCCAAGCAATCCGATGTATCCCAAACTAAGTGATGCCATGCATTATGCTTCATTTGTAAGAATTTACTTAAGGAGCGCCAATGATCATTTTAGAATTATCATTTTAACTAGCCGATCAACTTGACATGTCCCCACTAAATTGTCCGTAACTTTTGATTTAGAGTTCGGAATGACACGAATCTAACGTACACGTTAAGCTAGCTCAATTTTTTATATCGTGACAACATTTTGAGTGAATGAACTATGTAAAACCCTCCAAGAAATCCAACGTTTCCCAAACTGCGTGATGCCATGCATTATGCTTCATTTCTAAGCCTTGACTTAAGGAGCACCAATGATCAGTTTAGAATGGTCATTTTAACTAGCTGATCAAATTGACATGTCCACACTAAATTCTATTTAGCTATTGATTTAGAGCTCAAAATAACTAGAGTCCAACACCCATGTTAAGCAAGCTCAATTTTCCATATGAGGACATCATTTGAGGCTGTAAGAGCTCGAAAAAAGGCTATAAGTAACCCAATGCCTCTCAAACTGTCTAATGCCATGCATTATGCTTCATTTATAATCATTTACTCAAGGAGCACTAATGATCAGTTTAGAATGATCATTAATTTAACCGGCCGATCAACTTGACATGTCCATACTAAATCGTTTGTAACTTTTGATTTAAAAGTCAAAATGACAAGAAGCAAACGCCCACGTTAAGCTAGTTCAATTTTGAATATTGTGACAACATTTGAGACTAAAAAGATATGAAAAAGCCTCCAAGGAATCCAATGTATCCCAAACTGCGTGATGCCATGCGTAATGCTTCATTTATAAGCCTTTACTCATGCAGCACCAATGATCACTTTAGAATGATCATTTTAATTGGCCGATCAACTTGACATATCCACATTAAATCGTCTGTAACTTATGATTCAGAGATTAGAATGACATGAATCCAACGTCCACGGTAAGCTAGCAGAATTTTCTATATTGTGACAACATTTGAAACTGAAACTGCACAACAAAACCTCCACAAAATCCAATGTATCCCAAACTGCGTGATACCATGCATTATGCTTCATTTATAAGCCTTTACTCAAGAAGAACTAATGATCAGTTTTAAATAATCATTTCAATTGGCCAATGGACTTGACATGTCCGCACTAAATTGTCCGTTAATTTTTAATTAGAGTTCAAATTTACACGAATCCAACACCCACATTAAGTTGGCTCAATTTTCTATATTAGGATAAAATTTAACACAAAAACACGTACGACAAAGCCTCCAAATAATCCAATCTATAGCAAATTGCTTGATCCCATGCATTATGCTTCATTTATAACCCTTTACTCAAGCTGGACCAATGATAAGTTTACAATGATCATTTTAACTAGCCCATCAACTTGACATGTGCGCAATAAATCGTCTTTAATTTTTTATTTAGAGCTCAAAATAACATGACTCCAATGCCCACGTTAAGATAGGTCAATTTTTCATATTGTGATAATATTTGAGACTGAAAGAGCTACAAAAAAGCCTCCTAGTAATCCAATGTAATCCAAACTGTGTGAGTACATGCATTATGCTTCAATTATAATCCTTTACTCAAGGAGAACCAATGATCAGTTTAGAATGATCATTCTACTTGGCCAATCAACTTTACATGTCCGCACTAAATCTTCGGTAACTTTTGATTTAGAGTTTAGAATGAATGAGTCCAACGTCCACGTTAAGCTTACTCAATTTTCCATATTGCGACAACATTTGAGACTGAAAGATCTACGAAAAAGCCTCCAAGTAGTCCAATGTATTCCAAACTGTGTGATGTCATGCCTTATGCTTCATTTATAATCCTTTACTGAAGTAGCACCACTGATCAGTTGACAATGATCATTTTAACTGGACCACAAACTTGACATTTCCACACTAAATCGTCCGTAACTTTTGATTTTGAGCTCAAAATGACATGAGTCAAATGCCCACGTTAATTTAGCTCAATTTTCCATAATGTGAAAAAATTTTAGACTGGAAGAGCATCGAAAAAGCATCCAAGTAATCCAATGTATCCCAAACAGCGTGATGCCATGCATTATTCTTCATTTATAAGCTTTTACTCAGGGAGAACCAATGATCAGTTTAGGATGATCATTTTAACTGGCCGATCAACTAGACATGTCCACGCTAAATTGTCCGTAGTTTTTGGTTTAGAGTTCAGAATGACAAGAATCCAACACACATTAAGCTAGCTCAATTTTCCATATTGTGACAACATTTGAGACTATAAGATCTAAAAGAAAAGCCTCCAAGTAATCAATTGTATCTCAAACTACATGATGTCATGCATTATGCTTTATGTATAAGCATTTACGCAATGAGCAGCAATGATACGTTTAAAATGATCATTTAACTGGCTTATCAACTTGACATGTCCACACTAACTCGTCCGTAACTTTTGATTTAGAGTTCACAATGACACGAATCCAACGCCTACGTTAAACTTGCTCAATTTTCTATATTGTGAGAACTTGTGAGACTGAAACAGCTACGACATAACCTTCAAGCAATCAAATGTATCCCAAACTACGTGATGCTATGCATTATGCTTCATTTATAAGACTTTACTTAAGGAGCACCAATGATCAGCTTAGAATTATCATTTTAATTAGCCGATCAACTTGTCATGTCCCCACCAAATTGTCCGTAACTTTTGATTTGGAGTTCACAATGACAAGAATCCAACTCCCACATTAAGCTAACTCAATTTTCCATATTGTGACAACATTTGAGACTCAATGACCTTTGTTAAACACTCCAAGTAATCCAATGTATTCCAAACTGTGTGATGCCATGCATTATGCTTCATTTATAATCCTTTACTAAAGTAGCACCAGTGATCAGTTGACAATGATCATTTTAACTGGCCCATCAACTTGATATCTCCGCACTAAATTGTCCGTAACTTTTGATTTCGAGCTAAAAATGACATGAGTCCAACGCCCACGTTAAGCTAGCACAATTTTCCATAATGTGACAACATTTCAGACTGGAAGAGCATCGAAAAAGCATCCAAGTAATCCAATGTATACCAAACAGCGTGATGCCATGCATTATTCTTCATTTATAAGCTTTTACTCAGGGAGAACAAATGATCAGTTTAGGATGATCATTTTAACTGGACGATAAACTAGACATGACCACACTAAATCATCCGTAGTTTTTGGTTTATAGTTCAGAATGACAAGAATCCAACACACATTAAGCTATCTCAATTTTCCATATTGTGACAATATTTGAGACTGAAAGAGCTAAAACAAAAGCCTCCAAGTAATCAATTGTATCTCAAACTGCGTGATGTCATGCATTATGCTTTATGTATAAGCCTTTACGCAATGAGCAGCAATGATACGTTTAAAATGATCATTTTAACTGGGCGATCAACTTGACATGTCCGCACTAACTCGACCGTAATTTTTGATTTAGAGTTCACAATGACACGAATCCAACGCCTACGTTAAGCTTGCTCAATTTTCTATATTGTGACAACTTGTGAGACTAAAAAAGCTACGACATAACTTTCAAGCAATCAAATGTATCCCAAACTACTTGATGCTATGCATTATGCTTCATTTATAAGACCATACTTAAGGAGCACCAATGATCAGCTTAGAATTATCATTTTAACTAGCCGATCTACTTGACATGTCCCCGCCAAATTGTCTGTTACTTTTGATTTGGAGTTCAGAATGACAAGAATCCAACACCCACGTTAAGCTAACTCAATTTTCCATATCTTGACAACATTTTGAGTGAAAGAGCTTTGTTAAACCCTCCAAGTAATCCAATGTATCCCAAACTGCGTGATGCCATGCATTATGCTTCATTTCTAAGACTTTAGTTAAGGAGCACCAATGATGAGTTTAGAATGATTATTTTAACTAGCTGATCAACTTGACATGTCTGCCATAAATTCTCTTTAACGTTTGATTTTGAGCTCATAATAACGTGAATCCAACACCCACGTTAAGCAAGCTCAATATTCCATATTATGACATCATTTCAGACTGAAAGAGCTACAAAAAAACCTCTAAGTATTCTTATGCATCTGAAACTTTCTTATGCCATGCATTATGTTTCATTTATAATCCTTTACCCATGGAGCACTAATGATCAGCTTAGAATGATCATTTTAAGCTGCCGATCTACTTGACATGTCCGCACTAAATCTTCTGTAACTTTTGATTTAAAGTTCAAAATAACAAAAAGCAAACGTCCACGTTAAGCTAGTTGAATTTTGAATATTGTGACAACATTTGAAACTAAAACAAAATATATAAAAAGCCTTGGAGGAATCCAATGTATCCCGAACTATGTGATGCCATGTGTTATGATTCATTTATAAGCCTTTACTCATGGAGCACCAATGACCAGTTTAGAATAATCATTTTAATTGTCTGATCAATTGACATTTCCGCACTAAATCGTCCGTAACTTAATATTTATAGTTTAGAATGGCACGAATCCAACGTCCATGTTAAGCTAGCAAATTTTCTATATTGTGACAACATTTGAGACTGAAACTGCAACAACAAAACCATGCATTATGCCTCATTTATAAGCCTTTACTCAAGGAGAACCAATAATCGTTTTAAAATGATCATTTTAATTGGCCAATAGACTTGACATGAGCACAATAAATCGTCTTTATGTTTTGATTTAGGATCAAAATAACATGAGTCCAACACCCACGTTAAGCTAGTTCAATTCTCCATATTGGGATAATATTTGAGACTGAAAGAGCTACGAAAAATCCTCTAAGTAATCCAAGTTATTCCAAACTGTGTGATGCCCATGCATTATGCTTCATTTATAATCCTTTACCCAAGTAGCACTAGTGATCAGTTTACAATGACCATTTTAACTAGACCATGAACTTGACATGTACTCACTAAATTGTCTGTATCTTTTTATTTCAAGCTCAAAATGACATGAGTCCAACAGCCACGTTAAGCTAACTTAATTTTCCATATTGTGACAACATTTGAGAGTGAAAGAGCTATGAAAAAGCCTCCAAGAAATCCAATGTATCCCAAACTGCGTGATGCCATGCATTATTCTTAATTTATAATCCTTTACTCAAGGAGCACCAATGATCAGTTTAGAATGATCATTTTAACTAGCCGATCAACTTGACATGTCCTCACTAAATCTTCTGTAACTTCTGATTTAGAGTTCAGAATGACACGAATCCAACGCCCACGTTAACCTAGCAATAATTTATATATTGTGACAATATTGGAGACAGAAACTGCCATAACAAAGCCACCAAGTAATCCAATGATTAGTTTAGAATGATCATTTTAACTGGCCGATCAACTTGACATGTCCTCACTAAATCTTCCGTAACTTTTGATTTAGAGTTCAAAATGACACGAATCCAACATCCACGTTAAGCTAGCAATAATTTCTATATTGTGACAACATTTGAGATTGTAACTGTCATAACAAAGCCACCAAGTAATCCAATGCATCCCAAACTGCGTTATACCATGTATTATGCTTCATTTACAAGCCTTTACTCAGGGAGAACCAGTGGTCATTTTAGAATAATCATTTTAGTTGGCCAATCGACTTTACATGTCCAGACTAAGATTGTTCGTTACTTTTGATTTAGTGTTCAAAATGACACAAATCCAACACCCACTTTAAGCTAGCTCAATTTTTTATATTGTGAAAAAATTTAAAACTGAAAGAGCTACGAAAAAGCCTCCAAGTAATCCAAGTTATTCCAAACTGTGTGATGCCATGCATTATGCTTCATTTATAATCCTTTACCCAAGTAGCACTAGTGATCAGTTTACAATGACCATTTTAACTAGACCATGAACTTGACATGTACTCACTAAATCGTCTGTATCTTTTTATTTCGAGCTCAAAATGACATGAGTCCAACAGCCACGTTAAGCTAAGTCAATTTTCCATATTGTGACAACATTTGAGACTTAAAGAGCTATGAAAAAGCCTCCAAGAAATCCAATGTATCCCAAACTGCGTGATGCCATGCATTATTCTTAATTTATAATCCTTTACTCAAGGAGCACCAATGATCAGTTTAGAATGATCATTTTAACTAGCCGATCAACTTGACATATCCTCACTATATCTTCTGTAACTTTTGATTTAGAGTTCAGAATGACACGAATCGAACGTCCACGTTAACCTAGCAATAATTTCTATATTGTGACAATATTTGAGACAGAAACTGCCATAACAAAGCCACCAAGTAATCCAATGCATCCCAAACTACGTTATACAATGTATTATGCTTCATTTACAAGCCTTTACTCCAGAAGAACCAGTGGTTATTTTAGAATAATCATTTTAATTGGCCAATTGACTTGGCATGTCCAGACTAAGATTGTTCGTTACTTTTGATTTAGTGTTCAAAATGACACAAATCCAACACCCACTTTAAGCTAGCTCTATTTTTTATATTGTGACAAAATTTAAGACCGAAATAGCCATGAAAAAGCCTCCAAGTAATCCAATCTATCCTAACGTTGTGATGCCATGCATTATGCATCATTTATAAGCCTTTACTCAAGGTGCACCAAGAATCAGTTTAAAATGATCATCTTAACTAACTGATCAACTTGACATATCCGCACTAAATCTTCTTTAGCTTTTAATTTAGAGCTCAAAATATCATGAGTCCATCACCCATGTCAAGCTAGGTCAATTTTCCATATTGTGACATCATTTGAGACTGAGAGAGATACGAAAAAGCCTCCAAGTAATCCAATGTATCCCAAATAGCATGATGTCATGCATTATACTTCATTTATAAGCCTTTATGCAAGGAGCACCAATGATTAGTTTAGAATGATCATTACAACTGGCTGACCAAAATGACATGTGCGCACTAAATCATCTCAAACTTTTCATTTGGAGTTCATAATGACACAAATCCAATGCCCACGTAGAGTTAGCTCAATTTACTATATTGTTACAACATTTGAGACTGAAAGACCTACGACGTAGCCTCTAAGTAAACCAATGTATCCCAAACTGCCTGATACCATGCAATATGCTTCATTAATAAACCTTTACACAAGGAGCCCCAATGATCAGTTTAGAATGATTATTTTAACTGGACGATAAAATTGACATGTCTGCACTAAATTGTCTTTAACATTTGATTTATAGCTCAAAATGACAAGAATCCAATACCCACGTTAATCGAGTTCAATTTTGAATATTGTGAGAAATTTTAAATCTGACTATGACAAAGCTTCCAAGTAATCCAATATATCCCAAACTGCGTGATGCCATGCATTATGCTTCATTTGTAAGCTTTTACTCAAGGAGCACCAATGATCATTTTAGAATGATCATTTTAACTAGCTGATCAACTTGACTTGTCAGCACTTAATTGTCTTTAAATTTTGATTTAGAGTTAATAATGACATGAATGAACCGCCCATGTTAAGCTAGCTCAATTTTCCATATCGTGACAATATTTTGAGTGAAAGAGCTATGTAAAACCCTCAGAGTAATCCAATGTATCCCAAACAGGGTGATCCCATGCATTATACTTCATTTATAAGCGTTTACTTATGGAGCACCTTTGATTAGTTTAGAATGATCATTTTAACTACCTGATCAACTTGACATGTCCGCACTAAATCGTTTTTAGCTTTTGATTTAGAGCTCAAAATAACGTGAGTCCAATGCCGTCCTTAAGCAAGCTCAATTTTCCATATTGTGACAGTATTTGACATTCAAAGAGCTACGAAAAAGCCTCCAAGTAATCCAATGTATCCCAAAGTATGTGATACCATGCATTATGCTTCATTTATAAGCCTTTACTAAAAGAGCACCAATGATTAGTTTAAAATGATCGTTTTGACTGGCAAATAACCTTTACATGTCCACACTAAATTGTCCGTCACTTTTTATTTAGAGTTCACAATGATACGAATCAACCGTCCACGTGAAGCTAGCTCAATTTTTTGTAATGTGACAACATTTGATACTGAAAGAGTTACGACAAAGCCTCCAAATAATCCAATGTATACCAAACTGCGTGATGCCATGCGTTATGCTTCATTTATAAGCTTTTATTCAAGGAGCACCAATGATCAGTTTAGAACGATCATTTTAGCTGCCCATCAACTTGGAATGTCTGCACTAAATCGTCTGTAACTTTTGATTTAAAGTTCAAAATGACAAGAATCCAACACCCATGTTAAACTAGTTTAATTTTGAATATTGTGAAAAAAATTAAATCCGAAATATCTACAGAAAAGCCTCCAGTAATCCAATATATCCCTAACTGCATGATGCCATGCATTATGCTTCATTTATAAGCTTTTACTCAAGGAGCACCAATGGTCAGTTTAGAATGATCATTTTAACTAACTGATCAACTTGACATGTCCGCACTAAATCGTTTTTGACTCTTGATTTAGATCAACACCCACGTTAAGCTAGCTCAATTTTCCATAATGTGATAACATTTGAGACTGAATGAGCTACGAAAAAGCCTCCAAGCAATCCAACGTATCCCAAAAAGAGTGATGCCATGCATTATGCTTAATTTATAAGCCTTTACGGAAGGAGCACCAATGATCAGTTTAGAATGATATTTTTAATTGACCGATCAACTTCAGATGTCCGCACTAAATCGTTAGTAACTTTTGGTTTAAAGATCAAAATGACAAGAATCTAGAAACACGTTAAGTTGATCAGTTACATCATTTGAGACTAAAAGACCTACGACAGCTAAATTTTCCATACTGTGAAAACATTTGAGGCTAAAAGCCTCCAAGAAATCCAATGTATCCCAAACTACGGGATTCCATGCATTTATGCTTCATTTATAATCCTTTACTCAAGAAGCACCAATGATCAGTTAGAATAACCATTTTAATTGGCCGATCAACTTGACATGTCCGCACTAAATTGTCCAAAACATTTGATTAGAGTTCAAAATGACACGAATCCAACACCCACGTTTAGCTAGCACAAGTTTATATACTGTGACAACATGTGAGACTGAAAGAGCTATCACAAAGCCTCCAAATAATCAAATGTATCCCAAACTTCGTGATGACATGCATTATTCTTCATTTATAAGCCTTTACTCATGGAGCACCAATGATCAGTTTTAGAATGATCACTTTAACTAGCCGATCAACGTGACAAGTCCGCACTAAATCATCTATAACTTTTGATTTTGAGTTCAAAATGAAACAAATCCAACGCCGACGTTAAGGTAGCTCAATTTAAATATTGTGACAAAATTTAACTCCGACATAGCTATGGCAAAGCCTCCAAGTAATCCAATCTATCCCAAACTGCTTGATGCCATGCATTATTCTTCATTTATAAGCCTTTACTCAAGGAGCACAAATGATCAGTTTATAATGATCATTTTGACCAACCAATCAACTTGACTTGTCCGCACTAAATTGTCTTTAATTTTTGATTTAGAGCTCCAAATAGCATGAGTCCAACGCCCATGTTCAGCTAGCTGAATTTTCCATAATGTGACAACATTTGAGATTGAAAGAGTTATGAAAAAGCATCCGAGCAATCGAATGTATCCCAAACAGCGTGATGCCATGCATTATGCTTCATTTATAAGCCTTTACGCAAGGAGCACCAATGATCAGTTTAGAATGATCATTTTAACAGGCCGATCAACTTGACATGTCTGCACTAAATCGTCTGTATCTTTTGGTTTAGAGTTCAGAGTGACGAGAATTCAGCAACACGTTAAGCTAACTCAATTTTCCACATCATGGAACATTTGAAAATTAAAGAGCTATGAAAAAGCCTCCAAGTAACCCAATGTATCCCAAACTACGTGATGCCATGCATTTATGATTCATTTATAAGCCTTTTACTCAAGAAGCCCCAATGATCAATTTAGAATGATCATTTTAACTGACCGATCAAATTGACATGTCTGCACTAATGTACGTAACTTTTGATTAAGAGTTCAGAATGACACGAATGCAACACTCACGTTTAGCTTGCACAAGTTTCGATATTGTGACAACATTTGAGACTGAATGAGCTACGAAAAAGCCTCCAAGTAATCCAATGTATCCCAGACTGAGTGATGACATGCATTATGCATCATTTATAAGCCTTTACTCAAGGAGCACCAATGATCAGTTTAGAATGATCATTTTAACTGGCCGATCAAACTGACATGTCCGCACAAAATCGTCCGTAACTTTCGATTAAGAGTTCAGAATGACATGAATCCAACGCTAACGTTTAGCTAGCACAAGTTTCTATATTGTGTCGACATTTGAGACTAAAAGAGCTACCACAAGCCTCGAACTAATGCAATGTATCCCAAACTGTGTGATGACATGCATTATGCTTCATTTATAAGCCTTTACTCAAGGGGCACCAATAAACAGTTTAGAATGATCATTTTAACTAGCCGATCAAATTGACATGTCCGCACTAAATCATTGGTAACTTTTGATTTTGAGTTCAAAATGACACAAATCAAACGCTATTGTTAAGCTAGCTCAATTTTCAATATTGTGAAAATATTTAATTCCGGAATAGATATGAAAAAGCCTCCAACTAATCTAATATATCCCAAACTACGTGATACCATGCATTATACTGCATTTTTAAGCCTTTACTCAATGAGCTCCAACGATCAGTTTAGAATGATCATTTAACTAACTGATCAACTAGACATGTCCTCACTAAATCCTCTTCAACTTTTGATTTAGACCTCAAAAATAACATGAGTCCAACGGGCGTTAGGCTAGCTCAATTTTCCATAATTTGGCAACATTTGTGACTGAACGAGCAATGAAAAAGCCTCCAAGCAATTCAATGTATCCCAAACAGCGTGATGTCATGCATTATGCTTCATTTATAAGCTTTTACGCAAGAAGCACCATTTTAACTGGCCGATCAACTTGGCATGTCTGCACTAAATTGTTTGTAACTTTTAGTTTAAAGTTCAGAATGACAAGAATCCAGAAACACGATAACCTAGATAAATTTTCCATATCGTGACAGCATTTGAAACTAAAAGAGCTATTAATAAAGAGACTCCAAGTAATCAAATGTATCCCAAACTTTGTGATGCCATGCATTTATGCTTCATTTATAATCCTTTACTCAAGGAGCACTAGTGATCAGTTTAGAATGATCATTTTAACTGGCCGATCAACTTGACAAGTACGCACTAAATCGTCCGTAACTTTTGATTTAGCATTCTGAATAACACAAATCCAACACTTACGTTTAGCTAGCACAGGTTTCTATATTGTGACAACATTTGGAACTGAAAGTGCTAGGAAAAAACCTCCAACTAATCCAATTTATCCCAAACTGCGTGAAGCCATGCATTATGGTTTATTTATTAGCCTTTACTCAAGGAGCACCATTATCAGCTTAGAATGATCAATTTAACTGGCTATTCAACTTTAAATGTCCGCACTAAATCATCCATAACTTTTTATTTAGAGTTCAGAATTACCAAATCCAACGCCCACGTTAATCTAGCTCAATTTTCTATATTGTAACAACATTTCAGACTGAAAGAGCTACGACAAATCCTCCAAGTAATCCAATGTATCCCAAACAGCGTGATGCCATGCATTATGCTTCATTTATATGCCTTTACACAAAGAGCACCAATGATCAGTTTAGAATGGTCATTTTAATTGGCCATCAATTTGACATGTCTGCACTAAATCGTCCATAACTTTTCATTTATAGTTCAAAATGACACGAATCCAACGCACGTTAAGCTAGCTAAATTTTCTATGTTGTGACCAAACTTAAGACCAAAATAGCAACGAAAGAGCCTCCAAGCAATCCAATCTATCCCATATTGCCTGTTGCCATGCATTTTGCTTCATTTATAAGCCATTACTCAAGGAGCACCAATGATCAGTTTAGAATGATAATTTTAACTACCCGATCAAGTTGATATGTCTGCACTAAACCCTCCATAACTTTTGACTTTGAGTTCAAAAAACACGCATCCAACGTCCACGTTAAGCTAGCTCCATTTTCTATATAGTGACAAAATTTAAAATGGAAATAGCTATGACAAAGCGTCCAAGTAATCCAATCTATTCCAAAATCTGAGTTTCCATGCATTATGCTTCATTTATAAGCCTTTACTCAAGGACCTCCAATGATAAGTTTAGAATGATCATTTTAAGTAGATGATCAACTTGACATATCCGCACTAAATCATCTTTACCGCTTGATTTAGAGCTCAAAATGACATGAGTCCAGCATCCACGTTAAGGTAGCTCAATTTTCCATATTGAGACAATATTTGAGATTGAAAGAGGTACGTAAAAGCCTCAAAATAATCTAATGTACCCTAAACTGCGCGGTGGCATGCATTATACTTCATTTATAAGCCTTCACTTAAGGAGCAGCAATGATCAGTTTAGAATGATCATTTTAACTAGCCGATCAACTTTACATTTCCGCACTAAATCCTCACTAACTTTTGATTTGGAGGTCTGAATGACATGAATGGAACGCACATGTAAAGATAGCTTAATTTACTATATTTTGATAACATTTGAGACTAAAAGAGCTACGACAAAACCTTCAATTAATCCAATGTATCCCAAACTGCTTGATGCCATGCATTTAGAAACCTTTACTCAAAGAGCAACAATGACCAGTTTAGAATAATCATTCTAAAGCTGATCAACTTTACATGTCTGCAGTAAATAGTGTTTGACGTTTGCTTTAGAGCTCAAAATGACATAAGTCCACGTTAAGCTAGGTCAATTTTCCATATTGTGACAACATTGGAGACTGAAACAGGTACTTAAAAGCCTCCAAATAATCCAATGTATCCCAAACTATGTAATGCCATGCATTATCCTTCATTTAAAATTCTTTACTCAAGTAGCAGCAATGATCAGTTTAGAATGATAATTTTAATTGGGTGATCAACTTAAAATGTCAGCACTAAATCGTGTGTAACTTTTGATTTAGAGTTTAGAATGACACGAGTCCAACGCCTACATTAAGCTAGCTCAATTCTCTATGTTGTGATTACATTTGAGAGTGAAAGAGCTATGTAAACCCCTTCAAGTAATCCAATGTATCCAAAACTGCGTGATGCCATGCATTATGCTTCATTTATAAGCCTTTACTTAGTGAGCACCAATGATCAGTTTAGAATGATCATTTTAACTAGCCGCTCAATTTGACATGTCCGAACTAAATCATCTTTAAATTTTGATTTAGTGCTTAAAATAACATGAGTCAAACGACCATGTTACGCTAGCTCAATTTTCCATATTGTGACAACATTTGAGACCGAAAGAGACTTTAAGCAAGGAGCACCAATGATCAGTTTAGAATGATAACTTTAACTGGCCGGTCAACTTGACATAT
This sequence comes from Pugionium cornutum, assembly GCA_018901935.1. Lineage (NCBI taxonomy): Eukaryota > Viridiplantae > Streptophyta > Magnoliopsida > Brassicales > Brassicaceae > Pugionium > Pugionium cornutum. The sequence continues at coordinate 15,358,861 of CM032162.1, read as the reverse complement.
CCGCTGTTAATCGTTCCTAACTTTTGATTTAGATTTCACATTTACACGAATCCTATACCCACGTTAAGCTGGCTCAATTTTCTATATTGTGACAACGACTGAGACTGAAAGAGCTATGCCAAAGCCTTCAAGTAATACAATGTATCCCAAACTACGTGATGCCATGCAGTATGCTTCATTTATAAGCCTTTACTTTAGGAGCACCAATGATCAGTTTAGAATAATCATTTTAACTGGCTGATCAACATGACATGTCCGCACAAAATAGTCAGTAACTTTTGATATAGAGTTCAAAATGACACGAATCCAATGCCGAAGTTAAACTAGCTCAATTTTCTATATAATGACAAGATTTACGACGGAAATAGCTACAATAAAGTGCCCAAGTAATCCAATCTATTCCAAACTGCGAGATGCCATGCATTACGCTTGATTTATAATTCTTTACTTAAGGAGCACCATAGATAAGTTTATAATGATCTTTTAACTGGCTGTTCAACTTGACATTTCCGCACTAAATCATCATTAACATTTTATTTAGAGCTCAAAATGACATGAGTCCAACACCCACGTTAAACTAGCTCTATTTTCTATATTATGGCAACATTTGAGACTGCAAGAACTACGAAAATGCCTTCAAGTTATCCAATATATCCCAAACTGCGTGATGTCATGCTTTATGTTTCATTTCTAAGCTTGTACTCGAAGAACACCAATGATCGGTTTAGAATGATCATTTTAAAGGGCCGATCAACTTGACATGTCCGCTCTAAATCGTCCATAACTTTTGATTTAGAATTCAAAATGACATGAATCAACGCGCAAGTTAAGCTAGCTCAATTTTCTATATTATGACAAAATTTAAGACCAAAATAACAACAAAAAGGAATCCAAGTAATCCAATCTATCAACAGCGTGATGCCATGCATTATGATTCATTTATAAGCCTTTACTCAAGGAATCCAAGTAATCCAATCTATCCCAACAGCGTGATGCCATGCATTATGCTTCATTTATAACCCTTTACTCAAGGAGCGCCAATGATAAGTTTGGAATGATTATTTTAACTAGCTGATAAACTTGACACGTTGGCACTAAATCGTCTTTAACTTTTGATTTAGAGCTCAAAATAACATAAGTCCAACGCCCACAATAAGCTAGCTCAATTTTCCATATTGTGACAACATTTGAGACTAAAAGAGCTACGCAAAATCCTCAAAGTAATCCAATGTATCTCAAACTACGTAAAGCCATGCATTTTGCTTCATTTATAAGCTTTTACTCAAGGAGCACCAATAATCAGTTTAGAATGATCATTTTAACAGGCCAATCAATTGGACATATCCGCATTAAACAGTGTGTAACTTTTGATTTAGAGTTCAGAGTGACACAAATCCAACGCCCACGTTAAGCTAGCTCAATTTTCTATATTGTTACAACATTTAAGACTACAAGATGTACAACAAAGCATCCAAGTAATCCAATGTATCTAAAACTGTGCAATGCCATGCATTATGTTTCATTTATAAGCCTTTACTCAAGGAGCACCAATGACCAGTTTAGAATGATCATTTAAACTGGCTGATCAACTTGAAATGTTTGTACTAAAACGTCCATTACTTTGGATTTAGAGTTCAGAATGACACGAATCTTACACCCACGTTAAGCCAACTCAATTTTCTTTATTGTAACAACATTTGATACCGAAAGAGCTATGACAAAGCCTCCAAGTAATTCAATGTATCCCAAACTGCGTGCTGCCATGCATTATGCTTCATTTATAAGCCTTTACTCAAGTAGCTTCAATGATCGGTTTAAAATGATCATTTTTACTGGCCGATCAACTTGACATATCCGCACTAAATCATCCATAAGTTTTGATTTAGAATTTAAAATGACATGAATCCAAAACGCACGCTACTCAAGCTCAATTTTCTAGATTGTGACAAAATTTAAGATCAAAATAGCAACGAATAAGCCTCCAAATAATTCAATCTATCCCAAACTGTGTGATGCCATGCATTATGCTTCATTTATAAGCCTTTACTCAAGGAGAACCAATTATCAATTTAGAATGATCATTTTAACTAGCTGATCAACTTGACCTATCCGCACAATTGTCTTTAACTTTTGATCTAGAGCACGAAATAACATGAATCCACTGCCCACATTAAGCTAGCTCAGTTTTCCATATTGTGACAAGATTTGAGACTCAAACAGCTACAAAAAAACCTCCAAGTAATCAAATGTATCCCAAAATGCGTGAAGCCAAGCATTATGCTTCATTGTAATCCTTTACTCCAGGAGCACCAATGATCAGTTTGGAATGATCATTTTAACTCGGCCATCAACTTGACTTTTCCGCACTAAATTCTCCGTAACTTTTGATTTAGAATTTGGAATGTCACGAATCCAATACCCACATTAAGTTAGCTCGATTTTTTATATTGTGACAAAATGTAACAAATGCATTAGGCTTCATTTATAAGCCTTTACTTAAGGAGCACAAATGATCAGTTTATAATGATCATTTTAACTAGCCGATCAACTTGACATGTCTGCACTAAATCGTCTTTAATGTTTGATTTAGAGCTTAAAATAACATGAGTTTAACTCCCACATAAAACTAGCTCAATTTTCCATATTGTGATAACATTTGAGACTCAGAGATCTACTACAAAGCCTCCAAATAATCCAATGTATCCCAAACTGCGGGATGTCATGCATTATGCTTCATTTATAAACCTTTACTCAAGGAGCACCAATGATTTGTTTAAAATGATCATTTTAACTAGCTGATAAGCTTGACATGTCCGCCTAAATCGTCTTTAACATTTGATTTAGAGCATAAAATGACATGAGTCCAACGCCCACGTTAACATAGCTCAATTTTCCATATTGTGACAATATTTGAGAATAAAAGAGCTACTAGAAACCCTCCAAGTAATATAATGTATCCCAAGCTGCGTGATACCGTGCATTATGCTTCACTTATAAGCCTTTACTCAAGGATCACCAATGTTCAGTTTATAATGATCATTTTAGCTGGCCGATCAACTTGACATGTCCGCCCAAAATCATCGGTAACTTTTTATTTAGAGTTCAAAATGACACGATTCCAACGCCCATGTTAACCTAGCTGAATATTCTATATTCTGATAATATTTGAGACTGAAAGAGTTACTACAAAGCCTCCAAGTAATCCAATGTATCCAAATATGTTTGATGCATGCATTACGCTTCCTTTATAAGCCTTTACTCAAGGAGCTGAATGGAGAAGAAATGAATGTTTAGTTAGGGACGAGTAGTACTAGTCGGGGTGATGTACCAAGAAATCAGGGACGTGATTGTAGTAGTGATGAAACAGTTGATATATCCGGTAAGAGATATGTTGAAATGGTGACGGATGCATTTCGTGAGACAACGACTGATGATCAGCATCAGTACTATAATCAGAACAAAGAAAATTATAATTATAATTATGAAGAAGAACGGCCTAATGAAGAAGCAGAAAAGTTTTACAACATGTTAGAAGCTGCAAAAAATCCATTGTATGATGGTTGTCATGAAGGGCATTCACAATTATCTTTAGCTGCTCGGTTTATGAACATCAAATCTGATTTTAATTTACCAGAAAAATGTATGGATTCTTGGGCGGAGCTATTTACAGAATATTTACCCGACGAGAATCAGGCGATGGGTTCATATTATGAAACCGAAAAATTGATGCGAAATTTAGGCCTCCTGTTTTATACAATTGACGTGTGTGTTAAAAATTGTATGATATTCTGGAAAGAAGATGAGAAATGGGAAAAATACAAATTTTGCGATTCCCCCCGGTATAAGCCAAGCGAGGGCAGGACGAGAATACCTTTCAGTCGTATGTGGTATTTACCTATAGGTGATAGACTTAAAAGAATGTATCAAAGCGAGAAAACCGTAGAGGCAATGAGGTGGCACACAGAGCATGAAGCAGAAGACGGAGAAATGAGTCATCCATCTGATGCTGTAGAGTGGAAAAATTTTCAATATTTACATCCTAGATTTGCTGCTGAATCTCGAAATGTTTATCTTGGCTTATGTACTGATGGGTTCAACCCATTTGGGATGTCTCGTAATCATTCATTATGGCCGGTGATTATCACTCCATATAATTTGCCACCGGAGATGTGTATGAAGAAAGAGTATTTGTTTCTAACTATTTCGAATTCAGGGCCAAATCATCCGCATGCTAGTCTCGACATATTCCTACGACCTTTGATTGATGAGTTGAAAGAATTATGGTCTATCGTAGTTGATGCATACGATGTATCGCTGAACCAAAATTTCAATCTAAAAGCTGTGTTACTTTGGACGATAACCAACTTTCCCGCTTATGGAATGTTATCAGGATGGACAACACATGGAAGGCTGGCCTGTCCAATTTGTATGGATGATACGAAGGCATTTCAATTACCAAATGGGAGAAAGACATGTTGGTTTGATTGTCATCGAAGGTTTCTTCCTAATGGTCACCCGTTACGGAAAAATAAAACAAATTTTTTAAAAGGGAAGCACGCTTTGAATGACTGTCCTCCACAATCATTGACAGGTGAACAAGTTTTGTACGAGCGAATAAAAACTGTCAATCCTTTAAGAACATCTGAGTGCAGCGGAAACGGTCATGAAAGTAAAGAAGAAGGTTATGGCAGCTGGCATAATTGGCACAAAGAAAGTATATTTTGGGAGTTGCCATAATGGACAGATCTTAACCTTCGACATAATCTTGATGTGATGCATATAGAGAAGAATTTCTTCGATAACATCATTAATACTATTATGAATGTGAAAGAGAAATCAAAAGATACAGTGACGTCAAGGTTGGATATTGTGAAGTTTTGCTCTCGAAAAGAGTTGCACGTGGATGGTCGGGGTAATGCTCCATTCCCTATATTTTGATTGACCCAAAAAGCGAAAGAATGGTTATTGGAATGTATAAAAAATGATGTCAAATTTCCGGACGGCTATGCGGCAGATTTAGCAAATTGTGTGGATATGGATGGACTAAAGTTTTTGGGCATGAAAAGCCATGACTGCCATGTTTTTATGGAAAGACTTCTACCTTTCATATTTGCAGAACTTTTACCACGGAACGTTCATCTAGCATTATCAGGTAAATATAGTAATAACTATATTTTTAATTGGAAATACGTAAATTAATAATAATTGCCTGAACTAATTAATTGTCGATGGTAATTAATATATATAGGGATTGGAGGATTTTTCCGTGATTTATGCTCCAGATCATTACAACAAAACCGTGTCCAAATTCTGAAGGAAGATATAGTCATAATTTTGTGCAATTTGGAAAAGATCTTTCCGCCTTCATTTTTCGACGTCATGGAGCATCTTCCTGTACATCTACCATACGAAGCTGAACTTGGTGGACCTGTGCAATATAGGTGGATGTATCCATTTGAAAGGTTTTTTAAAAAACTTAAAAGCAAGGCGAAGAACAAACGATATGCTGCAGGGTCGATTGTTGAATCATATGTGAATGATGAGATATCTTACTTCTCAGAACATTACTTTGCTGAACACATACGCACGAAAAACAGGTAACCATGTTATGACGTTTATGAATTAATTATTTTATTATATAATATATAAGTAATATATATAATATATATAAACCATATATGTACAGGTCTACAAGATTCGATGAAAGTGACGTACCTGTATATCCAGATCCCGGAGTACCGGATATATTTACGCACATGGGTCGTCCAAGTGGTAAATGTAAAGAAATATGGCTCTCCGAAAAAGAATATAAATATGCACATGCATATGTATTACGGAATTGTGAATAGTTTCGGCCACTAGAGAGGTATATGAAAACAATTAATTACATTTATTACATTTCATTTCATTGTATTAAGAAATATATAATAATTTTCAATATTTACTATTGTAGCATGTTTGAAGATCATATTCGATGTACGTATCCATATCTTTCGGAAGATGACATTTCATCTAAAAGAGAGGAAGAGTTCCACATATGGGTTAGGGATTATGTATGTTTAATTAATTATTTGACATATATATATTATATTTTATTTACTAATTTGGAAATACTAATTAAGTATAATTTTTGATATATGATCAAAGGTCAATTCATGCAGTTCCACAGATTCACGTGTCTTTCCTATATGGGCTCAAGAATTAGTTCAAGGTCCGATGAATAAAGCATCCACTTGGCCGATGTATTTTACAAGAGGTTATATGTTCCACACGAAGAAACATGGACATAGAAAAAAGACATGTAACTACGGTATTTGTGTGAAGGGGGACAATTACTCAGATGCATCTGATGAAGCTGATTTCTACGGTATTTTAACAGATATCATTCAACTTGAGTATGTCGGACTCCTAAATTTGAAGATCACGCTTTTTAAATGTGAATGGCACGATCCTACACCCTCGAGAGGTACTCAGAAGTTGGAAAATGGTGTCGTTGATGTCTTATCATCGGGGAAATACTACAAATACGAACCATTTATTCTCGGTACGTACGTATTTGGTAATAATTTACTATATATTTTTCTTACAAATTTATAACTAATTTATATTTCAATACGTACGATGTATTAGCATCTCAAGCAGATCAAGTTTGTTATATTCCCTATCCACACACAAAATCATCATCAAAACAAACATGGCTCAATCTTTTGAAAGTTAATCCAAGATCTAACATTTTGGGGAAATACAAAAACAAAGACGAGATTGGCCTTTTGCAACAAGAAAATGATGAAGACGTAATGCATGTTCAAGAGATAGAGGTAGATCGGTTGGTCGATACAGTTAACCATACTGAAGAAATTGATTTCGATGTCGGAGATGCAGAACTAGAAGATGAATTTCAATGTAATATTTCATCTTCAGATGATGACGAGAACGAAGAAATGTAATAAATATAGTTATGCTATGTATTTTGTACATATGATTTTCATATAATTTAATGTATTACCAATATCCATATAAATATAGATTTTTTAAGTAATTGAGACTGATTTGCCACCACTTTGCAACTGCATTGGCAATGTGGTCGCATTTCAGTCACAAAAATTTGATGTAGTCGCATATCAGTCGCTAATTTGCGACTGATTTGCGACTACATTCTAAAAATGTTATGTGCAGTCGCAAATCAGTCGCACATTTGCGACTGATTTGCGACCACATATGGTAAATTCACATTTCCCCTAAGTATTTTCCACATTTAAAACTTGTATTTCTATTCTATAACACTACTAACCATTAGAAGTGATAACATATATTGAAAACCATATTTGTAATGATTTCATATTTAGATAACATTTGGAATGTATATAAGAAGTATAAGGTTAAGTAAATTTGTTAAGGATTTTAGGTAAGTTATTTGAAAATTTGGGAAATATTATTGTTTTCATAGCAATTGAAATTTTTATAACTTATAATCAATTAATCAATCTTATATAATTATATGCATTCCTCAAAATCTTAAAATTTATGGTTTAGGGTATTATTTGTGACTGATTTGCCACCACTTTGCAACTGCTTTGGCAATGTGGTTGCATTTCAGTCACAAAAATTTGATGTAGTCGCATATCAGTCGCTAATTTGCGACTGATTTGCGACTACATTCTAAAAATTTTATGTGCAGTCGCAAATCAGTCGCAAATAAGCGACTGATTTGCGACCGCATATGGTAAATTCACATTTCCCCTAAGTATTTTCGACATTTAAAACTTGTACTTCTATTCTATAAGACTACTAACCATTAGAAGTGATTACATATATTGAAAACCATATTTGTAATGATTTCATATTTAGATAACATTTGGAATGTATATAAGAAGTATAAGGTTAAGTAAATTTGTTACGGATTTTAGGTAAGTTATTTGAAAATTTGGGAAATGTTATTGTTTTCATTGTAATTGAAATTTTTATAACTTATAATTAATTACTCAATCTTATATAATTATATGCATTCCTCAAAATCTCAAAATTTAGGGTTTAGGGTATTATTTGTGACTGATTTGCCACCACTTTGCAACTGTTTTGGCAATGTGGTTGCATTTCAGTCACAAAAATTTGATGTAGTCGCATATCAGTCGCTAATTTGCGACTGATTTGCGACTACAAGCAATAAATTACATGTGGTCGCAAATCAGTCACAAATTTGCGACTGATTTGCGACCACCAATTAATTTGGTGGGACTTTGAGAAAATCGAAAACGTTCAAACTCCCACCAAATTAACTGGTAGTCGCAAATAAGTCGCAAATTTGCTACTGATTTGCGACCACAAGTATATTTATCGAAACTGTAAATGTGGTCGCAAATCAGTCGCAAATTTGCGACTGATTTGCGACTACCAGTTAATTTGGAGGGAGTTTGAAAAAACCGAAAACGCTCAAACTCCCACCAAATTAATTGGTAGTCGCAAATCAGTCGCAAATTTGTGACTGATTTGCGACCACAAGTATTTTGCCACTGATTTGCGTCCACATCCGTGGTCGCAAAAAAATCTATAAATACCCGATGGTTTTCCCTCATTTTTCACAAATCTCTCAAAACTACTTTACCAAACTCTCTCAAAAACACTTCCTAAACACTTTCAAAAAACACAATTTCTAAAAATGGCAAGTAGTGGTAGGTCATTGAGAGGTCGTGGAAGACGATCTTTCGGATCGTCTTCCGGCCGAGGAACCTCTTCGTCCTCCTCGAACCCTTCATCATCCGCTAATAGAGCGGCATCGCGGCTCCCTCCGCAATACAATTTTGTTCCTCACTCCGTTCCTGAAACCCAAACACCTCCACGGTTTCAGGAATCGGATGAACATGAGGAGGAACAAATTCCCGATTGCGAAATGGGAACGAATGAACAAACTATCACTCTTGATAGTTTGTTACAAACTCCGGGCCGCGAATAGTATTTGACTGTGCTTTCTCCAGAAGCGGCTCCTAATACAATGTGGTAAGCATTTTTTATAAATAGCTAATTTTTTTAATAAATATTTACTAAAATTGAAATTATATTAATATAATTTTATTTTTTTAATAAATATTAGGTTTGACCGCGATAACGGGGCTATTACTTGTCAAATCGCTAAAATTTTGAAAAATAAATTTGATTGTCCGTACTACAGTTGGACCGTCATACCTCCTGAGAGGCAGAAGAAATATTTTATAGAATTTGCGGTAAGTATTGTTTTTTAAATTGTGTAAATATTTTATAAAATATAAAAAATATATACTAATATTTTTTTACTCAATTTCAAGCAATCGTACACCTGGGATCCTCTGATCACCCCAGTGGTACGAAAAGAGTTCGAGGCCGTCTGCGTAAGGCGGATGAAAGGGATGGTGAGCACGTCCCAGATGGATTTCTCCAAGTTTGTACAATATTATGACAGCATATTGGGCAACCGAAACATCTACCGAGAGGAATACGAAATCCTCTCATAACCGCAACGCCGCTCGGGACAGTCTTGGCCCGCATAAACATTTATCGGGCCAAAAATCCTACATTCAGGTCCAGCAGGAAATGGTAAGTAAAATTTTTTATTTTTTAATTAATATCTTTTCTCACAATTAAATAATATTTTAATATCTGTGAAGGAACATAATTTGGGACGACCAGTCTCAATAGGTGAGGTCTTTATAAAGACTCACACAAGACCGGATGGTTCGTATGTAGATTTGAAAGCAAAACAAATATGTGAAGCATACGAACGAAACATCCAAGAGAAGATGGCGATCGTGGAGGTCGATCCAACAGAAACATCCGATGGAACCTCCCGTCCAATTGAGCTGACTCAAGCACAGAAGAATAAGATCTTCTTACAGGTAAAAAAAAAATTTCAAACTTTTTTCTTTTAACATATTTTTCTAATTAACTAATAATTAAATTTATTATTTAATTTACGTTTTTGTAATTTTCTAGTCATCTGTTCTTGATGAACGAGGCCGTCTTTATGGACTCGGTAGCCTCAGCCGCGTACAGTCTACGGGTAGAAGTAGTGGGGTACAAACCCATTCACCCGAATACGTTATGCTTCAAGAACAAAACGCGTTGATTAAAGCACAAAACGCGCAGATGATGGAAAAATGTGAGAATATTGAAGAGCTGAACAAAGAAAACCAGAAGAAGGTCTCGAGCTTGGAGATGCTCCTCGGATATATCAAACGGATGGCTCCCGCATTCGCCTCCTTTATGCGGGATAACGATTGCACAGGAGAACCATCGACGGCTCCGCCAACCACCCCATTTTCGCCATCAGATTTCCAATTTCCGCCACCGGACAATTAATTTTTTTTATGTATTTAAAAATTTTCAGTAATAAATGTTATAATTTTAAATTTGTATATTTTTTTTTTCGATATTTAGTTTACATATTTTTCATTTAATATTATAATATTTTTAATTCATTAATAAAAATTAATAAATATTATAATAAATATTATAATAATATTTTAAACCAATTATATTAATAATTAATCTAAATTATTTTATTAATATTTCGAATTTCAAATAATTAATTTTATTATTGAAATTAATTTTCAAAATTATTATTGCAATTTAAATTTTTAAATATTATTTTACATTTTTTTAAAATAATTTAAAAAATATTAATATTATATTTCACTAATATACGAAATTATTTCAATAATAAAAAAAATATATATTTTTTAAATTATTAATAATATTATTTCAATAATAAAAAAATCTATTTACGGTGTAGTCGCAAATTAGTCCTAAATCAGTCGCAATTTTTGCCACCGATTTGCGACTCCTTCATACATGTGGTCGCAAATCAGTCACAAAATATTGCGACTGATTTGCAACTGCGAGCTATGTGCAGTCGCAAATCAGTCACAAAAATTTGTGACAGATTTGCGACTGCTGATCTCCTGTAGACGCAAAACAGTCACAAAAATTTGTGACTGTTTTGCTAGTGCGTTTCTCCTGTAGTCGCAAAACAGTCACAAATTTTTGTGACTGATTTGTGACTACGGTTCACCTGCAGTCGCAAAACAGTCACAAAAAACAGTGAATGATTTGCAACTGCGGTTCTACCGTAGTCGCAAATCAGTCACAAAAATTTGCAACTGTTTTGCGACTACAAATTTAGCAACCACAACCGTAGTCGCAAAACAGTAGCAAAATTTGTTACGGAAATTCAGTGGCAAATTAGTCGCAAAAATAGCGACCACGGTTGTGGTCGCAAATTAGTCGCAAACTAACCACTATGCCCGTGGTGGCAAATCAGTCGCAAATGTGCGACTGATTTGTGACCAATATTTTTTGCGATTATTATTTTGTGACCACATCACGTAGTCGCAAAGTAGTCGCAAAATACAGTTTTGCGACTACTTTGCGACCACTTCCGTGGTCGCAAAACGGCTGTTTTCTTGTAGTGAAAGTTACAGACGATTTAGTGCAGATATGTCAAGTTGATCGGCTAGTTAAAATGATCATTTTAAAGTGATCATTGCTACTCATTGAGTAAAGGCATAAAAATGAATCATAATGCATGGCATCACGGATTTTGGGATACATTGGATTACTTTGAGGCTTTGTTGTAGCTCTTTTCAGTCTCAAAAGTTCCCAATATAGAAAGTTGAGCTACATTAACGTGGGCGTTGGATTTGTGTCTTTCTGAACTTTAAATCAAAAAAACTAATGGACGATTTAGTGCGGACATGTCAACTTGATCAGCAAGTTAATATGATCATTCTAAACTGATCATTGGTGCTTTTTGAGTAAATGCTTATAAATTAAGCATAATACATGGCACGATGCAATTTGGGGGTAGATTTGATTACTTGGAGGCATTGTCGTAGGTATTTCGATCATTAATTTTGTCAGAACATAGAAAATTGAGCTAGCTTAACATTGGTGTTTGATTCCTGTCATTTTGAACTCTACATCAAAAGTTACGGCCGATTTAGTGTGGCCATATCAAGTTGATCGACCAGTTAAAATGAACATTCTAAACTGATAATTGTTGCTCTTTGAGTAAAAGCTTATAAATGAAGCATAATGCATGGCATCACACAGTTTGGTCTTAAGTTTTGTCATTGTTCGAGGCTTCGAGGCTTTCATCGTTGGATTACTTCGAGGCTTTTTCATTGTTCTTTCGGTGTTAAGTTTTTTCACAATATAGAAAATTGAGCTAGCTTAACGTGAGCGTTATATTCGTGTCATTTTGAATTCTAAATGAAAAGTTACATAAGATTTAGTGCGGATGTGTCAAGTCGATCGGCTAGTTAAAATGATCATTCTAAACTGATCATTGCTGCTCATTGAGTAAAGGATTGTAAATGAAGCATAATGTATGACATCACAAATTTTTAAGATACATTGGATAATTGGAGGCTTTGTCGTAGCTCTTTCAGTCTCAAATGTTGTCACAATATAGAAAATTGAGCTAGCTTAACGTGGGCGTTTGATTCTTGTCATTCTGAACTCTAAATCAATAGTAATGGACAATTTCGTGCAGACATGTCAAGTTGATCAGCTAGTTAAAATGATCGTTCGAAACTGATCACTGGTGCTCCTTGAGTACATGCTGATAAATGAAGCATAATGCATGTCATCACACTGTTTTGGATACATTGAATTACTAGGATGTTTTGTCGTAACTCTTTCATTCTCAAATGTTGTCAGAATAAGGAAAATTGAGGTACCTTAACGTGGGCATTGGGTTCAAGTCATTTTAAGCTCTATATCAAAAGTTAAAGATGATTTAGTGCGGACATGTCAAGTTCGTCAGCTAGTTATAATGATCATTCTAAACGGATCATATGTGCTCGTTGAGTAAAGGCAATAAATGAAACATGATGCATGGAATCACGTATTTTGGGATAGATTGGATTATTTGGAAGCTTTTCGTAGCTATTTGGGTGTTTAATTTTTGTTATAATATAGAAAATTGAGCTAGCTTAACGAGTTTGTTGGATTCGTGTCATTCCAAACTGCAAATCAAAAGTTATGGAAAATTTAGTGAGGGCATGTCAAGTTGATCGGCCACTCAAAATGATCATTCTAAACTGATCATTGTTGCTCATTGACTAAAAGCTTATAAATGAACCATAATGCATCACATCACGCTGTTTGGGATACATTGGATTACTTTGAGGCTTTGTAGTAGCTCTTTCAGTCTCAAATGTTGTCACAATATGGAACATTGAGCTACCTTAACTTGGGAGTTGGAATCATGTCATTTTGACCTCTAAATAGAAAAGGTAAAGATGATTTAGTGCGAACATGTCAAGTTTATCAGCTAGTTAAAATGACAATTCTAAACTAACCATTGGTGCTCCTAGAGTAAAGGCTTATAAATGAAGCATAATGCATGGCATCACACAGTTTGGGATAGATTGGATTACTTGGAAACTTTTACATAACTATTTCAGTGTTAAATTTTGTCACAATATAGAAAATTGAGCTAGTTTAACGTGAGCGTTGGATCCGTGTCATTTCGGTTTCTAAATCAAAAGTTATGGACGATTTAGTGTGGATATGTGAAGTTGATCGGCCAGTTAAAATGATCATTCTATACTTACCATTGCTGCTCATTAAGTAAATGCTTATAAATGCAGTATAATGCGTGGCATCACGGAGTTTGAGATACATTGGATTACTTTGAGGCTTTGTCGTAGCTCTTTCAGCCTCAAATGTTCTCAATATAGAAAATTGAGCTAGCTTAACGTGTTCGTTTGATTCATGTCATTTTGAATTCTAAATCAAGAGTTATGGACGATTTGGTGAGGACATGTCATGTTGATCAGCCAGTTAAAATGATCATTCTAAACTTATCATTAGTGCTTTTTGAGTAAATGCTTATAAATGAAGCACAATGCATGGAATTGCGCAGCTTGAGATAGATGGGATTACTTGGAAGCTTTGTTGTAGCTATTTGGGTCTTAAGATTTTTCAAAATAAAGAAAATTGAGCTAGCTTAACGTGGGCATTGGATTCATTTCGTTCTGAACTCTAAATCAAAAGTAAGAGACGATTCAGTGCAAACATGTCAAGTTGAACGGCTAGTTTAAATGATCATTCTAAACTGATCATTGGTGCGTCTTGGGTAAAGGGTTATAAAAGCAGCATAATGAATGATGTCACGTAATTTGGGATAGATTGGATTACTTAGAGGCTTTTTAATGCTAATTCGATCTTAAATTTCGTCAAAGCATAGAAAGTTGAGCTACCTTAATGTTGGCATTGGATTCATGTCATTTTGAACTCTAAATCAAAAGTTACCAACGATTTAGTGCGGACATATCAAGTTTATCGCCCAGTTAAAATGTAATTCTAAACTGATAATTAGTGCTCATTGAGTAAGGGCTTATAAATGAAGTATAATGCATGACATCAAGCAGTTTGAGATAGATTGAAATACTTGGAGACTTTGTCAATGCTATTTTGATCTTAAGTTATTTCAAAATGAAGAAAATTGAGCTAGCTTAACGTGGACATTAGATTCGTGTCAATCTGAACTCTAAATCAAAAGTTACGAACGATTTTGTGCGAACATATCAAGTTGATCGGCCAGTTAAAATGATCATTCTAAACTGATCATTGGTGCGCCTTGGTTTAAGGGCTATAAAAGAAGCATAATGCACGGCATCATAGAGTTTGGGATACATTGGATTACTTGGAGGCTTTTTCGTAGCTCTTTCCGTCTTAAATGTTTTCAGAATATGGTAAATTGAGCTAGCTTAACGTGGGCGTTGGATTCGTGTCATTCTAAACTCTAAATCAAAAGTTACGAACGATTTAGTGCAAACATGTAAAGTTGATCGGCATGTTAAAATGATAATTCTAAACTGATCATTGGTGCTCCTTGTGTAAAGCCTTATAAATGAAGAATAATGCATGGCATCATGCAGTTTGGGATACATTGGATTACATTGAGATTTTTGGTAGCAAATGTTGTCAAATATGGAAAATTAAGCTAGCTTAACATGGGCGTTGGACTCATGTCATTTTGACCTATAAATCAAAAGTTAAAAACGATTTAGTGGGGACATGTCAAGATTATCAGCTAGTGAAAATGATCATTTTAAACTGATCATTGTTGCTCATTGTGCAAAGGTTTATTAATGAAACATAATGCATTACATCACGCAGTTTTGGATAGATTGGATTACTTGGATGCGTTGTTGTAGCTATTTCAGTATTAAATTTTGTAACAATATAGAAAATTGAGCTAGCTTAACATGAGTGTTGGATTCTTGTCATTTTGAATTCTAAATCAAAGTTACTGAGGATTTAGTGCGGATATGTCTAATTGATCGACCAGTTAAAATGATCATTCTAAACTGATCATTGGTGCTCATTGAGTAAAGGCTTATAAAGGAAGCATAATGCATAGCATCACAGAGTCTGGGATACATCGGATTACTTGGAGCCTTTGTCGTAGCTCTTTGATTCCCAAATGTTATCATAATATAGAAAATTTACATAGCTTAACGTAGGTGTTGGATTCGTGTCATTCTGAACTCTAAATAAAAAGTTATAGATTATTTAGTGCAGACATGTCAAGGTGATCGGCCAGTTAAAATGATCATTCTAAACTGATCATTGGTGCTCCTTGAGAAAAGGCTTAAAAATGAAGCATAATGCACGCCGTCACATAGTTTGGGATACATTGAATTACTTGGAGGCTTTGTCGTAGGTATTTCAATCTCAAATGTTGTCACAATATAGAAATTGAGCTAGCTTAACGTGGGCATTGAACTCATGTCATTTTGAGCTCTAAATAAAAATTTAAAGACGATTTAGTGCGGGCATGTCATGTTGATCTGCTAGTTAAAATTATTATTCTAAACTGATTATTGTGCTCCTTGAGTATAGGCTTACAAACGAAGAATAATGTCTGACATCACGTAGTTTAGGATAGATTAGAGAACTTGGAGGCCTTTTTGTAGCTATTTTGGTCTTAAAATTTTTCACAATATAGAAAATTGAGCTACCTTAATGTGGGCATTGGATTCGTGTCATTTTGAATTCTAAATAAAATGTTACAGAAGAATTAGTGCGGACATGGCAAGTCGATCGGCCAATTAAAATGATCATTGTAAACTGATCATTATTGCTCCTTGAGTAAAAGCTTATAACTGAAGCATAATGCATGGCATCATGGAGTTTGGGATAGATTGGATTACTAGGATGCTTTGTCGTAGCTAATTTGCTCTTAAATTTTTTCAAAACATAGAAAGTGGAGCTAGCTTAACATTCTCATTCGATTCATGTCCTTTTGAACTCTAAATCAAAAATTACAGACGATTTAGTGCGGACATGTGAAGTTGATCGGCCAGTTAAAATGATAATTCTAAACTGATAATTGGTGCTCCTTGAGTAAAGGCTTATAAATGAAGTATCATGCATGACATCACACAGTTTGAGATAGATTGAAATACTTGGAGGCTTTGTCAATGCTATTTCGGTCTTAAGTTTTTTTCAAAATAAAGAAAATTGAGCTAGCTTAACGTGGGCATTGGATTCGTGTCATTCTGAACTCTAAATCAAAAGTTATAGACGATTTAGTGCAAACATGTCAAGTTGATCGGCCAGTTAAAATGATCATTATAAACTGATCATTGGTGCCCCATGGGTAAAGGGTTATAAAAGAAGCATAATGCATGGTATCACGGAGTTTGGGATACATTGGATTACTTAGGGCACTGTTGTAGCTATTTTGGTCTTAAATATTGTCACAGTATATAAAATTGAGCTAGCTTATCTTGGGCATTGGATTCATGTCATTCTGAGCTCTAAATCAAGATTTATGGACGGTTTAGTGCAGACATGTCAAGTTGATCACCTAGTTAAAATGATCAATCTAAACTGATCATTTTTGCTCATTAAGTAAAGGCTTTTAGATGAATCAAAACGCATGGCAACCCGTAGTTTGGGACATTTTGGATTAGTGGGAGGCTTTCTCGTAGTTCTTTTACTCTCAACATGGGCATTGGATTGGTGTCATTCTGAACTCTAAATAAAAAGTTTCGGATGATTTAATGCAGACATGTCAAGTTGATCGGCTAGTTAAAATGACCATTCTAAAGTGATCACTGGTGCTCATTGAGCAAATGTTTACAAATGAGGCGTAATGCATGGCATCACGCAGTTTAGGATAGATTGGATTACTTGAAGGCTTTGTGATATCTCGTTCATTCTCAAATGTTTTCACAATAAGAAAATTGAGCTAGCTTAATGTGGGTATTGGATTCGAGTTATGTTGAACTCTAAATTAGAAGATATGGACGATTTAGTGCGTACATGTCAAGTTCATGGTTAAAATGATAATTCTAAACTGATTATTGGTGCTTCATGAGTAAATGCTTACAAATGAAGCATAATGCATGGCATCACACAGTTTGGGATACATTGGATTACTTGAGGCTTTGTCGTAGTTCTTCAGTCTCAAATTTTATCATAATACGGGAAATTGAGTTAACTTAACCTGGGTAATAGATTCATGTCACAGCTCTAAATCAAAAGTTAAAGACGACTTAGTGCGGACATGTCAAGTTGATCGTCTAGTTGAATTAATCATTCTAAACTGATCATTGGTGCTGATTTATTAAAGGCCTACAAAAGAAGCATAATGCATGACATCATGCAGTTAGGGATAGATTGGATTACTTGGAAGCTTTGTCGTAACTATTTCGGTCTTAAATTTTGTCACAATATAGAAAATTGAGCTAGCTGAACGTGGGCATTGTATTCGTGTAATTCGGAAGTCTAAATCGAAAGTTATAGACGGTTTAGTGCGGACATCTAAAGTTTATTGGCAAGATAAATTGAACATTCCAAACTGATCATTTCTACTCATTGAGCAAAGGTTTACAAATGTAGCATAACGCATGACATCACGCAGTTTGGGATATATTGGATTACTTGGAGGCTTTGTCGTAATTATTTTGGTCTTAAATTTTGTCTTAATATAGAAAATTGAGCTACCTTAACGTGGGCATTGGATTCATGTATTCTGAACTGTAAATCAAAAGTTACACACGATTTAGTCCGTACATGTCAAGTGTATCCGCTAGTTAAATTGATCATTAGTGCTCACTGAACAAAAGTTTATAAAAGAAGTATAATGCATGGCATCATGTAGTTTGGGATTGATTGGATTAATTGGAGGCTTTATTGTAGCTGTTTTAGTAATAAATTTTATCACAATATAAAAAATTGAGCTAGCCTAATATGGGCACTTGATTCGTGTCATTCTGAACTCTAAACTAAAAGTTACAAACGATTTTGGGCGGAAATCTCAAGTTTATTGGCTAGTTAAATTGATGATTCTAAACTGATCATTGATGCTCGTTGAGAAAAGGTTCACAAATGAAGCATAATTCATGGCACCACGCAGTTTGCAATAGATTGGATTACTTGTAGCCTTTGTAGTAGCAAATTTTGTCTTAAATTTTATATAGAAAATTGAGCTAGCTTAATATGGGCATTTGATTCGTGTCATTTTTAACTCTAACTCAAAAGTGAGAGATGATTTAGTGTTGACATCTGAAGTTTATCGGTTTGTTAAATTGATCATTCTAAACAGGTCATTGATGCTCGTTGAGCAAAGGTTTTCAAATGTAGCATAATGCATCGCATCACGCAGTTTGGGATAGATTGTATGACTTAGAGGCTTTTCCATCACTATTTCCGTCCTAAAGTTTTTCTTAATATAGAAAATTGAGCTGGCTTAACGTGCACTTTGGATTCGTGTATTCTGAATTCTAAATCAAAAGTTACATATGATTTACTGCATATATGTCAAGTGTATCGGCTACTTAAATTGATCATTATAAACTGATCATTGGTGCTCATTGAACAAAGGTTTACAAATGAAGCATAATTCATGACATCACGCATTTTGGGATAGATTGGATTACTTAAAAGGTTTTTTGTAGCTTTTTTGGTTTTAGAATTTTCCCAATATAGAAAACTGAACTAGCATAACATGGGCGTTTGATTCGCGTCGTTCGGATGTCTAAATCACAAGTTATGCACGTTTTAGTGGGGACATGTCAAGATTTTTGCTTAGTTAAATTGATCATTCTAAAATGATCATTGGTTCTCATTAAGCAAAGGTTTACAAGTGAATCATAATGCATGGCATCACACAATTTGGGATAGATTGGATTACACCTAGGCTATATTGTTGCTATTTCAGTCCTTAATTTTGTCACAATGTAGAAATTTGAGCTACCTTAACGTGGGCATTGGATTCGTGTCATTCTGAACTGGAAATTAAAAGTTAGGAACAATTTAGTGCGGACATCTCAAGTTTATCGGCTAGATAAATTGATCATTCTAAACTGATCATTGATGCTCGTTGAGCAAAGGTTTACAAATGAAGCATAATGCAAGGCATCACGCAGTTTATGAGAGATTTGAATACTTGGAGGTTTTGTTGTATCTATTTCCATCTTAAATTTTATCTTAATATAGAAAATTGAGCTAGCCTAACGTGGGAATTGGATTCATGTATTATGAACTCTAAATCAAAAGTTACAGATGATTTACTGCGTGCATGTCAAGTGTATCATCTAGTTAAATTGATAATTCTAAACTGATCATTGGTGCTCACAGAACAAAGGTTTACAAATGAAGAATAATGCATGGCATCACGCATGATTAGGATATATTAGATTACTAGGAAGCTTTTTCGTAGTTATTTCTGTCTTAGAATTTGTCCCAATATGAAAATTGACCTAGCATAATGTGGGTGTTGGATTCGCTTTATTCAGAACACTAAATGAAAACGTACGCACGATTTAGTCGCACATGTCAAGTTTATCGGCCAGTTAAATTGATCCGTCTAACATGATCATTGGTGCTCATTGGGCAAAGGCTTACAAATGAAGCATAATGCATGGCATCACGCAGTTTGGGATAGATTGGATTACTTTGAAGGCTTTTCATTGCTATTTTGGTCTTAAAATTTGTCCCAATATAGAAAATTGAGCTAGTTTAACGTGGGAATTGAGTTTGCTTCATTTGGAGCTCTAAATCAAAAGTTACGCAGGATTTAGATCGGACATGTCATGTTTATCGAAAAATTAAATTGATCATTCTAAAATGATCATTGGTGCTCATTGGGAAAAGGTTTACAAATGAATCATAATGCATCGTATCACGCAGTCTGGGATACATTGGATTACTTGGATTCTTTATCGTAGCTATTCGGGTCTTAAATTTTGTCACAATATAGAAAATTGAGCAGCTTAATGGGGGCATTGGATTCTTGTCGCTCTAAACTCTAAATCAAAAGTTACGGACGATTTAGTGCGGACATCTTAAGTTTATTGGCTAGTTAAATAGATCATTCTAAACCGATCATTCATGCTAGTTGAGCAAAGGTTTACAAATGAAGTATAATTCATGGCATCAAAAAGTTTATGGTAGACTGGATTACATGGAGGCTTTGTCATAGGTATTTCCATCTTAAATTTAGTCTTAATATAGAAAATTGATCTAGTTGAACGTGGGCATTCGATTCATATATTACAAACTCTAAATCAAAAGTTACAGACAATTTAGTGCGTACATGTCAAGTGTATTAGCTAATTAAATTGATCATTCTAACCTGATCATTCGTGCTCATTGGTTTACAAATGAAGCATAATGCATGGTATCACGAAGTTTGCGATAGATTGGATTTGTTCAAACCTTTTTCATAGCGATTACGGTCTTAGAATTGGTCCCAATATAGAAAATTGAGCTAGTTCGACGTGGGCATTGCATTCGATTTATTCACAAGTCTATATCAAAAGTTATGCATGATTTAGTGGGGACATGTCAAGCTTATCGGCCAGTTAAATTTAACCGTCTAAAATTATCATTGGTGCTGATTAGGCAAAGGCATACAAATGAAGCATAATCCATGGCATAACAAAGTTTGGGATAGATTGGATTACTTGGAAGCTTTTTCGTAGCTATTTCGGTCCTAGAATTTGTCCCAATTTTGAAAATTGGGCTGGGTTAATGTGGGCATTGGATTCGTTTCATTCAGAACTCTAAATCAAAAGTTACGCACGATTTAGTACGGACATGTCAAGTTTATCAGCTAGTTAAATTGATCATTCTAAAATGATCATTGGTGCACATTGAGCAAAGGTTTACAAATGAAGCATAATGCATGGCATCACGCAGTTTGGGATAGATTGGATTACTTGGAGGCTTTATCGTAGCTATTTTGGTCTTAAATTTTGTCACAATATAGAAAATTGAGCTATATTAATGTGGGCATTGGATTCGAGTCGTTCCTAACTCTAAATCAAAAGTTTTGGATGATTTACAGTGATCCTCTTAAATTTATCTGCTAGTTAAATTGATCATTCTATACCGCTCCTTCATACTCTTTGAACAAAGGTTTACAAATGAAGCATAATGCATGGCATCATCCAGTTTATGATCGATTAGATTACTTGGAGGGTTTGGCGTAGCTATTTCTGTCTTAAATTTTATCTTAATATAGAAAATTGAGCTAGCTTAATGTGGGAATTAGATTCCTGTCATTCTAATCTCTAAATCAAAAGTTACAGACAATTTAGTGCATACATGTCAAATGTATCATCTAGTTAAATTGATCATTGGTGCTCACTGAAGAAAGGTTTACAAATGAAGCATAATGTATGGTATCGCGCATGTTTGGGATAGATTGGATTACTTGGAATCTTTTTCGTAGTTATTTATGTCTTAGAATTTGTCCCAATATAGAAAATTGAGCTAGCTTAATGTGGACATTGGATTCGCTTTATTCGAAACCCTAAATCAAAAGTTACACACGATTTAGTCAGATATGTCAATTTTATCGGCCAATTAAATGGATCGGTCTAAAATGATCATTGGTGCTCATTTGGAAAAGGCTTACAAATGAAGAATAATGCATGGCATCATGCAGTTTGGGATAGATTAGATTACTTTGAAGCTTTTACGTAGCTATTTCGGTCTTAGAATTTGTCCCTGTATAGAAAATTTTGCTAGCTTAAAGTGGGAATTGGGTTCGCTTCATTACAAACTCTATATCAAACGTTACACATGATTTAGTGTAGACATGTCAAGTTTATCGGCAACTTAAATTGATAATTCTAAAATGATCATTGCTTCTCATTGATCAAAGGTTTACAAATCAAACATAATGCATGGTATCACGCAGTTTGGGATAGATTGGATTACTTTGAAGCTTTTTCGTAGCTATTTCGGTCTTAGAATTTTTCCCAATATAGAAAATTGAGCTAGCTTAACATGGGAATTGGGTTTGCTTCATTAGGAACTCCAAATCAAAAGTTACACACGATTTAGTTTGGACATGTCAAGTTTATCGGCAAGTTAAATTGATCATTTTAAATTGATCATTTTAAAGTGATCATTGGTGCTCATTGAGCAAAGGTTTACAAATGAAGCATAATGCATGGTATCACTTAGTTTGGGATACACTGGATTACTTGGAGGGTTTATCGTAGCTATTTCGGTCTTAAATTTTGTCACAATATAGAAAATTGAGCTACTTTAATGGGGAAATTTGATTCTTGTCTCTCTGAACTCCAAATCAAAAGTTAAAGACGATTTAGTGTGGTCATTTTAAGTTTATCGGCTAGTTAAATTGATCATTCTAAACTGATCATTCATGCTAGTTGAGCAAAGGTGTACAAATGAAGCATAATTCATGGCGTCACGCAGTTTATGATGATAGATTGGATTACTTAGAGGCTTTGTAGTAGCTCTTTCCGTCTTAAATTTTGGTTTAATATAGAAAATTGAGCTAGCTTAACGTGGGCATTGGATTCGTGTATTATGTCCTCTATATCAAAAGTTACAGACAATAGAGTGCATACATGTGAAGTGTATCAGCTAGATAAATAGATCATTCTAAACTGATCATTGGTGCTCATTGAATAAAGGTTTACAAATGAAGCATAATGCATGGCATCACGAAGTTTGCGATAGATTGGATTCCTTGAAAGCTTTTTTGTAGCTATTTTAGTCTTAGAATTCTTCCCAATATAGAAAATTGAGCTAGCTTGACGTGGGCGTTGCATTCGATTTATTCGGAACTCTAAATCAAAAGTTATGCACGATTTAGTGCGGACATGTCAAGTTTATCGGCCAGTTAAATTGATCCATCTAAAATGATCATTGGTGCTCATTGGACAAAGGCTTATAAATGAAATTAGTGCGTACATGTCAAGTGTATCAGCTAGTTATATTGCTCATTCTAAACTGATCATTGGTGCTCACTGAACAAAGGTTTTCAAATGAAGCATAATCCATGTTATCACGCTTGTTTGGGATAGATTGGATTACTTGGAAACTTTGTCGTAGTTATTTCTGTCTTGGAATTTTACCCAACATAGAAAATATAGATAGCTTAATGTGGGCGTCGGATTCGCTTTATTCCAAACTCTAAATCAAAAGTTACGCACGATTTAGTCGGACATGTCAAGTTATTCGGCCAGTTAAATTTATCCGTCTAAAATGATCATTGGTGCTCCTTGGTCAAAGGCTTACAAATGAAGCATAATGCATGGCATCATGCAGTTTGGGAAAGATTGGATTACTTTAAATCTTTTTCGTAGCTATTTTGGTCTTAGAATTTTTCCCAATATAGAAAATTGAGTTACCTTAACGTGGGAATTGGGTTCCCTTCATTAGGAACTCTAAATCAAAAGTTACGCACGACTTAGTGCGGACATGTCAAATTTATCGGCAAGTTAAATTGATCATTCTAAAATGATTATTGGTGCTCATTGAGCAAAGGTTTACAAATGAAGCATAATGCATGGTATCATGTAGTTTAAGATACATTGGATTACTTGGAGGCTTTATCGTAGCTATTTTGGTTTTAAATTTTGTCACAATATAGAAAATTAAGCTAGCTTAATGGGGGCATTGGATTCTTGTCGCTCTGAACTCCAAATCAAAAGTTACGGACGAATTAGTGCGGACATCTCAATTTAATCGGCTAGTTAAATTGATTATTCTAAACCGATCATTCATGCTAGTTGAGCAAAGGTTTAGAAATAAAGCATAATGCAAGGCATCAACCAGTTTATGATAGATTGGATTACTTTGAGGCTTTGTCGTAGCTATTTCCGTCTTAAATTTTGTCTTAATATAGAAAATTGAGCTACCTTAATGTGGGCATTGGATTCGTGTCATTCTAAACTCTAAATCAAAAGTTATTGACAAATTAGTGCGTACATGGGAAGTGTATCAGCCAGTTAAATTAATCATTTTGAACTGATCATTGGTGCTCACCGGACAAAGGTTTACAAATGAAGCATAATACATGGCATCGCGCATGTTTGGGATAAATTGGATTACTTGAATGCTTTTTCGTAGTTATTTCTGTCTTAGAATTTGTGCCAATATAGAAAATTGAGCTAGTTTAATGTGGGCGTTGGATTCGATTTATTCGGAACTCGAAATCAAAAGTTACGCATGATTTAGTCGGACATGTCAAGTTTATCGGCCAGTTAAATTGATCCGTCTAAAATGATCATAGGTGCTCATTGGGAAAAGGCTTACAAATGAAGCATAATGCATGGCATCACACAGTTTGGGATCGATTGGATTACTTTGAAGCTTTTTCATAGCTATTTTGGAACTAGAATTTGTCCCAATATAGAAGATTGAGATAGCTTAACGTGGGAATTGGGTTCGCTTCATAAGTAACTCTAAATCAAAAGTTACGAACGATTTTGTGCGGACATAACAAGTTTATCGCCACATTAAATCAATCATTCTAAAGTGATGATTGGTGCTCATTGAGGAAAGGTTTACAAATGAAGCATAATGCATGGTATCACGTAGTTTGGGATACATTGTATTACTTGGAGGCTTTATCGTAGCTATTTCGGTCTTAAATTTTGTCACAATATAGAAAATTGAGCTAGCTTAATGGGAACATTGGATTCTTGTCGCCTTGAAATCCAAATCAAAAGTTATGGATGACTTAATGCGGACATCTTAGGTTTCTCGGCTAGTTAAATCGATCATTATAAACCGATCATTCATGCTTGTTGAGCAAAGGTTTACAAATGAAGCATAATGCATGGCATCATGCAGTTTTTTATACATTGGATTACTTGGAGGTTTTGTCGTAGCTATTCCGGTGGTAAATTTTGTTAATATAGAAAAATTAGGTAGCTTAACGTGGGCATTGGATTCGTGTGTTATGACCTCTATATCAAAAGTTATAGACAATTTAGTGCATACATATCAAGTGTATCAGCTAGTTAAATTGATCATTCTAAACTGATCATTGGTTCTCATTGAAAAAAGGTTTACAAATG
This sequence comes from Pugionium cornutum, assembly GCA_018901935.1. Classification (NCBI taxonomy): domain Eukaryota; kingdom Viridiplantae; phylum Streptophyta; class Magnoliopsida; order Brassicales; family Brassicaceae; genus Pugionium; species Pugionium cornutum. Next base: position 15,333,521 of record CM032162.1, on the reverse strand, counting down.
TAGCATAATGCATGGCATCACAAAGTTTGAGATATATTGGATTACTTAAAAGATTTTTCCTAGCTATTATGGTCTTAGAATTTGTCCCAATATAGAAAATTGAGCTAGCTTGACGTGGGCGTTGGATTCGATTTGTTCGGAATTCTAAATCAAAAGTTACGCGCGATTTAGTAGGGAAATGTCAAGTTTATCCGCCAATTAAATTGATCCATCTAAAATGATCATTGGTGCTCATTGGGCAAAAGCTTACAAATGAAGCATAATGCATGATATCATGCAGTCTGGGATAGATTGGATAACTTGGAAGCATTTTCGTAGCTATTTCGGTCATAGAACTTATCCCAATAAAGAAAATTGAGCTAGCTTAACATGTGCATTGGATTCGCTTCATTTAGAACTCTAAATATAAAGGTATGCACAATTTAGTGAGGACATGTCAAGTTTATCAGCTAGATAAATTGATCATTCTAAAATGATCATTGGTGCACATTGAGCAAAGGTTTACAAATGAAGCATAATGCATGGTATCACATTGTTTTGGATAGAGTGGATTACTTGGAGACTTTCTCGTAGCTATTTTGGCCTTCAATTTTGTCACAATATATAAAATTGAGCTAGCTTAATGTGGGCATTGGATTCTTGTCATTCCGAACTCTAAATCAAAAGTTATTGATGATTTAGTGTAGACATCTTAATTTTATCGAGTAGTTAAATTGATCATTCTAAACCGATCTTTCATGCTCGTTGAGCGAAGGATTAAAAATGAACCGTAATGCATGGCGTTACCGAGTTTATGATTGATTGGATTACTTGGAGGCTTTGTCGTAGCTATTTCTGTCTTAAATTTTGTCTTAATATAGAAAGTTGAACTAGTTTAACGTGGGCATTGGATTCCTGTCGTTCTAAACTCTAAATCAATAGTTACATACAATTTAGTGCGTACATTTCAAGTGTATCAGCTAGTTAAATTGACCATTCTAAATCATTGGTGCTCATTGAACAAAGGTTTACAAATGAAGCATAATGCATGGCATCATGCATGTTTGGGATAGATTGGATTTCTTGGAAGCTTTTTCATAACTTTTTCGGTATTAGAATTTGTCCCAATATAGAAAATTGAGCTAGATTAACCTGGGTGTTGGATTCGTTTTATTCGGAACTCTAATTAGAAAGTTACACACGATTTTAGGCGGACATGTCAAGTTTATCGGCCATTTAAATTGATCCGTCTAAAATGATCATTGTTGCACATTGGGCAAATGCTTACAAATGAAGCATAATCCATGGCATCACGCAGTTTGGGATAGATTGGATTACTTGGAAGCTTTTTCAAAGCTAGTTCGGTCTTAGAATTTGTCCCAATATAGAAAATTGAGCTAGCTTAACATGAGCATTGGATTCGCTTCATTCAGAACTCTAAATCAAAAGTTGCACACGATTTAGTGTACACATGTCAAGTTTATCAGCTAGTTAAATTGATCATTCTAAAATTATCATTGGTGCTCATTGATCAAAGGTTTACAAATGAAGCATAATGCATGGTATCACACAATTTATGATTGATTGGATTACATGGAGGCTTTGTCGTAGCTATTTCCATCTTAAATTTTGACTTAATATATAAAATTTAACTAGTTTAACGTGGGCATTGGATTCGTGTATTATGAACTCTAAATCAGAAGTTACAGTTGATTGAGTGCATGCATGTCAAGTGTATCGGCTAGTTAAATTGATCATTCTAAACTGATCATTGGTGCTCACTGAACAAAGGTTTACAAATGAAGCATAATGCATGGCATCACGAAGCTGGCGATAGATTGGATTATTTGAAAGGTTTTTTGTAGCTATTTGGGTCTTAGAATTTTTCCCACTATAGAAAATTGAGCTAGCTTAATGTGGGCGTTGGATTCGATTTATTCAGAACTCTAAATTAATAGTTATGCATGATTTAGTGCGGACATGTCACGTTTATCAACCAGTTAAATTGATCCGTCTAAAATGATCATTGGTGCTCATTGGGCAAAGGCTTAAAAATGAAGCATAATGCATGGCATCACTCAGTTTGGGATATATTGGATTACTTGGAAGCTTTTTCGTATTTATTTCGCTCTAAGAATTTGTCCCAATATAGAAAATTGAGGTAGTTTAACGTGGACATTGGATTCGCTTCATTCGAAACTCTAAATCAAGAGTTAAGCACGATTTAGTGTGGACATGTCAAGTTTATCGGCTAGTTAAATTGATCATACTAAAATGATCATTGGTGCTGATCGAGCAAAGGTATACAAATGAAGCATAACGCAGGGTATGATGTAGTTCGGGATAGATTGGATTAATTGGAGCCTTTTTCATAGCTATTCGGTCTCAAATTTTGTCACAGTTTAGAAAATTGAGCTAGCTTAATGTGATATTGGATTTTTGTTATTCTGAATTCTAAATCAAAAGTTACTGGCGATTTATTGCGGGCATCTTAAGTTTATCAGCTAGTTAAACTGATCATTCAAAACCGATCATTGATGCTCTTTGAAGAAAGGTTTACAAGTGAGCCATAGTGCATGGCATCATGCATTATAGGATAAATTGGATTGCTTGGAGGCTTTGTTGTAGCTATTTCCGCCTTAAATTTTGACACAATATTGAAAATTGAGCTAGATTTACGTGGGCATTGGATTCTAGTATTCTGAATTCTAAATCAAAAGTTACAGACGATTTAGTGCGTACATTTCAAGTGTATCAGCTAGTTAAATTGATCATTCCAAACTGATCATTGGTGCTCGCTGAACAAAGGCATACAATGAAGCATAATGCCTGGCATCACGCAGTTTGGGATAGATTGGATTACATGGAGGCTTTCTCGTAGCAATTTCTGCTTAAATTTTGTCTTAATAGAGAAAATTGAGGTAGGTTAACGTGGGCGTTGGATTCGTCTATTCTGAACTCCAAATCCAAAGTTACACATGATTTAGTGCGCACATGTCAAGTGTATCGACTAGTGAAATTGATCATTACAAACTGATCATTGGTGTTCACTGAACTAGGGTTCACAAATGAAGCATAATCCATGGTATCACTCAGTTTGGGATAGATGGGATTACTTGAAAGCTTTTTCGAACCTATTTTGGTCTTAGATTTTTTCGCAATATAGAAAATTGAGCTAGCTTAATGTGGGCGTTGGATTCTCTTTATTTGGAACTGTAAATCAAAAGTTACGCAGGATTTAGTGCGAACATGTCATGCTTATTGGCTAGTTAAGTTGATCATTCTAAAATGATCATTGGTGCTCATTGAGCAAAGGTTTACAAATGAAACATAATGATGGTGTCACGCAGTTTGGGACATATTGGATTACTTGGAGTCTTTATCGTAGCTATTTCCATATTAAATTTTGTCACAATATAGAAAATTGAGCTAGTTTAATATGGGCATTGGATTCGTGTCGTTCTGAACTCTAAATCAAAAGTGATGGACGATATAGTACATACATCTTAAGTTTATCGGCTAGGTGAATTGATCATTCTAAACCGATCTTTCATGCTCATTGAGCAAATGTTTACAAAATGAAGCATAATGCATGGCGTCACGCAGTTTATGATTGATTGGATTACTTGGAGGCTTTGTCGTAGCTATTTCCGTCTTAAATTTATTCTTCACATAGAAAATTGAGCTAGTTTAACGTGGGCATTGGATTCGTGTATTATGAACTCTAAATCAAAAGTTCCAGACAATTTAGTGCAAACATTTGAAGTGTATCAGCTAGTTAAATTGATCAATCTAAACTGATCATTGGTGCTCACTTAACAAAATTTTACAAATGAAGCATAATGCATGGCATCATGCAGTTTGCAATGGATTGGATTATTTGGAAGCTTTTTCGTAGATATTTCGGTGTCAGAATTTGTCGCAATATAGAAAATCGAGCTAGCTTAATGTGGGCATTGGATTCGCTTCGTTTGGAACTCTAAATCAAAAGTTATGCTCGATTTAGTGCAGGCATTTCAGGTTTATCGGCTAGTTGAATTGATCATTCTAAAATGATCATTGGTGCTCACTGAGCAAAGGTTTACAAATAAAGCATAATGCATGGTATCACATAGTTTGGGATAGATTAGATTAATTCGAGACTTTATCGTACCTCTTTCGGTCGTAAATTTTGTCACAAGTTAGAAAATTCAGCTCGTTTATTGTGGGCATTGGATTCGTGTCGTTCCAAACTCTAAATCAAAAGATATGGACGATTTAGCACACACATCTTAAGTTTATCGGCTAGTTAAATTGATCATTCTAAACCAATCTTTCATGCTCGTTGAGCAACGGTTTACAAATAAACCATAATGCATGGTATCACACAGTTTGGGATGGATTAGATTAATTGGAGGCTTTATCGTACCTCTTTCGGTCGTAAATTTTGTCACAATTTAGAAAATTGAGCTAGCTTATTGGGGGCATTGGATTCGTGTCGTTCCAAACTCTAAATCAAAATATAAGGACGATTTAGCACACACATCTTAAGTTTATCGGCTAGTTAAATTGATCACTCTAAACCGATCTTTCATGCTCGTTGAGCAACGGTTTACAAATGAAGCATAATGCATGGCATCACCCAGTTTATGATTGATTGGATTACATGGAGGCTTTGTCGTAGCTATTTCCGCCTTAAATTTGTCTTTATATAGAAAATTGAGGTAGCTTAACGTGGGCGTTGGATTCGTCTATTCTGAACTCTAAATGAAAAGTTTCACACGATTTAGTGCGCACATGTCAAGTGTATCGGCTTGTGAAATTGATCATTAGAAACTGATCATTGGTGCTCACTATACAAAGGTGTACAAATGAAGCATAATGCATGGCATCACGAAGTTTGGGATAGATTCGATTACTTGGAAGCGCTTTCAAATCTATTTCGGTCTTAGAATTTTTTCCAATATAGAAAATTGAGCTAGCTTAACGTGGTTGTTGGATTCAATTTATTCGGAACTCAAAATTAACAGTTATGCACAATATAGTGCGGATATGTCAAGTTTATCTGCCGCTTAAATTGATCCTTCTAAAATGATCATTGGTGCTCATTGGGCAAAGGCTTACAAATGAAGCAGAATGCATGGCATCACAGTTTGCGATAGATTGGATTACTTGAAAACTTTTTCGTAGCTATTTCGGTATTAGATTTTGTCTCAATATAGAAAAGTGAGCTAGCTTAAAGTGGGCGTTGGATTCGCTTTATTCGGAACTCTAAATCAAAATTTACGCACAACTAATTGCGAAAATGAAAAGTTTATCGTCTAGTTAAATTAATCATTCTAAAATGATCATTTGTGCTCATTGAGCAAAGGTTTACAAATGAAGCATAATGCATGGTATCACGTAGTTTGAGATAGATTGGATTACTTCGAGGCTATATTGTAACTATTTTGGTCTTAAATTTTGTTACAATATAGAAAATTGAGCTACCTTAATGTGGGTATTGGATTCGTGTCGTTTTGAACTCTAAATCAAAAGTAATGGACGATTTAGTGCGGACATCTTAAGTTTATTAGCTATTTAAATTGATCATTCTAAACCGAGCTTTCATGCTCGTTGAGCAAAAGTTTACAAATGAAGCATAATGCATGGCATCACCCAGTTGATGATTGATTAGAATACTTGGAGGCTTTGTCGTAGCTATTTCCGTCTTAAATTTTGTCTTAATATAGAAAATTGAGCTACCTTAATGTGAGCATTATATTCGTGTATTATGAACTCTAAATCAAAAGTTACAGACAATTTAGTGCATACATGTCAAGTGTATTAGCTTGTTAAATTGATTATTCTAAACTGATCAGTGGTGCTCATAGAACAAAGGTTTACAAATGAAGCATAATGCATGGCATCACAAAGTTTGCGATAGATTGGATTACTTGGAAGCTTTTTCGTAGCTATTTCGGGCTTACAAATTTTCCCAATATAGAAAATTGAGCTAGCTTAACGTGGTCGTTGGATTCGATTTATTCGGAACTCAAAATCAAAAATTATGCCCAATTTAGTGCGGATATGTCAAGTTTATCGGCCACATAAATTGATCCTTCTAAAATGATCATTGGGGCTCATTGGGCAAAGGGTTACAAATGAAGCATAATGCATGGCATCACAGTTTACGATAGATTGGATTACTTGGCTACTTTTTTGTAGCTAATTTGGTCTTAGAATTTGTCGCATTATAGAAAATTGAGCTAGCTTAACGTTGGCATTGGATTCACTTCACTCGGAACTCTAAATTAAAAGTTTCGCATGATTTAGTACGGACATGTCAAGTTTATCGGCTAGTTGAATTGATCATTCTAAAATGATTATTGGTGCTCATTGAGCAAAGGTTTACAAATGAAGCATAATGCATGGTATCACACAGTTTGGGATAGATTAGATTATTTGGAGGTTTTATCATAGCTCTTACGGTCTTAAATTTTGTCACAATTTAGAAATTTCAGCTAGCTTAATGTGGGCATTGGATTCGTGTCGTTCTAAACTTTAAATTAAAAGTTACAGAAGATTTAGTGCGGACATCTTAAGTTTACCGGCTAGTTAAATTGATCATTCTAAACCTATCACTGTGCTCGTTGAGCAAAGGTTTACAAATGAACCATAATTCATGGAATCATGCATTTGGGGATAAATTGGATTGCTTAGAGGCTTTGTCATAGCTATTTCCGTCTTAAATTTTGTCTTTATATTGTAAATTGAGCTAGGTTAATGTGGGCGTTCAATTAGTGTATTCTGAACTCTAAATCATAAGTTACAGACGATTAAGTGTGTACATGTCAAGTGTATCAGCTAGTTAAATTGATCATTCTAAACTGATTATTGTTGCTCATTGAACAAAGGTAAAGAAATGAAGGATAATGCATTGCATCCAACAGTTTCGGATAGATTGGATTAGTTTGAGGCTTTTTGGTAGCTATTTCGGTCTTAGATTTTGTTGCAATATAGAACATTGAGCTAGCTTAACGTGGGCGTTAGATTTGCTTTATTCGGAAATCTAAATCAAAAGTTACGCACGATTTAGTGCGGACATGTCACGTTTATCGGCTAGATAAATTGGTCATTCTAAAATGATCATTGGTGCTCATTGAGCGTAGGTTTACAAATGAAGCAAATGAATGGTATCACGCAATTTGGGATAGATTGGATTACTTGGAGGCTTTATCGTAGCTATTTATATCTTAAATTTTTTCACAATATAGAAAATTGAGCTAGCCTACTGTCGGTATTGGATTCGTGTTGTTTTGAACTCTAGATCAAACGTTATGGACGATTTAGTGTGGACATCATAAGTTGATCGGCTAGTTAAATTGATCATTCTAAACCGATCTTTCATTCTCGTTCAGCAAAGGTTTACAAATGAAGCATAATGCATGGCATCACGTAGTTTGTGATTGATTAGATTACTTGGAGGTATTATCATTGAGCAAAGATTTACAAATGAAGCATAATGCATGGTATCATGCAGTTCGGGATAGATTGGAATACTTGGAGGTTTTTTCGTAGCTATTGCGGTCGTATATTTTTTTCAAAATTTTGAAAATTGAGCTAGCTTAATGTGGGCATTGGATTCGTGTCGTTCAGAACTCTAAATCAAAAGTTACAGACAATTTAGTGCGTATATGTCAATTGTATCGGCTAGTTAAATTGATCTTCTTTTAAACTGATCATTGGTGCTTTCTAAACAGAGGTTTACAAATGAAGCGTAATACATGCCATCACACAGTTTATGATAGATTGATTTACTTGGAAGCTTTTCGTAGCTATTTTGGTGTTAGATTTTGTCCCAATATAGAAAATTGAGCTAGCTTAACGTGGTCGTTGCATTTGCTTTATTCGGAACTTTAAATCAAAAGTTACGCACGAGTTAGTGCGGACATGTCAAGTTTATTGGCAAGTTAAATTGATCATTCTAAAATGTTCATCAGTGCTCATTGAGCAAAGGTTTACAAATGAAGCATAATGTGGTATCACGCTGTTTGGCATAGATTGGATTACTTGGAGGCTTTATCGTAGATAGTTTGGTCTTAAATTTTATCACAGTATACAAAAAATTGAGCTAACTTAATGTGGGCATTGGTTTCGTGTCGTTTAGAACTCTAAATCAAAAGTTATGAGCGATTTAGTGCAGACATCTTAATTTTATCGGCTAGTTAAATTGATCAATCTGAACCGATCTTTCATGCTCGTTGAGCAAAGGTTTACAAATGAAGCATAATGCATGGCATCACGTAGTTTATGATAGATTGGATTAATTGGAGGCTTTGTCGTAGCTATTTCTGTCTTAAATTTTGTCTTAATATAGAAAATTGATCTAACTTAACATGGGCATTGGATTTAGGTATTATGAAATCTAAATCAAAAGTTACAAACAATTTGGTGCATACATGTCAAGTGCATCATCTAGTTAAATTGATCGTTCTAAACTGATCATTAGTGCTGACTAAACAAAGGTTTACAAATGAAGCATAATACATGGCATCACGAAGTTTGCAAAGATAGGATTACTTGGAAGCTTTTTCATAGCTATTTTGGTCATAGAATTTGTCCCAATATAGAAACTTGAGCTAGCTTAACATGGGCATTGGATTCGATTTATTCGGAACTCTAAATCAAAAATTACGGACGATTTAGTGCGGACATGTCAAGTTTATCGGCTAATATCGTAGCTATTTCGGTCATACATTTTGTCACAATTTTGAAAATTGAGCTAGCTTAATGTGAGCATTGGATTCGTGTCGTTTAGAACTCTAAATCAAAAGTTACGAACGATTTAGTGCGGACATCTTAAGTTTATCAGCTAGTTAAATTGATCATTTTAAACAGATCATTGATGCTCGTTGAGCAAAGGTTAACAAATGAACTATAATGCATGTCATCATGCATTTCGGGGATAAATTGGATTACTTGAAGCCTTTGTCATAGCTATTTCCACTTTAAATTTTATCTTATTATTGAAAATTGTGCTAGCTTAATGTGGGCATTCGATTCGTGTATCTGAACTCTAAATCAAAAGTTACAGATGATTTAATGCTTACATGTCAAGTGTATCAGCTAGTTAAATTGATCATTCTAAACTGATCATAGGTGCTCACTGAACAAAGGTTTACAAATGAAGCATAATGCATGACATCACGCTGGGATAGATTGGATTACTTGAAGGCTTTCTTGTAGCCATTTCCGTCTTAAATTTTTGTCTTCATATAGAAAATTGAGTTAGCTTAACATGGGCGTTGGATTCGTCTATTCTCGACTCTAAATCAAAAGTTACACACATTTAGTGCGTACATGTCAAGTGTATTGGCTAGGTAAATTGATCATTCTAAGCTGATAATTGGTGCTCACTAAACAAAGGTTTACAAATGAAGCATAATGCATGGAATCATGCAGTTTGGGATAGATTGGATTACTTGGAAGCTTTTGTCCCAATATAGAAGATTGAGCTAGTTTAACGTGGGAGTTGGATTCACTTTTTTTGGAACTCTAAATCAAAAGTTACACACAATTTAGTGCGGACATATAGAGTTTATCGGATAGTTAAATTGGTCATTCTAAAATGATCATTGGTGCTCATTCAGCAAAGGTTTACAAATGAAACATAATGCATGGTATCACGTACTTTGAGATAGATTGGATTACTTGGAGGCTTTATCATAGCTATTTCAGTCTTAAATTTTGTCACAATATAGAAAATTGAGCTAGCTTATTGTGGGCATTGGATTCGCGTCGTTCAGAATTCTAAATCAAAAGTTATGGACAATTTAGTGCAGCTATCTTAAGTTTATCTGCTAGTTAAATTGATCATTCTAAACCGATCTTTCATGCTCGTTGAGCAAAGGTTTACAAATGGAGCATAATGCATGGCATCACCCAGTTTAAGATAGATTGGATTACTTGGAGGCTTTGTCGTAGCTATTTTCGTCTTAAATTTTGTCTTAATATAGAAAATTGAGCTAGCTTAATGTGGGCATTGGATTCGTGAATTATGAACTCTAAATCAAAAGTTACAGACAATTTAGTGCGTACATGTCAAGTGTATCGACAAGTTAAATTAATCATTCTAAACTGATCATTGGTGCTAACTAAACAAAGGTTTACAAAAAAAGCATAATGCATGGCATCACAAATATTGCGATAGATTGGATTACTTGAAAGTTTTATCGTAGCTATTTCGGTCTTAGATTTTGTCTCAATATAGAAAATTAAGCTAGCTTAACATGGGCATTGGATTCGCTTTATTCGGAACCTTAAATCAAAAGTTACGCACGATTGAGTGTGGACAAGTCAAGTTTATCGGCTTGTTAAATTGATCATTCTGAAATGATAATTGGTGCTCATTGAGCAAAGGTTTACAAATGAAGCATAATGCATGATATCACGTAGTTTGAGATAGATTGGATTATTTGGAGGTTTTATCATAGCTATTTCGGTCTAAAATTTTATCACAATATAGAAAATTGAGTTAGCTTAATGCGTGTATTGGATTCGTGTTGTTCTGAACTCTAAATCAACAGTGACGGACGATTTAGTGCGGACATCTTAAGGTTATCAGCTAGTTTAATTGATCATTCTAAACCGATCTTTCATGCTCGTTGAGCAAAGATTTACAAATGAAGCATAATGCATGGCATTACCCAGTTTGTGATTGATTGGATTGCTTAGAGGCTTTGTCCTAGCTATTTCCGTCTTAAATTTTATCTTAATATAGAAAATGGAGCTAGTTTAACGTGGGCATTGAATTCGTTTATTATGAACTCTAAATCAAAAGTTACAGACAATTTAGTGCATGCATGTCAAGTGTATCAGCTAGTTAAATTGATCATTCTAAACTGATCATTGGTGCTCACTGAACAAAGGTTTACAACTGATGAATAAAGCATGGCATCACGAAGTTTGCGATAGATTGGATTACTTGGAAGCTTTTCGTAGCTATTTCAATCTTAGAATTTTTCGCAATATAAAAAATTGAGCTAGCTTAACGTGGGCATTTGATTTTTTCATTTGGAACTCTAAATCAAAAGTTATGCACGATTTAGTGCGGACATATCAAGTTTATCGGCTAGTTGAATTTATCATTCTAAAATGGTCATTGGTGCTCATTGAGCAAAGGTTTACAAATGAAGCATAATGCATGGTATCACGCAGTTTGGGATTGATTAGATTAACTGGAGGCTTCATCGTAGCTCTTTCGGTCTTAAATTTTGTCACAATTTAGAAAATTCAGATAGCCTAATGTGGGCATTGAATTCGTGTCGTTCTGAGCTTTAAATTAAAAGTTATAGACAATTTAATGCAGACATCATAAGTTTATCGGCAAATTAAATAGATCATTCCAAACCGATCATTGTGCTCCTTGAGCAAAGGTTTACAAATTAACCATAATGCATGGCATCACACATTTTGGGATAAATTGTATTACTTGGAGTCTTTGTTGTAGCTATTTCCGTCGTCTTAAAATTGAAAATTGAGCTATCTTAACGTGGGCGTTCGATTAGTGTACTGAACTCTAAATCAAAAGTTACAAACGATTTAGTGCGAACATGTAAATTGTATCAGCTAGTTAAATCGATCATTCTAAACTGATCATTGGTGCTCGCTGAACAAAGATTCAGAAATGAAGCATAATTCATGGCATCACACAGTTTGGGTAGATTGGATTACTTGGAGGCTTTTCGTAACTAGTTCGGTCTTAAGATTTTGTCGCAATATAGAACATGGAGCTATGTTAACGTGGGCGTTGGATTCGCTTTATTCGGAACTCTAAATCAAAAGTTATGCACGATTTAGTGCAGACAAGTCAAGTTTATCGGCTAGTTAAATTGATCATTCTAAAATAATCATTGGTGCTCATTGAGCAAAAATTTACAAATGAAACATAATGCATGGTATCACGCAGTTTAGGATAGATTAGATAACTTGGAGGCTTTTGCGGAGCTATTTCTGTCTTAAATTTTGTCATAATATAGAAATTGAGCTAGCTTAATGTGGGTATTGGATTCGTGTCATTTTGAACTCTAAATCAAAAATTATGGATGACTTATTGCTGACATCTTAAGTTTATCGGCTAGTTAAATTGATCATTCTAAACCGATCTTTCATGCTCATTGAACAAAGGTTTACAAATGAAGCATAATGCAAGGCATCACATAGTTTGTGAGTGATTGGATTACTTGGAGGCTTTATCGTAGCAATTTCTGTCTTAAATTCTGTCTTAATATCGAAAAAATTGAGCTAGCTTAATGTGGGCATTGGATTCGTGTATGATGAACTCTAAATCAAAAGTTACAAACAATTTAGTGCGTACGCTTCAAATGTATCAGCTAATTAAATTGATCATTCTAAACTGATCATTGGTGCTCTCTAAATAAAGGTTTACAAATGAAGCATAATGCCTGGCATCACATATTTTGCGATAGATTGGATTACTTGAAAGCTTTTTCGTAGCTATTTCGTTTTTAGATTTTATCCCAATATAGAATATTGAGCTAGCTTAACGTGGGCGTTGAATTTGCTTTATTCGGAACTCTAAATTAAAAGTTACGCACGATTTAGTGCGGACATGTCAAGTTTATCAGCTTGTTAAACTGAACATTCTAAAATGATCATTGGTGCTCATTGAATAATGGTTACAAATCTGCATAATGCATGGTATCACTTATTTTGAGATAGATTGGATTACTTGTAGGCTTTATCGTACCTGTTTTGGTCTTAAATTTTGTCATAATATAGAAAATTGAGCTAGCTTAATGTGGACACGGATTCGTGTCATTCTGAACTCTAAATCAAAAGTTATCGACGATTTAGTGCGGACATCTAAAGTTTATTGGCTAGTTAAATTGATCATTCTAAACCGATCTTTCATGCTGGTTGAGCAAAGGTTTACAAATGAAACATAATGCATGACATCACCCTGTTTATGATTGATTGGATTACTTACAGGCTTTGTCGTAGCTATTTCCATCTTAAATTTTGTCTTAATATAGAAAATTGAGCTAGCTTAACGTTGGTATTGCACTTGTTTATTATGAACTCTAAATCAAAATTTACAGACAATTTAGAGTGTTAATGTCAAGTGTATCAGCTAGTTAAATTTATTATTCTAAACTAATCATTGGTGCTCATTGAGCAAAGGTTTACAAATGAATCATAATGCATGGCATCACGCAGTTTGGGATAGTTTGGTTTACTTGAAAGCTTTGTCGTAGCTATTTTGGTCTTAGAATTTGTCCCAATATATAAAATTGACCTAGCTTAACATGGGAATCGGATTCACTTCATTCAGAACTCAAATTCAAAAGCTACGCACGATTTAGTGCGGACATGTCAAGTTTATCGGCTAGTTAAATTGATCATTCTAAAATGATCATCGGTGCTCATTGAGCAAAGGTTTACAAATGAAGCATAATGCATGGTATCATGCAGTTTGGGGATAGATTGGATTACTTGGAGGCTTTATAGTAGCTATTTTGGTCTTAAATTTTGTCAAGATATAGAAAATTGAGCTAGCTTAATATGGGTATTGGATTTGTGTCGTTCTGAACACTAAATCGAAAGTTACGGATGATTTAGTGCGTACATGTCAAGTGTATGAACTAGTTCATCCTAACCTAATCATTGGTGCTCGTTGAGCAAAAGTTTACAAATGAAGCATAATGCATGGAATCACTATGTTCATGATAGATTGGTCAACTTGGAGGCTTTTTGTAGCTATTTTGGTCTTAAATATTGTCCCAATGTAGAAAACTGAGCTATTTTAACATGGACGTTGGACTCGCTTTATTCGGACCTTTAAATCAAAAGTTACACACGATTTAGTACGGACAAGTCAAGTTTATTGGCCTGTTAAATTGATCATTCTAAAATGATCATTGGTGCTCATTGAGCAAAGGCTTACAAATGAAGCATAATGCATGGCACCAAGTAGTTTGAGATAGATTGGATTACTTGTAGGCTTTGTCATAGCTATTTCAGTCATAAATTTTTCACAATATAGAAAATTGACCTAGCATAACGTAGTCATTGGAATTGTATAATTCTGAACTCTTAACCAAAAGTTGCGCATGGTTTAGGGCGGACATGTAAAATTTATCGGTTAGATAAATTGATCATTCTATAATGATCATTGGTGCTCATTGAGCAAAGGTTTTCAAATGAAGCATAATGCATGGCATCACACAGTTCGGAATAGATTGTATTACTTGTAGGCTTTATCGTAGCTATTTCAGTCTTTAATATTGTCACAATACAGAAAATTAAGCTATCTTAACGTGGCCATTGGATTTGTCTCATTTTGAACTCCAAATCAAAAGTTACGGACGAGTTAGTGCGTACATCTCATGTTTATCGGCTAGATAAATTGATCATTTCAAAGCGATCATTGATGCTCGTTGAGAAAAGGTTTACAAATGAAGCATAATGCATGACATCAGGCAGTCTGGGTTTAGATTGGACTACTTGAAGGTTTTATCGTTGCTATTTCGGTCTTAAATTTTGTCACAATATAGAAAATTGAGTTAGCTTAATATGGGCGTTCGATTCGTGTCATTCCGAACTCTAAATCAAAAGTTAAGCACGATTTAGTGCGGACATCTCAAGTTCATCGGCTAGTTAAAATGATCATTCTAAACCTATCATTGATGTTCATTGTACAAAGGTTTCAAATGAAGCATAATGCTTGGTACCACGCAGTTTGAGATAGATTGGATTACTTGTAGGCTTCTTTGTAGCTATTTCCGTTATAAATATTTCACAATATAGAAAATTGAGCTGCTTAACATAGTCGTTGGGGTCGTGTGATTCTAAACACTAAATCGCACGATTTAGTGCGGAGATGTCAACTTTATCGGTTAGTTAAATTGATCGTTCTAAAATGATCATTGGCGCTGATTGAGAAAAGGGTTACAAATGAAGCATAATGCATGACATCAGGCAGTTTTTTGATAGATTTGATTACTTGTACGCTTTATCGTAGCTATTTTAGTCCTTAATTTTGTCACAATACAGAACATTGAGCTACATTAACATGGGCATTGGATTCGTGTCATTCTGAACTTCAAATCAAAAGTTCAAACGATTTAGTGCAACAATCTCAAGTTTATCCGCTAGATAAACTGATCATTCTAAACGAATCATTTATGCTCGTTGAGCAACGGTTTACAAATGAAGCATAATGCATGGCATTATGCAGTTTTTGTTAGATTGGATTACCTGGAGGCTTTATCGTAGCTTTTTCGGGCATAAATATTTTCATAATATAGAAAATTGAGTTAGCTTAATATGGGATTTGGATTCGTGTCATTCCAAACTCTAAATCAAAAGTTACAGACGATTTAGTGAGGAAATCTCAAGTTCATTGGCTATTTAAATTGATCATTCTAAACTTATCATGGATGCTGGTTCAGCAAAAGTTTTCAAATGAAGCATAATGCATGGCATCACACAGTTTGGAATAGATTGTATTACTTGTAGGCTATATCGTAGCTATTTTAGTCTTTAATTTTGTCACAATATAGAAAATTAAGCTACCTTAACGTGGGCATTGGATTTGTGTCATTTTTAACTCCAAATGAAAAGTTACGGACGAGTTAGTCAATACATCTCATGTTTATCGGCTAGATAAATTGATCATTTTAAAGCGATCATTGATGCTCGTTGAGAAAAAGGTTTGCAAATGAAGCATAATGCATGGGATCAGGTAGTTTGGGGTTTAGATTAGATTACTTGAAGGTTTTATCGTTGCTATTTCGCTCTTAAATTTTGTCACAATATTGAAAATTGAGTGAGCTTAATATGGGCGTTCGATTCGTGTCATTCCGAACTCTAAATCAAAAGTTAAGCACGATTTAGTGCGGACATCTCAAGTTCATCAGCTAGTTAAAATGATCATTCTAAACCTATCATTGATGTTCATTGTACAAAGGTTTCAAATGAAGCATAATGCTTGGTACCGCGCAGTTTGACATAGATTGGATTACTTGTAGGCTTCTTCGTAGCTATTTCCGTTATAAATATTTCACAATATAGAAAATTGAGCGGCTTAACATAGTCGTTGGGGTCGTGTGATTCTAAACACTAAATCGCACGATTTAGTGCGGAGATGTCAACTTTATCGGTTAGTTAAATTGATCGTTCTAAAATGATCATTGGCGCTGATTGAGAAAAGGGTTACAAATGAAGCATAATGCATGACATCAGGCAGTTTTTGGATAGATTTGATTACTTGTACGCTTTATCGTAGCTATTTCAGTCCTTAATTTTGTCACAATATAGAACATTGAGCTACATTAACATTGGCATTGGATTCGTGTCATTCTGAACTTCAAATCAAA
This sequence comes from Pugionium cornutum, assembly GCA_018901935.1. Classification (NCBI taxonomy): domain Eukaryota; kingdom Viridiplantae; phylum Streptophyta; class Magnoliopsida; order Brassicales; family Brassicaceae; genus Pugionium; species Pugionium cornutum. The sequence continues at coordinate 15,317,181 of CM032162.1, read as the reverse complement.
AGTTCAAACGATTTAGTGCAACCATCTCAAGTTTATCCGCTAGATAAACTGATCATTCTAAACGAATCATTTATGCTCGTTGCGCAACGGTTTACAAATGAAGCATAATGCATGGCATCATGCAGTTTTTGTTAGATTGGATTACCTGGAGGCTTTATCGTAGCTATTTTGGGCATAAATATTTTCAAAATATGGAAAATTGAGTTAGCTTAATATGGGATTTGGATTCGTGTCATTCCAAACTCTAAATCAAAAGTTACAGACGATTTAGTGAGGAAATCTCAAGTTTATCGGCTAGTTAAATTGATCATTCTAAACTTATCATGGATGCTGGTTGAGCAAAGGTTTTCAAATGAAGCATAATGCATGGCATCACACAGTTTGGAATAGATTGTATTACTTGTAGGCTAAATCGTAGCTATTTTTGTCTTTAATTTTGTCACAATATAGAAAATTAAGCTACCTTAACGTGGTCATTGGATTTGTGTCATTTTTAACTCCAAATGAAAAGTTAGTGCATACATCTCATGTTTATCGGCTAGATAAATTGATCATTTTAAAGCGATCATTGATGCTCGTTGAGAAAAAGGTTTTCAAATGAAGCATAATGCATGGCATCAGGCAGTTTGGGGTTTAGATTGGATTACTTGAAGGTTTTATCGTTGCTATTTCGCTCTTAAATTTTGTCACAATATAGAAAATTGAGTGAGCTTAATATGGGCATTCGATTCGTGTCATTCCGAACTCTAAATCGAAAGTTAAGCACGATTTAGTGCGGACATCTCAAGTTCATCGGCTAGTTAAAATGACCATTCTAAACCTATCATTGATGTTCATTGTACAAAGGTTTCAAATGAAGCATAATGCTTGGTACCGCGCAGTTTGAGATAGATTGGATTACTTGTAGGCTTCTTCGTAGCTATTTCCGTTATAAATATTTCACAATATAGAAAATTGAGCTGCTTAACATAGTCGTTGGGGTCGTGTGATTCTAAACACTAAATCGCACGATTTAGTGCGGAGATGTCAACTTTATCGGTTTGTTAAATTGATCGTTGTAAAATGATCATAGGCGCTGATTGAGAAAAGGGTTACAAATGAAACATAATGCATGACATCATGCAGTTTTTGGATAGATTTGATTACTTGTACGCTTTATCGTAGCTATTTCAGTCCTTAATGTTGTCACAATACAGAACATTGAGCTACATTAACATGGGCATTGGTTTCGTTTCATTCCGAACTTCAAATCAAAAGTTCAAATGATTTAGTGCAACCATCTCAAGTTTATCCGCTAGATAAACTGATCGTTCTAAACGAATCATTTATGCTCGTTGCGCAATGGTTTACAAATGAAGCATAATGCATGGCATCATGCAGTTTTTGTTAGATTGGATTACCTGGAGGCTTTATCGTAGCTATTTCGGGCATAAATATTTTCATAATATGGGAAATTGAGTTAGCTTAATATGGGATTTGGATTCGTGTCATTCAAAACTCTAAATCAAAAGTTACAGACGATTTAGTGAGGAAATCTCAAGTTCATCGGCTAGTTAAATTGATCATTCTAAACTTATCATGGATGCTGGTTGAGCAAAGGTTTTCAAATGAAGCATATTGCATGGCATCACACAGTTTGGAATAGATTGTATTACTTGTAGGCTATATCGTAGCTATTTTAGTCTTTAATTTTGTCACAATATAGAAAATTAAGCTACCTTAACGTGGGCATTGGATTTGTGTCATTATTAACTCCGAATGAAAAGTTACGGACGAGTTAGTGCATACATCTCATGTTTATCGGCTAGATAAATTGATCATTTTAAAGCGATCATTGATGCTCGTTGAGAAAAAGGTTTACAAATGAAGCATAATGCATGGCATCAGGCAGTTTAGGGTTTAGATTGGATTACTTGAAGGTTTTATCGTTGCTATTTCGCTCTTAAATTTTGTCACAATATAGAAAATTGAGTGAGCTTAATATGGGCATTCGATTCGTGTCATTCCGAACTCTAAATCAAAAGTAAAGCACGATTTAGTGCGGACATCTCAAGTTCATCAGCTAGTTAAAATGATCATTCTAAACCTATCATTGATGTTCATTGTACAAAGGTTTCAAATGAAGCATAATGCTTGGTACCGCGCAGTTTGAGATAGATTGGATTACTTGTAGGCTTCTTTGTAGCTATTTCCGTTATAAATATTTCACAATATATAAAATTGAGCTGCTTAACATAGTCGTTGGGGTCGTGTGATTCTAAACACAAAATCGCACGATTTAGTGCGGAGATGTCAACTTTATCGGTTAGTTAAATTGATCGTTGTAAAATGATCATTGGCGCTGATTGAGAAAAGGGTTACAAATGAAGCATAATGCATGACATCATGCAGTTTTTGGATAGATTTGATTACTTGTACGCTTTATCGTAGCTATTTCAGTCCTTAATGTTGTCACAATACAGAACATTGAGCTACATTAACATGGGCATTGGTTTCGTTTCATTCTGAACTTCAAATCAAAAGTTCAAATGATTTAGTGCAACCATCTCAAGTTTATCCGCTAGATAAACTGATCATTCTAAACGAATCATTTATGCTCGTTGCGCAACGGTTTACAAATGAAGCATAATGCATGGCATCATGCAGTTTTGGTTAGATTGGATTAATTGGAGGCTTTATCGTAGCTATTTTGGGCATAAATATTTTCATAATATGGAAAATTGAGTTAGCTTAATATGGGAGTTGGATTCGTGTCATTCCAAACTCTAAATCAAAAGTTACAGACGATTTAGTGAGGAAATCTCAAGTTCATCGGCTAGTTAAATTGATCATTCTAAACTTATCATGGATGCTGGTTGAGCAAAGGTTTTCAAATGAAGCATATTGCATGGCATCACACAGTTTGGAATAGATTGTATTACTTGTAGGCTATATCGTAGCTATTTTAGTCTTTAATTTTGTCTCAATATAGAAAATTAAGCTACCTTAACGTGGGCATTGGATTTGTGTCATTTTTAACTCCGAATGAAAAGTTACGGACGAGTTAGTGCATACATCTCATGTTTATCGGCTAGATAAATTGATCATTTTAAAGCGATCATTGATGCTCGTTGAGAAAAAGGTTTACAAATGAAGCATAATGCATGTCATCAGGCAGTTTGGGGTTTAGATTGGATTACTTGAAGGTTTTATCGTTGCAATTTCGCTCTTAAATTTTGTCACAATATAGAAAATTGAGTGAGCTTAATATGGGCATTCGATTCGTGTCATTCCGAACTCTAAATCAAAAGTTAAGCACGATTTAGTGCGGACATCTCAAGTTCATCAGCTAGTTAAAATGATCATTCTAAACCTATCATTGATGTTCATTGTACAAAGGTTTCAAATGAAGCATAATGCTTGGTACCGCGCAGTTTGAGATAGATTGGATTACTTGTAGGCTTCTTCGTAGCTATTTCCGTTATAAATATTTCACAATATAGAAAATTGATCTGCTTAACATAGTCGTTAGGGTCGTGTGATTCTAAACACTAAATCGCACGATTTAGTGCGGAGATGTCAACTTTATCGGTTAGTTAAATTGATCGTTCTAAAATGATCATTGGCGCTGATTGAGAAAATGGTTACAAATGAAGCATAATGCTTGACATCAGGCAGTTTTTGGATAGATTTGATTACTTGTACGCTTTATCGTAGCTTTTTCAGTCCTTAATTTTGTCACAATACAGAACATTGAGCTACATTAACATGGGCATTGGATTCGTGTCATTCTTAACTTCAAATCAAAAGTTCAAACGATTTAGTGCAACATCTCAAGTTTATCTGCTAGATAAACTGATCATTCTAAACGAATCATTTATGCTCGTTGCGCAACGGTTTACAAATGAAGCATAATGCATGGCATCATGCAGTTTTTGTTAGATTGGATTACCTGGAGGCTTTATCGTAGCTATTTCAGGCATAAATATTTTCATAATATGGAAAATTGAGTTAGCTTAATATGGGATTTGGATTCGTGTCATTCCAAACTCTAAATCAAAAGTTACAGACGATTTAGTGAGGAAATCTCAAGTTCATCGGCTAGTTAAATTGATCATTCTAAACTTATCATGGATGCTGGTTGAGCAAAGGTTTTCAAATGAAGCATAATGCATGGCATCACACAGTTTGGAATAGATTGTATTACTTGTAGGCTATATCGTAGCTATTTTAGTCTTTAATTTTGTCATAATATAGAAAATTAAGCTACCTTAACGTGGGCATTGGATTTGTGTCATTTTTAACTCCAAATGAAAAGTTACGGACGAGTTAGTGCATACATCTCATGTTTATCGGCTAGATAAATTGATCATTTTAAAGCGATCATTGATGCTCATTGAGAAAAAGGTTTACAAATAAAGCATAATGCATGGCATCAGGCAGTTTGGGGTTTAGATTGGATTACTTGAAGGTTTTATCATTGCTATTTCGCTCTTGAATTTTGTCACAATATAGAAAATTGAGTGAGCTTAATATGGGCGTTCGATTCGTGTCATTCCGAACTCTAAATCAAAAGTTAAGCACGATTTAGTGCGGACATCTCAAGTTCATCGACTAGTTAAAATGATCATTCTAAACCTATCATTGATGTTCATTGTACAAAGGTTTCAAATGAAGCATAATGCTTGGTACCGCGCAGTTTGAGATAGATTGGATTACTTGTAGGCTTCTTCGTAGCTATTTCCGTTATAAATATTTCACAATATAGAAAATTGAGCTGCTTAACATAGTCGTTGGGGTCGTGTGATTCTAAACACTAAATCGCACGATTTAGTGCGGAGATGTCAACTTTATCGGTTAGTTAAATTGATCATTGTAAAATGATCATTGGCGCTGATTGAGAAAAGGGTTACAAATGAAGCATAATGCATGACATCATACACTTTTTGGATAGATTTGATTACTTGTACGCTTTATCGTAGCTATTTCAGTCCTTAATGTTGTCACAATACAGAACATTGAGCTACATTAACATGGGCATTGGTTTCGTTTCATTCTGAACTTCAAATCAAAAGTTCAAACGATTTAGTGCAACCATCTCAAGTTTATCCGCTAGATAAACTGATCATTCTAAATGAATCATTTATGCTCGTTGCGCAACGGTTTACAAATGAAGCATAATGCATGGCATCATGCAGTCTTTGTTAGATTGGATTACCTGGAGGCTTTATCGTAGCTATTTCGGGCATAAATATTTTCATAATATGGGATTTGGATTCGTGTCATTCCAAACTCTAAATCAAAAGTAACAGACGATTTAGTGAGGAAATCTCAAGTTCATCGGCTAGTTAAATTGATCATTCTAAACTTATCATGGATGCTGGTTGAGCAAAGGTTTTCAAATGAAGCATAATGCATGGCATCACACAGTTTGGAATAGATTGTATTACCTGTATGCTATATGGTAGCTATTTTAGTCTTTAATTTTGTCACAATATAGAAAATTAAGCTACTTTAACGTGGGCATTGGATTTGTGTCATTTTGAACTCCAAATGAAAAGTTACGGACGAGTTAGTGCATACATCTCATGTTTATCGGCTAGATAAATTGATCATTTTAAAGCGATCATTGATGCTCGTTGAGAAAAAGGTTTACAAATGAACCATAATGCATGGCATCAGGCAGTTTGGGGTTTAGATTGGATTACTTGAAGGTTTTATCGTTGCTATTTCGCTCTTAAATTTTGTCACAATATAGAAAATTGAGTGAGCTTAATATGGGCGTTCGATTCATGTCATTCCGAACTCTAAATCAAAAGTTAAGCACGATTTAGTGCGGACATCTCAAGTTCATCCGCTAGTTAAAATGATCATTCTAAACCTATCATTGATGTTCATTGTACAAAGGTTTCAAATGAAGCATAATGCTTGGTACCGCACAGTTTGAGATAGATTGGATACTTCTAGGCTTCTTCGTAGCTATTTCCGTTATAAATATTTCACAATATAGAAAATTGAGCTGCTTAACATAGTCGTTGGGGTCGTGTTATTCTAAACACTAAATCGCACGATTTAGTGCGGAGATGTCACATTTATCGGTTAGTTAAATTGATCGTTGTAAAATGATCATTGGCGCTGATGGAGAAAAGGGTTACAAATGAAGCATAATGCATGACATCATGCAGTTTTTGGATAGATTTGATTACTTGTACGCTTTATCGTAGCTATTTCAGTCCTTAATGTTGTCACAATAAAGAACATTGAGCTACAATAACATGGGCATTGGTTTTGTTTCATTCTGAACTTCAAATCAAAAGTACAAATGATTTAGTGCAACCATCTCAAGTTTATCCGCTAGATAAACTGATCATTCTAAACGAATCATTTATGCTCGTTGCGCAACGGTTTACAAATGAAGCATAATGCATGGCATCATGCAGTTTTTGTTAGATTGGATTACCTGGAGGCTTTATCGTAGCTATTTTGGGCATAAATATTTTCATAATATGGAAAATTGAGTTAGCTTAATATGGGATTTGGATTCGTGTCATTCCAAACTCTAAATCAAAAGTTACAGACGATTTAGAGAGGAAATCTCAAGTTCATCGGCTAGTTAAATTGATCATTCTAAACTTATCATGGATGCTGGTTGAGCAAAGGTTTTCAAATGAAGCATATTGCATGGCATCACACAGTTTGGAATAGATTGTATTACTTGTAGGCTATATCGTAGCTATTTTAGTCTTTAATATTGTCACAATACAGAAAATTAAGCTATCTTAACGTGGGCATTGGATTTGTCTCATTTTGAACTCCAAATCAAAAGTTACGGACGAGTTAGTGCGTACATCTCATGTTTATCAGCTAGATAAATTGATCATTTCAAAGCGATCATTGATGCTCGTTGAGAAAAGGTTTACAAATGAAGCATAATGCATGACATCAGGCAGTCTGGGTTTAGATTGGACTACTTGAAGGTTTTATCGTTGCTATTTCGGTCTTAAATTTTGTCACAATATAGAAAATTGAGTTAGCTTAATATGGGCGTTCGATTCGTGTCATTCCGAACTCAAAATCAAAAGTTAAGCACGATTTAGTGCGGACATCTCAAGTTCATCGGCTAGTTAAAATGATCATTCTAAACCTATCATTGATGTTCGTAGTACAAAGGTTTCAAATGAAGCATAATGCTTGGTACCACGCAATTTGAGATAGATTGGATTACTTGTAGGCTTCTTTGTAGCTATTTCCGTTATAAATATTTCACAATATAGAAAATTGAGCTGATTAACATAGTCGTTGGGGTCGTGTGATTCTAAACACTAAATCGCACGATTTAGTGCGGAGATGTCAACTTTATCGGTTAGTTAAATTGATCGTTCTAAAATGATCATTGGCGCTGATTGAGAAAAGGGTTACAAATGAAGCATAATGCATGACATCAGGCAGTTTTTTGATAGATTTGATTACTTGTACGCTTTATCGTAGCTATTTTAGTCCTTAATTTTGTCACAATACAGAACATTGAGCTACATTAACATGGGCATTGGATTCGTGTCATTCTGAACTTCAAATCAAAAGTTCAAACGATTTAGTGCAACAATCTCAAGTTTATCCGCTAGATAAACTGATCATTCTAAACGAATCATTTATGCTCGTTGAGCAACGGTTTACAAATGAAGCATAATGCATGGCATTATGCAGTTTTTGTTAGATTAAATTACCTGGAGGCTTTATCGTAGCTTTTTCGGGCATAAATATTTTCATAATATAGAAAATTGAGTTAGCTTAATATGGGATTTGGATTCGTGTCATTCCAAACTCTAAATCAAAAGTTACAGACGATTTAGAGAGGAAATCTCAAGTTCATCGGCTAGTTAAATTGATCATTCTAAACTTATCATGGATGCTGGTTGAGCAAAGGTTTTCAAATGAAGCATATTGCATGGCATCACACAGTTTGGAATAGATTGTATTACTTGTAGGCTATATCGTAGCTATTTTACTCTTTACTTTTGTCACAATATAGGAAATTAAGCTACCTTAACGTGGGCATTGGATTTGTGTCATTTTTAACTCCGAATGAAAAGTTACGGACGAGTTAGTGCATACATCTCATGTTTATCAGCTAGATAAATTGATCATTTCAAAGCGATCATTGATGCTCGTTGAGAAAAGGTTTACAAATGAAGCATAATGCATGACATCAGGCAGTCTGGGTTTAGATTGGACTACTTGAAGGTTTTATCGTTGCTATTTCGGTCTTAAATTTTGTCACAATATAGAAAATTGAGTTAGCTTAATATGGGCATTCGATTCGTGTCATTCCGAACTCAAAATCAAAAGTTAAGCACGATTTAGTGCGGACATCTCAAGTTCATCGGCTAGTTAAAATGATCATTCTAAACCTATCATTGATGTTCGTAGTACAAAGGTTTCAAATGAAGCATAATGCTTGGTACCGCGCAGTTTGAGATAGATTGGATTACTTGTAGGCTTCTTCGTAGCTATTTCCGGTATAAATATTTCACAATATAGAAAATTGATCTGCTTAACATAGTCGTTAGGGTCGTGTGATTCTAAACACTAAATCGCACGACTTAGTGCGGAGATGTCAACTTTATCGGTTAGTTAAATTGATCGTTCTAAAATGATCATTGGCGCTGATTGAGAAAATGGTTACAAATGAAGCATAATGCATGACATCAGGCAGTTTTTGGATAGATTTGATTACTTGTACGCTTTATCGTAGCTATTTCAGTCCTTAATTTTGTCACAATACAGAACATTGAGCTACATTAACATGGGCATTGGATTCGTGTCATTCCGAACTTCAAATCAAAAGTTCAAACGATTTAGTGCAACCATCTCAAGTTTATCCGCTAGATAAACTGATCATTCTAAACGAATCATTTATGCTCGTTGCGCAACGGTTTACAAATGAAGCATAATGCATGGCATCATGCAGTTTTTGTTGGATTGGATTACCTGGAGGATTTATCGTAGCTATTTCGGGCATAAATATTTTCATAATATGGAAAATTGAGTTAGCTTAATATGGGATTTGGATTCGTGTCATTCCAAACTCTAAATCAAAAGTTACAGACGATTTAGTGAGGAAATCTCAAGTTTATCTGCTAGTTAAATTGATCATTTTAAACTTATGATGGATGCTGGTTGAGCAAAGGTTTTCAAATGAAGCCTAATGCATGGCATCACACAGTTTGGAATAGATTGTATTACTTGTAGGCTTTATCGTAGCTATTTCAGTCTTTAATTTTGTCACAATATAAAAAATTATGCTACCTTAACGTGGGCATTAGATTTGTGTCATTTTTCACTCCGAATCAAAAGTTACGGACGAGTTAGTGTGTACATCTCATGTTTATCGGCTAGATAAATTGATCATTTTAAACCGATCATTGATGCTCGTTGAGAAGAGGTTTACAAATGAAGCATAATGCATGGCATCAGGCAGTTTGGGTTTAGATTGGATTACTTGAAGGTTTTATTGTAGCTATTTCGGTCTTAAAGTTTGTCACAATATAGAAAATTTAGTTAGCTTGATATGGGCATTCGATTCGTGTCATTCCGAACTCTAAATCAAAAGTTAAGCACGATTTAGTGCGGACATCTCAAGTTCATCGGCTAGTTAAAATGATCATTCTAAACCTATCATTGATGCTCATTGTACAAAGGTTTCAAATGAAGCATAATGCTTGGCACCACGCAGTTTGAGATAAATTGGATTACTCGTAGGCTTCTTTGTAGCTATTCTTGTTATAATTTTTTTCACAATATAGAAAATTGAGCTGCTTAACATAGTCATTGGGGTCATGTGATTCTAAACACTAAATTGCACGATTTAGTGCGGAGATGTCAACATTATCGGTTAGTTAAATTGATCATTCTAAACTGATCATTGGCGCTCATTGAGCAAAGGGTTACAAATGAAGCATAATGCATGACATCATGCAGTTTTTGGATAGATTTGATTACTTGTACGCTTTATTGTAGCTATTTCAGTCCTTAATTTTGTAACAATACAGAACATTGAGCTACATTAACATGGGCATTGGATTCGTGTCATTTTTTACTTCAAATAAAAAGTTCAAACGATTTAGTGCAGACATCTCAAGTTTATCCGCTAGATAAACTGATCATTCTACACGAATCATTGATGCTCGTTGAGCAAAGGTTTAGAAATGAAGCATAATGCATGGCATCCTGCAGTTTGGTTAGATTGGATTACCTGGAGGCTTTAACATTGCTATTTCAGTCTTAAACTTTTTCACAATATAAAAAATTGAGTTAGCTTAATATGGGATTTGGATTCGTGTCATTCCAAACCCTAAATCAAAAGTTATAGATGATTTAGTGAGGAAATCTCAAGTTCATTGGCTAGTTAAATTGATCATTCTAAACTTATCATGGATGCTGGATGAGCAAAGGTTTACAAATGAAGCATTATGCATGGCATGACGCAGTTTTGGATAGATTGGATTACTTGGAGTCTTTCTCGTAGTTATTTCCTTCTTCAATTTTGTCTTAATATATAAAATTGACCTAGGTTAACATGGGCATTGGATTTGCGTCATTCGGAACTCTAGATCCGAAGTTACGCACGTTTTAGTGCAGACATGTCAAGTTTATTGGCTAGTTAAATATGTCATTTTAAAATGATCATTGGTGCTCATTTGACAAAGGTTTACAAATTAAACATAATGTATGGCCCGACACAGTTTCAGATAGATTGGATTACCTGTAGGCTTCTTTGTAGCTATTTCAGTCAGAAACTTTTCACAACATAGAAAATGGAGCTAACTTAATGTAGTCATTGGATTCGTGTCATTCTGAACTCTTAGTCAAAAGTTACACAAAATTTAGTGCGAACATGTCAAGTTTATTGGTTAGTAAAATTGGTCATTCTAAAATTATCATTTGTGCTCATTGAACAAAGGTATTCAAATGAAGCATAATGCATGGCATCATGCAGTTTGGAATAGATTTGATTACTTATAAGCTTTATCGTATCTATTTCAGTCTTTAATTTTGTCACAATATCGAAACTTGAGCTACCTTAACGTTTTTCACAATATAGAAAATTGAGCTAGCTTAACGTAGGCGTTACATTTGTGTCATTTTGAACTCTAAATCAAAAGTTACAGACGAATTACTACGGACACAAGTTGATCAGCCAGTTAAAATTATCATTCTAAAATGATCATTGGCGCTCCTTATGTAAATGCTTATAAATGAAGCATAATGCATGGTATCACGCAGTTTGAGATACATTGGATTACTTGGAGGATTTTTTGAAGCTCTTTCAGTCCAAAATGTTTACAAACGATTTACTGAAGACATGTCAAGTTGATATGCCATTTAAAATAAACATTCTAATGTCATCATTGGTGCTCCTTGAGTAATGGCTCATAAATGAAACATAATGCATGGCATCACGCAGTTTGGGATACATGGGATTACTTGGAGGCTATGTCGTTGCTCTTTCAGTCTCAATTGTTGTCATAATATAGAAGATTGAGCTAGCTTAAAATGGGTGCTGGATTCGTGTCATTCTGAAATCTAAATCAAAAGTTATGGATGATTTAGTGCGGACATTTCAGGTTGATCGGCCAGTTAAAATGCTCATTCTAAACTGATCATTGGTGCTCCGTGAGTAAAGGCTTATAAATGAATCATAATGCATGATATCACAGTTTTGGATAGATTGGATTCCTTGGAAGCTTTTTCGTTGCTCTTTCACTCTCAAGTATTATCACAATATTGAAAATTGAGCTAGTTTAACGTGGGCATTGATTCGTGTCATTTTGAACTCTAAGTCAAAAGTTACGCAAGATATAGTGCAGACATGGCAAGTTGATCGGCCAGTTAAAATGGTCATTCTAAACTTATGACTGGTGGTCCTTGAGTAAAGGCCTATAAATGAAGCATAACGCATGGCATCACGCAGTTTCAGATACATTGGATTACTTGGAGGCTTTATCATAGCTCTTTCATTGTCAAATGTTGTCACTATATGAAAAATTGGGCTAGCTTAACGTGGGCATTGGACTCCTGTCATTTTAAGCTCGACATTTTAAGCTCAACGTGGGCGTTGGAATCATGTCAGGATTTAGTGCGGACATGTCATTATGCTCAACTAGTTAAATTGATCAATATAAACTGATCATTGGTGCTCCTTAACTAAAGGCTTATAAATGAAACATAATTCATCGCATCACGTAGTTTGGGATTGATTGATTGCAAGAAAACATTGTCGTAGCTATTTCACTCTTAAATTTTGTCACAATATAGAAACTTGAGATACCTTAACATGGGTGTTTGATTTATTTTTTTTTTAACTCTTAATCAAAAGTACGGAACGATTTAGTGCAGACATTTCAAGTTCATTGGCCAGTTAAAATGATCATTCTAAACTGATCATTGGTACTTCTTGAGTAAAGGCTTATAAATGAAGAATAATGGATGGCATCACGAAGTTATGGATACATTGGATTACTTGGAGGCTTTTTCGTAGCTATTTCAATCTTAATTGTTGTCACAATATATAAAATTAAGCTAGCTCAACGTGGTCATTGGATTCGTGTAATTCTGAACTCTAAATTAAAAGCTACGATGATTTAGTGCAGACATGTCAAGTTGATTGAGCAGTTAAAATGATCATTCTAAACTGATCATAGGTGCTCCTTAAATAAAGGCTTATAAATAAAACAAAACGCATGGCATCACGCACTTTGAGATACATTGGATTACTTGGAGGCTTTTTTCATAGCTCTTTCAGTCTCAAATGTTCCACAATATGGAAAATTTAGCTAACTTAACGTGGCCATTGGACGATTAAGTGCGGACATGTCAAGTTGATCAGATAGTTAAAAATGATCATTCTAATGTAATCATTGGTGCTCATTGAGTAAAGACGTATAAATGAAGCATAATGCATAGCATCATGCAAATTGGGATAGATTGGATTACTTGGAGACATTTTCGTAGCTAATTCGATCTTATAATTTTTTCACAATATATAAAACTGAGGTAGCTTTACGTTGGCGTTGGATTCCGGTCCTTTTGAACTCTAAATCAAAAATTACAACTGAATTACTGCGGACATGTCAACTTGATCGACCATTTAAAATAATCTTTCTAAACTGATCATTGGTGCTCCTTGAGTAAAGGCGTCTAAATGAAGCATAATGCATGGCATCACGCTTTTTGGGATAGATCTGATTACTTGGAGGTTTTTTCGTAGCTATTTAATCTTAAATTTTGTCCCACTTTAGAAAATTGAGCTAGATTAACGTAGGCGTTGGATTCATGTCATTTTGAATTCTAAATGAAAAGTTATAGACAAATTAGTGCGGAAATGTCAAGTTGATTTGCCAGTTAAAATAATCATTCTAAACTGATCATTTGTTATCCTTGAGTAATGACTTATAAATGAAGTATAATGCACGGCATCACGCAGTTTGGGATACAATGGATTACATGGAGACTTTTTTCGTAGCTCTTTCAGTCTCTAATGTTCCACAATATGGAAAATTGAGATAGCTTAACATGGGTGTTGGACGATTTAGTGCGAACATGTCAAGTTGACCAAGTAGTTAAAAGTGATCATTCTAATCTAATTATTGGTGCTCAATGAGTAAAGGTTTATAAATGAAGTATAATACATGGATCACACAGTTAGGGATAGATTGCATTACTTGGAGGCTTAAACGTAGCTCTTTCAGTCTCAAATATTATCACAATATAGAAAATTGAGATAGGTCAAGGTGGGCGTTTGATTCGTGTCATTTTGTACTCTAAATCAAAAGTGACGGACGATTTAGTGTGGATATGTCAAATGGATTGGCCAGTTAAAATGATTATTCTAAACTGATCATTGGTGCTCCTTGAGTAAAGGCTTATAAATGAAACATAATGCATGACATCATGTAGTTTGGGATAGATAGCATTACTCTGAGGTTTTGTTGTAGCTATTTCAGTCTCAAATATTGTCACAATATAGAAAATTGAGCTACCTCAACATGGGCCTTGGATTCCTGTCCATTCTGAATTCGAAATCAAAAATTACAGACGATTTAGTGCGGGCATGTCAAATAGCTCGGCCTGGTAAAATTATCATCCTAAGCTGATCATTTGTGCTCTTTGAGTAAAGGCTTATAAATGAAGTATAATGCATGGAATCACACAGTTTGGGATACATTTGATTTCATTGAGACTTTTTTCGTAGCTCTTTCAGTCTCAAATGCTCCACAATATGGAAAATTGAGCTAGTTTAACGTGGGCGTTGGACGATTTAGTGCGAACATGTCAAGTTGATCAGCTAGTTAAAAATGATCATTCTAATCTAATCATTGGAGCGCATTGAGTAAAGGCATCTAAATGAAGCATAATGCATGGCATCACGCTTTTAGGGATAGATCTGATTACTTGGAGTCTTTTTCGTAGCTATTTGATCTTAAATTTTATCACAATATAGAAAATTGAGCTAGCTTAACGTGGACGTTGGATTCCTGTCATTTTGAATTCTAAATCAAAAGTTATAGACAAATTACAGCAGACATGTCAACTTGATTTGCCAGTTAAAATAATCATTCTAAACTGATCATTTGTGATCCTTGAGTAATGGCTTATAAATGAAGCATAATGCATGGCATCACGCAGTTTGGGATACATTGGATAACATGGAGGATTTTTCGTAGCTCTTTCAGTCTCAAATGTTCCATAATATGGAAAATTGAGGTAGCTTAACGTGGGCGTTGGACGATTTAGTGCGAACATGTCAAGTTGACCAGGTAGTTAAAAATGATCATTCTAATTTAATCATTGGTGCTCATTGAGTAAAGGTTTATAAGTGAGGCATAATGCATGGCATCACACATTTTGGGATAGATTGCATTACTTGGAGGCTTAAACATAGCTCTTTCAGTCTCAAATATTATCGCAATATAGAAAATAGAGATAGCCAAGGTGAGCGTTGGATTCGTGTCATTTTGTACTCTAAATCAAAAGTTACAGACGATTTAGTGCGGATATGTCAAGTGGATCGGCCTGTTAAAATGATTATTCTAAACAGATCATTGGTGCTCCTTGAGTAAAGGCTTATAAATGAAACATAATGCATGGCATCACGAATTTGGGATAGATTGCATTACTCTGAGGTTTTGTTGTAGCTCTTTCAGTCTCAAATATTTTCACAATATAGAAAATTGAGCTACCTCAACATGGGCCTTGGATTCCTGTCATTCTAAACTCAAAATCAAAAATTATGGACGATTTAGTGTGGGCATGTCAAATTGATCGGCCAGTTAAAATGATCATTCTAAGCTGATCATTTGTGCTCCTTGAGTAAAGGCTTATAAATGAAGTATAATGAATGGCATCACGCAGTTTGGGATAGATTGCACTATTTGGATGCTTAAACGTAGCTCTTTCAGTCTCAAATATTGTCACAATATAGAAAATTGAGATAGTTCAAGGTGGGCGTTGAATTTATGTCATTCGTAACTCCAAAAAAAGTTATGTACGATTTAGTATGGACATGTCATGGTTATCGGCCTGTTAAAAAAACATTCTAAACTGATCATTGGTGCTCCTTGATTAAAGGCTTATAAATGAAGCATAATGCATGACATTACGCACTTTGGGATACATTGGATTAGTTGGAGGCGTTTTTCATAGCTCTTTCAGTATAAAACGCTCGAATTAGTGTGGACATTTCAAGTTGATCTATTAGTTAAAAATGATCTTTCAAAATTGATCATTGGTGCTCATAGAGTAAAGGCATATAAAAGAATTATAATGCATAGCATCACGCAGTTTGGGATAGAATGGATTACTTGGAAGCTTTTTCGTAGCAATTTTGATCTTAACGTTTTTCACAATATAGAAAATTGAGCTAGCTTAACATAGGCGTTGCATTTGTGTCATTTTGAACTCTAAGTCAAAAGTTACAGACGAATTACTACGGACATGTCAAGTTGATCAGCCAGTTAAAATTATCATTCTAAAATGATCATTGGCGCTCCTTATGTAAATGCTTATAAATGAAGCATAATGCATGGCATCACGCAGTTTGAGATACATTGGATTACTTGGAGGATTTTTTGAAGCTCTTTCAGTCCTAAATGTTTACAAACGATTTACAGAAGACATGTCAAGTTGATATGCCATTTAAAATAAACATTCTAATGTCATCATTGGTGCTCCTTGAAAAAAGGTCCATAAATGAAACATAATGCATGGCATCACGCAGTTTGGGATACATGGGATTACTTGGAGGCTATGTCGTTGCTCTTTCAGTCTCAATTGTTGTCATAATATAGAAGATTGAGCTAGCTTAATATAGGCACTGGATTCGTGTCATTCTGAAATCTAAATCAAAAGTTATGGACGATTTAGTGCGGACATTCCAGGTTGATCGGCCAGTTAAAATTATCATTCTAAGCTGATCATTTGTGCTCCTTGAGTAAAGGCTTATAAATGAATCATAATGCATGACATCACAGTTTGGGATAGATTGGATTCCTTGGAAGCTTTTTCGTTGCTCTTTCACTCTCAAGTATTATCACAATATTGAAAATTGAGCTAGTTTAACGTGGGCATTGATTCGTGTCATTTTGAACTCTAAGTCAATAGTTACGCAAGATTTAGTGCAGACATGTCAAGTTGATCGGCCAGTTAAAATGGTCATTCTAAACTTATGACTGATGGTCCTTGAGTAAAGGCCTATAAATGAAGCATAACGCATGGCATCACACAGTTTCAGATACATTGGATTACTTGGAGGCTTTTTCATAGCTCTTTCATTGTCAAATGTTGTCACTATATGAAAAATTGGGCTAGCTTAACGTGGGCATTGGACTCATGTCATTTTAAGCTCGACATTTTAAGCTCAACGTGGGCGTTGGACTCATGTCAGGATTTAGTGCGGACATGTCATTATGCTCAACTAGTTAAATCGATCAATATAAACTGATCATTGGTGCTCCTTAACTAAAGGCTTATAAATGAAACATAATTCATCGCATCACGTAGTTTGGGATTGATTGATTGCAAGAAAACATAGTCGTAGCTATTTTGCTCTTAAATTTTGTCACAATATAGAAACTTGAGATACCTTAACATGGGTGTTTGATTTATGTCTTTTTTAACTCTTAATCAAAAGTACGAAACGATTTAGTGCAGACATTTAAAGTTCATTGGCCAGTTAAAATGATCATTCTAAACTGATCATTGGTAGTTCTTGAGTAAAGGCTTATAAATGAAGAATAATGGATGGCATCACGAAGTTATGGATACATTGGATTACTTGGAGGCATTTTTAGTAGCTATTTCAATCTTAAATGTTGTCACAATATATAAAATTAAGCTAGCTCAACGTGGTCGTTGGATTCGTGTAATTCTGAACTCAAAATTAAAAGCTACGATGATTTAGTGCAGACATGTCAAATTGATTGGCCAGTTAAAATGATCATTCTAAACTGATCATAGGTGCTCCTTAAATAAAGGCTTATAAATAAAACAAAATGCATGGCATCACGCACTTTGAGATACATTGGATTACTTGGAGGCTTTTTTTCATAGCTCTTTCAGTCTCAAATGTTCCACAATATGGAAAATTTAGCTAACTTAACGTGGCCGTTGGACGATTAAGTGCGGACATGTCAAGTTGATCAGATAGTTAAAAATGATCATTCTAATGTAATCATTGGTGCTCATTGAGTAAAGACGTATAAATGAAGCATAATGCATAGCATCACACAAATTGGGATAGATTGGATTACTTGGAGACCTTTTCGTAGCTAATTCGATCTTAAATTTTTTTCACAATATATAAAACTGAGCTAGCTTTACGTTAGCTTTGGATTCCGGTCCTTTTGAACACTAAATCAAAATTTACAATTGAATTACTGCGGACATATCAAGTTGATCGACCATTTAAAATAATCTTTCTAAACTGATCATTGGTGCTCCTTGAGTAAAGGCGAACATGTCAAGTTGATCAAGTAGTTAAAAATGATCATTCTAATCTAATTATTGGTGCTCATTCAGTAAACGTTTATAAATGAAGGATAATGCATGGATCACACAGTTTGGGATAGATTGCATTACTTGGAGGCTTAAACGTAGCTCTTTCAGCCTCAAATATTATCACAATATAGAAAATTGAGTTGCTCAAGGTGGGCGTTTGATTCGTGTCATTTTCTATTCTAAAACAAAAGTTACCGACGATTTAGTGCGGATATGTCAAGTGGATCGGGCAGTTAAAATGATTATTCTAAACTGATCATTGGTGCTCCTTGAGTAAAGGCTTATAAATGAAACATAATGCATGGCAACACGTAGTTTGGGATAGATTGCATTACTCTGAGGTTTTGTTGTAGCTCTTTCAGTCTCAAATATTGTCATAATATAGAAAATTGAGCTACCTCAACATGGGCCTTGGATTCATGTCCTTCTCAATTCGAAATCAAAAATTACCCACGATTTAGTGCGGGCATGTCAAATTGATCAGACAGGTAAAATTATCATTCTAAGCTGATCATTTGTGCTCCTTGAGTAAAGGCTTATAAATGAAGTATAATGCATGGAATCACACAGTTTGGGATACATTTGATTTCATTGAGGCTTTTTTCGTAGCTCTTTCGGTTTCAAATGTTCCATAATATCGAAAATTGAGCTAGTTTAACGTGGGCGTTGGACGATTTAGTGCAAACATGTCAAGTTGATCAGCTAGTAAAAAACGATCATTCTAATCTAATCATCGGTGCGCATTGAGAAAAGGCGTATAAATGAAGCATAATGCATAGCATCACGCAATTTGGGATAGATTGCACTATTTGGATGCTTAAACATAGCTCTTTCATTCTCAAATATTATCACAATATTGAAAATTGAGATAGCACAAGGTGGGTGTTGGATTCGTGTCATTTTTACTCCAAATCAAAAGTTATACACGATTCAGTTGGGATATGTTGAGATGATCGGCCAGTTAGAATGATTATTCTAAACTGATCATTGGTTGGTGCTCCTTGAGTAAAAGCTTATAAATGAAGCATAATGCATGGCATCACGCAGTCCGGGATAGATTGCATTACTTGAAGGCTTTTTTGTAGCTCTTTCAGCCTCAAATATTGTCACAATATTGAAAATTGAGCTACCTCAACATGGGCCTTGGATTCGTGTCATTCTGAACTCTAAATCAAAATCTACGCACGATTTAGTACGGACATGTCAAGTTCAGCGGCCAGTTAAAGTGATTATTCTAAACTGATCATTGGCGCTCTTTGAGTAAAGGCTTATAAATGAAGGATAATGCCTGCCATCATGCGTTTTGGGATAGATTGGATTACTTAGAGACGTTTTCGTTGCTATTTTGGTCTTGAATTTTTTCATAATACAGAAAATTGAGCTAGCTTACCTTTGCATTGGATTCGTGTTGTTTTGAACTCTAAATCAAAAAATAAAGACGATTTTGTGTGGGCATGTCAAATTGATTCGGCTGTTAAAATCATCATTCTAAACTGATCATTGGTGCGAGCTTGTCATGTTGATCAGCTATTTAAAAATGATCATTCTAAACTAATCATATGCGCTCATTGAGTAAAGGCGTATAAATGAAGCATAATGCATAACATCACGCATTTTTGGATATAGTGGCTTTTGTAGCTATTTGTTTAAAAAGTTTGTCACAATATAGAAAATTGAGTTAGCATAACGTGGGCGTTGGATTCATGTCATTGTAAACTCTCATTTAAAAGATACGGACGATTTAGTGTGGATATGTCAAGTTGATCGCCTAGTTAAGATGATCATTCTAAACTGGTCATTGGGTGTCCTAGAGTAAAGGCTTATAAAAGGAAGCATAATGCATGGCATCACGCAGTTTGGTATAGATTGCTTTACTTTGATGCTTTGTCTATCTCTTTCAGTCTCAAATGTTTCTACAATAGTGAAAATTCAACTAACTTATAGTGGGCGTTGGATTCATGACATCTTGAGCTCTAGATAAAAAGTTAAAGACGATTTAGAGCGGACATGTCAAATTGATCAGCTCGTTAATATGATAATTCTAAACTGATCACTGGTGCTCCTTGAGTAAGGACTTATAGATGAAGCATAATGCATGACACCACACAATTTGGGCAGTTAAAATCATCATTCTAAACTGATCATTGGTGCGAGGTTGTCAAGTTGATCAGCTATTTAAAAATGATCATTCTAAACTAATCATATGCGCTCATTGAGTAAAGGTGTATAAATGAAGTATAATGCATAACATCACTCATTTTTGGATATAGTGGATTACTTGGAGGCTTTTGTAGCTATTTTTTAAACATTTTGTCACAATATAGAAAATTGAGTTAGCATAATGTGTGCATTTGATTTGTGTCATTCTGAACTCTAAATCCAAATGTACCGACGATTTACTGCGGACATGTCAAGTTGATCGGCCAGTTAAAATGATCATCCTAAATGGGTCATTGGTGCTCCTTTAGGAAAGGCTTATAAATGAAGGATAATGCATGGCATCATGAAGTTTGGGATAGATTGCATTACTTTGATGCTTTTTCTAGCACTTTCAGTGTCAAATGTTTTCACAATATGGAAAATTGACCTAGCTTACAAGGGCGTTAGATGAATGTAATCTTGAGCTCTAAATTAAAAGGTAAAGACGATTTAGTGGGACATGTCTAGTTGATCAGCTAGTTAAAATGATCATTCTAAACTGATCATTGGTGCTCCTTGAGTAAAGGCTTATAAATGAAGCATAATGCATGGCATCACACAGTTTGGGATAGATATGATTACTTGGAGGGCTTGTTGTAGCTATTTCGGTACAACAATATATAAAATCGAGCTTCCTTAACGTGGATGGTTGATTCCTGTCATTTTAAATTTTGAATCAGATGTTACGGACAATTTAATGTGGAAATGTTAAGTTGATCGGCTGGTTAAAATGATCATTCTAAACTGGTCATTGGTGCTCCTTGAGGAAAGGCTTATAAATAAAGCATAATGCATGGCATCACGCAGATTGGGATAGATTGCATTATTTTAATGCTTTGTCTAGCTCTTTCAGTCTCAAATGTTTTCACAATATGGAAAATTGAACTAGCTTAACGTGCGTGTTGGATTCATGTCATCTTGAGCTCTAACTAAGAAGTTAAAGACTATTTAGTGCAGACATATTAAGTTGATCGGCTAGTTAAAATGATCATTCTAAACTGATCATTGATGCTTCTTCAGTAAAGGCTTACAAATGAAGGATAATGCATGGCATCATGCAGTTTGGGATAGATTGGATTACTTGGAGGATTTGTCGCAGCTATTTTTGTCTTAAATTCTGTCACAATATAGGAAATTGATTTAGCTGAACGTGGGTGTTGGATTCGTGTCATTCTTATCTCGGTATTAAAAGTTACAGATGATTTAGTGCGAACATGGCAAGTTGATCGTCCAGTTAAAGTGATCATGCTAAACTGATCATTTGTGCCCCTTGAGTAAGACTTATAAATGAAGCATAATGCATGGCATCACGCAGTTCGGGATACATTGGACTACTTCGAGGCTTTTTGTAAATCTTTCAGTCTCAAATGTTGTTATAATATAGAAAATAATCTAGCTTAACGTGGGTGTTGGATTCGTGTCATTCTAAACTTATCATTGGTTATCCTTGAATAAAGGCTTATAAACGAAGCATAATGCATGACATCACGCTGTTTGAAATACATTTAATTACTTGGAGGCTTTGTAGTAGCTCTTTGGTCTCAAAGGTTGTCACAATATGGAAATTGAGTTAGCTTAATGTGGGCATTGGATTCATATGATTTTGAGCTCTAAATCAAAAGTTAAAGACAACTTAGTGCGGACATGTCAAGTTGACCACCTAGTTAAAATGATCATTCTAAACTGATCATTGGTGCTCCTTGAGAAAAAGCTTATAAATGAAGCATAATGCATGATATCACACAATGTGTGATAGATTGGATTACTAGGAGGCTCTTTGTAGCTATTTTGGTGTTGAATTTTGTCGCAATATAAAAAATTGAGCTAGCTTAAGTGGTCGTTGGATTTGTGTCATTCGGAACTATAAATAAAAATTACAGACGATTTAGTGTGAACGTGTCAAGTTGATCGCCCAGTTAAAATAATCATTTTATACTTATCAATGGTGCTCCTTGAGTAAACGCTTATAAAGGAAGCATAATGCATGCATTACGCTGGTTGGGATCCATTGGATTATTTGGAGACTTTGTAGTAGCTCTTTCAGTCTGAAATGTTGTCATAATATGGAAAATTGAGCTACTTAGCGTGGGTGTTGGACTAATGTCATTTTGAGCTCTAAATGAAAAGTTTAATACGATTTAGTGCGGACATTTCAAGTTGATCAGCTAGTTAAAATGATCATGCTAAACTAATCATTGATACTCATGGTGTAAAGGCTTATAAATGCAGCATAATGCATGGCATCACACAGTTTGGGATAGAGTGGATTACTTGGAAGATTTTTCGTAGCTATTTCGATGTTAAATTTTGTCATAATATAGAAAATATAGCTAGCTTAACGTGGGTGTTGGATTCGTGTCATTCTGAACTATAAATCAAAAGTTAGAGACAATTTTGTGCAGACATGTCAAATTCATGGGCCTGTTAAAATGATCATTATAAACTGATCATTGGTGCTCCTTGAGTAAAGGCTTTTAAATATAACATAATGCATGACATCACGCAGTTTAAGATTCATTGGATTACTTGGAGGCTTTGTAGTAGCTCTTTCAGTCTCAAATATTATCACAATATGCAAAATTGAGCTAGGTTATAGTGGGCATTCGAGTCATGTCATTTCGAGGTAAAAATTAAAAGTTAAAGACGATTTTGGCAGACATGCCAAGTTGATCAGCTAGTTAAAATGATAATTCTAAACTGATCATTGGTGCTCCTTGAGTAAAGGCTTACAAATGAATTATAATGCATGGCATCATGCAGTTTGGATCGATTTTATTGCGTGCAGGGTTTTTCCTAGCTATTTTGGTGTTAAATTTTTCCACAATTTTGATAATTGAGCTAGCTTAACGTGGGCATTGGATTCATGTCATTTTGAACTCTAAATTAAAAGTTACATACGTAGTGGGGACATGTCAAGTTGATCGCTCAGTTAAAATGATCAGTTTAAACTGATCCCTTTTGCTCCTTGAGTAAAGGCTTATAAATGAAGTATAATGGTTGGCATTACGTAGTTTGGGATACATTGGATTATTTGGAGCCTTTGTCGTAGCTCTTTCAATCTCAAATGTTGTCACAATATGAAAAATTGAGCTAAATTAACGTGGGTGTTTTACTCATGTCATTTTGAGCTTTTAATCAAAAGTTAAAGATAATTTACTGCGGACACGTCAAGTTGATCAGCTAGTTAAAATGATCATTCTAATTTGATCATTAGTGCTCCTTGAGTAAAAATTTATAAATGAAGCATAATGCACAACATCACGCAGTTTGGGATAGACTGCATTATTTTGATGCTTTTTTGTACTTATTTCATTCTCAAATGTTGTCCCAATACGAAAAATTGAGCTTGTTTAATGTGCGTGTTGGATTCGTGTCATTTTGAACTCTAAATCAAAAGTTACAGACTATCAGTACAAACATGTAATGTTAAAGGGTCAGCTAAAATGATCACTCTAATCTGATCATTGGTGCTTCTTGATTAAAGGCTTATAAATAAAGCATCATGACTGGCATCACACAGTTTGGGATACATTGGATTACTTGGAGAATTTGTCATCTTTCTGTCTTAAATGTTGTCACAATATGGAAAATTGAGCTAGCTTAACCTCGGCATTGGACTCATGTCATTTTGACCTCTAAATCCAAAGTTAAAGACGATTTAGCGCGGACATGTCGAGTTGATCAACTAGTTAAAATAATCAATCCAAACTGATCATTGGTGCTCCTTTAGTAAAGTCTTATAAATGAAGCATAATGCACGGCATCACGCAATTTGGATACATTGGATTACTCGAAGACTTTGTAGTAGCTCTTTCAGTCTTAAACGTAGTAGCTCAACGTGGGCATTGGACTCAAGTCATTTTGAGCTCTTCAAAACTTAAAGACGATTTAGGGCGGACATGTCAAGTTGATCATCTAGTTAAAATGATCAGTTTGATCATTCTAAACTGATCATTGGTGCTCCTTGCGTAAAGGCTTATAAATGAAGCATAATGCATGGCATCAGGCAATTTTGGATAGATTGGATTATTTACAAGCTTTTCCGTTGTTATTTTGGCCTTAAATTTTGTCACAATATAGAAAATTGAGCTAGCTTAATGTGCGTGTTGGATTAGTGTCATTTTGAACTTTAAATCAAAAGTTATGCACGATTTTTTGCAGACATTTCAAGTTAATTGGCCAATTAAAATGATCATTCTAAATTGATCATTGGTTTTCCTTGGGTAAAGGTTTATAAATGAAGCATAATGTATGGCATCACGAAGTTTTGGATACATTGGATTACTTGAAGTCTTTGTCATAGCTCTTTCAGTCTCAAATATTGTCACAACATAGAAAATTGAGCTAGCTTAACGTGGATGTTGGATTCGTGTCATTCTGAACTCCAAATCAAAAATTACGGACTATTTAGTGCGGAAATGTCAAGTTGATCGGCCAGTTAAAATGATCATTCTAAACTGTTAATTGGGGCTCCTTGAGTACAGCCTGATAAATGAAGCAGAATGTATGGATCACGTAGTTTGGGATACAATGGATTACTTGGAGGCTTTTCCGTAGCCCTTTCAGTCTCAAATGTTGTCAAAATATGAAAAATTGAGCTAGCTTATTGTGGGCGTTGGACTTATGTTATTTGGAGTTCTAAATATAAAGTTAAGGATTATTTAGTGCAAACGTGTCAAGTTGATCAGCTAGTTAAAATGATCATTCTAAACTGATCATTGTCCTCCTTGGGTAAAAGCTTATAAATGAAGCATAATGCATGGCATCACATTATTTAGGATAGATTGGATTACTTGGAGATCTTTTCGTTGTTATTTTGGTTTTAAATTTTATCACAATATAGAAAATATAGCTAGCTTAACGTGCGTTCTGGATTCGTGGCATCCTAAACTCTAAATCAAAACTTACAGACGATTAAAATGAACATTCTAAAATGATCACTGGAGCTCCTTGAGTAAAGGATTATAAATGACGCATAATGCATGGCATCATGCATTTTGGGATACATTGGATTACTTGGAGGCTTTTGTCGTAGCTCTTTGAGTATCAAATGTTGTCACAATATGAAAAATTGAGATAGTTTAATGTGAGCGTTGGAATCATGTTAATTTGGGTTCTAAATCAAAATTTAAAGACGATTTAATGCCGAAATGTCAAGTTGATCAGCTAGTTATAAATATCATTCTAAACTGATCATTCGTGCTCATTGAGTAAAAGCTTATAAATAAAGCAAAATGTATGGCATCACACAGTTTAGGATAGATCGGATCATTTGGAGGCATATTCGTTGCTATTTTGGTCTTAGCCTTTGGTCACAATATAGAAAATTGAGGTAGCTTAACGTGCGCGTTGGATCCGTGTCATTTTGAATTCTAAATCAAAAGTTATGAGTGATTTAGTGCGGACATGTCAAGTTGATCGATCAGTTAAAATTATTATTCTAAATTGATCATTGGAGCTCCTTGAATAAAGGCATATAAATGAAGCATAATGCATGGCATTACGCAGTTTGGGATAGATCGGATCATTTGGAGGCTTTGTCATAGCTCTTTCAATCTCAAATGTTGTCATAATATAGAAAATTGAGCTAGAGTAACTTGAACGTTGGATTCCTGTCATTCTGAACTCTAAATCAAAAGTTACGGACTCTTTAGTGCGGATATGTCAAGTTGATCGGCCAGTTAAAATGATCATTCTAAACTGATCATTGGTGCTCCTTGAGTAAATGCTTATAAATGAACCAAAATGCATGGCTTCACACAGTTTGGGATACATTGGATTATTTGGAGGCTTTTGCATAGCTCTTTCAATCTCAAATGTTGTCACAATATGAAAAACTGAGCTAGTTTAACGTCGGCGTACGACTCATGTCATTTTGGGCTCTAAATCAAAAGTTTAAAGACGATTTCGTTCAACCGTGTCAAGTTTATCAGCTAGTTAAAATGATCATTTTAAAATGATCATTGGGGCTGCTTAAGTAAAGGATTACAAATGAAGCATAATGCATGGCATTATGCTTTTTGAGTTAGATTGGATCACTTGGAGGTTTATTCATTGTTATTTTGGTCTTAAATTTTCTCACAATATAGAAAATTGAGCTAGCTTAACGTGTGTGTTGGATTCGTGTCATTTTCAATTCTAAATCAAAAGTTACGGACGATTTAGTGCGGACATCTCAAGTTGATCGGGCAGTTAAAATGATAATTCTAAACTGATCACCGGAGTTTTTTGAGTATAGGCTTATAAATGAAACATAATGCATGGCATCATGCAGTTTGGGATACATTGAGTTACTTGGAAGCTTTGTCGTAGCTCTTACAGTCTCAAATGTTGTCACAATATAGAAAATTGTGCTAGCTTAACGTGCGTGTTGGATTCGTGTTATTTTGAACTCTAAATCAAAAGTTATGGAAGATTTAGTGCGGACATGTCAAGTTGATCGGATAGTTCAAATGATCATTCTAAACTGATTATTGTTACTCCTTAAATAAAGGCTTTTAAATGAAGCATAATGCATGGCATCGCGCAGTTTGGGATACATTGGATTATTTAGAGGCTTTTACGTACCTCTTCAATCTGAAATGTTGTCCCAATATTGAAAATTGAGCTAGCTTAACGTGGACGCTGGACTCATGTCATTTTGAGCTCTAAATCATGTGGTAAAGACGATTTAGTGCGAAAATGTCAAGTTGATCAGTTAGTTAAAATGATCATTCTAAAGTGTTATGTTTCATTTACAAGCCTTTACTCAAGTAGCACACATGATCAGTTTCGAATGATTTTTTTAGAATGATTACTTTAACTGGCCGGTTAACTTGACATGTCTGCAGTAAATCGTTCGTAGCTTTTGATTTACAGTTCAGAATGACACGAATCCAACACCCATGTTAAGCTAGCTCGATTTTCTATATTTTGAAAAACTTTAAGACTGAAATAGCTATGACAAAGCCTCCAAGTAATCCAATCTATCTGTAACTACGTGGTGCCATGCATTATGCTTCATTTGTAAACCTTTGCTCAATGACAACCAAGGATAATTTTAGAATAATCAATTTAACTAGCTGATAAACTTGAGATGTCTGCACTAAATCGTTCATAACTTTTGATATAGTGTTCAGAATGATACAAATCCAATGCCCACGTTAATCAAGCTCAATTTTCTATATTGTGACAAATTTTTAGAGTGAAATAGTTACGATAAAGCCTCCAAATAATCAATTCTATCCCAAACCAAGTGATGCCATGCATTGTGCTTCATTTGTAAACCTTTGATCAATAAGCACCAATGATCAGTTTAGTATGATCAATTTAACTAGCCTATACACTTGACATGTACGCACTAAATCGTCCGTAACTTTTGATTTAGACTTCCGAATGAAATGAATCCAACACCCACGTTAAGCTAGCTAAATTTAATACATTGGGACAAAATTTAAGACTAAAATAGCTATGACAAAGCCTCCAAATAAGCCAATCTATCCCAATCTGTGTGATGCCATGCATTATGCTTCTTTTGTAAACATTTGCTCAGTGAGCACCAATGATCTGTTTACAATAATCGATTTAACTAGCCGATACACTTTACATGTAAGCACTCAATCGTCTGTCACTTTTGTTTTAAAGTTGAGAATGGCACGAACCCAACACTCACGTTAACCTAGGTCAGTTTTATATATTGTGACAAAATTTAATACCAAAATAGCTATCACAAAGCTTCCAAGTAAACCAATCTATCCCAAACTGCATGATACCATGCATAATGCTTCATTTGTAAACCTTTGCTCAATGAGCATCAATGGTAAGTTTAGAATGTTCAATTTAACTAGCCGATAAACTTGAGATGTGCGCACTAAATTGTCCGTAACTATTGATTTAGAGTTCCGAATGACACGAGTCGAAAGCCCACATTAAGCAAGCTCAATTTTCTATATTGTGAGAAATAGTTTTGATAAAGGCTCCAAGTAATCCAATCTTTCCCAAACTGCGTGATGGCATGCATTGTGCCTCATTTGTAATCCTTTGCTCAATGTGCACCAATGTTCAGTTTAGAATTATCATTTTAACAAACCGATCAACTTGTCATGTCCGCACTAAATCATATGTACCTTCTGATTTAGAGTTCAAAGTGCCATGAATCCAACACCCAAGTAAAGCTAGATCAAATTTCTATACTGTGATAAAATTTAAGACCGAAATAGCTACGACAAAGCCTCCAAGTAATCCAATCCATCGCAAACTGCATAATGCCATGCATTATGCTCCATTTATACGCCTTTACTCAATGAGCACCAATGATCAGTTTAGAATGATTATTTTAACTAGCTAATCAACTTGCCATGTCCACACCAAATAGTCTTTAATTTTGATTTAGAGCTCAAAATGACATGAATATAATATCCACGTTAAGCTAGCTCAATTTTCCGTATTGTGACAGCATTTGAGACTGTAAGAGCTACGACAAAGCATCCAAGTAATCTAATGTATCCCAAACTGCGTGATGCCATGCATTATGCTCGATTTATATACCTTTTCTCATGGAGCACCAATGATCATTTTATAATGATCATTTGAACTGGTCAATCAACTTGACATGTACCCACTAAGTCTTCTGTAAATTTTGATTTAGAGTTCAAAATGACATGAATTTCAATACTCACGTTAAGCTAGCTCAATTTTCTGTGTTATGAAAACATTTAACAATAAAATCACGTAGTTTAAGGGAGATTAGATTACTTTATGGCTTTGTGATAGCTTTTTCATTCTCAAATGTTTTCACAAAATAGAAAATGAGCTAGGTTAACGTGGGCATTGGATTCGTGTCATTTTGAATTCTAACTAAAAAATTATTGACGATTTAGTGCGGACATGTCAAGTGGATCGGCCAGTTAAAATGATCATTCTAAACTGATCATTGGTGCTGCATTAGTAAAGGCTTATAAATGAAGCATAATGCATGACATGGATTCATTGGATTACTTGGACGCTTTGTCGTAGCTCTTTCAGTCTCAATATTGTCACAATACGGAAAATTGAGCTAACTTAACGTGTGTATTAGATTCATGTCATTTTGAGCTCTCTTTCAAAAGTTAAAGACGACTTAGTGCGGACATGTCAAGTTGATCAGCTAGTTAAACTAATCATCCTAAACTGATCATTGGTCCTCATTTAGTATAGGCGTGTAAATGAAGCATAATGCAGGGCATCACACAGTTTGGGATAGCTTGGATTACTTGGAGGCTTTGCCATACCTGTTTTGGTCTTAAATTTTGTCATAAAATAGAAATTTGAGCTAGTTTTACGTAGGTGTTGGATTCGTGGCACTACAAACTCTAAATCAAAAGTTACAGATTACTTAGTGCGGACACGACATGTTGATCGGCTTATTTAAATGATTATTCTAAACTGATCATTGGTAATCCTTGACTAAAGGCTTATAAATGAAGCATAATGCATGCTATCACGCATTTTGGGGTACATTGGATTATTGGGAGGCTTTATCGTAGCTATTTCGGTCTAAAATTTTTGACATTATAGAAAATTGAGATAGCTTAACATGGGCATTGGATTTGTGTCATTCTGAACTCTAAATAAAAAGTTACTAACGATTATAATTGAAGCATAATGCATGGCATCATGAAGTTTGGGATAGATTGGATTACTTGGAGAATTTATCGTAGCTATTTCGGTATTAAATTTTGTCACAATATACAAAATTGAGCTAGCTTAACTTGGGCATTGGATTCATGTCATTATGAACTCTAAATCAAAAGTTACAAACGATTTAGTGCGGACATCTCCTGCTTATCGGCCATTTAAACTGATCATTCTAGACTGATCACTAATGCTCATTAAGCAAAGGTTTACAAACGAAGCATAATGCATGGCACCACGGACATTCTGATAGATTAGATTACTAGGAGGCCCTGTCAAAACTATTTTAATCTTAAATTTCGTCCCAACATAGAAAATTTAGCTAGCTTAACGTCGGCGTTGGATTCGTGTTATTCTGAACTCTCAATCAAATGTTATGCACTATTTCGTGCAGACATGTCAAGTTTATCGGCTTGTTAAACTGATCATTCCAAAATGATCATTGGTGCTCATTGAGAAAAGGTTCACAAATGAAACATAATGCATGGCACCACGCAGATTCTCATAGATTGGATTACTAGGAGGCCTTGTCGAAACGATTTTGATCTTCAATTTTGTCCCAATATCAAAATTGAGCTAGCTTAACATCCGCATTGGATTCATGTCATTCAAAACCCTAAATCAAAAGTTACAAACGATTTAGTACATACATGTCAAGTTTATCAGCTAGATAAATTGATCATTCGAAGCTGATCATTGGTGCTCATTAGGCAAATGTTTACATATGAAACATGATGCATGACAACACCGTGCAATTTGAGATAGATTGGATTACTTGGACGCTTTGTCGTAGCTATTTCGGTCTTAGATTTTGTTCCAAATAGAAAAAGAAGCTACCTTCACGTGGGTATTGTATTTGTGCCATTTGAAAGTTTAAATCAAAAGTTACTGAAGATTTAGTGAGGACATCTCAAGTTTATCGGCAAGTTAAATTGATCATTCTAAAATTATCATTGGTGCTCATTGAGCAAAGGTTTACAAATAAAGCATAATGAAAAGCACAACGCTGTTTGAGATAGATTGGATTACTTGCAGACTTTATCGTAGGTATTTTGGTCTTAAATTTATTCAAAATATAGAAACTTAAACAAGCTTAACATGGTCGTTGGATTAGTGTGATTCTGAACTCTAAATCAAAAGTGACGCATGATTTCGTGTGGACATGTCAACTTTATAGGCTAGTTAAACTGATCATTCTAAAATGATCATTGGATCATTGAGAAAATGTTCACAAATGAAGCATAATGCATGACACCACGCAGATTCGGATAGATTGGAATACTAGGAAGCTTTGTCAAAACTATTTTGATATTCAATTTTGTCCCAATATGGAAAATTAAGCTAGCTTAACGTCAGCGTTGGATTCGTGTCATTCGTAACTATGAATCAAAAGTTACAAACGATTTAGTGCGTACATATCAAGTTTATCAACTAGTTAAATTGATCATTCGAAAAATGATCACAGGTGCTCATTGGGAAAATGTTTACAAATGAAGCATGATGCATGACACCATGCAGTTTAGCATAGATTGGATTACTTGGAGGCTTTGTCGCAGCTATTTTGTTCTTAAATTTTGTCCCAATATAGAAAACAGAGCTAGCTTAGTGTGGGCGTTGTATTCGTGTCATCCGAAAGTGTAAATCTAAAGTTACAGATGATTTAGTGAGAACATATCAAGTTTATTTGCTAGTAAAATTGATCATTCTAAAATTATCATTGGTGTTCATTGAGCAAAGGTTTACAAATGAAGCATAATGAATAGCACTATGCAGTTTGAGATAGATTGGATTACTTCGAGGCTTTATTGTAGGTATTTCGGTCTTCAAGTTTGGCCAATAGAAAATTGAGCTAGCTTAATGTGGTATTAGATTCATGTCAGTTTGAGCTCTAAATCAAAAGTTACATAAGACTTAGTGCAGACATGTCGAGTTGATTAGCTAGTTCCAATAATCATTTTAAACTGATCATTGGTGCTCATTTAATATAGGTGTCTAAATGAAGTATAATGCATGGCATCACGCAGTTTCGGATGCATAAGATTACAAGGACGCTTTGTCGTAGCTGTTCCAGTCTCAAACGTTGTCACAATACGGAAAATTTAGCTAACTTAACGTGGGTATTACATTCATGTAGTTTTGAGCTCTAAATCCAAAGTTAAAGACAACTTAGTGCGGACATGACAAGTTGATCGGCTTGTTAAAATGATCATTTTAAACTGATCATTGGTGCTCACTAAGCAAAGGTTAACAAATGAAACATAATGCATGGGA
Source organism: Pugionium cornutum (assembly GCA_018901935.1). Lineage (NCBI taxonomy): Eukaryota > Viridiplantae > Streptophyta > Magnoliopsida > Brassicales > Brassicaceae > Pugionium > Pugionium cornutum. The sequence goes on along the minus strand of CM032162.1, from coordinate 15,285,027 downwards.
TCATGCAGTATTGGATATATGAGATTACTTGGAGGTTTTGTCAAAGCTATTTCTGTCTTAAATTTGTTCACAATATTGAAAATAGAGCTAGATTAACGTGGGCGATGGATTCGTGTGATTCTGAACTCTAGATCAAAAGTTACGCATGATTTCGTGTGGAGATGCCAATTTTAACGGCTAGTTAAACTGATTATTTTAAAACAATCATTGGTGCTCATTGAGCAGAGGATTTTAAATGAAGCATAATACATGGCATCACAAAGTTTGGGATATATTGAATTACTTAAAGGCTTTATCAAAGCTATTTTGGTTTTAAATTTTGTCACAATATAGAAGGCTTTATCGAAGCTAATTCGTGTAATTATGAACCCAACATCAAAAGTTACGGACGATTTAGTGCGTAAATGTCAAATTGATCGGCCAATTAAAATGATCATTCTAAATTGATCATTGATGCTTATTGAGCAAAGGTTTACAAATGAAGCATTATGCATGGCATCATGCAGTTTCGGAAAGATTGGATTACTTGGAGGCTTTACCGTAGCTATTTTGGTCTTAAATTTTGTCACAAGATAGAAATTTGAGCTAGCTTTACTTGGGTGTTGGATTCGTGGCACTCTAAACTCTAAATCAAACGTTACGAACGATTTAGTGTGGACATGACAAATTGATCGTTTGTTAATATGATCATTCTAAAATTGTCAACAGTGCTCACTGAGCAAAGTTTACAAATGAATCATAATGCATGGCGTCACATAGTTTGGGATAGATTGGATTACTTGGAGGCTTGGCCGTAACAATTTCAGTCTTAAATTTTTTCCCAATATTGAAAATTGAGCTAGGTTAACGTGGTCGTTTGATCATATCAGTCAAAACTCTAAATCAAAAGTTACGCACGATTTAGTGCGAACATATCAAGTTTATCGGTTAGTTAAACTGATCATTCTAAAATGATAATTGGTCCTCATTCAGCAATGTTTACAAAAGAAGCATAATGCATGGCCCCACGTAGTTTGAGATAGATTGGATTAGTAGGAGGCTTTATCATAGCTATTTCGGTCTTAAATTTTTTCACAACATAGAAAATTGAGCTATCTTAATGTGGGTTTTGGATTCGTGTATTCTGAACTATAAATCAAAAGTTACGCACAATTTCATTTGGATATGTCAAGTTTATCGGCTAGTTAAATTGATAATTGTAAAATGATCACTGGTGTTCATTGAGAAAAGGTTTACAAATGAAACATAATGCATGACACCATGCAGTTTCTGATAGATTCGAATACTAGGAGGCTTTGTCGAAGCTATTTTGGTCTTAAATTTTGTCCTAATAAAGAAAATTTAGATACCTTAACGTGGGCGTTGGATTTGTGTGATTCTGAAATCTAAATCGGAAGCTTTAGATTAATAGGAGGTTTTGTCCCAATATAAAAATTTCGATATGAAATTTTGTCCGAATATAAAAAATTGAGCTAGCTTAACGTGAGCGTTGGATTCGTGCCATTTGGAACTCTCAATCACAATTTACGCACGATTTAATGCAGACATGTCACGTTTTTCAACTAGTTAAATTCATCATTCTAAAATAATCATTGGTGCTCATTGAGCAAAGGTTTATAAATGAAGCATGATGCATGCGACAAATAGTTTTAGATAGCTTGGATTACTTGTAGGATTTGTCGTACCTCTTTCGGTGCTAAATTTTTTCACAATATAGAAAATTGAGCTACCGTAACATGGGTATTGGAGTCACGTGATTCTGAACTCTAAATCAAAAGTGATGGACGATTTAGTGCAGACATGTCAAGTTGATTAGTCAGGAAATATGATCATTCGAAACTGGTAATTCTAAACTGATAATTCAAAACTGATCATAGTGCTCCTTGAGTAAAAGCTTATAAATGAACCATAATGCATGACATCACGTAGTTTAGGTTAGATTGGATTACAAGAAGGCTTTGTGGTAGATATTTCCGTTTTAAATGTTTTCATGATACAGAAAATTAAGCTACCCTAACATGGGCTTTGGATTCGTATGACTCTGAACTCTAAATCAAAACTTATGGACGAATTAGTGCGTACATGTCAAGTTTATCAACCAGTTAAAATGATCATTTTAAACTGCTCATTGGTGTTCCTTGAGTAAAGACTTATAAATGAAGCATAATGTATGGTATCACGCAGTTTTGGATAGATTCGATTACTTGGAGGCTTTGTCGTAGCTCTTTTAGTCTCAAATGTTGTCACAATAAGGAAAATAGAGCTAGCTTAACGTGGGCACTAGATTTATGTAATTTTGAGCTCTATATCAAAAGTTAAAGATGATTTAGTGCGGCCATGTCAAGTTGATCTGCTAGTTCAAATGATATTTCTAAACTGACATTGGTTCTCCTTGAGTAAAGGCATATAATTTAAGCATAATGCATGGCATCATGAAGTTTAGGATAGATTGGACTACTTGGAGGCTTTATCTTAGCTATTTCGGTTTTAAATTTTTTCACAAAATTGAAAATTGAGCTAGCTTAGCGTGGGCATTGGACATGGCAAGTTGATTGGCTTGTTAAAATAATCATTCTAATCTTATCATTGGTGCTCACTGACCAAAGGTTTACAAATGAAGCATAATGTCTAGCATCACGCAGTTTCGGATAGATAGGATTACTTGGAGGCTTTGTCGTAGCTATTTCGGTCCTAAATTTTTTCACACTATAAAACATTGAGCTAGCTTAATGTGGTTATTGGATTTGTGTGATTCTGAACTCTAAAACAAAATTTACGCACGATTTCGTGTGGACATGTAAAGTTTATCTGCTAGTTAAATTGATCATTTTAAAATGATCATTGGTGCTCATTGAGCAAAAGTTTACAAATGACGCATAATGCATGGCACCACGCAGTTCGTGATAGATTGGATTACTAGGAGGATTTTTCATAACTATTTCAGTCTTAAATTTTGTCACAATATTCAAACTTGAGCTATTGTAACGTCGGCGTTGGATTCGTGTCATTCCGAACTCTAAATCAAAAGTTACGCACGATTTAGTTCGTACATGTCAAGTTTATCAACTAGTTAGATTGACCTTCGAAAATAGTCATTGGTGCTCATTGAGCAAAGGTTTACAAAGGAAGCATAATGCATGACACTATGCAATTTGAGATAGATTTGATTACTTAGAGGCTTTGTAGTAGCTATTTTGGTCCTTAATGTGGGCGTTGCATTCGTGCGATTCTGAACGCTAAATCAAAAGTTACCGACGATTTAGTGCGGCCATGCCAAGTTGATCAGTCAGTCAAAGTGATCATTCTACATTGATAATTTTAAACTAATCATTAGTGCTCCTAGAAAAAAGTCTTATAAAAGAAGCATAATGCATGGCATCACGCAGTTTATGTTAGATTGGATTATGTGTAGGCTTTATTGTAGCTTTTTCAGTTTTAAATGTATTCACAATATTAAAAATTGAGCTAGTTTAACGTGTGCATTGGATTCTTGTCATTCTAAAATCTAAATCAAAAGTTAATGACAATTTAGTGCAGAAATGTAAAGTTGATCGGCTAGTTAAAATGATCAATCTAAACTGATAATTCTAAACTGATAATTCTAAACTGATCATTTGTGTTCCTTGAGTAAAGGCTTATAAATGAAGCATAATGCATGGCAATAGATTGGATTACTCGAATGCTTTGTGGTAGGTCTTTCCCTTTTAAATTATTTCACAATATAGAAAATTGAGCTACCTTAACATGGGCATTGGATTCGTATAATTCTCAACTTTACATCAAAAGTTATGGACAATTTAGTGCGTACATGTCAAGTTGATCGGCCAGTTAAAATGATCATTCTAAACTGCTCATTGGCGCTCTTTCAGTAAAGGCTTATAAATGAAGCATAATGGATGGCATAATGCAATTTCTAATTGATGGGATTGGAGGCTTTGTCATAGCTATTTCCATCTTAGATTTGTTCACAATATAGAAACTTGAGCTAGCTTAACTAGGGCGTTGGACTCGTGTGATTTTGAACTCTAAATCAAAAGTTACGCACGATTTCGTGCGGACATGTCAAGTTTATTGGCTAGTTAAACTGATCATTCTAAATTGATCTTTGGTGCTGATTGAGCAAAGGTTTAGAAATACAGCATAATGCATGGCACCACGCAGTTTCTGGTAGATTGGATTACTAGGAGGCTTTGTCGATGCTATTTCGATCTCAAATTTTGTCTCAATATAGAAAATAAGCTTGCTTAATGTTGGCACTGAATTAGTGTAATTTATAACTCTAAATCAAAAGTTACGCATGATTTAGTGCAGACATGTCAAGATTATCAACTAGTTAAATTGATCATTATAAAATAATCATTGCTGCTAATCGAGCAAAGGTTTACAAATGAATCAAGATGCATGACACCACGCAATTTGAGATAGATTGATTTACTAGGAGGCTTTGTCATAGCTATTTCTGTCCTAAATTTTTTCACAATGTAGAAAATTGAGCTAGCGTAACGTGGGCGTTGGATTCATGTCATTCGGAACTCAAAATCAAAAGTTACGCACGATTCAGTGTGGACATGTCAAGTTGATGGGCCAGTTAAAGTGATCATTTTAACCTTATAATTCAAAACCAATCATTACTGCTCATTGAGTAAAGGCTTATAAATGAAGCATAATGCATGACATCAAGGATTTTAGGTTAGCTTAGATTATTTGAAGGCTTTATGGTACCTCTTTCAACTTTAAATGTTGTCACGATATAGAAAATTGAGCTACCTTAACGTGGGCATTGGATTCGTGTAATTCTGAGCTCTACTTCAAATGTTATGGACGATTTGGTGCGTAAATGTCAAGTTGATCGGCCAGTTAAAATGATCATTCTAAACTGATCATTGCTGCTCATTGAGTAAAGGCTTATAAATGAAGCATAATGCATGGAATCACGCAGTTTGGGATAGATTGGACTACTTTGAGGCTTTTTAGTAGCTCTTTTAGTCTCAAATGTTGTAACAATATGGAAAATTGAGTTAGCTTAACATGGGCACTAGATTCATGTAATTTTGAGATCTAAATCAAAAGGTAAAGACGATTTAGTGCGGACATGTCAAGTGTATCTGATTGTCAAAATGATCATTCTAAACTGATCATTGGTTCTCCTTGAGTAAAGGCTTATAATGCAGTTTGGGATAAATTGGATTACTTGGAGGATTTATCGTAGCTATTTTGGCTTAAATTTTGTCACAGTATAGAAAATCGAGCTACATTAATGTGGGAATTGGATTCGTGTCATTCTGAACTCTAAATAAAAAGTTATGGACGATTTAATGCGAACATGACAAGTTAATAGGCTAGTTAAAATGATCATTCTAAACTGATCATTGGTGGTCAGTGAGCAAAGGTTTACAAATGAAGCATAATGCATGGCATCGTGCAATTTTGGATAGATGGGATTATTTGAAGGCTTTGTCGTAGCCAATTTTGTCATAAATTTGATCACAATATAGAAAATTGAGCTAGAATGGGCGTAGGATTTGTTTGATTCTGAACTCTAAATCAAAAGTTACGCATGATTTCGTGCGGACATGTCAAGTTTATCGGCTAGTTACACTGATCAATATAAAATTATTTTTTGTGCTCATTGTGCAAAGGTATATAAATGAAGCATAATGTTTGGCACCATGCAGTTTCTGATAGATTGGATTACTAGGAGGCTTTGTTGAAGCAATTTCGATCTGAAATTTTGTCCCAATATCGAAAATTGAGCTAGCCTAACGTGGGTGTTGGATTTGTGTCATTCAGAACTCTAAATCAAAAGTTACACACGATTTAGTGCGGACATATCAAGTTCATCAACTAGTTAAATTGATCATTTTAAAATAATCATTGGTTCTCATTAGGCAAAGGTTTACAAATGAAGCATGATGCATGACACCACGCAGTTTCAGATAGATAGGATTACTTAGAGGCTTTTTACTAGCTATTTCTGTCCTAAATGTTTTCACACTATAGAAAATTGAGCTACCGTAACATGGGCACATTTGGATTTGTGTGATTCTGGACTCTAAATCAAAAGTTATGGACGATTTATTGCGGACATATCAAGTTAATCGGTTATTTAAAGTGATCATTCTAAACTGATAATTCTAAACTGATCATTAGTGCTCCTTGTGTAAAGGCTTATAAATGAAGCATAATGCATGACATCACGCATTTAAGGTTAGATTGGATTACTTGAAGGCTGTATGGTAGCTCCTTCCGTTTGAAATGTTTTCACGATATAGAAAATAGAGCTACCTTAACATAGGTATTGAATTCCTATAATTCTGAACTCTACATCAAAAGCTACAGACAATTTAGTGCATACATGTCAAGTTGATCGGCCAGTTAAAATGATCGTTCTAAACTGATCATGGGTGCTCCTTGAGTAAACTCTTATAAATGAAGCATAATGCATGGTATCATGCAGTTTGGAATAGATTGGATTACTTGGAGGCTTTGTCGGAGCTCTTTTAGTCTCAGATGTTGTTACAATATGAAAATTGAGCTAGCTTAACGTGGGCACTAGATTATTGTAGTTTTGAGCTCTAAATCAATTAAAGGCGATTTAGTGGAGACATGTCAAGTTGATTAGTTAGTTAAAATGATCATTCCAAGTTGATCATTGGTTATCCTTGAGTAAAGCCGTATTGATGTGATCTCGATGAGGATCAAGCCCCTCATTAACTCCAAATGGTTATGGAAGAGTGGATGAATAGATTGAAGTTGCGGAATGGGTGAAACGATCGTGTAAGTTGCGGGTGTGTGAGTTCTTAAGTGGATGGATCCGAGAACAAGGGGAAATTGATGATACTTCTCAAGAATGGTGGAAAATCCTTGGACTATCTGCTTGCTTTTTGTAAATGACAAAGGCTAGGAACGTTGGGCAAGCGGTGAATTGAATTGAAACTTCCAAGGGTGTTGAAGATCCCTTTCAGCTCTTGAGAGGAATGAGAAACTGTTCTAAAATTCCTTATTCAAGAGGATGATCAAACGAGTTTAAGAAGGATATTTGCTATTAAAATGTTTGATCATTCAGAAAGAAGGATACAAGAGAGTACTTATAGTAGTCTAGGAAATTGAAAATGACTCCTAAAATCCTACCAAAACATTAAAGGAAATACTTAGGAAATTACAAAGACAACTAAAACAAAGACTAAGAAGTAAATAATGTTTTGACTTGATTCTTCCTCTTTTATTTCGTGGATGATGAGATAGAATGGGCCTTGATTCACCAAGAGGTTATGGTAAAGTACCTTGGGTTTGTCTCATTAAAACCTATTTTAGAAAACCCATTGGAACAAAACTAAGAATACGGAAAAAGAGTACAATCCAAAGGACCTCTCTTGGTGAGGTTTAGGTGGCTTGAATCACAACTAATGTGGATCGATTAGCACACACTAAACTGGCGTGAATGGTGTTGAGAAGGTGCTGTAGTGTTGTCTTAAGTTCGGCTTGCTTCGTTTGGGTAATGGGGCCATTGAAGATTTGTAGGCTTTCATCTCCAATATCCGCGGGTTCTAGCTGCTCCTTAGCATATTTAGTGGCTTCTTCCTCCTTTGGTTCAAGCTGCTCCTTAGCTTTTGGTTCCTTGCTGGCCGTTCTCACATCATCCTCCCCCAGTTGAGAAGGATTTGACTTCAATAATATTGAATCTTGAACTCACTTGGTACTTACCTTGAAGATCCAGCTTGTAGGCATTGTCATTGATCTTCTTGATGACTTTAAATGGGCCATCAATCCTAAGCATTAGCTTGGATTTCCTTTCACTAGGAAATCTATCTTTGCGCAAATGGATCCACACTGAGTTTCGTTCTTCAAATGCTAACTCCTTGCTGCCTTTATTGGCTTGTTGAGGATACGTCTTAGTCTTACTTTCAATATTGAGCCGAGCCTTCTCATGAATTTTTTTAACCAACTCAGCCTTTTTCTTTCCATCAAGGCTTATCCTTTCACTCAAAGGTAAAGGCATTAGATCAAAAGGTGAGATGGGATTGAGCCCTAAACAATTTCGAATGGTGAGTACTTAGAAGCAGTATGCCTAGCATGATTATATGCGAATTCAACATGAGGCAAGCATTCTTCCCAAGTCCTACGATTCGTTTTAATCAAAGCTCTTAACAAAGTAGACAAGGTTCTATTAACTACTTCAGTTTGACAATCCGATTGCGGGTGACAAGTTGTGGAGAAACAAAGCTTAGTTCCTAGCTTAGACCAAAGTGTTTCCAAAAGTAACTAAGGAACTTACTGTCTCTATCTGATACTATGGTCCTAGGCATGCCATGAAGTCTAACTATCTCCTTAAAGAATAATCCGGCAATGTTAACGTTATTATCCGTCTTATGAAAAGGAATAAAATGAGCAATTTTGGAAAATCTATCAACTACAACAAACAAAAAATCCTTTCCAGTCTTATTTCTAGGCAACCCAACAACAAAATCCATATAAATATCATGCCAAGTGTGCAAAGGTATAGGAAGAGGGGTATACAAACCGTGCTTTTGGATTACGGAATTGGCTTGCTTGCAAGTTACAAATCTTTGACAAGCTTTCTGAACATCACTCCTCATGTGTGGCCAAAAGAAGTGTTCCTACAATAAATTTAATGTCTTTGCCACACCAAAACGGCTGATAAGACCACCTGAATGTGCTTCCTTAACAAACAAGTCTTGCAAAGAGGAGTTAGGTACACATAACCGATTATCATAAAACAAGAAGACTTCGCTCTTAATGTATTTTCCAGTTCTAAAAGTACATTTCTTAAGATTGGCAAACAAGGTTTCCTTTCTAAGCACTTCAAAAACCTTTATGAGGTGTTCTACATGATCATCTAAGTTTTGGCTAAAAACTAGAATGTCTTCAAAATTTACTACCACAAAAATGACCTATGACTTCCCCAAGGACATGGTTCATCAATCTCATGAAGGTACTAGGCATAATGCATGGCATTACATAGTTTGGGATAGATTGGATGGCTTGGAGGCTTTGTCGTAGCTATTTCAGTCTTAAATATTTCATAATACAGAAAATTAAACTAGCTTAACGTGTCATTCCGAACTATAAATCTCTGGATTACTTGGAGGCTTTGTCAAAGCTCATTCAGTCTCAAATGTTGCCACAATATAGAAAATTGAGCTAGCTTAATGTGGCCATTGGATTCATGTCATTGTTGCTCATTGAGCAAAGGTTTACAAATGAAGCATAATGCATGGCATCACGCAGTTTGGGATAGATTTCATTACTTGGAGGCTTTATCATAGCTATTTCAGTCTTTTATCACAATACTGAAAATTTAGCTAACTTAAAATGGGCATTGGATTTGTGTCATTCTGAACTCTAAATCAAAAGCCAGGGAAAATTTAGTGTAGACATGTCAAGTTGATCGTCCAGTTAAATTGATAATTCTAAACTTATCACTGGTGTTGATTGAGCAAAGGTTTACAAATGAAGCATAATGCATGACATCACTTAGTTTGGGATAGATTGGATTACTTGGACGCTTTGTCATAGCTATTTAAGTCTAAAATTTTACTACAATACAGAAAATTGAGCTACTTAACGTGTGCATTGGATTCGTGTCATTCTGAACTCGAAATCAAAAGTTATGGACGATTTAGTGTGACATGTCAAGTTTATTGGCTAGTTAAATTAATCATTCTAAACTGATCGTTGGTACACTGGTTTACAAATGAAGCATAATTCATGGCATCACGCAGTCTGGGATAGATTAGATTACTTCGAGGCTTTGTTGTAGCTATTTCCGTCATAAATTTTGACCCAATATAGAAAATTGAAATAGCTTAATGTAGGAGTTGGATTCGTATCATTTTCAACTCTACATCAAAAGGTACGGACGATTTAGTGCGGATATGTCAAGTTGATCTGCCTGTTAAAATGATCATTCTAAACTGATCATTCTAAGCTGATCGTTAGTGCTCATTGAGTAAATGCTTATAAATGAAGCATAATGCATGGTATCACGCAATTTAGGTTAGATTGAATTACTTGAAGGCTTTGTGGTACCTGTTTCAATTTTAAATATTGGCACAATATAAACAATTGAGCTAACTTAACAAGGGTATTGGATTCGTGTCATTCTAAATTCTAAATCAAAAGTTACGGACGATTTAATGCGGAAATGTCTAGTTGATTCGCCGGTTAAAGTTTTGATTCTAAATTGATCGTTCTAATCTGATCATTAGTGCTCCTTGAGTAAAGGCTTATAAATGAAGCATAATGCATAACATCACACAGTTTAGATTAGATTGGATTACTTGAAGGCTTTGTGGTAGCTGTTTCAATCTCAAATGTTGTCACAATATAAAAAGTTGAGCTAGCTTAACGTGGGCGTTGGATTCGTGTTATTCTGAACTCTAAATAAAAAGTTACGAACGACTAAATGCGGAAATGTCAAGCTGATCGACCAGTTAAAATGATCATTCTAAATTGATCATTGGTGCTCCTTGATTAAATGCCTATAAATAAAACATAATGTATCGAATCACGTAGTTATGGATACATTGGATTACTTGGAGGCTTTGTAAAAGCTCATTCAGTCCCAAATTTGTCACAATATAGAAAATTGATCTAGCTTAATGTGGGCATTGGATTAATGTCATTGTTGCTCATTGAGCAAAGGTTTACAAATGAAGAATAATGCATGGCATCACGCATTTTGGGATAGATTTGATTACTTGGAGTCTTTTTCATAGCTATTTCAGTCTTTTATCACAATACAAAAAATTGAGCTAACTTAAAATGGGCATTGGATTCGTATCATTCCGAACTCTAAATCAAAAGTTAGCGATAATTTAGTGTAGACATGTCAAGTTGATCGTCTAGTTAAATTGATCATTCTAAACTTATCACTGGTGTTGATTGAACAAAGGTTTACAAATGAAGCATAATGCATGACATCACGTATTTTGGTATAGATTGGATTACTTGAAGGCTTTGTCATAGCAATTTAAGTCTAAAATTTTATTAGAATAAAAAAAATTGAGCTACCTTAACGTGTGCGTTGGATTCGTGTCATTATGAACTAAAAATCAAATTTTACGGACGATTTAGTTCGACATGTCAAGTTTATTGGCTAGTTAAATTAATCATTCTAAACTGATTGTTGGTGCTCGTTGAGCACTGGTTTACAAATGAAGCATAATTCATGGCATCACGCAGTTTGGGATAGATTAGATTACTTCGACGCTTTTTCATAGCTATTTCGGTCATAAAATTTGACACAATATAGAAATATGAAATAGCTTAATGTAGGCATTGGATTCGTGTCATTTTGAACTCTAAATAAAAAGGTATAGACGATTTAGTGCGTAAATGTCAAGTTGATCGGCCAGTTAAAGTGATCATTCTAAACTGTTCATTCTAAGCTGATCATTAGTGCTCTTTGAATAAAGGCTTATAAATGAAGCATAATGCATGACATTGCACAATTTAGATTAGATTGGATTACTTGAAGGCATTGGGGTAGCCTTTTCAATCACAAATGTTGTCACAATATAAAAGGTTGAGCTAGCTTAACGTGGGCGTTGGATTCGTGTCATTATAAACTCTAAATAATAATTTACGAAGGATTAAGTGCAGAAATATCAAGTTGATCGACCAATTAAAATGATCATTCTAAACTGATCACTGGTGCTCCTTGAGTAAAAGCCTATAAATAAAGCATAATGCATGGAATCACGTAGTTTGCGATACATTTGATTACTTGGAGCCTTTGTCAAAGCTCTTTCAGTCTCAAATGTTGTCACAATATAGAAAATTGAGCTTGCTTAATGTGGGCGTTGGATTCATGTCATTGTTGCTCATTGAGCAAAGGTTTACAAATGAAGCATAATGCATGTCATCACGCAGTTTGGGATAGATTTGATTATTTGGAGGTTTTATCATAACTATTTCAGTCTAAAATTTTATCACAATTCAGAAACTTGAGCTAGCTTAATTTGGAACTTTAAATCAAAAGTCAGGGACAATGGATTGGATTCATGTCATTTTGAACTAAAATGGGCATTGGATTCATGTCATTTTGAACTTTAAATCAAAAGTCAGGGACAATTTAATGTAGACATGTCAAGTTGATCGGCCAGTGAAAATGATCATTCTAAACTGATCATTGGTGCTCATTGAGCAAAGGCTTATAAATGAAGCATAATGCATGTCATCACGCAGTTTCAGATAGATTGGATTACTTGAAGGCTTTGTTGTAGCTGTTTCGGTCTTAAATTTGTCACAATATAGAAAATTGAGCTAGCTTAATATGGGCGTTGGTTCCGTGTCATTCTGCTCTCTAAATAAAAAGCACGGACAATTTGGTGTAGACATGTGAAGTTGATCGGCCAGTTAAAATGATCATTCTAAACTGATCATTAGTGCTTCTTGAGTAAAGGCTTACAAATGAAGCATAATGCATGGCATCAAAGAGTTTCGGATTGATTGGATTACTTGAAGGCTTTGTGGTAGCTGTTTCAGTCTCAAATGTTGTCAAAATATTAAAATTGAGCTAGCTTAACATGGACATTGGATTCGTGTCTGAACTCAAAATCAAAAGTTACAGACGATTAAGTGCGGACATGTCAAGTTGCTCGGCCAGTTAAAATGATCATTCTAAACTTATCATTGTTCCTCATTGAACAAAGGTTTACAACTGAAGTATAATGCATGACATCACGTAGTTTGGGATAGATTGCTTTATCATAGCTAGTTAAGTCTAAAATTTTATCACAATACATAGAATTGAGCTATATTAAAATGGGCATTGGATTCGTGTCATTCTGAACTGAAAATAAATAGTTACGGACAATTTATGGGGGCATGTAAAGTTTGTTGGCTAGTTAAATTAATCATTCTAAACTGATCATTGGTGCTCATTGAGCAACGGTTTACAAATGGAGCATAATTCATGGCATCACGCAGTTTGGGATAGATTATATTACTTGGAGGCTTTGTCGTGGCTATTTTGATCATAAATTTTGACAAAATATAGAAAATCGAAATAGCTTAATCTGGGCGTTTGATTTGTGTCATTTTGAACTCCAAATCAAAAGTTACGGACGATTTATTGCGGACATGACAAGTTGATAGGCCAGTTATAGTGATCATTCTAAACTATTCATTGGTGCTCCTTGAGTAAAGGCTTATAAATGAAGCATAATGCATGGTATAATGGAGTTTAGGTTAGATTGGTTACTTGAAGGCTTTTTGGTAGCTCTTTCAATTTGAAATAATGTCGCAATATAAAAAATTGAGATAACTTAACATGGGTGTTAAATTCGTGTCATTCTAAACTCTATATCAAAGTTACGCACGATCTATTACAGATATGTCAAGTTGATCCGCCAGTTAAAATGATCATTCTAAACTGATCACTGGTGCTCCTTTATTTTTGCCCTATAAATGAAGCATAATGCATGTCATCATGTAGTTTAAGATACATTGGATTACTTAGAGGTTTTATTGTAGATCTTTCAGTCTCAAATATTGTGACAATAAAGAAAATTGAGCTAGCTTAACGTGTGCATTTGGTTCGTGTCATTCTGAACTCAAAATCAAAAGTTCGAACGTTTTTGTGCGACATGTCAAGTTGATCGGCTTGTTAAATTAATCATTCTAAGCTGATCATTGGTGCTCATTGAGAAAAGGTTTACAAATGAAGCATAATGCAAGGTATCATGCAGTTTCGGATAGATTGGATTGCTTGGAGGTTTTGTTGTATGTATTTTGGTCCTAAATTTCGACACAATATAGAAAATAGAAATAGCTTAACGTGTGCGTTGGATTCGTGTCATTCTAAATTCTAAATAAAAAATTTCGGACAATTCAGAGTGGATATGTCAAGTTGATGTGCCAGTTAAAAGGATCATTCTAGACAGATCATTAGTGCTCCTTGAGTAAAGGCATATAAAAGAAGCATAATGCATGACATCACACAGTTTAGGTTAAATTGGATTACTTGAAGGCTTTGTGGTAGCTGTTTCAATCTCAAATGTTGTCACAATATAAAAAATTGAGCTAGCTTAACGTGGACGTTGGATTCGTGTCATTCTGAACTCTAAATCAAAGGTTACGGATGATTTAGTGCGGATGATTTGGTGCGGACATGACAAGTTGATAGGCCAGTTAAAGCGATCATTCTAAACTAATCACTAGTGCTCCTTGAGTAAAGGCTTATAAATGAAGCATAATGTATGGTATCTTGCAGTTTAGGTTAGATTGGATTACTTTAAGGCTTTGTGGTACCTCTTTCAGTTTTAAATATTGTCAGAATACAAAAAACTGAGATAGCTTACCGTAGGTGTTAAATTCGTATCATTATAAACTCTAAATCAAAACTTACGGACGATCTTGTGCAGATATGTCAAGTTGATCCGCCAGTTAAAATGATCATTCTAAACTGATCATTGGTGCTCCTTGAGTATAGGCCTATAAAGAAGCATAATGCATGCCATCATGTAGTATAAGTTGGATTACTTAGATGCTTTTTCATAGCTATTTCAGTCTCAAATATTGTCACAATAAAGAAAATTGAACTAGCTTAACGTGGGCGTTGGATTCGTGCCATTCTGAACTCAAAATCAAAAGTTACGGACGTTTTTGTGTGACATGTCAAGTTGATCGGCTTGTTAAATTAATCATTTTAAACTGATCATTGGTGCTCATTGAGAAAAGGTTTACAAATGAAGAATAATGCAAGCCATCACGCAGTTTGGGATAGATTGGATTACTTGGAGGTTTTGTCATATGTATTTTGGTCCTAAATTTTGACACAATATCGAAAATGGAAATAGCTTAACGTGGACGTTGGATTCGTGTCATTCTAAATTCTAAATAAAAAAAAAGTTATAGACGAATTAGTGCGGATGTGTCAAGTTGATGTGCTAGTTAAAGGGATCATTCTAGACTTATCATTAGTGCTCCTTGAGTAAAGGCTTATAAATGAAGCATAATGCATGACATCACACCGTTTAGACTAGAATGGATTACTTGAAGGATTTGTGGTAGCTGTTTCAATCTAAAATGTTATCACAGTATAAAAAATTGAGCTAGATTAACGTGGACATTGGATTCGTGTCATTCGGAACTCTAAATCAAAGGTTACGGATTATTTAGTGCGGACATGACAAGTTGATCGACCTGTTAAAATGATCATTCTAAACTTATCATTGGTATCCTTGAGTAAAGGCCTATAAATGAAGCATAAAACATGGCATCACGTAGTTTGGGATACATTGGATTACATAAAGGCTCTTTCATAGCTCTTTCAATCTGAAATGTTTTCACAATATAGAAAATTGAAATAGCTTAATATGGGTGTTTATTTATGCCATTTTGAACTCTAAATCAAAAGTTACGGACGATTTAGTGCGGACATGTCAAGTTGATTGGCCAGTTAAAGTGATCTTTCTTAATTGATCATTCTAAGCTAATCATTAGTGGTTCTTGACTAAAGGCTTATAAATGAATCATAATGCATGGTATCATGCAGTTTAGGATAGATTAGATTACTTGAAGGCTTTGTGGTACGTGTTTCAATATTAAATATTGCCACATTATAAAAAATCGAACTAGCTTAATGTGGGTGTTGGATTCGTGTCATTCTAAACTATAAATAAAAAAGTTACGGACGATTTTGTGCAGATATGTCAAGTTGATCCGCTAGTTAAAATGATCATTCTAAACTGATCATTGGTGCTGCTTGAGTATAGCCCTATAAATGAAGCATAATGCATGCCATCATGTAGTTTAGGATACGTTGGATTCCTTAGAGGCTTTGCCAAAGCTCATTCAGTCTCAAATATTGTCACAATAAAGAAAATTCAGCTAGCTTAACATGTGCACTGGATTCGTGTCATACTCTAAATGAAAAGTTACAGACGATTTAGTGCAGATATGTCAAGTTGATTGGCCAGTTAAAATCATCATTCTAAACTGATAATTGGTGCTCTTTAAGTATAGGCCTATAAATGAAGCAAAATGCATGGCATCACGTATTTTAGAATATGCTGTATTACTTGGAGGCTTTATCGTAGCTCTTTCAGTCTCAAATATTATCACAATAAAGATAATTGAGCTAGATTAACGTGGGCGTTGGATTCGTGTCATTCTAAACTCAAAATCAAAAGTTATGGACGATTTTGTGCGACATGTCAAGTTGATCGGCTTGTTTAATTAATCTTTATACACTGATCATTGGTGCTCATTGAGCGAATGTTTACAAATGAAGCATAATGGAAGTCATCACGCAGATTGGGTTAGATTGGATTACTCAGAGGCTTTGTCATAGCTATTTCTATCCTAAATTTTGACACAATATAGAAAATTGAAATAGCTTAATGAGGCGTTGGATTCGTGTCATTTTGAACTCTATATCAAAAGGTACAGACGATTTAGTGCAGACATGTCAAGTTGATCGGCCAGTTAAAGTGATCATTCTAAACTGATCATTCTAAGATGATCACTAGTGCTCGTTGAGTAAAGGCTTATAAATGAAGCATAATGTATGGTATCCCGCAGTTTAGGTTAGATTGGATTATTTGAAGGCCTTGTGGTACCTGTTTCAGTTTTAAATATTGTCAAAATATAAAAAACTGAGCTAGCTTAACATGGGTGTTGGATTCATGTCATTCTAAATTCTAAGTCAAAAGTTACACACGATTTAATGCGGATATGTCAAGTTGATCGGCCAGTTAAAGTGATCATTCTAAAGTGATCATTCTAAACTGATTTTTAGTGCTCCTTGAGTAAAGGCTTATAAATGAAGCATAATGCATGATGTCACGCAGTTTAGATTAGATTGGATTACTTGAAGGCTTTGTGGTAGCTGTTTCAATCTTAAGTGTTGTCACAATATAAAAAATTGAGCTAGCTTAACGTGGGTGTTCGATTCGTGTCATTCGGAAATCTAAATCAAAGATTACGGATGATTTAGTGCGGACATGACAAGTTGATCGACCTGTTAAAATGATCATTATAAACTGATCATTGGTGCTCCTTCAAAAAAAGCCTATAAATGAAGCATAATGCATGGCATCATGTAGTTTGGGATACATTGGATTACTTAAAGGCTATGTTATAGCTCTTTCAATATCAAATGTTTTCACAATATAGAAAATTGAAATAGCTTAATGTGGGCGTTTATTTATGCATTTTGAACTCTAAATCAAAAGTTACAGGCGATTTAGTGCGGACATGTCAAGTTGATCGGCCAGTTAAAGTGATCATTCTAAATTGATCATACTAAGCTGATCAGTAGTGGTTCTTGAGTAAAGGCTTATAAATGAATCATAATGCATGGTATCATGCAGTTTAGGATAGATTAGATTACTTGAAGGCTTTGTGGTACTTGTTTCAATTTTAAATATTGCCACATTATAAAAAATCGAACTAGCTTAATGTGGGCGTTGGATTCGTGTCATTCTAAACTCTAAATAAAAAAGTTACCGATGATTTTCTGCAGATATGTCAAGTTGATCCGCTAGTTAAAATGATCATTCTAAACTTATCATTAGTGCTGCTTGAGTATAGCCCTATAAATGAAGCATAATGCATGCCATCATTTAGTTTAGGATACATTGGATTCCTTAGAGGCTTTGTCGTAGCTCATTCAGTCTCAAATATTGTCACAATAAAGAAAATTCAGCTAGCTTAACATGGGTGATGGATTCGTGTCATACTCTAAATCAAAAGTTACGGACGAGATATGTCAAGTTGATTGGCCAGTTAAAATCATCATTCTAAACTGATAATTGGTGCTCCTTAAGTATAGGTCTATAAATGAAGCAAAATGCATGGCATCACGTATTTTAGAATATGCTGTATTACTTGGAGGCTTTGTCGTAGCTCTTTAGTCTCAAATATTGTCACAATAAACAAAATTGAGCTAGATTAACGTGGGCGTTGGATTCGTGTAATTCTAAACTCAAAATAAAACGTTATGGACGATTTTGAGCGACATCTCAAGTTGATCGGATTGTTAAATTAATCTTTCTAAACTGATCATTGTTGCTCATTGAGAAAAGGTTTACAAATGAGGCATAATGGAAGTCATCACGCTGTTTTGGTTAGATTGGATTACTCGGAGGCTTTTTCGTAGCTATTTTGGTCCTAAATTTTGACACAATATAGAAAATTTAAATAGCTTAATGAGGGCATTGGATTCGTGTCATTTTGAACTCTAAATCAAAAGGTATGGACGATTTAATGCGGATATGTCAACTTTAACGGCCAGTTAAAGTGATCATTCTAAACTGATTATTACTGCTCCTTGAGTAAAGGGTTATAAATGAAGCATAATTTATGACGTCACGCAGTTTAGATTAGATTGGATTACTTGAAGGCTTTGTGGTAGCTGTTTCAATCTCAAATGTCGTCACAATATAAAAAATTGAGCTAGCTTAACGTGGGCGTTGGATTCATGTCATTCTGAAGTCTAAATAAAAAGTTCGGAACGATTAAGTGCGGAAATGTCAAGTTGGTTGACAACTTATCGCTGTTGCTGATTGAGCAAAGGTTTACAAATGAAACATAATGCATGACATCACGTAGTTTGGGATAGATTGGATTACTTGGAGGCTTTTTCGTAGCAATATCAGTCTAAAATTTTATCACAATACAGAAATTGAGCTACCTTAATGTGGGCATTGGATTCGTGTCATTCTGAACACAAAATAAAAAGATTCGGACGATTTAGTGCGACATGTCATGTTTATTGGCTAGTTAAATTAATCATTCTAAACAGATTGTTGGTGCTCATTGAGCAACGGTTTACAAATGAAGCATAACTCATGGCATCACGCAGTTTGGGATATATTAGATTATTTGGAGGCTTTGTCGTAGCTATTTCGGTCATAAATATTGACACAATATAGAAAATTGAAATAGCTTAGTGTAAGCGGTTGATTCGTGTCATTTTGAACTGTAAATCAAAAGGTACAGACGATTTAGTGCGGACATGTCAAGTTGTTGGGCCAGTTAAAATGATCATTCTAAACTGATCATTAGTGCTCCCAGAGTAAAGGCTTATAAATGAAACATAATGCATGATATCATGCAGTTTAGGTCAGATTGAATTACTTGAAGGCTTTGTGGCACCTCTTTCAATTTTAAATATTGTCACAATATAAAAAATTGAGCTAGCTTAACATGGCTGTTGGATTCGTGTCATTCTAAATTCTAAATCAAAAGTTACGGATGATTTAATGCAGATATGTCAAGTTGATCGGCCAGTTAAAGTGATCATTATAAATTGATCATTAGTGCTCCTTGAGTAAAGGCTTATAAATGCAGCATAATGCATGACATCATGCAATTTAGATTAGATTGGATTACTTGAAGGTTTTGTGGTAGCTATTTCAATCTCAAATGTTGTTACAATATAAAAAATTGAGGTAGCTTAACGTGGGCGTTGGATTCGTGTCATTCTGAACTCTAAATAAAAAGTTAAGAACGATTAAGTGCGGAAATGTCAAGTTGATCGACCATTTAAAATGATCATTCTAAACTGATCATTGGTGCTCCCTGAGTAAATGCGTATAAATAAAGCATAATGCATGGAATCACGTAGTTTGGGATACATTAGATTACTTGGAGGCTTTGTCAAAGCTCTTTTAGTCTCAAATGTTGTCACAATATAGAAAATTGAGCTAGCTTAACGTGGGCGTTGGATTCACGTCATTGTTGCTCATTGAGCAAAGGTTTAGAAATGATTATTATAATCTGATGATTAGTGCTCATTGAGCAAAGTTTTACAAATGAAGCATAATGCATGGCATCACGCAGTTTGGGATAGATTTGTTTACTTAGAGGCTTTGTCTTAGCTATTTCAGTTTTAAATTTGTCACAACATAGAAAACTGAGCTAGCTTTATGTGGGCGTAGATTCGTGTCATTCTGAACTTTTAATCAAAAGTCACGGACCGTTTACTGTAGACATGTCAAGTTGATCGGCCTGTTTAAATGATCATTCTAAACTGATCATTAGTGCTGCTTGAGTAAAGGATTGTAAATGAAGCATAATGCATGGCATCAAAGAGTTTTGGATTGATTGAATTACTTGAATGCTTTGTGGTAGCTGTTTCAGTCTCAAATGTTGTCAAAATATTAAAATTGAGCTGGCTTAACGTGGACGTTGGATTTGTGTAATTGTAAACTCAAAATCAAAAGTTAGGGACGATTAAGTGCGGACATGTCAAGTTGCTTGGCCAGTTAAAATGATCATTCTACGCTTATAATTATTGCTCATTGATCATTCTACACTTATAATTATTGCTCATTAAAAATGAAGCATAATGTGTGACATCACGTAGTTTGGGATATATTAGATTACATGGAGGCTCTATCATAGCTATTTCAGTCTAAAATTTTATCACAATACAAAAAATTGAGCTACCTTAAAATGGGCATTGGATTCGTGTCATTCTGAACTCAAAATAAAAACTTACGGACGATTTAGTGCGACATGTCAAGTTTATTGGCTAGTTAAATTAATCATTCTAAACTGATCATAGGTGCTCATTGAGAAACGGTTTACAAATGAAGCGTAATTCATGGCATCACGCAATTTGAAATAGATTAGATTACTAGGAGGCTTTGTCGTAGCTATTTCGATCATAAATTTTGACACAATATAGAAAATTTAATTAGCTTAATGTTGGTGTTGGATTTGTGTCATTTTGAACTCAAAATCAAAAAATTAGGGATGATTTAGTGCGGACATGACAAGTTGATGGGCCAGTTAAAGTGATCATTCTAAACTAATCGTTGGTGCTCCTTGAGTAAAGGCTTATAAATGAAGCATAATGCATGGTATCATGCAGTTTAGGTTAGATTGGATTACTTGAAGGCTTTGTGGTACCTCTTTCAATTTTAAATAATGTCACAATATAAAAAATTGAGATAGCTTAATGTTGGTGTTAAATTTGTGTCATTCGAAATTCTAAATCAAAAGTTACAGACGATCTAGTGCGGATATGTCAAGTTGATCTGCCAGTTAAAAATGATCATTCCAATCTGATCATTGGTGCTCCTTGAGAATAGGCATATAAATGAAGCATAATGCATGCTATCATGTAGTTTAGGATACGTTGGATTACTTAGAGGCTTTGTCGTATCTCTTTCAGTCTTAAATATTGTCACAACGAAGAAAATTGAGCTAGCTTAACGTGGGCGTGTGATTCGTGTCATTCTGAACTCAAAATGAAAAGTTATGGACGTTTTTGTGCGACATGTCAAGTTGATCGGCTTGTTAAATTAATCATTCTAATCTGATCATTGGTGCTCATAGAGAAAAGGTTTACAAATGAAGCATAATGCAAGGCAACACGCAGTTTGGGATAGAATGGATTACCTGGAGGTTTTGTCATATGTATTTTGGTCCTAAATTTTGACACAATATTGAAAACGAAAGTAGATTAAGGTGGGCATTGGACTCGTGCCATTCTTAATTCGGATATGTCAATATTGAAAACAAAAGTTACAGACGATTTAGTGCGGATATCTCAAGTTGATGTGTCAGTTAAAGGGATCATTCTAGACTTATCAGTAGTGCTCCTTGAGTAAAGGCTTATAAATGAAGCATAATGCATTGTCACACAGTTTATATTAGAATGGATTACTTGAAGGCTTTGTGGTAGCTATTTCAATCGCAAATGTTGCCACAATATAAAACGTTGAGCTAGCTTAATGTGGGTGTTGGATTCGTGTCGTTCTGAACTCTAAATCAAAGATTACGGATGATTTAGTGCGGACATGTCAAGTTGATCGAGCAGTTGAAATGATCATTCTAAACTGATCATTAGTGCTCCTTGAGTAAAGACCTATAAATGAAGCGTAATTCATGGCATCACGTAGTTTGGGATACATTGGATTACTTGGAGGCTCTGTCATAGCTCTTTCAATCTCAAATGTTGTCACAATATAGAAAATTGAAATAGTTTAATGTGGGTGTTGGATTCGTGCCATTTTAAACTCTAAATCAAAAGTTACGGATGATTTAGTGCGGACATGTCAAGTTAATCGGCTAGTTAAATTGATCATTATGAATTGATCATTCTAAGCTGATCATTAGTGCTTCTTGAGTAAAGGCTTATAAATGAATCATAATGCATGGTATCACGCAGTTTAGGTTAGATTGGATTACTTGAAGGTTTTGTGGTACGTGTTATAATTTTAAATATTGCCACAATTTAAAAAACTGAGGTAGCTTAACGTGGGCGTTGGATTCGTGTCATTCAAAACTCTAAATAAAAAGTTACCAACGATTTTGTGCATATATGTCAAGTTGATCCGCCAGTTAAAATGATCATTCTAAACTGATCATGGGTGCTCCTTGAGTATAGCCCTGTAAATGAAGCATAATGCATGCCATCATGTAGTTTAGGATACGTTGGATTCCTTAAAGACTTTGTTTCAGCTCGTTCAGTCTCAAATATTGTCACAATAAAGAAAATTGAGCTTGCTTAACGTGGGCGTTGGATTCGTGTAATTCTGAATTCTCAATCAAAAGTTACGGACGATTTAGTGCAGATATGTCAAGTTGATCAGCCAGTTGAAATGATTATTCTAAACTGATCATTGGTGCTCCTTGAGTATAGGCCTATAAATGAATTAAAATGCATGGCATCATGTATTTTAGAATATGCTGTATTACTTGGAGGCTTTGTCGTAGCTCTTTCAGTGTCAAACATGTCACAATAAAGAAAATTGAGCTAGATTAACGTGGGCGTTGGATTCATGTCATTCTGAACTCAAAATCAAAAGTTATGGACAATTTTGTGCGACATGCCAAGTTGATCGGGTTGTTAAATTAATCATTCTAAACTGATCACTGGTGCTCATTGAGTAAAGGTTTATAAATGAAGCATAATGCAAGTCATCGCGCAGTTTGGGATAGATTGGATTACTTGGAGGCTTTGTCGTAGCTATTTCGGTCCAAAATTTTGACACAATATAGAAAACTGAAATAGCTTAATGTGGGCGTTCGATTTGTGTCATTCTAAATTTTTCATAAAACGTTTCAGACGATTTAGTACGGATATGTCAAGTTGATGGGCCAATTAAAGTGATCATTCTAGACTGATCGTTAGTACTCCTTGAGTAAAGGCTTATAAATGAAGCATAATGCATGAAATCACACAGTTTAGATTATATTGGATTACTTGAAGTCTTTGTGGTAGCTGTTTCAATCTCAAATGTTGTCACAATATAAACAATTGAGCTAGCTTAACGTGGGTGTTGGATTCGTGTCATTCTGAACTGTAAATCAAAAGTTGCGGATTATTTACTGCGCACATGTCAAGTTGATCAGTCCAAATGATCATTCTAAATTGATCATTGGTGCTCCTTGAATAAAGGCCTATAAATGAAGCATAATGCATGGCATCACGTAGTTTAGGATACATTGGATTACTTGGAGGCTTTGTCATAGCTCTTTTAGTGTCAAATGTTGTCACAATATTGAAAATTAAGCTAGCTTAACGTGGATGTTGGATTCATGTCATTCTGAACTCTAACTCAAAAGTTACGGATAATTAGTGCGGACATGTCAAGTTTATCGGCTAGTTAAATTGATCATTCTAAACTGATCATTGGTGCTCATTGAACAAATGTTTACAAATGAAGCGTAATGCATGGTATTGCGCAGTTTAGGATAGATTTGATTACTTCGAGGCTTTGTCGTAGCTATCTCAGTCTTAAATTTTGTCACAATATAGAAAACTGAGTTAGCTTAATGTGGGCACTGGATTTGAATCATTCTTAACTCTGAAAAAAAGTTACGGATGATTTAGTGCAGAAATGTCAACTTGATCGACCAGTTAAAATAATCATTCTAAACTTATCATTGGTCCTCATTGACAAAACGTTTACAAATGAAGCACAATGCATGACATCACTCAGTTTAGGATAGATTGGTAGCTTTTTTAGTCTCAAACGTTGTCAAAATATAAAAAATTGTGCTAGCTTAAAGTGGTCGTTTGATTTGTGTCATTCTGAACTCTAAATCCAAAGTTATGGACGATTTAGTGTAGACATGTCAAGTTGATCGGTCAGTTAAAATCATCATTCTTAACCGATTATTTGTGCTCCTTGTTCAAGAGTTTGGGGCAGCTCTTGAGTTCGCAGCACTCGAGCCTCTTGTTCAAGAGTTTGGGGCACCTCAATACTCACCACCATCGCCTCTAGTGCCAAAGATGCCAGTAATAGATCAGGGCCCATATATTGGGATGCTTTGAAGATGTTAAGGAATTTGAATAAGTTTAGTGGAGGGATGGATCCGATTATTCCACCCAAGATTTGGAATTAGCAGTAGTTGTTTTTGTTTCAAGGATCTGGCATGCGTATTTGTACGGGGAAAGAGTCCAAGTTTTTATTGATCACAAGATTTTAAATATATATATATATATATTTATGCAACAAGCCCTTAATCTGAGACAAAGGAGATGGATGGAACTACTATCAGATTATGATTTGCAAATCGCATACCATTCCGGTAAGGCTAACATGGTAGCAAATGCATTAAGTAGAAGAAGAAATGACATATCAAGGGAATGAAAAGCGGATGAGCAAGTAGATTTCTTGGAAAAATTAATCTTGTGTGTCGCTATTGTTTCCAAAGATTCCATACGATTAGAAGCCATAAGTTGAGTAGATTTACTTTAGAAAATATGTGAGGTTCAAAAGGTAGATGATGCACGAAAAAAAGACTGTGGATAATAATGTGGATGGATACCATACCGCAGACAATGTGATCGACTTGTATAGGAATTGGGTTTGTGTTTCCAATGTTAAGGAACAAAAGGATGAGATCTTAGCATGCGCACCAGTCACGTTTCGCATTCCATCTGGGGGCGACAAAGTTGTTGCGAGATCTAAAATATTATTGCCATTGGAACACCATAAAATAAGATGTTTTAGAATGAGTAGAAGGGTTCTATGCCCCAATTAATAAAGACAGAACGTAGAGTACATAGTGGGTTATTTCCAAGTTTACCGTTGCCTGGGTAAAAATGGGATATGATCACTACTGATTTTGTGATAAGGCTTCCAAGGACAGTTAATAAGTTAGATACATTTTGGATAATTGTTGATTGACTTACAAACTCTGCTCATCTCTTTGCAACTAAAAAGACAGACAATGTTGACCAGTTAGCAAAAATATACTTGGAACTTATTGTTAGGCGCCATGGGGTTGTAGCAAACATTGTTTCGGACAGAGATCCAAAAATTATTCAATGCTTATGCCGGCAGTCCAAAAGGCACTTGGGGCGAAAGTCATCTCGGTACCGCGTATCATCCGCAAATGGATAGATAGTCGAAGAGAACAATTCAAACCCTTGATGATATGCGAGCGTGTATGTTGGATTGGGGAGGTCGTTGGGAGAGATATTTATCGTTAGCAGAGTTTGGGTGTAACAAGAGTTATCATAGTAGCATAAACATGTCACCATATGAGGCTTTGTATGGGTGACCTTGTTGGACACCACTTTACGGGAACCTGAGTTGGTTCAAGAGATAGTGGATCAAGTGGAAACTCTTCGTGCTAGACTAAAGAAGGCTCATGATCGTCAGGAGAGTTACGCTGATAAAGGGAGAAGAGAATTGGAGTTTACAGTGGGAAACGAGGTGTATTTGAAAATGAGGGTATTCAAAGGACCATATCAAAATAAGAAGTTGGGAAAACTCAAACCACGCTTTATGGGGCCTTATCCAATTACGGAAAGGATTGGTACAATTGCATATAGATTGGGATTACCAAAGAAGTTAGCAGGGTTTCCTGATGTGTTTCATATATTAGTCCTCCGAAACGTTATCAAATAACCCCATCTCATTATGCAGCAACCACCATAAGATTTGGAAGAAAAATTTGATAATTCTTAGTAAACTGGTAAAAATCACTGGACAACGAAGAGTTGATATGTAAGGGAAGCATGTTAAATCAGTGCGTGTTCATTGGGAAAGACACGGAATTGAAGAAGAGGCGTGGGAGTCAGAACTTCATATGAGAATCGATTATGCTGATCTTTTTAAGGACCACATCGAGATTGAGGTTGAACCATCAAATTCGGGGACGAATTATTTTGTGGTAGGGGAGAATTGTAACATCACGGGCCTAAATTTAAACTGTGAAGCCCACGGAACTAGAAGTGAGGGTATAACGGACAATTCTTTTGAAACCCTAATTAACCCTAATGGCTATATAAGACGTCGTCAACTGCGATTAGAGGCAGCCGGTCATCAGAACAAAAAAAGAAGAAGAGATGTATAAAAATTTCAGCGTTGGAGAGTCATGGTGCTCGTGTGTACCATCACCGGAGGAAAACAAATTTACGCAAGACCGACGATTCCAACGTTCTATTAACCAAAGCGTTGCCATGAGGTGAGACGGGATCTACGATTTTCATCATACACTTATGTATATGCATTTTGATGAGTGCTTCGTTAAGGGAGAAAATTAGAGGTTGAATCATGTGTGGTGTTAGGGTTTTAGTTAATTGTTGCAGGAAAAAGTAGTTAAATCTATTAGGAATTTATTAGATAATAAATAAATAAATATTTAAAAGATGAGTAGGAATATGGTGGTGTACGTGTGTGGTGGGGGGAAAGGAGTAGAAATATTTGGTTAATTTATTATTTTAATGGAGATTATTATGTTGACTTAATTATTAAGGAAGATAAATTGTTATGTGTTGGTTTATTGGTTAAGAATACTAAATTATTTATGGTTGATTATGGTATAGTAAAATGAACCATAATCAATTAATTAAATGAAATAAAGTAATATGGTTATTAGATAAATATTAAACATTTAGTTTAAGCAAGTATAATGTTTGGTTTATTAATGTGGGAATAATTTCTGGTCAATGTGATATTCACATAACGCGAGTATGGTGGATTTGAGCAACGTTAGTTGGTTCAACTATGTTGATGAGTGTTGGGCTACGACAACAGCAGTGTTGAGTCGTATTTCATTAATATCTAGCAGGCCATAAAAAACCGTCGATGTGATGGGAGCTCGACGTGAGCAAATAGGCCGACGTGGCCATGGTGGAAAGCCGACGTGGTTTGGGGGGGTTCCAAATCCTTAAACCGACGTGGTTAGGTAACCGTCGATGTGATGGGAGCTCGATGTGAGCAAATAGGCTGACGTCGCCGTGGTGGAAAGCTGATGTGGCCGTGGTGGAAAGCCGACGTGGCTTGGGGGGGGGTTTCGAATCCTTAAATCGACGTCGTTAGGGTTGAGTAGGAGTGGTTGTGACTTAGGCAAACATGATTTAAGTACATATATCTTGATACTATTTTTGTCGACTTTTTGTGGGATCAATCGTGCTAGTTTTCATTCCTAAATAAAGTAATTATCAAAATTAGATACATACTTGTATAATAGTAATATGTGGGTAGGTGTGATCATTTCACTAAGTAATTATGTTACTCATGCCTCGTTTTGTATGAAGGTAAGTTCGAACAGTAGTGATGCAGTGACTCGGGATGATGCTACGTTTTGGAAAATTTTAAGCATTATTTATTTATTTTATTTTGAATCTTGATTATCGTTGAATTTTTAAAGTTATTGTCTTCCGTTTTTTAATAATTTTATACCTGGTTTTGACGAGAGTTCTTTTAATAAAAAGAATTATTACTTATACATTATCAATTAAATGAGATTTCAAATGAATTATAAGTTAAGTACGAGGCGATGACACATTTCATGTATTGTGGAGACGGGTGTTACAAAGTTGATCATCTAGTTAAAATGATCATTCTAAACTTCTCATTGGTGCTCCTTGAGTAAAGGCTTATAAATGAAGCATAATGCATGGCATGACATAGTTTGGGATACATTGGATTACTTTGTGTTTTTTTTTGTAGCTCTTTCAGTCGCAAATGTTGTCACCATATAGAAAATTGAACAAGCTTAACGTGGGCATTGGATTCGTTTCATTCTGACCTCTAAATCAAAAGTTACAAATGGTTTAGTGCGGATATGTCAAATTTATGAGCTAGTTAAATTGATCATTCTAAATTGATTATTGATGTTCATTGAGCAAAAGTTTAGATATGAAGCATAATGGAGGGCAACAAACAGTTTGGGGTAGATAGGATTAATTGGCGGCTTTATCGTAGCTATTTTGGTTTTAAATTTTGTCACCATATTTATATAATTAATGAAATGTAAATTAGTTATATATATATATAACAAAATTAATTTATATATTTTACGCACATAATACAAATATATTTACATATATTTATAGTTAATTATTTACGTACGTACCTATTATAAATGATTCGTATTTGTAGTATTTCCCTGATGATAATACATCAACAATGCCATTTTCCAACTTCTGAGTTCCTTTCAAAAGCGTATGATTGTACCACTCACATTTAAAATGTGTGATCTTTAAATTTAGGAGGCCGACATACTTAAGTTGAATGATATTGGTTAAAATTCCATAGAAATCAGCTTCATCAGATTCATTTGAGTAATTGTCTCTCTTGACACAAATGATGCAGTTACATGTCTTTCTCCTGTGTCCACGTTTCTTTGTGTGGAACATATAACCTCTTGTAAAATAGATCAGTCAAGTTAACGCTTTATTTATCGGCCCTTGAACTAATTCTTGAGCCCATATTGGAAAGGCATGTGGATGTGTTGAAGTGGATGCATTAACATATGATCATATATATATATAAAATGTAATTAGTATTTCAAAATTAAAAAATTTAATATAATGTACATGTCAATTAATTAAACATACATAATCTCGAACCCATATGTGGAAGTATTCCTCTCTTTTCAATGGAATGTTATCTTACGAAAAATATTGATACGTACGACGAATGTGATCTTCAAACATGCTACAAAATTAAATATGTAAAACTAATATATATATATATATATATTGCTTGATTACAATGAAATTGGAATGTAATAAATGCAATCATTTTCATAGTATTTACCTCTCTAGTGGCCGAAAAATGCACGTGGAAAGATCTTCTCCAAATTGTACAAAATAATGACTTTGTTTTCCTTCAGAATTTGGACACGGATTTGTTGTAATTATCTGGAGCATAGATCATGGAAAAATCCTCCAATCCGTATATTACCCTCTAGTATTAATTAGTACATGAAATTATTATTAATTTACGTACTTATAATATAAAGTATGTTTATTATTATATACCAGATAATGCTAGATAAACGTTCATGTTAAAAGTTCTGCAAATATAAAAGGGAGAAGCCTTGCCATAAAAACATTGCAGTCATGGCTTTTCATACCCGAGAACTCCAGTCCATACATATCCACACAATTTGCTAAATCTTCCGCGTAGCCATCCAAAAATTTGACATCATTTCCGATACATTCCAATAAGTGTTTTTTGGCTTTTTGTGTCAATCGAAATATAGGAAATGGAGCATTACCCCAACCATCGACGTGCAGCTCTTTTCGAGAGCAAAACTTTGTAATATCCAACCTTGACTTAACAATATCTTTTGATTTCTCTTTCATATTCATAACAGTATTAATGATGTTATCAAAGAAATTTTTCTCTATATGCATCACATCAAGATTATGTGGAAGGTTAAGATCCGTCCAATACGGCAACTCCCAAAATATGGTTTCTTTGTGCCAATTATGCCAGTTTCCATAACCTTTTTCTTTAGTTTCATGACCATTTCCTACGCAGTCAGATGTTTTTAGAGGATTGACAGATTTTATTCACTCATATAAAACTTGTTCGCCACTCAATGATTGTGGAGGATAGTCATTCAAAGCGTGCTTCCCTTTAAAAAATTTGTTTTTATTTTTCCATAACAGGTGATCCTTAGGAAGAAACCTTTGTGACAATCAAACCAACACGTCTTTCTACCATTTGGTAATTGAAATGCCTTTGTATCATCCATACAAATTGTACAAGAAAGTCTACCATGCGTTGTCCATCATGACAAAATTCCATAAGCGGGAAAATCGCTTATCGTCCATAGTAACACGACTTTTAGATTGAAATTTTGATTCAATGATACATTGTATGCATCAACTCCCTAGACCACAATTCTTTCAACTCATCAACCAAAGGTCGGAGGAATATATCCAGACTAACGCGCGGATGATTTGGCCCCAAATTCAGAATTGTTAGAAACAAGTACTATTTATTCATACACATATATGGTGGTAAGTTATATGGAATGATAATCACCGACCATAATGAATGATTACAAGACAACCCAAATGGATTGAACCCATCAGTACATAAGCCAAGATACACGTTTCGAGATTCAGCAGCAAATCTATGATGTAGATATTGAAAAAATTTTCACTCCGCAGCATCAGATGGATGACTCATTTCTCCATCTTCTGCTTCATGTTCTGCGTACCACCTCATTGCCTCTGTGGTTCTCTCGCTTTGATACATTCTCTTATGTTTGTCACCTGTAAATACCACATACGACTGAAAGGTATTCTCGTCCTGCACTTGCTTGGTTTATATTGGGGGGAATGGAAGTTTTTTCATTTTTCCCATTTCTCATCTTCTTTCCAAAAGATCATACAATTGTGAACACACACGTCAATTGTATAAAACGGGAGCCCTAAATTTCGCATCAATTGAATAAACTTGAAAATTTGTATGGATGTCAAGTTTATCGGTTAGTTAAAATGATCATTCTAAAGTGATCATTGGTGCTCCTTGAGTAAAGGCTTATAAATGAAGCATAATATAATGCATCACGCAGTTTGGGATACATTGGATTAGTTGGAGGCTTTGTTGTAGCTCATTAAGTCGCAAATATTGTCACAATATAGAAAAATGAGCTATCTTAATGTGGGTGTTGAATTAGTATCATTCTGAACTCTAAATAAAACGTTTGGCCGATTTAATGCAGGCATGTCAAGTTTATCGGCCAGTTAAAATGATCACTCGAAACTGATCATTGGTGATCCTTGTGTAAAGGCTTATAAATGATTCATAACGCATGACATCACACAGTTCGGGAAACATTGGATTATTTGGATGCTTTGTAGAAGCTCTTTCTGTCTCAAATGTTGTCATAATATGGAAAATTGAGCTAGCTTAACGTGGGCGTTGGACTCATATATTTTTGAGCTCTAAATCAAACGTTAAAGATGATTTAGTGCGGACTAAATAGATGACTATATATGTGACTCCATATTTAGGCGTTGGATTCTGGTTAATCTGAACTCTAAATCAAAAGTTACAGACGATTTAGTGAAGAGAGTCACAACTTGATCGCCTAGTTAAAATTATCATTCTAAACTGATCATCGATGCTCATTGAGCAAAGGATTGCAAATGAAGCATAATGCATGGCGTAAAGTAGTTTGGGAAAGATTCGATTACTTGGAAGCTTTGTCGTAGCTATTTTGGTTTTAAATTTTGTGACACTATAGACAATTGAGCTAGCTTAACATGGGTGTTGTATTCGTATGATTTTGAACTCTAAATCAAAAGTTATGGATGATGTACTTCACATATGTCAAGTTGATTGGTCAGTTAAAATGATCATTCTAAACTGATCACTGGTGCTCATTTAGAGGAGGTTTAAAAATGAAGCATAATGGATGTCATCATGCAGTTTGGGATGTATGGATTACTTGAAGGCTTTGTGGTACCTCTTTCAGTCTCAAATGTTGTCACGATATAGAAAATGGAGCTAGCTTATCATGAGTATTGCATTCGTGTCATTATGAACTCTAAATCAAAAGTTATGTACGATTTAGTGCGTACATGTCAACTTGATTGGCCATTATAAACTAATCATTTGCGGTCATTGAGTAAATACTTATAAATGAAACATAATGCATGGCATCACTCAAATTCGGGTATATTGGATTACTTGGAGGGTTTGTCGTAGCTCTTTCATTCTCAAATGTTGTCAAAATATTGAAAATTGAACTAGATTAACGTGGGTGTTGGATTCATGTCATTTTTAAGCTCTAAATCAATTGTTAAAGATGATTTAGTTCGGAAATGTCAAGTTGATGAGCTAGTTAAAATGATCATTGTAAAATGATCATTGGCGCTAGTTGAGCAAAAGTTTACAAATGAAGCATAATGCATGGCATCACGCAATTTGGGATAGAGTGGATTACTTGGAGGCCTTGTCGTAGCTATTTTGGCCTTAAATTTTGCATCAATGTAGAATATTGAGCTAGTTTAACGTGGGCGTTGGATTTGTGTTATTCTGAACTCAAATCAAAAGTTACAATGATTTAGTGCGGACATGTCAAGTTTATCGGCTAGTTAAATTGATCATTCTAAACTTATGTTGGTGCTCCTTGAGTAAATGCTTATAAATGAAGTATAATGCATGGTATCACACAGTTTGGGATACATTTGATTACTTAGAGGCTTTTGCCATAGCTATTTCG
Organism: Pugionium cornutum; assembly: GCA_018901935.1. Classification (NCBI taxonomy): domain Eukaryota; kingdom Viridiplantae; phylum Streptophyta; class Magnoliopsida; order Brassicales; family Brassicaceae; genus Pugionium; species Pugionium cornutum. The sequence continues at coordinate 15,252,606 of CM032162.1, read as the reverse complement.
GTATTAACTTTTGTCACAAAATAGAATATTGAGCTAGTTTAACGTGGGCATTTGACTCGTTGCATTCCAAAATCAAAATCAAATGTTAAGAATGATTTACTGCGGACGTGACAAGTTGATCGGCCAATTAAAGTGATCATTCTAAACTCATCATTGGTTCTCTTTGTGTAAAGGCTTATAAATGAACCATAATGAATGGCATCATGCAGTTTCGGATACAATGGATTAATCGAAGGTTTTGTGGTAGCTCTTTCAATCTCAAATATTGTCACAATATGGAAAATTAAGCTAGCATAATGTAAGCATTCGATTCATGTCATTATAAACTCTAAATCAAAAGTTACGGATGATTTAGTGCGTACATTTCAAATTGATCGGCGAGTTAGAATGGTACTTATAAATGAAGAATAATAAATGGCATCACGAATTTTGGGATACATTTTATTACTTGGAGGTTTCGTCGTAGCTATTTTGGTCTTAAATATCATCACAAAATAGAATATTGAGCTAACTTAACGTAGGCATTTAATTCGTGTCGTTGTGAACTCTAAATCAAATGTTACGGATGATTAAGTGTGGACATGTCAAGTTGATCGGCCAGTTAAAGTGATGATTCTAAACTCATCATTGAAGGCTTTTGGGTTGCTCTTTCAATCTCAAATGTTGTGACAATATAGAAAACTGAGCTAGCTTAATGTGCACGTTCTATACGTGTCATTCGGAACTCTAAATCAAAAGTTAAAAATGATTTAGTGCGTACATGCATGTCAAGTTGATCAGCTAGTTAAAATGATCATTATAAACTGATCGTTTGTGCTCATTGAGAAATTTTTTGCAAATAAAGCATAATGCATGATGTCACGAAGTTTGGCATAGATTGGATTACTTGGAGGCTGTTTTGTAGCTAATACGGTCTTATATTTTGTGACAATATACAAAATTGAGCTAGCTTAATGTGGGCGTTGGATTCGTGTCATTCTGAACTCTAAATCAAAAGTTACAGATGATTTAGTGCGTACATGTCAAGTTGATCGACCTATTAAAATAATCATTTTAAACTTATCGTTGGTGCTCCTTGACTAATAGCTTATAAATGAAGCGTAATGCATGGTATCACTAATTTCAGGGTACATTTGATTACTTGGAGGCTTTTTCTGTACTATTTTTGCCTTAAATTGGTCTAGCTTAACGTGGACGTTGGATTCAGGTCATTCTGAACTCTAACTCAAAAGTTATGGATGATTGAGTGCGGACATGTAAAGTTTATCTGCTAGTTAAATTGATCATTCTAAAGAGATCAATGGTGCTCCTTGAGCAAAGGTTTACACATGAAGTATAATGCATGGCATCACGAAGTTTGGGATGATTGGATTACTTGGAAACTTTCTCGTAGCTTTCTCAGTCTTACATTTTGTCACAACATAGAAAATTTAGGTAGTTTAGCGTGGGCGTTGGATTCGTGTCATTCTGAACTCTAAATCAAAAGTTACGGATTATTTAGTGCATAATGCATGGCATTACCAAGTTTGGGATACATTGGATTACTTGAAGGCTTTCTCAGAGCTCTTTCATTCTCAAATGTTGTCACAATATTGGAAATTGAGTGAGATTAAAGTGGGTGTTGGAATGATATCATTTTGAGCTATGAATCAAATGTTAAAGACGATTAAGTGCAGACATGTCAAGCTGATTAGGTAGTTAAATTGAGCAGTCTAAACTGATCATTGTGGAAAGTTGAGCAAAGCTTTACAAATGAAGCATAATGCATGGCATCACGCAGTTTGGGATATAATGGATTACTTGGAGGCGTTGTCGTAGCTATTTTCTTATTAAATTTAGTCAGAATATAGAAAATTGAGCTAGCTTAACGTGGGCGTTGGATTCGTGGCACTCTAAACTCTAATTCAAAAGTTATGGATGATTTAGTGCAGACATGTCAAGTTGATCGACCAGTTAAAATAATCATTCTAAACTGATCATTGGTGCTCCTTGAGTAACGGCTTAGAAATGAAGCATAATGTCTGGCATCACTCAGTTTGGGATATATTGGATTGCTTGGAGGCTTTTCCATAGCTATTTCGTTCTTAATTTTCGTCAAAATATAGAATATTGAGCTAGCTTAACGTGGGCATTGTATTCATGTCATTCTGAACTCTAAATCAAAAGTTACAAACGATTTGGTGCGGAAATGTCAAGTTGATCAGCCAGTTCAAGTGATCACTCTAACCTGATCATTACTGCTCCTTGAGTAAAGGGTTATAAATAATTGATGGCATCACGCAATTTAGGATATATTCGCTTACTCAAAGCCGTTGTGGCACCTCATTTAGTCTCAAATGTTGTCACAATATAGAAAATTGAGCTAGCTTACCGTTGTATTCGTGTCATTTTGAACTTATATGTGGGCGTTGGATTCGTGTCATTTTGAACTCTAAATCAAAAGTTAAGGACAATTTAGTGCGTACATGTCAAGTTGATTGAACAGTTAAAATGATCATTCTAAATTGATCATTCGTGCTCCTTGAGTAAAGGCCTATAAATGAAGCACAACACATGGTATCAAGTAGCTTTGGATACATTGGATTACTTGGAGGCTTTTTCATACCTATTTTAGTCTTAAATTTTATCACAATATAGAAAATTGTGTCAGGTTAACGTGCGTGTTGGATTCATGGCATTTTGAACTCTAAATCAAAAGTTATGGCCAATTTAGTTAGGACATGTCAAGTTGATCAACCAATTTAAATGATCATTCTAAACAGATCGTTCTTGCTCCTTGAGTAAAGGCTTAGAAATGCATGGGATTACGGAGTTTGGGATATATTGGATTACTTAGAGGTTTTTCGTAGCTCTTTCAGTCTCAAATGTTATCACAATGTTGAAAATTGAGCTAGAATAACATGGCATTGGATTCATGTCATTTTGAGCTCTAAATAAAATGTTAAAGATGATTCAGTGAAGACATGTCAGGTTAATCACCTAGTTAAATGATCATTATAAACTGATCATTGGTGCTCATTGAGAAAAGGTTTACAAATGAATCATAATGCATGGCATCATGCAGTTTGGGATAGATTGGATCACTTGTAGGCTTTGTCGTAGTTAATTTGGTCTTAAATTTTGTAAAAATATAGAATATTGAGCTAGGTTAACGTGGGCATTGGAGTAATGTCATGATGAACTCTAAATCAAATGTGACGGATGATTTAGTGTAAACATGTCAAGTTTATCGGCTAGTTAAATTGATCATTCTAATTTGATCATTGGTGCTCATTGAGTAACGCACAAAAGAAGCATAATGCATGGCATCACGCAATTTAGGATAGATTGGATTACTTGGAGGCTTTTCCGTCTCTATTTCGGTAGTAATATTGTCAGAGTATAGAATATTGATCTAGCTTAACGTGGGGGTTAGATTCGTGTCATTCTGAATTCCAAATCAAAACTTACGGAAGATTTCGTGCAGACATTTCAAGTTTATTGGCTAGTTAAATTGATCATTCTAAACTGGTCAATGGTGTTCATTCAGGAAATGTTCACAAATGAATCATAATGTATGGCACCACGTAGTTTAAGATACATTGGATTATTTGGAGGTTTGTCGTAGGTAGTTCAATCTTAAATTTTGTCACAGATAGAATATTGAGCTAGCTTAACGGGGACATTGGATTCATGTCATTTTAAACTCTAAATGAAAAGTGAAGTACGATGCATTTAGGTCAGGTTTATCGGCTAGTTAAAGTGATCATTCTAAACTTATCATCGGTGCTCACTGAGTAACGAATAAATGAAGCAGAATATACGTCACATTAATGTGGGCGTTGAATTATTATCATTTTGACCTCTAAATCAAATGTTAAAGACGATTTAATGTGGACTTGTCAAGTTGATGAGCTAGTCAAAATGATCATTCTAAACTGATCATTGGTGCTTATTGAGAAAAGGTTTACAAATGAAGCATAATGCATGGTATCACGCAGTTTGGGAGAGATTGGATTACTTGGAGGCTTTGCCGTTAGCTATTTTGGTATTATATTTTATCACTATATAGAAAATTGAGCTAGCTTAACATGTGAAGTTGATTGGCCAGTTAATGTGATCATTCTAAACTCAGGATTAGTTCTCCTTGAGAAAAGGCTTATAAATGAACCGTAATGCATGGCATCACACAGTTTAGGATATATTGGATTACTAGAAGCCTTTGTGGTAGCTCTCTCATTGTTGTCACAATATAGAAAATTGAACTAGCTTAATGTGGGCGTTGGATTCATTCTGAACTCAAAATCAAAAGTTACAGATGATTTAGTGCTTACATGTGAAGTTGATCGACCGGTTAAAATGATAATTTTAAACTTATTGGTGCTGCTCCTTGAGTAATGGCTTATAAATGAAGCGTAATGCATGCTATCATTAAGTTTGGGATACATTTGATTAATTGGAGGCTTTGTCATAGCTATTTTTGTCTTAAATTTTGTCCAAATATAGAAAATTGATCTAGCTTAACGTGGATATTGGATTCCGTCATTTTGAACACTAATTCAAAAGTTACGTACGATTAAGTGCAGACATGTCAAGTTTATTGGCTAGTTAAATTGATCATTCTAAACAGATCATTGGTACCCATTGAGCACAGGTTTACAAAGAAGCATAATACATGGCATCACACAGTTTGGGATAGATTGGATTACTTGGCGGCTGTGTCGTAACTATTTCACTATTAAATTTTATCACAATATAGAAAATTGAGCTGGCTTAATGTGGGCGTTTGATTCGTGTCATTCTGAACTCTTAATCAAAAGTTATAGACGATTTCGTGCGGACAGTCAAGTTTATCGGCTAGTTAAATTGATTATTCTAAACTTATGTTGGTGCTCCTTGAGAAAAGGCTTATAAATGAAACATAATGCATGGCATCACACAGTTTAGGATATATTTGATTATTCAAAGCCTTTGTCATAGCTCTTTCATTCTCAAATGTTGTCACAATATAGAAACTTGAGCTAGCTTAATATGGGCGTTGGATTCATGTCATTCTGAACTCTAAAACAAAAGTTACAGATGATTTAGTGCGTACATGTCAAGTTGATCGACCAGTTAAAATGATCATTTTAAACTTATCGTTGGTGCTTCTTGATTAAAGGCTTATAGATGAAGCGTAATGCATGGTATCACTAAGTTTGGGGTACATTTGAAGACTTGGACGTTTTGTCGTATCTCTTTCAGTCTCAAATATTGTCACAATATTGAAAATTGAGCTAGATTAACGAGGGTGTTGGATTCATATCATTTTGAGCTCTAAATCAAATGTTAGAGACAATTTCGTGCGAACATGTCAAGTTGATGAGCTATTTAAAATGATCATTCTAAACTGATCATCGGTGCTCATTGAGCAAAGGTTTACAAATGAAGCATAATGCAAAGCATTACGCAGTTTCGGATTGATTGGATTGCTTGGAGGCGTTGTCGTAGCTATTTTGGTCTTAAATTTTGTCACAATATAGAATATTCGACTACCTTAACGTGGGCATCGGACTCATGTCATTGTGAACTCTAAATCAAATGTTACTGACAATTTAGTGCGGACATGTGAAGTCGATTGGGCAGTCAAAGTGATCATTCTAAACTCATCATTAGTGCTCCTTGAGAAATGGTTTTTAAATGAACCATAATGCATGGCATAACACAGTTTAGGATATATTGGATTACTAGAAGCCTTTGTGGTACCTCTTTCAATGTTGTCACAATATTGAAAATTGAGATAGCTTAATGTGGGCGTCTGATTCATGTCATTCTGAACTCTAAATCAAAAGTTACGGATGATTTAGGGCGTACATGTCAAGTTGATCGACCTCTTAAAATGATATTTTAAACTTATCGGTGGTGCTCCTTGAGTAATGGCTTATAAATGAAACGTAATGCATGGTATCACTAAGTTCGGGATACATTTGGTTATCTGGAGGCTTTGTAGTAGCTATTTTTGTTTTAAATTATGTCCCAATATAGAAAATTGATCTAGTTTAACTTGGAAGTTGGATTCATGTCATTCTAAACTCTAACTCAAAAGTTAAGAACGATTGAGTGCAGGCATGTCAAGATTATTGGCTAGTTATAAGGATCAGTCTAAACAGATCATTGGTGCTCATTGAACAAAGGTTTACAAATGAATCATAATGCATGGCATCACGCAGTTTGGGATAGATTGGATTACTTGGAAGCTTTCTCGTAGCTATTTCAGTCTTACATTTTGTCACATCATAGAAAATTGAGATAACTTAACATGGGCGTTGGATTCGTGTTATTCGGAACTCTAAATCAAAAGTTACGGACGATTTAGTGCGGACATGTCAAGTATGATCGACCAATTAGAATGATAGTTCAAATTTGATCATTGGTGCTCCATGAGTAAAGGCTGATAAATGAAGCATAATGCATGGCATCACGCATTTTGAGATACATTGGATTACTTGGAGTCTTTGTCGTAGCTCTTTCAGTCTCAAATGTTGTCACAATATTGTAAATTGAGTGAGATCAAGGTGGGTGTTGTATTCATATCATTTTCAGCTCTAAATCAAATGTCAAAGACGATTTAGTGCGGACATGTGATGCTTATTAGCTAGTTAAAATGATTTGTCTAAACTGATCATTGATGCTCGTTGAGCAAAGCTTTACAAACAAAGCATAATGCATGACATCACGCAGTTTGGGATATATTGGATTACTTAGAGGCTTTGTCATAGCTCTTTTAGTCTCAAATGTTGTCACAATATTGACAATTAAGCTAGACTAATGTGAGTGTTTGATTCATATCATTTTGAGCTCTAAATCAAATGTTAATGATGATTTAGTGCGGACATGTCAAGTTGATCAGCTAGTTAAAATGATCATTCTAAACTGATCATTTGTGGTTATTGAGCAAAGGTTTACAAATGGAGCATAATGTATAGCATTACACTGTTTAGGATAGATTGGATTACATGGAGGCATTTCGTAGCTATTTTAGTCTTAAATTCACAATATAGAATATTCAGCTAGCTTAACGTGGGCGTTGGATTTGTGTCATTCTGAACTCTAAATCAAGGTTACATACAATTTATTGCGGACATGTCAAGTTTATCATCTAGTAAATTGATCGTTTTAAACTGATCATAGGTGCTCATGGAGCAAAAGTTTACCAATGAAGCATAATCCATGGCATCCCGCAGTTTGGGATACATTGGATTACTTTGAGGCATTGTCGTAGCTCTTTCACTCTCAAATGTTATCACAATACAGAAAAATCGAGCTAGGTTATGTGCGCGTTGGATTCATGTTAGTTTGAGCTCTAAATCAAATTTTAAACACAATTGAGTGCGGACATGTCAAGTTAATCAGCTAGTTAAAATGAACATTTTAAAGTGATCATTGGTGCTCATAGTGTAAAGGCGTATAAATGAAGCATAATGCATGTCATCATGTAATTTGGGATAAATTGGATTACTTTTAGGGTTTTTCGTAGCTTTTTTGGTCTCAAGCTTTTTCACAATATAGAATACAGAGGTAGCTTAACGTGGGCGTCCGAATCGTTTCATTCTGAACTCAAAATCAAAAGTTATGGAGGATTAGTGTAGACATTTCAAGTTTCTCGGATAGTAAAATTGATCATTCTAAACTGATCATTGGTGCTCATTGAGCAAAGCTATACAAATGAAGCATAATGTATGGCATCACGCATTTTGTGATAGATTGGATTACTTTAAAACTTTTTCGTTATTTCATGCTTAAATTTTCTCACAAATTAGAAAATTGATGTAGCTTAACGTGGTCGTTGGATTCGTGTGATTCTGAACTCTAAATCAAAAGTTACGGACGATTTAGTGCAGATATTTCAAATTGATAGACCAATTAAAATGTTCATTCTAAAGTGATCATTGGTGCTCTTTGAGTAAGGGCCTATAAATGAAGTATAATGCATGGCATCACGCAGTTTGTGATACATTGGATTACTTGGAGGCTTTTTCGTAGCTCTTTTAGTCTCAAATGTTGTCACAATATTGAAAATTGAGCTAGATTAACATGGGCGTTGGATTCATATCATTTTGAGCTCTAAATCAAATGTCAAAGACAATTTAGTGCGGACATGTCAAGTTGATCAGCTAGCTAAAATGATCATTCTAAACTGATCATTGGTGCTCCTTGACAAAGGTTTATAAATGAAGCATAATGCGTGTCATCATGCAATTGGGGATAGATTGGATTACTTGGAGGTGTTGTCGTAGCTATTTTGGTGTTACATTTTGTCACAATATAGAATATTCAGCTAGATTAACGTGGGCGTTGGATTCGTGTCATTTTGAACTCTAAATCAAAAGCTACGAACAATTTAATACGGACATTTCAAGATTACCAGCTCGGTAAATTGACCGTTATAAACTTATCATTGGTATTTATTGAGCAAAGGTTTACAAATAAAGCATAATGCATGTCAAGTATCTATTTCAGTCTTAAATTTTGTCACAATATAGAATATTGAGCTAGCTTAACGTGGGTGTTGGATTTGTATAATTCTGAACTCTAAATCAAAAGTTATAGACGATTTAGTGCTTACATGTCAAGATTACCAGCTAGTTAAATTGATCATTCTAAACTGATCATTAGTGCTCATTGAGCAAAGGTTTACAAATGAATCATAATGCATGACAGTCCATAGTTTGGGATATATTGGATTACTTGGAGGCTTTTTCGTAGCTCTTTCAGTCTCAAATGTTGTCAAAATATAGAAAATTGAGCTAGATTAACGTGGGTGTTGGATTAATGTCAGTTTGAGCTCTAAAAGAAATGTCAAAGACAATTTAGTGCGGACATGTCAAGTTGATCAGCTAGTTAAAATGATCATTCTAAACTGATCATTGGTGTTCATTGAGTAAAGGCTTATAAATGAACCATAATGCATGGCGTCACACAATTTGAGATAGATTGGATTATTTTGAGGGTTTGTCGTAGCTATTTTGGTCTTTAATTTTGTCTTAATATGTTGCGTTCAGGAAGGTTGAATCGCTCCCGAAAAGAATCTATTTGCCCTAGTTGATATCTCTCTACTGTAATAAAGGTTTGAAAACTTCGATTCTAATGAGGCTACTATGAAATATTTACTCATGGGTGGGGACTGAAAAAATATTCTTACCAAACGGGTTATATCCATTGATAAGTTGGGAAGAGTTTAAACATAGATAATCTATTGAGCTAGCTTAACGTGGGCGTCAGATTCATGTAATTCTGAACTCTAAATCGATAGTTACGTACTATTTAGTGCGGACATGTCAAGTTTACTAGCAAGTTAAATTGATCATTCTAAACTGATCATTGGTACTCATTGACAAAAGGTTTGCAATTGAAGCATAATGCATGGCATCACGCAGTTTGGGATATATTAGATTATTTGGAAGCTTTGTCGTAGTTATTTCGGTCTTAAATTTTATCACAATATAGAAAATTGAGTTAGCTTAACGTGGGCGTTGGATTCTTATCATTCTTATCTCTAAATAAAAAGTTACGGACTATTTAGCGTGGACATGTTAAGTTTATCAACCAATTAAAATGATCATTCTAAACTGATCACTGGTGCTCCTTGAGTAAAGGCTAATAAATGAAGCATAATGCATGGCATCACGCAGTTTTGGATACATTGGATTATTTGCAGTCTTTGTCATAGCTCTTTTAGTCTCAAATGTTGACACAATATTGAAAATTGAGCTAGATTAACGTTGACGTTGGATTCATATCATTTTGAGCTCTAAATAAAATACTAAAGGCCATTTAGTGGAGACATGTCAAGTTGATCAGCTAGTCAAAATGGTCATTCTACACTGGTCATTTATGCTCATTGAACAAAGGTTGACAAATGAAGCATAATGCATGGAATCACGCAGTTTGGGATATATTATATTACTTGGAGGCATTGTCGTAGCTATTTTCGGGTTAAATTTTGTCAAAATATAGAATATTCAGCTAACTTAATGTCGGTGTTGGATTTGTGTCATTCTGAACTCCAAATAGAAAGTTATGGACAATTTAGAGCGGACATGTCAAGTTTATCAGCAAGTTATATTGATAATTCTAAAATGATCATTCTAAACTGATCATTGGTGCTCATTGAGCAAAGGTTTACAAATAAAGCATAATCCATGGCATCCCACAGTTTTGGATACATTGGATTACTTGGAGGCTTTTTTTTAGCTATTTTGGTCTTAATATTTATCACAATATTAGAAAATTGAGGTAGCTAATGTGGGCGTTGGATTCGTGGCATTCCGAACTAAAAAAAAAAGATAGGCGGGGCTATCAAGTTGATCGGCCTATTAAAGTGACCATTCTAAACTATGCATTGGTGCACATTGAGCAAAGGTTTACAAATGAACCATAATGCATGGCATCACGCTGTTTAGGATAGATTGGATTACTTGGAGGCTTTGTCGTAGCGATTTTGGTACTAAATTTTCTCACAATATAGAAAATTTAGCTAGATTAACGTGGGTGTTGGATTCGTGTCATTTTGAAATCTAAATCAAAAGTTACAGATGATGTAGTGCTGACATGTCAAGTTGATCGGCCAATTAAATTTATTGTTCTACACTGATCATGCTAAACTGATCATTCTAAACTGATCATTCTAAACTGATCATTCTAAACTGATCATTCTAAACTGATCCTTCTAAACTGATCATTCTACACTGATCATTATTGATCCTTGAGTAAAGGCTAATAAATGAAACATAATGCATGGCATCACGTAGTTTAGGATAGATTGGATTACTTGAAGGCTTTGTGGTAGCTCTTTCAGTCTTAAATGTTGTCACAATATTGAACATTGAGCTACCTTAAAGTGGGCGTTGGATTCGTATCATTCTGAAATCTAAATCAACAGTTACGGACAATATTGTGCATAGATGTCAAGTTGATCGGCCAATTATAACGATCATTCTATACTGATCATTGCTGCTCTTTGAGTAACGCTTATAAAAGAAACATAATGCATGGCATCACGCTGTTTGGGATAGATTGGATAACTTGGAGGCTTTGACGTAGCTATTTTGGTCTTAAATTTTCTCAGAATATAGAATATTGAGTTAGATTAACACGTCGCCGTTGGATTTGTGTCATTTTGAACTCTAAATCAAAAGTTATGGACGTTGTAGTGAGGATATGTCAAGTTGATCGGGCAGTTAAAATAATCATTCTTAATTGATCATTGGTGCTCCTTGAGTAAAGGCTTATAAATGAAACATAATGCATGACACCACGCAGTTTGGGATACAGTAGATTAGTTGGAGGCATTTTCATATCGCTTTCAATTTCAAATGTTGTCACAATATTGAAAATTGAACTTCATTAACGTGGGTGTTGGATTCATGTTATTTTGAGCTCTAAATGAAATGTTAAAGATGATTTAGTGAGGATATGTATGGTTGATCAGCTAGTTAAAATTATCATTCTAAGGTGTTCATTGCTGCTCATTGAAAAAGGTTTACAAATAAAGCATAATGCATGGCATCACACAGTTTGAGATAGATTGGATTACCTAGAGGTTTTGTTGTAGCTATTTCGGTCTTAATTTTTGTCACAATATAGAATATTGAGCTAGTTTAACATGGGCGTTGAATTCGTATCATCCCGAACTCTAAAACAAAAGTTATGAGCACCTGTCAAGTTGATCGACCAGTTAAAGTGACCATTCTAAATTGCTCATTTGGCACTCATTGAGCAAAGGTTTACAAATGAATCATAATGCATGGCATAACGCTGTTTAATATAGATTGGATTACTTGCAGGCTTTGTCGTAGCTATTTTGGTACCAAATTTTATCAAAATATAGAAAATTGAGCTAGATTAATGTGGGTGTTGGATTCCTGTCATTTTGAACTCTAAATCAAAAGTTACAGATGATTTAGTGCTGACATGTCAAGTTGATCGGACTGTTAAATTGATTATTCTACACTGACCATTTTAAACTGATCATTCTAAACTTATCATTAGTGCTCCTTGAGTAAAGGCTTATAAATGAAACATAATGCATGGCATCACATAGTTTAGGATAGATTGGATTACTTGAAGGATTTGTGGTAGCTCTTTTAGTTTTAACTGTTGTAACAATATAGAATATTGAGCTAGCTTAATGTGGGCATTAGATTCGTACCATTCTGAACTCTAGATCAAAAATAGCGGACAATATTATGCGTAGATGTCAAGTTGATCGGCCAGTTGTAACGATCATTCTATACTGATCATTGGTGCTCATTGAGTAAAGCTTATAAATGAAGCATAATGCATGGCATAACGTAATTTGGGATACATTGGATTACTTTGAGGTTTTTTCGTAGCTCTTTCAATCTCAAATATTTTCAGTATATTGAAAATTGAGCTAGCTTAACATATGTGTTAGACACGTGTCGTTCTAAAGTTTAAATGAAAAGTTTCGAACAATTTAGTGTGTATATGTCAAGTTAATCGGCCAGTTAAATTGATCATTGTAAATTGATTATTGGGGCTCCTTGAGTAAAGGTTAACAGATGATGGATTACAAATGAAATGTAATGCATGACATCACGCAGTTTGGGATACATTGGATTATTTGAGGCTTTGTCGTACCTATTTTGGTTTTAAATTTTGTCACAATATAGAAAATTGAGCTAGCTAACGTGGATGTTGGATTCCTGTCATTCTGAATGCTAAATAAGAGTTACGGAAGATTTAATGTAGACATGTCAAGTTTATCGGGTAGTTAGATTAATCATTCTAAACTGATCATTGGTGCTCATTGAGCAAAGGTTTATAAATGAAGCATAATGGATGGCATCCTGCAGTTTGGTAATAATTTGATTACTTGTATGCTTTGTCGTAGCAATTTCGGCCTTACATTTTATCACAATATAGAAAATTAAGCTACCTTAACGTAGGCATTGGATTCCTATCATTCTGAACACTAAATCCAAAGTTACGAACAATTCAGTGTGGACATGTCAAGTTTATCAAGCAGTTAAAATGAGCATTTTAAATTGATCATTGGTGCTCATTGAGTAAAGCCTTATAAATGAAGTATAATGCATGCATCACGCAACTTAGTATACATTGGATTGCTTGGAGGCTTTGTCGTAGATCTTTCAATCTCAAATGCTGTAACAATATTGAAAATTGAGATAGATTAACGTGGGCATTAGATTCATGTCATTTTGAGCTCTAAATCAAATGTTAAAGACGATTTAGTGTGGACATGTCAAGTTAATCAGCAAGTTAAAATGATCATGCTAAACTGATCATTTGTGCTCATTGACCAAATGTTTAAAAATGAAGCATAATGCATCACACAGTTTGGGAAATATTGGATTACTTTGAGGCTTTTTGTAGCTATTTTAGTCTTAAATTTTGTCACAATACATAAAATTGAGCTATCTTAACATGGTCATTGGATTCAGGCAGATGATTTATTGCGGATATGAAGAGTTGATTAGACAGTTGAAATTATCATTTTTAACTAATCATTGGTGTCCAATTAGTAATGGCTTATAAATGAAGGATAATGCATAAGATCACACAGTTTGGGATACATTGGATTACTTTTAGGTTTTTTCCTAACTACTGCAGTCTTAAATTTTGTCACAATATAGAAAATTGAGATAGCTTAATGTGCGCATTGGATTCATGTCATTTTGAATTCTAAATCAAAAGTTACGAACGATTTAGTGCGGATATGTCAAGTGTATCTTGTACTTAAATTGATCATTCTAAGCTGATCGTTGGTGCTCATTGAGCAAAGGTTTAAAAATGAAGCATAATGCATGAAATCCGACAGTTTAGGATAGATTAGATTAATTGAATGCTTTGTGGTAGCTCTTTCAGTTTCAAATGTTGCAATACAAGAAAACATTAGAATTTCCGACAGCTTTTCCGAAGGCAATATTATCTTCGGAATATTCTGAAGGTTAGTCGACGCTTTTCTGACGGACTCCAGAGCGAAAAAAAATCTCTGGGAATCTATTTGTAAATCTGCACGACTGCACCACCATCATGAAATCGATGGTAAAACCCGATGGATGTCTGTCCAGTTACCGACGACATCCACGCGTCGGGACCTCCTCGCTGAAACGTTGGTAAGTTCTGACAAAATAAATATCATTTGTATTTACCGACTAATTCCTCATGGATTCCATTTCTCAATATTCATCGCTAATCCATCGGTAATATATTGATTGACCGATTCCACGTAATTTTTTTGTTGAATAAATCTAAACGTCGTCGGAAATCTGTCAGTATTTCTGATGACTTTCCGACGAAGTCCGTGTTTTTGGCAGTTGTTTGTTTGACCGAACTATAAACCTAGAGGATCGTCGGTTGGTCATCGGAGATGTCCGGAACTGGCCGAAAACCATCGCAAATCAATCGGACAAGTGGATATTCTTAAGAATAATATGTCAAAAATTCGTGATTATCCGTTAAAATTTTGTAATAATCTGTTAAAAATTCATGATAATCTTCTAATTTCCATTATAAATACGCTCTGATCTTTCACAATTTTACCAGAACAAAAACTCTTAACAAAATGTCTTCCTTAGGTTCTTATGATTATTTTTGATCATGGATGGATAAACCTCGGTATGATTCAACTACGGGGAACTTGACCGATGAATTTGCGCAAGGTGTTGAAGAGTTCACGACATTTGTATCGAACAATAGCATGACATCAGAATATGGTAAAATATATTGTATGTGTATTAAATGTTGAAATCATAGATTAATATCTGTTAGAGAAGTATGTAATCATTTGTATAGGATTGGATTTATGTCGGGTAACAAAATTTAGTATTCATATGGAAAAATTGATGTAACAATAGAATATTATGGTAGTACTCCAAAAAGGTTAGATAGTACTAATGTTAGGGTAGTGGAACCGGCATCATAAGTTGGTATAAACAGAAGTACTATTTAGATGGTGAATGTCAAGACGAATTCGGTGTTACATCTGTACACTCTCGTACGCAACGTAAAAAATATGATCCTTTTATACTTGCATCACAAGCGGACCAGGTTTGTTACATTTGATATACTTGTGTGAGGAACAAACAAGATCCTTGGATTATATTGACATCAATACACCTTAAAGGAATGGTATGTGATGTTTCCCAGTAAGACCCTATGCAGCAAAGCACAATTGGTAACTTAGGTTCCATAGAGATTTCTCTTGAAGCTAACCTTGTTGATGATGACACCACTGACGGATATTAAAACGTATTTCAAGATTCAGCATAAGAGATTAGTGAATTTGATGACAAAAATTCAGCTACTTCGGAATGTTCATCAGCTTCGGATTAAATATGTGATTGCAATGTTTTAAGTTTTAGATACTTTAATTTTCAGTGTCAAATAATATTTTCAAACAAATTTAAATTCCTGTGTGCGACGGATTTCCGATGATGTTGTGATAGAATTACAAAACCCATCACCTTTCCGTTGGAAATCCAGCCGGATTCTGACAATTGACCGACGACTTATACCGTATCCGACACCTGTTGCAATTCCATCGGAATGAACTCCTATCCAGTCGGATTCCCGACGACTTAGGGTGATGATAATATACCCTATCATGCCGGAGAGTTTTATCCGACAGATCGCCGATGGCTTTGGAATACCCGTCGGAATTCAGTGTACAATTTCCGACGGATATGTGACAAAAAGAAATTTCAAATTATAGAGTTTAATAGATTTAAAATTTTTACAAATATATGGGTTGTAAAAAATAAATGGTACACATTCCAAATGTGAACATTTCCAATATCAACCAAAAACCAGTTTAGGGAATTCATAGAATATAGCAAACTTTTGGTTATTATCGCCAAAAAGGCGGCTACTTTTAACTAGCTTTTCGTATGGATCCAAAAAACAATACTATGAACATTATTAGCTATAAACAAGCAAAACATAAACAAACTTCAAAATCTGAATAAATAATAAATTCTGAGCAAGGGCTATTTCACATTATTTTAGTATATTCTTAAGAAACAAAATAAATCAGCATTAGCAATTAATTTGGATATTTAAAATTTTTTGGAAATTTAAGAAATTACATTTTATAAATAAAAATATTCACTATTTTTGTTAACAAATAATGGTACCATCGGAAATCCATCGGAAACATCCGATGGATTACCGATCATACTACTAGATCCAACGGAACGCCGTCAGAAATACCCTTTACCACGTGTACTAAAATTTTTGCAACCATGCAGAACTTTCAGTTTCTGTCGGGAATCCCTCGGTAATTTCCAACGGAATGCCGACGATATGAAATTAAACGCGGGAAAGTTAATTTACTATATGGGTTTTTGAGAAAATATTTATTATTTGGCTATCCGACGGTTTTAGCCGTCAGAAATATCGAATATAACCTATGACCCCACGACTTCTCTTTCAGTCTTCTCTCCCATTCGCTCCTCTTCCCCTCCCGCTGCTGACGTCGCCGGAAGTCTCTTCTCGGTCTTTGTAAGTGTAATCGCCGGAAATATAAATTTTGCCCTCGAAAATTTAGTTTTTCAGATTTGTTCATACTAATTTCTCACAAATTTGATGTTCTCAAAAATTTGTTCGTACTAGTTTTAATTTGTTCATAATAGTTTCAATTTCTTCATACTAGTTTTAATTTGTTCATAATAGTTTCAGTTTCTTCATACTAGTTTTAATTTGTTCATACGATTCAGCCTTCTGCTTCTTTGTGAGAACATCCTTATCTTTATTCTGGACGGTTTAGTAAAACTTACATTGCAGCGTTCCATCTCAAAATAGTAGGCACTAAGAAGTTTCCTTCATGTACATCTTCCTATTTGTTTTAGCCCGAGATTTTTTTGGTCAAATCGTCTTTAAAACTGTGCATCTCTTCTCAACATAGCCATGGAACACAATTGTACTACATATTTCAAGAATCGAATTCACTGCGATTAATTTTTTAAAAACAATCATAGCGTTGAATGCATAAGTTGTTATTATGAATGATTCTAGATATTCAGATAGTATAGTGAACAATCTTTTAATGAATTAACATTGGAAGATATAATGGAACCTTCTATAAAATTTATATTTTTAATAATTATGGATAAAGAAAATCATTTAAATGGACACGAATTTATCATTCAATTATTTAATTAAAGAGGGACGAATCCTGTAATAGTTGAAAATGGGCAAATTAAATCCTCAAAATATATGTCCATAATAAGTAGAGCCCAAATGAAATTCGACTGGAGGTAAAACAGAAAATAGTCCATCCTTATTTCTACTCTAATTAGAATTCCTAATTTTACTGTATTTAACCATACAGATTTCAATAACTACTTATTATGAATTATCAGGAAAACTCTCTAGTGTAATCTTTTTCTAAATGTTAATAAAAAAGCTCTTGTAATTACTGCATAAGAGGAAGTTCATGTAATTTTTTCATGTTATGCATAAATTGCTTGAAGGGTTAAATTAGTTTGTATTAGTTTATTGTGTGTTAAATATTATTATTGACATCAAGTGTAGTCTTCGTATTCATGTAATAATAATACTTTTAAGGTCGTATCAAGAGTACCGACGTGGTGAGTCGTCTACTCCAAGTTTTATACCAACTCATTTTCGAGAATTTGGAAAATATTCATTTCAACCAATGACAATTGAAGAATTGGTTCAGCAAACATGTCGTAAACTTCTTACTTTTCTTGATCCGAGTCGTCAAGGGAATTCGACATGATATATTATATTTTCTATAATTATATTTAAAATAATTAATTTAATGTTATTCTAATAAAACTTTGTAGGTTTGTTATTTCAAACAACGGAATCAGCAAATCTATATTAAAGATGCTGCATTCTCTTTTGAACAAACCATATACAAAATTTAGAGATATTTCACACAATACGTTAATTTATTTTTAAATATGTAATTATTTTAAGTATTTATTAGTAACATATAAGTAAATTTCGAAGCAAGAATTAACATGGGATCCTATGAAACAAAATTGGTGGAAGAAGCTTTTCAAAAAGAGGCTGCCGTACAATTTTTCCGCAACTTGAACGAGTGGAAACAAAAATGAAAAACGGGAAAAAACAAACCAAGAGGGTTGAATGAGTCGGTTTGGAATGATTTTATTTGTTATTGATAATCTTCCAGCGGTGAGGCCATCTCGAGGACTAATTCGGGGAACCGGAAGAGTGACCGAGGAGGCAAAGGCATTTACATTCACAATGCTGGATCAACTAGTTCTGAGACGAGCCGATCAATTGGTAAATTTTATTATTATATTAAATTTATTTATTATTATTTGAAATTTTTTAAAAATATTAATTTAGTAGTTTTTCACTTTTAGGCACAAGCATTTGGAGCGCCTCTAGATCACTTGCAACTTCTCGATGCCATCCATACCAACAAAAAAGCTGGTCGCATCCAAGATGGTCTCGTTAGTGAGCTTATCGAAAAAGTGAAAAAGAAAAAAATTGATATTTTATCTCAGTAGTCTCAAGTTAGTTCTTCATCTTTGGTCGCCAAATTGCCTCGTTCTGAGACTAACCGTCCGGTTCTTAATGTAAGTTTGATTTCTCTTTTTCTTTATTTTTATATTAAATATTATAATATTTTTCTAATAATATTATTTTTTTTTTTTACAATAAGTACCATTTTTGAAGTGTCGTCATCCAAAACTCGGTAGAGTTACAGATAACAGTGGTGCAACATATGCGGCTCGAAATTAGGAGAACGCCCAACTTTAAGGAAAAATGTCGGGTATGGAGATAGAGATGACCAGGTTGAAATATTTTGTACATTTTATGAAAACCAATTTCCCAGATTATCCGATGTAATTTGATACTCCTTCTGCTCCTCTTTGGATGTAATTTGTAGATTTTAGATTTTAGATTTTAGATTGTAACTTGTGAGCGCCTTGCAAACATGAGAACCTTATCTTTGGCCCAAGGAGTTTGTCATCCGAACCGAACCATGAGTCACTCAAACATCTAAAAGCGCACCAAAAGCAACACAAAAGACATGCTAGGTGGGTCGAATTCATTGAGACCTTCCCTTATGTGATCAAATACAAGAAAGGTAAAGAGAATGTAGTACCCGATGCTCTTTCTCGAAGGTATGTGCTCTTGAACTCTTTAGAAGTTAAACTGCCAGGGTTTGAGCAAATCAAAAAGTTATATGTTACTGATGCTGATTTTCAGGATATTTAGGCTCCTTGTGAGAAGTTTTATACTGGAAAATATTTTAAGAGTGAAGGCTTCTTGTTTTATGATAATCGGTTATGTGTACCTAACTCCACTTTGCGAGAGTTGTTTGTTAAGGAAGCACATTGAGGTGGTCTTATGGGTCACTTTGGCGTGGCAAAGACATTAAATGTATTGCAGGAGCACTTCTTTTGGCCACACATGAGAAGTGATGTTGAGTAAAGGCTGATCATTGGTGCTCCTTGAGTAAAGGCTTGTAAATGAAGCATAATGCATGGTATCACGTAGTTTGGGATACATTGGATTACTTGAAGGCTTTCATGTACATCTCTCGGTCTCAAATGTTGTCACAATATAGAAAATTGAGGTAGCTAACGCCCATGTGGGCGTTGGATTTATGTCACTTTGAGCTCTTGGTCAAAAATTGAAGACGATTTATTGCAAACATGTCAAGTTTATCAGCCACTTAAAATGATCATTCTAAACTGATCATTAGTCCTCATTGCGCAAATATTTTAAAATGAAGCATAATGCAAGGCATCACGGATTTTGATATAAATTGGATTACTTGGAGGTTGTGTCCAAGCTATTTCGCTCTCAAAGTTTTCCACAACATTCAAAATTGAGCTAGCTTAACGTGGGCGTTGGATTCGTGTCATTCTGAACTCTAAATCAAAAGTTACGGAAGATTTAGTGTAGACATGTCAAGTTGATCGGCCAATTAAACTAATCATTCTAAAATGCTCATTCTAAATTGATCATTAGTGCTCCTTGAGTAAAGGCTAGTAAATGAAGCATCATGCATGGCATCACGCTGTTCAGGAGGATTAGATTACTTGAAGGCTTTGTGGTAGCTCTGATAGTCTCAAATGTTGTCACAATATAAAAAACTGACCTTACTTTACGTGGGTGTTGGATTCGTGTTATTCCGAACTCTAAATCAAAAGTTACGGACGATATACTGTGACATGTCAAGTTGATCGGCCAGTTAAAATGATCATTCTAAACTGATCATTGGTTCTCCTTGAGTAAAGGCTCATAAATGATGAATAATGCATGGCATCAGGTAGTTTGAGATACATAGGATTACTTGGAGGTTTTTTCGGAGCTCTTTCAGTCTCAAATGTTTTCACAATAAAGAAACTAAGGTAGCTTAACATGGCCGTTGGACTAATGTCATTTTGTGCTCTAAATTAAAAAATACATACGATTTAGTGCAGAAATGTCAGGTTGATCAACTAGTACAAATGATCATTCTAAACTGATCAATGGTGCTCCTAGAGTAAAGCCTTATAAATGATGCAGAATCTGTGGCATCACGCATTCAGAAGGGATAAAATCCGCAGCAGTAACCCCTTTCACTCGTGTACTTGGGCAGGAGTGAGGGGCTACGCTAACCTCTCTCTTGTCATGCACAAAAGTGTATAAATTAGTCTGGCCATCATGCCTTGTCTCCTTGTCGGATTACATGTTGGCTTTGTCATAGCTATTTTGGTGTTAAATTTTATCACAATATACAAAATTGAGCTAGGTTAACGTGGGCATTGGATTCATGTTATTTTGAACACTAAATCAAAAGTTACAGAAGATTAAGTGCGGACATGTCAAGGTTATCGGCCAATTAAAATGATCTTTCTAAACTTATCATTAATGCTCCTTGAGTAAAGACTTATAAATGAAGCATAATGCATGGTATCACGTAGTTTGGGATACATTGAATTACTTGGATGCTTTGTCGTAGCTCTTTCAGTCTTAAATGTTGTCATATTATGGAAGATTGAGCTACCTTAACATGGGGGTTGGACTCATGTCATTTGAGCTCTAAATCAATAGTTAGAGATCATTTACTGGGGATATGTCAAGTTAATCAGCTAGTTAATTTGATCATTCTAAACAGATTATTGGTGCTCCCTGAGTAAATATTTGTAAATGAAGCATAATGCGTAGCATCACGCAGTCTAGGATACATTGGATAATGTGAAGGCTTTTAGCAAAGTCTTTCAGTCTCAAATGTTGTCAAAATATAAAAAATTGAGGCACCTTAATGTGTTTGTTGGATTCATGCGGGCCTGGGATTCATGTCATTTTTAGCTCTAGGTCAAAAGTTAAAGACGATTTAGTGCGGACATGTCAAGTTTATTAGCTAGTGAAAATGATCAGTCTAAATTGATCATTGGTGCTCATTGAGCAATTATTTATTTAGAAATGAAGCATAATGCATGGCATAACGCAGTTTGGGATAGATGGGATTACTTGGAGGTTGTGTCGTAGCTATTTCAGTCTTTAATTTTGTCACAATATAGAAACTTGAGCTAGTTTCACTTGGGTGTTTGATTCTGAACTCTAAATCAAATATTATTGATGATTTAGTACGACCAGTTAAATTGATCATTCTAAACTGCTCATTCTAAACTGCTCATTCTAAACTGATCATTAGTGCTCCGTGAGTAAATGCTTATAAATGAAGCATAACGCATGGCATCACACATTTTAGGATAGATTGGATTACTTGAAGGTTTTGTGGTAGCTGTTTTATTATCTAGTTGTCACAAAATAAAAAATTGAGTTATCTTAACATGGGCGTTAGATTCCTGTTATTCTAAACTCTAAATCACATGTTACGAACGATTTAGTGCTAACACGTCAAATTGATCGACCAGTTAAAATGATCATTATAAACTGATCATTGATGCTCCTTGAGTAAATGCTTGTAAATGAAGCCTAATGCATGGTATCACGCAGTTTGGGATACATTGGATTACTTGAAGGCTTTCATGTAGATCTTTCAATCTCAAATTTGTTCACAATATAAAAAATTGAGGTAGCTTAACATCGGCTTTGGCTTCATGTTGGCGTTGGATTTATGTCCCTTTGAGCTCTACGTAAAAAGTTGAAGACGATTTAGTGCAGACATGTCAAGTTTATCAGTCAGTTAAAATGGTCATTTTAAACTCACCATTTTAAACTGACCATTTTAAACTGACCATTAGTGCTCATTGCAAAAAAGTTTTCAAATGAAACATAATGCATGGCATCACGCAGTTTTGGGATATATTGGATTACTTGGAGGTTGGTCCAAGCAATTTCTGTCTTAAATTTTGCCACAACATACAAAATTGAGCTAGCTTAAAGTGGGGGTTGGATTTGTGTCATTCAGAACTCTAAATCAAAAGTTATGGATGATTTACTGCAGACATGTCAAGTTGATCAGCTAGTTAAACTGATCATTTTAAACTGCTCATTCTAAACTTATCATTAGTGCTCCTTGAGTAAATTCTAATAAATGAAGCATAATGCATGTCATCACACAATTTAAGATAGATTAGATTGCTTCAAGGCTCTGTGGTAGATGTGATACAATCAAATGTTGTGAGAATATAAAAAATTTACCTAGGTTAACGTGGGCATTTGATTCGTTTCGTTTTGAACTCTAAATCAAAAGTTACGGACGATTTAGTGTGACATGTCAAGTTGATCGGCCATTTTAAATGATCAGTCTAAACTGATCAGTGGTGCTCCTTGAGTAAAGGCTTATAAATGAAGCAAAATGCATGGCATCACGTAGTTTGGGATACATAGGATTACTTGGATTCATGCGGGCCTGGGATTCATGTCATTTTGAGCTCTAGGTCAAAAGTTAAAGACGATTTAGTGCGGACATGTCAAGTTTATTAGCTAGTTAAAATGATCAGTCTAAATTGATCATCGGTGCTCATTGAGCAATTATTTATTTAGAAATGAAGCATAATGCATGGCATAACGCAGTTTGGGATAGATGGGATTACTTGGAGGCTGTGCCGTAGCTATTTCAGTCTTTAATTTTGTCACAATATAGACACTTGAGCTAGTTTATTTGGGTGTTTGATTATGAACTCTAAATCAAATATTATTGATGATTTAGTACGACCAGTTAAATTGATCATTCTAAACGGCTCATTCTAAACTGCTCATTCTAAACTGATCATTAGTGCTCCTTGAGTAAATGCTTATAAATGAAGCATAAGGCATGGCATCACACATTTTAGGATAGATTGGATTACTTGAAGGTTTTGTGGTAGCTGTTTTATTATCTAGTTGTGACAATATAAAAAATTGAGTTATCTTAACGCGGGCGTTAGATTCCTGTTATTCTAAACTCTAAATCACATGTTACGAACGATTTAGTGCTAACACGTCAATTTGATCGGCCAGTTAAAAAGATCATTATAAACTGATCATTGAAGCTCCTTGAGTAAAGGCTTGTAAATGAAGCCTAATGCATGGTATCACGCAGTTTGGGATACATTGGATTACTTGAAGGCTTTCATGTAGATCTTTCAATCTCAATTTTTTTCAAAATATAAAAAATTGAGGTAGCTTAACATCGGCTTTGGCTTCATGTTGGCATTGGATTTATGTCCCTTTGAGCTCTACGTAAAAAGTTGAAGACGATTTAATGCAGACATGTCAAGTTTATCAGTCAGTTAAAATGGTCATTTTAAACTCACCATTTTAAACTGACCATTTTAAACTGACCATTAGTGCTCATTGCACAAATTTTTTCAAATGAAACATAATGCATGGCATCACATATTTTTGGGAAATATTGGATTACTTGGAGGTTGGTCCAAGCAATTTTGGTCTTAAATTTTGCCACAACATACAAAATTGAGCTAGCTTAAAGTGGGGGTTGGATTTGTGTCATTCAGAACTCTAAATCAAAAGTTATGGACGATTTACTGCAGACATTTCAAGTTGATCAGCCAGTTAAACTGATCATTCTAAACTGCTCATTCTAAACTGCTCATTCTAAACTTATCATTAGTGCTCCTTCAGTAAATTCTAATAAATGAAGCATAATGCATGTCATCACACAATTCAAGATAGATTAGATTGCTTCAAGGCTCTGTTGTAGCTGTTATACAATCAAAAGTTGTGAGAATATAAAAATTGACCTAGGTTAACGTGGGCGTTTGATTCGTTTCATTTTGAACTCTAAATCAAAAGTTACAGCCGATTTAGTGTGACATGTCAAGTTGATCGGCCATTTAAAATGATCAGTCTAAACTGATCAGTGGTGCTCCTTGAGTAAATGCTTATAAATGAAGCAAAATGCATGGCATCACATAGTTTGGGATACATAGGATTACTTGGATTCATGCGGGCCTGGGATTCATGTCATTTTGAGCTCTAGGTCAAAAGTTAAAGACGATTTAGTGCGGACATGTCAAGTTTATTAGCTAGTTAAAATGATCAGTCTAAACTGATCATTGGTGCTCATTGAGCAATTATTTATTTAGAAATGAAGCATAATGCATGGCATAACGCAGTTTGGGATAGATGGGATTACTTGGAGGTTGTGTCGTAGCTATTTCAGTCTTTAATTTTGTCACAATATAGAAACTTGAGCTAGTTTAACTTGGGTGTTTGATTCTGAACTCTAAATCAAATATTATTGATGATTTAGTACGACCAGTTAAATTGATCATTCTAAACTGCTCATTCTAAACTGGTCATTCTAAACTGATCATTAGTGCTCCTTGAGTAAATGCTTATAAATGAAGCATAACGCATGGCATCACACATTTTAGGTTAGATTGGATTACTTGAAGGTTTTGTGGTAGCTGTTTTATTATCTAGTTGTCACAATATAAAAAATTGAGTTATCTTAACGCGGGCGTTAGATTCCTGTTATTCTGAACTCTAAATCACATGTTACGGACGATTTAGTGCTGACGCGTCAAATTGATCGGCCAGTTAAAATGATCATTATAAACTGATCATTGAAGCTCCTTGAGTAAAGGCTTGTAAATGAAGCCTAATGCATGGTATCACGCAGTTTGGGATACATTGGATTACTTGATGGCTTTCATGTAGATCTTTCAATCTGAAATTTTTCACAATATAAAAAACTGAGGTAGCTTAACATCGGTTTTGGCTTCATGGTGGCGTTGGATTTATTTCCGTTTGAGCTCTATGTCAAAAGTTGAAGACGATTTAGTGCAGACATGTCAAGTTTATCAGTCAGTTAAAATGGTCATTTTAAACTGACCATTTTAAACTGACCATTTTAAACTGACCATTTTAAACTGACCATTAGTGCTCATTGCACAAAGGTTTTCAAACGAAACATAATGCATGACATCACGCAGTTTTGGGATATATTGGATTATTTGGAGGTTGGTCCAAGCAATTTCGGTCTTAAATTTTGCCACAACATACAAAATTGAGCTAGCTTAAAGTGGGGGTTGGATTTGTGTCATTCATAACTCTAAATCAAAAGTTAATGACGATTTACTGCAGACATGTCAAGTTGATCAGCCAGTTAAACTGATCATTCTAAACTGCTCATTCTAAACTTATCATTAGTGCTCCTTGAGTAAATTCTAATAAATGAAGCATAATGCATGTCATCACACAATTCAAGATAGATTAGATTGCTTCAAGGCTCTGTGGTAGCTGTGATACAATCAAATGTTGTGACAATATAAAAAATTGTCTTAGGTTAACGTGGGCGTTTGATTCGTTTCATTTTGAACTCTGAATCAAATGTTACGGACGATTTAGTGTGACATGTCAAGTTGATCGGCCGTTTAAAATGATCACTCTAAACTGATCAGTGGTGCTCCTTGAGTAAATGCTTATAAATGAAGCAAAATGCATGGCATCACGTAGTTTGGGATACATAGGATTACTTGGAGGCTTTTTCGGAGCTCTTTCAGTCTCAAATGTTGTCAAAATAGAGGAAATAGAGCTAGATTAACGTGGGCGTTGGACTAATGTCATTTTATGCTCTAAATCAAAAGATACATACGATTTAGTGCGGACATGTAAGGTTGATCAGCTAGTTCAAATGATCATCCTAAAATTATCAATGGTGCTCCTAGAGTAAAGGCTTATAAATGAAGCAGAATGAGTGGCATCACGCATTAAGATAGGACACAATCCGCAGCAGCAACCCCTTTCACTCGTGTAACTGGGCAGGAGTGAGGGGCTAGGCTGACCTTTCTCTTGTCATGCACAAAAGTGTATAAATTTGTCCAGCCATCATGCCTTGTCTCCTCGTTGGATTACATGTTGGCTTTTGTCGTACCTGTTTCGGTGTTAAACTTTGTCACAATATAGAAAATTGAGCTAGCTTAACATGGGCATTCGATTCATGTAATTTTGAACACTAAATCAAAAGTAATGGATGATTAAGTGCAGACATGTCATGGTTATCGGCCAGTTAAAATGATCTTTCTAAACTGATCATTAATGCTCCTTCAGTAAAGGCTTACAAATGAAGCAAAATGCATGGATCACGTACTTTGTTATGCATTGGATGACTTGTATGCTTTGTCGTAGCTCTTTCAGTCTTAAATGGTGTCATATTATGGAAAATTGAGCTAGCTTAACATGGGGGTTGGACTCATGTCATTTTGAGCTATAAATCAATAGTTAGAGATCGTTTACTGGTGACATGTCAAGTTGATCACCAGTTAAATTGATCATTCTAAACTGATCATTGGTGCTTCTTGAGTAAAGGCTTGTAAATGAAGCATAATGTGTAACATCACACAGTCAAGGATACATTGGATTACGTGAAGGCTTTCAACTAGATCTTTCAGTCTTGAATGTTGTCACAATATAGAAAATTGAGGTAGCTTAATGTGTTTGTTGGACTCATGCGGGCCTTAGATTCATGTCATTTTGAGCTCTAGGTCAAAAGTTAAATAAGATTTAGTGCGGATATGTCAAGTTTATTAGCTAGTTAAAATGATCAATCTAAACCGATCATTGGTGCTCATTGAGCAAAGATTTACGAATGAAGCATAATGCATGGCATAACATAGTTTGGGATAGATGGGATTACTTAGAGGTTGTGTCATAGCTATTCCGATATTTATTTTTGTCACAATGTAGAAAATTGAGCTTGCTTAACTTGGGTGTTGGATTCGTGTCATTCTGAACTCTAAATCAAAAGTTATGGATGATTTAGTACCACCAATTAAATTGATCATTGTATACTGCGCATTCTAAACTGATCATTAGTGCTCATTGAGTAAAGGCTTATAAATGAAGCATAACACATGGCATCACACAGTTTAGGATAGATTGAATTACTTGATGGCATTGTGGTAGCTGTTTTAGTCTTAAATGTTGTTACAATATAAAAAATTTAGTTAGCTTAACGTGGGCGTTGGATTCATGTTATTCTGAACTCTAAAACACATGTTAGGAACGATTTAGTGCTGACATGTTAAATTGATCGGCCTGTTAAAATGATCATTGTAAACTGATCATTGGTGCTCCTTCAGCAAAGGCTTGTAAAAGAAGCATAATGCATGGTATCACGCAGTTTGGGATACATTGGATAGCTTGAAGGCTTTCATGTAGATCTTTCAGTCTCAAATGTTGTCACAATATAGAAAATTGTGGTAGCTTAATGTCGGCGTTGGATTCATGTGGGCGTTGGATTTATGTCAGTTTGAGCTCTATGTCAAAAGTCAAAGACGATTTAGTGCAGACATATCAAGTTTATCAGCCAGTTAAAATGAAGCATAACACATGGCATCACACATTTTGGGATAAATTGGATTACTTGGAGGTTGTGTACAAGCTATTTTGGTCTTAGATTTTGCCACAACATACAAAATTGAGCTACCTTAACGTGGGAGTTGGAATATTGCCATTTTGAACTCTAAATTAAAAGTTACAGACAATTTAGTGTAGACATATCAAGTGGATCGGCCAATTAAACTAATCATTCTAAACTGATCATTAGTGCTCCTTGAGTAAAAGCTAGTAAATGAAGCATAATGCATGGCATCACGCAGTTCAGGTCGATTAGATTACTTGAAGGCTTTGTCGTAGCTATGATAGTCTCAAATGTTGACACAATATAAAAAAATTGACCTAGCTTAACGTGGGCGTTGGATTCGTGTCATTCTGAACTCTAAATCAAAAGTTATGGACAATTAATTGTGACATGTCAAGTTGATCGGCCAATCAAGATGATCATTCTAAACTGAACATTGGCGCTTCTGGAGTAAAGGCTTATAAATGAAGCAAAATCCATGGCATCATGTAGTTTGGGATCGGATTACTTCTAGGCTTTTTCGGAGCTCTTTCAATCTCAAATGTTGTTACAATAGGGAAACTGAGGTAGCTTAACGTGGGCGTTGGACTAATGTCATTTTGTGCTCTAAATCAAAAGATACATACGATTTAGTGTAGACATGTCAGGTTGATCAGCTAGTTCAAATGATCATTCTAAACTAATCAATATTGCTCCTAGAATAAAGGCTTATAAATGAAGCAAAATGCATGGCTTCACACATTAAGATGTGATACAATCCGCAACAACAACCCCTTTCACTCGTGTACCTGGGTAGGAGTGAGGGGCTATGCTAACCTTTCTCTTGTTATGCACAAAAGTGTATAAATTGGTCAGTCCATCATGCCTTGTCTCCATGTCGGATTACATGTTGTCTTTGTCGTAGCTATTTTGGTGTTAAAAATTGATTACAATATAGAAAATTGAGCTAGCTTAACTTGGACATTGAATTAATGTTATTTTGAACTCTAAATACTCGTTCTAAATTGATCATTAGTGCTCTTTGAGTAAAAGCTAGTAAATGAAGCATCATGCATGGCATCACGCTGTCCAGGAGGATTAGATTACTTGAAGGCTTTGTGGTAGCTCTCATATCATTGGTTCTCCTTGAATAAAGGCTCATAAATGAAGAATAATGCATGGCATCAGGTAGTTTGAGATATATAGGATTACTTGGAGGTTTTTTCGGAGATCTTTCAGTCTCAAATGTTGTAACAATAAAGAAACTAAGGTAGCTTAACATGGCCGTTGGACTAATGTCATTTTGTGCTCTAAATTAAAAAATACATACTATTTAGTGCAGAAATGTCAGGTTGATCAGCTAGTTCAAATGATCATTCTAAACTGATCAATGGTGCTGCTAGAGTAAAGCCTTATAAATGAAGCAGAATTTGTGGCATCACGCATTAAGAAGGGATAAAATCCGCAGCAGTAACCCCTTTCACTCGTGTACTTGGGCAGGAGTGAGGGGCTAGGCTAACCTCTCTCTTGTCATGCACAAAAGTGAATAAATTAGTCTGGACATCATGCCTTGTCTCCTTGTCAGATTACATGTTGGCTTTGTCATAGCTCTTTCGGTGTTAAATTTTATCACAATGTAGAAAATTGAGCTAGGTTAACGTAGGCATTGGATTCATGTTATTTTGAACTCTAAATAAAAGTTACGGAAGATTAAGTGCGGACATGTCAAGGTTATCAACCAGTTAAAATGATCTTTCTAAACTGGTCATTAATGCTCCTTGAGTAATGGCTTATAAATGAAGCATAATGCATGGCATCACGTAGTTTGGGATACATTGGATTACTTGAATGCTTTGTCGTAGCTCTTTCAGTCTTAAATGTTGTCATATTATGGAAAATTGAGCTAGCTTAACGTGGGGGTTGGACTCATGTCATTTGAGCTCTAAATCAATAGTTAGAGATCATTTACTGGGGATTTGTCAAGTTGATCAGCTAGTTAAATTGATCATTCTAAACTGATTGTTGGTGCTCCCTGAGTAAATGTTTGTAAATGAAGTATAATGCAGTCTGGGATACATTGGATAATGTATCCCAGACTGATCATCACGCAGTCTGGGATACATTGAGTAAACTGATCATCACGCAGTCTGGGATACATTGGATAATGTGAAGGCTTCTAGCTAGATATAACGTGAGGTACCTTAACGTGTTTGTTGGATTCATGCAGGCCTGGGATTCATGTCATTTTGAGCTCTAGGTGAAAAGTTAAAGACGATTTAGTGCGGACATGTCAAGTTTATTAGCTAGGTAAAATGATCAGTCTAAATTGATCATTGGTGCTCATTGAGCAATTATTTAGAAATGAAGCATAATGCATGGCATAACGCAGTTTGGGATAGATGGGATTACTTGGAGGTTGTGTCCTAGCTATTTTGGTCTTTAATTTTGTCACAATATAGAAAATTGAGCTAGTTTAACTTGGGTGTTTGATTCTGAACTCTAAATCAAATATTATTGATGATTTAGTACGGCCAGTTAAATTGATCATTCTAAACTGCTCATTCTAAACTGATCATTAGTGCTCTTGAGTAAATGCTTATAAATGAAGCATAACGCATGGCATCACACATTTTAGGATAGTTTGGATTACTTGAAGGCCTTGTGGTAGTTGTTTTATTATCAAGTTGTCACAGTATACAAAATTGAGTTAGCTTAATGCGGGCGTTAGATTCGTGTTATTCTGAACTATAAATGACATGTTACGAACGATTTAGTGCTGACACGTCAAATTGATCGGCCAGTTAAAATGATCATTATAAACTGATCATTGGTGCTCCTTGAGTAAAGGCTTGTAAATGAAGCCTAATGCATGGTATCACACAATTTGCGATACATTGGATTACTTGAAGGCTTTCATGTAGATCTTTCAATCTCAAATTTTTCATAATATAAAAAATTGAGGCAGCTTAACATCGGCTTTGGATTCATGTGGGCGTTGGATTTATGTCCGTTTGAGCTCTACGTCAAAAGTTGAAGACGATTTAGTGCAGACATGTCAAGTTTATCAGCTAGTTAAAATGATTATTCTAAACTAATCATTAGTTCTCATTGCACAAAGGTTTTCAAAAGAAGCATAATGAATGTCATCACGCATTTGGGATAGATGGGATTACTTGGAGGGTGTGTCCAAGCTATTTTGGTATTAAATTTTGTCACAACATTCAAACTTGTGCTAGCTTAATGTGGGCATTGCATTCGTGTCGTTTTGTGCTCTAAATCAAAAGCTACAGACGATTTAGTGTACACATGTCAAGTTGATCGGCCAGTTAAACTGATCATTCTAAACTGCTCATTAGTGCTCCTTGAGTAAAGGCTAATAAATGAAGCATAATGCATGGCATCACGCAGTTTAATATAGATTAGATTACTTGAAGGCTTTGTGGTAGCTGTGATAGTCCCAAATGTTGTCACAATATAAAAAATTGACTTTGCTTAATGTGGGCGTTGGATTCGTGTCAATCTGAACTCTAAATCAAAAGTTACGAACGATTAAGTTTTACTTGTCAAGTTGATCGGCCAGTTAAAATAATCATTCAAAACTGATCATTGGTGCTCCTTGAGTAAAGGCTTATAAATGAACCATAATGCATGGCATCACATAATTTGGGATACATAGGATTACTAGGAGGCTTTTTCGATGCTCTTTCAGTCTCAAATGTTGTCACAATAGAGAAAATTGAGCTAGCTTAACGTGGGCGTTGGACTAATGTCATTTTGTGCTCTAAATCAAAAGATACATACGATTTAGTGCAGACATGTAAAGTTGATCAGCTAGTTCAAATGATCATTCTAAACCGATCATTGGTGCACCTAGACTAAAGGCTTATAAGTGAAGCAGAATGCGTTGCATCACGCATTAAGATGGGATACAATCCGCAGCTGCAACCCTTTTCACTCGTGAACCTGGGCAGGAGTGACGGGCTAGGCTGACCTTTCTCTTGTCATGCACAAAAGTTTAAAATTTGGTCCGGCCATCACGCCTTGTCTCCTTGTCGGATTACATGTTGGCTTTGTCGTAGCTATTTTGGTGTTAAATTTTGTCACAATATAGAAAATTGAGTGAGCTTAATGTGGGTATTGGATTCATGTTATTTTGAACTCTAAGTCAAAAGTTACAGACGATTAAGTGCGGTCATGCCAAGGTTATTGGCCAGTTAAAATGATCATTATAAATTGATCATTAATGCTCCTTGAGTAAAAGCTTATAATTGAAGTATAATGCATGGGTTCACGTAGTTTGGGATATATTGGATTACTTGGATGCTTTTTCATAGCTCTTTTAGACTTAAATGTTGTCATATTATGGAAATTGGTGCTCCTTGAGTAAAGGATTATAAATGAAGCATAATGCATGTCATCACATAGTTTGGGATAGATTAGATTACTTGTAAGCTTTATTGTAACAATTTTCGTTTTAAATTTTGTCACAATATAGAAAAGTGAGCTAGCTTAACATGGGCATTGGATTCGTGTCATTTTGAACTCTAAATCAAAAATTACAGACGATTTATTGCGAACATGTCAAGTTGATCGGGCAGATAAAATGATCATTCTAAACTGATCATTGGTGCTCTTTTAGTAAAGACTTATAAATGAAGATAATGCCTGGCATCAGCAGTTTGGGATACATTGGATTGCTTGAAGATTTTGTAGTAGGTCTTCCAGTGTCAAATGTTGTCACGATATTAAAAACTGAGCTAGATTAACGTGGGCGTTGGACTGATCATGTCATTTTGAGCTCTGAAGAAAAAGGTAAAGATGATTTAGTGTGAACATGTCAAGTTGATTGGCCTGTTAAAATGATTATTCTAACTGATCATTGGTGCATCTAGAGTAAAGGCTTCTAAATGAAGCATATTGTATGGCATCACGCAGTTTTGGATACATTGGATTACTTGGACGCTTTGTAGTAGCTCTTTTGGTCTCAAATTTTGTCATAATATTAAAACTTCAGGTAGCTTAACGTGGGCGTTGGACTCATGTCATTCTAAATTGATCACTGGTGGTCCTTGAGTAAAAGCTTATAAATGAAGCATCATGAATGGCATCACGCAGTTTGGGATACATTGGATTACTTGAAGGCTTTATAATAGCTCCTTTAGTTTTAAATGTTACCATAATATGGAAAATTGAGCTAGCTAAACAAGGGCGTTGGACTCATGTCATTTTGAGCTCTAAATAAAACGTTTTAGCCCATTTAGTGCGGAAATGTCAAGTTGAGCAGCTAGTCAAAATGAATATTGTAAGCTGATCATTGGTGCTCCTTAAGAAAAGACTTACAAATGAGCATAATGCATGGCATTACGCAGTTTGGGATACATTGAATTACTTGGCGGCATTTTCTTAGCTCTTTTAGTGTTAAATGTTGTCATATTATGGGATCAGTCAGTTAAAATGATCATTTTAAACTCATCATTGATGCTCCTTGATTAAAGGCTTACAAATGAAGATAATGCATGGCATCACGCAGTTGTGAGAACATTGGATTACTTGAAGCTTTGTCGTAGCCATTTCGGTGTTCAATTTTGCCACAATATTGAAAACTGAGCTAGCTTAATTTGGGCATTGGATTCATGTCATTTTAAACTCTTAATCAAAAGTTACTAACGATTTAGTGCGAAAATTTCAAGTTGATCCGCTAGTTAAAATAATCATTCTAAACTGATCATTTGTGCTCTTTTAGTGTCAAATGTTATCACAATATGGAGATTTGAGCTCTTTTAGCATTAAATGTTGTCATATTATGGACATGATAAGTTGGTCAGTCAGTTAAAATAATCATTTTACACTGCTCATTGGTGCTGCTTGAGTAAAGGCTTATAAATAAAGATAATGCATGGCATCACGCAGTTGTGTATACATTGGATTACTTGGAAGCTTTGTCCACTACAAGAAAACAGCCGTTTTGCGACCATAGAAGTGGTCGCAAAATAATAGTCGCAAAAAAAATTCGTCGCAAATCAGTCGCAATTTTGCGACTGATTTGCGACCACGGTCATAGTGGGTATTTTGCGACTAATTTGCGACCACAAACGTGGTCACTGTTTTGCGACTAATTTGCCACTGAATTTCCGTAACAAATTTTGCTACTGTTTTGCGACTACGGATGTGGTTGCTAAATTTGTAGTCGCAAAACAGTTGCAAATTTTTGTGACTGATTTGCGACTACGGTAGAACCGCAGTTGCAAAACAGTCACTGTTTTTTGTGACTGTTTTGCGACTACAGGTGAACCGTAATCGCAAATCAGTCACAAAAAAACAGTGACTGTTTTGCGACTACAGGAGAAATGCAGTCCCAAATCAGTCACAAATATTTGTGACTGTTTTGCGACTACAGGAGAATAGCAGTCGCAAATCAGTCACAAATATTTGTGACTGTTTTGTGACTACAGGAGAATAGCAGTCGCAAAACGGTCACAAATATTTGTGACTGATTTGCGACTACAGTTGAAACGTAGTCGCAAATCAGTCACAAAAATTTGTGACTGTTTTGCGACTACAGGTGAACCGCAGTTGCAAAGGAGTCGCAAATCGGTGGCAAAAATTGCGACTGATTTAAGACTAATTTGCGACTACACTGTAATTAGATTTAAAAAAAATATATAAATATATTTTTTAATTTTATTATTGAAATAATATATTAATAATTTAAAAAAATATATATAAAAATTTAGAAAATTAATTTCTAAAATAATATTTAAAAATAAATTTGAAATAATATATTAATAATTTAAAAAAATATATATAAAAATTTTTAAAATAATATTTAAAAATTAAAATTTCAATAAAAATGAAGAAAATTAATTTCAATAATAAAAATAATTATTTGAAATTAGAAATATTAATAAAATAATTTAGATTAACTATTAATATAATCGGTTTAAAATATTATTATAATATTTATTAGAATATTTATTAATTTTTATTAATAAATTAAAAATTTTATAATAATAAATGAAAAAATAGGTAAACTAAATATTAAATTAAAAAATATAGAAATTTAAAATTTAACATTTATTATACAAAATTTTTTAATACATAAAAACAAATTCTAATTGTCCGGTGGCGGAAATTGGAAATCTGATGGCGAAAATGGAGTGGTTGGCGGAGCCGTCGATGGTTCCCCTGTGCAATTGTTATCCCGCAATAAGGAGGCGAATGCGGGATCCGTCCATTGGATATATCCGAGGAGCATCTCCAAGCTCGAGATCTTCTTCTGGTTTTCTCTGTTCAGCTCTTCAATCTTCTCATATTTTTCCTTCATCTACGCGTTTTGTGCTTTAATCAACGCGTTTTGTTCTTGAAGAATAACGTACTCGGGTGAATGGGTTTGTACCCCACTACTTCTACCCGTAGACTGTACGCGGTTGAGGCTACCGAGTCCATAAAGACGGCCTCGTTCATCAGGAACAGATGACTATAAAATTACGAAAACGTAAATTATATAATAAAAATTATTATTTTGTAATTAGGAAAATATGTTAAAAGGAAAAAGTTTGAAAATTTTTTTTTACCTGTAAGAAGATCTCATTCTTCTGTGCTTGAGTGAGCTCAATTGGACGGGAGGTTCCATCGGATGTTTCTGTTGGATCGACCTCCACGATCGCCATCTTCTCTTGGATGTTTCGTTCGTATGTTTCACAGATTTGTTTTGCTTTCAAATCTACATACGAACCATCCGGTCTTGTGTGAGTCTTTATAAAGACCTCACCTATTGAGACTGGTCGTCCCAAATTATGTTCCTTCACAGATTTTAAAATATTAATTAATTATGAGAAAACATAATAATATGAAGAAAAAAAATTTTACTTACCATTTCGTGCTGAACCTGAATGTAGGATTTTTGGCCCGATAAATGTTTATGTGGGCCAAGACCGTCGTACATATTTCGGTTTTAAATTTTGACACAATATAGAAAACTGAACTAGCTTAAGATTGGCGTTGGATTCGTATCATTTTGAACTATAAATCAAAAGTTACGGACGATTTAGTGCGGATTTGTCGAGTTGATGGGCTAGTTAAACTGATTATTCTAAACTGATCATTGGTGATACTTGAGTAAATGCTTATAAATAAAGCATTATGTATAACATCATCAGTTTGGGATACATTGGATTACTTGGAAGTTTTGTACTAGCTCTTTCAGTCTCAAATGTTGTCACAATATTAAAAATTGAGCTAACTTAACATGGGCATTGGACTCATGTCATTTTGAGTTCTAAAAAAATTTAAAGACGATTTAGTGCCGATATGTCAAGTTAATCAACTAGTTAAAATGATGATTCTAAAATGATAACTAGTTCTACTTGAGTAAAGACTTATAAAAAACATATTGTATGGCAGAATGCAGTTGGAGATACATTGAATTACATGGAGGCTTTGTCGTAGCTCTTTTAGTCCCAAATTTGGTCACAATATAGAAAATTGAGCTAGCTCAACTTGGGCATGGATTCGTGGCATTGTGAACTCTAAATCAAAAGTTACGGGCGGTATAGTGATCATTCTAAACTGATCATTGGTGCTCCTTGAGTAAAAACTTATAAATCAAGCATAATGCATGGCATCACACAGTTTGGGATACAATGGATTACTTGGAGGCTTTGTTGAAGCTTTTTCAGTGTCAAATGTTGTCACAATATGGAAAATTGAGCTCGCTTAACATGGGTATTGGACTCATGTCATTTTGATCTCTAAACCAAAAGTTAAAGACGATTTAGTGAGGACATGTCAAGTTGATCAAAAAAATTAATAGCAAATCTTCTTCTTAAACTCGTTTGATCATCCTCTTGATTAAGGAATTTTAGAACACTTTCTCATTCCTTTCAAGAGTTGAAAGTCTAAGGGATCTTCATCACCCTTGGAAGTTCCAATTCGATTCACACCTTGCCCAACGTGCCTGGCCTTTGTCATTCACGAAGAGCAAGCAGATAGTCCAGGGATTTTAGACCATCCTTGAGAAGTATCATCCATTTCCCCTTGTTCTCGAATCCATCCACTTAAGAGCCAACACATCCGCAAGTTACACCATCGTTTCACCCATTCCACAACTAAATCCATTCATCCACTCTTGTACAACCATTTTTAGTTGATCAGGGGCTTGATCCTCATCAGTATCACATCAAGTGATATCCGAGCCTACTCCAACCGAGGTTGTATTTCTACAAACCCGTTTGCACCCTTTCGTATTCTTGCAAAAACGTTTTGTAACCTTTCGCCTTCTTTTTGCGATTTGTCTTAAAATGTTTTGGGGTTTATTTCTTGTTTAAACTTGATCTTATATCTTTGAATAACCTGGAAAGTAACTTGAAAATAGTTTAGAACCGATTTCTAATGGACAAAACTTGTGAAACACCAAATCAACACCGTTGAGGTTCTAAAAAAGTGGTTTTGTTAATCCGAGTTTATCACCTTTTTTTGAATATTTTAGAGATTAAAACCTGAATGAAACTTATTCCGAAGACTTAACAGAACCAGGAATTCCAATTAAAAACGTTTCAAAACGAATCTAAAGTTGTTAGACTCACCCATTTCAAAACCGGAGTTCAAAGGGTCTAGAACATGCTTTGCTAGGGTTTGTCTTTGTTCTTGTCTCTTTGTTTCAACAAACTGTTGTGTCAGTTTCGGTGTTTTAGTTTGAACCTTTTACTTGTTTAGTTGTCTGAATTTTTCAGATACCATGGTAGGAACCAGCAATAATGGTGAAGAATCCTCAAACTCCAACAAACAACTCCTTGATTCCTTTAAAGCCATGATGGATGAAAGTATGACAACCATGAGAGCTGAAATAGAAAGATCAATCTATGACCGACTTAGGATAAACCAGCCACCTTCTGATACAGATAAATACTACAGTCACTCATCTAGGTCACAACACCCTAGGAGAAGGCGGCCAAGAGACGACCAACCGCATAGGAATAACCAACCCAATCCTCACAACCCTTTGGCTGGCCTTAAAATCAAGATTCCCTCTTTCCATGGAACCAATGACCCTGATGAGTATCTAGAATTGGAAAAGAAGATATAAATAGTCTTTGATTGAAGGGAATAAACTCAGGATAGTAAGGTTAGAGTAGCACCGACCGCTTTTAAAGATTATGCCTTAAGTTGGTGGGATCAATTGGTTACTTCTAGGAGAAGGGCTGGGGATTGGCTTATAGATTCTTGGAACCAGATGAAAGTAATCATGAGGAAAAGGTGTATACCTAGCGACTACCATAAGGAACTTCAATTTAACCTTAGAAGCCTATCTCAAGGATCTAGTACCGTAGAGGAGTACTTTAGGGAGATGGAAACCGTATTGCTTAGGGCTGATTTTGAAGAGCATAGTGAAGCCACTAAGGCTAGGTTTATGGGTGGCCTTAATAGGGAAATCATAAATACGCTAGAGGTTCACCATTATGTCGAAATAGAAGAACTTCTCCATAAGGCTATCATGTTCAAAAAACAACTTAAGAGGAAAAACCCTAAACCCGGGTTTAGTTATACTAGGTTTAGCTAATCTAAGGAGGATAAGTCTAGCAAAGATTACAAGCGTTTCAATAAACCTAAGGTAGAAGATTCGAAACTTAAGGGAATGGATATGGGTTCTAGCACCAAAACTAGGGAAATTCATTTTTTTAAGTATAAGGGCTTTAGTCACTACTCTAGGGAATGTACCAATAAGAGAACCATAGTAATTATGGCTAATGGTGAGGTAGAATCAGAGGATGACCATTTGGATGCTGAGTCCGTTGAAGAAAATGTAGACATACCCCATGCTGGACAACTCTTAGTCACTAGGAGGACTCTAAACTTACAAACTAGAACAGAAAAGACTGCGCAAAGAGAGAACCTATTCCACACTCGCTGTCTAGTTAAGAGTAAGGTCTGTAACTTAGTGATAGATGGAGGTAGTTGTACCAATGTAGCTAGTGAGATTATGGTACAAAAGTTAGGACTTGAGATTATTAAGAGGTTTAAACCCTATAAGTTGCAATGGCTTAATGATGAGGGTGAGCAAGAAATAGAGAACCATGTCCTAGTTCCTTTGTCCATATGAAAATATGAAGATGAGGTTTTGTGTGATATTTTAGCCATGGTTTCTGGTCACATCTTGTTAGGTAGACCTTGGCAATCGGATAGAAGGGTTATTCATTATGGGTTTACTAATAGGTACTTATTTGATTTTAAGGGAAAGAAACACATTTTATTACCTTTATCCCCAACATGAGGTTCATTTAGATCAGATAGCTTTAAAAAATAACAAAACTCAATCCGAACCCAAAAGCAAACCCCATGCCGAGGGCACCGCCAAACTGCAAACCAAGCCACCAGCCAAACAACCGACTAATCTTATGATTAAATCCAACCCAGGGAGTAACTTTCCACACCTACTCTTTTTCTTAAAGAATGCTTTCATACTAACAAATCTATGCAAGAAATTCCTAGAAAAATTCAACTTCTTTTACAGGAATTTAAAGATGTGTTTCCGAAGGAGCAACCACATGGCTTACTACCAATCCAAGGAATTTAGCACCAAATTGACTTTCTACCAGGACCATCTCTTCCCAACAAGCCAGCCTACAGACCCAACCCCTGGAGACCAAGGAGCTTCAACAGCAAGTCATTGAACTCATGGAGAAAGGACATATCCGCGAAAGTATGAGCCCGTGTGGTGTACCTGTTTTGCTTGTCCCAAAAATAATGGAAGGTGGGGAATTTGTGTTGATTGCAGAGCCATCAACAATATCACTGTAATGTATCGCAATCCTGTACCTAGATTAGATGATTTGTTAGACGAATTGCATGGTTCTAGCATCTTCTGTAAGGTAGATCTTAAGAGTGGTTATCACCAAATTAGGATGAAAGAAGGTGATGAGTGGAAAACTGCATTTAAAACTAAACAACGTTTATATGAGTGGTTAGTAATTCCTTTTGGCTTGACAAATGCACCTAGTACCTTCATGAGATTGATGAACCATGTCCTTAGGGAATTCATAGGTCATTTTCTGGTAGTATTCTTTGATGACATTCTAGTTTTTAGCCGAACCTTAGATGATCATGTAGAACACCTCAGAAAGGTTTTTGAAGTGCTTAGAAAGGAAACCTTGTATGCCAATCTTAAGAAATGTACTTTTGCAACAGATAACCTTGTCTTCTTAGGTTTTGTTGTGAGTACGGATGGTATTAAGGTTTATGAGGAAAACATAAAAGCGATTAAGGAGTGGTCGAGTCCAAAGAATGTTGGGGAAGTAATGAGCTTCCAGGGCCTAGCTGGGTTTTACAGGAGATTTTTCATGGAATTTAGCACTAAAGCAGCTCCACTCACTGAGGTTATCAAAAAGAATGTGGGATTTAAGTGGGAGTAGGCGCAAGAGGATGCATTCCAAACCTTGAAAGACAAGCTCACACACTCCCCGGTGCTATCTCTTCCTAACTTTGATAAAACTTTTGAAATTGAATGTGATTCCTCCGGAGTTAGTATTGGTGCTGTTATTATGCAGGAAAGGAAGGCCACAGCCTACTTTAGTGAGAAACTTGGATGGGCCACACTCAATTACCTAACCTATGACAAAGAACTATTTGCGCTTGTGAGGGCCTTGCAACCATGGCAGCATTATCCTTGTCCCAAGGAGTTTGTCATCCATACCGACCATGAGTCACTCAAACATCTCAGAGGGCAACAAAAGCTGAAAAAAATACATGCTAGGTTGGTCGAATTCATTGAGACCTTCCCTTATGTGTTCAAATACAAGAAAGGTAAAGAGAATGTAGTAGCCGACTGAATGTGCTCTTGAACTCTTTAGAAGTTAAACTGCTAGGGCTTGAGCAAATCAAAGAGTTATATGCTATTGATGCTCATTTTAACGATATTTATGCTCTTGTGAGAATTTTTGTACTGGAAAATACTTTAAGAGTGAAAGATTTTTGTTTTATGATAATCGGTTATGTGTACCTAACTCCTCTTTGCGAGACTTGTTTGTTAGGGAAGCACATTCAGGTGGTCTTATGAGTCACTTTGGCATGGCAAAGACATTAAATGTATTGCATTAACACTTCTTTTGACCACACATGATAAGTGATGTTGAGAAAACTTGCCAAAGATGTGTAACTTGCAAGCAAGCGAAATCCACAATCCAAAAGCAGGGTTTGTATACCCCTCTTCCTATACTTTTGCACCCTTGGCATGATATTTCTATGGATTTTGTTGTTTGATTTCCTAGAAATAAGATTGGAAAGGATTCTGTGTTTGTTGTAGTTGATAGGTTTTTCAAAATGACTCACTTTATTCCTTGTCATAAGATGGATGATGCAGTTAACATTGCCGGATTATTCTTTAAGGAGATAGTTAGACTTCATAGCATGCCTAGGACCATAGTATCAGATAGAGACAGTAAGTTCCTTAGTTACTTTTGGAAAATACTTTATTCTAAGCTAGGAACTAAGCTTTGTTTCTCCACAACTTGTCACCCGCAATCGAATGGTCAAACTGAAGTAGTTAATAGAACCTTGTCTACTTTGATAAGAGCTTTCATTAAAAATAATATTAGGACTTGGGAAGATTGCTTGTCTCATGTTGAATTCACATATAATAATGCTAGGCATACTGCTTCTAAGTACCCACCATTCAAAATTGTTTATGCGTTCAATCCCATATCACCTTTGTATCTAATGCCTTTACCTTTGAGTGAAAGGACAAGCCTTGATGGAAAGAAAAAGGCTGAGTTGGTTAAAAATTTCATGAGAAGGCTCGGCACAATATTGAAAATAAGACTAAGATGTATGCTCAACAAGCCAATAAAGGCAAAAAGGAGTTAGCGTTTGAGGAAGGAGAGTTGGTGTGGATCCATTTGCGCAAAGATAGACTTCCGAGTGAAAGAAAAGCTAAGCTAATGCTTAGGATTGATGGCCCATTCCAAGTCATCAGGAAGATCAATGACAATGCCAACCAGCTGGATCGTCAAGGTAAATACCAAGTAAGTTCAAGCTTCCATATTAGTGATTTGGTTCCATATTTTGCAGATGAAACAGATTTTAGGTCAAATCCTTCTCAACTGGGGGAGGATGATGTGAACATGGCCAGCAAGGAACCACAACCTAAGGAGCAGCTTGAACCAGACGAGGAAGAAGCCACTAAAGATGCTAAGGAGCAGCTAGAACCCGCGGATATTGGAGATGAAAGCCAACAAATCTTGAATGGCCCCAGTACTCAATACAAGCAAGCCAAACTTAGGACTACACTACAACACCTTCTCAATACCATTCAGGCCAGTTTAGGGTGTGCTAATCCAACCACATTGGTTGTGATTCATGTCACCTAAACCTCCCCAAGAGAGGTGCCTTGGATTGTACTCTGTTTCCCTATTCTTAGTTTTGTCCCAATGGGCTTTCTAAGATAGGTTTTTTAATGAGGCAAGCCCAAGCTACTTTACCACAACCTCTTGGTGAATCAAGGCCCATTCAATCTCATCATCCACACAATAAGAGAGGAAGAAATAAATCAAAACATTATTTACTTCTTAGTCTTTTTCTTAGTTGTCTTTGTAATTCCCTAAGTATTTCCTTGAACGTTTTGGTAGAATTTTAGGAATCATTTTCAATTTCCTAGAGTAGTATAAGTACTCTCTTGTATCCTGCTTTCTGGATCATCAAACATTTTAATAGCAAATCTCCTTCTTAAACTCGTTTCATCATCCTCTTGAATAAGGAATTTTAGAACACTTTCTCATTCCTCTCAAGAGTGAAAACTCTAAGAAATCATCATCACCCTTGTAAGTTTCAAGTCGAGTCACCCCTTGCCGAATGGCCTGGCCTTTGTCATTCACACAGACCAAGCAGATAGTCCAAGGACATTCCACCATCCTTGAGAAGTAGCATGCATTTCCCCTTATTCTCGGATCCATCCACTTAAGAGCTCACACATCCACAAGTTACACCAGCCTTTCACCCATTCCACAACTTCAATCCATTCTTCCACTCTTCCACAACCATTTGGAGTTGATCAGGGGCTTGATCCTCATTAGGATCACATCAGATTGGATTGATTGGAGGCCTTGTCGTAGCTATTTTGGTCTTAACTTTTGTAACAACATAGAAAATTGAGTTATCTTAAGGCCATTGGATTTGTGTTGTTTTGAACTCTAAATAAAAAGTTACGGACGATTTAGTGCAGACATGCAAAGTTGATCGGCAAGTTAAATTGATCATTCTAAACTGATCACTGGTGGTCCTAGAGTAAAGGCTTATAAATGAAGCATAATGCCTGACATCACGCAGGTTGGGATACATTGTATTACTTGGAGGCTTTTTTGTAGCTCTTGTGGTCTCAAATGTGGTCAGAATATGGAAAATTGAGCTAGCTTGACGTGGGCGTTGGACTCATGTCATTTTGTGCTCTAAATCAAAAGTTAAACACGATTTAGTGTGGAAATGTCAAGTTGATCAGCTAGTTAAAAAGATCATTCTAAGCTGATCATTGGTGCCCATTGAGTAAAGGCTTATAAATGAAGCACAATGCATGGAATCACAAATTTTGGGATATATTTGATTGCTTGGAGGCTTTTTCTTAGATATTTTGGTCTCAAATATTGTCACAATATAGAAAAATGAGCTAGATTAACGTGGCCGTTGTATTCATGCCATTCCGAACTCTAAATCAAAATTTACGGACGATTTAGTGCCGACATGTCAAGTGACCGGCCAGTTAAGACGATCATTCTAAACTGATCATTGCTGCCTTTGAATAAAGGATTATCAATGAAGCATAATGCATGACATCAAAAGGTTTGGTATAGAATGGATTACTTGGAGGCTTTGTCATAGTTATTTTTGTCTTAAATTATATCACAATATAGAACATTTAGCTAGCTTAACGTGGGCATTGGATTCGTATCATTTTGTGGATGATTTAGTGCAGATATGTCAAATGATCTGCTAGTTAAAATGATCATTCTAAATTTATCATTGGTGCTCCTTGAGTAAAGGTTTATAAATCAGGCACAATGCATGGCATCACATTGTTTGGGATAGATTTGATTACTTGGAGCCTTCGTTGTAGCTATTTTGGTCTTAAATTTTGTTACAATATAGAAAATTGAGCTAGCTTAACATGGGCATTGCATTCGTGCCATTCTGAACTCTAAATTAAAAGTTACAGACGATTTAGTGTGGACATATCAAGTGACCGGCCAGTTAAAATGATCATTCTAAACTGATTATTGGGGCTCCCTGAGTAAAGGCTTATAAATGAAGCATAACGCGTGGCATCACACAATTTGTGATACATTGGATTACTTGGAGGATTTTTTGTAGATCTTTGAGTCTCAAATGTTCTCACAATATTGAATATTAAGCTAGCTTAACGTGGGCGTTGGATTCGTGTCATTCTGAACTCTAAATAAAAAAAGTACAGATGATTTAGTGTTGACTTATCAAGTGATCGGCCAGTTAAAATGATCTTCTAAACTGATCATTGGTGCTCATTGAGTAAAGGCTTATAAATGAAGCATAATGCATGGCATCATGTAGTTTGTGATACATTGGATTACTTGGAGGCTTTGTCGTTGCTCTTTCAGACTCAAATGTTTTCACAGCATACAAAATTGAGCTAGCTTAACGTGGGTGTTGGATTCATGTAATTCTGAACTACAAATCAAAATTTACGAAAGATTTAGTGCGGACATGTCATGTGATCGGCCAGTTAAAATGATCATTCTAAACTGATCATTGGTGCTCCTTGAGTAAATGCTTATAAATGAAGCATAATACATGGCAATAAGCAGTTTGGGATACATTGGATTACTTCGATGCTTTGTCGTAGCTCTTTCAGTCTCAAATGTTGTCACAATATACAAAATTGAACTAGATTAACGTGCGCGTTGGATTCATACCATTCTGAACTCAATATAAAAATTTACGGACGATTTAGGTCGGACATGTCATGTGATGGGGCAGTTAAAACAATCATTTTAAACTGATCTCTGGTGCTCCTTGAATAAAGGCTTATAAATGAAGCATAGTACATGACATCACGCCGTTTGGGATAGAATGGATTACTTGAAGGCTTGGTCGTATGTATTTTGGCCTTAAATTTTGTCACAATATAAAACATTGAGCTAGCTTAACGTGTGCATTGGATTCGTGTCAT
Organism: Pugionium cornutum; assembly: GCA_018901935.1. Lineage (NCBI taxonomy): Eukaryota > Viridiplantae > Streptophyta > Magnoliopsida > Brassicales > Brassicaceae > Pugionium > Pugionium cornutum. The sequence goes on along the minus strand of CM032162.1, from coordinate 15,207,664 downwards.
TTTGAGGTATAAATCAAAAGTTATGGATAATTTAGTGCGATCATGTCAAGTGATCCGCTACTTAAAATGATCATTCTTAGCTGATCATTGGTGCTCCTTAAGAAAAACCTTATAAATGAAGCATAATGCATGACATCACGCAGTTTGGGATAGATTGGATTTCTTGGAGGCTTTGTCATAGATATTTTGGTCTTAAATTTTATCACAATATAGAAAATTGAGGTAGCTTAACGTGGGCGTTGGATTCGTGTCATTTTGAGCTCTAAATGAAAAGTTGGGGAAGATCTAGCTCGGACCTGTCAATTGATCGGCTATTTAAAATGATCATTCTGAACTGATCGTTGGTGCTACTTGAGTAAAGGCTTATATATGAAGCATAATGATTTAGTGCAGGCATGTCAAGTGATCGGCTAGTTAAAATGATCATCCCAAACTTATAATTGTTGCTCCTTGAGTAAATGAAGCATAATGCGTGACATCACGTACTTTGGGATAGATTTGATTACTTGGTGGCTTTGTCGAAGCTATTTCGGTCTTAAATTTTGTTACAATATAGAAAATTGAGCTAGATTAACGTGGGTGTTGGATTTGTGTCATTTTGAGCTCTAAATGAAAAGTTATGGACGATTTAGTTCAGACATGTGAAGTGACCGGCTTGTTAAAATGATAATTCTAAACAGATCATTCGTGTTCCTTGAGTAAAGCTTATAGATGAAGCATAATGCATAACATCACGCAGTTTGGGGTAGATTAGATTTCTTGGAGGGTGTCTCGTAGCTATTTCAGTCTTAAATTTTATCATAAATAGAAAATTGAGCTAGCTTGACGTGGGCGTTTGATTCGTGTCATTTTGAGCTCTAAATCAAAAGTTACGGACGATTTAGTGTAGGCATGTCAAGTGATCGCCTAGTTAAAATGACCATTCTAAACCTATCATTGTTGTTCGTTGAGTAAAGGCTTATAAATGAAGCATAATGCATGACATCACGTAGTTTGGGATATATTTGATTTGTTGGAGGCTTTTTTGAAGTTGTTTCTGTCTTTAATTTTGTTACAATACAGAAAATTGAGCTAGCTTAACGTCGGTGTTGGATTCGTGTCATTTTCAACTCTAAATCAAAAGTAACTGACGATTTAGTGCAGACATCTCAACTGATAGGCTATTGAAATGGATTATTCTAAAATTAATATTGGTGCTACTTGAGTAAAGGCTTATAAATGAAGCATCTATAATACATGGCATCACGCAGTTTGGGATACATTGAATCACTTAAAGGCTTTTTCGTAGCTCTTTTAGTATCAAATGTGGTCACAATATGGAAAATTGAGCTAGCTTAACCTCGGCATTGGACTCATGTAATTTTAAGCTCTAAATGAAAAGTTAAAGACGATTTAGTGCGGAAATGTCAAGTGATCGGCCAGTTAAAATGATCATTCTAAACAGATCTTTGATGCTCCTTTAGTAAAGGCTTATAAATGAAGCATAATGCATGACATCACTCGGTTTGGGTTAGAATTGGTTACTTGGAGGCTTTGTAGCAGCTCTTTTGGTCTTATATTTTGTCATAATATAGAAAATTGAGCTACCTTGGCGTGGGCATTGGATTCGTGTCATTTTGAGCTCTGAATCAAAAGTTACAGAGGATTTAGTGCATGCATGTCAAGTGATCGGCTAGTTGAAATGATCATTCTAAACTTATCATTGTTGCTCCTTGAGTAAAGTCAGGCATAACATCACGTAGTTTGGGATAGATTTGATTACTTGGAGGTTTTGTTGTAGCTATTTTGGTCTTAAATATTGTTACAATATAGACAATGGAGCAAGCTTAACGTTGGTGTTGGATTCGTGTCATTCTGAACTCCAAATCAAACGTTACTGACGATTTAGTGCGGACATCTCAAGTGATCGGCTAGTTAAAATGATCATTCTAAACTTATTATTGGTGCTCCTTGAGTAAAGGCATAATGCATGGCATCATGAAGGTTTGGATACATTGGACTAATTGGATGCTTTTTCTTAGCTCTTTGAGTTTCAAATGTGGTCACAATATGGAAAATTGAACTAGCTTAATGTGGGCATTGAACTCATGTCATTTTGAGTACTAAATCAAAAGCTAAAGCCGATTTAGTGCGGACATGTCAAGTTTATAAGCTAGTTGAAATGATCATTCTAAGCTGATCATTGGTGCCCCTTGGGTGAAGCATAATGCATGGCATCACACATTTTGGGATATATTTGATTACTTTGGAGGATTTGTTGTAGCTATTTTGGTCTTAAATTTTTTTCACAATATAGAAAATTGTGCTAGCTTAACGTGGACATTGGATTCGTGTCATTCTGAACTCTAAATCAAAAGTTACGAATGATTTAGTGCATACATCTCAAGTGATAGGCTAGTAAAAATTATCACTCTAAACTTATTATTGGTGCTCCTTGAGTAAAAGCTTATGAATGAAGCATAATGTATGTCATCATGCAGTTAGGGATTTACTTGATTCCTTGGAGGTTTTGTGGTGTCTCTTTCAGTCTCAAACACAATACAGAAAATTGAGCTAGCTTAGCATGGGCATTGCATTCGTGCCATTCTGAACTCTAAATAAAAAGTTACAGATGATTTAGTGTGGACATGACAAGTGATTGGCCATTTTAAATTATCATTCTAAATTAATCAATGGTGGTCCTTGAGCAAAGGCTTATCAATGAAGCATAATGCATGACATCACACAGTTTGAGATAGACTGGATTACTTGGATGCTTTGTCATAGTTCTTTCAGTACTAAAATTTGTCACAATATAGAAAATTGAGCTAGCAAAACGTGGGCGTTGGATTTGTGTCATTTTGAGATCTAAATTAAAAGTTACGGATTATTTAGTGCGGATATGTCATGTGATCGGCTTGTTAAAATAATCATTTTAAAGTGATCATTGGTGCTCCTTGAATAAAGGCGTATAAATAAAGCATAATGCATGACATCACACAGTTTGGGATGGATTGGATTTTTTGGGGACTTTCTCCTAGCTATTTTGGTCTTACATTTTGTCAATGTATAGAAAATTGAGCTAGCTTGACGTGGGTGTTGGATTTGTGACATTTTGAGCTCTAAATCAAAAGTAAGAGATGATTAAGGGCGGATATGTCAAGTTGATAGGCTAGTTAAAATAATAATTTTAAACAGATCATCGGTGCTCCTTGAGTAAAGGGTTATAAATGAAGCATAATATATGGCATCACGCAGCTTGGGATACATTGGCTTACTTGCAGGCTTTGTCTTACCTCATTCATTCTTAAATTCTGGCACAATATAGAAATTGAGCTAGCTTAACGTGGGTGTTAGACTCATGTCATTCTGAACTCTCAGTAAAAAGTTACGGACAATTTTTAGCAAACATGTGAAGTTGATCCACCAGTTAAAATGATAATTCTAAACTGAGCATTGGTGCTCCTTGATTAAAGGATTATAAATGAAGCATATTGCATGACATCGCGCTGTTTGTGGTAAATTGGATTATTTGGAGGCTTTGTAGAATCTCTTTCAGTCTCAAATGTTGTCACAATATCGAAAATTGAGCTAGCTTAACATGGGCGTTGGACTCATTTCATTTTGAGTTCTAAATCAAAATTTAAAGATGATTTAGTGCGGAAATGTCAAGTTGATCAGCTAGTTAAAATTATCATTCTAAACTGATCATTGGTGCTCCTTTACTAAAGACTTATAAACGAAAGCATATTGCATGACATCATGCAGTTTGGGATTGATTGGATTACTTGGAGGCTTTCTCATAGCCATTTCGGTTCCAAATTTTGTGACAATATAGAAAATTGAGTTATTTTAACGTGGGCGTTGGACACACCTCATCCTCAACTCTCAATCAAAACTTACGGACGATTTAGTGCTGACATGTGAAGCTGATCAGCCAGTTAAAATGATCATTGGTGCTCTTTGAGAAAAGGTTTATAAATGAAGCATAATACATGGCAACACGCAGTTTGGGATACATTGGGTTACTTGGAGGCTTTGTAGTAGCTCTTTCAATCTCAATTATTGTAACAATATGGAAAATTGAATTGGCTTAACGTGGGCATTGGAGTCATGTCATTTTGAGCTCTACATCAAAAGTTAAACACAATTTAGTGCGGATATGTCAAGTTGATCAGCTACTTATAAATGAAGCATAATTTATGCATCACACATTTTTGGATACATTGGATTACTTAGAGGTTTTGTCGTAGCTCTTTCAGTCTCAAATGTTTTCAAAATATATAAAATTGAGTTAGCTTAACTTGGGTGTTGGATTTGTGTCATTTTGAACTCTAAATAAAAAGTTACGGTCGATTTAGTGCGGACATGTAAAGTTGATCGGCCAGTTAAAATGAACACTCTAAACTAATCATTGGTGCTCCTTGAGTAAAGCCGGTAAATGAAGCATAATGCATGGCATCACGCAGTTTGGATTCATTGGATTATTTGGAGGCTTTTTGTAGATCGTTCGGTCTCAAATGTTGTCACAAAATAGAAAATTGAGCTAGCTTGACGTGGGCGTTGGACTCATGTCATTCTATAATCTCAATCAAAAGTTACAGACAATTTAGTGCAGACATGTTAAGTTGATCGGCCAGTTAAAATGATCATTTTAAACTGATCATTGGTGCTCCTTGATTAAAGGCTTATAAATGAAGCATAATGCATGGTGTCATGCTGTTTGGTATACATTGGTTTACTTGGAGGCTTTCTAGTAGCTCTTTCGGTCTCAACTATTGTCACAATACTGAAAAATTGAATTAGCTTAACGTGGGCGTTGGACTCATGTCATTTTGAGTTCTAAATCAAAAGTGAAAGACGATTTACTTCGGACACGTCAAGTTGATGAGCTAGTTAAAATGATCATTCTAATCTGATCATTGGTGTTACTAGAGTAAAGGTTTTTAAATGAAGCATAATTTGGGTGTTGGATTCCTGTCATTCTAAACTCTAAATCAACAATTACAGAAGAATTAGTTAGAACATATCAAGCTGATCGTTCAGTGGTAATGATGATTCTAAACTGATCATTGGTGCTCCTTTAGTAAAGGCTTAAAAATGAAGCATAGTGCATGATATCAGGCAGTTTGGGATACATTATATTACAATATGGCTTTTTCGTAGCTCTTTCTTTCTCAAATGTGATCACAATATGGAAAATTAAGATAGTTTAACGTGGGCATTCGACTCATGTCATCTTGAGCTCTAAATCAAAAGTTAAAGACGATTTAGTGCGGACATGTCAAGTGAACCAGTTAGTTAAAATGATCATTCTTAACTGATCATTGGTGCTACATTACTGAAGGCTTATAAACAAAGCATAATGTATGGCATCAGACAGTTTGGGATACATTCGATTACTTGTAGGATTGGTCATAGCTCTTTCAGTCTCAAATGATTTCAAAATATAGAAAATTGAGCTAGCTTAACTTGGGGGATGGGTTCATGTCATTTTGAACATTAAATAAAAAGTTACGGCCCATTTATTCCGGATATGTCAAGTTGATCGGCCAGTTAAAATAATCATTCTAAGCTGATCATTGGTGCTCCTTGAGTAAAGCTAATAAATGAAGCATAATGCATGGCATCACGCCGTTTGGGATACATTGGATTACTTGCAGGCTTTATTGTAGCTCTTTTGGTCTCAAATGTTGTCAAAATACTGAAAATACAGCTAGCTTAATGTGGGCGTTGAACTCATGTCATTCTGAAATCTCAATGAAAAGTTACGGACGATTTAATGTTGATATGTCAAGTTGATCGGCCAGTTAAAATGATCATTTTAAACTGATCATTGGTGCTCCTGTAGTAAAGGCTTATAAATGAGGCATAATGCATGACATCACGCAGTTTGGGAAACATTGGTTTACTTGGCGACTTTGTAGTAGCTATTTCAGTCCCAAAGGTTGTCACAATATGGAAAATTGAATTAGCTTAACGTGGGAGTTGTACTCATGTAAGATGATTTAGTGCGGACATGTCAATTTGATCAGCTAGTTAAAATGATCATTTTAAACTAGTCATTGGTGCTACTTGAATAAATGTTATAAATGAACCATAAAGAAAATGTTCATAGGTGACATCACGTAGTTTGGGATACATTGATATACTTGGAGGCTTTGTGATAACGCTTTCAGTTTCAAATGTTTTCAAAATATGGAAAATTGAGCTAGCTTAACGTGGGCGTTGGATTCGTGTCATTCTGAACTCTAAATCAAAAAGCTACTAACGATTTAATGCAGACATGTAAAGTAGATCATCCAGTTAAAATGATCATTCTAAACTGATCATTAATGCTCGTTGAGTAAAGGATAATAAATAAACCATAATGTATGGCATCACGCAGTTTGGGATACATTGGATTACTTGGAGGCTTTATCATTGCTCTCTCAGTGTTAAATGTTGTCACAATATAGAAAATTGAGCTAACTTAACGTGGGCATTGGATTTGTGTCATTCCAAACTTTGAATCAAAGAGTTAAAGAAAATTTAATGGGGGCATGTCAAGTTGATTAGCTAGTTAAAATTATCATTCTGAAATGATCATTGGTGCTTCTTTAGAAAAGGCTTATAAATGAAGCATAATCAACGGAATCACGCAATTTGTGATACATTGGATTACTTGGGGGCTTTTTCGTAGCTCTTTCAGTCTTAAATATTGTCAAATATGGAAAATAAGCTACCTTAACGTGGGTTTTGGAATGATGTCATTTTGAGCACTAAATAGAATGGTAAAGACAGTTTAGAGCAGACATGTCAAGTTCATCAGCTAGTTAAAATGATCATTTTAAAGTGATCATTGTTGCTCCTTGAGTAATGGCTTATAAATGAAGCATAATGCATGGCATCACACAATTTGGGATTTATTGGATTACATGGAGGCATTATCGTAGCTATTTCGGTCTTAACTTTTGTCACAATATAGAAACTTGAGCTAGCTTAACCAGGATGTTGGATTCCTGTCATTTGAACTCTAAATTAAAATTATGGACGATTTAGTGCGGATATGTCAAATTGATCGTCGAATTAAAATGATCATTCTAAAATAATCATTGGTTCTCCTTGACTAAAAGGTCATAAATGATGCAAAATGGATGGCTTCACACAGTGTGGGATACATTGGATTACTTGGAGGCTTTGCCATAGCTCTTTAAGTCTCAAATGTTGCCACAATATAGAAAATTGAGGTAGCTTAACGTGGGCGTTAGATTTGTGACATTTTGAACTTTAAATCAAAAGTTACACACGATTTAATGCGGACATGTCAAATTGATAGGTTAGTTAAAATGATCATTCTAAACTAATCATTGGTGCTCATTGAGTAAAGGCTTATAAATGAAGCATAATGCATGACATCGCGCTGTTCGGGATAGATTGGATTACTTGGAGGCTATTTTCCTGGCTATTTCTGTGTTAATTTTTTCCTCACAATATAGAAAATTGAGATAGTTTAACATGGGCGTTAGATTCCTATAATTCAGAACTAAATCAAAATTTACGAAAAATTTAGTGCAGACATGTTAAGTTGATCGGCCTGTTAAAATGATTATTCTAAGCTGATCATTAGTCCTCCTTGAGTAAAGGCTTATAAATGAAGCATAATGCATGGCTTCCTGTAGTTTGGGATACATTGGATTACTTGGATGCATTTTCGTAGCTCTTTCAGAGTCAAATGTCGTCAAAATATGGAAAATTGAGGTTGCTTGACGTGGCGTTGGACTCATATCATTTTCAGCTTTAAATCAAAAGTTCAAGACGATTTAGTGAGGACACGTAAGTTGATCAATTAGTTAAAATTATCAATCTAAACTGATCATTGGCGGTCCTTGAGTAAGGGCTAATAAATGAAGCATAATGCATGGGATCATGCAGTTTGGGATAGATTGTATCACTTGGATGCTTTGTCGTAGCTATTTCGGTCGTAAATTTTGTTAGGATATTGAAAAATGAGCTAGCTTAGCATGGGGATTGGATTCGTGTCATTTTGAACTCTAAATCAAAAGTTACGGACGATACAATGCCGACATGTCAAATTGATGCCAGTTAAAATGATCATACTATACTGATCGTTGGTGCTCCTTGAGTAAGGGATTATACATGAAGCATAATGCATGGCATCATGCTGTTTAGGTTACATTGGATTACTTGGAGGCTTTTTCGTAACTCTTTCAATCTCAAACTTTATCACAGTATGGAAAATTGAGGTAGGTTTACATGTGCGTTGGATTCGTGTCATTCGCAACTCTAAATCTAAAGTTACAGACGATTTAGTGAGGAAATGTCAAATTGATTGGTTAGTTAAAATTATCATTCTAAACTGATCATTGGTGCTGTTTGAGTAAAGATTTATAAATGAAGCATAATGCATGGCATCACGCATTTTGGGATACATTGGATCAATTGGAGGCTTTGTCGTAGCTCTCTCTGTCTTAAATTTTGTCACAATATAGAAAATTGAGCTAGGTTAACATGGGCATTGGATTCTTGTCATTCTGAACTCTAAATCAAAGCATTAAAGACGATTTAGTGCAAACATGTCATGTTGATCAGCTTGTTAAAATGATCATTCTAAACAGATCATTGGTGCTCCTTGATCGAAAGCTTAACAATGAAGCATAATGCATGACATCCCGCAGTTTTGGGATACATTAAATTACTTGGGGGCTTTTTCGTTGCTCTTTCAGTGTCAAATGTTGTCAAATATGGAAAACTGAGGTAGCTTAATGTGGCGCTGGAATCATGTCATTTTAGCATTATTCATATGGTTTCCTATTTTAATAAAAAAGAACAAAATTACTTAAACGCAATAACTGCGGCGAGTGCTATTTTTATTCAGGGTTTTGCTACTTCAGGTCTTTTAAACAAAATGCCTCAGTCTGCAATATTAGTACCAGCTTTCAAGTCCTAGTGATAGGAAGTTAAAGACGGTTTAGTGTAGACATGTCAAGTACATCAGCTAGTTAAAATGATCATTCTAAACTGATCATTGGTGCTCGTTGAGTATAGACTTATAAATGAAGCATAATGCTTAGCATCACACAGTTTGGGATAGATTGGATTACTTGGAGGCTTCGTCGTAGCTATTTCGGTCTTAAATTTTGTCACAATATAGAAAATTGATCTAGCTTAACGTGGGTGTTGGATTTGTGTCATTTTGAACTCTAGATAAAACCTTAGGAATGATTTAGTGCGGGCATGTCAAGTTAATCGGCAAGTTAAAATGATCATTCTAAACTGATCATTGGTGCTCCTTGAGTAAATGCTAATAAATGAAACATAATGCATGGCATCACGCAGTTGGGGATAGATTAGATTACTTGGAGGCTTTGTCATAGGTCTTTTGGTATAAAATATTTTCACAATATAGAAAATTGAGCTAGTTTAACGTCGGCGTTGGATTTGTGTCATTTTGAATTCTAAATCAAAAGTTGCAGAAGATTTATTGTGGACCTGTCAAGTTGATCGGAAAGTTAAAATGATCATTCTAAGCTGATCATTGGTGCTCTTTGAGTGAAGGCTTATAAATAAAGCAAAATGGATGGCATCACACAATGTAGGATACATTGAATTACTTGAAGGCTTTGCCATAGCTCTTTAAGTCTCAAATATTCCCATAATATAGAAAATTGAGATAGCTTAACGTGGGCGTTAGATTCGTGTCATTTTGAACTCTAAATCAAAATTTACTGACGATTTTGGTGCACACATGTCAAATTGATCGGTTAGTTAATATGATCATTCTAAACTGATCATTGGTGCTCCCTGACTAAAGGCTTATAAATGAAGAATAATGCACATCATCACTGTTTGAGATAGATTTGATTACTTGGAGGCTTTTTCGTGGCTATTTCGGTGTTAATTTTTTTTCAATGTATAGAAAATTGAGCCAGTTTATTGTGGGCGTTGGATTCGTATCATTCAGAACTCTAAATCAAAACTTATGGACAATTTAGTGCAGACATGTCAAGTTGATCGGCCTGTTAAAATGATTATTATAAGCTGATCATTGGTGGTACTTAAGAAAAAGCTTATAAATGAAGCATAATGCATGGCTTCCTGTAGTTTGGGATACATTGGATTACTTGGATGCTTTTTTAAAGCTCTTTCAGAGTCAAATGTCATCAAAATATGGAAAATTTAGGTAGTTTAACGTGGGCGTTGGGCTTATATCATTTTGAGCTTTAAATCAAAATTTAAAGACGATTTAGTGAGGACATGTAAGTTGATCAGTTAGTTAAAATTATCATTCAAAACTAATTGGTGCTCCTTGAGTAAGGGCTAATAAATGAAGCATAATGCATGGCAATACAAATTTTGGGATAGATTGCATTACTTGGAGGCTTTGTCGTAGCTATTTCGATCTTAAATTTTTCACGATATATAAAAATGAGCTAGCTTAGCGCGGGGATTGGATTCGTGTCATTTTGAACACTAAATCAAATGTTACGGACGATATAGTGCAGACATGTCAAATTGATGATAGTTAAAATGATCATTCTATACTTATCATTGGTGCTCCTTGAATAAAGGCTTATAAATGAAGCATAATGCATGGCATCATGCAGTTTAGGTTACATTGGATTACTTGAAGATTTTTTGTAACTCTTTCAGTCTCAAATGTTGTCACAGTATCGAAAATTGATCTAGGTTAACATGAGAGTTGGATTCGTGTCATTTTGAACTCAAAATCTAAAGTTATAGACGATTTAGTGCGAAAATGTGAAATTGATCGGTTAGTTAAAATGATCATTCTAAACTGATCATTGGTGCTCTTTGAGTAAAGACTCATAAATGAACCATAATGCATAGCATCATGCAGTTTTGGATACTTTGGATTACTTAAAGGTTTTGTTCTAGCTCTTTAAATCTAAAATGTTGTCAAAATATAGAAAGTTGAGCTAGCTTAACGTCAGTGTTAGATTCGTGTCGTTCAAAAGTAACGGACAATTTAGTGCAAACATTTCAAGTTGATCGGCTAGTTAAAACGATTATTCTAAACTAATCATTGGTGCTGCTTGACTAAAGGCTTATAAATGAATCATAATGCATGGCATCACATAGTTTATGATACAATCGATTACTTGGACGATTTTTTGTATCTCTTTCAGTCTCAATTGTTGTCACAATACGGAACATTGAGCTAGCTTAAGACTCATGTTATTTTGAGTTGTAAATCAAAAGTAAAAAACAATTTAGTGCGGACATGTCACGTTGATCAGCTACTTAAAATGATCATTCTAAACTGATCATTGGTGATCATCTTGCCGTTTGGGATAGATTGGATTTCTTGTTGCTTTGTAGTAGCTATATTGGAACGAAATTTCACAATCTTGAAATTTGATCTATATTAACGTGGGCATTGGATTTGTGTCATTTTGAACTCTAAATAAAAAGTTACAGAAGATTTAGTGCGGACATGTCAAGTTGATCGGCCAGTGAAAATGATCGGCCAGTTAAAATGATCATTCTAAACTGATCATTGGTGCTCATTCAGCAAAGGCTTATAAATGAAACATAATGCATGACAACACGCAATTTGGGATATATTGGATTACTTGGAGGTTTCTTCGTTGGTCCTTCAGTCTCAATTGTTGTCACAATATGGAATATTTAGCTGGCATAACATGGTCGTTGGACTCATGTTATTTTGAGCTATAAATCAAAAGTTTAAAGACGATTTAGTGCAGACATGTAAATTGATCAGCTAGTTAAAATTATCATTCTAAACTGATCATTGGTGCTCCTTGAGTAAGGGCTAATAAATGAAGCATAATACATGGCATCACGCAGTTTGGGATAGATTAGATTAGTTGGGGGATTTCGTGTAGCGATTTGGGTCTTAATGTTTGTAACAATATAGAAAAATGAGCTAGCTAAACATGGGAATTTGATTCATGTCATTTTGAACTCTAAATCAAAAGTTACGAACGAAATAGTGCATACATGTCAAGTTGATGGCTAGTTAAAATGATCATTTTAAACTTATCACAGGTGCTCTAGAGTTAAAGCTTATAAATGAAGCATAATGCATGTGCATCACCCAATTTGGGATACATTGGATTACTTGGAAACTTTTTCGTAACTCTTTCAGTCTCAAATGTTGTCACAATATGGAAAATCGATCTAGGTTAACACGGGAGTTGAATTCGTGTCATTTTGAACTCTAAATCAAAAGTTACGGATGATTTAGTACGGAAATGTCAAGTTGATCGTCCAGTTAAAATGATCATTCTAAACTAATCTTGGTGCTCCTTAAGTAAAGGCTTATCAATGAAGCATAATGCATGGCACCACGCAGTTTGGGATACACTGGATACTTGGAGGTTTTTTCGTAGCTGTTTCAGTCTCAGATGTTATCACAATATAGAAGATTGAGCTAGATTAACGTGGGCGTTGGATTCGTGACATTTTTAACTTTAAATCAAAAGTTACAAACGATTAAGTGCGGAGATGTCAAGTTGATCGGCCTGTTAAAATGATCATTCTAAACTGACCATTCTTGCTCCTTGAGTAAAGGCTTATCAATGAGCATACTGAATGACATCATGCAGTTTGGGATACATTGGACAACATGGAGGCTTTATCGTATCTCTTTAAGTCTAAAATCTTGTCACAATATATATAATTGAGCTAGCTTAACGTCGGTGTTGGATTGTTTCATTCTGAACTTTAAATAAAAAGTTTTGGACGATTTAGTGCGGACATGTCAAGTTGATCGGCTAGCTAAAATGATCTTTCATAACTGATCATTGGTTCTCCTTGAGTATATGCTTATAAATGAAGCATAATACATGGCATCTTACAGTTTGAGATAGTTTGGATTACTTGCAGGCTTTTTCATAGTTATTTTGGTCTTAACTTTTTGTACAGTATAGAAAATTGAGCTAGCTCAACGTGGATGTTGGATTCATGTCAATTTGAACTATAAATCAAAAGTAACGAACGATTTAGTGTGGACATGTTAAGTTGATCGGGCAATTAAAATGATTATTTTAAATTGATCATTGGTGCTCCTTGAGTAAAAGCTTATAAATGAAGCATAATGCATGACATCACATAGGTTGGGATACATTGGATTACTTGGACGCATTATCATAGCGCTTTCAGTCTCAAATGTTGTCACGATATAGAAAATTGACCTAGTTTAACGTGGGAGTTGGATTCATGTCATTCTGAACTCTAAATCAAAAGTTACGGATGATTTAGTGCATACATGTCAAGTTGATTATCCAGTTAAAATGATCATTCTAAACTAATCATTGGTGCTCCTTAAGTAAAGGCTTATAAATGAAACGTAATGCATGGCATCACCAAGTTTGGGATACATTGGATACTTGGGGGTTTTGTCGTAGCTGTTTTAGTCTCAAATGTTGTCACAATATAGAAAATTGAGCTAGCTTAACGTGGGCGTTGGATTCATAACATTTTTACCCTTAAATCAAAAGTTTTAGATGATTAAGTGTGGACATGTCAAGTTGATCGGTCAGTTAAAATGATCATTCTAAACTGACCATTGTTGCTCCTTGAGTAAAAGCTTATAAATGAGCAGAATGAATGACATCATGCAGTTTGGGATATATTGGAAGACATGGAGGCTTTGCCGTATCTCTTTAAGTCTGAAATCTTGTCACAATATATATAATTGAGCTAGCTTAACGTCGGCGTTGGATTCTTTCATTTCTAACTTTAAATAAAAAGTTACGGACGATTTAGTGCGAACATGTCAAGTTGATCGGCTAGCTAAAATGATCTTTCTTAACTGATCATTGGTTCTCCTTGAGTAAGTGCTTATAAATGAAGCATAGTACATGGCATCACGCAGTATGAGATAGTTTGGATTACTTGCAGGCTTTTTCATAGTTATTTTGGTCTTATGTTTTTGTACAGTATAGAAAATTGAGCTAGCTCAACGTGGACATTTGATTCGTGTCAATTTGAACTATAAATCAAAAGTAACGAACGATTTAGTGTGGACATGTCAAGTTGATCAGGCAATTAAAATGATTATTTTAAATTGATCATTGGTACTCCTTGAGTAAAGGATTATAAATGAAGCATAATGCATGACATCACGTAGTTTGGGATACATTGGAATACTTGGACGCATTATCATAGCGCTTTCAGTCTAAAATGTTGTCACAATATAAAAAATTGACCTAGTTTAACGTGGAAGTTGGATTCGTGTCATTCTGAACGCTAAATCAAAAGTTACGGATGATTTAGTGCATACATGTCAAGTTGATTATCCAGTTAAAATGATCATTCTAAACTAATCATTGGTGCTCCTTAAGTAAAAGCTTATAAATGAGGCATAATGCATGGCATCAGCAAGTTTGGGATACATTGGATACTTGGAGGTTTTGTCGTAACTGTTTTAGTCTCAAATGTTGTCACAATATAGAAAATTGAGCTAGCTTAACGTGGGCGTTGGATTCATGACATTTTTAGCTTTAAATCAAAAGTTTTAGATGATTAAGTGTGGACATGTCAAGTTGATCGGCCAGTTAAAATGATCATTCTAAACTGACCATTGTTGCTCCTTGAGTAAAGGCTTATAAATGAGCATAATGAATGACATCATGCAGTTTGGGATATGTTGGACGACATGGAGGCTTTGTCGTATCTCTTTAAGTCTGAAATCTTGTCACAATATATATAATTGAGCTAGCTTAACGTCGGCGTTGGATTGTTTCATTCTGAACTTTAAATAAAAAGTTACGGACGATTTAGTGCGGACATGTCAAGTTGATCGGATAGCTAAAATGATCTTTCTTAACTGATCATTGGTTATCCTTGAGTAAATGCTTATAAATGAAGCATAATACATGGCATCACGCAGTTTGAGATAGTTTGGATTACTTGCAGGCTTTTTCATAGTTATTTTGGTCTTAAGTTTTTGTACAATATAGAAAATTAAGCTAGCTCAACGTGGACGTTTGATTCGTGTCAATTTGAACTATAAATCAAAAGTAACGAACGATTTAGTGTGGACATGTCAAGTTGATCAGGCAATTAAAATGATTATTTTAAATTGATCATTGGTGCTCCTTGAGTAAAGGCTTATAAATGAAGCATAATGCATGACATCACGTAGTTTGGGATACATTGAATTACTTGGATGCATTATCATAGCGTTTTCAGTCTAAAATGTTGTCATAATATAGAAAATTGACCTAGTTTAACGTGGGAGTTGGATTCGTGTCATTCTGAACGCTAAATCAAAAGTTACGGATGATTTAGTGCATACATGTCAAGTTGATTATCCAGTTAAAATAATCATTCTAAACTAATCATTGGTGCTCCTTAAGTAAAGGCTTATAAATGAAGCATAATGCATGGCATCAGCAAGTTTGGGATACATTGGATACTTGGAGGTTTTGTCGTAGCTGTTTTAGTCTCAAATGTTGTCACAATATAGAAAATTGAGCTAGCTTAACGTGGGCGTTAGATTCGTGACATTTTTAGCTTTAAATCAAAAGTTTTAGATGATTAAGTGTGGACATGTCAAGTTGATCGGCCAGTTAAAACGATCATTCTAAACTGACCATTGTTACTCCTTTAGTAAAGGCTTATAAATGAGCATAATGAAAGACATCATGCAGTTTGGGATATGTTGGACGACATGGTGGCTTTGTCGTTTCTCTTTAAGTCTGAAATCTTGTCACAATATATATAATTGAGCTAGCTTAACGTCGGCGTTGGATTGTTTCATTCTGAACTTTAAATAAAAAGTTACGGACGATTTAGTGCGGACATGTCAAGTTGATCGGATAGCTAAAATGATCTTTCTTAACTGATAATTGGTTATCCTTGAGTAAATGCTTATAAATGAAGCATAATACATGGCATCACGCAGTTTGATATAGTTTGGATTACTTGCAGGCTTTTTTATAGTTATTTTGGTCTTAAGTTTTTGTACAGTATAGAAAATTGAGCTAGCTCAACGTGGACGTTTGATTCGTGTTAATTTGAACTATAAATCAAAAGTAACGAACGATTTAGTGTGGACATGTCAAGGTCATCGGGCAATTAAAATGATTATTTTTAAATTGATCATTGGTGCTCCTTGAGTAAAGGCTTATAAATGAAGCATAATGCATGACATCACGTAGTTTGGGATACATTGGATTACTTGGCGCATTATCATAGCGCTTTCAGTCTAAAATGTTGTCACAATATAGAAAATTGACCTAGTTTAACGTGGGAGTTGGATTCGTGTCATTCTGAACGCTAAATCAAAAGTTACGGATGATTTAGTGCATACATGTCAAGTTGATTATCTAGTTAAAATGATCATTCTAAACTAATCATTGGTGCTCCTTAAGTAAAGGCTTATAAATGAAGCATAATGCATGGCATCAGCAAGTTTGGGATACATTGGATACTTGGAGGTTTTGTCATAGCTGTTTTAGTCTCAAATGTTGTCACAATATAGAAAATTGAGCTAGCTTAACGTGGGCGTTGGATTCATGACATTTTTAGCTTTAAATCAAAAGTTTTAGATGATTAGGTGTGCACATGTCAAGTTTATCGGCCAGTTAAAATGATCATTCTAAACTGACCATTGTTGCTCCTTGAGTAAAGGCTTATAAATGAGCATAATGAATGACAACATGCAGTTTGGGATATATTGGACGACATGGAGGCTTTGTCATATCTCTTTAAGTCTGAAATCTTGTCACAATATATATAATTGAGCTAGCTTAACGTCGGCGTTGTATTCTTTCATTCTGAACTTTAAATGAAAAGTTACGGACGATTTAGTGGGGACATGTAAAGTTGATCGGCTAGCTAAAATGATCTTTCTTAACTGATCATTGGGTCTCCTTGAGTAAATGCTTGTAAATGAAGCATAATACATGGCATCACACAGTTTGAGATAGTTTGGATTACTTGCAGGCTTTTTCATAGTTATTTTGGTCTTAACTTTTTGTACAGTATAGAAAATTGAGCTAGCTAAACGTGGACGTTGGATTCGTGTCAATTTGAACTATAAATCAAAAGTAACGAACGATTTAGTGTGAGCATGTCAAGTTGATCGGGCAATTAAAATGATTATTTTAAATTGCTCATTGAGGCTCCTTGAGTAAAGGCTTATAAATGAAGCATAATGCATGACATCACGTAGTTTGGGATACATTGGATTACTTGGACGCATTATCATAGCGCTTTCAGTCTCAAATGTTGTCACAATATAGGAAATTGACATAGCTTAACATGGGAGTTGGATTCGTGTCTTTCTAAACTCTAAATCAAAAGTTACGAATGATTTAGTGCATACATGTCAAGTTGATTATCCAGTTAAAATGATCATTTTAAACTAATCATTGGTGCTACTTAAGTAAATGCTTATAAATGAAGCATAATGCATGGCATCACATAGTTTGGGATACATTGGATTACTTGGAGGCGCTTTCGTATCTCTTTAAGCCTCAAGTGTTGTCACAATATGGAAAATTGAGATACCTTAACGTGGGCGTTGGATTCGTGTCATTCTGAACTCTACATCAAAAGTTGCGGACGATTTAGTTCGGACATGTCAGATTGATCGGCCAGTTAAAATGATCATTATCAACTGATCGTTGGTGCTGCTTAAGTAAAGTCTAATAAACGAAGCATAGTGCATAGCATCACGACGGTTGGCATACAATGGATTACTTGGAGGCTTTTACTAGCTATTTCGGTATTAAATTTTTTCACAATATAGAAAATCGAGTTAGCTAAACATGGACGTCAGATTTAAGGTAGCTCTTTCAGTCTCAAATGTTTTCACAATATAGAAAATTGAGCTAGTTTAACATGCGCTTTGGATTCGTGTCATTCTAAACTCTAAGTCAAAAGTTATAGACGATTTAGTGCGGGTATGTCAAGTTGATCGACCAGTTAAGATGATCATTCTAACAATGTAAATGATTTTAAGCGATGCTTCTCTCTCTTGCGATCTTAAATGCGATTTTCAGGCGAAGTCTTCTCTGTTGGTTTCTAGGGTTGAATCGCCATGGATGTGATCCTCTCTTCGGTTCGAAGAGTCTACGTCATCGATTTTTGACAGCTTTCTCTCATTTCTGTGCTGATTTTCTCTTTCCCCTTCAGTCCCCTTTTCTATTTAAACATTATCCTCTGGTGTTTCTGATTTTCTTCTCTGTTCTTTGTCTGGAAATTCACTCCATCACTATGTCTGATTTTCTCTCAAAGAAAATGCAAGACATAAGCCCGGTCTCACATAATCGCCAAGTCAACTCCCCAATGAACTTTGTGTTCAAGCCGTGAATGAAACCTGGTTTCCCCTCATCTGAAAACCGGTAAATCCTTGGAAGCAAAACCTTTCAGGCATTGATGACTACCCTGCTGCGTTTATGGAGTGTGGGTGGGGTTGTTGTTTTGTGAATCATTTAACAAAACCGAGTGCAATTTCTCTTTCAATCGTAAGGACTTTTATTGGTTTTGCAGCGAGAACCATGGTCGTTCAATGACTGGATGTGTGCCCTCCAGAAATGGTTGTCGGAATTTTCTGAGCTTACGATAAATCCGAGGTGTTTGCATTCAATATTTGACTGACCTGCTGGTTATGTTCATCGGAGGAACTATCGTAGATCACTTTGAATCCGAATTCACCGCCGATGGTTCTCATCGTGTGGAATTCGTTCGAGTAAGGGTGTTGTTGAAAATAAAACCTTACTTTGATTGCAATGTAAATTTTGTTTTTGAGAAGCCGATGTTATCTTGAAGTTCCGGTATGAAACATTATGTCTTTTTTGCACTCAATGTGGCCTGATTTCACATGATGCGCCGGACTTCTCTTCATCAACCGCCTCTCCTCCTCCGGATGATGACCCTCGGAATGATGAAGAAAATTCCAGAAATGATGGGAACAATTCTGGCAACCAATCTCCTCCGGGTCCCTCCAATTCCGGCAACCAATCTTTTACTCCAAATGCGATTCCAACTCCCGGAAATGATGAAGTCCCCGATGCTAAATGTAGGAAAGCAAATCCTCCAAATCTCACTTCACCTGCTCCAGGTTTGGTTCTTGCTTACAACAATCCAATATTTGAAAATTTTCAAATATTATTTCTGTATATTGGTATCGGTTCACATCGTAGTGATATGGAAAATAGCCTTGAATCGGTTCTTGCGTTGTATATTTAAAGCACATTTATGGATTCATTATTATGCAGTTTATGTGCTTCAGGAATCGTGTTCTATCTGTATGATGTCGATGATTTTAGGCTGTCTAGGTGAAGGTGTGGTGGGCCTCAAACCACCAGGAATGAAATGAACATTGCATTTTGAAACTGCCAGGGTCTAGGAGGGTCTTTGGTAGTTCAACACCTAAAGGGAATAAAGAAGGATTATTCCCCGGACATACTCTTCCTAGTGGAAACAAAAAATAATAATAACGTAATTCACGATGTTGCCGCTTTTTTAAATTATGATTGTCTAATGTGTATTCATCCGAAAGGACTAAGTGGAGGTTTAGCTTTGTTGTGGAAAAACGCTGTTAATGTTTGTGATGAACGACTTATGGATTGTAAAATCAACACTAACGGATTTAACTTTTATTTTTCATGTGTTTATGGGCATCCAATACGGAAATTTAGAAATAACCTTTGGAAAAGTTTACAATGTATTGCTTAATTAAGAAAAAGACCTTGGTTAATGTGTGGAGATTTAAACGAAATTCTACATTTAAATGACAAAAGGTGGTGTCGTCAGATAACCATGGAGTTTGTTTGATTTTCAAAACATGGTCTCAACATGTATGATTTCAGATATACATTTTACGGGGAATAATATGACTTGGACAGGCAGAAGAAATAATTTCTTGATTCAGGACGGGATAGATAGAGCAATGGGGATTATTAAAATTAGGAAAGCTTTGGAATATGGGAAAAGACTGTTCGATATGATCCTCGTTGGATTCATCATGAAGAGTTTTCAAATCAGATTTGAAAGAGTTGGAATAATTTTTCAGACATCTCTGATCCGGTTTTACTTACTAGAATGAGTACTTGCCGGAAACAGATATCAGTATGGAAGAGGAATAATATGGTCAATTCTAATAATCAAATACATGAGTTAACCTCCGAGATCGATTTGGTCAAAAAAGCTCCAATTCTTTGGTAAATGATATCTCCACTTTGAAAAGAGTTGTGCAAAGCTTATTCTGCTGAAGAAACTTATTCGAAAATTAAAAGTCAAAATCAATTGTTAAAAGAGGGAGATCGGAATACCCGTTTCTTTCATGCAGTTACTAAGAATCGATGATCACGGAATAATATCATTTCCATCAAAAATAGTGTTGGTGGTGATGTTGTTGATAATGAAGTGATTGCCCAAGAAGCTCAAACATATTTCTCGAATCTGTTTAAAGAAACTAATATTGGAAATATGGATTCAGTTCTTCAACATGTTAGACAAGTTGTCTATGATGATATGAATCTGGATTTGATAAAACCAGTTTCAAGATAAAACCAGTCTCACTGAGCAAAGGTTTACAAATGAAGCGCATCACGTAGTTTGGGATGAATGGATTACTTGGAGGCTATGTCGTTTCTATATTGGTCTTAAATTTTTCCCAATATAGAAAATTGAACTAGCTTAACGTGGGCGTTGGATTCGTGTCATTCGGAACTCTAAATCAAAAGTTACCCACGATTTAGTACGGACATGTCAAGTTTATCGGCTAGTTAAATTGATCATTCTAAAATGATCATTGGTGCTCATTGAGCAATGGTTTACAAATGAAGCATAATGCATGGCAACATGCAGTTTGAGATAGATTGGATTACTTAGAGGCTTTGTCATAGCTATTTTGGTCCTAAATTGTTTTCACAATATACAAAATTGACCTAGTATAATGTGGGCATTTGATTCGTGTCATTCTAAGTTACGGACCATTTAGTGCGTACATGTAAAGTTGGTCGGCCAGTTAAAGGGATCATTATAAACTGATCATTAGTGTTCCTTGAGTAAAGGCTTATAAACTAAGCATAATGCATGGCATCACGCAGTTTATGATTGATTGGATAACTTGACGGCTTTGTGGTAGGATTTTCAGTTCTCAATGTTGTCACAATATAGAAAATTAAGCTAGTTTAACGTGGGCATTGGATTCATGTCATTTTTAACCCTACATCAAAAGTTACGGATTATTTAATGCGGACATGTCAAGTTGATCAGCTTGTTAAAATGATCATTTTAAACGGATCATTGGTGCTCCTTGATCAAAGGCTTATTAATGAAGCATAATACAAGGGATCACACAGTTTTGAATAGATTGGATTACTTGGCGGCATTATTGTAGCTATTTCGGTATTAAATTTTCTCACAATATAGAAAATTGAAGTAGCTTTCAGTGGACATTGGATTCGTGTCATTCTGAAATCTAAATCAAAAGTCACTGATGATTTAGTGCGGCCATCTCAAGTTTATCGGCTAGCTAAATTGATCATTCTTAACTGATCATTGATGCTCATTGAGCAATGGTTTAGAAATGAAGCATAATGCTTGGCATCACGCAGTTTTGGATAGATTGGATTACTTGGAGACTTTGCCGTAGCTATTTTGGTCTTAAAGTTTTTATTAATAAAGAAAATAGAGCTAGCTTAACGTCGACGTTGGATTCGTGTCATTCTGAAATATAAATCAAAAGTTATAGATGATTTAGTGGTACATGCCAAGTTTATTGTCTAGGTAAATAGATCATGGTTAACTGATCATTGGTGCTCATTGAGCACATGTTTACAAATGATGCGTAATGCATGACACCATGCAGTTCGAGAAAGTATGGATTACTTGGAGGCTTTGTCGTAGCTATTTTGGTCTTAATTATTTTTTCCACATATAGAAAATTGAGCTAGCTTAATGTGGGCATTAGATTCGCGTCATTCGGAACAATACATCAAAAGTTTTGCACGTTTTAGTGCGGACATGTCAAGTTAATCGGCTAGTTAAATTGATCACTCTAAAATGATCATTGGTGGTCATTGAGCGAAGGTTTACATTGGTGGTCTAGCTCTTTCAGTCTTAAATGTTGTCACAATATGGAAAATTGAGCTAGCTTGACATGGGCGTTGGATTCATGTCATTTTGAGCTCTAAATCAAAAGTTAGACGATTCAATGCGGACATGTCAAGTTAACCAGCTAGTTAATATGATCATTGGTGCTCCTTGTTTAAAAGCTTATAAATGAAGCATCATGCATGTCATCACGTAGTTAGTGATAGATTGGTTTACTTGTAGGCTTTTTCGTAGGTATTTCAATCTTGAATTTTGTCACAATATAGAAAATTGAGCTTGATTTACTTGGGTGTTGGATTCACGTACTCTGAACTCTAAATCAAAAGTTACGGATGATTTATTGCGGACATGAAAAGTTGATCGGTTAATTGAAATGATCATTCTGAAGTGATCATTGGTGCTCATTGAACAAAGGATTACAAATGAATCATAACGCATGGCGTCACACAGTTTGGGATATATTGGATTACTTGGAGGCTTTGTCGTAGCAATTTCGGTTTAAATTTTGTTACTATAGAAAATTGAGCTAGCTTTACTTGGGCGTTGGATTCGTGTACTCTGAAATCTGAATTAAAAGTTACAGACAATTTAGTGCGGACATGACAAGTTGATCAACTAGTTAAAATGATCATTCTAAATAGATCATTGGTGCTCAGTGAGCAAAGGATTACAAATGAAGCATAATGCGTGGTATCACACAGTTTAGGATAGATTTCGTTACTTGAACGCTTTGTGGTATCTCTTTCAGTCTGAAATTTTGACACAATATAGAAATTTGAGCGAGCTTAACGTGGGCATTGGATTCGTCTCATTCTGAATTCTACATAAAACGTTAAGTACGATATAGTTCATACATATCAAGTTGATCGGCAAGTTAAAAAGACGATTTTAAACTGATCATTGGCGCTCCTTGAGTAAAGGCATATAAATGAAGCATAATTCATGGCATCACACAGTTTGGAATAGATTAGATTACTCGGAGGCTTTGCCATAGCGCTTTTAGTCTCAAATGTTGTCACAATATGGAAAATTGAGATTAGCGTGGGAGTTAGATTCATATCAATTTGAGCTCTAAATAAAAAGTTACGAACAATTTAGTACGGACATGTCAAGTTGATCTGCCAGTTAAAATGATCATTCTACACTTATCATTGCAGCTACTTGAAATATCAAGTTACGGACAATTTAGTGAGGACATGTCAAGGTTGTCAGCTACTTGAAATGATCATCCTAAACTGATCATTGTTGCTCATTGAGTAAAGGGTATAAATGAAGCATAATGCATGGCATCACGTAGTTTTGGTTTGATTGGATTACTTGGATGCTTTGTCGTAGCTATTTGGGTCTTAAAGTTTGTCACAACATAGAAAATTCAGCTAGCTTTAGTTGGGCGTTGGATTCATATACTCTCAACTCTAAATCAAAAGTTACGGACAAATTACCGAGGACATGACAAGTTCATCAGCTAGTTGAAATGATCATTCTAAACTAATCATTGGTGCTCATTGAGGGAAGAATTAAAAATGAAGCATAATGCCTGGCATCACGTAGTTTAGGATAGATTGTATTACTTAGAGGCGTTGTCATAGCTTTTTCAGTCTCAAATATTGCCACAATATAGAAAATTCAGCTATCTTAATGTGGGAGTTGGATTCATGGCGTTCGGAACTCTAAATCAAAAGTTAATGATGATTTAGTGCGGACATCTAAAGTTTATCGTTCAGTTAAATTCATCATTCTAAAGTGATAATTGGTGCTCCTTGAGTAAAGGCTTATAAATGAAGCATAACGCATGCTGTCTTGCAGTTTGGGATACATTGGATTACCTGAAGGCTTTGTCATAGTTCTTTCAGTCTAAATTTTTTTCATAGTATAGAAAATTGAGCTTCCTTAACGCGGGCGTTGGATTCATGTCATTTTGACCTCTAAATCAAAAGTTAAAGAGGATTTAGTGCGTAGATGTTAATTTAAATAGCTACTTAAAATGATCATTCTAAACTAATCATTGGTGCTCATTGAGCAAAGACCTATAAATGAAACATAATGCATGACATCACGCAGTTTGTGTTTGATTGGATTACTTGGAGGCTTTGTCGTAGCTATTTCGGTCTTAACTTTTGTCACAATATAGAAAATTGACCTAGCCTTAATTGGGCGTTGTATTCGTGTACTCTCAACTCTAAATCAAAAGTTACGGATGATTTACTGCGGACATGTCAAGTTGATCCGCTAGTTGAAATGATCATTCTAAACTAATCATTGGCGCTCATTGAGGGAAGATTTACAAATGAAGCATAATGCATGGCATCACGTATTTTGGGATAGATTGTATTACTTGGAGTAGTTTTTGTAGCTTTTTCTGTCTTAAATTTTATCACAATATAAAAAATTCAGCTATCTCAATGTAGGAGTTGGATTCATGTCGTTATGAACTCTAAATCAAAAGTTAATGATGATTTAGTGCGGACATATAAGGTTTATTGTCCAGTTAAAATCATCATTCTAATGTAATATTTGGTGCTCCTTGAGTAAAGGCTTGTAAATGAAGCATAACGCATGCTATCTTGCAGTTTGGGATACATTGGATTACCTGAAGGCTTTGTCATAGTTCTTTCAGTCTAAATTTTTTTCATAGTATAGAAAATTGAGCTTCCTTAACGCGGGCGTTGGATTCATGTCATTTTGACCTCTAAATCAAAAGTTAAAGAGGATTTAGTGCGTAGATGTTAATTTAAATAGCTACTTAAAATGATCATTCTAAACTAATCATTGGTGCTCATTGAGCAAAGACCTATAAATGAAACATAATGCATGACATCACGCAGTTTGTGTTTGATTGGATTACTTGGAGGCTTTGTCGTAGCTATTTCGGTCTTAACTTTTGTCACAATATAGAAAATTGACCTAGCTTTAATTGGGCGTTGTATTCGTGTACTCTCAACTCTAAATCAAAAGTTACGGATGATTTACTGCGGACATGTCAAGTTGATCCGCTAGTTGAAATGATCATTCTAAACTAATCATTGGCGCTCATTGAGGGAAGATTTACAAATGAAGCATAATGCATGGCATCACGTATTTTGGGATAGATTGTATTACTTGGAGTCGTTTTTGTAGCTTTTTCTGTCTTAAATTTTATCACAATATAAAAAATTCAGCTATCTCAATGTAGGAGTTGGATTCATGTTGTTATGAACTCTAAATCAAAAGTTAATGATGATTTAGTGCGGACATATAAGGTTTATCGTCCAGTTAAAATGATCATTCTAACCTGATAATCGGTGCTCCTTGAGTAAAGACTTATAAACGAAGCATAATGCATACTATCACGCAGTTTGGGGTTCATTTGGTTAGTTGGACGCTATGTCATAGCTCTTTCAATCTAAAAGTTTATAACAATATAGAAAATTTAGCTAACTACACGCACTCGTTTGATTCATATCATTTTGTGCTCTAAATCAAAAATTAAAACGATTTATTGAGGACATGTCAAGTTGATCAACTAGTTAAAATGATTATTCTAAACTGATCATTGGTGCTCAATGATTGGATTACTTGGAAGCTTTGTCATAGCTATTTTGGTCTTAAATTTTGTCACAATATAGAAAATTGACATAGCTTTAATTGGGCGTTGGATTCGTGTACTCTCAACTCTAAATCAAAAGTTACGGATGATTTACTGCAGACTTGACAACTTGATCCGCTAGTTGAAATGATCATTCCGAACTAATCATTGGTGCTCATTGAGGGAAGATTTACAAATGAAGCATAATGGTATCACGCAGTTTTGGGTAGATTGTATTACTTGGAGTCGTTGTTGTAGCTTTTTCAGTCTCAAATTTTATCACAATATAAAAAATTCAGCTATCTCAACATAGGAGTTGGATTCATGTCGTTATGAACTCTAAATCAAAAGTTAATGAAGATTAAGTGCGGACAAAGAAGGTTTATCGTCCAGTTAAAATGATCATTCTAAACAGATCATTGGTGCTCCTTGAGTAAAGACTTATACATGACGCATAACACATGTTATCACGCAGTTTGGGGTACATTTGATTAGTTGGACGCTATGTCATAGCTCTTTCAAACTAAAAGTTTATCACGATATAGAAAATTGAGCTAACTTTATGCAGGCGTTCGATTCATGTCATTTTGTGCTCTAAATCAAAAGTAAAAAACGATTTATTGAGGACATGTCAAGTTGATCAGCTAGTTAAAATGATTATTCTAAACTGATCAATGGTGCTCGATGAGTAAAGGTGTAAAATGAAGAATAATGCATGGCATTACGCAGTTTGGGTTTGATTGGATTACTTGGAGGCTTTGTCATAGCTATTTTGGTCTTAAATTTTGTCACAATATAGAAAATTGAGCTACCTTTACTTGGGCGCTGGAATCGTGTACTCTCAAGTCTAAATCAAAAGTTAAGGACAATTTACTTTAGACATGACAAGTTGATCAGCTAGTTGAATGATCATTTTATATTAGTCATTGGTGCTCAATGAGGGAAGAATAATAAATGAAGCATAATGCATGGCATCACGCAGTTTGGGATATATTGTATGACTTGGAGCGTTGTCGTAGCTTTTTCATTCTCTAATTTTATCACAATATAGAAATTCAGCTAGCTTAACGTCGGAGTTGAATTCATGTCATTTTGAACCCTAAATCAAAAGTAACGGACGATTTTGTGCGGACATGTAATATTTATCGGCCTGTTAAAATGATCATTCTAAACTGATCATTGGTGCTTCTTGAGGGAAGAATTAAAACTGAAGCATAATGCATGGCATCACGTAGTTTGGGATAGATTGTATTACTTGGAGGTGTTGTCATAGCTTTTTCACTCTCAAATATTGTCACAATATAGAAAATTCAGCTTTCTTAATATGGGACTTTGATTCATGGCGTTCCGAATTCTAAATCAAAAGTTACAGACGATTTAGTGCGGACATGTAAAATGATCATTTTAAACTAATCATTGGTGCTACTTGAGCAAAGGCTTATAAATGAAGCATAACGCATGCTATCACGCAGTTTGGGATACATTTGATTACTTGGAGGCTGTGTCATAACTCTTTCAGTCTAATTTTTTTTTTCAAAATATATAAAATTGAGCTAACTTAACGTGAGTATTGGATTCATGTCATTTTGTACTTTAAATCAAAAGTTAAAGTCAATTTAGTATGGACATGTCTAGTTGATCTTGTACTTAAAATGATCATTCTAAACTGATCATTGGTGTTCATTGAGTAAAGGTGTATGAATGAAGCATAATGCATGGCATCACGCAGTTTGGGTTTCATTGGATTAATTGGAGGCTTTGTCGTATCTATTCATGTGTTAAAATTTGTCACAATATAGCAAATTGAGCTAGCTTTACTTACGCATTGGATTCGTGTACTTTCAACTATAGATCAATAGTTACGGGCGATGTACTGCGGACTTGTCAAGTTGATAAGCTAGTTAAACGATCATTATAAACTTATCATTGGTGCTCATTGAGGAAGGAATTACAAATGAAGAATAATGCATAGCATCACGCAGTTTGGGATAGATTGTATTACTTGGAGGCTTTGTTGCACTTTCTCAGTCACAAATTTTGTCACAATATAGAAAATTCAGCTAGCTTAGCGTGGGAGTTGGATTCATGTCATTCTAAATTCTAAATAAAACTTTACAGACGATTTAGTGCGGACATCTAAAATGATCATTCTAAACTAATCATTGGTGCTCCTTGAGTAAAGGCTTATAAATGAAGCATAACCCTTGCTACCACGCAATATGGGATACATTGCATTACTTGGAAGCTTTGTAAAAGCTCTTTCAGTCTAAATTTTTTCATAATATAGAAAATTGAGCTAAATTAACATGAGCGTTGGATTAATGTCATTTTAACCTCTAAATAAAAAGTTAAACACGATTTTGTGCGGACATGTCAAGTTGACCAGCTACTTAAAATGATCATTCTAAACTGATCATAGGTGCTCATTGGGTAAAGGGTATAAATAAAGCATAATGCATGGCATCATGCAGTTTGGGTTGGATTGGATTACTTGGATGTTTTATCGTAACTATTTTGGTTTTAAATTTTCTCACAATATAGAAAATTGTGCTAGCTTTACTTGGGCGTTGGATTCGTGTACTCTCAACTCTAAACCAAAAGTTACAGACGATTTACAGCGGACATGACAAGCTTAACAGCGAGTTTAAATGATCATTCTAAATTAATCATTGGTGCTCATTGAGGAAAGAATTACAAATGAAGCATAATGCATGGCATCATGTAGTTTGAGATAGATTGTATTATTTGGAGGCGTTCTCGTAGCTTTTTCAGTCTCATATTTTGCCACAATATAGAAAATTGAGCTAGATTAACGTAGGAGTTGGATTCATGTCGTTTTGAAGTATAAATCAAAAGTTACAGACGATTTAGTGTGGACATGTAAAATGTTCATTTTAAACTGGTCAATGGTGCTCTTTGAGTAAAGGCTTATAAATGAAACATAACGCATTCTATCATGCTATTTGGGATACATTTAATTACTTGGAGGCTTTGTCATAGCTCTTTCAGTCTAAACTTTTTCCCAATATAGAAAAAATGAGCTAACTTAATGTGGGTGTTGAATTCATGTCATTTTGTGCTGTAAATCAAAAGTTAAAGACAATTTACTGCGGACATGTCAAGCTGATCAACTACTTCAAATGATCATTCTAAACTGATCACTGGTTCTCATTGAGTGTATAAATGAAGCATAATGCATGACATCATGCCATTTGGATTTGATTGGATTGCTTCGAGGATTTGTTGTATCTATTTTGGTCTTAAAATTTGTCACAATATAGCATAGTGAGCTAGCTTTACTTGGGCATTGGATTACTGTACTTTCAACTCTAAATCAAAAGTTACAGACCATTTACTGTGGATATGACAAGTTGATCAGCTAGTTGAAATGATCATTCTAAACTAATCATTGGTGCTTATTGAGGAAAGAATTACAAATGAAGCATAATGCATGGCATCACGCAGTTTGGGATAGATTGTATTACTTGGAGGTTTTGTCATAGCTTTTTCAGTCTCCAATTTTGTCACAATATAGAAATTCAGCTATCTTAACGTAGGAGTTGGATTCATGTCGTTCTGAACTCTAAATCTAAAGTTACTGACGAATTAGTGCGGTCATGTAAAATGATCATTTAAAACTACGCAGTTTGGATAGATTAAATTACATGGAAGCTTTGTCATAGCTCTTTGAGTCTAACATTTTTTTCACAACAAAGAAAGTTGAGTTACCTTAGTGCGGGGATTAGATTCATGTCATTTTGAGCTCTAAATCAAAAGTTAAAGACGACTTAGTGCCGACATGTCAATTTAAACAGCTACTTAATATGATCATTCTAAACTGATCATTGATTCTAATTGAGTAAAGGATATAAATGAAGCTTAACTCATGGCATCACGCAGTTTGGGTATTGGATTAGTTGGAGGCTTGGTTGTAGCAATTTTGGTCTTAAATTTTATCACAATATACAAAATTGAGCTTCCTTTACTTGAGCGTTGGATTCATGTACTCTCAACTCTAAATCAAAAGTTAATGACGATTTACAGCGGACATGACAAGTTGATCAGCTAGTTGAAATGATCATTCTAAACTAATCATTGGTGCTCATTGAGGGAAGAATAACAAATGAAGCATAATGCATGGCATCATGCAGTTTGGGATAGATTGTATTATTTGGAGGCATTGTCATAGCTTTTTCTGTCTCCAATTTTGTCAAAACATAGAAAATTCAGCTAGCTTAACGTGGGAGTTGGATTCATGTCGGTCTGAACTCTAAATCAAAAGTTACAGAAGATTTAGTACGGACATGTAAAGTTTATCGCCCAGTTAAAATGATCATTCTAAACTGATCATTGGTGCTCCTTGAGGAAAGGCTTATAAATGAAGCATAATGCATGCTATCACGCAATTTGGGATACATTGGTCTTAAATTGTTTCACAATATAGAAAGTTGAGCTACCTTAACGTGTGCGTTGGATTCATGTCATTTTGAGCTATAAATCAAAAGTTAAGGACAATTTAGTGAGGACTTATCAAGTTGGTCAGCTACTTGAAATGATCATTCTAAACTGATCATTGGTGCTCATTGAGAAAAGGGTATAAATGAAGCATAATGCATGGCATAACGTAGTTTTTGTTCGATTGGATTACTTGGATGCTTTGTCGTAGCTATTTCGGTCTTAATTTTTGTAACAATATAGAAAATTGTGCTAGCTTTACTTGGGCGTTGGATTTGTGTACTTTCAACTCTAAACCAAAAGTTACAGATGATTTACTGCGGACATGACAAGTTTATCAGCTAGTTTAACTGATCATTCTAAAGTAAACATTGGTTCTCATTGTGGAAAGAATTACAAATAGAGCGTAATGCATGGCATCACGAAGTTTGGCATAGATTGTATTATTTGGAGGCATTGTCGTAGCTTTTTCACTCTCAAATTTTGCCACAAATAGAAAGTGTAGCTAGCTTAACGTGTGAGTTGGATTCATGTCGTTCTGAACTCTAAATCAAAAGTTACAGACGATTTAGTGGGGATATGTAAAATGATTATTTTAAACTAATCATTGGTGTTCCTTGAGTAAAAGCTTATAAATAAAGTAAACGCATTCTATCACGCAGTTTGGGAAACATTTGATTACTTGGAGGATATGTCATATCTCTTTCAATCTAAATGTTTTTCACAATATAGAAAATTGAGCTAACTTAACGCGGGTGTGGTATTCATATCATTTTGTGCTCTAAATCAAAAGTGAAAGACGATTTAGTGCGGACATGTCAAGTAGATCAGCTACTTAAAATGATTATTCTAAACTGCTCATTGGTGCTCAATGATTAAAGGTGTATAAATGAAGCATTATGAATGGCATAACGTAGTTTTGGTTTGATTGGATTATTTGGAGGCTTTGTCGTAGCATTTCGGTCTTAAATTTTGTCACAATATAGAAAATCAAGCTACATTTACATGGGCGTTGGATTCGTGTACTCTCAAATCTAAATCAAAGTTACGGACGATTTACAACAGACATGACAAGTTGATCCGCTAGTTGAAATGATCATTCTAAACTAATCATTGCTGCTCATTGAGGGAAGAATAACAAATGAAGCATAATGGATGGCATCATGCAGTTTGGTATAGATTATATTACTTTGAGGCATTGTCACAGCTTTTTCTGTCTCTAATTTTGTCACAATATAGAAAATTCAGCTAGCTTAACGTCAGAGTTGGATTCATGTCGTTCTGAACTCTAAATCAAAAGTTACGGACGATTTAGTGCATACATGTAAAATTTATCAGCCAGTTAAAATGATCATTCTAAACTGATCATTGGTGCTCGTGAGTAAAGGCTTATAAATGAAGCATAACGTATGCTATCACACAGTTTGGGATACATTGGATTACTTGGAGGCTTTGTCATAGCTATTTCGGTCTTAAATTTTTTCACAATATAGAAAATTGAGCTATCTTAACACGGGCATTGGATTCATGTCATTTTCAGCTATAAATCAAACGTTAAGGACAATTTAGTGCGAACATGTCATTGATAATTCTAAACTGATCATTGGTGCTCATTGAGTAAAGGGTATAAATGAAGCATAATGAATGGCATTACGCTGTTTGGGTTTGATTGAATTACTTTAAGACTTTGTCGTATCTATTTCGGTGTTAAAATTTTTCACAATATAGCAAATTAAGCTAGCTTTACGTGGGCATTGGACTCGTGTACTTTCAACTCTAAATCAAAAGTTACGGACAATTTACAGCGGATATGACAAGTTGATCAGCTAGTTGAAATGATCATTCTAAACTAATCATTGGTGCTCATTGAGGAAAGAATTACAAATGAAGCATAATGCATGGTATTATACAGTTTGGGATAGATTGTATTACTTGTAAGCCTTGTCGCAGATTTGTCAGTCTCAAATTTTGTCACAATATAGAGAATTGAGCTAGCTTATCGTGAGAGTTGGATTCATGTCGTTCTGAACCCTAAATCAAAAATTACAGACGATTTAGAGTGGAAATGTAAAATGATCATTTTAAACTGATCATTGGTGCTCATTGAGTAAAGGCTTATAAATGAAGCATACCGCATGCTATCACGCAGTTTGGGATACATTAGATTACTTGGAGGCTTCGTAATCGCTCGTTCAGTCTAAATATTTTTTGACAATATAGAAAATTGAGCTAACTTAACGCGGATGTTGGATTCATGTCATTTTAACCTCTAAATCAAAAGTTAAAGACGATTTAGTGCAGACATGTTAAGTTGATCAGCTGCTTAAAATGATCATTCTAAACTGATCATTGATGCTCATTGAGTAAACCCACATAAATGAAGCATAATGCATGGCATCACACTATTTGGGTTTGATTGGATTACTTGGAGGGTTTGTCGTATCCATTTCGGTCTTAAAATTTGTCACAATATAGAAAATTGAGCTACCTTTACTTGGGCATTGGATTCGTGTACTCTCAACTCTAAATCAAAAGTTATGGACGATTTACTGCAACCATGCAGGTTGATCAGCTAATTGAAATTATCATTCTAAACTAATCATTGGCGCTCATTAAGGGAAGAATAACAAATGAAGCATTATGCATGGCGTCATGCAATTCGGGATAGATTGTATTACATGGAGGCGTCGTCGTAGCTATTTCAGTCTCTAGTTTTCTCACAATATAGAAAATTCAGCTAGCTTAACATCGGAGTTGGATTCATGCCGTTCTGAATTCTAAATCAAAAGCTAGGGACGATTTAGTGCGGACATGTAAAGTGGACGTTGGATTAATGTCATTTTGAGCTCTAAATCAATAGTTAAAGACGATTTAGTGTGGAATGTAAAGTTGATCAGCTACATAAAATGTTCATTCTAAACTGATCATTGGTGCTCATTGAGTAAGGCGTATAAATGAAGAATAATCCATGGCATCACACAATTTGGGTTTGATTGGATTACATTGAGGCTTTGTCGTAGCTATTTCGGTTTTTAATTTTGTCACAATATAAAATTGAGCAAGCTTAACGTGGGAGTTGGATTAATGTCATTCTGAAATCTAAATCAAAAGTTACCCACGACTTAGTGCCAACATGTAGATTTTGTCGGCCAGTTAAAATGAACTCAAATTCAAAACTTATGGACGATTTAATGGAGAAAAGTTAAGTTGATTGTCCAGTTAAAACGATCAATCTAAACTGATCATTGGTTCTCATTGAGTAAGAGGTTATAAGTGAAGCATAATGCATGGCCTCACACAATTTGGGATATATTGGATTACTTGGAGGCTTTATCATAGATATTTCGGCCTTAAATTTTGTCACAATATAGAAAATTGAGCTAGCTTTACCTGGGCGTTAGATTCGTGTACTCTGAACTCTAAATCAAATTTTTACGGGCGATTTAGTGCAGACATGACAAGTTGACCGGCTATTTGAAATGATCCTTTTAAACTGATCATTGGTGCTCATTGCGCAAAGGATTACAAATGAATCATAATGTATGGCATCACACAGTTTAGGATAGATTGGATTACTTAAAGGCTTTGTGGTATCTCTTTCAGTCTCGAATGTTGTCACAATATAGAAATTTGAGCTAGGTTAATGTGGGCATTGGATTCGTGTCATTCTGAAATCTACATCAAAAGTTACAGATGATTTAGTGCGTACATATCAAGTTCATTGCCAAATTAAAATGATCATATTTAACTGATCATTAGTGCTCCTTGAGTAAAAGCCTATAAATGTAGTACAATCCGTGGCATCATGCAGTTTGTGATAGATTGGATTATTTTGAGGCTTTTTCATAGCTCTCTCTATCTCAAATGTTGTCACAACTTTGAAAATTCAGCTAGCTTAACGCGGGCGTTGGATTTATATAATTTTGAGTTGTAAATCAAAAGTTATGGACGATTCGGTGTAGACATGTCAAGTTGATCGGCCAGTTAAAATGATAATTCGAAACCGATCATTGGTGCTCCTTGAGTAAAGGTTTATAAATGAAACATAATGCATGGCATCACATAGTTTGGGGTAGATTGGATTACTTGGAGGCTTTGTCAAAGCTAAATTGGCTTTAAATTTTGTCAAAATATAGAAATTTGAACTTGCTTTACTTGGGCGTTAGAATCGTGTACTCTGAACTCTGATTGAAAAGTTACGAACAATTTAGTGCGGACATGAAACGTTGATCGGCTAGTTAAAATGATCCTTTTTAAACTGATCATTGGTGCGCATTGAGCAAAGGATTACAAATGAAGCATGATGCATGATATCACGTAGCTTAGGAAAGTTTGGATTACTTAAAGGCTTTGTGATATCTCTTTCAGTCTCAAATGTTGTCACATTATAGAAAACTGACCTAGCTTAACGTGGGCATTGGATTCATGTCATTCTGAACTCTACATCAAAAGTTACGGATGATTTAAGGTTTATAAATGTCAATTGAGTAAATGCGCATAAATGAAAATGAAGCATAAATGAAGACTAATCATTTGTGCTCAGTTTTCATTAGATTCCTGTATTGTGAACTCTAAATCAAAAGTTACGAAGTATTTAGTGCGGACATGACAAGTTGATCAGCTAGTTAAAATGATCATTCTGATCATTGGTGCTCATTGAGCAATGGATTACAAATGAAACATAATGCATTACATTACAGAGTTTGGGATAGATTGAATTACTTAGGGGCTTTCTATAGCTATTTCGGTCTTAAATTTTGTCACAATATAGAACATTGAGCTAGCTTAACGTGGACTTTGGATTCGTGTCATTATGAACTCTAAATCAAAAGTTACGAACGATTTAGTGCGGAAATGTCAAGTTGATGGGCGGGTTAAACTAATCATTCTAAAGTGATCATTCTAAAATGTTCATTAGTGCTGCTTGCGTACATGCTTATAAATGAACATAATGCATGGCATCCGGCAGTTTAGGACAAATTGGATTACTTGAAGGCTTTGTGGTTGCTATTTCAGTCTCAAATATTGTCACAATATTGAAAACTGAGCTAGCTTAACGTGGGCATTGCATTCGTGTCATTATGAACTCTAATCAAAACTTACAGACGATTTAGTGCGGACATATCAAGTTGATCAGACGATTCTAAACTTTTCATTGGTTCTCATTGAGCAAAGCATTACAAATGAAACATAATGTATGACATCTTGCAGTTTTGGATTGATTGGATTACTTAGAGGCCTTATCGTAGCTATTTCAGTCTTAACTTCTGTCACAATATAGAAAATTGAGCTAGCTTAACGCGGGCATTGGATTCGTGTCATTCTCAACTTTAAATAAAAAGTTACAGGCGATTTAGTGCGGACAACTTGATAGTTAAATTGATCATTCTAAACGAACCATTGTTGCTCATTGAGCAAAGGCTTACAAATGAAGCCTTATGCATGGCATCACGTAGTTTAAGATAGATTGGTTTAGTTGGAGGCCTTGTCTTAGCCATTTCGGTCTTACCTTTTGTCACAATATAGAAAATTGAGCTAGCTTTACTTGGGCGTTGGATTCGTGTCATTCTGAACACTAAATCAAAAGTTACAGACGATTTAGTGCGGCCATGTCAAGTTGATCGGCCAGTTTAAGTTATCATTCAAAACTGATCACGAGTACTCTTTGAGTAAAGGCTTATAAATGAAGCATAATTCATGGCATCATGCAGTTTAGGATAGATTAGATTACATGAAGGTTGTGTGGTAGCTCTTTCAGTCTCAAATATTTTTAGAATATAGAACATTGAGCTAGCTTAAGGTGGGTGTTGGATTCAAGTCATTCTGAAATCCAAATCAAAAGTTACGGATGATTTAGTGTGTACATATTAAGTGCGGAAATCAAAAGTTACGGATGATTTAGTGTGTACAAATCAAAAGTCATTCTGAACTCTAAATCAAAAGTTACATATGATTTAGTGCGGAAATCTCAAGTTATCGGCTAGTTAAATTGATCATTTTATACTGATCATTGGTGTTCATTGAGAAAAGGCTTCCAAATGAAGCATAGTGCATGGCTTCTCGCAGTTTGAGATAGATTGGATTTCTTCGAGGCTTTGTTGTAGCTATTTCAGTCATAAATTTTGTCACATTATAGAAAATGGAGCTAGTTTTACTTGAGTGTTGGATGCGTGTCATTATGAAATGTAAATCAAAAGTTAGAGATGAGTTAGTGCGGACATGTCAGGTTGATTGTCCAGTTAAAATGATCATTCTATAATGATCATTCTAAAATGATCAATGGTTTAGTGCAGGCATGTTAAGTTGATCAGCAAGTTAAAATTATCATTTTAAACTGATCATTGGTGCTCATTGAGTAAAAGCATATAAATGAAACATAATGCTTGGCATCATGCAGTTCGTGATATATTGGATTACTTAGAGTCTTTGTCGTAGCTTTTTCAGTCTTAAATTTTGGAACAATATAGAAAATTGAGCTAGCTTTACTTCGACGTTGGATTCGTGTCCCTCTGAACTTTAATTGAAAAGTTATAAAAGATTTAGTGCGCGCATGAAAAGTTTATCGGCAAGTTAAAATGATCATTCTAAACTGTTCATTGGTTGTCATTGACCAAAGGATTCATGTCATTTTTAACTCTAAATTAAAATTTACGAACGATTTAGTTCGGATATGTCAAGTAATCAGCTAGTTGGATTGATTATTCTATAATGATCATTGGTGCTCATTGAGCAAAGTTTTACGAATGAATCATAATGCATGGCATCACCCAGTTCAGGATAGATTGGATTCGTTGCATACTTTGTCGTAGCTGTTTTGCTCTTAAATTTTATCACAATATAGAAAATGGAGCTAGCTTAATGTGTGCGTTGGATTCCTATCATTCTTTACTCTAAATCAAAAGTTACAGATGGTTTAATTCGGATATGTCAAGTTAATCGGCTAGTTAGATTGATCATTCTAAACTGATCTTTGGTGCTCATTGAGGAAACGTTTACAAATGAAGCATAATGCATGGCATCACGCTTTTAGGGATAGATTGGATTCCTTGCAAGCTTTGTCATATCTATTTTGGTCTTAAATTTTATGATAATATATAAAATGGAGCTAGCTTAACGTGTTCATTGGATTCCTGTCATTCTGAACTCAAAATCAAAAGTTACGGAGGATTTAGTGCAGACATGTCAAGTCGGTCAGCCAATTAAAATGATCATTCTAAACTAATCATTGGTGCTTCTTGAGTAAAGGCTTATAAATGAAGCATAATGCATGGTATCACGCAGTTTGAGATGCATTGGATTACTTGGATGCTTGTTCGTAGCGATTTTAGTGTCAAATGTTGTCACAATATTGAAAATTGAGCTAGATTAATGTAGGCGTTGGATTCATGTCCTTTGCAGCTCTAAATCAAATGTTAACAACAATTTATTGCAGACATGTGAAGTAGATATGCTACTTAAAATAATCATTCTAAACTGATCATTGGTGCTCATTAGGCAAAAGTTTACAAATGAAGCATAGTGCATGGCATCACATAGTTTGGGAAAGATTGGATTAATTAGAGGCTTTCTCGTAGCTATTTTGGTAATAAATTTTGTCATAATATAGAAAATTGAGCTAGCTTAACGTGGGCGTTGGATTCATGTCATTTTGAACTCTAAATTAAGAGTTACGGATACTTTAGTGCGAACATGTCAAGTTGATCGGCCAGTTACAGTGATCATTCTAAGGTGATCATTTGTGCTCCTTGCGTAAGGCTTATAAATGAAGCATAATGCATGACATCACATAATTTGGGATAAATTGGATTACTTGAAAGCTTTGTGGTACTCTTTCAGTCTCAAATTTTATCACAATATAGAAAATTGAGCTAGCTAAAGATGGGCGTTGGATTTGTGTCATTCCAAACTCTAAATCAAAAGTTACGGATGATTTAGTGCGTACATGTCAAGTTGATCAGCCAGTTAAAATGATCATTCTAAACCGATCATTGGTGCTCCTTACGTAAAGCTTATAAATGAAGCATAATGCATGGCATCACGTAGTTTGGATAGATTGGATTACTTGAAGGCTTTGTGGTAGCTCTTTCAGTCTCAAATGTTGTCCCAATATAGAAAATCAAGCTAGATTAACGTTGCTGTTGGTTTCATGTCATTTTAAGCTCTAAATGAAATGTTAAAGACGATTTTAGTACGGACTAGTGAAGATCGTCAGCTAGTTAAATTGATCATTCTAAACTGATCATTGGTGCTCATCGAGAAAAAGTTTACAAAGAAAGCATAATGCATTGGATCACGCAGTGTGGGATAGATTGGATTACTTGGACGCATTTTTGTAGCTAATTTGGTCTTAAATTTAATCGCAATATAGAAATCTGAGCTAGCTTAATGTGGGTGTTGGATTCGTGTCATTTTGAACTCTAAATCAACAGTTATAGACGATTTAGTGTGGACATGTCAAGTTTATCGGCCAGTTAAATTGATAATTCTTAAGTTATCATTGGTGCTCCTTGAGTAAAGGCTTATAAATGACGCATTATGCA
Organism: Pugionium cornutum; assembly: GCA_018901935.1. Classification (NCBI taxonomy): domain Eukaryota; kingdom Viridiplantae; phylum Streptophyta; class Magnoliopsida; order Brassicales; family Brassicaceae; genus Pugionium; species Pugionium cornutum. The sequence continues at coordinate 15,169,060 of CM032162.1, read as the reverse complement.
TGGCATCACGCACTTTGAGATACATTGGATTACTTTGAAGCTTTCTCATAGTATTTCGGTCTAAATGTTTATCAAAATATAGAAGATTGAGCTAGCTTAAATTAGGCGTTGAATTCGTGTCATTCTGAACTCTAAATCAAAAGTTACAAAGAATTTAGTTCGGACATGTCAAATTTATCGGTTAGTTAAATTGATCAATCTTAATTGATTACTGGTGCTCATTGAGCAAAGGTTTACAAATGAAGCAGAATGCGTGTCATCATGCAGTTTAGGATAGATTGGATTAGTTGGAGGCTTTGTCGTAGCTATTTCGGTCTAAATTTTTATCATAATATAGAAAATTGAGCTAGCTTAATGTGGGTGTTGGATTCGTGTAATTTTGTAGTATAAATCAAAAGTAACGGGCGATTTAGTCTGGATATGTCAAGTCGATCGGATCATTCTAAACTGATCATTGGTGCTACTTTAGTAAAGGCTTATAAATGAAGCATAATGCATGGTATCACGCAATTTGGGATACATTGGATTACTTGGATGCTTCTTCATAGCGCTATTAGTCTCAAATGTTCACAATTTTGAAAATTGAGCTAGATTAATGTGTGCGTTGGATTCATGTCGTTTGGAACTCTAAATCAAATGTTAAAGAAAATTTATTGCAGACATGTGAAGTAGATGAGCTAGTTAAAATAATCATTCGAAATTCATCATTGGTGCTTATTAGAGACTTTATCGTAGCTATTTCGGTCATAAATTTCGTCACAATATAGAAAATTTAGCTAGCGCAACGTGTGCGTGGGATTCCTATCATTCTTGACTCTAAATCAAAAGTGACAGACGATTTGCATCGGATATGTCAAGTTAATTGGCTAGTTAGATTAATCATTCTAAACTGATCATTGGTGCACATTGAGCAAACGTTTTCAAATGAAGCATAACGCATGGCATCACGAAGTTTGGGATAGATTGGATTCCTTGCAGCCTTTGTCATAGCTATTTTGGTCTTAAATTTTATCACAATATAGAAAATTGAGCTAGCTTAACGTGGGCATTGGATTTGTGTCATTCCGAACTCTAAATCAAAAATTACGGACAATTTAGTGCGTACATGTCAAGTTGATCAGCTATTTAAAATGATCATTCTCAACTAATCATTTGTGCTCTTTGAGAAAATACTTATAAATGAAGCATAATACATGGCATCACGCTGTTTGGGATACATTGAATTCCATGGACTCTTTGTCGTAGCTATTTTGGCTTTAAATTTTGGCACAATATGGAAAATTGAGCTACTTTAACGTGGGCGTTTGATTCATATAATTCTGAACTCTAAATCAAAAGTTATGGACGATTTAGTTCGGATATGTCAAGTTAATAGGCTGGTTAGATTGATCATTCTAAACTTGTCATTGGTTCTCATTGAGCAAAGGTTTACAAATGAAGCATAATGCACGTCATCACGCAGTTTGGGATTGATTGGATTCCTTGCAGGCTTTGTCGTATCTATTTCGGTTTTAAATTTATCACAATATAGAGAATTGAGCTAGCTTAACGTGTGCACTGGATTCATCTCATTTAACTCTATATCAAATGTTAAAGGTGATTTAGTGCAAACATGTCAAATTGATCAATTAGTTAAAATAATCATTCTAAACTGATCATTGGTGCTCATTGAGCAATGGTTTACAAATGAAGAATAATGCATGGCATCACGCAGTTGGATAGATTGGAATCCTTGCAAACTTTGTCGTAGCTATTTTTGTCTTAAATTTGATCACAATATAGAGAATGGAGCTAGCTTAACATGTGTGTTGGATTCCTATCATTCTGAACTCTAAATCAAAAGTTACGGACGATTTAGTGCGGACATGTCATGTTAATCGGCTGGTAAGATTGATCATTCTAAACTGATCATTGGTTCTCATTGAGCAAAGGTTTACAAATGAAGCATAATGCACGTCATCACGCAGTTTGGGATTGATTGGATTCCATGTAGGCTTTGTCGTATCTATTTCGGTCTTAAATTTTAACACAATATAGAGAATTGAGCTAGCTTAACCTGTGCATTAGATTCATGTCATTTTTAGCTCTATATCAAATGTTAAAGATGATTTAGTGCGAACATGTCAAATTGATTAGCTAGTTAAAATATTCATTCTAAACTGATCATTAGTGCTCATTGAGCAATGGTTTACAAATGAAGAATAATGCATGGCATCACGCAGTTGGATAGATTGGAATCCTTGCAAACTTTGTCGTAGCTATTTTGGTCTTAAATTTGATCACAATATAGAGAATTGAGCTAGCTTAACGTGTGCGTTGGATTCCAGTCATTCTGAACTCTAAATCAAAAGTTACGGACGATTTAGTGCGGGCTAGTTGAAGTAATAATTCTAAACTGATCATTGGTGTTCCTTGAGTAAAGGCATATAAATAAAGCATAATACATGGCATCATGCTGTTTGGGATACATTGAGTTACTTGGAGGCTTTGTCGTACCTCTTTCAATCTCAAATGTTGTCATAATATTGACAATTGAACTAGATTAACGTGGCCATTGGTTTTGTGTCATTCTGAACTCTAAATCAAAATATACTGACAATTTAGTGTGGTTATGTCATATTTATCGGCTAGTTAAAGTGATCATTCTAAACTGATTTTTCTTAACTGATTATTAGTGTTCCTTGAGTAAAGGCTTATACATGAATCATAATGCATGACATCACAGAATTTGGGATACATTGGATTACTTGGAGGCTTTTTGGTATCTCTTTCAGTGTCAAATGTTGTCACAATATTGAAAATTGAGCTACATTAACGTGGCCGTTGGATTCATGTCATTTTGAGCTCTAAATCAAATGTTAAAAACGATTTAGTGCGAACATGTCAAATTGATCAGCTAGTTAAAATAATCATTCTAAAATGATCATTGGGGCTCATTGAGCAAAACTTTACAGATGAAGCATAATGCATTGCATCATGCAATTCGGGATATATTAGATTACTTGGAGGCTTTGTTGTAGCTATTTCCGTCTTAAATTTTGCCACAATATAGAGAATTGACCTAGCTTAACGTTGGCATTGGATTCATATCATTCTGAACTCTTAATAAAATGTTGTGGACGATTTAGTGCGTACATGTCAATTTTAAGGCTGGTTAAATTGATCATTCTAAACTGATCATTGGTGCTCACTGAGCAAAGGTTTACAAATGAACCATAATGCATGGCATCATGCAGTTTGAGATAGATTAGATTACTTGAATGTTTTGACGTAGCTATTTCGGTCTTAAATTTAATCACATTATAGAAATCTGAGTTAGCTTAACATGAGCGTTAGATTCGTGTCATTTTGAACACTAAATCAAAATTTATTGACATGTCAAGTTCATCGGCAAGTTAAAACGATCATTCTAAACTGATCATTGCTGCTCCTTGAGTAAAGACTTAGAAATGAAGCATAATGCATGGCATCACACAGTTTGAGATACATTGGATTTGTTGGAGGCTTTGTCGTAGCTCTTTTAGTCTCAATTATTTTGTCACAATATTGAAAATTGATCTAGATTAACATGGGCGTTGGATTCATGTCATTTTGAGCTCTGAATCAAATCTTAACGATGATTTAGTGTGACCATATCAAGTTGATCATTCGGTTAAAATGATCATTCTAAACTGATAATTGTTGCTCAGCGAGCAAAGGTTTACAAATGAAGCAAAATGCATGCCATCACGCACTATGGGATAGATTGAATTACTTGGATGCTTTGTCATATCTATTTCGGTCTTAAGTTTTATCACAATATAGAATATTGAGCTAGCTTAACGTTGGCATTGCATTCGTGTCATTCTGAACTCTAAATCAAAAGTTACGAACGATTTAGTGCAAACATGTAAAGTTGATCAGCCAGTTAAAATGATCATTCTAAACTGATCATTGGTGCTTCTTAAATAAAGGCATATAAATGAAGCATAATGCATGGCATCACACAGTTTGGAATACATCGGATTATTTGGAGGCTTTGTCATAGCTCTTTGAGTCTTAAATGTTGTCACAATATTTAAAATTGAGCTAGATTAACGTGACTGTTGGATTCATGTCATTTTGAGCTCTAAATCAAATGTTAAAGACGATTTAGTGTGGACAGGTAAAGTTTATCTTCTAGTTAAAATGATCACTCTAAAGTGATCATTACTATTCATTGAGCAAAGGTTTACAAATGAAGCATAGTGCATGGCATCACACAGTTTGGGATAGATTGGATTACTTGGAGGCTTTGTGATATATATTTCGGTCTAAAATTTAATCACAATATAGAAAACCGAGGTAGCTTAACGTAGGTGTTGGATAACTGTCATTTTGAACTATAAATGAAAGTTACGGACGATTTAGTGTGGACATGTAAAGTTAATAGCCTAGTTAAAATGATAATTCTAAACTGATCATTGGTGCTCCATGAATAAAGGCTTATAAATGAATCACAATGCATGGCATCACGCAGTTTGGGATACATTGGATTACTTGGAGTCTTTGTCGTTGCTCTTTCAGTCTCATATGTTGTCACAATATTAAAAATTGAGCTAGATTAACGTGGGCATTGGATTCATATAATATTTAGCTCTAAATCAAATGTTAAATATGATTTAGTACATATATGTTAAATCGATCAGCTAGTTCAAATAGTCATTATAAACTGATCGTTGATACTCATTGAGCAAAGGCTTACAAATAAAGCATAATGCATGGCATTACGCAGTTTGGGATAGACTGGATTACTTGGACGCTTTTTCCTAGCCATTTCGATCTTAAATTTAATCACAATATAGATAACTGAGCTAGCTTAATGTGGGCGTTAGATTCGTGTCATTCTGAACAATAAACCAAATGTTACTGACGATGTAAGGCAGACATGTCAAGTTGATCGGCCATATAAAATGATAATTCTTAACTTATCGATGGTGCTCAGTAAGTAAAGGCTTATAAATCAAGCATAATGCATGGCATCACGCATTTTAGGATATATTAGATTACTTGGATGCTTTCTCGTAGCTCTTTAAGTCTCAATGCTGTCACAATATTGAAAAATGAGCTAGATTAACATGGCCATTGGATATATGTCGTTTTGAGCTCTAAATAAGATGTTAAAAATGATTTGATGTGGAAATGTCAAGTTGATCATTAAGTTAAAATTATCATTATAAACTGATCATTGTTGCTCATCGAGCAAAGGTTTACAAATGAAGCGTAATGCATGGCATCACGTAGTTTGGAGTAGATTGTATTGCTTGGATGCTCTGTCTAGCTATTTAATAACAATATAGAAAACTGATCTAGCTTAACGTAGGCATAGGATTCGTGTCACTCCGATCTCTAGATCAAAAGTTACCGGCGATTTAGTGCACACACGTCAAGTTGATTGGCCAGTTAATATGATAATTCTAAATTGATCATTGGTGCTCCTTGAGTAAAGTTTTATAAATGAAGCATAATGCCTAGCATCATGCTGGTTGCGATACATTGGATTACTTGGAGGCTTTGTCGTAGCTCTTTCAGTATCAAATGTGTTCACAGTATTGAATGTTGAGTTAGATTAACTAGGGTGTTGGATTCATGTCATTTTGAGCTCTAAATAAAATGTTATGGACGATTTAATGCAGAAATGTCAAGTTGATCAGTTAGTTAAAATGATCATTCGAGACTGATCATTGGTGCTCATTTAGGAAAGGTTTACAAATGAAGCATAATGCAATGCATCATGGAGTTTGGGATAGACTGGATTACTTCGAGGCTTTCTTATAGTAATTTCGGTTTTAAATTTAATCACAATATAGAAAATTGAGGTAGCTTAACGCGGGCGTTGGATTCATGTCATTCTAAACTCTAAATCAAAATTGACGGACGATTTAGTGCTGATATATCATGTTGATCGGCCAGTTAAAATGACAATTATAATCTAATCATTGGTGCTCTTTGAGTAAATGCTTATACTGAAACATAGTGCATGGCATCACACTGGTTGGGATACATTGGATTACTTGTTGGCTTTGTCGTAGCTCTTTCAATCTAATGTGTTGTCACAATATTTAAAATTGAGCTAGATTAACGTGGCTATTGTATTTATTTAAAATGGATCTCAAAATCAAATGTCAAAGACGATTTAGTGTAGATATGTCAAGTTGACCAGCTAGTTAAAATGATCATTCTAAACAGATCATTTGTACTCATTGATCAAGGGTTTACAAAAGGAACATAATGCATAGCATTACGTTGTTTGAAAAATTTAATACAACGCCCACGTTAAGGTAGCTCAATTTTTTATATTTTGAAAAATTTAGGACCGAAATAGCTACGACAAAGCCTCCAAGTAATCCAATCTATCTCAAACTGCGTGCTGCTATTCATTATGCTTCATCTTTAAACCTTTGCTCAGTGAGCATCAATGATCAGTTTAAAATGATCATTTTAACAAGCTGATACACTTGACGTGTACGCACTAAATCATGTGTAACTTTTGATTTAGAGTTCAGAATACACGAATCGATTGCCCACGTTAAGCTAACTTAATTATCTATATTAAGACAAAATTTAAGATGGAAATAGTTTCAAAAAAGCTTCCAAGTAATCCAATTTTTCCCAAACTCCTTGATACCATGCATTATGCTTCATTTTTTTAACATTTGTTCAGTGAGCAACAATGATTAATTTAGAATGATCAATTTAACTAGCCGATACACTTGACATGTACGCACTAAATCATTTGAAACTTTTGATTTAGAGTTCGGAATATACGAATCTAACCATCACGTTTAGCTAGGTAAATTTTCTATATTAAGAAAACATTTAAGACAGAAATAGATACAACAAAGCCTCCAAGTAATCCAATATATCCCAAACTGTGTGATGTCATGCATTATGTTTCATTTGTAAACCTTTGCTTAGTGAGCACCAATGATAAGGTTAAAATGATCAATTTAACTAGCTGATACACTTAAAATGTACGGACTAAATCGTCAATACCTTTGATTGAGATTTTAGAATGACACATATACAACGCCCACATTAAACTAGCTCAATTTTCTATATTACGACTAAATTTAAGACCGAAATAGCTATGACAAAGCCTCAAAGAAATCCAAACTATCCCAAATTGCTTGATGCCACGCATTATACTTCATTTATAAGCCTTTACTCAAGAAACAGGAACGATCAGTTTAGAATGATCACTTTAACTGCCCGATCAACTGGACATGTCCTCACTAAATTGTCCCTAACTTTTGATTTAGAGTTCAAAATGACACGAATCCAACACCCACGTTAAGCTAGCTCAATTTTCTATAATGTGAAAAATTTAGGACCAAAATAGCTACGACAAAGCCTCCAAGTAATCCAATCTATCTCAAATTGCATACTGCCATGCATTATGCTTCATTTTTAAACCTTTGCTCAATCACCACAAATCGTCATTTTGATCAATTTAACTAGCCGATAAAATTGACATGTCTACACTAAATCCTGCGTAACTTTTGATTTAGAGTTCCAAATAACACAAATCCAATGCCCACGTTAAGCTAGATGTTTTTTCTATATCAGGGCAAAATTTAAGACCAAAATAGTTACGACGAAGCATCCATGTAATCCAATCTATCCAAAACTGTGTGATGCCATGCATTATGCTTCATTTGTAAACCTTTGCTAAGTGAGCACCAATGATAAGATTAAAATGATCAATTTAACAAGTCAATACACTTGACATGTACGTACTAAATCGTCTATAACTTTTAATTTAGAGTTCAGAATGACAGGAATCCAACACCCACATTAAGCTAGCTCAGTTTTCTATATTAAGACAAAATTTAAGTCCAAAATAGCTACGACAAAGCCTCCAAGTAATCCAAACTATCCCAAATGGCGTGATGCCATGCATTATGATTCATTTATAAGCCTTTACTCAAGAAACACCAATGATCCGTTTAGAATTATAAGTTTAGAATGATCACTTTAACTGGCCGATCAACTTGACATGTTCTCATAAATCGTCTATAGCTTTAGATTTAGAGTTCAGACTGAAACGAATCGAATGCCGACATCAAGGTAGCTCAATTTTCCATATTGTTAAAAAATTTAGGACTGAAATAGCTATGATAAAGCCTCCAAGTAATCCAATCTATCTCAAACTGTGTGTTGCCATGCCTTACGCTTCATTTTAAACCGTTGCTCAATGACCACAAATCATCATTTTAGAATGATCAATTTAACTAGCCGATAAACTTGACATGTCCGTACTAAATTGTGCATAACTTTTGATTTAGAGTTTATAATGACACAAATCCAATGCCCAGGTTAAGCTAGATCTATTTTCTATATTGGGGAAAAATTTAAGACCAAAATAGCTACGACGAAGCCTCCAAGTAATCCAATCTATCCTAAACTACGTGATGCCATGCATTATGCTTCATTTGTATACCTTTGCTCAGTGAGCACCAATGATAAGCTTAAAATGATTAATTTAACTACCCGATACACATGACATGTACGGACTAACTCATTTGTAACTTTTGATTTAAAGTTCCGAAAGACACGAATCCAACGCCCACATTAAGCTAACTCAATTTTCTATATTAAGAAAAAAATTTAAGACCGAATTAACTATGACAAAGTATCTTTGAAATCCAAACTATCCCAAATTGCATCATGCCATGCGTTATGCTTAATTTATATGCCCTTACACAACTTGACATATCTGCACTAAATCGTCCGTAAATTTTGATTTAGAGTTCAGAATGACACGGATCCAACGCCCACGTTAAACTAGCTAAATTTCTATATTTTGAAAAGTTCAGGACCAAAATAGCTACGACAAAGCCTTCAACTAATCCAATCTATCTCAAACTGCGTGTTGCCATGCATTATGCTTCATTTTTAACCTTTTCTCAGTGACCACTAATCATCATTTTAGATTTATCAATTTAACTAGCCAATAAACTTGACATGTCCGCCACTAAATTCTGCATAACTTTTGATTTAGAATTCCGAATGACACGAATCCAATGCCCACGTTAAGCTAGATCAATTCTCTATTGTAATACCTAATTTAAGACCAAAATAGCTACGAAAAAATCGTCCACGTAATCCAAACTACCCAAATTCCGTGATGCCATGCATTATGCTTCATTTATAAGCCTTTTCTCAAGGAGCACCAATGATGAGTTTTAGAATGATCAATTTAACTAGCCTATAAAGTTGAGATGTCCGCACTAAATTGTCTGTAACTATTGATTTAGAGTTCAGAATGATGCGAATCCAATGCCCACGCTAAGCTATCTCAATTTTTTATATTGTGTCAGTATTTAATACCAAAACAGCTACAACAAAGCTTACAAGTAATCCAATCTATCCCAAACTTCATGATGCCATGCATTATGGTTTCTTTATAAGCCTTTACTCAAGGAGTACTAATGATCAGTTTAGAATGATCATTTTAACCACCTGATCAACTTGACATGTCCGCACTAAATCGTCTTTAACTTTTGATTTAAAGCTCAAAATGTGATGAATCCAACGCCAAAGTTAAGCTAACTGAATTTTCCATATTGTGACAATAGTTGAGACTAAATGAGCTATGACAAAGCCTCCATGTAATCCAATCTATCCCAAAATGTGTGATGACATGCATTATGCTTTATCTATAAGCCTTTACTCAAAGAGCACCAATTGTCAGTTTAGAATGATCATTTTAACTGGCTGATCAACTTGACATGAACGTGCAAAATCATCCGTAACTTTGGATGTAGTGTTAAAAATGACATGAATCCAATGTCCATGTTAAGCTAACTCAATGTTCTATGTTGTTGACTGAAAGAGCTACTACAAACCAATATATCCTAAACAGCGTGATGCCATGCATTATGCTTCATTTGTTTACCTTTTTTCAGTGAGCACCAATTAGTTTAGAATGATCAATTTAACGAGCCGAGACACTTGACATGTACGCACTAAATCATCTGTAACGTTTGATTTAGAGTTCAGAATATATGAATCAAACGCCCACGTTAGTCTAGCTCAATTTTCTATATTAAGACAAAATTTAAGACAAAAAATAGCTACGACGAAGCCTCCAAGTAATCCAATCTATCCTAAACTGCGTGATGCCATAAATAATGCATCATTTGTAAACCTTTGCTCAACGAGCATCAATGATCGGTTTTGAATGATGTGTTTATCTAGCCGATACACTTGAGATATCCACACTAAATCATACGTAACTTTTGATTTGGAGTTCAGAATGACACACGTTAAGGTAGCTCAATTTTCTATATTGTGACAAAATTAAAGACTAAAATAGCTACTATAAAGCCTACACGTAATCTAACCTCTCCAAAACTGTGTGATGTCATGCATTACGCTTCATTTGTAAACCTTTACTCAATGAGCACCAATGATCATTATAGAATGATCATTTTAACAAAACGATAAACTTGACATGTTGCACCAAATCGTGCATAACTTTTGATTTAGAGTTCTAAATGACCCGAATCTAACGCCTACGTTAAGCTAGATCAATCTTCTATATTGTGAAAATTTTAGGACCAAAATAGCTACGACAAACCTTCAAGTATTCCAATTTATCTCAAACTGCGTGGTGGCATGCATTATGCTTCATTTGTAAACCTTTGCCCAATGAGTACCAATGATCATTTTTGAAGGATCAATTTAACTAGCTGAAAAACTTGACATGTCCACACTAAATCGCGTAACTTTTGATTTAGAGTTCGGAATAAAGTGAATCATCCACCCCACGTTAAGCTATTTAAAGTTTCTATATTGGGACAAATTCTACGACAAAAATAGCTACGAAAACCCTCCAAGAAATCCAATCTATCCCAAACTGCGTGATGCCATGCATTATGCTTCATTTGTAAACCTTTGTTCACTGAGCACAAATGGTCAGTTTAGAATAATAATTTTAACTAGACGATACACTTGACGTGTACGCACTAAATCGTGTGTAACTTTTGATTTAGAGTTCAGAATACACGAATCGAACGCGCACGTTAAGCTAGCTTAATTTTCTATATTAAGATAAAATTTAAGACAGAAATAGTTACGAAAAAGCCTCCAAGTAGTTCAATCTTTCCCAAACAGCGTGATGCCATGCATTGTCCTTCATTTGTTAAACCTTGTTCATTGAGCAAGAATGATTAGTTTAGAATGATCAATTTAAGTAGCCGATACACTTGGCATGTATGCATTAAATCATTTGTAACTTTTGATTTAGAGTTCGGAATATACAAATCCAACGCCCACGTTAAGCTAGGTCAATTTTCTATATTAAGAAAAGATTTAAGATAGAAATAGCTACAACATATCGTTCCAGTAATCCAATCTATCCCAATCTGCGTGATGTCATTCATTATTCTTCATTTGTAAACTTTTGCTCAACGAGCATCAATGATCGATTTAGAATTATAAATTTAACTAGCTGATAAACTTGAGATGTCCGCACTAAGACGTACTTAATTTTTTATTTATAGTTCAGAATGACATGAATCATGTGCCCATATTAATATAGCTCAATTTTTTGTATTGTGACAAAATTTAAGAACAAATTAGCTTCGATAAAGCCTTCAAGTAATCCAATGTATCCCAAGTTGCTTGATGCCATGCATTATGCTTCATTTGCACACCTTAGCTCAATGAGCCCCAATGATCATTTTAGAAAGATCAATTTATCTTGTCGATAAAGTTGACATGTCTTCACTAAATCGTACATAACTTTTGATGTAGAATTCAGAATGACACCAATCCAACCCCCACGTTAAGCTTGCTCAATTTTCTATATTGTGGAAAAATGTAGGACCAAAATAGCTACGCAAGGCCTACAAGTAATCCAATCTATCTCAAACTGTGTGGTGCCATGCATTATGCTTCATCTGTAAGTCTTTCCCAATGAGCAGCAATGATCATTTTAGAAGGATCAATTTAACTAGCCGATAAATTTGACATGACCGCACTACATCGTGCGTAGCGTCTGGTTTAGAGTTTTGAATTAAGCGAATCGAATGTCCACATTAAGCTATCTCAATTTTCTATATTGGGACAAAATCTAGGACCAAAATAGCTACGAAATACCTTCCAAGTAATCCAATCAATCCCAAACTGTGTGATGCAATGCATTTATGCCCCATTTGTAAACCTCTTTCAGTGAGCACCAATGATCAGTTTACAGTGACCAATACACATGAAATGTACGCACTAAATCGTGTGTAACTTGACATGTACGCACTAAATCGTGTGTAGCTTTTGATTTAGAGTTCAGAATACACGAATCCAACACCCACGTTAAGCTAGCTTAATTTTCTATATTAAAACAACGAAAATAGCTGCTACAGAGCGTCCAACTAATCCAATCTATCCTAAACTATGTGATGCCATGCATTATGCTTCATTTGTAAATTGTGTTCAGTGAGCACCAATGATCAATTTAGAATGATCAATTTAACTAGCCGATACACTTGAAATGTATGCACTAAAGCGTGTGTAACGTTTGATTTACAGTTCAGAATGTATGAATCCAACAGCAATGTTAAGCTAGCTCAATTTCTATATTAAGACAAAATTTAAGATAGAAATAGCTACAACAAAGCCTCCAAATAATCCAATCTATCACAAGTTGTGTGATGCCATGCATTATGCTTCATTTGTAAACCTTTGCTCAACGAGCATCAATGATCAATTTAGAATAATAAATTCATATAGCCGATAAAATTGAGATGTCCAAACTAAATCGTCTGTACGTTTTGATTTAGAGTTCAGAATGACACGAATCCAATGCTCACATTAAGATATCTCAATTTTTTATATTGTGACAAAATTTATGACCAAAATAGCTATGATAAAGCCTCCAAGTAATCCAATATATTCCAAACTGCGTGATGCCTTGCATTATGCTTCATTTGTACACATTTTTCTCAATAAGTACCAATGATCATTTTAGAAAGATCAATTTAACTATCTTATAATCTTGACATGTCCGCACTAAATCGTGCGAAAATTTTGATTTAGAATTCAGAATGGCGAATCCAACGCCACGTTAAGCTAGCTCAATTTTCTATATTGTGAAAAATTTGGGACCGAAATTGCTACGCAAAGCCTACATGTAATCCAATCTATCTCAAATTACGTGGTGCCAATCATTGTACTTCATGTGTAAACCTTTGCCCAATGAGCACCAATGATCATTTTAGAAGGATCAATTTAACTAGTTGGTAAAATTAACATGTCTGCAGTAAACCTACGTAACTTTTGATTTAGAGTTCTGAATAAAGTGAATCCAACACCACATTAAGCTAGCTCAAATTTCTATATTGGGACAAAATCTAAGGCCAAAATAGCTACGAAAAAGCCTCCAAGTAATCCAAACTATCCCAAACTGCGTGATGCCATGCATTATGCTTCATTTGTTAACCTTTGTTCAGTGAGCACTAGTGATCAGCTTAGAATTACCAATTTAACTAGCCGTTACACTTGACATGTACGCACTAAATCGTGTGTAACTTTTGATTTAAAGTTCAGAATACAAGCATCCATCGCCCATGTTAATCTAGCTCAATTTTCTATATTAAGACAAAATTTAAGACGCAAATAGCTACGACAAAAACTCCAAGTAATTTAATCTATCCCAAACTGCATGATGCCATGCATTATGCTTCATTTGTAAACCTTTGCCCAATGAGCACCAATGATCATTTTAGAAGGATCAACTTGACTAGCTGATAACCTTCACATGTTTGCACTAAATCGTGCATAACTTATGATTTAGAGTTCAGAATGACACGAATCCAACGCATATGGTAAACTAGCTCAATTTTCTATATTGTGAAAAAATTTATTACTGAAATAGCTACGACAAAGGCTACAAATAATCCAATCTATCTCAAACTGCATGGTGCCATGCATTATACCTTATTTGTAAATCTTTGCCCAATGAGCACCAATGATCATTTTAAAATGATCAATTTAACTAGCCGATAAACTTGACATGTCCGCACTAAAACGTTAAATGAGTTCTGAATAACTTTTGATTTATAGAGTTCCGAATGATGTGATTCAAACACGCACGTTAAATTAGCTCAATTTTCTATATTGGGACAAAACTTAAGACCGAAATAGCTACAAAAAAGCCTCCAAGTAGACCAATCTATCCCAAACTGTGTGATTCCATGCATTATGCTTTGTTTGTATAACTTTGCTCAGTGAGTACCAATAATCACTTTAGAATCATCAATTTAACTAGCCGATAAGCTTGACATGTACGTACTAAATTCTGTGTAACTTTTGATTTTGAATTCAGAATGACACGAATCCAGCACCCACGTTAAGCTAGATTGGTTTTCTTTATCGTAAAAAAATCTAGGACCGAAATACCAACGTCCAAGCCTACAAATAATCCAATTTATCTCAAACTGCGTGGTTCCATGCATTATGCTTCATTTGTAAACCTTTTCCCAATGAGCACCAAAGATCATTTTAGAAGAATCAGTTTAACTAGCTGATAAATTTGACATTTTTGTACTAAATCATGCATAGCTTTCTATTTAGAGTTCTGAATAAAGCGAATCCAACACTCATGTTAAGTTAGCTCAATTTTCTATATTGGGACAAACCTAAGACCGAAATAGCTACGAAAAAGACTCCAACTAATCCAATCTATCCCAAACTGTGTGATGCCATGCATTATGCTTCATTTGTCAACATTTGTTCAGTCAGCACTAATGATCAGTTTACAATTATCAATTTAACTAGCCGATACACTTGACATGTATGCACTAAATCGTGTGTAACTATTGATGTAGAGTTCAGAATACACGAATCCATTGTCCACGTTAAGCTAACTCAATTTTCTATATTAAGACAAAATTTAAGAAGCAAATATCTACGCCAAAGCCTCCAAGTAGTTCAATCTATCCCAAACTATGTGATGTCATGTGTTGTGCTTCATTTGTAAACCATTATTCAGGAGCACCAATGATCAGTTTAGAATGATCAAATTAACTAGCCGATACACTTGACATGTACGCACTAAATCGTCTGTGACTCTTGATTTAGAGTTCATAATACACAAATCCAATGCCCATGTTAACCTAGCTAAATTTTCTATATTAAGACAAAATTTAAGACGGAAATAGCAACGACTAAGCCTCCAAGTAATCCAATATATACCAAATTGCATGATGCCATGCATTATGTTTCATTTGTAAACCTTTGCTCAACGAGCATCAATGATCGGTTTAGAATGATCATTTTAACTAGCCGTTACTTGAGATATCCACACTAAATCATATGTAATTTTTGATTTGTAATTCTGAATGCCACAAATCAAATGCCCACGTTAAGGTAGCTCAATTGTCCATATTGTGACAAAATTAAAAACTGAAATAGCTATGATCTAGCCTACAAGTAATCCAATCTATCGCAAACTACATATTGCCATGCATTATGCTTGATTTGTAAACTGTTGCTCAATGAGCACCACTTATCATTTAAGAATGATCAATTTAACTAACCGATAAACTTGACATGTCCGCACTAAATCATGTCCGCACTAAACCTTTGTTCAATGAGCATCAATGATCAGTTTAGCATGTTTAATTTAACTAGCCGATAAAACTGAGATGTCTGCACTAAATCATTCGTAACTTTTGGTTTAAAGTTGAATATGACACGAATCCAATGCCCACGTTAAGCTAGATCAATTTTCTATATTTTGAAAGAATTTAAGACCAAAATAGTTATGACAAATCCTCCAAATAATCCAATCTATCTCAAACTGTGTGGTGCCATGCATTATGCTTCATTTGTAAACATTTGCTCAATGAGCACCCATGATAATTTTAGAATAATCAACTTCACTATGCCATAAACTTGACATGTCTGCACTAAATCGTCCGTAAATTTTTATTTAGACTTCTGAATGACACAAATCCAACGCACACGTTAAGCTAGCTCAATTTTTTTGTATTGGGACAAAATTAAACAACGAAATAGCTACAACAAAGTGTCCAAGTAATCCAATCTATCTCCAAACAGTGTGATGTCATGTGTTATGCTTCATTTGTAAACCTTTGCTCAGTGAGCACGAATGATCACTATGGGATGATCAGTTTAACTAGCCAATAAGCTTTACTTGCCCGCACTAAAACGTCTGTAACTTTTAAATTAGACTTCCGAATGATACGAATCTAACGCCCATGTTAAGCTAGTTCAATTTTCGATATTTGGACAAAATTTAAGACCAAAATAGCTACGCCAAGCCTCCAAGTAATCTAATCTATCCCAAACTGTGTGATGTCATGCGTTATGCTTCATATGTAAACCTTTACTAAATGAGAACCAATGATCAGTGTAGAATGATTATTTGAACTAGCTGACCAACTTGACATTTCCGCACTAAGTCATCTTTAATTTTTGATTTAGAGCTCAACAAATGACATGAATCTAATACACACGTTAAGCTAGATCAATTTTACATATTGTGACAACATTTGAGACTGAAAGAGCTACGACAAAGCATCCAAGTAATCTAATGTATCCCAAACTGCTTGATGCCATGCATTATGATTCATTCATAAGCCTTTACTCATGGAGAACCAATGATCAGTTTAGAATGATCATTTCAACTAGCTGATCAACTTGAGATGTCCGCACTAAATCGTCTTTAACTTTTGATTTGGAGTTCAAAATTACATGAATCCAACGCCCATGTTAAACTCGCTCAATTTTCTATAGTGCAATAACATTTGAGACTGAAAGAGCTACTACAAAGCCTCCAAGTAATCCAATGTATCCCAAATTGCACCATGCCATGCATTATGCTTCATTTATAAGCCTTTACTCAAGGAGAACCAATGATCAGTTTAGAATGATCATTTTAAATGGACGATCAACTTGTCCTATCCGCACAAAATTGTGCATAAGTTTTCATTTAGAAACCGGAATGACACGAATCTAACGCCCACGTTAAGCTAGCTCAAATTTCTATATCGTGACCACATTTGAGATTGAAAGAGCTACTACAAAGCCTTCAAGTAATCCAATATATCCCAAACTGCGTGATGCCATGCATTATGCTTCATTTATAAGCCATTACTCAAGGAGCACCAATGATAAGTTTATAATGATCATTTTAACTGGCCGACCAACTTGACATGTCCGCACTAAATCATCTGTAACTTTTTATTTATAGTTTAAAATGACATGAATCCAACGCCCACGTTAAGCTAGATCAATTTTATATATTGTGACAATATTTGAGACTGAAAGAGCTACGAAAAAGCCTCTAAGTAATCCAATGTATCCCAAACTGTGTAATCCATGTAATATGCTTCATTTATAAGCCTTTACTCAAGGAGCACCCATGATCAATTTAGAATTATCATTTTAATTTTCCGATCAACTGGAAAAGTCCGCACTTAATCATCAGAATTTTTTTATTTAGAGTTTAAAATGGCACGAATCCAATGCCTACATTAAGCTAGCTTAATTTTCTATATTGTGATAAAATTTAACACTTAAATAGCTACGACAAAACCTCCAAGTAATCCAATCTATACCGAAATGCTTCATTTATAAAATTTAACACTGAAAGGAGCACCAATGATGAGTTTAGAATGATCATTTTAACCGGCTGATAAACTTGACAAGTTCGCACTAAAGTTTCCGTAACTTTTGATTTGGAGTTCGAATGACACAAATCCAACACCCACATTAAGCTAGTTCAATTTTCTATATTGTTACAACATTTAAGACTGAAAGAGATATTACAAAGCCTCCAAGTATTCCAATTTATCCCAAACTGCGTGATGCCATGTGTTATGATTCATTTATAAGCCTTTACTCAATGAGCACCAATAATCAGTTTAGATTGATTATTTTAACTAGCCGATGAACTTGAGATATCCGCACTAAATTGTCTTTAACTTTTGATTTAGATTTCAAAATGACATGAGTCCAACACCCATGTTAAGCACGCTCAAAGTTCCATATTGTGACAACATTTGAGATTGAAACAGCTATGAGAAAGCCTCTTAGTAATACAATGTATCAAAAACTGCGTGATCCCATGCTTTATGCTTTATTTATAAAACTTTACTGAAGATGTACCCATGATCAGTTAATAATGATCATTTAAAATGGCCGATCAACTTGACATGTGCACACTAAATCGTTCGTAACTTCAATAAAGTTCAAAATGACACGAATCCAACGCCCATGTTAAGCTGCCTTCAATATTGCTACAAAATTTGAGACGGAAATAGCTACGACAATGCCTCCAATTATTCCAATCTATGCCAAACTGGGTGATGCCATGCATTATACTTAATTTTTAAGCCTTTAGTCAATGAGCGCCAATGATCAGTTTAGAATGATCATTTTAACTGGCTGATCAATTTGACAAGTCCACACTTAATCATCCGTAGTTTTTTATTTAGAGTTCAGAATGACAAGAATCCAATGTCCACGTTAAGCTATCTTAATTTTCTATATTGTGATGAAATTTTACACTAAATTAGATAGGACAAAGCCTCCAAGTAATCCAATCCATCCCAAACTGTGTGATGCCATGCATTATGCTTCATTTATAAGCCTTTACTCAAGGAGCACCAATGATCAGTTTAGAACGATTATTTTAACTAAACGATCAATTTGACATGTCCGCACTAAATCGTCCGTAACTTTTCATTTAGAGTTCAGAATGACTCAAATTCAACTCTCACGTTAAGCTAGCACAATTTTCTATATTTTCACAACATTTGAGATTGAAAGAGCTATGACAAAGCCTCTAAGTAATCAAATGTATCCCAAACTGCGTGATGCCATGCATTATTATTCATTTATGAACCTTTACTCAAGGAGCCCCAACGATCAGTTTAGAATGATCATTTTAAATGCCCGATCACTTGACATGTCTGCCCTAAATCGTCCATAACTTTTGATTTAGAGTTTAGAATGACACTGAATTCAACACCCACGTTAAGCTAGCTCAATATTCTTTTCTGACAATATTTGAGGCTGAACAAGCTACGACCAAGCCCCCAAGTAATCCATTGTATCTTAATCTGCGAAATGCCATGCATTATGCTTTATTTTTAAGCCTTTACTCAAAGAGCACGAATAATCAGTTTCGAATGGTCATTTTAATTGGACAATAAACTTGAGATGTATGCACTTAAACGGCATAGCTTTTGATTTAGAATTTAGAATGACACGAATCCACGCCCACGTTAAGCTAGATCAATCTTCTATAATGTGACAACAATTGAGACTAAAAGAGCTACGACAAAGCCTCCAAGTAATCCAATGTATCACAAACTTCGTGATGCCATACATTGTGTTTCACTTATAAGCCTTTATTCAAGGAATCCAAATGATCATTTTAGAATGATCAATTTAACTGGCCGATTACTTGAAATATCAGGACTAAATCGTTCGTAACTTTTGATTTACTGTTTAGAATGACAATGAAACCAACGCCCACGTTAGGCTAGCTCAATATTCTTTTTTGTTACAATATTTGAGATTTAAATAGCTACGAAAAAGCCTTCAAGTAATCCACTGTATCCCAAACTGCGGGACGCCATGTATTAGGCTTCATTTATAAGCCTTTACTTAAGGAGCACCAATGATCAGTTTAGAATGATCATTTTAACTGGCCAATCACTTGGACATGTCCACACTAAATCATATGTAAGTTTCTATATAGAGTTCAGGATGACACAAATCCAACGCCGACGTTAAGCTAGCTCAATTTTCTATACTGTGACAACATTTGAGACTAAAAGAGTTACGACAAAACCTTCAAGTAATCCAATATATCCCAAGCTGTGTGATGCCTTACATTATGCTTCCATTTATAAGCTTTTACTGAAGAAGCAGCAATGATCAGTTTAAAATGATGATTTTAACTGGCTGATCAGTTGACATGTCCGCACTAAATCTTACGTAACTTTTGATTTAGAGTTAAGAAAGAAAGAAATCAAATGCCCATGTTAAGCTAGCTAATATTTCTATATTGTGACAACATTTGATACTGAAATAGCTACGACAAAGCCTCCAAGTAATCCAATATATCCCAAACTGTGTGATGCCATGCATTATGATTCATTTATAAGCCTTTACACAAGGAGCACCAATAATCAGTTTAGCATGATCATTTTAACTGGCCTATGACTTGACGTTTCTGGACTAAATCATTTTTAACTTTTGATTTAGCGTTCAGAATGACACGAATCTAACGCCCACGTTAAACTCGATCAATTTTCTATAACGTGACAACATTTGAGACTGAAAGAGCTACGGCAAAGCCTCCAGGTTATCAAATATATCGCAAATTACGTGATGCCATGTATTATGTTTCATTTCTAAGCCTTTACTTAAGGAGCCCCAACGATCAGTTTAGAATGATCATTTTAACTGTCCAATCACTTGACATGTTTGCCCTAAATCATCCGTAACTTTTGATTTAGAGTTTAGAATGACAATGAATCCAACACCCACGTTAAGCTACCTCAATCTTCTTTTGTGACAATATTTGAGGCTGAACAAGCAATGACAAAGCCTCCAAGAAATCCACTGTATCCCAAACTGCGAAATGCCATGCATTATTCTTTATTTTTAAGCCTTTACTCAAAGAGCACCAATAATCAGTTTAGAATGATCATTTTAATTGGACGATCAACTTTAGATCTATGCACTTAAACGTTGTAGCTTTTGATTTAGAATTTAGAATGACACGAATCCACGCCCACGTTAAGCTAGATCAATCCTCTATAATGTGACAACAATTGAGACTGAAAGAGCTACGACAAAGCCTCCAAGTAATCCAATGTATGACAAACTTCGTGATGTCATGCTATGTGTTTCATTTATAAGCCTTTATTCAAGGAGCCCAAATGATCAGTTTAGAATGATCAATTTAACTAGCCGATTACTTGACATATCAGGACTAAATCGTTCGTAACTTTTAATTTACTGTTTAGAATGACCTTAAACCAACGCCCAAGTTAAGTTAGCTCAATATTCTATTTTGTGACAATATTTGAGACTGAAAAAGCTATGACAAAGCCTCCAAGTAATCCACTGTATCCCAAACTGCGGGATGCCATGCATTATGCTTCATTTATAATCCATTACTTAAGGAGCACCAATGATCAGTTTAGAATATTCATTTTAACTGGCCAATCACTTGGACATGTCCGCACTAAATCATATGTAAGTTTCTATATAGAGTTCAGGATGACACGAATCCAACGCCGACGTTAAGCTAGCTCAATTTTCTATATTGTGACAACATTAGAGACTGAAAGAGCTACGACAAAGCCTCCACGTAATCCAATGTATCCCAAACTGCGTGATGCCATGCATTATGTTTCATTTATAAGCCTTTACTCAAGGAGCACCAATGATCATTTGAAATGGCCGATCACTTGAAATGTCCGCACGAAATCGTGCTTTACTTTTGATTTAGAATTTAGAATGACATGAATTCAACGCCGACGTTAAACTAGCTAGATTTTCTGTATTGTGACAACATTTGAGACTCAAAGAGCTACGACAAAGCCTCCTAGTAATCCAATGTATCACAAATTGTGTGATGCCATGCATTACGCTTCATTTGTAAACCCTTACTCAAAGAGCACCAATGATCAATTTAGAATAATCGTTTAACTTGCTAATCAACTTGAGATGTTTGCACTAAATCGTCATCAAGTTTTGATTTACAGCTCAAAATGACATGAGTCAAACGCCAACGTTGAACTAGCTCAATTTTCCATATTGTGATAATTTTAAGACTGATAAATCTACTACAAACCCTCCAAGTTATACATTGTATCCAAAACTGCGTGATGCCATGCATTATTCTTCATTTATAAACCTTTATTCAAGGAGCATGAATGATAACTTAAGAATGATCATTATATCTTGCCGATCACTTGACATGTACGCACTAAGTCATCCATAACTTTTGATTTAGAGTTCAGAATAACACGAATCCAACGCCGACGTTAATTTAGCTCAATTTTCAATATTGTGACAACATTTCAGAATGAAAGAGTTACGACAAAACCTTCAAGTAATCCAATATATCCCAAGCTGTGTGATGCCTTGCATTATGCTTCCATTTATAAGCTTTTACTCAAGAAGCAGCAATGATCAGTTTAGTATGATCATTTTAACTAGCCGATCACTTGACATATCCGCACTAAATCATACACAACTTTTGATTTAGAGTTCAGAACGAAAGAAATCAAACACCCACATTAAGCTAGCTAATATTTCTATATTGTGACAATATTTGAGACTTAAATAGTAACGAAAAAGCCTCCAAGTAATCCAATATTTCCCAAACTGCGTGATGGCATGCATTATGCTTCATTTATAAGCCTTTACTCAAGGAGCACCAATAATCAGTTTAGAATGATCATTTTAACTGACCTATGACTTGACATGTCTTTACTAAATCATTCATAAATTTGGATTTAGAGTTCTGAATGACACGAATCCAAAGCCCACATTAAACTAGATCAATTTTCTATAATATGATAACATTTGAGACTGAAAGAGCTACGAAAAAGCCTCCAAGTAATCCAATGTATCACAAACTGTGTGATGCCATGCATTATGTTTCATTTGTAAGCCTTTACTAAAAGAGCCCCAACGATCAGATTAGAATGACCATTTTAACTGCCCGATCACTTGACATGTCTGCCCAAAATCATCTGTAACTTTTGATTTAGAGTTTAGAATGATACTGAATCCAACGATCACGTTAAGCTAGCTCAATATTCTTTTGTGACAATATTTGAGGCTGAAAAAGCTACGACAAAGCCTCCAAGTAATCCACTGTATCCCAAACTGCGAAATGCCATGCATTATGCTTTATTTTTAAGCATTTACTCAAAGAGCACCAATAATCAGTTTAGAATGATCATTTTAATTGGATGATCAACTTGAGATGTATGCACTTAAACGTCGTAGCTTTTGATTTAGAATTTAGAATGACACGACTCCACTCCAACATTAAGCTAGATCAATCTTCTATAATGTGACAACAATTGAGACTGGAAGAGCTACGACAAAGCCTCCACGTAATCCAATGTATCACAAACTTTGTGATTCCATGCATTATGTTTCATTTATAAGCCTTTATTCAAGGAGCCCAAATGATCAGTTTAAAATGATCAATTTAACTGGCCGATTACTTGACATATTAGTACTAAATCGTTTGTAACTTTTGATTTAATGTTTAGAATGACATTGAAACCAATGCCCATGTTAAGCTTGCTCAATATTCTCTTTTGTGACAATATTTGATACTGAAAAAGCTATGAAAAAGCCTCCAAGTAATCCATTGTATCCCAAACTGCGGGATGACATGCATTATGCTTCATTTAGAAGCCTTTACTTAAGGAGCACCAATGATCAGTTTGGAATGACCATTTTAACTGACCAATCACTTGGACATGTCCGCACTAAATCATATGTAAGTTTCTATATATAGTTCAGGATGATACAAATCCAACGCCGACTTTAAGCTACCTCAATTTTCTATATTGTAACAACATTTGATACTGAAAGAGCTACGACAAAGCCTACAAGTAATCCAATGTACCTTAAATTGTGTGATTTCATGCATTATGCTTCATTTATAATGCTTTACTCAAGGAGCACCAATGATAAGTTTTGAATGATCGTTTTAACTAGCTAATCAACTTGAGATGGCCGCACTAATTCATCTTCAACTTTGTATTTAGAGATCAATATGACACGAGTTCAACACCAACGTTATGCTAGCTCAATTTTCCATCGTGATAGTTTTAAGAATGAAAGATCTACAATAAAGCCTCCAAGTAATCCAATGTATCCCAAACTGGGTGATGTAATGCTTTATTCTTCATTTATAAGCCTTTAGTCAAGAGCACCAATGATAACTTTAGAATGATCATTTTTCAAGCAGATCACATGATATGTCTCCACAAAATCGTCCATAGCTTTTGATTCAGAGTTCACACATATCAAATGCTGACGTTAAAATAGCTCAATTTTCAATGTTGTGACAACATTTCACACTGAAAGAGCTACGACAAAGCTTCCAAGTAATCCAATGAAACCCAAACTACGTGATGCCATGCATTATGTTTCATTTATAAGCCTTTACTCAAGGAACCCAAATGATCAGTTTAGAATGATCATTTTCATTGGCTGATCACTTGACATATCCGTACTAAATCGTCCATAATTTTTGATTTAGTGTTTAGAATGATGCTGAATCCAACGCCCACGTTAAGCTAGCTCAATATTGTATTTTGTGACAATATTTGAGGATGAAAAAACTAAGACAAAGCCACCAAGTAATCCACTGTATCCCAAACAGCGCGATGCCATGCTTTATGTTTCATTTATAAGCTTTACTAGATGAGCACCAATGATTAGTTTACAATGATCATTATAACTGGCCAATCACTTGTACATGTCCTCACAAAATCATATGTAAGTTTCTAAATAGAGTTCAGAATAACACAAATCCAACACCAACGATAAGCTAACTAAATTTTCTATATTGTGACAATATTTGAGACTGAAAGAGCTACGACAAAGCATCCAAGTAATCCACTGTATCACAAATTGCGTGATGACATGCATTATGTTTCATTTATAAGCCTTTACTCAAGGACCCTAACAATTGATTTAGAATGATCATTTTAACTGCCCGATCACTTGACATGCCTGCCCTAAATAATCTGTAACTTTTGATTTAGAGTTTAGAATGACACTGAATCCAACGTCCACGTTAAACTAGCTCAATATTATTTTGTGACAATATTTAAGGCTGAACAATATACGACAAAGCCTCCAAGTAATCCACTGTATCCCAAACTGTGAAATGTCATGTATTATGCTTTATTTTGAAGCCTTTACTCAAAGAGCACCAATAATCAGTTTAGAATGATCTTTTTAATTGGACGATCGACTTGGGATGTATGCACTTAAACGTCGTAGCTTTTGATTTAGAATTATAAATGACACGAATCCACACCCACGTTAAGCTAGATCAATCTTCTATCATGTGACAACACTTGAGACTGAAAGAGTTACGACAAAGCCTCCAAGTAATCCAATGTATCACACACTTCGTGATGCCATGCATAGTATTTCATTTATAAGCCTTTATTCAAGGAGCCCAAATGATCAGTTTAGAATGATCAGCTTAACTGGCTGATTACTTAAGATATCAGGACTAAATCGTTTGTAACTTTTGATTTAATGTTTAGAATGACATTGAAACCAACGTCCACGTTAAGCTAGCTCAATATTCTATTTTCTGACAATATTTGAGACTGAAAAGCTAAGACAAAGCCTCCAAGTAATCCACTCTATCCCAAACTGCGGGATGCCATGCATTATGCTTCAATTATAAGCCTTTACTTAAGGAGCACCAATGATCAGTTTAGAATGATCATTTTAACTGGCCAATCAATTGGACATGTCCGCACTAAATCATATGTGAGTTTCTATATAGAGTTCAGGATGACACGAATCCAACGCCGATGTTAAGCTACCTCAATTTTCTATATTGTGACAACATTTGATACTGAAAGAGCTTTGACAAAGCCTCCGAATAATCCAATGTATCTGAAATTGTGTGATGCCATGCATTATGCTTCATTTATAACACTTTACTCAAGGAGCACCAATGATAAGTTTTGAATGATCGTTTTAACTAGCTAATCAACTTGAGATGTCCGCACTAAATCGTCTTCAACTTTGTGTTTAGAGAACAAAATGACACGAGTCCAACACCAACGTTATGCTAGCTCAATTTTCCATATCTTGATAATTTTAAGAATGAAAGATCTACTACAAAGCCTCCGAGTAATCCAATGTATCCCAGACTGGGTGATGCCATGCTTTATTCTTCATTTATAAGCCTTTAGTCAAGGAGCACCAATGATAACTTTAGAATGAACATTTTATCTGGCCGATCACATGATATGTCCGCACTAAATCGTCCGTAGCTTTTGATTCAGAGTTCAAAATGACACGAATCCAACGCCGACGTTAAAAAAGCTCAATTTTCAATATTGTGACAACATTTCACACTGAAAGAGCTACGACAAAGCCTCCAAGTAATCCAATGAATCCCAAACTGCGTGATACCATGCATTATGTTTCATTTATAATCCTTTTCTCAAGGAGCCCAAATGATTAATTTAGAATGATCATTTTAATTGGCTGATCACTTGATATATCCATACTAAATCGTCCGTAATTTTTGATTTAGAGTTTAGAATGATACTGAATCCAACGCCGACGTTAAGCTAGCTCAATATTCTATTTTGTGACAATATTTGAGGTTGAAAAAACTACGACAAAGCCACCAAGTAATCAAATGTATCCCAAACAACGTGATGCCATGCATTATATTTCATTTATAAGCTTTTACTTAATGAGCACCAATGATTAGTTTACAATGATCAATATAACTGGCCAATCACTTGGACATGTCCTCACTAAATCATATGTAAGTTTCTATATAGGATTCAGAATGACACAAATCCAACACCAACGTTAAGCTAACTCAATTTTCTATATTGTGACAACATTTGAGACTGAAAGAGCTATGAAAAAGCCTCCAAGTAATCCAATGTATCACAAATTGCGTGATGACATGCATTATGTTTCATTTATAAGCCTTTACTCAAGGTGACCCAACGATCAGTTTAGAATGATCATTTTAACTGCCCAATCACTTGACATGTCTGCCCTAAATCATCCGTAACTTTGGATTTAGAGTTTAGAATGACACTAAATCCAACGCCCACGTTAAGCTAGCTCAATATTATTTTGTGACAATATTTGAGGCTGAAAAAGCTACGAGAAAGCCATGCATTCGTGATGATCATTTTAATTGGACGATCAACTTGAGATGTATACACTTAAACATCATACCTTTTGATTTAGAATTTAGAATGACACGAATCCACACCCACGTTCAGCTAGATCAATCTTCTATAATGTGACAACAATTGAGACTTAAAGAGCTACGACAATGCCTCCAAGAAATCCACTGTATCCCAAACTGCGAAATGCCATGCATTATGCTTTATTTTTAAGCCTTTACTCAAAGAGCTCCAATGATCAGTTGAAAATGATCATTTTAATTGGACGATCAACTTGAGATGTATACACTTAAACATCATACCTTTTGATTTACAATTTAGAATGAAACGAATCCACACCCACGTTCAGCTAGATCAATCTTCTATAATGTGACAACAATTAAGACTTAAAGAGCTACGACAATGCCTCCAAGAAATCCAATGTATCACAAACTTCGTGATGCCATGCATTGTGTTTCATTTATAAGCCTTTGTTAAAGGAGCCCAAATGATCAGTTTATAATGATCAATTTAACTGGCCAGTTACTTGACTTATCAGGACTAAATTGTTCGTAACTTTTGATTTACTATTTAGAATGACATTGAAACCAACGCCCACGTTAAGCTAGCTCAATATTTTATTTTGTGACAATATTTGAGAATGAAAAAGCTACGAAAAAGCCTCCAAGTAATCCACTGTATCCCAAACTGCGGGATGCCATGCATTATGCTTCATTTATAAGCCTTTACTCAAGGAGCACCCATGATCAATTTACAATGATCATTGTAACTGGCCAATCACTTGGACATGTCCTCACTAAATCATATGTAAGTTTCTATATAGAGTTCAGAATGACACAAATCGTCCATAGCTTTTGACTTAGAGTTTAGAATGATACTAAATCCAACGCCCATGTTAAGCTAGCTCAATATTGTATTTTGTGACAATATTTGAGTATGAAAAAACTACGACAAAGCCACCAAGTAATCCACTGCATCCCAAACAGCACGATGCCATGCATTATGTTTCATTTATAAGCTTTTACTTAATGAGCACCAATGATCAGTTTACAATGATCATTGTAAATGGCCAATCACTTGGACATGTCCTCACTAAATCATATGTAAGTTTCTATATAGAGTTCAGAATGACACAAATCCAACACCAACATTAATCTAACTCAATTTTCTATATTGTGACAACATTTGAGACTGAAACAGGTACGACAAAACCTCCAAGTAATCCAATGTATCACAAAATGCGTGATGCCATGCATTATGTTTCATTTATAAGCCTTTACTCAAGGAGCCTCAACGATCAGTTTAGAATGTTCATTTTAACTGCCCGATCATGATGCAGGAACAAGAGGACTTGTTAGAGCAACGGGAACTGCTGGAGAGACTCTAGCTGGCTGTACAGCACTTTCTAGAGACTCAAGAGTGATGGGTTGATGGTGACCCTTCAGCTTGCTGTGGAGCACTTTCTGGCGGATCTAAGTGAGGATTGAGTAGAGAGGTGGATCGAGAGATGCCACACAGATTATGGAAGGTCTGTGATAAGTCTAGAGCACTCAAGCTTCAAGGATTCTCACACAAGAAGGCTGGAGCCGTCAGCTCCTTTCAAAGGAAGAAAAACTAGGTTTTTATTTCATAAAATTTAAGTGATTACATGCTGAGAAGGGACTTTATATACTAGTCCAGCAGCAGGTGCCTTCTAGGGCTGAAAATACATTATATTGAAAGGACTAAAGCAAAAGTAACAACAAGACATTAGGACCTAATGACAAATAAAAGACTCTTAAACTTAACAGTCACATTCCTGCAAAAACAAGCAAATAAACTTGTTAATTCAAACATAAGAATTTTAAATACGCACCTTGGTCTCTTGTAGCTCCTTATAATGCCTTCTTAAGTTTGTTTCACAATGATGAACAAGGTTGTATCTTTGAAGCCTTGTAAAAATGGAAGGAGTGAAATTGTGGTAGTCTTTAGTTGTTCATAGTCTACTTGTAATTCTTTAGTAATTTCAGCTTCATGGAATCCTCCATCTTCTATGATTGTTATGAGACTCTCGACAGACTTGTTGAACATCTTACTAAGGTTTCTTGTGCCTGATCTTGTTCTTGGAGCTTGTCTCATAATAGGTATATTAATGGGCTCTTCCTCAGCTTCTAGTGAGCTAGTATTGATGTCCTCATCATCTCCTCCCACTTGAAAAGGTTTTGTCCTCAGAACAGGTACATCTGCATGAAAAGGAGCAAGATCAGTAATATTAAAAGTAGGAGATATGGTCATCTCACCTGGCAGCTCAAGCTTATAGGCATTGTTGTTGATCTTCTCTAAAACACAAAAAGGACCATCTCCTCGTAGGGAAAGCTTGGATTTCCTTTGGTTGGGGAATCTTTCATGTCTCATGTGCAGCCATATCCAATCTCCAGGTTCAAATGATATGTCTTTTTGGTGTTTATCTGCATTTCTTTTGTACTGCTCGGTTCTCTTTTCCAAGTTTTCCTTGACCTTTTGATGAATCTTCTTAACATAATCTGCTCTGGTTTCTCCTTCACTAGATATAACATCTTGAGGTAAAGGTATAAGATCCAGTGGGGCAGTAGGAGTAAATCCATAAACCACTTCAAAAGGAGAAAGTTTAGTTGCTGAATGTTTGGCATGATTACAAGAAAACTCAATGTAAGGTAAGCAAGACAACCAGTTTCTTAGATTCTTACCGACCATGGCTCTCAAAAATGTTGAAAGAGTTCGGTTTACTACCTCTGTTTGACCATCAGTCTGTGGGTGGCAAGTCATTGAGAAGAGCAGCTTAGTTCCCAACTTTTTCCATAATGTCTTCCAGAAATGACTTAGAAATTTGGTGTCACGATCTGAAACGATTGTTCTGGGAACTCCATGTAGGCGCACTACTTCTTTAAAAAAAGATAAGCTATTTGTGTAGCATCATTAGTCTTGTTACATGGTATAAAATGAGCCATCTTTGAGAACCTGTCTACAACTACAAAGATAGAATCCTTGTGGTTGATCTTTGGCAGAACTAAGACAAAGTCCATAGAGATATCTACCCAAGGTAGGTTAGGAATGGGCAAAGGCATATAACAACCATAGGGGTGTGACCTGGATTTTGCTTTCAAGCAAGTGATGCACTTAGCACATAATCTTTCAACATCTCGTTTTAGATGTGGCCAGTATAAATGTTCCATAAGTACACTCAATGTCTTATCTCGGCCAAAATGACCCATGAGTCCTCCTCCATGAGCTTCTCCAATCAATAGTTCTCTCATTGATCCCTAAGGAATACAAAGACGCTTTTCCTGAAACAAAAATCCATCATGTTGATAAAACATACCAGATGCAGCCTTGTTGGTATCCTTAAAAAGTTCTTGAAAATCTGGACCTGTTTCATACATTGCCTTGATGTGTTCAAATCCCATAATCTTAGCTTCCATTGTGCTGATGAGAGCATGTCTCCTTGGTAAAGCATCAGCCACAACGTTATCGTTACCTTTCTTATATTTGATCACATAAGGAAAAGTCTCCACAAACTCAAGCCACTTTGCATACCTCTTCTTAAGCTTAGTTTGTCCTCTTAAGTGCTTGAGGGTCTCATGATCGATATGAATAAAAACTTCCTTTGACAGTAGGCAATGTTGCCAAGTTTCAAGAGACCTTACCAAAGCATAGAGCTTCTTATCATATTGGGATAGTTAAGTGAAGCTCCACTAAGTTTCTCACTGAAGTAAGCAACTGGTTTTCGTCCTTGCATTAGTACAGCTCCTATACCTGTTCCAGAAGCATCACATTCAATTTCAAAGGTTTTATCAAAGTTAGGAAGTACCAAAACAGGCGCATGTGTGAGGCTATCTTTCAGCTTGTTGAATGCCTTCTCTTGTGCTGGTCCCCATTTAAACTCCACATTCTTCTTAATTACTGAAGTGAGGGGTGCAGCAACCGTACTAAAGTCTTTGACAAATCTTGTATAGAAACTAGCCAATCCATGGAAACTCCTCACATGTCCGATTGTTGTTGGGGTTGGCCAATCTTGAATTGCTTTGATCTTTTCTTCATCGACCTTTAAGTCCTGAGAACTTACAACAAATCCTAGGAATACAACTTTATCAGTGTAGAAAGTACATTTCTCAAGGTTAGCATAAAGGTTTTCAGCCTTAAGCGTTTCAATTACTTGCTCAAGATGTCGTAAGTAATCTTCAAGATTAGAGCTATAGATTAGAATGTCATCAAAATAAACAACTACGAACTTACAGATAAATGCTCTTAGGACGTGGTTCATGAGTCTCATGAAAGTACTTGGAGCGTTTGTATGTCCAAATGGCATGACTAGCCATTCATACAGTCCTTGTTTGGTTTTAAACGCTTTCTTCCATTCATCACCTTCTTTCATTCTCACCTGATGATATCCACTTCTTAGATCAGTTTTTGAGAACATAGTTGCTCCATTGAGTTCATCTAGCATGTCATCAAGTCTTGGAATTGCATGTCGGTATTTGACAGTGATATTGTTGATTGCTCTACAATCAACACACATTCTCCAAGTTCCATCTTTCTTAGGCACTAGAAGAACAGGAACAGCACATGGGCTTAGACTCTCTCGGATATAGTTCTTAGACATTAGGTCTTGTAGTTGTCTTTCCAGCTCCTTTGGTTCTTCTGGATTCACTCTATAGGTAGATCGGTTTGGCAATGGTGCTCCAGGAACAAGATCAATCTGATGCTGGATTCCTCTTATAGGTGGCAATCCTGGTGGTATCTCTTCTGGAAAAACATCAGTGAATTTGTCAAGAAGCTCTAGAACAGCAGCAGGAAGTTCCTCCTTTTCTTGTCCTGAAAACAACACTTCTTTAAAGATCATTAGTAGCACCTCTTCTTTAGAATCAAGAGATTTCAAAACAGTGGCAGGTGTTACATAAAGGTTCGTTTTTTTAGCTTTTCTCCTTTAAACATAGTTTGTTGCATCTCATGCACTTCCTGTGGAGTTAAAGGTGCTAAGCTATGTTTCTTGTTATTGTGCATGAAGGTATAGTGATTGGTGCGTCCATTGTGTAATGCTTCTTTGTAAAATTGCCATGGACGACCTAGAAGTAGATGTCCAGCTTGCATAGGCACCACATCACACACAACTTGATCTGCATACTTGCCTATGCTGAATGGTATGGTGACTTGTTCTGCGATTTTTAGCTCAGTTTCATCGTTCAGCCGTTTGAGCTTGTATGGTCGAGGATGCTTTGTCTTTTGTAACCCTAGCTTATCAACCAAATACTTGCTGGCTATGTTAGTACAAGAACCACCATCTATGATCAAGCTACATACCTTAGAGTATATTGTGCACCGAGAACAGAAAATGTTTTCTCTTTGTATAGTTTCTGATTCAAAAAGAGCACTGAGGGATCTCCTTGTAACTAGAAGCTCTCCGGTATCAGGATAGTCCACCACTTCTTCCTCAGATTTTTCTGGTTCATACTCGTCTTCATCTTGAGACTCATATTTGCCATTTGATTTAAGGATCATAACTCTCTGGTTTGCGCATTCTCTTGCATAATGGCCTTTTCCCTGACATTTAAAACAGGTTATGTCACGAGATCTTTGAGTTGGAGTTTTACCTTGCTCTGGTTTATTGTTTTTAGACGTTTCAGCAATGGATTTCTTGAATCTGGATTCTATGTCAATGGCCTTTCCTTTGTCCAGAGCCTTTTGAGGTTGTTGATTCCAGGTAGACTTGCTACGATTTGCTGAGATAGTCTTCCTTTTTATGTGCTGCTCGGCCTGAACTGCAAGATGCAGCAACTCGCCCAGATCATGATAGGTTTGTCTCTCCACTTTTCTAGCAATTCGATCTTGCAGACCATCTAGGAATTGAGCCATCAAAGTTTCTTCTGAATCTTCGGTCTCCAACCTGTTTCTAAGCATTTCAAACTCATCAAAGTATTCTTCAACAGATTTAGAACCTTGAGTTAGTTTTCTAAATTTCTTCTGCAACTCTCTGTAGTAGTATGCAGGGACATATCTCCTCCTTAGTTGGAACCTCATGTCTTCCCAAGTAGTGATCTGACCATGTCTATGTCTTCTTCTTTCAGACACATCTCTGTCCCCCCAAGCTAGAGTGCTTTTAGTGAGTTGAGCAGCTGCTAGAGACACTTTTCTCTGATTTGAGAAGTTGTAATACTCAAATATGTATTCCATACACCTTTCCCAATCAAGGTAGGCATCTGGATTAACCTTTCCAGCAAAGGTTGGTGCTGTGAGCTTTACGTCTCTGTTTCCATGCCAAGATTCTTCTACTCTATCTCTGTCACGTTGATATTGTCTTCTCGGTCTATGATTATGATCAGGTTTTGGTGGAAATTCATCTTCTAAGTCAGCTGTTTCATCCTCCTCATGATTCACACGTTGGGCATTCGCATTTCTGATAGGATTTCTGCAAATTGGTGGTGGTTGTTCTATTCTTGTCATACGATCTCCTAGGTTCTGAAGTTGAATCTGAATAGCAGCAAGCATCTGAGCAACATTCACATCTACTGGTTCTCCCATAGTCACACAATCTGAATAGGAGCGATTGAGCTCTGATACCAGATGATGCAAGAACAAGAGGACTTGTTTGAGCAAGGGGAACTGCTGGAGAGACTCTAGCTGGCTGTACTGCACTTTCTAGAGACTCAAGAGTGATGGGTTGATGGTGACCCTTCAGCTGGCTGTAGAGCACTTTCTGGAGGATCTAAGTGAGGATTGAGTAGAGAGGTGGATCGAGAGACGCCACACAGATTATGGAAGGTATGTGATAAGTCTAGAGCATTCAAGCTTCAAGGATTCTCACACAAGAAGGCCGGAGGCGTCAGCTCCTTTCAAAGGAAGAAAAACTAGGTTTTTCTTTCATAAAACTTAAGTGAATACATGCTGAGAAGGGACTTTATATACTAGTCCAGCAGCAGAGGCCTTCTAGGGCTGAAAATACATTATAATGAAAGGACTAAAGCAAAAATAACAAGACATTAGGACCTAATGACAAATAAAAGACTCTTAAACTTAACAATCACATTCCTGCAAAAACAAGCAAATAAACTTGTTAATTCAAACATAAGAATTTTAAATACGCACCTTGGTCTCTTGTAGCTCCTTATAATGCCTTCTTAAGTTTGTTTTGCAATGATGAACAAGGTTGTATCTTTGAAGCCTTGTAAAACTGGAAGGAGTGAAATTGTGGTAGTCTTTAGTTGTTCATAGTCTCCTTCTTGTAATTCTAAAAGTAAGTTCAGCTTCATGGAATCCTCCATCTTCTATGATTGTTATGAGACTCTCGACAGACTTGTTGAACAGATTACTAAGGTTTCTTGTGCCTGATCTTGTTCTTGGAGCTTGTCTCATAATAGGTATATTAATGGGCTCTTCCTCAGCTTCTAGTGAGGTAGTATTGATGTCCTCATTAGATCACTTGACATGTCTGCTCTAAATCGTCCATAACTTTTGATATAGAGTTTACAATGACACTAAATCCAACGCCCACGTTAAGCTATCTCAATATTATTTTGTGACAATATTTGAGGCGGAACAAGCTACGACAAAGCCTCCAAGTAATCCCAAACTGCGAAATACGATGCATTATGCTTTATTTTTAAACCTTTACTCAAAGAGCACCAATAATCCGTTTAGAATGATCATTTTAATTGGACGATCAACTTTAGATGTATGCACTTAAACGTCGTAGCTTTTGATTTAGAATTTAAAATGACACGAATCCACACCCACGTTAAGCTAGATCAATCTTCGATAATGTGACAACAATTGAGACTGAAAGAGCTACGACAAAGCCTCCAAGTAATCCAATGTATCACAAACTTCGTGATGCCATGCATTGTGTTTCATTTATAAGCCTTCATTTAAGGAGCCCAAATGATCAGTTTAGAATGATCAATTTAACTGGCCGATTACTTGACATATCAGGACTAAATCGTTCGTAACATTTGATTTACTGTTTAGAATGACATTGACACCAACGCCCACGTTAAGCTAGCTCAATATTCTATTTTGTGACAATATTTGAGACTGAAAAAGCTATAACAAAGCCTCCAAGTAATCCACTGTATCCCAAACTGCGGGATGCCATGCATTATGCTTCATTTATAAACCTTTACTTAAGGAGCCCCAATGATCAGTTTAGAATGATCATTTTAACTGGCCAATCACTTGAAAATGTCCGCACTAAATCATATAGAAGTTTCTATATAGAGTTCAGGATGACACGAATCCAACGCCGACGTTAAGCTAGCTCAATTTTCTATATTGTGACAAAATTTGAGACTAAAGAGCTACGACAAAGCCTCCTAATAATCCAATGTATCTTAAATTGTGTGATGCCATGCATTATACATCATTTATAACGCTCTACTCTATGAGCACCATTGATAAGTTATTAATGACCATTTTAACTAGCTAATCAACTTGAGATATCCGCAC
The DNA here is from genome assembly GCA_018901935.1 of Pugionium cornutum. Lineage (NCBI taxonomy): Eukaryota > Viridiplantae > Streptophyta > Magnoliopsida > Brassicales > Brassicaceae > Pugionium > Pugionium cornutum. Next base: position 15,133,652 of record CM032162.1, on the reverse strand, counting down.
TAAATCGTCTTCAACTTTGTATTTATAGCTCAAAATGACACGAGTCCAACACCAACGTTATGCTAGCTCAATTTTCCATATCGTAATAATTTTAAATATGAAAGATCTACTACAAAGCCTCCAAGTAATCCAACGTATCCCAAACTGGGCGATGCCATGCGTTATTCTTCATTTATAAGCCTTTAGTCAAGGAGCATCAGTGATAACTTTAGAATGATCATTTTATCTGGCCGATCACATGATATGTCCGCACTAAATCGTCCATAGGTTTTGGTTTAGAGTTCAGCATGACACGAATCCAAGGGCAACGTTAAAATAGCTCGATTTTCAATATTGGGACAACATTTCACACTGAAAGAGCTACGACAAAGCCTCCAAGTAATCCAATGAATCCCAAACTGCGTGATGCGTGGCATTATGTTTCATTTATAAGCCTTTACTCAAGGAGCCCAAATGATCACTTTAGAATGATCATTTTAATTGGCTGATCACTTGACATATCCGTACTAAATAATCCGTAATTTTTGATTTAGAGTTTAGAATGATTCTAAATCCAACGCCCACGTTAAGCTAGCTCAATATTCTATTTTGTGACAATATTTGAGGATGAAAAAACTACGAGAAAGCCACCAAGTAATCCACTGTATCCCAAACAGCGCGATGCCATGCATTATGTTTCATTTATAAACTTTTACTTAATGAGCACCAATGATCAGTTTACAATGATCATTATAGCTGGCCAATCACTTGGACATGTCCTCACTAAATTATATGTAAGTTTCTATATACAGTTCAGAATGACACAAATACAACACCAACGTTAAGCTAACTCAATTTTCTATATTGTGACAACATTTGAGACTGAAAGAGCTACGAAAAAGCCTCCAAGTAATCCAATGTATCACAAATTGAGTGATGCCATGCATTATGTTTCATTTATAAGCCTTTACTCAAGGAGCCCCAACGATCAGCATAGAATGATCATTTTAACTGCCCGACCACTTGACATGTCAGCCCTAAATCGTCCATAATTTTTGATTTAGAGTTTAGAATGACACTGAATCCAACGCCCAAGTTAAGCTAGCTGCATATTGTTTTTTCACAATATCTGAGGCTGAACAAGCTACGACAAAGCCTCCAAGTAATCCACTGTATCTCAAACTGCTAAATGCGATTCATTATGCTTTATTTTTAAGCCTTTACTCAAAGAGCACCAATAATCAGTTTAGAATGATCATTTTAATTGGACGATCAACTTGAGATGTATGCACTTAAACGTCATAGCTTTTGATTTAGAATTTAGAATGACACGAATCCACACCCACGTTAAGCTAGATCAATCCTCTATAATGTAACAACAATTGACACCGAAAGAGCTACGACAAAGCCTCCAATTAATCCAATGTATCACAAACTTCGTGATGCAATGCATTGTGTTTCATTTATTAGCCTTTATTCAAGGAGCCCAAATGATCAGTTTAGAATTATCAATTTAACTGGCCGATTACTTGGCATATCCGGACTAAATCGTTCGTAACTTTTGATTTACTGTTTAGAATGACATTGAAACCAACGCCTACGTTAAGCTAGCTCAATATTCTATTTTGTGACAATATTTGAGACTGAAAAAGGTACGACAAAGCCTCCAAGTAATCCACTATATCCCAAAGTGCGAGATGCCATGCATTATGTTTCATTTATAAACCTTTACTTAAGGAGCACCAGTGATTAGTTTAGAATGATCATTTTAACTGGCCAATCACTTCGGCATGTTCGCACTAAATCATATGTAAGTTTCTATATAGATTTCAGGACGACACGAATCCAGCGCTGACATTAAGCTAGCTCAATTTTCTGTTTTGAGACAAAATTTGAGACTGAAAAAGCTACGACAAAGCCTCCGAGTAATCCAATGTATCTTAAATTGTGTGATGGCATGCATTATGCTTCATTTATAATGCTTTACTCAAGGGCACCAATGATAAGTTTTGAATGATTGTTTTAACTAGCTAATTAACTTGAGATGTCCGCACTAAATCGTATTCAACTTTGTATTCATAGCTCAAAATGACACGAGTCCAACACCCACGTTATGCTAGCTCAATTTTCCATATCGTGATAATTTTAAGAATGAAAGATCTACTACAAAGCCTCCAAGTAATCCAATGTATCCAAAACTAGGTGATGCCATGCTTTATTCTTCATTTATAAGCCTTTAGTCAAGGAGCACCAATGATAACTTTAGAATGATCATTTTATCTGGCCGATCACATGATATGTCTGCACTAAATCGTCTGTAACTTTTGATTCAGAGTTCAGAATGACACGAATCCAACGCCGACGTTAAAATAGCTCAATTTTCAATATTGTGACAATATTGAACACTGAAAGAGCTGCGACAAAGCCTCCACGTAATCCAATGAATCCTAAACTGCGTGATGCCATGCATTATGTTTCATTTATAAGCCTTTACTCAAGGAGCCCAAATGATCAGTTTAGAATGATCATTTTAATTGGCTGTTCACTTGACATATCCGTACTAAATCGTCAGTAATTTTTGATTTAGAGTTTAGAATGATACTGAATCCAATGCCCACGTTAAGCTGGCTCAATATTCTATTTTGTGATAATATTTGAGGCTCAAAAAACTACGACAAAGCCACCAAGTAATCCATTGTATCCCAAACAGCGCGATGTCATGCATTATACTTCATTTATAAGCTTTTACTTAATGAGCAACAACGATCAGTTTACAATGATCATTATAACTGGCAAATCACTTGGACATGTCAGCACTCAATCGTTCGTAACTTTATTTAAGCCTTTATAAATAAATGAAGGCTTTATTTAAGGAGCACGAATGATAACTTTAGAATGATCATTTTATCGGGCCGATCACTTGACATGTAAGCACTAAGTCGTCACTAACTTTTGATTTAGAGTTCAGAATGACCTGAATCCAACGCCGACGTTAAGCTAGCTCAATTTTCAATATTGTGACATCATTTCAGACTGAAAGAACTACGACAAAACCTCCAAGGAATCCAATATATCCCGGCTGTGTGATGCCATGCATTATGCTTCATTTATAAGCTTTTACTCAAGAAGCAGCAATGATCAATTTAGAATGATCATTTTAACTGGCCGATCACTTGACATGTCTGCACTAAATCGCCCGTAACTTTTGATTTAGAGTTCAGAACGAAAGGAATCAAACACCCACGTTAAGCTAGCTAAATTTTCTATATTGTGACAACATTTGAGACTGAAAGAGCTAAGACAAAGCCTCCAAGTGATCCAATATATCCCAACTGCGTGATGCCATGCATTATGCTTCATTTATAAGCCTTTACTCAAGGAGCACCAATAATCAATTTTGAATGATCATTTTAAGTGGCCAATGACTTGACATGTCAGCACTAAATCATTCGTAACTTTTGATTTAGAGTTCGGAATGACACGAATCCAACGGCCACGTTAAACTAGATCAATTTTCTATAATGTGACAACATTTGAGACTGAAAGAGCTAAGAAAAAGCCTCCAAGTAATCAAATGTATCACAAACTGCTTGATGCCATGCGTTATGTTTCATTTATATGCCTTTACTCAAGGAGCCCCAATGATCAGTGTATTATGACAATTTTAACTCGCCGATCACTTAACATATCCGCACTAAATCGTCCTTAACTTTTGATTTAAAGTTCAGAATGACACGAATCCAACGCCCACGTTAAGCTAGATCAATTTTCTATAATATGACAACATTTGAGACTGAAAGAGCTACGGCAAAGCCTCCAAATAATCCAATGTATCACAAAGTGCATGATGCCATGCATTATGTTTCATTTATAGGCATTTACTCAAGGAGCCCCAATGATCAGTTTAGATTGATCATTTTAACTGGCCGATCACTTGACATGTCTGCACTAAATCGTCTGTAACTTTTGATTTAGAGTTCAGAATGACACGAATCCAACATTCACTTTAACCTAGATCAAGTTTCAATATGTTGAATGCATTTGAGACTGAAAGAGCTATGACAAAGAGTCCTAGTAATCCAGTGTATCCCAAATTACGTGGTGCCATGCATTATACTTCATTAATAAGCCTTTACTCAAGGAGCACCAATTATACGTTTATAATGATCATTTTAACTGGCCGATCATTTGACATGTCCGCATTAAATCGTTTTTAGCTTTTGATTTAGAGTTCAAAATAACATGTATTCCAACGCCCACGTTAAGGTCGCTCAATTTTCTATATTGTGACAACATTTCAGACTGAAACAGCTACGACAAACCTCCAAGTAATCCAATATATCCCAAGCTGCGTGATGACATGCATTATCCTTCATTTATAAGCCTTTTCCTAAGGAGCACCAATGATCAGTTTAGAATGATCATTTTAATTGACCGATCACTTCACATATCCGCACTCAATCGTCCGTAACTTTTGATTTAGAGTTTAGAATGATACAAATGCAATGTCCACGTTAAGCTAGCTCCATTTTCTATTTTGTGAAAATATTTGAGGCTGAAAAAGCTACAACAACGCCTCCAAGTAATCAACTTTATCCCAAACTGCGCGATGCCATGCATTATGCTTCATTTGTAAGCCTTTACTTAAGGAGCACCAATGATCAGTATAGAATGATAATTTTAACTGGCCAATCACTTGGACATGTCCGCACTAAATCATCTTTAACTTTTGATTTAGAGTTCAGAATGACACGACTAACGCCCTTGTTAAGCAAGCTCAATTTTGTATATTGTGACAACATTTGAGACTGAAAGAGCTATGACAAAGCTTCCAAGTAATCCAATGTATCCCAAACTACGTGATGCCATGCATTATGTTTCATTTATAAACCTTTACTCAACGAGCACCAATGACCTGTTTAGAATGATCATTTTAACTAGCCGATCAACTTGTCATGTGCGCACTAAATCATACGTAAATTTTGATTTGAGGTTCAGAATGACTTCAATTCAACGGCCACGTTAAGCTACCTTGATTTGTAATATTCTGACAACATTTTAGATTGAAACAGATACCACAAAGCCTTCAACTGATCCAATCTATTCTAAACTGCATGATGTCATACATTATGCTTCATTTGTAAGCCTTTACTAATGATCTGTTTCGAATGATCAGTTTAGAATGATCACTTTAACTGGCTGATAAACTTGACATGTCCGCACTAAATCGTCTGTAACTTTTGATTTAGAATTCCGAATGACACGAATCCAACACCCACGTTAAGCTAGCTCAATTTTCTATACTGTGACAAAATTTAAAACTGAAATAGCTTGGAAAAAGCCTCAAAGTAATCCAATCTATCCCAATCTGCGTGATTTCATGTATTATGCTTCATTGGTAAACCTTTACTCAACGAGAACCAAGGATCAGTTTAGAATGATCATTTTAACTAGTTGATCAACTTTACTTGTCCGCACTAAATCGTCTTAAACATTTGATCTTTAGCTCAAAATGACATGAATCCAACGCCCCCATGAATCTAACTCCCACGTTAAGCTACCTCAATTTTCTATATTGTGACAATATTTGAGCCTCAAAGATCTATCACAAAGCCTTCAAATAATCCAATGTATCCCAAACTCCGTGATGCCAAGCATTACGCTTTATTTATAAGCCTTCTACTCAAGCATCACCAATGATCAGTTTAGAATAATAATTTTAACTACTCGATCAACTTGACATTTCCGCACTAAATCGTCCGTAATTTTTGATTTAGAGTTCCAAATGACCCAAATCCAATGCTCACAATAAGCTAGCTCAATCTTCTATATTGTGACAAAATTTAAGGCCAAATAGCTACGACTAAAACTCAAGAAATCCAATATATCTCAAACTGCGTGATGCCAAGCATTATGCTTTAATTGTAAACCTTTGCTCCATGAGCACCAATGATCAGTTTAAAAGGATCAATTTAAGTAGCCAAAAAAGTAGATATGTCTGCACTAAATCATCCGTAATTTTTTATTTAGAGTTCAGAATGAGCGGAATCCAATTCCCAAGTTAAGCTAGCTCAATATTCTATATTGTGACAAAATTTCAAATAGAAATAACTACGACAAAGCCTCCAAGTAGTCAAATTTATCCCTATATGCGTGATGCGCGCCATGCATTATGCTTCATTTGTAAACCTTTGCTCAACGAGCACTAAAGATCAGTTTATAATGATCATTTTAAGTAGATGATCAAGTTTACATATCCGCACTTAACCGTCGGGAAATGCTTTTCCCGACGGATTTCCAACAAAAGAGTTCGATCGGGACTATTTCATCGGAAACCATATTCCATCGGGAATTCCATATGGGTTTGCGATGAAGAATATCCATTGGCAATAAGCGACGGATATTCGATAGGCAGTATCTGTCGGACATTACCGTCGTATTTGCAATGGAAGTCATCCGTCGGTTCACCATCGATGAATTCTGATGCAATTTTCCGTTGGGAATGACATACCTAATAGAGATTATATATATCAACGGAAACTACCGACGCATACCCGATGGCGTATAGCTGTCGGTATTTCCCGACGGTTTTCAGCCACTGGGAATTTTCCGACGCCATCCCGATGAATATGCTTCCCGACGGAACTCTATCCGTCGGTAATTCCCGACAGATTAGTGATTACTCTATCCGTTGAACCTTTATCAGTTTTCCGATGACTCCTTCCATCGGAATTAACCAAACATTTGAAAACAAATTTTAATAATTGTTTTTTAATTTTTTAAATAAAATATCAAATTATTAAATTTAATAAATATTTTTAAATATTTAATAAAAATATTAAAATAATTAAATGAAAATAATATTTCAAACTAAAAATATAATAATATTTAAATCTTAATTGTTTTAAAATCTAAAATCTACAAATTACATCGGATGAGGAGCAGAAAGAGAAAATAATTCATCCGGATAATTCGGGAATTTGGTTTTCATAAAATCTACAAAATATTTCAGCCTTCTCATCTCTATCTTCATAGCCGCCCTTTTTTCTTTAAGTTGGGCGTTCTCCTCATTTCAAGCCGTAGATGTTGCACCATTGTTATCGACAACTTTACCGATTCCTGGATGACGACTATTTGAAAATGGTACTTTTGTAAAAAATAAAGAATATTATAAGAAAAATATTATAATATTAAATATAAAAATAAATAAAAAGAGAAATCAAACTTACATAAGAACGAGGCAATTCGGCGACCGAAGATGAAGAACCAACTTGAGACTATTGAGACAAAATATCACTTTTTTTTCTTTTTCACTTTTTTAATGATCTCAGTAACGAGACTACTTTGCTGAGACCAATTTTTTTTGTTGGTGTGGATGGGCTCGAGAAGTTGCAAGTGATTTGGAGCCGTTCCAAATTCTTGTGCCTAAAAGTTAAAAAAATACTAAATTAATATTTAAAAAAATTCAAATAATAATAAATAAAATTAATATAATAATAATAATAATAAAACTAAAGAGGTTTGATTTTGTTCACTGTACTATCTGAATATCTAGAATCATTCATAATAACAACTGATGCATTCAACACTATAATTGTTTTTAAAAACAAAATCGCAGTGAATTCGATACTTGAAATATGTAGTACGATTGTGTTCCATGGCTATGCTGAGAAGAGATGTACAGTTTTAGAGACGATTTGACCAAAAAATCTCGGGCTAAAACAAATAGAAAAATGTACATGAAGGAAACTTCTTAGTGCCTACAATTTTGAGACGGAATGCTGCAATGTAAGTTTCATTAAACCGTCCATAATAAAGATAAGGATGTTCTTACAAAGAAGCAGAAGGCTGAATCGTATGAACAAATTAAAACTAGTATGAACAAGTTTTTGAAAACATCAAATTTCTGAGAAATTAGTATGAACAAAGCTGAAAAACTGAATTTGCGAGGGATAAACTTACATTTCCGGCGATTACTCATACAAAGACCGAGAGGAGACTTCCGGCAACGTCAGCGGTGGGAGGGGAAGAGGAGCAAATGGAAGAGAAGACTACAAGAGAAGTCGTGGGGTCATAGGTTATACTTGATATTTCCGACGGCTAAGACCGTCGGAAATCTGTCGGCCAAATGATAAATATTTTTGCAAAAATCCCCGTGGTAAATTAATTTTCCCACGTATAATTTCTTATTGTTGGCATTCATTCGGAAACTACCGATGAATTTCCAACAGTAACTGAAAGTTCTGCATGGTCGTCAAATTGTTAGTCCACGTGGTAAAGAATATTTCTGACGGCGTTCCGTCAGATCTAGTAGTGTGATCGGTAATCCGCCGGACCTTTCCGATGGATTTCCGACGGTCCCATTATTTGTTAACAAAAATAGTGAATATTTTTATTTATAAAATGTAATTTGTTAAATTTTCAAGTATTTTAAAATATCCATATTAATTGCTAATGCAAATTTATTTTGTTTCTTATGAATATACTAAAATAATGTGAAATAGCCCTTGTTCAGAATTTATTATTTATTCAGATTTTGAAATTTGTTTATGTTTTGCTTGTTTATAGCTAATAATGTTCATAGTATTGTTCATTATAATGTTTTTAGGGTCCATACACAAAGCTAGTTAAAGGTTGCCGCCTTTTTGGGGATAGTAACCAAAAGTTTCCTATATTCTATACATTCCCTAAACTGGTTTTTGGTTTATATTGGAAATGTTTACATTCGGAATGTGTACCATTTATTTTTTACAACCCATATATTTTTAAAAATTTTAAATCTATTAACCTCTATATTTTGAAATTTCTTTTTGTCGCATATCCATTGGAAATTGCAGACAAAATTCCGACGGGTATTCCAAAGCCGTCACCGATCCATCGGATAAACTTCTCCGACACGATAGGGTATAGTATCAATACCTTAAGTCGTCAGGAATCTAACTGGATAGGGGTTTGTTCCAACGGAATTGCAATGGGTGTCGGATACGGTATAAGTTGTCGGTTAGTTGTCAGGAATTCGACTGGATTTCCGATGGAAAGACGATGGGTTTTGTAGTTCTGTCACAAAATCGTCGGAAATCCATCGCACACAAGAATTTAAATTTTTTTGAAAATATTATTTGACACTGAAAATTAAAGTATCCTAAAAACTAAAACATTTCAATCATAAATTTAATCCAAATGTGATGAACACTCCGAAGTAGCTGAATTTTTTGTCGTCAAATTCGCCAATCTCTTCTTCTGAGTCTTTAAATACGTTGTAATATCCGTTTGTGGTGTCATCATCAACAAGGTTAACTTCAAGAGAAGTCTCTATGGAACCGTTACCAATTGTTCTTTGCTGCATAGGGTCTTTCTTGGAAACATCACATACCATTCCTCTAGGGTTTATTGATGTCACTTTACTCAGAGGATCTTGTTTGTTCCTCACACGAGGGTATCGAATATAACAAACCTAGTCCGCTTGTGATGCAAGTAAAAAAAGATCATATTTTTTATGTCGCTTACGAGAGTGGACCGATGTAACACCGAATTTGTTTTGACGTTGGCCAATCACAGGGTCATACTAGTCAAAGTAGAACAGAATACACCTCAAATCAATCATTCCTGGATAGTGAACTTCTAATATTTCACGAAGAACACCGTTTTATTCAATTTCACTGTTTGATATGATATACCATAATTAGAAGTTGTTTGTGAGCTTCGTTTGCGATGACTCTTAAAAGCATATCCACGAGTGCAGTACATTTGATAAGATTTTGCTGTAAATGTAGGACAACTACCAATTGAACTAACCATGTCGGAAACGTTATCCCTCTAGAAGGACCCGTAGTAACGTGCAAAATAATTGAATGCACTCAACTATATATATATATATATAAGAAATTATTATTGAAAATTACATAATTAATTAACAGTGGCGTAAAAGTGCAACCAAATTGCAAATTCGCTCTTTTTAAGTTCGACCAACTCATTCTCTGTGTAATTTGAATAATGAATACGTCTTCAATTCATATCCTGTTAATAATAAACAAAATAATTAAAAATAAAGTATAATAAAAATTAAAAAAAATTAAATGAATGTATCTTTCATATTCCAAAACGTCATCACAATTTGTCAAAATATACAGATGCAAGTGTTTGTGTTCCTCCTCTGATAGGTGTTGTGTCTTCCCTTTTCCACTTAAACGTTCAATTTTTGCAAATACTTCTAGCACATACACTGGATAGCCTGATTTTTCTCCTCCATCATCATGTCATTCAGGTCATCTATATTTTGTTTGGACATGCGATGGAAAATAGTAGTTGGCAAAGTTAGATGTTTCCTCATTAATACTTTGTGCGACAATTGAATCTTCAACCCTGGCAATATTTTTTTAACTTTTTTCTTCAGGTGGAACATATATCTCTCAAAAGGATACATCCATCGGTACCGAACAGGTCCTCCAAGTGCTGCTTCTATAGGGAGGTGAATAGGAACATGTTCCATAACATCAAAAAATGCTGGTGAAAATATTTTCTCGAGGTTACCAATGAGAATTGGTATTTTTTTCTCCAAATTTCGTATATCGTCTATAGTAAGTGATCTTGTACATAAATCTCGGAAAAGCACCAATCCATGCATAATAAAAAAACTTAATCCTGTTGGAAAATTATGATTATATATAAAATAACGTAAACGTACTTGCAATTGCTCCGTGGACAATTTTAGATAGAAGATCGCTAAAGGCAAATGGAAATATTTTTTGCATGACAATCATGACTTTTCATCTCTGTAAATTTGCTTTCAATCGTATCGACACAATTACGAATATTAGATGCGTATCCGTTTGGAAATTTGACACTATGATTAATCCACTGAAAGAAATCGTGTTTTGCATGCCCATCCAACCGGAATGCGGGAGACAATGATTTTCCATTAGACATTTTATGTACTTCCTTCCGGGAACAAATATCTGGCAAATCCAATCTACCTTTCAGACTATCTTTCGTTTTTCCTTGCACATTTAGAACAGTATTCATTATGTTGTCGAAAAAATTCTTTTCAATGTGAATAACATCTAGATTATGGCGCAATAGATGGTCCTTCCAATATGGTAAATCCTAAAAAAATACTCTTCTTGTGTCAATTATGGTATTCACCAAAACCATCAACAGGATAATGTCCGTTACCTCCACATGAAGCCGTTGTCTCAGCACCAAAATCTCTAAGTTGAGTCATCATATTATTCCCATCAAGCATAGGAGATGGACCATCAAATTTTTTTTTGGTTTCCCTAAACAATGTCATGCTCCGGCGATATGGATGATATTGTGGTAGAATGCGGCGATGACAATCAAATCAACTAGTCTTTTGTCCATGTTTCAGTTGAAAAACATCAGTATTATCTTGACAATATGGGCATGCTAACTTTCCATGCGTCGACCATCCTAATAACATACCATATGCTGGAAAATCACTTATGGTCCACATAATTAGTGCTCGCATCAAGAATTTCTGTTGGTTGGAAACATCGAATGCTTCGACACCATTTTCCCGCAACATTTTTAACTCATGAATTAGTGGCTGCAAGAAAATATCAAACGATTGCTTAGGATGCTCTGGACCTAGGACGAGAATGGTTAGAAACAAAAACTCTCGTTTCATGCAAAACAAAGGAGGCAAATTAAAAGGTGTCACGATAACTGGCCCCAACGAGTATTGCCTCCCATGCTTCCCAAAAGGGTTGAATCCATCTCTAGATAACCCAAGGTTTACGTTCCTAGGCTCATAGGCAAAACTAGGATTAACCTATTTAAAATGTTTCCATGCTTCTGCATCCGAGGGATGCATAATTTCTCCATTCGAATTATATTCTGCATGCCATCTCATAAGCTTTGCCGTATGTTCAGATTGGTATAACCTCTTTAACCTCTTTGTTTATGGCAAATACCACATCCCTTTATGCATAATAGTTACTCTGCCTCTTGTCTCTTGAAATCGAGGTTTGTGAAAAAATCGACACTTCATGCGGTTTTCATCATTTCACCAATAGATCATGCAATTGTCAATACATTCATCGATCATCCATTACGGAAATCAAAGACCAGCTACAAGTTTTGAACCTCATAATTTGAAGCATGTGCAATATTATCTTCAGGTAATATATCTTTGTCAAAATCAGCTATCACATTCACAAGATCTTCAGCCAAGTTGAAATCCATTTTTATCGTCATCAACCTGCTAGCAGCAGATAAAGGCGATAATCCATCTCTACATCCTTTATACAAGGACTGCTTGGGTGCCTCTATCATATCAAAAAAATTTTGGGCTTCCAAATTAGATTCCTCTATTCTACTCTAATCTTTAACGTATGATGCTCTTTGTTCACGAAACTCATCATTCACCATTTTAACATTACTTTCGTTTATATCAACTTCTGATGCAGGTTCCTCTATCCTAACATTAGTACTATCTAACCTTTTTGAAGTACTACCATAATATTGTATCGTTGCATCAATTTCTCCATGTGAATACCAAATTTTGTAACCCGATATAAATTCAGTCCTATGCAAATGATTACTTACTTCTCTAACAGAGATTAATCTATGATTTTGACATATAATACACATACAATATATTTTACCGTATTCTGATTTCATGCTATTGTTTGATACAAATGTCATGAATTCCTCAACACCTTGCACAAATTCATCCGTCAATTCCCCCGTAGTTGAATCATACCAAGGTTTATCCATCCATGATCGAAAATAATCATAACAACCTGAAGAAGACATTTTGTTAAGACTTTTTATTCTAATAAAATTGTAAAGGAGTAGAGCGTATTTATAATGGAAATTAGAAGATTATCACGAACTTTTAACAGATTATTACGAAATTCTAACAGATAATCACGAATTTTTTACATATTTTTCTTAAGAATATCCGCTTTGCCGACGGATTTCCGATGGTTTCCGACCATTTTCGGACATCTCCGACAATCCTCTAGGTTTACAGTTCGGTCAAACAAACAACTGCCAAAAACATAGGACTTCGTCGGAAAGTCATCGGAAATACCAACGGATTTCCGACAATGTTTAGATTTATTCAACGAAAACAAATTACATGGAACCGGTCAATCGATATATTACCGATGCATTACCAAAGAATATTGAAAAAAAGAATCCATGAGGAATTAGTCGGTAAATACCAATGGTATTTATTTCATTGGAACTTACCGACGTTTCAGCGAGGAGGTCCCAACGCCGTGGAAATCATCGGTAACTGGATGGATGTCCGTCGGGTTTTACCATCGATTTTGTGACGGTGGTGCTGGCGTCATGATTTTCAAATGGATTCCCAACAATTTTCAAATGGATTCCCAATAATTCATCCGCACGAATCCAACGACCATATTAAGTTAGCTCAACTTTCTGTATTATGACAAAGTTTAGGACTAAAACAGCTACGAAAAGCCTCAAAGTAATCCAATTTTTCCCAAACTACGTGATGAATTATGCTTCATTTTTAGACCTTTGGTCAATGAGCACAAATGATCAGTTTAGCATGATTATTTTAACTTGCTGATCAACTTGACATGTGCGCACTAAATCGTCTTTAGCATTTGATTTAGAGCTCAAATTGATATGAATCTAACGCACACGTTAATCTATCTCAATATTCAATTTTGTTACAACATTTGATATTGGAAGAGGTACGAAAAAGCCTCCAAGTAATCCAATGTATCTTTTGCGTTATGCATGCATTATACTTCATTTATAACCCTTTACTCAAGGAGCACCAATGATCAGTTTAAAATGCTCATTTTAACTACCTGATAAACTTTTGATTTAAAGTTCAGAATGACAGGAATCCAGTGCCCACGTTAAGGTAGCTCAATTTTCTATATTGTGATAAAATGTAAGACCGAAATGGCTATAACTAAGCGTTCAAGTAATCCAATTATTCCCAAACTGCGTGATGCCATCCATTATGCTTCATTTATAAACCATTGCTCAATGAGCACCAATGATCAGTTTAGAATGATCAATCTAACTACCCGATAAACTTGACATGTCCACACTAAATCATCCATAACTCTTATTTAGAGTTCCAAATGACAGGAATCCAACATCCTCGTTAGCAAGCTCAATTTTCTATATTGTGACAAAATTTAAGACTGAAATAGCTATGAAAAGGCCTCCAAGTAATCTAATGTATCCCGAATTGCGTGATGCCATGCATTATGTTTCATTTATAATCCATCATTTGATAAGTCTAGATAAGCACTAATGATAAGGCTAGAATGATCAATTTAGAATGGTCTGTGTAGAATAATCAATTTAACTGGCCGATCAACTTGTCATGCCAACACTAAATCATCTGTAACTTTTGATTTAGAGTTCAAAATGACACGAATCCAACACCCACGTTAATCTAGCTCAATTTTCTATACTTTGATAAATTTTAGTACAAAAATAGCTATGACAACACCTCCAAGTAATCCAATTTATCCTAAACAGCGTGATGCCATGCATTATGGTTCATTTGTAAACCTTTGCTCAATGAGAACCAATGAGCAGTTTAGAATGGTCACTTTAACTGGCCGTTGAAAGGTCCGCCTAACTTTTGTTTTAGAGTTCGGAATGACACGAATCCAACGCCCACGTTAAGCTAGTTCAATATTCTATATTGTGACAAAATTTAAGACCGAAATAGCTACAAGAAAGCCTCTAAGTAATGTAATCTATCTCAAACTGTGTGATGCCATGCATTCTGCTTCATTTGTGAACCTTTTCCTAATGATCAGTTTAGAATGATCATTTTGACTAGCTGATCCACTTGACAAGCCCTCACTAAATCGTCCTTATCATTTGATTTAGAGCTCAAAATGATAATAATCCAATGCCCACATTAATCTAGCTCAATTTTCAGTAATGTGACAACATTTGAAACTAAACGCGCTACGACAAAGCCTCCAAGTAATCCAATGTATCCCAAACTGCGTGATGCCATGCATTATGCTTCATTTATAAGCATTTACTCAAGGAGCAGCAATGATTAGTTAAGAATGATCATTTTAATTGGCCATTCAACTTGACATGTCCGCACTATATCAGCCAGAACTTTGATTTAGAGTTCAGAATGACATGAATCCAACACCCACGTTATGATAGCTCAATTTTCAATATTGAAATAACATTTAGGACCAAAATAGCTAAGACAAAGCCTCTAAGTAATCCAATCTATCCTAAACTGTGTGATGCCATGCATTATGTTTCATTTGTAAACCTTTCCTCAATGAGCACCAATGATTAGTTTAGAATGATCAATTTAACTAGCCGATAAACTTGGCATTTCCAAACTAAATCATCTGTAACTTGTGATTTAGAGTTCAGAATGACACGAATCCAACACCCATGTCAAGGTAGCTTAATATTCATTATTTTGATAAATTTTAAGACCAAAATAGCTACGACAAAGCCTCCAAGTAATCCAATATATCCCAAACTGCGTGATGTAATGCATTATGCTTCAATTATTCGTTACTCAAGGAGCACCAATGATAAGTTTAGAATGATCACTTTAGCTAGCTGATAAACTTGACATGTGATTTATAGTTCAGAATGACACGAATCAAATGTCCACGTTAAGCTAGCTCACTATGCTATATTGTAAAAAACTTTAAGACCGAATATCTACGAAAAGCCTTCAAGTAATCCAATCTACCCAAATTTCGTGATGCCATGTATTATGGTTCATTTGTAAACCTTTGCTCAATTTGCACCAAATTATCAACTTAGAATCATCATTTTAACTAGATGATCAACTTGACATGTCCGCACTAAATCATCTATAACTTTTGATTTAGAGTTCAAAATTACATGAATCCAACGCCCACGTTAAGCTAGCTCAATATTCTATACTGTGAAAAAATTTAAGACTAAACTACCTACGAAAAAGCCTCCATGTAATCCAATGTATCTTAAACTGCGTGGTGCGATGCATTATGCTTTATTTTTGAACCTTTGCTCAATGAGCACCAATTATCAGTTTAGAATGATCAATTTAACTACCTGATAAACTTATAATGTCTGCACAAAATCCTCCGTAACTTTTGATTTGGAATTCAGAATGACATGAATCCAATGTCCACATTAAGCTAGCTCATTATTCTATACTGTGATAAAATTTAATACCGATATAGGGACGAAAAAGCCTCTAAGTAATCCAATCTATTCCAAATTGCATGATACCATGCATTATGCTTCATTTACGCGGTACTCAATGAGCACCAATGATCAAATTAGAATGATCAATTTAACTAGCTGATAAACTTGACATGTCTGCACTGAATTGTCCGTCACTTTTGATTTAGAGTTCAAAATGACATTAATCCAATACCCACGTTAAGCTAGCTCAATATTCTATATTTTGAAAATATTTAAGCCCAAAATAGCTAAGACAATGCCTCCAAGTCATCCAATGTATCCCAAACTGCATGATGCCATGCATTATGCTTCATTTGTAAACCTTTGCTCAATGAGCACCAATGATAAATTTAGAATGACCATTTTGACTAGCTGATCAACTTGACATGTCCCCACTAAATGGCCTTTAGTGTTTTATTTAGAGCTCAAAATGATATGAATCCAATGCCAACGTTAATCTAGCCCAATTTTCAATGTTGTGACAACATTTGAGACTAAAAGAGCTACAACAAAGCCTCCAAATAATCTAATGTATCCAAAATTGTGTGATGCCATGCATTATGCTTCATTTATTAGCCTTTACTTAAGGAGCACCAATGATCAGTTTAGAATGATCATTTTAATTGTTCGATAGACATAAAATGTCCACACTAAATAATCCATAACTTTATATTTAGAGTTTAGAATGATAAGACCCAATGCCCACGTTAAGCTATCTCAATTTTCTATATTGTGATAAAATTTAAGACCAAAATAGTTACGACAAAGCTTTCAAGTAATCCAATCGATCCCAAACTGTATGATGCCATGCATTATGCTTCAATTGTAAACCTTTGCTCAATGACCACCAATGACAAGTTTAAAATGATCAATTTAACTTGCTGATAAACTTGACACGTCCGCACTAAATCGTACGTAACTTTTGTTTAGAGTTCAGAATTACACGAATCCGACGCCCATGTAAAGCTAAATAAATTGATTATCTATGTTTAAACTCTTCAAAACTTATCAATGGATATAACCTGTTTGGTATGAATAGTCTCTCAGTCCCCACCCACGAGTAAATATTTCATATTAGCCTCATTAGAATCCAACTTTTCAAACCTTTTTAGAGCAGAGAGATATCAACCAGGGCAAACAAATTCCTTTTCGGGACAGATTCATCCTTCCCGAATGCAGCATATTGTGAAAAAATATAATAACGAAATTGTGTGATGCCTCCAAGTAATCCAATCTATTCCAAATTGTGTGATGCCATGCATTATGGTTTATTTATAAGCTTTTACTCAATGAGCACTAAAGATCAGTTTAGAATGATCATTTTAAGCAGTTGATCAACTTGACATATCCGCACTAAATTGTCTTTAACATCTGATATAGAGCGCAAACTGATATGAATCTAACGCCCACGTTAATCTACCTCAATTTTCTATATTGTAACAACATTTGAGACTGCTACCAGAAAGCGTCCAAGTAATCCAATGTATCCCAAACTACGGGATGTCATGCATTATGCTTCATTTTGTAAACCTTTGCTTAATGAGCACTAATGGTCAGTTTAGAATGATCATTTTAACTTATTGATTAACTTGACATGTCGACACTAAATCATCTTTAATATTTGATTTAGAGCTCAAAATGATATGAATCAATGCCCACGTTATTCTAGCTCAATTTTCAATATTGTGAAAACATTTAAGACAGAAAAAGCTACGACAAAGCCTCCCAGTAATCCAATATATCCCAAACTGCGTGATGCCTTGCATTATGCTTCATTTCTAAGCCTTTACTCAAGGAGCAAGAATGATTATTTTAGAATAATCATTTTAACTTGTTGATAACCTTGACATATCCTCACTATATCGTCCATAACTTTTGATTTAGAGTTTAGAATGCCACATATCCAGTGCGCACGTTAAGCTACCTCAATTTTCTATATTGTGACAACATTTGTGACTGAATGACATACCACAAAGACTTCGAGTAAGCCAATATATCCTAAACTGTGTGATGCCATCCATTATTTATAACCCTTTATTCAAGGAGCACTAATGATCATTTTAGAATGATCAATTTAACTAGCTGATCAACTTGACATTTCTGCATTGAATCGTGCGTAACTTTTGATATAGAGTCAAGAATGACACGAATCCAATGCCCACGTTAAGCTAGCTCAATATTCTATATTGTGATGAAAATTTAGAACGAAAAAGCTATGGCAAAGTGTCCAAGTAATCCAATATATCCCAAACTATGTGATGCCATGCATTATGCTCCATTTCTAAGCCTTTACTCAAAGAGCACCAATGATCAGTTTAGAAGGAGCACTTTAACTGGTCGATCAACTTAACATGTCCGCACTAAATCATCCATAAATTTTGATTTAGAGTTCAAAATGCCACGAATCCAACACCCACGTTAAGCTACCTCAATTTTCTATATTGTGATAAAAATTAAGACCAAAATAGCTACGACAATCCCTCCAAGTAATCTAATGTATCCCAAACTGCGGGATGCCATGGATTATGCTTTATTTGTAAACCTTTGCTCAATGAGCACCAATGATCAGTTCAGAATGATCAATTTAGAAAGATCAATAAAACTAGCTGATAAACTTGACATGTCCGCACTAAATTCTCTGTAACTTTTGATATAGAGTTCAAAATGACATGAATCCAACGTCCACCTTAAGCTAACTGAATATTCTATATTGTGAAAAAGTTTGAGCCCAAAATAGCTACGACAATGCCTCGAAGTAATCCAATGTATCCCAAACTGCATGATGGCATGCATTATGCTTCATTTGTAAACCTTTGCTCAATGAGCACCAATGATAAGTTTAGAATGACCATTTTGACTAGCTGATCAACTTGACATGTCCCCACTGAATGGCCTTTAGTATTTTATTTAGAGCTCAAAATGATATGAATCCAACGCCGACGTTAATCTAGCTCAATTTTCAATATTGTGACAATATTTGAGACTAAAAGAGCTACAACAAAGCCTCCAAATAATCTAATGTATCCAAAATTGTGTGATGCCATGCATTATGCTTCATTTATTAGCCTTTACTTAAGGAGCACCAATGATCAATTTAGA
Organism: Pugionium cornutum; assembly: GCA_018901935.1. Taxonomy (NCBI): domain Eukaryota; kingdom Viridiplantae; phylum Streptophyta; class Magnoliopsida; order Brassicales; family Brassicaceae; genus Pugionium; species Pugionium cornutum. The sequence continues at coordinate 15,114,383 of CM032162.1, read as the reverse complement.
ATGATCATTTTAATTGTTCGATAAACTTAAAATGTCCACACTAAATCATCCGTAACTTTATATTTAGAGTTCAGAATGATAAGAATCCAATGTCCACGTTAAGCTACCTCAATTTTCTATATTGTGATAAAATTTAAGACCAAAATAGTTACGACAAAGCTTTCAAGTAATCCAATCTATCCCAAACTGTATGATGCCATGCATTATGCTTCAATTGTAAACCTTTACGCAATGAGCACCAATGATAAGTTTAAAATGATCAATTTAACTTGCCGATAAACTTGACACATCCACACTAAATCGTATGTAACTTTCGATTTAGAGTTCAGAATTGCACGAATCCGACGCCCACATAAAGCTAAATAAATTGATTATCTATGTTTAAACTCTTAACAACTTATCAATGGATATAACCTGTTTGGTATGAATAGTCAGTCAGTCCCCACCCACGAGTAAATATTTCATAGTAGCCTCATTAGAATCCAAATTTTCAAACTTTTTTAGAGCAGAGAGATATCAACCAGGGCAAACAAATTCCTTTTCGGGACAGATTCATCCTTCCCGAATGCAGCATATTGTGAAAGAATTTAATAACGAAACTATGTAATGCCTCCAATTTATCCAATCTATTCCAAATTGTGTGATGCCATGCATTCTGGTTCATTTATAAGCCCTTACTCAATGAGCACCAACGATCAGTTTAAAATGATCCTTTTAACCATCTGATCAAATTGACATATCCGCACTAAATTGTCTTTAACATCTGATATAGAGCGCATACTGAAATGAATCTAACGCCCACGTTAATATACCTCAACTTTCTATATTGTAACAACATTTGAGACTGCTACCAGAAAGCCTCCAAGTAATCCAATGTGTCCCAAACTACGGGATGCCATGCATTATACTTCATTTGTAAACCTTTGCTTAATGAGCACTAATGATCAGTTAAGAATGATTAATTTAACTAGGTGGTAATCTTGAAATGTCTGCACTAAATTGTTCGTAACTTTTGATTTAGAGTTCCGAATGACACGTATCCAACGCCCACATTAATCCAGACGAATATTGTACATTGTGACAAAATGTAAGATCAAAATAGCTACGACAACGTCTCCAAGTAATCCAATCTATCCCGAACTACGTGATGTTATGCATTGTGCTTCATTTGTAAACCTTTGCTCAAGTACCACCAATGATCAGTTTAGAATGATCATTTTAATATTGTGATAACATTTGAGTTTGAAACAGCTACGACAAAGCTTTCAAGTAATCCAATGTATCCCAAACCGTGTGATGCCATGCATTATGCTTCATTAATAGGCCTTTACTCAAGGAGCACCAATAATCAGTTTAGAATGAACATTTTAATTGGTTGATTAACCTGAAATGTCCACACTAAATTGTCCATAACTTTTGATTTAGAGTTCAGAATGTTACGAATCCAACGCCCACATTAATCCAGCTCCATTTTCTATATTGTGACAACATTTGAGAATGAAAGATCCACGACAAAGTCTCCTACTAATCCAATGATCCCAAACTGCGTGATGCCATGCATTATGGTTCATTTGTAAACCTTTTACAATGAGCACCAATGATCAGTTTAGAATGATCAAATTACCGAGCTGGTAATCTTGAAATGCCCGTACTAAATTGTTCGTAACTTTTGATTTAGAGTTCAAAATGACACGAATCCAATGCCCACTTTAAGCTAACTGAATATTCTATATTGTGAAAAAATGTAACACTAAAATAGCTATGAAAACGCCTGCAAGTAATCCAATCTATCCCAAACTGCGTGATGCCATGCAATATGCTTCATTTATAAACCTTTGCTCAAGGAGCACCAATGATCAGTTTAGAATGATCATTTTAACTAGCTGATCAACCTCACATGTCCACACTAAATCGTCTTAAACATTTGATTTAGAACTCAAAATGATATGAATCCAACACCCATGTTAATCTAGCTCAATTTTCAATATTATGACAATATTTGACACTAAAATAGCTATGACAAAGCCTTCAAGTAATGCAATGTATCAAAAACTGCGTGATGCCATGCATTATACTGTATTTATAGGCCTTTACATAAGGAGCACCAATGATCAGTTTAGAATGATCATTTTAATTGGTCGATCAATTGGACATGTGTGCACAAAATCATCTATAACTTTTGATTTTGAGTTTAGAACCACACGAATCCAATGACCACATTAAGTTACCTCAGATATCTATATTCTGAGAAAATTTAAGAATGAAATAGCTATGACAATGTTTCAAAGTAATCCAATCTATCCCAAACTGCGTGATGCCATGCATTATGCTTCATTTGTAAACCTTTGCTCAATGAGCACGAATGATCAGTTTAGAATGATCAATTTAACTATCCGATAAACTTGACATGGCCACACTAAATCGTCCATAAGTTTTGATTTGGAGGTCAAAATGACACGAATCCAACGCCCACGTTAAGCTAGCTCAGTATTCCATAATGTGAAAATTTTTGAAACCGAAATAGCTACGAAAAACCACCAAGTAATCCAATCTATCCCAAATTACGTGATGGCATGCATTATGCTTCAATTATACACCTTTATTCAATGAGCACCAATGATCGCTTTATAATGTTCATTTTAACTAGCTGATCAATTTGAAATGTCCGCACTAATTTTTCTTTAAAATTTGATTTAGAGCTCAAACTGACATGAATCCAACGCGCACATAATCTAGCTCAATTTTTCAATATTGTGACAACATTTGAGAGTGAAAGAGCTACGACAATGCTTCCAAATAATCATATGTATCCCAAACTGCAGGATGCCATAGATTATGCTTCATTGATAATCCTTTGCTCCATGAGCACCTATGATCAGTTTAAAATGATCAATTTAACTAGCTGATAAACTTGACATGACCGCACTAAATTGTATGTAATTTTGATTTAGAGTTCAGAATGACACAAATCCAACGCCCACATTAAGGATGCTCTTTTTTAAGGAGCATCGATGATCAGTTTAGAATGAATATTTTAACTGACCAATCAATTTGATATATTCACAGTAAATCGTAACAAACTTTTGATTTAGAGTTTAGAATGACACAAATACAACTCCAATGTTAAGTTAGCTCAATTTTCGATATTGTGACAAAATTTAGTACCAAAATAGCTACGACAAAGCCTCCAAGTAATCGAATCTTTCCCAAACTGTTTTATGCCATGTATTATGCATCATTTGCTACCCTTTGCTCAATGAGCACCAATGATCAGTTTAGAATGATCATTTTAAATGGCCGATCAAGTTGTCACGTTCGCACTAAATCATCCGTAACTTTTGATTTAGAGTTTAGAGTGACATGAATCCAACGCCCAATTAAAGCTAGCTCAATTTTCTATATTGTGACAAAAAAATAGCTATGTCAAGGCCTCCAAGTAATTGAATCTGTCCTAAACTGCGTGATGCCATGCATTATGCTTCATTTCTCCGCCATTGCTCAATGACCACCAGTTATAAGTTTAGAATGATTATTTTAACTACCTGATCAACATGACATATCCACACTAAATTATCTTTAACTTTCGATTTAGATCTCAAAATGACATGAATCCAATGCTCACGTTAACCTAGCTCAATTTTCTATATTGTGACAACCTTTGAGACTGAAAGGGCTACGACAAAGCCTCTAAGTATTCCAATATATCATAAACTGCATGATGCCATGCAATATGCTTCGTTTAAAAGCCTTTCCTGAAGGGGCACCAATGATTAATTTAGAATGATCACCTTTTTTCAAACTATCAAGTTGGCATATCTGCACTAAATCGTCAGTACCATTTGATTGAAAGTTCAAAAAGACACGAATCCAATGCCAAGGTTAAGCTAGCTCAGTAATTTGTATTGCGACAAAATTTAAGACCAAAATAGCTACGAAAAAGCCTCCATGTAATCCAATATATCCCAAATTTTGTGATGCCCCATTATGCTTCATCTATACGCTTTAACTCAATGAGTACCAGTGATCAGTTTAGAATGATCATTTTAACTAGCTGATCAACTTGACATGTCCGCACTAAATCGTCTTTAACTTTTCATTTAGAGCTCAAAATGACATGAATCAACCGCCCACGTTAAGCTTGCTCAATGTTCCATAATGTGACAACATTTGAGAGTGAAAGGGCTACGACAAAGCTTCCAAGTAATACAATGTATCCAAAACTGCGTGATGCCATGCATTACGCTTCATATATAAGTTTTTACTCAAGGAGCACCAATGATCAGTTTAGAATGATCATTTTAACTGCCCGATCAACTTGATATGTATGCACTAAATAGTCCGTGACATTTTATTTAGAGTACAGAATGACACGAATCCAACACCCAAGTTAAGGTACCTCAATTTTCTTTATTTTGACAACATTTAAGACTGAAAGAGCTAACACAAACCCTCCAAATAATCCAATTTATCACAAAACTTCATGATGCCATGCATTATGCTCCATTTATAAGTCATTACTCAACGAGCATCAATAATCAGTTTAGAATGATCATTTTGACTGGCCGATTAACTTGATATGTCCGCACTAATTCATCTATAATTTTTTTTAGAGTTCAGAATGACACGAATCCAACACACATGACAAGCTAGCTCAATTTTCTATATTGTGACAACATTTGAGACTGAAAATCCACCACAAAGCGTTCAAGTAATCCAAGTATCCCAAACTGCATGATGACATGCATTATGCTTCATTTATAAGCCTTTTATAAAGGAGCACCCATGATCAGTTTAGAATGATCATTTTAACTGAACGATCAACTTCACATATTCACACTAAATCGTCCATAACTTTTGATTTAGAGTTCAAAATGACACGAATACAATGCCCATGTTAAGCTAGGTCAATTTTCTATATTGTGGCAATATTTAACAACAAAATAGCTATGGCAAAGCCTCCAAGCAATCGAATCTTTCCCAAACTGATTCATGACATACATTATGCTTCATTTGCAATCCTTTGCTTAATGAGCACCAATGATCAGTTTAAAATGATAATTTTAACTAGTCAATCTAGTTGTCACATCCGCACTAAATCGTCTGTAACTTTATATTTAGATATCAGAGTAACATAAATCCAACACCCAAATAAAGCTAGCTCATTTTTCTATATTGTGACAAAAATTAAGACCAAAATAGCTACGACAAAGCCTCTAAGTAATTGAACCTATCCTAAACTTCGTGATGCCATGCATTATGCTTCATTTATACTCCAGTGCTCAATGACCACCAATGATCAGTTTAGAATGATCATTTTAACTAACTGATCAACTTGACATGTCCACACTATATTGTCTTTAACTTTCGATTTAAAAATAAAAATGACATGAATCCAACGCCGACGTTAACCTAGCTCAATGTGAAAGGGCTACCAAAAAGCCTCTAAGTATTCCATTATACCCCAAACTCTGTGATGCCATGCATTATGATTCATTTATAAGCCCTTCCTGAAGGGTCACCAATGATCAGTTTGGAATGATCACCTTAACTGGCCGATCATGTTGACTTCTCCGCATTAAATCGTTCGTAGCTTTTGATTTAGAGTTCAGAATGACACGAATCCAATGCTCACGTTAAGCTAGCTCAATATTTTGTATTGTCACAAAATTTAAGACCGCAATAGCTAGGAAAAAGCATACAAGTAATCCAATCTATCCCAAATTGCATTGTGCCCCATTGTGCTTCATTTATACGCTTTAACTCAATGAGTACCAATGATCAATTTAGAATGATCATTTTAAGTAGTTGATCAACTTGACATCCGGACTACATCATCTTTAACTTTTCATTTAGAGCTCAAAATGTAATGAATCAACCGCCCACGTTAATCTAGCTCAATGTTCCATATTGTGACAACGTTTGAGAGTGAAAGAGCTCTAACAAAGCTTCCAAGTAATACAATATATCCCAAATAGCGTGATGCCATGCATTATGCTCATTTATAACTCTTTACTCAAGGTGCACCAATGATCAGTTTAGAATGATCATTTTAACTGCCCGATCAACTTGACATGTGCGCACTAAATTGTCAGTAACTTTTGTTTTAAAGTTCGGAATGACACGAATCCAATGCCCAGGTTAACCTAGCTCAATTTTCTATATTATGACAATATTTGAGACTGAAAGAGCTACCACAAAGTTTCCAAGTAATCCAGTTAAACACAAACCACATGATGCCATGCATTCTGCTTCATTATATGCATTTACTCAAGGAGCACCAATGATCAATTTAGAATGATCATTTTAACTGGCCGATTAACTTGACATGTACGTACTAAATTGTTTGCAACTTTGGATTTAGAGTTCAAAATGACACGAATCCAACGCCGATGATAAGTTAGCTCAATTTCCTATATTTTGACAACATTTGAGATGGAAAGAGCTACCACAAAGCATTCAAGTAATCCAAGTATCCCAAAACTGCATGATTTCATGCATTATGCTTCATTTATAAGCATTTTCTAAAGGAGCACCAATGACCACTTTAGAATGATCATTTTAACTGACCGATCAACTTGAAATATTCGCACTAAATCGTCCTTATCTTTTGATTTAGAGTTCAAAATTACACGAATACAACACCCATGTTAAACTGGCTAAATTTTCTATATTGTGACAAAATTTAAAAACAAAATGGATACGACAAAGCCTCCAAGTAATGAAATCTTTCCCAAACTGCTTTATGCCATGCATTATGCATCATTTGCAATCCTTTGCTCAGAGCACCAGTGATCAGTTTAGAATGATCATTTTAACTAGCCGATCAAGTTGTCATGTCCGCATTAAATTGTCTGTAACTTTTGATTTAGAGTTCAGAGTGACATGAATCCAATGTCTAAATAAAACTAGCTCAATTTTCTATATTGTGACAAAAATTAAGTCCAAAATAGCTACAAGAAAGCCTCCAAGTAATCGAATCTGTCATAAAATGTGTGATACCATGCATTTTGCTTCATTTATTATCCCTTACTGAAAGAGCACTAATGATGAGCTTAGAATGATCATTTTAATTGGCCAATCAACTTGACATGTCTGCACTAAATCGTTTGTAACTTTTGATTTATAGCTCCAAATAACATGAATCCAATGCCCACATTAAGCTAAATAAATTTTCCATATTGTGACAACATTTGAGATTTAAAGAGCTATGACAAAGCCTCCAAGTAATGAAATGTATCCCAAACTTTGTGATGCCTTGCATTAAACTTCATTTATAAGTATTTACTCAATAAGCACAAGTGATTAGTTTATAATGATAATTTTAACTGGCCAATCAAGTTGACATATAGTCACTAAATCGTATGTAAGTTTTGATTTAGAGTTCACAATGGCACGAATCCAACACCCATGATAAGCTAGCTCCATTTTCTATATCGTGACAACATTTGAGGCTGAAAAGGTACCACAAAGCCGTCAAGCAATCCAAATATCCCAAACTGCATGATGACATGCATTATGCTTCATTTTTTAACCTTCTCTAAACGAGCACCAGTGATCAGTTTAGAATAATCATTTTAACTGACCAATCAACTTAATTTATGCGCACTACATCATCCGTAACTTTTGATTTAGAGTTCAAAATCATACAAAGACAATGCCCATGTTAAGCTAGCTCAATTGTCTATATTGTGAAAAGATTTAAGACCAAAATAGCTATGACAAATCTTCCAAGTAATCGAATCTTTCCCAAACTTCTTTGTCCCATGCATTATGCTTCATTTGCAATCCTTTGCTGATTGAGCACCAATGATCAATTTAGAATGATCATTGTCTCCCACAAAGCCTCCAAGTAATCCAATCTATCCCAAATTGCGTGATGCCCCATTATGCGTCATTTATATGCTTTAACTCAATGAGTACCAATGACCAGTTTAAAATGATCATTTTAACTAGCTGATCAACTTGACATGTTCACACTAAATCGTCTTTAACTTTTCATTTAGTGCTCAAAATGACATGAATCAACCCACGTTAATCTAGCTCAATGTTTCATAATGGGACAACATTTGAGAGTGAAAGAGCTACGACAACACTTCCAAGTAATACAATGTATCCAAAACTGCATGATGCCATGCATTACGCTTCATTTATAACTCTTTACTCAAGGAGCACCAATGATCAATTTAGAATGATCATTTTAACTGCCCGTTCAACTTAACATGTACGCATTAAATCGTCCGTGACTTTTGATTTAGATTTCGGGATGACACGAATCCAACGTCCACGTTAATCTACCTCAATTTTCTATATTATGACAACATTTGAGACTGAAAGAGCTACCACAAAGTTTCCAATTAATCCAATTTATCACAAACTGCATGATGCCATGCATTATGCTTCATTTATAATCCTTTACTCAAGGAGAACCAATGATCAGTTTAGAATGATCATTTTAACCGGCGTTGTCAGCACTAAATCATCTATAACTTTTGATTTAGAGTTCAGAATGACACGAATCTAATGCCCATGATAAGCTAGCTCAGTTTTCTTGTGACAACATTTGAGACTGAAAGAACTACCACAAAACCGTCAAGTAATCCAAGTATCTTAAACTGCATGATGACATGCATTATGCTTCATTTATAACCCTTTTCTAAAGGAGCACCAATGACCAGTTTAGAATGATCATTTTAACTAACCGATCAACTTGACATATTCACACTAAATTGTCCCTAACTTTTGATTTAGAGTTCAGAATGGCACGAATACAACGCCCATGTTTAGCTGGCTCAAGTTTCTATATTGTGACAAAATTTAAGTCCAAACTAGATACGACAAAGCCTCAAGTAATTGAATCTTTCCCAAACTGCTTTATGCCATGCATTATGCTACATTTGCAATCCTTTGCTCAATGAGAACCAATGATCAGTTTGGAATTATCATTTTAACTAGCCGATCAAGTTGTCATGTCCGCACTAAATTGTCTGTAACTTTTGATTTATAGTTAAGAATGAAATGAATTCAACGCCCAAATAAAGCTTGCTCAATTTTCTATATTGTGACAACAAGTAAGACCGAAATAGCTATGACAAAGCCTCCGAGTAATCGAATCTATCCTAAACTGTGTGATGCCATGCATTTTGCTTCATTTATACACCATTGCGCAATGACCACCAATGACGAGTTTAGAATGATCATTTTAACTACCTGATCAACTTGATATGTCCACACTAAATTGTACTTAACTTTCTATTTAGAGCTCAAAATGACATGAATAAAATGCCAACATTAAGCTAGCTCAATTTTCCATATTCTGACAAGTTTTGATAATGAACGGGCTACGACAAAGCTTCTAAGTATTCCAATATACCCAAAACTGCATGATGCCATGCATTATGCTTCATTTATAAGCCTTTCTATAAGGGGCACCAATGATAAGTTTAGAATGATCACCTTAACTGGAAGATCAAGTTTTTAACACCCCCGATCCTCAGTAAGGATTTGTTGGGCGAGCTGGATGGCAGATGGGCGAGCTGGACGGCAGCTTGGCAAGGTGGACGGCAGCTTGGCGAGCTGGCTGACAGTTGGGTGAGCTGGCCGCCAGTTGGACAAGCTGGTTGGTAGCTGGGCGAACTGGCCAGCTAGCACTGGCTCGGGCAGTTGGTTCCAAACCGGTTCCACGACCAGGCACAACGGTTCGACTGGAAATGTTGAATGGTCGAGCAAAAGCCCTGACTGTTCGCGAAAACTGACTACGGGCTCTATAAATATGAGTCTTATGGTCGGTACAAGAGACGGCTGATAGAGGAAAAATCCTAGAATTTTCCAATGGCATTATCTGATATGTGTTTGACCAAGTGAGGTAAAGATCGTGAACTTTGGATCGGGAGGCCGACACAGACGGTACGCGATTAAGGGCTAAGCGTGGTCCAGGTGAGTAATCCCTTACTCTTTCATGCTTGGATACCTCTTTGCAGGTGGTTCGACGATCAAGGGAATCCAATGGGCCTAGTTGGGTAAACTTGGCCGAGTTGTCCGGATTGGGTGAAACCTTCCCAGTCAGATAACCGGCCTGGCCTGCCCCTAGACAGGATCGAGTCTTTCAGGGCGAATGTCGACTGGCCAAAAGAGTGGGTGATTCCTACCAAGGCCGGTTTGTTGATCAGTTATGCCAAAGACCGAACCAAGTGTGTCTTGGCCGAATGTTAACTTAAACTTAGAGATTCGACGGGTTTTGCATGATTTGCATTCATTCGTGCATTTTCTAAAGCCTTATCGAGTAATACTGGTTAAGTCCACGATAATTATGCAGCTTTGGCCCTTTTTCAGGAAAACATTGTGATCGTGGTAAGGATTTTGCTTGAGCACAAGGCTGGTGCCCCGAGTATATTGGTCCAGGTAGTTAGGATCGTTTGAATGTGTAAGCCTTTGGGTAAACTATCATGTTGTAACGAATCCTATTCTTATACTTCAATAAAAATCTGGATCTTTTATATTATGACTCTAATAATGACTCTAAAAACTCATGAATCTCATAATAACTTGAATTTGGACTTAGCCTAAATAAAGGACCCTAAAATATGGACCTTACACTCGGAATTCCTTGGAGAATCCGAAAGGGAATAACCTCTTTGGACTGATAATCCGGAAAGGGTGTTTCAAGTTGGTATCAGAGCATGCTTGGTCCTAGGACGGGTTAGATGTGGGTTAAGTAGACACCACTCATCGGGCACCAGGTCTTGCGCATGTTAAATGTTGAGACTAAGTAAACGGTTTTGCAGATGGACAAGAGTGGCAAGACTAAGGAAAAGCAAGAAGGATAAGGCAAAAGGTGGTGGACCATGTCAAAATATTGGAGCCCTGCCGAATCCGAATTTATTTGAGCCTTCTATGGTGCATGTTGTGGCAACTGAGCAGGACCATGCGGAAGGTGATGATGAGGAGTCTACTGCTCAACGCACACATGTGGGTGAAGAAGGACAATGCGACCAAGAAGCTGCGGATGAAATTCCTAATGCGGTTCCGAGCCCACAAGAAATGTGGAACATCATGAGGACTGTGATAACTCAGTTGGCTATACTGAATGAGGCGGTTAAGCCCAAGGCACCGGTTCCTGAGGTGCCACACATGGGCGAAGAACCGGTTCCTATGGAGAACCAGGATGTGGTCATCCTAGATGACGTGCCTAAGTCCACTAGAAAGAAGGTGGGGTACTTGAGCATCCTTGAACACATGATACACCTGAAACACAGGTAGTTTCGCTAAGGGCTCTGACCCAATTAAGGCTGACGAGTGGAAGGATCGATTGGTGATGAACTTTCAGTCAACTAGGTGTCTCGGTGACTACCGGAAGGATATCGCAGTCCACTTCCTGGAAGGGGATGCACATAACAGGTGGGTTGCCGTGGATAAACGGTTGGGTGAAAGGATTCAAACCATTGAGGAGTTTGAAGGAGAATTCAACCGAGTGATGACTCGAGGACTTGCTTTAACTGTGGTAAGTCAGGCCACATCAGGAAGGATTGCCCCAAAGGGGCAGTAGAAAGGCAACTCGAACAAAAAGACTACCATGGGGTAATCGAGCCAGCGGCTAAGAGGCAAGCCGTAACACCACGGGTTTATGAGCTATCGTGGGACATGGGCAATACGGGCAGGTAAAGCTCGACCACTTGTACGTACATAACCCTTACTGTTAAATAAAAACGAGCATTGCATGGCATGCACAAACAGTAGGGTACTTAGCATTCAGGATGAATTTGTAGGGACCTTGGTTGTGGGCGGTGTTGAAACACATGTCCTATTTGATTCCGGTGCTATCAAGAATTACGAGGTAATCTTGGGTATGGACAGGCTGGGAATGAACATGGCGACCCTTGAGTGTCATCGGCGCCGAGTTCGGTTTGAAAAAGAGGGAGGGAGATTGGAGTTCCAAGGGATCCAACCCAGCTTGGGAAGTTTGATAATCTCAGGAATCCAGGTAGAACAGATGCAAGAGAAGGGGTGCGAGGCCTATATAGCCACAATAAGCACCAAGGAAAAAAATAAGACTTGGCAGTTCAATGATATCCCAGTGGTCAATCAATTCGCGGATGTGTTCCAGGCCTTGTCCTGGTTACCGCCTGATTGGTCGGATCCATTCACGATTGAATTGGAACCAGGGATTACCTCAATCTCGAAAGCGCCATATCGTATGGCTCCAGCCGAGATGGCGGAGTTAAAAAAATAGTTGGACGAACTGTTGGAGAAAGGATTCATCAGGCCGAGTCAGTCACCTTGGGGTGCACCGGTACTGTTTGTGAAAAAAAGGACGGAAGCTTTAGGCTTTGCATCGATTATCGGGGATTGAATCGAGTTACGGTAAAAAACAAGTACCTATTACCCTGGATTGCTTAGTTGTTGGATCAACTCAGATGTGCGACCTGGTTCTCAAAGATCGATTTGGCCCAGGGTTATCACCAAATTCCGATTGAGTCATTGGATATTCGGAAGACAGCTTTCCGGAAAAGATATGGACACTACGAGTTTGTAGTGATGCCATTCGGTTTAACCAATGCTCCGGCAGCCTTTATGAAGATGATGAATAGTGTATTTCGAGATTGTTTAGATGAGTTTGTTATTATTTTCATTGATGACATCCTCGTCCATTCAAGGGGCTATGAAATGCACCAAAGTCATCTAAAGGTGGTCATGGAACAGTTAAGGGAGCGGGATAGTTTCCTTCATGTTTCTGCAATTGCCTACGCATCAAGGCAATTGCAGAAACATGAAGGAAACTATCCCACTCATGACTTAGAAATGGCGACAGTAATCTTTGCATTAAAGATTTGGCGGTCATACTTGTATGGAGCCAAAGTGCAAGTTTTCACCGACCATAAGAGTCTGAAGTACATTTCCACTAAACCCAAATTGAACCTTAGGCAAAGAAGGTGGATGGAATTCATGGCTGATTATGACTTAGATATTGCCTATCACCCGGGAAAGGAAAATCTTGTGGCGGATGCCTTGAGTTGGAGGCGATCGGATGTTCATGCAGAAAAGGATGCGGAAACCCTTGTCGGACTGGTTAAGATGATGCATTTGAATGCAATATCAAGTGAACCAGAACCGTAGGGTTTAGACGCCGCAAATCGGGCAGATCTATTGAGTAAGATCCGAGTAGCCCAAGAAAAGGATGAAGTGCTGAACCAAGCAGTCCAGAACAAACAGTCCGAGTATGGGAAGTCGAACAACGGGACAATTGTGATAAGAGGACGAATGTGTGTTCCTAATGTATGGGAATTAAGAGATGAAATCCTAAGGGAAGCACATCATTCCAAGTTCGCAATTCACCCGGGTGCGAGTAAGATGTACCGAGACTTGAAGCGGTACTACCATTGGGAAGGGCTGAAGAGAAATGTGGCTGAATGGGTGGTTAAGTGTCCGACTTGCCAACTGGTCAAGGCAGAACACCAAGTTCAGAGTGGTTTGTTGCAATACTTACCCATTCCGGAATGGAAGTGGGACCGTATCACAATGGATTTTGTGAGTGGGCTACCAAGGACCAAGGCAAGGCACGATGCTATATGGGTGGTCGTGGATAGGCTGACCAAGTCGGCACACTTCCTGGCTATCCAGAAAACGGAAGGGGCAGAAAGAATTGTGGCACGTTATGTAGAAGAGGTAGTCTGATTTCATGGAGTCCCGGTAAGCATTGTCTCCGATCGGGATCCATGATTCACAGCCCATTTTTGGAAGGCATTCCAAAAGGCATTAGGAACAAGGGTGAACATGAGTACGGCTTACCACCCCCAAACAGATAGGCAATCCGAACGAACCATCCATACACTTGAGGACATGTTGCGGGCATGTGTTTTGGATTGGGGCGGATCTTGAGAAAAAATATGCCCTTAACGGAATTCTCATATAACAATAGCTTCCAGTCGAGCATCGGAATGTCTCCTTATGAAGCATTGTATGGACGGCCTTTTCGGACCCCATTGTGTTGGACTGAAGTGGGGGAGCGTAGGACCTTTGGACCAGATATTGTGAATGAAACCACTGATAAGATCAAGTTCTTAAGGATCAAGATGAAGGAGGCCCAAGATAGACAGAAAAGTTATACAGACAAACGTAGAAGAAATTTGGAGTTCGAGGTAGCTGATTGGGTATATTTGAAAGCAATCACATTTAAGGGAAGGAATCAAACTTCGAAGAGTGGGAAGTTGAATCCAAGGTACTTAGGCCCGTTTAAAGTCACAAAAAGAGTTGGGTTAGTTGCATAAAAACTAGACTTACCACCCGAAATGAACATGTTCCATAACGTCTTCCATGTGTCCCAACTAAGGAAGTGCCTATCAGACCAAGACATAGTCGTTTCCACACCACGTACTAAACTAAGGGAAATCTAACCTTAGAAGCTATTCCGGTTTTTATCATCGACCGAATGGAAAGAGTTACCATAAGGAAGCTGATTCGGATGGTCAAGGTAGTATGGAAGTGCAATGGGACCAAAGAAATGACTTGGGAAACCGAAGACAAAATCAATGCCGAATTTCCTAAGTGGTTCGAGGAGTGGGAAACCAACCAGATACTTGGCCTGGATTCGAGGACGAATCCACTTCAAGGGGGGGGGACTTGTAACACCCCCGATCCTCAGTAAGGATTGGTTGGGCGAGCTGGCCGGCAGATGGGCGAGCTGGCCAGCAGATGGGCAAGCTGGAAGGCAGATGGGTGAGCTGGCCGGCAGTTGGACGAGCTGGCCGTCAGCTGGGCGAGCTGGCAGGTAGTTGGGCGATGTCGCCGGCAGCTGGGCGAGCTGGCCGGCAGCTGGGCTAGCTGGCCGGCTGTTGCGTGAGCTGGCCGGCAGTTGGACGAGCAGTTTGGTAGCTGGGCCAACTGGCCAGCTAGCACTCGCTTGGGCAGTTGGTGCCGAACCGGTGCCACGACCAGGCACAACGGTTTGACTGGAAATGTTTATTGGTCGAGCAAAACCCATGACTGTTCATGAAAACCAACCACGGGCCCTATAAATATGAGTCTTAGGGTCGGTACAACGGACGGCTGATAGAGGAAAAGTCCTAGAATTTTCCTAAGGCATGATCTGATAAGTGTTAGACCGAGTGAGGTAAAGATCGTGAACTTTGGATCGGGAGGCCGACACAGACGGTACGCGATTAAGGGCTAAGCGTGGTCGAGGTGAGTAATCCCTTACCCTTTCATGCTTGGATTCCTCTTTGCCGGTGGTTCGGCGATAAAGGGAATCCAAAGGGCCTAGTTGGGTAAGCTTGGCCGAGTGGTCGGGATTGGGTGAAACCTTCCCGGTCAGATAATCGTCCTGGCCTCTCCTTAGACCGGATCAAGTCTTTCAGGGCGAATGTCGACTGGCCAAAAGGATTGGGTGATTCCTACCAAGGCCGGTTGGTCGATCAGTTCTGCCCAAGACCGAACCAAGTGTGTCTTGGTCAAATGTTAACTTAAACTTAGAGAATTGACGGGTTTTGCATGAGTTGCATTCATTCATGCATTTTTTAAATCCTTATTGAGTAATATTGGTTAAGTCCATGATAATTATGCGGCTTTGGTCCTTTTTCGGGAAAAGATGGTGATCGTGGTAAAGATTTGGCTTGAGCACAAGGCTGGTGGCCCGAGTATATGGAGGGTGTATTGGTCCAGGTAGTTTGGATCGTTTGAATGTATAAGCCTTTGGGCAAATTATCATATTGTAACGAATCCTAGTTTTAAAATTAATTTAATAATTAATTTACCAATTGATCGGCTCGTCTCAAAAAACTAGTCGATCTGGCATTGTCTATATAAATGTCTTTGCCTCCTCGGTCGCTCTTCCAGTTTTCCGAATTAGTTCTCCAGATGACCTCAGCGTTGGAAGATTCCCAATAACGAATAAAGTCATTCCAAACCGACTCATTCAACCCTTTTGTTCTATCTTTTCCCTTTTTCCATTTTTGTTTCCACTCGTTCATGTGGTGGAAAAATTGTATTTCAGCCTCTTTTTGAAAAGCTTTTTCCCCCAATTTTGTGTTCATGGGATCCCATGTAAATTCTTGCTGCGGAATTTACTTATATATTACTAAAAATATTATTAAAAACTATTTAAAACAATTATTTATTTAAAAATAAAATAACGTACCGCAAATGTTTTGAACCAAATCTGACGTTTTTCATACATAATATCTCTAAATTTGGTATATGGTTTGTTCAAAAGAGAATGAAATATCTTTAATATATATTTGTTTATTCCGTTGTTTGAAATACCAAACCTACAAATTTTTATTAGAATAGCGTTTAAATAATTATTTAAATATAATTATATAATAGCATTAAAATAATTATTTTAAATATAATTATAGAAAATTTAATTTACCATGTCTAGTTTCCTTGACGTCTCGGATCGAGAAATGTAAAAAGTTCACGACCAACCTGCTGAACCAATTCTTCAATTGTTATTGGTCGGAAAGAATCATTTGCAAATTCTAGAACTTGAGTTGGTATAAAACTCGGAGTCGACGACTCACCACGTCTTTGTTACTCTTGATACGACCTATGATTGAGACATTTTATCAATTTATCTACATTTATTATTTACCATTTTCTCTTCCAAATATTAAATTATTTCAAATAATAATCAATTATTTTTATTTTCATTTTTTTGACAAAATCAACGTATATTTTTTGGAGATTCTTCAAATCGAGCAAAATCGAAACTGAGACCAAACTAATATCATCAATAATTTTATATTTCTTAAACTCTAATTATTTTTTTCTAAAATTATTATAAAACTAAAGTTAATTTGAACAATTAAAACTTAAACTTAAACTTTATATACTAAATATAAACTAATAACTTTCCATTGTTGAATTCTGCAGAAGTGAATTAAACAGCAAAATTGCACAAAACAAGCATCAGAGCATAGAACATTAAATATCAAATTACTCATGAACCAAAAACTTCAATGAGATAATATCGAGAATCTCCCAACAGAGTTCAAGAAGTAGAAAATAAGCTTGAGGGACAGGATGATGAAGACTTACTATGTTTTAAGGTCCTGGAAAGTGGAAACAATCGAACACAAAAATCATTAACACTAGAAAAAATCAGAGATTTTGAAATATGTACTCTGTTCATAAAATGACGAATCGAATTTTAACCATTATGATGGAATGTGCTACGTGAAAAAAACCATCCCAAGAATCGGGACAACAGCAAATCATTTTGAACGATTTGGTGGACAATAAGGGACGAACAAGTTCAGATAATTCTACATACGAGAATATCAAATGTATTGAGGTTACTATAATACAAGGATATTGCTTATTCCTCACACGAGAATATCAAATGTAACAAACCTGGTCTGCTTTTGATGCAAGTATAAAAGGATCATATTTTCGATATCGCTTACGAGAGTGGATAGATATAACATTGAATTCGTCTTCACGTTGATCCATGACAGGGTCATACCACTCACAATAGAATATAATACACCTGAAATCAATCATTCCTGGATAATGAAGTTCTAATATTTCACGAAAAACACCGTTGTTTACAATTTTTCTCGATTGAGATGATACACCATAATTAAAAAAATTTTGTGAGTTTCCTTCGCGATGACTGTTAAAAGTATATCTACGAGTGAAGTACATTGGATAAGATTTTGCAGTAAATGTAGGACCACTCACCAACTCAACTAATCACGTGGAAAACGTTATCCCCCTAGAAGGACCTATAGTAACCTACAAAATAATTGAATGTAGTCAATTATATATATATATATATGTATATATACATAAATAGGAAAACTATTATTGAAAATTAAATAATTATGGTAACACTAACATAAAAATGCAACCATCTTGCAAATTTGCTTTTTTTAAGTTTGACCAACTTATTCTGTGTGTAATATGAATAATGAACATGTATTTGTTCCATGTATATCATGTTGATTATGTACAAAATAATTAACAATAAATTATAATAAAAATTAAAAAAATTTAATTGAATGTACCTT
Source organism: Pugionium cornutum (assembly GCA_018901935.1). Classification (NCBI taxonomy): domain Eukaryota; kingdom Viridiplantae; phylum Streptophyta; class Magnoliopsida; order Brassicales; family Brassicaceae; genus Pugionium; species Pugionium cornutum. The sequence continues at coordinate 15,096,381 of CM032162.1, read as the reverse complement.
TCATATTCCAAAACGTCATCGCAATTTGTCAAAATATACAAATGCAAGTGATTGTGTTCCTTTTCTGATAGACATCGCGTATTCCCTTTTCCACTGAAACGTCCAATTTGTAAAAATGTTTCTAGGACATACACTAGATAGGTTGGTTTTTCTCGTCCATCATCATGTCGTGCAGGTCATATATTTTTTGTTTGGACTTGCGATGGAAAATAGTAGCTGGCAAAGTTAGATGTTTCTTCATTGATACTTTGTACGACGATTGAACCTTCAACTCTGGCAAGATTGTTAACTTTATTCTTTATGTAGAACATATATCTCTCAAAAGGATACATCCATCGGTATTGAACAGATCCTCCAATCCCTGCTTCTCTAGGGAGGTGAATGGGAAGATGTTCCATAACATCAAAAAATGCTGGTGGAAATGTTTTCTCCAGGTTACAAATGAGAACCGGTATTTTTTCCTCCAAATTTTGGATATCGTCTGCAGTAAGTGATCTTATACATAAATCTTAGAAAAAGCATCAATCCCTTCATCAAAAAAGGTTAATATGATATAATATATGAAATTATGGTTATTTATATATAAAATAATGTAAACGTACCTGCAATTGCTCTGTGAACATTTTTAGGCAGAAGATCGCTAAAGGCAAATCGGAATAGTTTTTGCATAACAACATGACAATCATGACTTTTCATCCCTGAAAATTTGCCTTCAATAGAGTCGACACAATTACGAAGATTAGATGTGTATACATTGGGAAATTTGACACTATGTTTAATCCAGTCAAAGAATTTGTCTTTTGCATGCACATCCATACGAAATGCGGGAGACAATGATTTTCCATTTGGCATTACATGTAGTTCCTTCCGGGAACAAATATCCGGCAAATCCAATCAAACTTTCAAATTATCTTTTGTTTTTCCTTGTACATTTAGAACGGTATTCATTATGTTGTCGAAAAAAATTCTTCTCAATGTGCATATCATCTAGATTATGGTGCAACAAATGGTCCTTCCAATATGGTAAATGCCAAAAAAATGCTCTTCTTGTGCCAATTATGGTATTCACCACAACCATCAACAGGATAATGTTCGTTACATACACATGAAGCCGTTCTCTCAGCACTAAAATCTCTAAGTTGAGTCATTATATAATTCCCGTCAAAAATAGGAGGTGGACCATCAATTTTTTTTCTTTTTCCTAAACAATGTCGTGCTCCGGTGATATGGATGATCTTGTCGGAGAAATAGACAATATTGGCATCAGTATTATCTTGACAATATTGGCATGCTAATCTTCCATGCGTCGACCATCCGGATAACATACCATATGCTGGAAAAGCACATATGGTCCACATAAGTACTGCTCGAATCAAGAAGTTATGTTGGTTTGAAATATCGAATGCTTCGACACCATTTTCCCAAAATATTTTTAACTCATGAATTAGTAGCTGCAAGAAAATATCAAGCGATCGCTTAGGATGCTCTGGGCCGGGGACGAGAATTGTTAGAAACAAAAACTCTCGTTTCATGCACAACGAAGGAGGCAAATTATAAGGTGTCACGATAACTGGCCACAACAAGTATTGCCTCCCATGCTTCCCAAAAGGGTTGAATCAATCTGTAGATAACCCGATATATGCGTTTCTTGGGTCATATGCAAAACTAGGATAAAGCTGTTGAAAATGTTTCCATGCTTCTACATCGGAGGGATGCACAATTTCTCCATTCGAATTATGTTCTGCATGCCATCTCATAGGTTTTGTCGTGTGTTCAGATTGATATAACCTCTTTGACCTCTTTGTTAATGGCAAATATCACATCCGTTTATGCGGAATAGGTACACTGCCGCTTGTCTCTTGAAATTGAGGTTTGTGTTAAAATCGGCACTTCATGCGGTTTTCATCATTTCTCCAATAGATCATGCAGTTGTCAATACATACATCGATCATCTGATATGGCAATCCAAGACCAGCTACAAGTTTTTGAACCTCGTAATATGAAGCAGGTGCAATAATATCTTCAAGTAATATATCTCTAACAAAACCAGCTATCGCATTCACACAATCTTCAGCCAAGTTGAAATCCGTTTTTATCATCATCAACCAGCTTGCAGCCAACAAAGGCGATAATCCATCTCTACATCCTTCATACAAAAGCTGCTTGGATGCATCTAATATATCAAAAAATTTCCATGCTTCCAAATTAGGTTCCTCTATTCTGGTACTATCTTCAATGTACGATGCTCTTTGTTCCCGAAATGCATCATTCATCATCTGAACAGTACCTCTGTTTATATCAACTTGTGATGCCGGTTCCTCTACCCTAACATTAGTAATATCTAACATTTTTGAAGTACTACCATAATATTGCATTGTTGCATCAGTTTCTCCATGTGAATACCAAATTTTGTAACCCGACATAAATCCATTCCTATTCAAATGATTACGTACTTCTCTAACAAAGATTAATCTATGATTTTGATATTTAATACACGGACAATACATTTTACCGTATTACGATGTCATGCTATTGTTTGGTGTAAATGTCATGAACTCTTTAACACTTTGCACAAATTCATCAGTCAATTCTCCCGTTGTTGAATCATACCGAGGTTTATCCATCCACTATCTAAAATACTCATAAGAATCCGAAAAAGATATTTTCTTAAGATTTTTTGTTCTGGTGAAATTTTGAAGCAGCATAGCGTATTTATATTGCAAATTAGAATATTATCACAAATTTTTAACATATTATTACGAATCTTTAATAAATTATTACGAATTTTAAACAAACAATCACAAATTTTTAATAGATTATTCTTATTCCTATTTCCGACGGATTTCCGATGGTTTCCGACAGATTTCCGATGGTTTCCGACAACTGCCGGATAATCACAAATTTTCAATAGATTATTCTTCCGTTTGTAATGGATTTCCGATATTTTTCGACCATGGTCGGATATTTTCAACGACTGACCGACGATAATTGACGTTAGCCCATTGGTATGTTCCCGACGGATTCCAGACGGATAGTAAAAACAACATTCCATCGGGAAGTCATCGGAAAAATCTCGACGATCTGAGGTTCATTGGTAATTTGCGACGGTTTCTAGAGGATATCCCGATGCCAACTCTTTTGTCAGAAAACGGATGGAAAACCGTCAGGTTTTACCATCGATTTCCTGACGATAGTGCAGGCGTCGGGAATTACCGATGGAACATCGACGAATCAAGTTCCCTACGTAGTCCATCAGAAAACCATCGCTTTGGCGTTGGAAAATTCCGACTGTTTTTATTCCATTGAAAATGCCATCGAAAATATTAATGTTTTCTTGTAGTGCCATGAGTCATTCAAACATCTAAAAAGGGCAACAAAAGATGAAAAAAATACATGCTAGGTGGGTCGAATTCATTGAGACATTCCCTTATGTGATCAAATACAAGAAAGGTAAAGAGAATGTAGTAGCCGATGCTCTTTCTAGTAGGTATGTGCTCTTGAACTCTTTAGAAGTTAAACTGCTAGGGTTTGAGCAAATCAAAGAGTTATATGCTATTGATGTTGATTTTAACGATATTTATGTTTCTTGTAAGAAGTTTGATACTGGAAAATACTTTAAGAGTGAAGGCTTCTTGTTTCAGATAATCGGTTGTGTGTATCTAACTCTTCTTTGTGAGACTTGTTTGTTAAGGAAGCACATTCACGTTGTCTTATCAAACACTTTGGCATGGCAAAGACATTAAATTTATTGTAGGAACACTTCTTTTGGCCACACATGAGGAGTGATGTTCATAAAGCTTGCAAAAGATTTGTAACTTGCAAGCAAGCCAAATCCACAATCCAAAACAACGGTTTGTATACCAAAGACCAGTTTAGAATGATCATTTTAACTGGTCGATCGACTTGACATGTCTGCACATAATCGTCCTTAACTTTTGATTTCGAGTTCGGAATGACACGAATCGAACGTGCAAGATAAGCTAGCTTAACTTTTTATATTTTGACAACATTTGAGACTGAAACAGCTAGTACAAAGAATTCAAGTAATCCACTCTATCCAAAACTCCGTGATGCAATGCATTATGCTTCATTTAAAAGTCTTTGCTCAAGGACCACTAATGATCAGTTTAGAATTATAATTTTAACTACCGGTCAAATTGACATGCCTGCACTAAATCGTCCGTAGCTTTTGATTTAGAGACCAGAATGACATGAATCCAACGTCCAAGTTAACCTACCTCAATTTTTCAAATTGTGACAACATTTGGTACTAAAACAGCTACCAAAAAGCCTTCAAGTAATCCAATCTATCCTAAACTGAGTGATGACATGCATTATTCTTTATTTATAAACCTTTGCTCAATGAGCACCAATGATCAGTTTAGAATGATCAGTTTAGAATGATCAGTTTAACTGGCTGATCAACTTAACATGTTCGCACTAAATCATTCGTAACTTTTGATTTAGAGTTCAAAATGACACGAGTCCCACACCCACATTATGCTATTTCAATTTTCTATCTTGTGTCAAAAGTTATAATTGAAATAGATGCGTTAAAGCCTCCACGAAATCCAATCTATCCCAAATTGCGTGATGCCATGCATTATGCTTCATTTCTAAACCTTTGCCCAATGAGCAACAAAGATCTGTTTAGAATGATTAATTTAACTTGCTGATAAACTTGACATGTCGTAGTAAATTGTCCGTAGTTCAGAATGACACGAATCCATAACCCATGTTAAAATAGCTCGATTTTTTGTATTGTAACAACATTTGAGATTGAAACAACTACCACAAAGCCTTAAAGTAATCCAATCTAACCTAAACTCCGTAATGCCCTGCATTATGCTTCATTTATAAGCTTTTACTCAAGGAGCACTACTGATCAGTTTAGAATGATTATAACTGGCCGATTAACTTGAAACGTCTGCATTAAATCGTCTATAACTTTGGATTTAGAGTTTAGAATGACACGAATGAAACGCCTACGTTAAGCTAGATCTAATTTTTATATTGTGACAACATTTGAGATTGAAACCGCTACCACAAAGCCTTCAAGTAATCCAATCTAACCTAAATTGTGTGATGCCATGCATTATGATTCATATATAAGCCTTTACGCAAGGAGCACTAGTGATCAGTTTAGAATGATCAGTTTAGAATGATCACTTTAACTGGCCGATCAACTTGACATGTCCGCACTAAATCGTTTATAACTTTTGATTTAGAGTTCAAAATGATACGAATCGGACGACCACATTAAGCTATTTCAATTTTCTATATGGTGCCAAAATTTATGATTGAAATAGCTATGAAAAAACATACAAGTAATGTAATCTATCCCAAACTGCGTGATGCCATGAATTATGCTTCATTTGTAAACCTTTGCTCAATGAGCACCAATGATCAGTTTAGAATGATTAACTTAACTAGCCAATAAACTTGACATGTCGCACTAAATCGTCCGTAACTTTTGATTTGGAGTTCCGAATGACACGAATCCAACGACCACGTTAAGGTAGCTCAATTTTCTGTACTGTGATAAAACTTTAGACTGAAATAGCTATGACAAAGCGTCTAAGTAATCCAATATATACCAAACTGCGTGTTGTAATGCATTATGCTTCATTTGTAAACCTTTGCTCAATCAGCAACAATGATAAGTTTAGAATGATCATTTTAACTGGCCGATCAACTTGAAAGATCCGCATTTAATCATCCATAACTTTTGATTTCGAGTTCAGAATGACACGAATCCAAAGTTCACGTTAAGCTAGCTCAAATTTAATTTTTGGACAACATTTGATACTGAAACAGCTACCACAAAGCGTTCAAGTAATCCAATCTATACGAAACTCAGCGCTGCCATGCATTATGCTTCATTTATAAGCCTTTACTCAAGAAGCACTAATGATCCGTTTAGAATGATCATTTTAAGTGGCGGATCAACTTGACATGTCTAAACTAAATTGTTTGTGACTTTTGATTTAGTTTTCAGAATGACACGAATCCAACGCCCACATTAAGCTTAACATGTCCGCACTAAATCATCCGTAACTTCTGATTTAGAGTTCAGAATAACATGAATCCAACGTCCAATTTTCTATATTGTGATAAAATTTAAGACTGAAATAGCTACGACAAAGCTTCCAAGTAATCCAATGTATCCCAAACTACGTGAGGCCATGCTTCATTCATAGGCCTTTACTCAAGCAGCACCAATTATCTGTTTAGAATTATTCATTTAACTAGCTCATAAACTTGACATATCGCTGGAAATCGTCCTTAACTTTTGATTTTAAGTTCCGACTGACACGAATCCAATGCCCACGTTAAGCTAGCTTAATGTTTTTGTATCGTGACAACATTTGAGATTGAAACAGCTGCCTCAAATCATTCAAATAATCCAATCTAGCCTAAACTGCATGATGCCATGCATTATGCTTTATTTATAAGCCTTTACTCAAGGAACACTAATGATTAGTTTAGAATGATCAGTTTAGAATTATCACTTTAACTGGCCGATCTAGTTGACATGTCAGCACTAACTAGTCTGCAACTTTTGATTTAGAATTCAGAATGACACAATCCAACACCCACATTAAGCTAATTCAATTTTCTATATTGTGGCAAAATTTTTGACCAAAATAGCTACGATAAAGTCTCCAAGTAATCCAATCTAACCCACAATGCGTGATGCCATGCATTATGCTTCATTTGTAAACCTTTGCTCAATGAGCACCAATGAGCAGTTTAGAATGATTAATTTAACTAGCCGATAAACTTGAAATGATGCAGTAAATCGTCCATAATTTTTGATTTTGAGTTAAAATGACACGAATCCATTGTCCACGTTAAGCTACCTTAATTTTCTTTATTGTGACAACATTTGACACTAACAGAGCTATAAGAAGGACACCAAGTAATCCAACGTATCCCAAACTACGTGATGCCATGCATTATGCTTCATTTATAGGCGTTTACTCAAGGAGCACTAATGATCAGTTTAGAATGTTCAGGTTAGAATGATCAGTTTAGAATGATCACTTTAACTAGGTGATCAACTTGACATGTCCGCACTAAATAGTTCGTATTTTTTTATTTAGAATTTAGAATGACACGAATCCAACACCCACGTCAAGCTATTTCAATTTTCTATATTGTGTCAAAATTTATGACCGAAATAGCTACGACAGAGCCTACAAGAAATCCAAACTATCCCGAAACGCGTTATGCCATGCATCATACTTCATTTTTAAACCTTTGCTCAATCAACACTAATTATCAGTTTAGAATGATTACTTTAACTAGCCGATAAACTTGACATGTCGTACTAAAAAGTCCGAAACTTTTGATTTAGACTTCAGAATAATACGAGTCCAACGCCCACGTTAAGCTAGATCTATTTTTTATATTGTGACAACATTTAAAACTAAAACTGCTATCAAAAAGCCTTCAAGTAATCCAATCTATCGTAAACAGCGTGATGCCATGCACTATGCTTCATTTGTAAACCTTTGCTCATTGAGCAACAAAGATCTGTTTAGAATGATCATTTTAATTGGACAATCAACTAGACATTTCTGCACTAAATCGGCCCTAACTATTTTTTAGAGTTAAGAATGATTCGAATCCAACACCCACATTAAGCTAGCTCAATTTTCTATACCGCGGCAAAATTTAAGACTGAAATAGCAACAACAAAGCCTCCAAGTAATCCAATCAATCCCAAACTGCGTGATCTCATGCATTATGCTTCATTTGTAAACCTTTGCTCAATGAGCACCAATGATCAGTTTAGAATGATCAATTTAACTAACCGATAAACTTGACATGTCCACACTAAATCGATCTTAACTTTTTATTTAGAGTTCAAAAGGACATGAATCCAATGCCCACATTAAGCTAGCTCAATTTTCTATATTGTGACTACATTTGAGACTAAAGGAGCTTTGACAAAGCCTCCAGGTAATCCAATGTATCCAAAACTATATGAGGCCATGCAATATGCTTCATTTATAGGCCTTTACTCAAGGAGCACCAATGATCAGTTTAGAATGATCATTTGAACTGGTCGATCAACTTGACATGTCCGCAATAAATCCTCCTTAACTTTTGATTTAGAGTTCAGAATTACTCGAATCCAACGCCCAAATTAAGCTAGCTCAATTTTCTATATTGTGAAAACATTTGAGATTGAAAGAGTTACGACAAAGCCTCCATGTAATCAAATGTATCCCAAACTTAGTGATACCATATATTACGCTTCATTTATAATTCAAGGAGCACCACCGAGAAGTTTAAAATGATCCTTTAACAGGTTGATCAACTTGACATGTACGCCCTTAATCATTCGTAACTTTTGATTTAAAGTTCAGAATGACACGAATCCAACGCCCACATTAGGTTAGCTCAATTTTTTATATTGTGAAAACATTTGAGATTGAAAGAGCTACCACAAAGGCTTCTAGTAATCCAGTATATCCTAAACTGTGTGATGTCATGCATTATGATTCATTTATAAGCCTTTTCTCAAGGAGCACTAATGATGAGTTTGGAATGATCACTTTAACTGGCCAATCAACTTCCCATGTCCACACAAAATCGTCTGTAACATTTGATTTAAAGTTCAGAATGACACGAATCCGATGCCCACGTTAAGGTAGCTGAATATTCTATGTTATGAAAAAATTTATGACCAAAAGAGTTACAACAACACTTCCAAGTAATCCAATCTATCCAAATCTGCGTAATGCCTTGCATAATGCTTCATTTGTAAATCTTTGCTCAAGGAGCCCCAATGATCAGTTTAGAATGATTATTTTACCTAGCTGATAAACTTGACATGTACGCACTAAATCGTCTTTAACATTTGATTTAGAGCTCAAAATGATATAAATCCAACACCCACGTTAATCTAGCTCAATTTTCAATATTGTGACAACATTTGAGACTGAAAGAGCTACGACAAAACGTCCAAGTAATCCAATGTATCCCAAACTGTGTGATGCCATGCATTATGCTTCATTTATAAGCGTTTACTGATGGAGCACCAATTATCAGTTTAAACCGATCATTTTTATTTGTCGATCAACTTGACATGTTTTCACTAAATCGTCTGTAACTTTTGATTTATAGTTTCGAATGACACGAATCCAATGCCCACGTTAAGCTACTTCAATTTTCTATGTTGTGATAAAATTTAATACTGAAATAGCTACGAAAATGGTTCCAAGTAATCCAATCTATCCCAAACTGCACGATGTGATGCATTATGCTTCATTTGTAAACCTTTGATCAATGAGCATCAATGATCTATTTAGAATGAATAATTTAACTAGCCGATAAATTTGACATTTCCGCACTCAATCGTTTGTAACTATTGAGTTAGAGTTCAAAATGACACGAATACAATGTCCACAGTAAGCTACATCAATTTTCTATATTGGGACAAAATTTAAGACAAAATAGATATGACAAAACCTCAATTAATCAAATGTATCACAAACTTAGTGATGTCATGCATTACGCTTCATTTTTAAGCCATTACTCAAGGAGCACCACCGATAAGTTTAAAATGATAATGTTAACAGGTCGATCAACTTGACATGAACGCACTAAATCATCCGTAACTTTTGATTAAGAGTTCAGAATGACACGAATCAAGCGCCCACATTAAGCTAGCTGAATTTTCTATATCGTGAAAACATTTGAGAATGAGAGAGCTACGATAAAGGTTTCGAGTAATCCAATATATCCTAAACTCCGTGATGTCATGCATTATGGTTCATTTATAAGCCTTTTCTCAAGGAGCACTAATGATGAGTTTAGAATGATCATTTTAACTGGCCAATCAACTTTACATGGCCGCACTAAATAGTCTGTCACATTTGATTCACATTTCAGAATTACACGAATCCAACGCCCATGTTAAGCTAGCTCAATATTCTATTTTGTTACAAAATTAAGACTGAAACAGCTATGACAAAGCCTCCAAATAATCCAATCTATCTCAAATTACGTGATGTCATACATTATGTTTCCTTTATATGCCTTTACTCAATTAGCACCATGATCAGTTTATAATGATCAATTTAACTAGCCGAGAAAATGACATGTGCGCACTAAATCGTCTACAACTTTTGATTTAGAGTTCAGAATGACATTAATCCAACATCCACGTTAAGCTAGCTCAATTTTCTATATTGTGACAAAACTTAAGACTGAATTAGCTATGACACAGCCTCCAAGTAATCCAATCTATCCCAAACTGTGTGATGTCATTGATTATGCTACATTTATAAGCCTTTACTCAAGGAGCACCAACGATAAGTTTAGAATGATCATTTTAACTTGCCGATCAACATGACATGTACGCACTAAATCATTTGTAACTTTTGATTTAGATTTCAAAATGACATGAATCCAACGCCAACATTAAGCTAGCTCAATTTTCTATATTGTGACAACAATTGAGATTGAAAGAGCCACTACAAAACCTCTAATGATGAGTTTATAATGATCAATTTAGAATGATCACGTTAACTGGCCGATCAACTTGATATGTCCGCTTAAAATCATCTATAACATTTGATTTAGAGTTCAGAAGGACACGAATCCAACTCCCACGTTAAGCTAGCTCCATATTCTATTTTGTGACAAAATTTAAGACAGAAATAGCTACAACAAAGCCTCTAAGTAATTAAATGTATCCAAAACTGTTTGATGCCATGCATTATGCTTCATTTATAACCCTTTACTCAAGTAGCACCAACGATAAGTTTAGAAGTATCATTCTAAGTGGCCTATCAATTTGACATGTACGCATTAAATCATACGTAAATTTTGAATTAGAGTTAAGAATGTCATGAATCGAACGCTTACATTAAGCTAACTCAATTTTCTATATTGTGACAACATTTGATATTGAAAGAGCTACCACAAAGCCTTCGAGTAATCCAATATATCCTAAACTGCATGATGGCATGCATTATGGTTCATTTATAAGCCTTTAGTCAAGGAGCACTAATGATGAGTTTAGAATGATGAATTTAGAATGATAACTTTAACTGGCCGATCAACTTGACATGTCTGCACTAAATCCTCCGTAACGTTTGATTTAGAGTTCAGAATGACATGAATCCAACGACCACATTAAGCTAGCCCAATATTCTAGTTTGTAACAAATTTAAGACCGAATTAGCTACGACACAGCCTCTAAGTAGTCCAACGTGATGCCATGCATTATGCTTCATTAACATGCCATTACTCAAGGAGCACCAATGATCAGTTTAGAATGATTATTTTAACTGGCCAATCAACTTGACATGTCCTCACTAGATCGTCCATAACATGAATCCAATGCCCACGTTAAGCTAACTCAATTTTCCATATTGTGAGAACATTTGAGACTGAAAGAGCTACGACAAAGCCTCCAAGTAATCCAATGTATCCCAAACTGCATGATTTTTCTCAATGAGCACCAATGATTAGTTTATAATGATCCTTTTAACTGGCCAATCAACTTGATATGTACGCACTAAGTCGTATGTAACTTTTGATTTAGAGTTCCGAATGACACGAATACAAATCCCATGTTAAGCTAGCTCAATTCTCAACATTGTGACAATATTTGAGACATAAAAAGCTACGAAAAAACCTCCAAGTAATCCAATGTATCCCAAACTGCATGATGCCATCCATTATGCTTCATTTATAATCCTATACTCAAGGAGCACCAATGATCAGTTTAGAATGATCATTTTAACTGGCCGATAAACTTGTCATGTCCGTACTAATTCGTTTGTAACATTTGATTTCGAGTTCAGAATGACACGAATCCAACACCCACGTTAAGCTAGCTGAATAACTACGACAAAGCCTCTAAGTAATCTAATCTATCCGAAATTCCGTGATACCATGCATTATGCATCATTTATGCGCCTTTACTCAATGAGCACAGTTGATGAGTTTATAATGATCATTTTAACTAGCTGATCAGCGTGACATGTCCGCAGTACATCGTCTTTACCATTTGATTTAGAGCTTAAAAATGACATGAATCCAATGGCCATGTTTATCTAGCTCAATTTTCAATGTTGTGACAACATTTGACACTGAATGAGGTACAACAAAGCCTCCAAGTATTCCAATGTATCAGAAACTGTGTGATGCTATGCATTATACTTCATTTGTATACCTTTGCTCAATGAGCACAATGATCAGTTTAGAATGATCAATTTAACTAGCCGAGAAACTTAACATGTCCGCACTAAATCGTCTGTAACTTTTGTTTTAGAGTTCAGAATGACATTAATCCAATGCCCACGTTAAGCTCCATTTGCTATATTGTGATAAAATTTAAGACCAAAACAGCTACAACAAAGCCTCCAAGTAATCCACTCTATCCCAAACTGTGTGATGCCATGCATTATGATTCATTTGTCAACCTTTTCTCAATGAGCACCAATGATCATTTTACAACGATCATTTTAACCAGCTCATCAACTTGACATGTTGCACTATATCATTTTAACATTTGATTTAGAGCGTCAAAATGACATGAATCCAACACCCACGTGAATCTAGTTCAATTTTAATTATTGTGACATTATTTGAGAATGATAGAGCTACGACAATGCCTCCAAGTAATCCAATGTATCCTAAATTGCGTGAAGTCATGCATAATGCTTCATTAACAAGCCGTTACTCAAGGATCACCAATGATTTATTTAGAATGATCTGTTTAACTCGTCGATAACCTCGACATGTCCGTCAGTATATTTTGATTAATAGCTCCAAATAACATGAATCCAACGCCCATGTTAAGCTTACTCCATTTTCCATATTGTGACAACATTTGAGACTGAAAGATCTACGATAAACCTTAAAGTATTCCAATGTATCCCAAACTATGCGATACTATGCGTTACACTTCATTAAAAAGTCTTTACTCAATGAGCACCAATGATTAGTTTATTATTATCATTTTAACTGACCGATCAACTTGCCATGTACGCACTAAATCATACGTAACTTTTGAGTTAGAGTTCTGAATAACACGAATCCAATGCCCATATTAAGCTAGCTCAATTTTCTATATTGTGAAAACATTTAAAGCTGAAAAAGCATGATGCCATGCATTATGCTTCATTTATAATCATATACTCAAGGAGAACCAATGATGAGTTTAGAATGATCATTTTAACTGGCCGATCAACTTGACATGTACTCACTAAATCGTCTATAACATTTGATTTAGAGTTAAGAATGACACGAATCCAACGCCCACGTTTAAGATAGTTGAATATTCTATTTTGTTACAAAATTGAGGACCAAAATAGTTACGACAAGGACTCTAAGTAATCCAATCAATCCCAAATTGCGTGATGCCATGCATTATACTTCATTTGTATACCTTTGCTGTATGAGCACCAATAATAAGTTTAGAATGATCATTTTAACAAGCTGATCAACTTGACATGTCCGCACTAAATCATCTTTAACATTTGGTTTAGAGCTTAAAATGACATGAATCCAATGGCCATGTTAATCTAGCTCAATTTTCACTATTGTGACAATATTAGAGACTGAAAGAGGTACGACAAAGCCTCCAAGTAATCCAATGTATCCGGAACTGCGTGATGCCATGGATTATAATTCATTTGTATACCTTTGCTCTATAAGCACCAATGATCAGTTTAGAATGATAAATTTAACTAGCCGAGAAACTTGACATGTCCGCATTATATTGTCCATAACTTTTGATTTAGAGTTTAGAATGACATGAGTCCAATACCCACATTAAGCTAGCTCAATTTTCTATATTGTGGCAAAATATAAGACCGTATTAGCGACGACACACCCTCCAAGTAATCCAATCTATCCCAAACTTCCATGCATTATGCTTCATTTGTAAACCTTTTCTCAATGAGCACAAACGTTCATTTTATAATGATCATTTTAACTAGCTGATCAACTTGAGATATATGCAGTAAATCATCTCTAACTTTTTATTTAGAGTTCCGAATGACACGTATCCAACTCCAACATTAAGCTAGATGAATTTTCTATATTGTGACAACATTTGAGATTGAAAGACAAACCACAAAGCTTCTAATGATGAGTTTAGAATGATCACTTTGACTGGCCTATCAACTTGACATGTCCGCACTTAATCATTCGTAACATTTGATTTAGAGTTCACAATGACACGAATTAAAAGCGTATGTTAAGCTAGCTCAATACTCTATTTTGTGACGATATTTAAGACCAAACTAAATACGACAAAGTCTCCAAGTAATCAAATGTATCCCAACTTCGTGAAGCCATGCATTATGCTTCATTAATAAGCCTTTACTCAAGGAACACCAATGATAAGTTTAGAAGTATCATTCTAACTCCCCGATAAACTTGAAATATACGCACTAAATCATCCGTAACTTTTTGCTTAGAGTTCAGAATGACATGGATCCAACGCTTACATTAACCTAGCTCAATTTTTTATATTGTGACAAAATTTGAGATCTAAAGAGCTACCACAAAACCTTCGATTAATCCAATATATCCTAAACAGCATGATGCCATGCATTATGGTTCGTTTATAAGCCTTTACTCAAAGAGCACTAATGATGAGTTTAGAATAATCAGTTTAGAATGATCACTTTAAGTGGCCGATCAACTTGAGACATCCGCACTAAATCGTCCATAACATTTGATTTATATTTCAGAATGACCCGAATCAAACGCCCACATTAAGCTAGCTCAATATTATATTTTCTGACAAAATTTAAAACTGAAATAGCTATGAAAAAGCCTCTAAGTAATCAAATGTATCCCAAACTGTGTGATGCCATGCATCATGCTTCATTTATAAGCCTTTTCTCAAGGAGCACCAACATAAATTTAGAATGACCAATTTAACTAGCCGATAAACTTGACATGTCCGCACTAAATCATTGGTAACTTTTGATTTAGAGTTCATAATGACAAGAATCCAACGCCCACGTTAAGCTAGCTCAATATTCTATATTGTGGCAAAATTTAAGACCAAAATAGCTACGACAAACCCTCCAAGTAATTCAATCTATCCCGAATTTCGTATTGCCATGCATTATGCTTTATTTGTAAACTTTTGCTCAATGAGCGCCAGTGATCAGTTTAGAATGATCATTTTAACTAGCTCATCAACTTGACATGTCTTTAAAAGTTGATTTAGAGCTTAAAATGACATGAATCCAACGCCCACGCTAATCTAGTTCAATTTTCAATATTGTGACAACATTTAAAAATGAAAGAGCTACGACAAACCCTCCAAATAATCCAATATATTCCAAACTGCGTGACACCATGTATTATGTTTCATTAACAAGCCCTTACTCAAGGAGCACTAATGATCAATTTAGAATAATCATTTTAACTGGTCGATCAACTTGGCATGTCTGCACTATATAGTCCATAACTTTTTATTTAGAGCTCAAAATAAAATGAATCCAACGCCCACGTTAAGAGAACTCAATTTTCCATATTGTGACAATATTTTAAACTAAAAGAGTTAGGACAAAGCCTTTATAAATAATCCAATGTATCCCAAACTACATGATGTCATGCATTACGTTTTATTTATAAGTCTTTACTCAATGAGCACAAATGATTAGTTTATAATGATAATTTTAACTGCCGATCAACTTCGCATGTACACCCTAAATCGTACATAACATTTGATTAATAGTTCAGAATGTGACAAATCCAACACCCATGATAAACTAGCTCAATTTTCTATATCGTGACAACATTTGACTGAAAGATATACCACAAAGCCTTCAAGTAATCCAAGTATCCCAAATTGCATGATGACATGCATTATGCTTCATTTATAAGCCCTTTCTAAAGGAACACCGATGATCAGTTTAGAATGATCATTTTAACTGACCAATCAACCTGACATATTCGCACTAAATCGTCCGTAACTGTTGATTCAAAGTTTAGAATTACAGGAATACGACTCCCATGTCAAGCTAGCTCAACATTCGATATTGTGACAAATTTAAGACCAAAATAGCTACAACAAAGCCTCCAAGTAATCGAATCTTTCCCAAACTTTTTTATGCCATGCATTATGCATCATTTTCAACCCTTTGCTCTATGAGCACCAATGACCAGTGTAGAATGATCATTTTAACTAGCCGATCAAGTTGTCATGTCCGCACTAAATTGTCCGTAACTATTGATTTAGAGATCAGAGTGACATAAATCCAACGCCAAAATAAAGCTAGCTTAATTTTCTATACTGTAGCAAAAATTAATACCAAAATAGCTACGACAAAGCCTACAAGTAATCGAATCTATCCTGAAGTGCGTAATGCCATGCATTATGCTTCATTTATACGCCATTGCTCAGTGACCTCCAATGATCAGTTTAGAATGATCATTTTAACTACCTGATCAACTTGACATATCCACACTAATTGTCTTTAACATTTGATTTAGAGCTCAAAATGACATGAATCTAACGATCAGCTTAAGCTAGCTCAATTTTCCATACTGTGACAACCTTTGAGACTGAAAGGGCTACAACAAAGCCTCTAAGTATTCCAATATACCCCAAAATGCATGATGCCATGCAATATGCTTCATTTAATAGCTTTTTCTGAAGGGGCACCAATGATCAGTTTAAAATGATCACCTTAACCGGCCGATCAAGTTGACATGTCCACATTAAATCGTCCGTAACATTTGACTTAGAGTTCATAAAGACATGAATCCAACACCCACGTTAAACTAGCTCAATATTTTGTATTGCGACAAAATTTAAGACCGAAATAGCTACGAAAATGCCTCCAAGTAATCCAATCTATCCCAAATTGTGTGATGCCCCATTATGCTTAATTTATATGCTTTAACTCAATGAGTATCAATGATCAGTTTAAAATGACCATTTTAACTATCTGATCAACTTGACATGTCTTCACTAAAGCGTCTTTAACTTTTCATTTAGAGCTCAAAATAACATGAATCAACCGCCCACGTTAAGCTAGCTCAATGTTCAATATTGTGACATTGTTTGAGAGTGAAAGAGATGCGACAAAGCTTCCAAGTAATACAATGTATCCAAAACTGCGTGATGCCATGCATTATCATAGAAAATTGAGTTACCTTATCATAGGTATTGGATTCGTCTCATTTTAAACTTTAAATCAAAAGTTATATACGATTTAGTGCTTACATGTGAAGTTGATCGGCTAGTTAAAATTATCATTATAAACTAATCATTTGTGCTCATTGAGTAAAGACTTATAAATGAAATGCAATGCATGGCATCACGTAGTTCGGGATACATTGCATTACTAGGAGGCTTTGTCGTAGCTCTTTTAGTCTAAAATGTTGTCACAATATGGAAAATTGAGTTAGTTTAACGTGGGCGTTACATTGATGTCATTTTGAGCTCTAAATTGAAAATTAAAGACAATTTAGTGTGGACATGTCAAGTTGAC
Organism: Pugionium cornutum; assembly: GCA_018901935.1. Lineage (NCBI taxonomy): Eukaryota > Viridiplantae > Streptophyta > Magnoliopsida > Brassicales > Brassicaceae > Pugionium > Pugionium cornutum. The sequence goes on along the minus strand of CM032162.1, from coordinate 15,078,889 downwards.
CACGTAGTTAAAATGATCATTTTAAATTGATCATTGGTGGTCATTGAGCAATGGTGTATAAATGAAGCATAATGCATGGCATTACACAGTTTAGGATAGATTCGATTACTTGGAGGCTTTGTCGTTGCTATTTCGATCTTACTTTTTGTCACAATACAGAAAATTGAGCTAGGTATATTTGGGCGATGGATTCATTTCACTCTGAAAGCAAAAGTTACGGACGATTTAGTGCGGACATGAAAATGTTATTTTGTTACAAAATTTAACACTGAAAGAGCTATGACAAAGCCTCTAAGTAATCTAATCTATCCGCAATTGTGTGATGCCATGCCATATGCAACATTTATACGCCTTTACTCAATGAGCACAATTGATCAATTTAGAATAATCATTTTCATGTATGCACTAAATCGTCCGTAACTTTTGCTTTCAGAGTGAAATGAATCCATCGCCCAAATATACCTAGCTCAATTTTCTGTATTGTGACAAAAAGTAAGATCGAAATAGCTACGACAAAACCTCCAAGTAATCGAATCTATCCTAAACTGTGTGATGCCATGCATTATGCTTCATTTATACACCATTGCTCAATGACCACCAATGATCAATTTAAAATGATCATTTTAACTACGTGGTCAACTTGACATGTCCACACTAAATTATCTTTAATTTTCAATTTAGAGCTCAAAAGGACATCAATGTAACGCCCACGTTAAACTAACTCAATTTTCCATATTGTGACAACATTTTAGACTAAAAGAGCTACGACAAAGCCTCCAAGTAATTCAATGTATCCCGAACTACGTGATGCCATGCATTGCATTTCATTTATAAGTCTTTACTCAATGAGCACAAATGATTAGTATATAATGATAATTTTAACTAGCTGATCAACTTCACATGTAAGCACTAAATCGTACATAACTTTTGATTTAAAGTTTAAAATGAGACGAATCCATTTCTCAATGACCACCAGTGATTAGTTTAGAATGATCATTTTAACTACCTGATCAACTTGACATATCTACACTAAATTGTCTTTAAATTTCGATTTAGAGCTCAAAACGACATGAATCCAACACTCACATTAAGCTAGCTCAATTTTCCATATTGTGATAACTTTTGAGACTTAAAGGGCTACGACAAAGCTTCTAAGTATTCCAATATACCCCCAACTGCATGATGCCATGCAATATGCTTCATTTAAAAGCCTTTCCGGAAAGGGCACCAATGATCAGTTTAGAATGATCACCTTATAGGGCCGATCAAGTTGACATTTCCGCACTAAATCATCCGTAATATTTGATTTAGATTTCCGAAAGACACGAACCCAACACCCACGTTAAGCTAGCTCAATATTTTGTATTGCGACAAAATTTAAGACTTAAATAGCTACAAAAAAGCCTTCAAGTAATCCAATATATCCCAGATTGTTTGATGCCCCATTATGCCACATTTATACGCTTTAACTCAATGAGTACCAATGATCAGTTTAGAATGATCATTTTAACTAGCTGATCAACTTGACATGTCCACACTAAATCGTCTTTAACTTTTCATTTAGATCTCAGAGTGACATGAATCAACCACCCACGTAAAGCTAGCTCAATGTTCCATATTGTTACAACATTTGAGAGTGAAAAAGCTTAGCCAAAGCTTCCAAGTAATACAATGTATCCAAAACTACGTGATGCCATGCATTACGCTTCATTTATAAGTTTTTACTCAAGGAGCACAATTGATCAGTTTACAATGATTATTTTAACTGCCCGATCAACTTGACATGTACGCACTAAATCGTCTGTGACTTTTTATTTAGATTTCAAAATGACACGAATCCAACTTCCACGTTAAGCTAGCTCAATTTTCTTTATTATGACAACATTTAAAAATGAAAGAGCTACCAAAAATCCTCCAAGTAATCCAATTTATCACAATATGACGCATTGCATTACTCTTCAATTATAAGCCATTACTCAAGGAGCAACAATGATAATTTTAGAATGATCATTTAACTGGCTGATTAACTTGACATGTCCGCACTAAATCATCAATAACGTTTGATTTAGAGTTCAGAATGAAATGAATCGAACACCCATGATAAGCTAGCTCAATTTTCTATATCGTGACAACATTTGAGTGTAAAAGAGCTACCACAAAGATTTCAAGTAATCCAAGTATCCCAAACTGCATGATGATATGCATTATGCTTCATTTATAAGCCTTTTCTAAAGGCACACCCATGATCAGTTTAGAATGATCATTTTAACTTACCGATCAACTTGACATATTTGCACTAAATCATCCGTTACTTTTGATTTAGCGTTCAGAATGACACGAATACAACGCCCATGTTAAGTTAGGTCAATTTTCTATATTGTGGCAAAATTTAAAACCAAAATAGCTACGACAAAGCCTCGAAGCAATCGAATCTTTCCCCAAAATGCCTCATGCCATGCATTATGCTTCATTTGCAGTCCTTTGCTCAATGAGGACCAATGATCAGTTTAGAATGATAATTTTAACTAGCCAATAAAGTTGTCATTTCCGCACTAAATCGTATGTAACTTTTAATTTAGAGTTCAGAGTAACATGAATCCAACACCCAAATAAAGTTTACTCAATTTTCTATATTGTTACAAATATTAAGACTGGAATAGCTACAACAAAGCCTCCAAGTAATCGAATCTATCCTAAATTACGTAATATCATGCATTATGATTCATTTATACGCAATTGCTCAATGACCACCAATGATCAATTTAGAATGATCATTTTAACTACCTAGTAAACTTGACATGTCCACACTATATTGTCTTTAACTTTCGATTTAGAGCTCAAAAAGACATGAATCCAACGCCGACGTTAAACTAGCCCAATTTTCCACATTGTGACAACCTTTGAGACTGAAAGGGCTACGACAAAGCCTCTAAGTATTCCAATATACCCTAAACTGTGTGATGCCAAGCATTATGTTTCATTTATAAGCCTTTCCCAAAGGGGCACCAATGATCAGTTTAGACTTATCATCTTAACTGGCCGTTCAAGTTGACTTGTCTGCATTAAATCGTCCGTAACTTTTGATTTAGTATTCATAATGACAGAATTCAATGCCTACGTTAAGCTAGTTCAATATTTTGTATTGTAAGAAAATTTAAGACCGCAATAGCTACGAAAAAGCATCCAAGTAATCAAATCTATCGCAAACTGCGTGGTGCCCCCATTATGCTTCATTTATACGCTTTAACTTAATGAGTACAAATGATCAATTTTGAATGATCATTTTAACTAGCTGATCAACTTGACATGTCCGCACTAAATTGTCTTTAACTTTTCATTTAAAGCTCAAAATGACATGAATCAACCTCCCACGTTAAGCTTGCTCAATGTTTCATATTGCGACAACATTTGTGAGTGAAAGAGCTACGACAAAGCTTCCAAGTAATACAATGTATCAAAAACTACGTGATGCCACATATTACGCTTCATTTATAACTCTTTACTCAAGGAGCACCAATGGTCAATTAAGAATGAACATTTTAACTGCCCGATCAACTTGACATGTATGCACTAAATCGTCTGTGACTTTTGATTTAGAGTTCAGAATGACACGAATCCAACGACCACGTTAAGCTAGCTCAATTTTCTATATTATGACAACATTTGAGACTGAAAGAGCTACCACAAAGTTTCCAAGTAATCCAATTTATCACAAACTGCATGATGCCATGCATTATGCTTCATTTATAAGCTTTTGCTGAAGGAGCACCAATGATCAGTTTAGAATGATCATTATAACTGGCCCATTAACTTGACATGTCCGCCCATTATAATCTAGCTCAATTTTCTATATTGTGACAACATTTGAGACTCAAAGAGCTACCAAAAAGCCATTAAGTAATCCAAGTATCTTTAACGCCTTGATGACATGCATTATGCTTCATTTATAATCCTTTTCTAAAGGAGCACCGATGACAAGTTTAGAATGATCATTCTAATTAACGGATCAACTTGACATATTCGCACTAAATTTTCCGTAGTTTTTGATTTAGAGTTCAGAATAACATGAATACAACCTCCATGTTAAGCTGGCTCAATTTTCTATATTGTCACAAAATTTAAGACCAAACTAGATACGACAAAGATTCAAGTTATCGAATCGTTCCACAACTGCTTTATGCCATGCACTATGCTTCATTTGCAATCCTTTGCTCAATGAGCACCAAATGATCAGTTTAGAATGATCATTTTAACTAGCCCATCAAGTTATCATGTCCGCACTAAATCGTCCATAACTTTTGCGTTCAGAGTGAAATGAATCCATCGCCCAAATATAGCTAGCTCAATTTTCTGTATTGTGACAAAAAGTAAGATCGAAATAGCTACGACAAAGCCTCCAAGTAATTGAATCTATTGTAAACTGTGTGATGCCATGCATTATGCTTCATTTATGCACCATTGCTCAATGACCACCAATGATCAATTTAAAAAGATCATTTTAACTACGTGGTCAACTTGACATGTCCACACTAAATTGTCTTTAATTTTCAATTTAGAGCTCAAAATGACATCAATATAACGCCCACGTTAAGCTAACTTAATTTTCCATATTTTGACAACATTTTAGACTAAAAGAGCTACGACAGAGCCTTTAAGTATTCCAATATACCCCCAAACTGCATGAAGCCATGCACTGTGCTTCATTTATAGGTCTTTCCTGAAGGGGCACCAATGATCAGTTTAGAATGATCACCTTAACTGTCCGATCAAGTTGACATGTCCGCACTAAATCGTCCATAACTTTTGATTTAGAGATTAAAATGACACAAATCCAATGCTCACGTTAAGCTAGCTAAAGATTTTGTGTTGTGAAAAAATTTAAGATCGAAATAGCTACAATAAAGCCTCCAAGTAATCGAATGTATCCCAAATTGAGTGATGCCCTCATTATGCTTCATTTATATGCTTTAACTCAATGCGTCCCAATGATCAGTTTAGAATGATCATTTTAATTAGCTAATCAACTTGACATGTCCTCAGTAAATCGTCTTTAACTTTTCATTTAGAGCTCAAAATGACATGAATCAAACGCCCATGTTAACCTAGCTCAATGTTCCATATTGTGACAATATTTGAAAGTGAAAGAGCTACGACAAAGGTTCCATGTAATATATTGTATCTGAAACAGTGTGATGCCATGCTCACTATAGAATGATCAATATAGAATGACCATTTTAGCTGGGCGATCAACTTGAAATGTACGCACTAAATCATCTGTGCCTTTTTATTTAGCGTTCAGAATGACACGATTCCAATGCCCACGTTAAGCTAGCTATATTTTCTATATTATCACAAATTTTGAGACTGAAAGAGCTAAGAAAACGTTTTCAAGTGTATCCAAAACTGCGTGATGTCATGCATTACGCTTCATTTATAAGTATTTACTCAAGGTGTTGTAATGATCAGTTTAGAATGATCATTTTAACTGGTCGATCAACTTGATATGTCCGCACTAAATCGTGTGTAATTTTTGATTTAGAGTTCAGAATGACACGAAAAAAACCGCCTATGTTAAGGTAGCTCAATTTTGTACATTGTGACAAAATTTAAGACCAAAATCGCTACTAAAAAGCCTCCAAGTAATCAAATCTATCCCAAATTGTATTATGCCATGCATAATGCTTCATTTGTAAACCTTTGCTCAATGAGCACCAATGATAATGTTTGAAAGATGAATTTAACTGGTTGATCAACTTGACATGTATGCACTAAATCAACCCGTAAATTTTGATTTAAGGTTCAGAATGACACAAATCCATTGCCCACGTTAAGCTAGCTCAATTTCCTATATTGTGACATACCTTTACTCAATGAGATCTAATGATCAGCCTAAAACGATCAGTTTAGAACGATCAGTTTAGAACGATCAATTTTAACTTGCCGATCAACTTGACATGTCTGCACTAAATCGTCCATGACTTTTGATTTAGAGTTCAGAATGACACGAATCCAATGCTCAAGTTAAGGTAGCTTAATATTCTGTATTGTTGCAAAATTTATGACATAAATAGCAATGACCAAGCCTCCAACATTTGAGACTGCGTGATGCCATGTATTATGCTTCATTTATACGCTTTTACTCAATGAGTAACAATGATAAGTATAGAATGATCATTTTAACTAGCTGATCAACTTGACATGTACGCACTAAATCATATTTAACTTTTGATTCAGAGCTCAAAATGACATGAATCCAACGCCCATGTAAAGCTAGCTATATTTTCCATATTGTGACAACATTTGAGACTGAAAAAGATACGACAAAGCCTCCAAGTAATTTAATATATCCCAAACTGCGTGATGCAATACATTACACTTCATTTATAAGTATATACTCAATGAGCACCAAGGATCACTTTAGAATGATCATTTTAGTTGGCCGATAAACTTGAGATGTACGCAATAAATTGTTTGTAACTTCTTATTTTGAGTTCAAAATGACACGAATCCAAAGCCCACATTAAACTAGCTCAATTTTCTCTATTTTGACAATATTTGAGACTGAAAGAGCTACCATAAAGCCTTGAAGTAATCCAATGTACCCCAAACCGTGTGACCCCATGCATTATGCTTCATTTATAAGCCAATACTGCAAGAGCACCAATGATAAGTTTAGAATCATCATTTTAACTCCCCGATCACTTGACATGTTCGCACTAAATCTTCTTTAACTTTTAATTTAGAGCTAAAAATGACATGAATCCAACGCCCACGTTAAGCTAACTCAATTTTCCATATTGCGACAACATTTGAGATTGGAAGAGCTATGAGAAAGCTTCTAAGCAATCCCATGTATCCCGAACTGCGTGATGCCATGCATTACGCTTCATTTATAAGTCTTTACTCAATGAATACCAATGATCAGTTTAGAATGATCATTTTAACTGGCCGATCAACTTGACATGTACGCACTAAATCGTTGACTTAGAGATGAGAATAACACGAATCTAACGCCCACGTTAAACTAGCTCAATTTTCTATATTTTGACAACATTTGAGAATGAAAGAGCTACTACAAATCGTTCGATTAATCCAATGTATCCGAAACTATGTGATGCCATGCATTATGCTTCATTTATAAGCATTTATTACAAGAGCACCAATGATGAGTTTAAAATGATCAGTTTATTATGATCACTTGATCTGGCCGATCAACTTGACATGTCCACACTAAATCGTCGGTAAAATTTGATATGGAGTTCAGAATGACACAAACTGCGTGATGCCATGCATTACGCTTCATTTATAAGTCTTTACTCAATGAATACCAATGATCAGTTTAGAATGATCATTTTAACTGGCCGATCAACTTGACATGTACGCACTAAATCATTGACTTAGAGATGAGAATGACATGAATCTAACCCCACGTTAAACTAGCTCAATTTTCTATATTTTGACAACATTTGAGAATGAAAGAGCTACTACAAATCCTTCGATTAATCCAATGTATCCAAAACTATGTGATGCCATGCATTATGCTTCATTTATAAGCATTTATTACAAGAGCACCAATGATCAGTTTAGAATGATCAGTTTATTATGATCACTTGAACAGGCCGATCAACTTGACATGTCCACACTAAATCGTTGGTAAAATTTGATATGGAGTTCAGAATGACACAAACCCCACACCCACATTAAGCTAGCTCAAGTTTCCATATTGTGACAACATTTGAGATTGAAAGAGTTACCACAAAGGCTTCAAGTAATCCAATCAATCTGAAACTGCGTGATGCCATGCATTATGCTTCATTTATAAGCCTTAATCAAGTAGCACAAATGATCAGCTTAGAACAATCAGTTTAGAACGATCAATTTAACTGGCCGATCAACCTGACATGTACGCACAGAGTTCAGACTGACACAAATCAAACGCTCACATTAAGGTAGCTCAATATTCTACATCGTGACAAAAATTTTAGACCTAAATAGCTATGACAAAGCCTCCAAGTAACTTGTGATTTAGAGTTTAGAATGACATGAATCCTAGGTCCACATTAATCTAGCTCAATTTCTATATTGTGACAACAATTGAGCATAAAAGATCTACTACAAAGCCTTCAACTAATTCAAAGTATCCCAAACTGCGTGATTCCATGCATTATGATTCATTTATAAGCCCCTACTCAAAGAGCACCAATGATCAATTAAGAAAGGTCATTTTAAATGGCCAATCAACTTGATATGTCCGCACTAAATTGTCTGTAACTTTTGATTTAGAGTTCAGAATTACACGAATCCAACACCCACATTAACCTACCTTAATTTTCTATATTGTGATAAAGTTTAAGACCGAAATAGCTTTGAGAGAGACTCCAAGTAATCCAATCTATCCCAAACTGTGTAATGCCCTGCATTATATGTTTCATTTGTAAACGTTTGCTGAATGAGCACCAATGATCAATTTAGAATGATCAATTTAACTAGGCGAAAAACCTGACATGTCTGCACTAAATCGTTTGTACTTGGGATTTACAGTTCACAATGACACGAATCAAATGCCCACATTAAGTTAGCTCAATTTTCTATATTGTAACAACATTTGAGACTGAAAGAGCTACGACAAAGCCGCCAAGTAATCCAACCTATCCAAAAATACTTGATGCCATGCATTATGCTTCATTTTTAAGCATTCACTCAAGGAGCACCAAAGATCAGTTTAGAATGGTCATTTCAACTGGCCAATTGACTTGACATGTCCGCACATAATCGTCCTTAACTTTTGATTTCGAGTTCAAAATGACACGAATCCGACGTGCAAAATAAGCGAGCTCAATTTTTTATATTTTGACACCATTTGAGACTGAAACTGCTACCACAAAGCATTCAAGTAATCCCCTCTATCCTAAACTCCGTGATCCAATGCATTATGCTTCATTTATAAGTCTTTGCTCAAGTGCAACTAATGATCAGTTTAGAATGATCATTTTAACGAGCCATTCAAATTGACATGTCTACACTAAATCGTCCGTATCTTTTGATTTAGATATCAGAATGACACGAATCCAACGCCCACGTTAAGCTACCTCAATTTTTCATATTGTGACAACATTTGACACTGAAATAGCTACCACAAAGCCTTCAAATAATCCAATCTATCCTAAACTGCGTGATAGCATGTATTATGCTTCATTTATAAATCTTTGCTCAACGAGCACCAATGATCAGTTTAGAATGATCAGTTTAACTGGCTGATCAACTTAACATGTTTGCACTAAATCGTTTGTAACTTTTGATTTAGAGTTCAAAATGACAAGAATCCAACGCCCACATTATGCTATTTTAATTTTCTATATTGTGTCAAAAGTTATAATCAAAATAGTTGCGACAAAGCCTCCAAGAAATCCGATCTATCTCAAACTGCGTGATGCCATGCATTAAGCTTCATTTGTAAACCTTTTCTCAATGAGCACCAATAATCAGTTTAGAATGATTAATTTAACCAGCCGATAAACTTGACATGTCGTAGTAAATTGTCTGTAACTTTTGATTTTGAGTTCAGAATGATACGAATCCAACACCAATGTTAAAATAGCTCGATTTTTTGTATTGTAACAACATTTGAGATTGAAACAACTACCACAACGCCTTAAAGTAATCCAATCTAACCTAAACTCTGTGGTGCCATGCATTATGCTTCATTTATAAGCTTTTACTCAAGGAGCACTAATGATCAGTTTAGAATGATTAGTTTAGAATGATCACTTTAGAATGATCATTTTAACTAGGCGATCAACTTGAAATATCTACATTAAATCGTATGTAACTTTGATTTAGAGTTCAGAATGACATGAATCCAATGGTCACGTTAAGCTAGCTCTAATTTTTATATTGTGACAACATTTGAGATTAAAAAAAAAGCCACTAAAAACCGTTCAAGTAATCCAATCTAACCTAAATTGCGTGATGCCATGCATTATGATTCATTTATAAGCCTTTACTCAAGGTGGACTAATGATCAGTTTAGAATGATCAGTTTAGAATGATGACTTTAACTGGCCGATCAACTTGACATGTACGCACTAAAACGTTTGAAATTTTTGATTTAGAGTTCAAAATGACATGAATCGAACGCCCACATTAAGCTCTTTCAATTTTCTATATTGTGTCAAAATTTATGATTGAAATAGCTATGACAAATACTTCAAGTAAGCTAATCTATCCCAAACTGCGTGATGCCATGAATTATGTTTCATTTGTAAACCTTTGCTCAAAGAGCACCAATGATTAGTTTAGAATGATTATTTTAACTAGCCAATAAACTTGACATGAAGCACTAAATCATCCGTACCTTCTGATTTTGAGTTCAGAATGACACGAATCCAATGCCCACGTTAAGGTAGCTCAATTTTTTGTACGGTGATAAAATTTAGGACTGAAATCGCTATGAAAAAGCATCCAAGTAATCCAATATATCCCAAACTAGTGATGTCATGCATTATACTTTATTTGTAAAGGTTTGCTCAATCGGCAACAATGATAAGTTTAGAATGATTATTTTAACAGGCCGATAACCTTGACATGTCTGCACTTAATCATCCGTAACTTTTGATTTTGAGTTCAGAATGACAAGAATCCAACGTGCACGTTAAGCTAGCTCAATTTTTATATTTGGACAACATTTGAGACTAAATCAGCTACCATGAAAGCCTTCAAGTAATCCAATCTATACGAAACTAAGTGTTGCCATGCATTATGCTTCATTTATAAGCCTTTACTAAAGAAGAACTAATGACCAGTTTAGAATGATCATTTTAACTGGCCGATCAATTTTACATGTCTACACTAAATTGTACGTGACTTTTGATTTAAAGTTCGGAATGACACGAATCCAATGCCCACATTAACCTAGCTCAATTTTCTATATTGTGATAAAATCTAAAACTGAAAGAGCTACGACAAAGCCTCCAAGTAATCAAATCTATCCCAAACTACGTGATGCCAAGCATTATGTTTCGTTTGTAAACCTTTGCTCAATGAGCACCAATGATAAGTTTAGAATGATCAATTTAACTATTCGATAAATTTGACATGTCCGCACTAAATCGTCTCTGACTTTTGATTTCGAATTCAGAATAACATGAACCCAATGCGCACGTTAAGCTAGCTCAATTTTCTATATTGTGATAACATTTGAGACTAAAAGAGATTTGACAAAGCCTCCAAGTAATCCAATTTATCCCAAAATACGTGACGCCATGCATTATGCTTTATTTATAGGCTTTTACTAAAGTAGCACCAATGATCAATTTAGAATGATTGTTTTAACTGGTTAATGAACTTGACATTTCCGCACGAAATCGTCCATAATGTTTGATTTAGAATTCAGAATGACACGAATCAAACGTCCACGTTACGCTAGCTCAAATTTTTATATTGTGAGAACATTTGACATTGAAACAGCTACCACAAAGCCTTCAAGTAATCCCATCGAATCAAAACTGCGTGATGTCATACATAATGCTTCATTTATAAGCATTTACTCAAGGAGCACTAATGATCAGTTTAGAATGATCACTTTAACTAGCCGATCAACTTGACATATCCGCATTAAATCATCCGTAACTTTTGATTTATAACTTAGAATGACACGAATCCAATGCCCACGTTAAGCAATATTGTGTCACAATTTAGGACCGAAATAGCTACGATAAAACCTCCAAGTAATCCAGTGTATCCCAAACTGCATGATGCCATGTATTATGCTTCATTTATAAACCTTTGCTCAATGAGCACTTTAGAATGATTGATTTAACAAGCCGATAAACCTGAGGTGTCGCACAAAATTGTCCGTAACTTTTGATTTTGAGTTTAGAATGACACGAATCCAATACCCGGGTTAAAGTAGCTCAATTTTCTTTATTGTGACAATATTTGAGACTGAAAGAACTACGACAAAGCCTTCAAGTAATCCAGCGTACCCCAAACTACGTGATGCCATCCATTCTGCTTCATTCATAGGCATATATTCAAAGAGCACCAATGATCAGTTTAAAATGATCATTTTAATTTGCCGATCAACTTGACATATTTCCAATAAATCGTCCGTAACTTTTGATTTAGAGTTTAGATTGACACAAATCCAATGTCCACATTAAGCTAACTCAATTTTTGATATTGTGACAACATCTAAAATTGAAACAACTACCACAAAACCTTCAAGTAATCCAATCTAGCACAAAGCCTTCAAGTAATCCAATGCTTCATTTATAAGCCTTTACTCAAGGAGCACTAATGATCAGTTTAGAATTATTAGTTTAGAAAGAAACAAATCCAACGTTCACATTAATCTTTTTCAATTTTTTATATTGTGTCAAAATTTATGACCAAAATAGCTACAACAAAGCGTTCAAGTAATCCAATCTATCCGAAAGAGCGTGATGTCATGCATTATGCTTCATTTGTAAACCTTTCCTCAATGAGCACCAATGATTACTTTAGAATGCTTAATTTAACTAGCAGATAAACTTGACATGTCTCACTAAATCATCTGTAACTTCTGATTATGAGTTGAGAATGACAAGAATCCAAGGCCCACGTTAAGCCAACTCAATTTTCTATGCTGTGAGCACATCTGAGACTACAAGAGCTACGACAATGCCTCCAACTACTCCAATCTATCCCAAACTGCGTGATGCGAGTCATTATGCTTCATTTGTAAACCTTTGCTCAATGAGCACCAATGAATAGTTTATAATGATCAATTTTAAATAGCCGATAAACTTTACATGTCCACACTAAATCATCCGTCACTTTTGATTTTGAGTTGAGAATGACACGAATCCAATGCCCACGTTAGGCTAACTCAATTTTCTATATTGTGACAACATTTGAGACTGAAAGAGCTATGACAAAGCTTTAAAGTAATCAAGCGTATCCTAAACTACGTGATGTCATGCATTCTGCTTCATTTATAGGCCTATACTTAAGGAGCACCAATTATCAGTTTAGAATAATCATTTTAACAGGCTGATCAACTTGGCATGTCTGCGATTAATCATCCATAACTTTTAATTCAGAGCTTCGAATGACACGAATCCAACGTCCACGTTAACCTAGCTCAATATTTTATATTGTGACAACATTAGAAATTGAAACAGCTACCACAAAGCCTTCAAGTAATCCAATCTAACCTAAACTGTGTGATGCCATGCATTATGCTTCATTTATAAGCCTTTACTGAACGAGCACTAATGATCAGCTTAGAATGATCAGTTTAGAATGATTACTTTAACTGGCCGATCAACTTGACATGTCCGCACTAATTCGTCTCTATCTTTTGATTTAGAGTTCAAAATGACACAAATACAACACCCACATTATGCTTTTTCAATTTTCTATATTGTGCAAAAATTTAAGATGGAAATAGCTACGACAAAGCCTCCAAGTAATCAAATCTATCCCAAACTGTTTGATTCAATGCATTATGCTTCATTTGTAAATCTTTGCTCAATGAGCACCAATGATCAGTTTAGAATGATTAATTTAACTAGCCGATAATCTTGACATGTTGCAATAATTCATCCGTCACTTTTGAGTTTGAGTTCAGAATCACACGAATCCAACGCACACGTTAAGCTAGATCAGTTTTCTATATTGTGACAACATTTGAGACTAAAAGCTACGACAAAGCCTCCAAGTAATCCAGCGTATCCCAAACTATGTGTGATACCATTCATTATGCTTTATTTATAGGTCTTTACTCAAGAAGCACCAATGATCAGTTTAGAATGATCATTTTAACTGCCCGATCAACTTGACATGTATTCAATAAATCGTCCGTAACTTTTGATTTAGTGTTTATAATGACACGAATCCAATACCCACGTTAAGCTAGTTTAATTTTCTGTATTGTGAAAAATATAAGATTGAAATAGCTACGACAAAGCCTCCAAGTAATCCCATCTATCCCAAACTACGTAATACCATGCATTATGCCTAGTACCTTCATGATATTGATGAACCATGTCCTTAGGGAATTCATAGGTTATTTTTTGGTAGTAAACTTTGATGATATTCTAGTTTTTAGCCGAACCTTAGATGATCATGTAGAACACCTCATAAAGGTTTTAGAAGTGCTTAGAAAGGAACCCTTGTTTTGCCAATCTTAAGAAATGTACTATTGGAACAGATAACCTTGTGTTCTTAGGTTTTGTTGTGAGTACAGATGGTATTAAGGTTGATGAGAAAATATAAAAACGATGAAGGAATGGCTGAGTCCAAAGAATGTTGGGGAAGTAAGGAGCTTTCACGGCTTAGCTGGGTTTTACCGTAGATTTGTCATGGACTTTAGCACTATACCAGCTCCACTCACTGAGGTTATCAAAAAGAATGTGGAATTTAAGTGGGAGCAGGCGCGAGAGGAGGCATTCCAAACCTTGAAAGACAAGCTCACACTCCTCGGTGGTATCTCTTCCTAACTTTGATAAAACTTTTGAAATTGAATGTGATGCCTGAGGAGTTGGTATTGGTGATGTTCTTATGCAGAAAAGGAAGCCCATAACCTACTTTAGTGAGAAACTTGGAGGTGCCACACTCAATTATTCAACCTATGACAAAGAACTATATGTTCTTGTGAGGGCCTACCAAACATGGCAACAATATCTTTGGCCCAAGGAGTTTGTCATCCATACCGATCATGAGTCATTCAAACATCTCAAAAGGGCAACAAAAGCTGAAAAAAATACATGCTAGGTGGGTCGAATTCATTGAGATATTCCCTTATGTGATCAAATACAAGAAATGTAAAGAGAATGTAGTAGCCGATGCTCTTTTTCGGAGGTATGTGCTCTTGAACTCTTTAGAAGTTAAACTGCTAGGGTTTGAGCAAATCAAATATTTATATGCTATTGATGATGATTTTAAGGATATTTATGCTTCTTGTAAGAAGTTTGATACTGGAAAATACTTTAAGAGTGAAGGCTCTTGTTTCATAATAATCGGTTTTGGTTACCTAACTCTTCTTTGCAAGACTTGTTTGTTAAGGAAGCACATTCAGGCTGTCTTATCAGCCACTTTGGCGTGGCAAAGACATTAAATTTATTGTAGGAACACTTCTTTTGGCCACATATGAGGGGTGATGTTTAGAAAGCTTGCCAAAGATTTGTAACTTGCAAGAAAGCCAAATCCACAATCCAAAAGCACGGTTTGTATACCCCTCTTCCTATACCTTTGCACCCTTGGCATGATATTTCTATCGATTTTGTTGTTGGATTGCCTAGAACTAAGACTGGAAAGGATTATGTGTTTGTTGTAGTTGATAGATTTTCCAAAATTGCTCACTTTATTCCTTTTCATAAGCCGTATAATTCCGTTAACATTGCCGGACTATTCTTTAACGAGATAGTTAGACTTCATGGCATGCCTATGACCATAGTATCAGATAGAGACACTAAGTTCCTTAGTTACTTTTGGAAAACACTTTTTCTAATCTGGGAACTAAGCTTTGTTTCTCTACAACTTGTTACCGCAATCGGATTGTCAAACTGAAGTAGTTAATAGAACATTGTCTACTTTGTTAAGAGCCATGATGCCATGAACTATGCTTCATTTACACACCTTTACTAAATAAGCACCAATGATAAGTTTTTAATGATTATTTTAACTAACTGATAAACTTGACATGTCCACACTAAGTCATTTTTAACTTTTAATTTAGAGATCAAAATGACATGAATCTAATACCCATATTAAGTTATCTAAATTTTCCGTATTGTAATAACATTTGAGACTGAAAGAGCTATGACAAAGCATCTAAGTAATCCAATCTCTCCCAAACTGCGTGATGCGATGCATTATGAATCATTTATATACCCTTACTTAATGAGCACCAATGATCTGTTTAGAATGATTATTTTAACTTGCTGATCAACTTAACATGTCCGCACTAAGTCATCTTTAACTTTTGATTTAGAGTTTAGAATGACACGGATCCAACATGTACATTATGCTAGCTCAATTTTTTATATTTTGAAATATATGAAAACCAAAAAAGCTACGACAAAGCCTCCAAGTAATCCAATCTTTCTCAAACTGTATGGTGCCATTCATTATGCGTCATTTGTAAACCTATGCTCAATGACCAGAAATGATTAGTTTAGAATGTTCAATTCAACTAACCGATAAACTTGAGATGTCCACACTAAATAGTCTGTAACATTTTATTTAGAATTACACGAATACAATGCCCACATTAATCTAGCTCAATTTTCTATATTGTGACAAAATTTAAGATCGAAATAGCCACGATAAAGCCTTTAAGTAATCCAATCTATCCTAAACTGCGTGATGTCATGCTCCGCTCAATGAGCACCCATGATCAATTTAAAATGACCATTTTAACAAGCCGATCAACTTGTAATTTCCGCACTAAATCATCTGTATCTTTCAATTTAAATTTCAGAGTGCAACGAATCCAACACCCAAGTAAAAGTAGCTCAAATTTCTATATTGTGACAGAATTTAAGACCGAAATAGGTATGACAAAGCCTCCAAGAAATCCAATCTATCCCAAAATACGTGATGCCATGCATTATGCTTCATTTATACGCCTTTACTAAATGAGCACCAATGATCAGTTTAGAATGATCACTTTAACTAACCGATCAACTTGACATGTCCACACTAAATCGTACGTAACATTTGATTTAGAGTTCAGAATTACACGAATCCCAGGCCCACGTTAAGCTAGCTCAATTTTCTATATTGTGAAAACTTTAAAACCAAAATAGCTATGACAAAGCCTCCAAGTAATCCAATCTTTCTCAAACTCTGTGCTGCCATGCATTATGCTTCATTTGTAAGCCTTCCTCAATGAGCACCAATGATAATTCTAGAATTATCAATTTAACTAGCCGATAAACTTGACATGTCCGGACTAAATCGTCTGTAATTTTTGATTTAGACTTCCGAATGAAACAAATCCAATGCCCCGTTAACCTAACTCAAATTTCTATATTTGGATAAAGTTGAAGACAGAAATAGCTACGAAAAATCCTCCAAGTAATCCAATATATCTCAAATTGTGTGGTGCTATTCATTATGCTTCATTTGTAAACATTTTCTCAGTGAGAACCAATGATAATTTTAGATTGATCAATTTAACTAACCGATAAACTTGATATTTCCTCACTAAATCGTTAGTAACTTTTGATTTAAACTTTCGAATGACACGAATACAACGCCCACGTTAAGCTAGCTCTGTTTTCTATATTGTGACAAAATTTAAGACCGAGATAGCTACGACATAGCGTCCAAATTTTCCAATCTATCTCAAACTGTGTGGTGTCATGCATGTATCATAGTTCATATGTAAAAATATGCCCAATGAGCACCAATGATCAGTTTCGACTGATCAATTTATCTAGTTGATAAACTTGACATGCACGCACTAAATCGTTTGTAACTTTTGATTTAGAGTTTCGAATGAGACTATTCCAACGACGACGTAAAGCAAGCTCAATGTTTTATATTGGGACAAAATTGAAGATCGAAACAGTTTCGACAAAACCTCCTAGTAATCCAATCTATTATAATCTGCGTGGTGTCATGCATTATGCTTCATTTGTGAACCTTTTCTCAATGAGCATCAATGATCGTTTTAGAATGATCAGTTTAACTAGCCGATAAACTTGACATTTCCGCACGAAATCGTACGTAACTTTTGATTTAGAGTTAAGAATCACATTTATCCAACGACCATGTTAAGCGAGTTCAATTTTCTATACTGTAACAAATTTAGGATCGAAATACCTACGATAAAGCCTCCAAGTTATCCAGTCTATCTCAAACTGTGTGGTGTTTTTCATTATGTTTCATTTGTAAACCTTTGCTCAATGAGCACCAATGATAATTTTAGAATGATCAATTTAACTGCCAATAAACTTGATATGTTCTCACTAAATCGTCAGTAACTTTTGATTTAGACTTTCGAAAGATACGAATACAATGCTAACGTTAAGCTATCTATGTTTTCTATATTGGAATAAATTGAAGACCAAAATAGCTAATGCAAAGCCTCCAAATAATCCAATCTATCTCAAACTGCGTGGTGTCATGCATCATGTTTCATTTGTAAACATTTGCCCAATGAGCACCAATGATCAGTTTCGAATGATCAATTTAACTAGTTGATAAACTTTACATGTACGTACTAAATTGTTTGTAACTTTTGATTTAGAGTTTCGAATGACACGAATCCAATGGCGACGTTAAACTAGCTCAATTTTGAATATTGGGACAAAATTCAAGATCGAAATTGTTTCGACAAAGACTCCTAGTAATCCAATCTATGAGAATCTGTGTGGTACCATGCATTATGCTTCATTTGTTAACATTTTCTCAATGAGCACCAATGATCATTTTAGAATGATCAGTTTAACTAGACGATAAACTTGACATGTCCGCATGAAATCATGCGCAACTTTTGATTTAGACTTTCGAATGACACGAATCCAATGTCCACGTTAACCTAACTCAATTTTCTATATTGAGACAAAATTGAATACCGAAATACCTACGATCACTACAAGGAAACATCAAATTCCCGACGGCCAATTTTGTCGGAAATCCGTCGGGAACATCAATTCCTGTCTACTTTCTAACAATTAATGTCTGTCGGAACTATTTCGTCGGAAATCAATTTCCGTCAGGAAAGGATCAGGAATTACCAACAAGTTTGGCGATAAACTTCGCCGTGAGAAACTTCCAAGGGATAGACGATGGGTTCATGCTGTCGGAAAATACCAACGGATATTCGTTGGATTTGTTCCGTCGGAAACTTCTGACGGATAGACAATGGGTTCATGCCATCGGAAAACACCGATAGATATTCGATGGATTTCTTCCGTCGAAACTTCCCAACATATTTGCGATGGATAGTTTTCCAATAACCATTACCGTCTCGAATGTTAACCGATGGTGTATCCCGACGATTTTCACCCGTTGGGAGTTAACAAAAATATTTCCGACCGAACCGTCCATTAGAAATTACCAAGGACGGCATTTGTCGGAAATAACCAAATAATTGAAAAAATTTAAAATATTTATTTTTTAAAAATTATTTATTAAATATTTTTAAGATATATTTATTAAAAATATTAAAACAAATAATATTTTTATTAAATTTAATTAATATTTTTAGTACAATTAATAAAAATAATATTCTAATTATAAATATAATTTTTTAATTATTTTAATCTACAAATTACTTCGGAGGAGCAGGAGGAGAAGGAGGAGAAGGAGGAGAAAAATAGTAATCGGAAAACTTATTTCTCATCATTTTTACAATATTTTTAAGATTATTCATCTCTATCTACATAGTCGTCATTTGTTATTTTAGCTGTTCATTCTTCTCGTTTCTAGTTGTAGCTGTTTTGCCACCGGTATCTGCAACTCTCCCGAGTCCTGTATAACGACCCTTAAAAAATGCTACTTCTTGTCAAAACAAAAACAAATATTATTAGAAAGGTATTATAATAAATATATAAAAAATCAAACTTACATCAAGAACGAGACGGTTAATCTAAGAATAAGGCAATTCGGCGCTCGAAGATGAAGAACCAAGTTGAGATTACTGAGTTAAAATATCACTTTTTCTTTTTTTTTTTACTTTTTCAATGATCTCACGAGCATCTTGGATGCGACCAGTCTTTCAATGAAACCATCTTGGATGCGACCAGTCTTTTTGTACGTAAGGACGGTCTCAAGAAGTTGCAAGTGATCTGGAGGCTTTCTATATTCTTGTGTCTAAAAGTAAAAAAATTCTAAATTAATAATTTAAATATTTTCAAATAATATTAAATAAAATTAAAATAATAATTAATTTATCAATTGATCTGTTTATCTCAGAAAACTAGTAGATCCGGCATTGTGAATGTAAATGACTTTGCCTCCTTGGTCGCTCTTCCGGTTTCTCAAATTAGTCCTCGAGATGACCTCAGCGCTGGAAGATTCCCAATAACGAAAAAAGTCATTTCAAACTGACTAATTCAACCATTTTGGTTTATCTTTTCTCTTTTTACATTTTTATTTCCACCCATTCATATGACGGGAAAATTATACTGCAACCTCTATTTGAAAAACTTCTTCCACCAATTTTGTGTTCAGGAGATCCCATATAAATTTTTGCTGCAAATTTACTTATATATTACTAAAAAATATTTTTTAAAATAATTTAAAACAATTCTATATTTAAAAATAAAGTAACGTACCGCAAATATTCTGAACCAAATTTGACGTTTTTCGTACGGACTATCTCTAAATTTGCTATATGGTTTGTTCAATAGAAAATGAAAAATCTTTAATATAGATTTGTTTAATCTGTTATTTGAAATAGCAAACCTACAAATTTTTATTTAGTGATAAAATAATTATTTTAAATATAATTATAGAAAATTTAATTTACCATGTCGAATTTTCTTGACGCCTTAGATCGAGAAAAGTAAGAAGCTCACGACCACACTACTCAACCAATTCTTCAATATTTATTTGTCGGAAAGAATCATTTGCAGATTTTGGAACTTGAATTGGTATACAACTCGCAGTAGACGACTCACCACGTCTTTAGTACTTTTGCTACGACCTATGATTGTGACATTTTATCAATATATTTATATTTACTATTTTACCATTTTTTTGAAATATTTATTTTTATTTAAACTAAAATTCATTTAAACAATAAAAACTTAAACTTAAATTTTAAATACTAAATATAAACCTATAATTTTTAATCTTTATGATATTTAAAAAAGTAATTTTAATAATATTTAAATATAAAAAGTTGAGAAAATCATGGTTGAAAAAGTTTTCTTGGTTCATAAAATCAATAAAAATATAACCTCTATTTTAGATTTTTTTTCAGCGGAAAAAAAAACAATTACTGTGATACATTTTCTCATATAAATTGGGGAGATAATGTATAACACCAGGATATTATTTTTTAAATATATTAAGTTGAGAATAACAAAAAATCATGTTAGATACATAAAGTCTATTCGGATTTGAATAAAATAAAATTCTACCTTTCATGTTAGTCAAGTCAACTGTTTTTGTTTTTTTTCTTATACAAATATAGTTTGTCCTATAAAAGTATATCAAAAAGTATATATATTTGACTTTACAATGTTTTTCAAAGGCAAAAGTTTTTTAAAAATAAAAAAAATATAGTATGTGCATGGGTATAGATGTGTCATTATTATCACTTCAAAATATATTCATATATCAAAATTAACTCTCTCATATATTAAATTTATAATTGTTCCAGATTTATTAGATAATTACATTTTTAAATACATAATACATTACAGTTTTTCACGTATAGTAAAATCCTTTTATAAGAAAAATCTTTTTGTTGGAATAGATGAAAAGAGTTTGATGTAGGTTTGACTTTATGGAACATAAAATCTCCACAAAACAATTCTTTTATTATAGAAGAGAGAATATGTCAGAAATGTTTTCTCATATTGGAAACACTAGTTTCTTTCTTCTTTTTTGTTATTCTCTTAATATTACATTATAAATACTTCCATTTCATTTATCTTTACAAGCAAACCATTTCATATACACCAATATACCTATATGCATATATGTGGCTGTTGGCCTTATATATTACACAGCATACTAATCAAACATGGTGCCTTAGTCGATAACTAATACTCTTTCTTTTTTTCCTATTGTTTTTTGTCAACAATGGTCTTCTTGAAACCCTGGCTACTATTGTGGCAATGTTAACCAGATAAACTTCATGTCCATGGCAAAATGGTCAAATAGCCGATTTTGTGGATAAATAATCACGAAATAGCTACTATTTAACCACGTTTTCAACTATTTTTGTAAATGGTAATTATTCTATTGCTCCTATATGGGAAATATATGCAATCCGTAGCTATGTCTGATTTTAAGTAGTGTAAAACACAATCATAACACTTAAAAATATAAAATTTTAAACTATGGATATAAATTTCGCAATAATTGTAGAAACGAAGAGTATGGTTTCGAAATCAAAATGGTAATTTTAGAATTGTGTCGAACACAAAATTTGTATTAATGACCATATTAGAAGTTCTTGTGATGAGATGAAATCATGAAATCAGTTTTTGTTGAAGTATACTAGAGCATGCTAAGATCAAGGATCTCGTGTAGTATTCACATTTAACTCAATTCAACAGGTTCATAAATAAAGAATGAAACCGTACTCTATCACATGAACTTGTCTTATCAAATTCAAAAGGTGAATCTAATTCAATACATGCCAAACTGTTGGATGAAAAATACTCAGAATGGAAAGGATACAAACTTATATTATTTGCGGCGATTTCCGACGATGTACGGTGGGAGGCGAAGAGAAAGAGAAGAGAAGGAGAGAAACACGAGAGAAAAAGAATAAGAAATGGCCGTAGGTTATATTAGATATTTCTGACGGCAATTTCCGTCGGGAATCTATCGAAAACTTAATAAATATTCTCGCGAAATCCCGCGTTGGGAATTATGTTCCCTGCGTAAAATTTTAAGCCGTCGAAAATCCGTCGGTTTTCCAATGGACGGCTTAAAACCCATGCATGTTCGACAAATAGTATGCCCACATTGCAATTGATGGTTTTCCAATGGCTTTCCGACCAAGTTCCAAAGCCGTTGGAAATCCGTCGGTTACGTAAATCAATATTTCAAAAAAATACTTATATACCGTTCCTCTTGCGTAACCGATGAATTTTTGATGGTTCTCCGATGGCTCTCCGATGGCGTTACCAAAGCCATCGGAAATTCGTCGGTTACGTATTTCCATAATTTTTCAATGTTGCGTGGAAGCATTTATGAACATATGGAAATGAAGTATGGAAAAAAATATTAAATCTGAACCAGAATCTGAATTTAGAAAAGATCATTTATATATCTAAAAGGACATGTAGTAACCTACAAAATAATTGAATGTAGTCAATTATAAATATATATATAGGAAACTATTATTGAAAATTACATAATTTTGGTAACACTAACATAAAAATGCAGCCAACTTGCATATTCGCTTTTTTTAAGTTCGACAAACTCATTCTCTATGTAATTTGAATAATGAACACGTATTTGTTCCATGTATATTGTGTTAATTATGAACAAAATAATTAACAATAAATTATAATAATAATTAAAAACAAAATTTAATTGAATGTACCTTTCATATTCCAAAATGTCATCGCAATTTGTCAAAATATAAAATGCAAGTGATTGTATTCCTCCTCTGATAGGCTTCGCGTCTTTCCTTTTCCACTTAAACGTCCAATTTGTGGAAATATTTCTACCACATACATTAGATAGCTTGGTTTTTCTCCTCCATCATCATGTCATGCAGGTCATCTATTTTTTGTTTGGACTTGCGATGGAAAATAGTAGCTGGCGAAGTTAGATATTTCTTCATTAATACTTTGTGTGACGATTGAACCTTCAACCCTGTCAAGATTTTTTAACTTTTTTCTTTAGCTAGAACATATATCTCTCAAAAGTATACATCCAGGCGCTGAACAGGTCCTCCAAGCGCTACTTCTCTACGGAGGTGAATAGGAAGATGCTCCATAACATCAAAAAATGCTGGTGAAAATATTTTCTTCACGTTACAAATGAGAACCAATATTTTTTTCTCTAAATTTTGGATATCGTCTACAGTAAGTGATCTTGTTCATAAATCTTAGAAAAATGCACCAATCTCTACATAAAAAAATATATTTCAATATCATATAATATATGAAATTATGATTATTTATATATAAAATAATGTAAATGTACCTGCAATTGCTCCGTGAACGTTTTTAGGCAGTAGATCGCTAAAGGCAAATGGGAATAGTCTTTACACGAAAACATGACAATCATGACTTTTCATCTCTAAAAATTTGCCTTCAATAGTATCGACACAATTACAAAGATTAGATGCGTATCCATCTGAAAATTTGACACTATACTTAATCGAGTCAAAGAATTCGTCTTTTGTATGCGCATCCAACCGGAATGTGGGAGACAATGATTTTCCATTTGAAATTACATGTAGTTACTTCCGTGAACAAATATCCGGCAAATCCAATATGGTTTTCAAATTATCTTTTGTTTTTCCTTGCACATTTAGAACGGTATTCATTATGTTGTAAAAAAAATCTTCTCAATGTGCATAACATCTAGATTATGGCGCAACAAATGCTCCTTCCAATATGGTAAATCCCAAAAAATACTCTTCTTGTGCCAATTATGGTATTCGCCACAACCATCAACAGGGTAATGTCCGTTACCTCCACATGAAGCCGTTCTCTCAGAACCAAAATCTCTACGTTGAATCATCATATAATTCCCATCAAGAATAAGGGGTGGACCATCAAAATTTTTTTTGTTTTTCCTAAACAATGTCATGCTCGGGCGATATGGATGATTTTGTGGTAGAAATCGATGATGACAATCGAACCAACTAGTGTTTTGTCCGTGTTTTAGCTGAAACGCATCAGTATTATCTTGACAATATGGACATGCTAATCTTCCATGTGTCGACCATCCTGATAACATACCATATGCTGGAAAATCACTTATGGTACACATAAGTACTGCTTGCATCAAGAATTTCTGTTGGTTGGAAACATTGAATGTTTCCACACCATTTTCCCACAATATTTTTAACTCTTGAATTAGTTGCTGCAAGAAAATATCACGCGATCGCTTACGATGCTCTGGGCCGGGGACGAGAATTGTTAGAAACAAAAACTCTTGTTTCATGCACAACGAAGGAGGCAAATTATAAGGTGTCGAGGTAACTGGGCACAACGAGTATTTCCTCTCATGCTTCCCAAAAGGGTTGAATCCATCTGTAGATAACCCGAGGTATACGTTTCTAGGCTCATATGCAACATTAGGATAAACCTGTTGAAAATGTTTTCATGCTTCTGCATCCGAGGGATGAACAATTTCTCCATTCAAATTATGTTCTGCATGCCATCTCATAGGTTTTGCCACGTGTTCAGATTGATATAACCTCTTTAACCTCTTTGTTAATGGCTAAGACCACATCCGTTTCTGTGGAATAGGTACAATGCCGCTTGTCTCTTGAAATCGAGGTTTGTTACAAAATCGGCACTTCATGCGGTTCTCATCATTTCTCCAATAGATCATGCAGTTGTCAATACATAAATCGATCATATTATATGGTAATCCAAGACCAGCTACAACTTTTTGAATCTCGTAATATGAAACAGGTGCAATATTATCTTCAGGTAATATATCTCTAACAAAATCAGCTATCGCATTCACATAATTTTCAGCCAAGTTGAAATCCGTCTTTATCGTCATGAACCTGCTTGCAGCAGATAAAAGTGATAATACATCTCTACATCCTTTATACAAATGCTGCTTGGATGCATATAACATATCAAAAAATTTCCGGGCTTCCAAATTAGATTCCTCTATTCTGCTACTATCTTCAATGTACGATGCTCTTTGTTCACGAAATGCATCATTCACCATTTGAAAAGTACCTCCGTTTATATCAACTTGTGATGCTGGTTCCTCTACCCTAACATTAGTAATATCTAACATTTTTGATGTACTACCATAATATTGCATCGTTGCATCAGTTTCTCCATGTGAATACCAAATTTTGTAACTCGGCATAAATGTAATCCTATACAAATGATTACGTACTTCTCTAGCAGAGATAAATCTATGATTTCGACATTTAATACACGTATAATTCATTTTACCGTATTCCGATGTCATGCTATTGTTTGATGCAAATGTCATGAACTCTTCAACACCTTGCGAAAATTCATCAGTCAATTCCCCCGTTTTTGAATCATACCGAAGTTTATCCATCCACGATCGAAAATACTCATAAGAACCCGAAAAAGACATTTTCTTAAGATTTTTTGTTTTGGTGAAATTGTGAAGGATCATACCGTATTTATAATTAGAAGATTATCAGGAATTTATAACAGATTATCACGAATTTATGACAGATTATCACAAATTTCTAACAGATTATTACAAATTTTTAACAGATTATTACGAATTTTTAACAGATTATTACAAATTTTTAACAGATTATTATGAATTTTTAACACATTATTATGAATTTTTAACAAATTATTACGAATTTTTAACAGATAATCATAAAATTTTAATAGATTATTCTTAAGAATATTTCTTTTTCCGATGGATTTCTGACGGATTTTTGACGGTTTCTGATGGTTTCTGATGGTTTCTGACAACTGCTGGATAATCACAAATTTTTAATAGATTATTCTTCAATATCCAAGGGATTTCCGATGGTTTCTGACCACCGTCGAATATTACTGAGTACTAATCGACGATACTCGACGTCAGCCCATCGGTATGTTCCCAATGGATTCTAGACGGAATGTAAAAGCAACATTCCATCTGAATTTCTTTGGTAATTTGTGATGGTTTCTAGAGGATATCCTGACGCCAATGCGTTCATCGGAAAATGGAAAGAAATCCATCAGGTTTTACCATCGATTTCCATATGGTAATACAAGCATCGAGAATTACCAACGGAACACCGACGAAGTAAGTTCCCTCAGTAGTCTGTCGGAAAACCGTCGCTTTGGCATTGGAAAAATCGGACGGTTTTATTTCTGTCAAAAATATTAATGTTTTCTTGTAGTGGATAAAGCCTCCAAGTAATCCAATATATCTCAAATTGCGTGGTGCTATTGGATATGCTTCATTGTAAACCTTTTCTCAATGAGTACCAACGATATTTTAGAATGATCAATTTAACTAACTCATAAACTTAATATGTCCTCACTAAATCGTCAATATCTTTTGATTTATACTTTCGAATGATACAAATACAACACCCATATTAACCTAGCTCAGTTTTCTATATTGGAACAAAATTTAATACCGAAATAGCTACGGAAAAGCCTCCAATTAATTCAATCTATCTCAAACTATGTGGTGTCATGCATCATCCTTCATATGTAAACATTTGCCCAATGAGCACCAATGATCAATTTCGACGGATCAATTTCGACGGATAAATTTAACTAGTTGATAAACTTCATAGGTACGCACTAAATCGTTTGTAACTTTTGATTTAAAGTTTCGAATGACACGAATCTAACGATGACGTTAAACTAGCTCAATTTTCTATATTGGGACAAAATTGAAGATCGAAATAATTTCAATAAAGCCTCTTAATAATCCAATCTATCATAATCTGCGTGGTGCCATGCATTATGCTTCATTTGTTAACCTTTTCTCAATGAGCACCAATGATCATTATAGAATGATTAGTTTAACTAGCCGATAAACTTGACATGTCCGCACGAAATCGTGCATAACTTTTGATTTAGAGTTCAAAATCACACTAATACAACGACCACGTTAAGCTAGCTCAATTTTCTATACAGTGAACAATTTAGGACCGAAATACCTACGATAAAGCCTCCAAGTTATCCAATCTATCTCAAACTACGTGGTCCTATTCATTATGCTTCATTTGTAAACCTTTGCTCAATGAGCACCAATGATAATTTTAGATTGATCAATTTAACTAGCTTATAAACTTGATATGTACTCACTAAATCGTCAGTAACTTTTAATTTAGACTTTTGAAAGAAACGAATACAACGCCCACATTTTTTTGAAAGCTAGCTCTGATTTCTGTATTAGAACAAAATTAAAGACCGAAATAGCTACAACAAAACCTCCAAGTAATCCAATCTATCTCAAACTGCATGGTGTCATGCATCATGCTTCATTTGTAAATATTTGCCCAATGAGCACCAATGATCAGTTTTCAATGATTAATTTAACTAGTTGATAAACTTGACATGTACGCACTAAATCATTTATAACTTTTGATTTAGAAAATTCGATAGCTGATTTTGTTAGAGATATATTATCTATATATAATATTGCACCTGATTCATATTAAGAGGTAAAAAAACTTGTAGCTGTTCTTGGATTGCCGTATTTCACCAGATTCATATTACGAGGTATCACTGGCATTTTAGTACAATAGGTAATCCAGCGATGTAAAAATATGAATGTAAATGTGCGTCAAATGATACGAATCCAATGCTGACGTTATGCTAGCTAAATTTTCATTAATTGGACAAAATTGAAGATCGAAATAGTTTTGACAAAGCCTCCTAGTAATCCAATCTATCATAATCTGCATGGTGCCATGCATTATGCTTTATTTGTGAACCTTTTTTCAATGAGCACCAATGATAATTTTAGAAAGATCAGTTTAACTAGCCGATAAACTTGACATGTCCACACGAAATTTTGCGTAAGTTTTGATTTAGAGTTCAGAATCACACTAATCTAACGACCACGTTAATCTAGTTCAATTTTATTTATTGTGAAAAATTTTAGGACCAAAATACCTACGATAAAGCCTCCTAGTAATCTAATCTATCTCAAACTGTGTGGTGCTATTCATTATGCTTCATTTGTAAACCTTTCCTCAATGAGATCAATGATAGTTTTAGAATGATCAATTTAACTAGCAGATAAACTTGATATGTCCTCACTAAATCGTCAGTAACTTTTTTATTTAGATTTCCGAATGACACAAATCCAACGCGCACTTTAAACTAGCTGAGTTTTCTATATTGGAACAAAATTTAAGACCGAAATAGGTACGACAAAATGTCCAACTAATCCAATCTATCTCAAAATGTGTGGTGTTATGCATCATGCTTCATATGAAACATTTGCTCAATGAGCACCAATGATCAATTTAGAATGATCACTTTAACTAGCCGATCAACTTGACATGTCCGCACTAAATCATCTATTACTTTTAATTCAGAATTAAGAATTACACGAATGCAAGGCCCACATTAAGCTAGCATAATTTTCTAGATGGTGAAAAACTTTAAAACTGAAATAGCTACGACAAAGTCTCCAAGTAATACAATATATCCCAAACTATGTGGTGCCATGCATTGTGATTCATTTGTAAGCCTTTGCTCAATGAGCACCAATGATAATTCTAGAATGATCAGTTTAACTAGCCGATAAACTTGACATGTCCGGACTAAATCGTCTATAACTTTTTATTTAGACTTCTGAATGACACGAATCCAACGCCCACATAAACCTGACTCAATTTTCAATCTTTGGACAAAATTGAAGACCGAAATAGCTACGATAAACCCTCCAAGTAATCCAATCTATCCCAAACTATGTGATGCCATGCGTTGTTCTTCATTTGAAATCCTTTGTTCAATGAGCACCAATGATCAGTTTAGAATGATGATTTTAACTAGCGATCAACACTCATGTTAAGCTAGTTCAATTTAATACAATGGGACAAAATTTAAGACTGAAATAGCTATGAAAAAGTCTCCAAGTAATCCAATCTATCCCAAATGGCGTGATGCCATGCATTTTGCTTCTTTTGTAAACCTTTGCTTTGGGAGAACCAATGATCTGTTGAGAATAATCAATTTAACAAGCTGATACACTTGACATGTAAGCACTAAATCGTCTGTCACTTTTGAATTATAATTCAAATTGACACAAATCAAATGGTAACGTTAACCTAGGTCAGTTTTCTATATTGTGACAAATTTTAGGACCAAAATAGCTATCACAAAGCCTCCAAATAAACCAATATATCCCAAAATCCGTGATGTCATGCATTATGCTTCATTTGAAACCTTTGTAAACCTTTGCTCTATGATCAGTTTAGAATGTTCAATTTAATTAGCCGATAAACTTGAGATGTCCACACTAAATCGTCTGTAACTTTTGATATAGAGTTCGGAATGACACGAATCGAAAGCCCACATTAAGCAAGCTTAATTTTCTATATTGTGAGAAAATTTAAGAGCAACATAGTTTTGATAAAGCGTCCAAGTAATCTAATCTATCAAAAAATGCGTGATTTCATGTATTGTGCTTCATTTGTAATCCTTTGCTCAATGATCACCAGTGATCAGTTTAGAATGATCATTTTAACTAGCCAATCAACCTGTCATGTGCGTAGTAAATAGTCCGTCACTTTTGATTAGAGTTCAGAGTGATACGAATCCAACGACCAAGTAAAGCAAGCTCAATTTTCTATAATGTGACAAAATTTAAGACCAAAATAGCTACGACAAAGCCTATAAGTAATCCAATCTATCCCAAACTGCGTGATGTCATGCATTATGCTTCATTTATACGCGTTTAATCAATGAGCACCAATGATCAGTGTAAAATGATTATTTTAACTAGCATATCAACTTGAGATGCACACACGAAATTGTCTTTAACTTCTGACTTAGAGCTCAAAATGACATTAATTTAATGCCTACGTTAAACTAGCTTAATTTTTGGTATTGTTACAACATTTCAAGCTGAAAGAGCAATGCCAACGCCTCAAAGTAATCGAATGTATCCCAAACTGCATGATGTCATGCATTATGCTTTATATATAAGCATTTTCTCAAGAAGAACCAAGGATCAGTTTAGATTGATCATTTTAACTGGCCGATCAACTTGACATGTCTGCACTAAATCGGCTGTAACTTTTGATTCATAGTTCAAAAAGACAGGAATCCAACACCTACGTTAAGCTACCTCAATTGTCAATATTTTGAAAATATTTGACAATGAGAGAGCTACCATAAAAACTTCAAGTAATCCAATTCATCCTCAACTGTGTGATACGATGCATTATGCTTGATTTATAAGTTTTACTCAAGTAGCACTCATGATCAGTTTAGAATGATCAATTTAGAATGATCATTTTAACTGGCCGATCAACTTGACATGTTCGCTCTAAATCCTCCGTAACTTTTGATTTAGATTTCAAAATGACACGAATCTAATGCCCACGTAAAGCTAACTCAATTTTCTATATTGTGAAAAAATTTAAGACCAAAACTGCGTGATGTCATGCACTATGCTTTATCGGTAAACGTTTTCTCAATGAATACCAACGATAAGTTTAGAATGATCCATTTAACTAGCCGATAAACTTGAGATGTCCGCAATAAATTATCCATAACTTTTTATTTAGTAATCAGAATAACACAACTCAGATGCCCAGGTTAAGCTAGCTCAATTTTCATAATGTGATAGATTTTAGACCCAAATAGCTAATATAAAGCCTCCAAGTAATCCAATTTATCTCAAGATGTGTGGTGCCATGTATTATGCTTCATTTGTAGAGCTTTGCTCAATGAGCACCAATGATCATTTTAGAACAATCAATTAAACTTAGCAATAAACTTGACATGTCCGCACTAAATCGTTCGTAACTTTTGATTTAGACTTCCGAATGACATGAATCAACGTTAAGCTAGCTCAATTTTCTACATTGGGACAAAATTTAGGACTGAGATAGCCACGACAAAGCCTGCAAGTAATCCAAACTATCCCAAAATGTGTTATGCCATGCATTATGTTTCTTTTGTAAACCATTGCTCAGTGTGCACCAATGATCTGTCTAGAAAAATCAATTTAACTAGCCGATACACTTGACATGTAAGCACTAAATCGTCCGTCACTTTTGATTTAGAGTTCAGTATGACACGAATCCAACACACACATTAACCTAGGTTTGTTTTCTATATTGTGACAAAATGTAAGACCGAAGTAGTTACGCCAAAGCCTACAAGTAATCCAATTTCTCCAAAACTACGTGATTCCATGCACTATGTTTCATCTATAAAGGTTTGCTCAATGAATAGCAATGATCAGTTTAGAATGATCCATTTAACTAGCCGATAAACTTGAGATGTCCACACTAAATCATCCAGAATTTTTAATTTAGTGTTCATAATGACCTGAATCTAATGCCCACGTTAAGCTAGCTCAATTTTATCAATGTGATAGAATTTAAGACCGAAATAGCTAATATAAAACCTCGAAGTAATCAAATCAATCCAAAACAGTGTGATGTCATGCATTATGCGCCATTTGTAATCCTTTTCTCAATGAGCACCTATGATTTGATTAGAATGATCATTTTAACTAGCCAATCAACTTGTCATGGGCGTAGTAAATCGTCCGTAACTTTTGATTTAGATTTCAGAATGACACGAATCCAACGACCAAGTATGGCAAACTCATTTTTCTATAGTGTGACAAAATTTAACAACGAAATAGCTACAACAAAGCCTCTAAGTAAACCAATCTATCCCAAATTGTGTGATGTCATGTATTATGCTTCATTTTTACACGTATACTCAATGAGCACCAATGATCAATTTAAAATGATTATTTAACTAGAAGATCAACTTGAGATTTCCGCACTAAATTGTCTTTAACTTTGATTTAGAGCTCAAAATGACATGAATCTAATATCCACGTTAAGCTAGCTCAACGTTCGGTATTGTGACAACATTTGATACTGAAAGAGCTACATCAAAGCCTCCAAGCAATCCAATGTATCTCGAACTGCATGATTACATGCATTATGCTTCATTATAAGCCTTTATTCATGGAGCACGAATGATCATCTTAGATTGATCATTTTAACTGGCCGATCAACTTGACATGTACCCACTAAATCTTCTGTAACTTTTTTATTTAAAATTCAAAATGACTTGAATCCAAGGCCCACATTAAGCTAGCTCAATTTGCAATATTGTGAAAACAGTTGACCATGAAAGAGCTACCACAAAGCCTTCAAGTAATCCAATCCATCCTAAATTGTGTGATATGATGCATTATGCTTGATTTTAAGCCTTTACTCAAGGAGCACTCATGATCCACTTGAATGATCAATTTAGAATGATCATTTTAACTGTCTGATCAACTTGACATGTCCAAACTAAATCCTATGTAACTTTTGATTTAGATTTAAAAATGAAACGAATCCAACGGCCAATTAAAGGTAGCTCAACTTTCTATATTGTGACAAACATTTAAGAACAAAATAGCTATGCCAAAGCCTCCAAGTAATCCAATTTATCCCGAACTACGTGATGCCATGCACTATGCTTCATTAGTAAACGTTTTCTCAATGAATGCCAACGATCCGTTTAGAATGATCCATTTAACTAGCCAATACACTTGACATGTAAGCATTAAATTGTCAGTCACTTTTGATTTAGAGTTCAGAATGACATGAATCCAACGTCCACGTTAACCTAGGTTAGTTTTCTATATTGTGATAAACTTTAATACCAAAACAGCTATCACAAAGCCTCCACAAAAACCAATCTATCCAAAATTGCGTGATACCATGCATTATGCTTTATTTGTAAATCTGTACTCAATTAGCATCAATGATCAATTTAGAATGTTCAATTTAACTAGCCGATAAACTTGAGATGTACTCACTAAATCGTACGTAACTTTTGATTTAAAGTTCAGAATGACACGGATCGAATGTCCACATTAAGCAAGCTCAATTTTCTATATTCTGAGAAAATTTAAGAGAAAAATAGTTACAATAAAGCCTCCAAGTAATCCAATGTATCCCAAATTGCGTGATTTCATGCAATTTGATTCATTTTTAATCATTTGCTCAATGAGCACTAATGATCAGTTTAGAATGATCATTTTAAGTAGCCGTTCAAGTTATCATGTGTGCAGTAAATCCAATTATGAAAAAATTTAAGAACAAAATAGCTACGCCAAAGCCTCCAAGTAATCCAATTTATCGCAAAATGCGTGATGCCATGCACTTTGCTTAATGTGTAAATGTTTACTCAATGAATACCAACGATCAGTTTAGAATGATACATTTAACTAACAATTAAATTTGAGATGTCCGTACAAAATCGTCCGGAACTTTTAATTTAGTGTTCAGAATGACACGAATCCAATGCCAAGTTAAGCTAGCTCAATTTTCATAATGCTATAGAACTGTAGACCAAAATAGCTAATATAAAGCCTCCAAGTAATCCAATCTATCTCAAGCTGTGTGGTGCCATGCATTATGCTTCATTTGTAAAGCTTTGCTCAATGAGCACCAATGATCATTTTAGAATGATCAATTAAACTTACCAATAAACTTGACACGTCCGCACTAAATCGTTCGTAACTTTTGATTTAGATTTCCTAATCAAGAGCATACTTTCTTTGGGATAGAAAGAGCCCTTCCTGAGTACGACACCCTTCAATACCCAAGCAGTACTTCAACTCTCTAAGATCCTTGATGTCAAATGATCTGTTTAAGAAGGCCTTTGTGGACTGAATTTCTTCCTTATCATCTCGTGTGATGATAAGGTCATCCACATAAACCAAGACCGCCACAATTCCTTTGGAGTTTTGACGAGTAAACAAAGTATGATCTGAATGGGATTTTCTGAACCCATTATCAGTAAGTGTGGAGATTAATTTGTGATAACAAGCCCTTGGAGACTGCTTCAACCCATATATTGCTTTCCTAAGTCTTAGAACCTGACCCTCTTTGCAAAGATCTTCAAGGCCTGGTGGTGGAGTCATATACACTTCCTCTTCAAGTTCTCCTTGTAGGAATGTTTTCTTGACATCCATTTGCCATTCCCAAGTCAGATTTGTAGCTAGTGAAAGAACAACCCTTACAGTGGGTAGCTTAGCCACCGGTGCAAATATATCAGTATAGTCCTCTCCATATGTCTGCGTAAAACCTTTTGCAACTAGACGTGCCTTGTACCTTTCTATGTCCCCATTACTCTTATAATTGATGGTGAACACCCACTTGGAACTTACAGCCTTCTTGCCTTTCGGAAGTTCTTGTATATCCCATGTATGATTCGTGTCCATAGCTCCCTTCTCATCTCTTACTGCATCTAACCGTTCTTTCTTGCTCTTAGCTTCTTCATAAGTGCTTGGAATCTTACTTTGTTCAATCTTTCCAAGGAATTCTTGATGACTAGATGGCAAGAGGTCAAGGGCACAAACAGCTTGTATGGGATGAGCCACGTCCTGGTTGTTGTAGAAGACCCTAGTGTTTACCCAATTGGATGGGTCTTTCCTATGTCTAGTACTTCTCCTTAGTTGCTAAACAGGTGGTGCAGCGTCCTCTTTAACCGTTTCCTCTTCAAATTGGTGAATAGGTTCCTCTATACCCACTTCCAAGTCATCTTGTTCTTGGTTTTGGGCTGTAGCTTCCTGTTGGATTGGAGTTGATTCTTGAGTTACCGCCCCTTGTTCATTCTATTGGGTATCTTGTGAACTACTTGGAGTTCTTGATTCTTCTTGTCTTGAATCCCTTGGCACATCATTTCCCAAATGATTCAAGAGAAACCTCAAACTCGTAGCCAAATCAGAAGGTGACCTTGAGAGATCCCTCAATCCTTCCCAATCTTTCTGATCATAATAGTTTCGTTCTTCTATGAACTTGACATCTCTAGACACATACGCCCTGTTGTTCCTCGTATGATAACACTTATGACCCTTTTGTGTTGTCGAATATCCAAGGAATATACACTTGATGCTCTTTGCCTCCAACTTGTTTCTTAGATCACCTGGAACATACACAAAGCACACACACCCAAATACACGTAAATGATAAATGAAAGGTTTAGTTTTATTGAGTATCTCGAATGGAGATATGTCTTGAAAGATTTTGGTTGGAATCCAATTGATGAGGTAGCAAGCAACTAAGACTGCATCTCCCCAAAACCGTTTAGGAACATTGGAATGAAACATCATGGATTTTGCTACTTCATTAAATTTCGGTTCTTCCTTTCATCAACTCCATTTTGTTGTGGTGTGTGTGGACAGCTAGTTTGATGTAGTATTACATGTTTGTTAAGTGAGTTTTAAATCTTTGACTTGTGTATTCCCCTCCTTATCTGATCTTAACACTTTTATCTTGGCATTGAATCGATTAGTAACATAATTATGAAAGTTTATAAATACCTCATAAGTCCTATCACTACAAGAAAACTGCACATTCCCGATGGCCATAATCATCAGAAATACGTCGGTAATGCCAATTCCCATCTAATTTCCGACGAATATCGTCCGTCGGAACTATTTTATCGGAAATGAATTTCCGTTGGGAATGTATCGGGAATTTCTGACGGATGTGCGATGGAAGATGTCCATCAGAAAATACCGACGGATATTGGATGGTCCCAGTCATCGGAAAAATACCGATGGATTTTCGATGGTCCCAGTCGTCGGAACTATCCGATGGATTTTCAATGAAAACTCCATCGGGAATTACCGACGAATTATCGAGGGATGCTTTCCGATGACGGTTGCCATCAGGAATTTTTGTCCGATGATATTTCCCGATGGCATATAACCGTCGGAAGTTAGGCGACAAGTCCGTCGGAAAAACTAATTAATTGAAAAAAATAAAAAGTTTAATATTTATATTTTAAATATATTGAATAAATACTTTTAAAATATAAATATTAAAAAAATAAATTAAAATTTATTTTATTAAATTAAAATAATATTTTTAAGTATTTTAAAAAATAATCATATAATTAATAAAAATAATATTCTAATTATAAATATAATATTAAACATTTGTTTTAAAATAGAAATTACAACGGACAGGCTGGAGGAGAAGGAGGAAAAAAATCATCAGGCAATTTATTTCTTATCATTTCTATAAAGTTTTTGAGATTATTCATCTCTATTTTCATAGTCGCCATTTCTTCTTTTAGCTATTCATTCTCCTCGTTTCTAGCTACAGATGTTACGCCACTGGTATCTGCAACTCTCCCGAGTCCTGGATGGTGACCTTTAGAAAATAGTACTTTCTGTAAAAATAAAAAAAATATTATTACAAAATTTAATGAAAATTGTTATAATATTAAAAAAATAAAACTTACATCAAGAACGAGACGATTAATCTCAGAACGAGGCAATTTGGCGACAGAAGATGAAGAACCAACTTGAGACTGCTGGGTTAAAATATCACTTTTTTCTTTTTTACTTTTTTGATGATCTCACTAACGAGACCATCTTGGATACGACTTGTCTTTTTGTTCGTGTGGACAGCCTCGAGAAGTTGCAAATGATCTGGAGGTGCTCCAATTTCTTGTACCTAAAAGTTAAAAAATTCTAAATTAATAATTTTAAAATTTTTAAATAATAATAAATATAATTAATATAATAATTCATTTACCAATTGATCGGCTCGTCTCAGAAAACTAGTCGATCCTCCATTGTGAATATAAATGCCTTTGCCTCCTCTGTCGCTCTTCCGGTTTCCCGAATTAGTTCTCGAGATGACCTCAGCACTAGAAGATTCCCAATAACGAATAAAGTTATTCCAAACCTACTCATTCAACCCTCTTGGTTTATCTTTTCCCTTTTTCCATTTTTGTTTCCACTCGTTCATGTGGCAGAAAAATTGTAATGCATCCTCTTTTTCGAAAGCTTCTTCCACCAATTTTGTGTTCATGGGATCCCATGTAAATTCTTGCTGCAAAATTTACTTATATATTACTAAAAAATATTATTAAAAACTATTTAAAACAATTATATATTTAAAATTTAAATAACCTACCGCAAACGTCCTGAACCAAATCTGACGTTCTTCGTACGGAATATCTCTAAATTTGGTATATGGTTAGTTCAAAAGAAAATGAAGCATCTTTAATATAGATTTACTTATTCCATTGTTTGAAATACCAAACCCACGAATTTTTATTATAATAGCGTTATAATAATTATTTTAAATATAATTATACAATATCTTATAAATAATTACTTTAAATATAATTATAGAAAGTTTAATTTACCATCTCGAATTTCTTTGACGCCTCGGATAAAGAAAAGTAAGAAGTTCGCGACCAGGCTGCTGAACCAATTCTTCAATTGTCATTGGTCGGAAAGAATCATTTGCAGATTTTGGAACTTGAGTTGGTATGAAACTCGGAGTAGACGACTCACCACGTCTTTGATAATCTTGATATGACCTATTGTTGGAACATTTATATACTAAATATAAACCTATAATTTTTAATTATTTTAAATAGTTTGAACAATAAACCTATAATTTTTAATGTTTATGATATTTTTGTAAAAAAATAATTTTAATAATATTTAAATAAAAGTTTATTAATTTGTATTAATTTATAGTGTTCAAATATTTATATGTCATCCAAATCAGCTGATCATACGTGTGTGGATGCAAAGAATGTCAACCATTATATGTTAACAATAAATAGAACCAAAGCAATCTCAAGACCATGCAGAGTCTCCTTTCGCTACCTCTTTATCTCCATAATATCCCATGTGAATTTTTTTTCCTAAATTAAAATTCTAAATGTTATATATATAAATCTTGATGTTGTAATGGAAAGGATGGGGTGGTTTCAGTTGCAGCTAAACTGGAGAAACTAGACTTGGAACTGATAAGGAAGGAGAGAACAAAAGGAGATGTATCACTCGCTGATCAGATCTAAGCAGCCAAAAACCTAAGAGGAAATGATGTTTTATCAAAATTTGGCCTTTCTGCCATGACATCAATGGATTTGGATTAACTCTTTTCAGTTATTAGGAATTGCGGTTCCTGTAATTCCATCACTCATTGTTCCTCGTGATATTTTGGGTTATAAGAAACAGCCTTTCCATCAATGAAATATTCTCCTCAAACTATTCATTCAAAAACCTCATCAAGATTAGTTAATTCTCTTACAAGATCATTCTTACTCCCTCCATTTTTATAATAAGTGATGAGATTTGATTATGCAACTGATATTGCAGTAAGTGTTGAACCGGTCAAAACCAATAAACTGTAACCTATATAATTTCAATTACACTGTAAACTAAAAGTCTCCTTTCGCTACCTCTTTATCTAACTGAAACCACCCTATCCCATAAATCTAAATGTTGTAATAATGAATTTTGGTTAAAATGCAATTGTTTGATGCAACCAGCCAAGAAACAAAAAAACAAGTTATTTTGATGTCGATAAAACTTACATGGATTAGAATCGGCGGCGACGAGGAGAAAAACGGCGGCGAGGAGCAACGGCGACGAGGAAGAATCGGCGATTTGTTAACGGCGACGAGGAGGAAATTTGAGGGTGACGCAAAACGGCGAGAGAGAGAGGAGAAGACGAAGTCGTAGGTTATAATCGATATTTCCGACGGAATCTTCCGTCGGTACATCAATTAATTTTCGCGAAACCCCACGTTTTTACTTTCGTTTACCGCGTAAATCTGTCGGAAATCCATCGGATTTTTTATAACGCCGTGCATTATTGACACATGGTCTGCCGACGTTGCAAATGGGTTTCCGACGGATATCCGATGGAATTACAATGGCCGTCGGAAATCCGTCGGGCAGTAGAGTCAATAATCCGAAAAAATATTGTCCTTGTTTTTTATAGATTTTGTTTTATTGAATGATTGATTAA
The DNA here is from genome assembly GCA_018901935.1 of Pugionium cornutum. Taxonomy (NCBI): domain Eukaryota; kingdom Viridiplantae; phylum Streptophyta; class Magnoliopsida; order Brassicales; family Brassicaceae; genus Pugionium; species Pugionium cornutum. Next base: position 15,039,573 of record CM032162.1, on the reverse strand, counting down.
TTTAAAAAAAATTAAAACTACACCAATCCAAACAATAGCCAAAGCAATGTACCTTGTTAAACAAGTTTTTTTGCTGAAAAAAAATATTATTACCACAAATTTAATCTGAATTTGATGAATATTCCGAATTAGCTAAATTTTGGTCGTCAAACTCGCCAGTCTCTTCTTCTGAATCTTGAAATACGTTGTAATCTTCGTTCGTGGTGTCATCAACAACAAGGTTAACTTCAAGATAAGTGTCTATTGAACCTAAGTTACCAATTGTGCTTTGTTGCATAGGCTCTTGTTCGGTAATACCACATACCATTCCTCTAGGATGTATTGAGGTCACTGTAATCCAAGGATCTTGCTTGTTTCTCACACGAGCATATCGAATGTAACAAACCTGGTCCTCTTGTGATACAAGTATAAAAGGATCATGTTTTCGATGTCGCTTACGAGAGTGGATAGATGTAACACCGAATTCGTCTTCAAGTTGACCAATGACAGGGTCATACCAGTCACAATAGAACATAATACACCTCAAATTAATCATTCCTAGATAGTGAACTTCTAATATTTCACGAAGAATACCATTGTATACAATTTCTCCCGATTGAGATGATACACCATAATTACAAGTTGTTTGTGAGTTTTTTTTGCGATGACTCTTAAAAGCATATCTACGAGTGCAGTACATTGGATAAGATTTTGTAGTAAATGTAGGACCACTCACCAACTCAACTAACCACGTGGGAAACGTTATCCTCTTAGAAGGACCTGTAGTAACCTACAAAATAATAGAATATAGTAAATTATAAATATATATATTAGTAAACTATTATTGAAAATTACATATTTGTGGTAACATTAACATAAAAACGCAACCATCTTGCAAATTCGCTTTTTTTAAGTTCGACCAACTCATTCTCGTTGTAATCTGAATAATGAACACGTATTTGTTCCATGTATATCCTGTTAATTATGAAAAAAATGAACAATAAATTATAATAATAACTAAAAACAAAATTAAATTAAATGTACCTTTCATATTCCAAAACGTTATCACAATTTGTTAAAATATACAAATGCAAGTGATTGTGTTCCTTCTTTCATAGCCATCGCATCTTCCCTTTTCCACTTAAACGTCCAATTTGTGCAAATATTTCTGGCACATACACTGGATAGCTTGATTTTTCTCTTCCATCATCATGTCGTGCAGGTCGTCTATTTTTTGTTTGCACATGCGATGGAAAATAGTAGTTGGCAAAGTTAGATTTTTCTTTATTAATACTTTGTGCGACGATTGAACCTTTAACCCTAGCAAGATTTTTAACTTTTTTCTTTAGGTGGAACATATATCTCTCAAAAGGATACATCCATCGGTATTGAACATGTCCTCCAAGCGCTGCTTCTCTAGGGAGGTGAATAGGAAGATGCTCCATAACATCAAAAAATGCTGGTGGAAATATTTTCTCAGGGTTACAAATGAGAACCGGTATTTTTTCCTCTAAATTTTGGATATCGTCTACAGTTAGTGATCTTGTACATAAATCTTGGAAAAAAGCACCAATCCCTAAACAAAATATTTTAATATCATATAATATATATAATTATGATTAGTTATATATAAAATAATGTAAACGTCGTACCTACAATTGCTCCGTGGACTTTTTTAGGCAGCAGATCACTAAAGACAAATGGGAATAGTTATTGCATGACAACATAACAATCATGACTTTTCATCCCTGAAAAATTTATCTTCAATAGTATCGACACAATTACAAAGATTAAATGCGTACCCATCTGGAAATTTGAAACTATGTTTAATCCAGTCAAAGAATTCATCTTTTGCATGCACATCCAACCGGAATGCGGGAGACAATGATTTTCCATTTGACATTACATGTAGTTCTTTCCGGGAACAAATATCCGGCAAATCCAATCTAGCTTTCAAATTATCTTTTGTTTTTCCTTGCACATTTAGAACGGTATTCATTATGTTGTCGAAAAAATTCTTCTCAATGTGCATACCATCTAGATTATGGCGCAACAAATGGTCCTTCGAATATGGTAAATCCCAAAAATGCTCTTCTTGTGCCAATTATGGTATTCGCCACAACCATCAACAGGGTAATGTCTGTTACCTCCACATGAAGCTGTTCTCTCAGCACCAAAATCTCTAAGTTGAGTCATCATATAATTGCCGTCAAGTATAGGAGGTAGAGCATCAAATTTTTTTTTGCTTTTCCTAAACAATGTCATGCTCCGGCGATATGGATGATCTTGTGGTAGAAATCGACGATGACAATCGAACCAACTAGTCTTTCATCCGTGTTTCAATTGGAACGCATCAGTATTATCTTGACAATATGGGCATGCTAATCTTTCATGCGTCGACCATCCTGATAACATACCATATGCTGGAAAATCACTTATCGTCCACATAAGTACTGCTCGCATCAAAAAGTTCTGTTGGTTGAAAACATCAAATGCTTCGACACCATTTTCCCATAATATTTTAAACTCATGAATTAGTGGCTGCAAGAGAATATCAAGTGATCGCTTAGGATGCTCTGGGCCGGGGACGAGAATTGTTAGAAATAAAAACTCTCGTTTCATACACAAAGAAGGAGGCAAATTATAAGGTGTAACGATAACTGGCCACAATGAGTATTGCCTCCCATGCTTCCCAAAAGGGTTGAATCCATCTGTAGATAACCTGAGGTATACGTTTCTAGGCTCATATGCAAAACTAGGATAAACCTGTTGAAAATGTTACCATGCTTCTACATCCGAGGGATGCACAATTTCTCCATTCGAGTTATGTTCTGCATGCTATCTCATAGGTTTGGCCGTGTGTTCAGATTGATATAACCTCTTTAACCTCTCTGTTAATGGCAAATACCACATCCGTTTATGCGGAATAGGTACTCTACCGCTTGTCTCTTGAAATCAAGGTTTGTGACAAAATCGGCACTTCATGCGGTTTTCATCATTTCTCCAATAGATCATGCAGTTGTCAATACATACATCGATCATCTGATATGGCAATCCAAGACAAGATACAAGTTTTTGAACCTCGTAATATGAAGCAGGTGCAATATTATCTTCAGGTAATATATCTCTAACAAAATCAGCTATTGCATTCACGCAATCTTCAGCCAAGTTGAAATCCGTCTTTATCGTCATCAACCTATTTGCAGCAGATAAAAGCGATAATCCATCTCTACATCCTTTATACAAAGGCTGCTTGGATGCATCTAACATATCAAAAAAATTTCCGGGCTTCCAAATTAGGTTCCTCTATTCTGCTAATATCTTCAATGTATGATGTTCTTTGTTCACGAAATGCATCATTCACCATCTGAACAGTACCTCCGTTTATATCAACTTCTGATGTCGGTTCCTCTATTATAACATTAGTACTATCTATCCTTTTTGAAGTACTACCATAATATTGCATCGTTGCATCAGTTTCTCCATGTGAATACCAAATTTTGTAACCCGGCATAAATCCATTCCTATACAAATGATTACATACTTCTCTAATAGAGATTAATCTATGATTTTGACATTTAATACACGGACAATACATTTTACCGTATTCTGATGTCATGCTATTCTTTGATACAAATGCCATGAACTCTTCAACACCTTGCGCAAATTCATTAGTCAATTCCCCCTTTGTTGAATCATATCGAGGTTTATCCATCCACAATCGAAAATACTCATAAGAACCTGAAGAACACATTTCCTTAAAAAATTTTGTTCTGTTAAAATTGTGAAAGATCATAGCTTATCTATAGTGAAAATTAGATATTATCACGAATTTTTAACAGATCATTACAAATTTTTAACAGATAATTACAAATTTTAAACAGATTATTCTTCGGAATATTCTCCTTTTCCGACGGAATTCCGATGGTTGCCGACCACAACCGGATAACAATATATTTTGAATAGATTTTATCTTCATCTCCCGTCAGATTTCCGATGGTTTCCGACCACCGACAGATAAACACAAAATTTTAATAGATTATTCTTATGTTTCCGACGGATTGCCGATGGCATCCGACAATGGTCGGATACTTCTGACGGCGTTACAACGAATACGGCCAATGGATTGTCGACGGAGAGTAAAACACACATGCCGTCGGGAAGTCCTCGGAATATTACCAACGGCCTTACATACATCGGAAAATTTCTGACGGTTTCAAGAGGATATCTCGACGATTACGTTTTCGTCGGAAATTTGATGATTTACCATCAGGTTTTACCATTGATTTCACAACGGCCTCGCAGGCATTGGAAATTACCGATGGATCTCCGATGGGTTTAGTTCCCTCGGTAGTCTGTCGAGAAGCCGTCGCAAAATTGTTGGAAAAGTCCGACGGTTTTAGTTCCGTCGGAAATGCCGTAGGAAATTTTAATGTTTTCTTGTAGTGTATCTTTAGATGGAAGTAATGTAACCCATGTATATTTCGATTTCTCATCTATAAAGATCACAAAGTATTTATTCCTATCTCTACACATGCAAGGTGAGGTCCAAACATCGGAATGTACTAAACCAAAGCAATGCTCATAAATTGTAGACGATTTAGGGTAAACAACACGACAATGTTTGCCAAGGATACAAGCCTCACAAACTGGTTGATCATAAGCAATATTAGGCATTATTAAGCTTAAAGCACGAGCATGAGGATGTCCTAATCTAGCATGCCATAAGACATATTTATTAGCAAAAACACATGATTTGAAAGCTAAAGAATCCAAATTGTTTGGAGGAGTGTCCTCAAGAACATAGAGCTCATCTTGAGTCACACCACTTCCAAGTATCTTACCACTCTCAATATCCTGAAAGTGTAAAAATTGTTAGGACCAAAAGTAACATTGCAATCCAGGTCTTTAGTATCCCTTTTGACCGAAACTAGATTAGACTTAAACTTACGTACAAAGAAAGCATTACTTTCTTTGTGAAATAGTCTTAATTTTCCGGTTCCTTCAATTGGAATACCCTTACCATCATCTATAGTTACTTTTCCTAGACATGGTTCAATGTTCTTTAACAACCCAGCATTGCTAATCATATGGTGAGAAGCACCCGAATCCACTACCAACTTATGATCCGGTTTATCAAGCAATTTATGGGAGTAGAGTGTGATACCGGAGAGTTTTGAGGCATAGGCCTTGATGTGATCCTCTAAGTCACTCTTCTTAACATACTCCATGGTTACATTCATAGATGTCTCCCCTCCTTGGTTGGATAAAATTGCCGGTTCAGTCACAACCTTTTGAGAGATGTTAGCCTTTGAATCCTTGAACCGGTTTGGCTTGAAGTCCTTTGGCTTGAGATGAGGATGAAGTATCCAGCACTTGTCCTTGATGTGGTCATTCCTCTTACAATGTTCATACATCACACTCTTCCTATCCTCTTGCTTAAACACACTCTTGTTGGCCATTATTAGTTCTCCTTTTCCACCAAACAAACCAATGTTGCCTTGTTCCTTTTGAATATGTGAGCACACCTCTTCGAAATTAGGGAGTTTTGGATCTCTTAGGATGGACTTAATAACATCCTTAAAGGCTGGATTTAGGTTGAGAAGGAGCCCAAATATCTTGTCTTGTTCCTTCCTTTCATTAAGCACCTTTGGATCCATAGAACTTGGTCTCAACATGTCAAACTCGGACCATGTTGATTGGAACTTGCCTAGGAACTTTGTGAACTCCATATCCTCTTGGTGTAGATCATTGAGAGCCTTCTTAACCTCATACACATGGCTTAGGTTTGAAACATCCCCATACACCATCTTGAGAGTCTCCCAAAGAGACTTGGCGGTTTTGAAATATGAATAAGCTTCAAGTATGAATGGCTCCAATGAATTTTGGAGGAATCCAAGGACTGATTGATCTTCTTGGAACCACCTAGCTTCTTCTTTTCTTGTTGCTGCATCGTTCTTCTCCTTTGTATCGCCTATAGTTGGAGTATTATCCTCCAAGATGTGATTCCAAGGTCTTTTGCCACAAATGGTTGTATTGATGGTTCTTGACCATAATGTGTAGTTCAAGCCTTTGAGAACTACTGGTACCACCGTAGGTTTCAGGCTGGAATTGATTTGAACTGTATCCTCCGTTGTTAGGCTTTGAGGAGCTCAAAGGTGGCAGCTTTTATGGTTGAATATAACCAGGATTTTTAGTTTAAAGGCTGAGAGATTTTTGACAGAATTTTAGATTAGAAACTAAGAGATTTGAGTAGAACAGATAAGAGAATGATCTTATGCTCTGATACCATGTAAGAATATTGATATTAGAGAGGAGAAATGTGAAGAATTGAACCCAAAAACTCAAAGAAAAACATGAGAAAATAAGAAATGTTCAGACTTATGGAGAAGAATCTCCAAAGAGTTAACTTATACATTGAGTCTTTACAACCCTTTTATAGAGGATTTACAAAGTGAACACAAAACAATTCAGAATTAAACTTGTGGATGAGCTTGAATAGAGAAGGAACTTGTTCAAAACCAATGGGAAGAGAGGGGAGGAGCTGCAAACGGTATTATGACCATTTGGTGTGGTTACCAAGACTGTGTGCAGAAGTCATAACCGTTTGGTGTGGTTACCAAGGCTGTGTGCAGCATGAACACTTCCTTGTCACTGTGATTCTTCTCCCAAGGCAGCTATATCCCCATATTAACCATTTTAAATAATAACTTCCCTCCTTTTCTCTTTTTCCCTTGTTATTCAAACTGAATTTTTGTTTTCTTCCATGAATTAAATTGCTCACACTTGCCTTGTACGTCAAGATAGGTCTTATTTGATTTTCCTATGTCAATAATAGCAACGACAAAGCCTCCCAGTAATCTAATCTGTCCCAAGCTGCGCGATGTCATTCATTATGTTTCATTTGTAAAACTTTGCACAATGAGCACCAATGATATGTCTAGAATGATCATTCTAACTAGCTGATCAACTTGACCCACCGTAAATCATTTTTAACATTTGATTTAGAGCTCAAAATGACATGAATCCAACGCCCACGTTAATCTAGCTCAATTTTCAATATTGTGCCAATTTGAGATTGAAAGGTCTACGACAAAGCTTCTAGTTAATACAATGTATCCCAAACTGCAATATGCCATGCATTATGCTTTTGGACCGAAATAGCTACGACAAAGCCTCCAAGTAGTCCCATCTATCTGAAACTGCAACATGCCATGCATTCTGATTCATTTGGAAACCTTTCTAAGTGAGCACCAATCATCAATTTAAAATGATCATTTTAATAAGCCGATCAACTTGTCATCTCCACACTAAATCATCTGTAAATTTTGATTTCGAGTTCATAATCATTTTAACAAGCCGATCAAGTTGTCATGTTCACACTAAATCGTCCGTAACTTTTAATTTCGAGTTCATAGTGCCACGTCCAACACCCAAGTAAAGCTAGCTGAAATTTCTATATTGTGACAAAATTTAAGAACAAAATAGCTATCCCATTCTTGAAGTAATCCATTCTTTCCCAAACTACGTGATTCAATGTATTATGCTTCATTTGTAAACCATTGCTCAATTAGCATCAATAAACACTTTAGAATTATCAATTTAACTAGCCGATAAACTTAAGATGTACGCACTAAATCGTACGTAATTTTTGATTCAGTGTTCAAAATGACACGATTCCAATGCCTACGATAAGCTAGCTCAATTTTCTATATTGTTACAAAATTTAAAACCGAAAGAGCTACGATAAAGCATCCAAGTAATCCAACCTATCCCAAACTGCATGATGCCATGCATTATGCTTCAATTATAAGCCTTTACTAAAGGAGAACGAATGATCAGTTCAGAATAATCATTTTAACTAGCTGATCAACATGACAAGTCCGCACTAAATCGTCTTGAACTTTTGATTTAGAGTTGAAAATTACATGAATCCAATGCCCACATTAAGCTAGCTCAATTTTCGATATTGTGACAACATTTGAGACTAAAAGAGCTATAAGAAATCCTCAAAATAATCCAATCTATTCCAAACTAACCATTTTTCAACATTTTGACAGCATAGAAAAACCTAAAATTCTTCTTCTATCCAAAGGATGGAGGGTGATGCCATGCATTATGCTTCAATTATAAGTCTATACTCAAGGAGCACCAATGATCAGTTTGGAATGATCATTTTAATTGGCCGATCAACTTGACATGTACGCACTAAATCATCCTTAACTTTTGATGTAGAGTTCAAATTACACAAATACAATGCCCACGTTAAGTTAACTCAATTTTCTATATTGTGAACAACATTGAAAACGAAAAGAGCTACCACAAAGCCTTCAAGTAATCCAATCTATCACAAATTGTGTTATGACATGCATTATGCTTCATTTATAATCCTTTACTCAAGGAGCACTAATCATCAATTTAGAATGATCACTTTAACTGGCCGATCAACTTGACATGTCCTCACTAAATTGTCCGTAACCTTTGATTTCGAGTTCATAGTGACACGAATCCAACACCCATGTTAAGCTAGCTCAATTTTCTATATTGTGAAAAATTTTAGGTCCAAAATAGCTATGACAAAACCTACAAGTAATCCAATCTGTCTCAAACTTCGTGGTGCCATGAATTATGCTTCATTTGTAAACCTTTGCTCAATGAGGACCAATAATAATTTTAGAATGATCAATTTAACTAGTCGATAAACTTGACATGTACGCACTAAATCGTGCACAAGTTTTGATTTAAAGTTCCGAATTACACGAATCCAACGCCCACGTTAAGTTAGCTCAATTTTCTATATCGTGACAATATTTAAAACGGAAAGAGCTACCATAAAGCCTTCAAATAATCCAATCTAACCTAAATTGTGTGATGCCATGCATTATGCTTCATTTATAAGCCTTTACTCAAAGAGCACTAATGATTTGTTTAGAATTATCAGCTTAGAATGATCACTTTAACTGCTCGATCAACTTGACATATCCGCACTAAATTGTCTGTAACTTTTGATTTAGAGTTCAGAATTACACAAATCCAATTCCCACGTTAAGGTAGCTTAGTTTTCTATATTTGAAAAAATTAAGGTCCAAAATACTTACGAAAAAACCTCAAAGTAATCCAATCTATCCATAACTGCGTGATGCCATGCATTGTGATTCATTTGTAAACCTTTGTTCAATGAGCACCAATGATAATTTTAGAATGATCAATTTAACTAGCCGATAAACTTTACATGTCCTCACGTTCATAACTTTTGATTTAGACTTTTGAATGACACGAATCAAACGCCCCACGTGAAGGTAGCTCAATTTTCTATATTGTGACAAAATTTAAGACCGAAATAGCTATAAGAAATCCTCCACGTAATCCAATCTATCCTAAACTGTGTGATGTCATGCCTTATGCTTCATTTGTAAACCTTTGCTCACTGAGCACCAATGATCAGTTTAGAATGATCAATTTAACTAGCCGATACTGTTGACATGTACGCACTCAATCGTCCGTAATTTTTTATTTAGAGTTCAGAATGAAACGAATCCAATGCCCATATTGATCTAGCTCAATTTTCTATATTGTGACAAAATGTAAGACCGAAAGGGCAATGATAAAGCCTCCAAGTAATCCAATCTATATCAAAATATGTGATGCATGCGTTATGAATCATTTGTGCAGCATTGCTCCATAAGCACCAATGATGATTTTATAAAGATCAATTTAACTAGCTGATAAACTTGACATGTCGGCACTAAATCGTACTTAATATTTGATTTAGAATTCAGAATGACACGAATCCAACGCCCACATTAGCTAGCTTAATTTTCTATATTGTGAAAAAATTTAGGAGCGAAATATCTACGACAAAGCCTACAAGTAATACAATCTATCTCAAACTACGTTGTACCATGCATTATGCTTCATTTGGAAACCATTACTCAATGAGAACCAATAATCATTTTAGAATGATCAATTTATAACCGATAAACTTAGAATGATCAATTTAGAACGATCAACTTGACATGTCCTCATTAAATCATCTGTAACTTTTGATTTAGAGTTTAAAATGACACGAATCCAACGCCCAAGTAAAGCTAGCTCATTTTTCTATATTGTGATAAAATTTAATACCGAAATAGCTACAATAAAGCATCGAAGTAATTCAATCAATCCAAAAATGCAAGATTTCATGCATTATGCTTCATCTGTAATCCTTTTATCAATGAGCACTAGTGAATAATTTAGAATGATCATTTTAAGTAGCCAATCGACAAATCATGTATGCACTAAATCGTCCGTAGCTTTAGATTTAGAATTCTGAGTTATACGAATCCAACTCCCAAGTAAAACTAGCTCAATTTTTTATATTGTGACAAATGTTTTGACCGAAATAGGTATGACAGAGCCTCAAAGTAATCCAATCTAACCTAAACAACGTGATGCCATGCATTATGCTTCATTTATACGCCTTTACTCAATGAGCACCAATGATCAGTTTAGAATATTCATATTAACTAGATGATCAACCTGACATGTCCGCAATAAATCATCTTAAACTGTTGATTTAGAGCTCAAAATAACTTGAATCCAAAGCCCACGTTAAGCTTGCTCAATATTCCATTGTGTGACAACATTTTAGACTAAAAAAGCTACGAAAAAGCCTCCAAGTAATCCAATGTATCCCACACCGCGTGATGTCATGCATTATGCTTCATTTATAACGCTCTACTTAAAGACCACCAATAATCAGTTTAAAATGATTATCTTAAATGGCCGATCAACTTAACATGTACACACTAAATCGTCCGTAACTTTTGATTTACAGCTCAAAATGATATGAATCCAACGCTCACGTTAAGACAGCTCAATTTTCTATATTTCTGACAAAATTTAAGACCAAAATAGCTACGAAAAAGCCTCCAAGTAATCCTATAAATCTCAAACTGCCTGATGCCAGACATTATGCTTCATTTATAAGCTTTTACTCAATAAGCACCAATGATTAGTTTAGAATTATCATTTTAACTAGCCGATCAACTTTACATGTTCGCCCTAAATCATCCAGAACTTTTAATTTAGAGCCAAAATGACACTAATACAATGCCCACGTTAAGCTATCTGAATTTTCTTTATTGAGATAAAATTTAATACCTCAATAGCTATGACAAAGCATTCAAGTAATCTGATCTATCCCAAACTGCGTGATGCCATGCATTTTGCTTCATTTGTAAATATTTGCTCATTGAGCACCAATGATAAGATTATAATGATCATTTATAACTGGTCGATCAACTTGACATGTTCGCACTAAATTGTCCATAACTTATGATTTAACGTTCAAAATGACACAAATCCAACGCCCATGTTAAACTAGCTCAATTTTATATACTATGACAACATTTAAGACCAAAATAGCTATAACCAGGCCTCCAAGTAACCCATTCTATCCCAAACTACGTTATGCCATGCGTTATGCTTCATTTATAAGCCTCTATTCAAGAAGCACCAACAATCAGTCTAGAATGATCGTTTTAATTGGCCGATCAAATTGACATGTCCGCACTAAATCGTCTGTAACTTTTGATTTAGAGTTGAATCACACGAATCCAATGCTCATGTTAAGCTAGCACAATTTTCTATATTGTGGCAAACATTAAGACCGAAATAGCATTGACAAATCCTCCAAATAATCCAATCTACTCCAAACTGTGTGATGCCATGCATTATACTTCATTTATAAGCCTTTACTCAAGGATAACCAATTATCAGTTTAGAATGATAATTTTAACTGGCCGACCAACTTGACATATCCGCACTAAATCATCCATAACTTTTGATTTAGAGTTCAAAATGCATGAATCCAAAGCAAACGTTAAACAAGCTCAATTTTCTATGTTTTGACAAAATTTAGGACCGAAATAGCTACGACAAAGCCTTCTAGTAATCCAAACTATCCCAAACTATGTGATGCCATGCATTATGCTTCATTTATAAGCCTTTACTCAAGGAGCACCAATGTTCAGTTTCGAATGATCATATCCGCACTAAATCGTCCGTAACATTTGATTTAGAGTTCTGAAACAAATCCAACGCCCAATTTAAGCTAGATCAATTTTCTATGTTGTGACAAAATTTAAGACCGAAATAGCATTGACAAAGTCTCCAAGTAATCCAATCTATCCCGAACTGCATGATGTCATGCATTAGGCTTTATTTATAGGCCTATACTCAAGGAACACCAATTATCAGTTTAGAATAATTACTTTAACTAGCTGATCTCCTTGATAAGACCGCATTAAATCGTCTTTAACTTTTGATTTAGAACTCAAAATAACATCAGTCCAATGCCCACGTTAAGGTAGCTCATTTTTCCATATTGTGACAGCATTTGTGACTAAAAGAGCTTAGAAAAAGCTGTGTCATGCCATGCATTATGCTTCATTTATAACCTTTTACTCAAGGAACACCAATGATTAGTTTAAAATGATTAGTTTAAAATGGTTATTTTAAATGGCTGATAAGCTTAACATGTCCGCACTAAATCGTCCATAACTTGTGATTTACAAATCAAAATGACACGAATCAAACATCCACGTTAAGCTAGCCCAATTTTCTATATTTCAGACAAAATTTAATACTAAAATAGCTACGAAAAGGCCTTCAAGTAATGCAATCTATCCCAAACTGCGTGATGCTAGACATTATGCTTCATTTATAAGCTTTTACTCAAGGAGCACCAATGATCCGTTTAGAATGATATTTTTAACTAGCTTATCAACTTGAAATCTCCGCACTAAATCGATTTTGAACTTTTGATTTAGAGCTCAAAGCTACATGAGTCCAATGCCCAAGCTAAGCTGGCTCAATATTCTAGATTCTGACAACATTTGAGACTTAAAGAGTTGCTACAAACCATCCAAGTAATCCAATGTATCCCGAACTGCGTGATGTCATGCATTATGCTTCATTTATAAGCCTTTACTAAAGGAGAACCATCGATCAGTTTAGAATGATCATTTTAACTGGCCAATCACCTTGATATGTCATCACTAAATCGTCCTTATTTTTTGATTTAGGGTTCAGAATGACAAGAATCCAATGCCCACATTAAGCTAGCTCAATTTTCAATATTACGACAACATTTGAGAATCGAAGAGCTACGAAAAATACTACAAGTAATCCAATGTATCCCAAACTCTGTGATGCCATACATTATGTTTCATTTAAAAGCCTTTACTAAATGAGTACCAATGATCACTTTACAATGATCATTTTAACTGGCCGATCAATTTGACATATCCTCGCTAAATCGTCAGTAACTTTTGATTTAGAATTCAAAATAACACGAATCCAACAGTCATTTTAAGCTAGATCAATTTTCTATATTATGACAAAATTTAATACCAAAATAACTACGAAAAAGCCTACAAGTAATCCAATCTATCCAAACTACGTGATGCCATGCATTATGCTTCATTTATAAACCTTTACTCAAGTAACGCCAATGATCAGTTTAGAATGATCATATTCACTAGCTGATCAACTTGACATATCCTCATTAAATTGTCTTTAACTGTTGATGTAGAGCTCAAAATGACATGAGTCCAACGCCCACGTTAAGCTAACTTAATTTTCCATATTTGACAACATTTGGAACGGAAAGAGCTACGAAAAAGCCTTGAAGTAATCCAATGTATCCCAAACTGCGTGATGCCATGCATTGTACTTCCTTTAAAAGGCTTTACTCAAGTAGCAGCAATTATCAGTTTAGAATTATCATTTAAACTCGCCGATCAACTTTACATGTTCGCAATAAATCATCCGTAACTTTTGATATAGAGTTCAAAATGACACTAATACAACGCCCACGTTAAGCTACCTGAATTTTTTTATTGTGACAAAATGTAAGACCTAAAAAGAAACGAAAAATCCTACAAGTAATCCAATCTATCCAAACTGTGTGATGCCATGCATTATGATTCATTTGTAAAAATTTGCTCAATGAGCACCAATGATCAGTTTAGAATTATCATTTTAACTGGCGGATCAACTTCATATGTCCGCACTAAATGGTCCATAAGTTTTTTTTAGAGTTCTCAAAATAACACAAATCCAACGCCCACGTTAAGATAGCTCAATTTTCTATATTGTGACAACATTTGAAACTAAAAGAGCTACGACAAAGCCTCCAAGTAATCCAATCTATCCCAATCTGCGGGATGCCATGCGTTATGCTTCATCTATAAGCCATTACTCAATGATCAATTTATATTGATCAGGTTAACTAGTCGATCAACTTGACATGTCGGCACTAAATCATCCGTAACTTTTGATTTAGAGGTTAGAATGAGATGAATCCAATGCCCATGTTAAGCTACCTCAATTTTATATATTGCGACAACAAGTAAGACCAAAATAGCTACAACAAGGCCTCCAAGTAATCCATTTTATCCAAAACTGTGTGATGCCATGCATTATGCTTCATTTATAAGCCTTTACTCAAGAAGCACCAACGATCAGTTTAGGATGACCATTTTTATTGGCCGATCAACTTGACATGTCCGCACTAAATCGTCCTTAACTTTTGATTCAGCGTTCATAATGACACGAATCCAACGGTCACGTTAAGCTATCTCAATTTTCTATATTGTGACAAAATTAATACTAAAATAGCATTGACAAAACCTCCAAGTATTCCAATCTATCCCAAACTGCATGATGTCATGTATTATACTTTATTTATAAGCCTTTACTAAAGGATCTCCAATGATCAGTTTAGAATGATCATTTTAATAGGCCAATTAACTTGCATTGTCCGCACTAAATCTTTCGTAACATTTGATTTAGAGTTTAAAATGACACGAATCCAAGGCACACGTTAAGCTAGCTAAATTTTCTATATTTTGACAAAATGTAAGACCGAAATAGCATTGGCAAAGCCTCCAAGTAATCCAATCTATACCAAATTGTGCGATGTCATGCATTATGCTTCATTTATAAGTCTTTACTCAAGGAGCACCAATTTTCAGTTTAGAATGATCACTTTAACTAGCGCATCAACTTGATGTCTCTGCACTAAATCATCTTTAACTTTTGATTTAGAGCTCAAAATAATATGAGTACAACGCCCACGTTTGGCTAGCTCAATTTTCAATATTTTAAGCAAATTTAACGACCAAAAAAGCTACGAAAAAGCTTCCAAGTAATCCAATCTATCTCAAACTATGTGATGCCAGACATTATGCTTCATTTATAAGCCATTACTCAAGGAGCACCAATAATCAGTTTATAATCATCATTTTAACTAGCTGATCAACATGACATTTCCGCATTAAATCATATTTAAATTTTTATTTAGAGCTCAAAATGACATGAATCCAACACTCATGTTAAGCTAGTTCAATTTTCTATATTGTGACAAAATTTAAAACTGAAATAGCTACGAAAAATCCTCCAAGTAATCTAATCTATCCCAAACTGTGTGATGTCATGCATTATGCTCCATTTTTAAACCTTTACTCAATGAGCACCAATGATCAGTTTAGAATGATCATTTTCACTAGCTGATCAACATGACATGGCCGTTAAATTGTATTTAACTTTTGATTTGGAGCTCAAAATGACATGAGTCCAACGCCCACGTTAAGCTAGTTCAATTTTCCATATTTGACAACATTTGAGAGTGAAAGAGCTATAAAAAACCAGGAAGTAATCCAATGTATCCCAAACTGCGTGATGCCATGATTAATATTTCATTTATAAGGCTTTACTCAAGGAGCACCAATGGTCAGTTTAGAATTACATGTTCGCACTAAATTGTCCGTAACTTTTGATTTAGAGTTCAAAATTTCACGAATACAAGGCCCATGTTAAGCTACCTGATTTTTTAATTGTGACAAAATGTAAAACCTAAATAGCTATGACTAAGCATAGTAGTAATCCTATCTATCCCAAACTGCATGTTGCCATGCATTCTGCTTCATTTGTAACATTTGCTCAATGAGGACCAATGATCAGTTTAGACTAATTATTTTAACTGGCCGATCAACTTGACATATCCACACTAAATCGTCCGTAACTTTTGATTTCGAGTTCAGAATGACACGAATCCAACACCCACGTTAGCTAGATCAATTTTCTATATTATGACAACATTTGAGACCGAAAGAGCTAGATTGAGTCTCCAGGTAATGCAATGTATCTCAAACTACGTGATCCCATGGGTTATAAGCCTTTACTCAATGAGAACCATTGATCAATTTAGAATTATTATTTTAACAGGCCGATCAACTTTATATATACACACTAAATCGTCCATAACTTTTGGTTTTAGAATTAAAAATGACATGAATCCAATCCTCGGTTAAGCTACCTCAATTTTCTATATTGTGACAAAATTTAAGACCGAAACAGCTATGAAAAAGTCTCCAAGTAATCCAATATATCCAAAATTGGTTAATGCCATGCATTATGCTTCATTTAGAAGCCTTTACTCAAGAAGCACCAGTGATATGTAAATAATGATAATTTTAACTAGCTCATCAACATGACATGTCCGCACTAAATCATCTTTAAATTCTGATTTTTAGAGGTCAAAATGACATGAGTCCAACGCCCATGTTAAACTAGCTCAATTTCCCATATTGTGAAAACATTTCAGACCGAAAAAGCTACTACAAAGCCTCCAAGTAATCCAGTGTATCCCAAACTGCGCGATGCCATGCATTATGCTTCATTTATAAGCCTTTACTCAAGGAGCACCAATGATCATTTTTGAATGATCATTTTAACTAGCCGATAAACGATACATGCCCACCTTAAATTGTCCGTAGTTTTTGATCTAGAGTTCAGAATGGCACGAATCCAACACCCGCGTTAAGCTAGCTCAATTTTCTATAATCTCACAAAATTTAACACCAAAATAGCTATGCAAAAAGCCTCCAAGTAATCCAATATATCCCAAACTGCGTGATACCATGCATTATGCTAGATTTATAAGCCTTTACTCAAGGAGCACCAATGATCAGTTTAGAATGACCATTTTAACTGGCCCATCAACTGTACATGTCCGCACTAAGTCGTCCGTAACTTTTGATTAAGAGTTCAGAATGACAAGAATCCAATGCCTACATTAATCTAGCTCAATTTTCTATACTATGACAACATTTGAAACTGGAAGAGTTGCGAGAAAGCCTCGAAGTAATCCAATGTATCCTGAACTGTGACATGCCATGCATTATGATTCTTTTATACGCCTTCACTCAACGACCACCAATGATAAGTTTAGAATGATCATTCTAACTGGTCGTTCAACTTGACATGTTTGCACTAAATAGTCTGTAACTTTAATTTAGAGTTCAAAATGAGACAAATCCAACGCCCACGTTAAACCAGCTCAATTTTCTATAAAGTGACAAATTTTAAGTCTGAGATAGCTACAACAAAACCTCCAAGTAATCCAATCTATCTTAAACTGCGTAATGCCATGCATTATACTTCGTTTATAAGCCTTTACTCATGGAGCACCAATGATCAATTTAGAATGATCATTTTAACTAGCCTATCAACTTGACATCTCCGCACTAAATTGTTTGTAACTTTTGGTTTAGAGTTCAAAATGACACAAATCCAACGCCCACGTTAAGCTAGCTCAATTTTGCATATTATGACAACATTTGACATTGAAAGAGCTACGAAAAAACTTCAAAGTAATTCAATGATGTGATCCTTATGAGGATCAAGCCCCTGGTAAACTCCAAATTGTTGTGGAAGAGTGGATGAATGGATTGAAGTTGTGGAATGGGTGAAACGTTGGTGAACTTGCGGATGTGTGGGCTCTTAAGTGGATGGATCCGAGAACAAGGGGAAATGGATGATACTTCTCAAGGATGGTGGAAAACCCTTGGACTATCTGCTTGCTCTCTGTGAATGACAAAGGCTAGGCACGTTGGGCAAGGGGTGAATCAAATTGAAACTTCCAAGGGTGATGAAGATCTCTTAGACTTGCGGCTCTTGAGAGGGATGAGAAAGTGTTCTAAAATTCCTTATTTAAGAGGATGATCAAACGAGTTTAAGAAGGAGATTTGCTATTAAAATGTTTGATGATTGAGAAAGAAGGATACAGGAGAGTACAGTAGTGTAGGAAATTGAAAATGACTTCTAAAAGTCTACCAAACATTAAAGGAAATACTTAGGAAATTACAAAGACAACTAAGACAAAGATTAAGAAATAAATAATGTTTTTGACTTGATTTTTTCTCTCTTTTTTCGTGGATGATGAGATAGAATTTGATTCACCAAGAGGTTGTGGTAAAGTACCTTGGACTTGCCTGATTAAAAACCAATCTTAGTAAACCCATTGGGACAAAACTAAGAATAGGGAAAAAGAGAACCATCCAAGGCACCTCTCCTGGTGAGGTTTAGGTGGCTTGAATCACAACCAATGTGGTTGGATTAGCACACAATAAACTGGCCTGAATGGTGTTGAGAAGGTGTTGTAGTGTTGTCTTAAGCTTGGTTTGCTTGGATCAGGTAATGGGGCCACTGAAGATTTGTAGGCTTTCATCTCCAATATCTGCGGGTTCTAGCTGCTCCTTAGCATTTTTAGTGGATTCTTCCTCCTCTGGTTGAAGCTGCTCCTTAGGTTGTGGTTCCTTGCTGGCCATGCTCACATCATCCATTGTATCTCAAACTACGTGATCCCATGCATTATGCTACATTTATAAGCCTTTACTCAAGTAGCATCAATGATCAATTAAGAATGATCATTTTAACTGGCCGATCAACTTGACATGTCCGCACTAAATTGTCCATAACTTTTGATTTAGAGTTCATAATGACATGAATTCAGTGCCTACGTCTATATTGTGACAACATTTGAGAGCAGAAAAGATACGATAAAGCCTCCAAGTATCTAATGTATCCCAAACTGCGTGATGCCATGCATTATGCTTCATTTTTAAGCCTTTACTTGAGGAGCACCGATGATCAGCTTAGAATGATCATTTTAACTAGCTGATCAAATTGACATGTCCTCACTAAATCGTATTTAACTTTTAATTTAGAGCTCATAATGACATGAGTCCAATGCCCACATCAAACTAGCTCAAATTTCCATTTTGTGAAAACATTTGAGACTGAAAGAGGTACGAAAACGCCTCCAAGTAATCTAGTGCATCCCAAACTGCGTGATGCCGTGATTATGCTTCATTTATAACCCTTTACTCAAGGAGCACCAATGATCAGTTTAGAATTATCACTTTAACTGGCCGATCAACTTGACATGTACACACTAAATCGTTTATCACGTTTGATTTATAGTTCAGAATGACACGAATCCAACGCCCATGTTAAGGTAGCTCAATTTTCTATATTGTGACAAAACTTAACATTGAAATAGCTACAAAAAAGCCTCGAAGTAATCCAATCTTTTCCAAACTACGTGATGCCATGCATTATGCTTCGTTTATAAGCCATTACTTAATGAACATGATTGATCAGTTTAGAACGATCATTTGAACTGCCTGATCAACTTGACATGTTAGCACTAAATTGTCCGTACCTTTTTATTTAGAGTTCATAACGACACGAATCCAACACCCACATTAAGCTAGCTCAATATTCCATAATATGACAATATTTGACACTCAAAGATGTGATGTCAAGCATTATGCATCGTTTATAAGCCTTTACTCAAGGAGCACCAATGATCAGTTTAGAATGATCATTTTGACTGGCCGATCAACTTAACATGTCCACACTAAATAGTCTGTATCGTTTGATTTAGAGTTCAGAATGACACGAATCCAATGCCCACGTTAAGCTAGCTAAATTTTCCATATTGTGACAAATTTTAACATTGAACTAGCTTTGACATAGCCTCCAAGTAATCCAATATATCCCAAATTGAGTGACAAAATAAGAGTTAATAAAGTCAAGGTCTTTGTTCAAGTCTTCCCATGTAAATTCAACCATTTTATTGGTGTAGGCTCCTCCTATTTACGTCTCCTTACAGTATAAATAGGAGTTTTCAGTTGTAAACTTTATCATTCAACTTTTCAAATAAAAACAGCTTCTTTTCTTAAGTTTGAGAGTGATTCTCTTTTTAATCTGATTGTTGGTGTGTATCCTACAGTCAACATTTATTAGCCTTAGTGTGAAATATCTAAGCTACTATCTTAGGTAAATTAGTAGTCTTTACGAAGCTATAGTGCGACCGTTCAATCCACAACCATTGAACATATTGAATTTTGATTCATTTTAATGCAAAGCCTATCTCAACCGCTTCCAGAAGTGCATTCCTTGGGAGGTTCGCATCACTCCAAGTAATCCAATGAATCCCAAATTGTGTGATGCAATGCATTATGATTCATTTATAAACCTTTACGCAAGGAGCACTAATGATCAATTTAGAATGATCATTTTAACTAGCAAATCAACTTCAGATGTCCGCACTAAATCGTCCTCAACTTTTGATTTAGAGCTCAAAATGACATGAGTCCAACGCCGATGTTAGGCTAGCTCAATTTTCCATATTGTGATAATTTTAAGACTGAAAGATCTACTACAAAGCCTCCAAGTAATCCGATGTATTGCAAACTGCGTGATGTCATGCATTATTCTTCATTTATAAGCCTTTAGTCAAGGAGCACCAATTATCAGTTTAGGATGATCATTTTATCTGGCCGATCACTTGACATGTCCGCACTAAATCGTTCATAAATTTTGATTTAGAGTTCAGAATGATACGAATCCAACACCAACATTAAGTTAGCTCAATTTTCAATATTGTGACAACATTTGAGACTGAAAAAGCTATGACAAAGCCTCCAAGTAATCCAATAAATCCCAAACTGCGTGATGTCTTGCATTATGTTTCATTTATAAGCCTTTACTCAAGGAGCAACAATTATCAGTTTATAATGATCATTTTGACTGGCCGATCACTTGATATGTCCGCACTAAATCGGCCGTAACTTTTGATTTAGATATGAGAATGAAACGAATCAAACGCCCATGTAAAACTTGCTAAATTTTCTATATTGTGACAACTTTTACGACTGAAAAAGCTATGACAAAGCCTCCAAGTAATCCAATATATCCCAACTGTGTGATGTCATGCATTATGCTTCATTTATAAGCTGCTACTCAATGAGCAGCAATAATCAGTTTAGAATGATCATTTTAAACCCACGTTAAGCTAGCTCAATTTTCAATATTGTAACAACATTTGAAACTAAAAGAGCTACGACAAAGTCTCTAAGTAATCCAATCTATTCTAAAATGTGAGATTCCATGCATTATGCTTCATTTATAAGCCTATACTCAAGGAGCTGCAATGATACCACAAAGCCTTCAAGTAATCCAATCCATCCTAAATTGCGTGATACAATGCATTATGCTCAATTTATAACCCTTTACTCAAGGAGCACTCATGATCGGTTTAGAATGATCAATTTAGAATTATCATTATAAATGGCCGATCAACTTAACATGTCCACACGAAATCGTCTATAAATTTTGATTTAGATTTTAGAATGACACGAATCCAACACCCAAGTAAAGCCAGCTCAATTTTCTATATTGTGACAAAATTTACGAACAAAATAGCTACGCCAAAGCCTCCAAGTATTACAATTTATCCCAAACTGCGTGATGCCATGCACTATGCTTCTTCTATAAATGTTTGCTCAATGATTACCAGAGATCAACTATAATGATCCATTTAACTAGCCGATAAACTAGATGTCCGCACTATATCGTCTGGAACTTTTAATTTATTTTTTAGAATGACACGAATCCTATGCCCCGGTTAAGCGAGCTCGATTTTCATAATTTGATAAAATTTAAGACCGAAATAGCTAATATAAGGCCTCCAAGTAATTCAATTTATCTCAAGCTGCGTGGTGCCATGCATTGTGCTTCATTTGTAAACCTTTGCTCAATGACCATCAACTATCAATTTAGAATTATCATTTTAACTGGCCAATCAACTTGACATGTCCGCACTAAATTGTCCGTAACTTTTGATTTAGTTTTTAGAATGACACGAATCCAACACCCATATAAACATAGCTCAATTTTCTATATTGGGACTAAATTTAAGACCAAAATAGCTATCACAAAGTCTCCAAATAAACCAATTTATCCCAAACGGTGCGATGTCATGCACAATGCTTCATCTGTAAGCGTTTGCTCAATAAATGCCAACGATCTGTTTAGAATGATCAATTTAACTTGTCTATACCATTTACAGGTAAGCACTAAATCGTCTGTCACTTTTGATTTAGAGTTCAAAATGACACGAATCCAATGCCCATGTTAACCTAGGTCAGTTTTCTATATTGTTACAAAATTTAAGAGCAAAATAGCTATCACAAAACCTCCAAGTAAACCAATCTATCCCGAACTGCGTGATGTCATGCATTATGCTTCATTTGTAAAGCTTTTCTCAATGAGCATTAATGATCAGTTTAGAATGTTCAATTTAACTAGCCGATAAACTTGAGATGTCCGCACTAAATCGTCCGTAACTTTTGATTTAGAGTTCAGAATGACACGAATCGAATGGCCACATTAATCAAGCTCAATTTTCTATATTGTGAAACATTTTCAGAGCGAAATAGTTACAATAAAGCCTCTAAGTAATCTAATCTATCCCAAATTGTGTGATTTCATGCATTGTGTTTCATTTGTAATCCTTTGCTCAATGAGCACCAACGATCAGCTTAGAATAATGATTTTAACTAGCCGATCAACTTGTCATGTGCATAGTAAATGTTTCATAACTTTTGATTTAGAGTTCAGTGACACGAATCCAAAGACCAAGTAAAGCAAGCTCAATTTTCTAATTTGTGACAAAATTTAAGATCTAAATAGCTACGACAAAGCATTTAAGTAATCCAATCTATCCCAAACTGCGTGAGGTCATGCATTATGTTTCATTTATACGCGTTTACTCAAAGAGCACCAATGAGCAGTTTCGAATGATTATTTTAACTAGCAGATCAATTTGAGATTTCAGCACGAAATTTTCTTTACCTTCTTACTTAGAGCTCAAAATGATATGAATCTAATGCCCACATTAAGCTAGCTCAATTTTTGGTATTGTGACAACATTTGAGATTTAAAGAGCAATGACAATGCCTCCAAGTAATCCAATGTATTTAAACTGCGTGATGCCATGCATTGTGCTTCATTTATAAACTTTTACTCAAGAAGAACCAATGATCAGTTTAGATTGATCATTTTAACTGGCCGATTAACTTGAAATGTACGCACTAAATCGTCTGTAACTTTTGATTTAGAGTTCAGAATGACACGAATCCAACGCCCACATTAAGCTAGCTCGATTTTCAATATTGGGAAAATATTTGACAATGAAATAGCGACCATAAAGCCTTCAAGTAATCCAATCCATCCTAAACTCTGTGATGTGATGCATTATTCTTGATTTATAAGCCTCTACTCAAGTAGCACTCATTAGCAGTTTAGAATGATTAATATAGAATGATCATTTTAACTGGCCGATCAACTTGACATATCCACTCTAAATCGTCTTTAACTTTTGATTTAGATTTCAGAATGACACGAATCCAACGCCCAAGTAAAGCTAGCTCAAATTTTTATATTGTGCCAGAATTTAAGACCGAAATAGCTATGCCAAAGCCTAAAAGTAATCCAATTTCTCCTAAACTACGTGATTCCATGCACTATGCTTGAACTGTAAACATTTTCTCAATGAATAGCAATGAACAGTTTAAAATGACAATTTAACTAGCCGATAAACCTGAGATGTCCGCACTAAATTGTCTGGAACTTTTAATTTAGTGTTCAGAATGACACGAATCCAATGCCCACGTTAAGCTACCTCAACTTTTATAATGTGATAGAATTTAATACCAAAATAGCTAATATAAAGACTCCAAGCAATCTAATCAATCCAAAACCGTGTGATGCCATGCATTATGCTTCATTTGTAATCCTTTTCTCAATAAGCACAAATGATTAGTTAAGAATGATCATTTTAACTAGCCGATCAACTTGTCAGGTGCGCAGTAAATTGTTCGTAACTTTTGATTTAGATTTCAGAGTGACATGAATCCAACGACCAAGTAAGGCAAGCTCATTTTTCTATATTGTGACAAAATTTAAGACCAAAATAGCTACATCAAAGCCTCTACGTAATCCAATCTATCCCAAACTGCATGATGTCATGTATTATGCTTCATTTATGCACGTTTACTCAATGAGCATCAATGATCATTTTAAAATGATTATTTTAACTAGCAGATCAACTTGAGATTTCCACACTAAATTGTCTTTAACTTCCGACGTAGAGCTCAAAATTACATGAATCTAATGCCCACGTTAAGCTAGCTCAATTTTCGGTATTGTGACAACATTTTAGACTGAAGGAGCTATGACAACGCCTCCAACTAATCCAATGTATCCCAAACTGGGTGATGCCATGCACGCATTACGCTTCATTTATAAGCCTTTACTCAAGAAGCACCAATGATCAGTTTATAAGGATCATTTTAACTGCCCGATCAACTTGACATGTATGCAATAAATCATCCGTAAATTTTGATTTAGAGTTCAGACTGTCATAAATCCAACAACCACGTTAAGCTAGCTCAATTTTCAATATTGTGAAAACATTTGACAATGAAAGAGCTACCACAAAGCCTTCAACTAATCCAATCCATCCTAAACTGCATGATGTGATGCATTATGCTTCATTTATAAGCCTTTACTCAAGGAGCACTAATGATCAGTTTAGAATGATCAGTTTAGAATGATTATTTTCACTAGCTGATCAACTTGACATGTCTGCACTAAATCGTCAATAACTTTTGATTTAGATTTTAGAATGACACGAATCCAACGCCCAAGTAAAGATAGCTGTATTTTCTATATTGTGAGAAATTTAATACCAAAATAGCTACGCCAAAGCCTCCAAATAATCCAATTTATCCCAAACTGCGTTATGCCATGCACTATGCTTCATTTGTAAATGTTTTCTCAATGAATACCAATGATCAGTTTTGAATGATCAATTTAACTAGCCGATAAACTTGAGATGTCTGTACTAAATCGTCTGTAACTTTTAATTTTTTGTTAAGAATGACACGAATCCGATGCCCATGATAAACTAGCTCAATTTTCATAATGTATCCCAAACTGCGTGATAGCATGCATTATGCTTCATTTATAAGTCTTTACTGAAGGAGCAATAATGATTAGTTTAAAATGATCATTTTACATATCCGAACTAAATCGTTTATTTCTTTTTATTTAGAGTTCCAAAAAACATGAATCACACTCCCACGTTAAGCAAGCTCAATTTTCTATATTATGGCAAAATTTGAGATTGAAAAAGCTACGACAACACGTCCAAGTAATACAATCTATCCCAAACTGCGTGATGACATGCATTATGCTTCATTTGTAATTCATTCCTCAATTAGCACCAATGATTAGTGTAGAATGATCATTTCAACTAGCTGATAAACTTGTCATGTCCACAGTAAATCGTCCATAACTTTTGATTTTGAGTTGAGAGTACATGAATCCAACGCCCAAGTAACGCTAGCTCAATTTTCTATATTTTAACAAAATTATAGACCGCAGTAGCTATGAAAAAGCATCCAAGTAATCCAATAAAACCCAAACTATGTGATGTCATGCATTATGATTCATTTACACCCTTTACTCAATGAGCACCAATGATCTGTTTAGAATGATCATTACAAGTAGCTGACCAACTTGACATGTCCGCAGCAAATTGTCTTTAACTTTTGATTTAATGCTCAAAACGAAATGAATCTAAAGCCCGCTTTATGGTAGCTCAATTTCTATATTGTGAAAAATTTAAGACCGGAAGCTACGACAAAGCCTCCAAGTAATCAAATGTATCCCAAACTACGTGATAGGATGCGTTATGTTTCATTTATAAGCATTTACACAGGGAGCATCAATGATCATTTTAAAATAATCATTTTACATGTCGGTACAAATGGTATGTAACTTTTGATTTAGAGTTCAGAACGACATTAATCCAACTCCCACATTAAGCTAGCCCAACTTTCTATGTTGTGGCAAAATTTGAGAGTGAAAAAGCTACGACAACACCTCCGAGTAATACAATCTATCCCAAACTGCATGATGCCATGCATTATGCTTCATTTGTAATTCTTTCCTTAATGAGCACCAACGATTACTTTAGAATGATCAGTTAAACTAGCTGATAAACTTGTCATGTCCACAGTAAATCGTTTGTAACTTTTGGTTTAGAGTTGGAAGTACCCAAATCCAACGCCCAAGTAAAGATAGCAAAATATTCGATATTGTGACAAAATTTAATACCAAAATAGCTACGACAAAGCATCCAAGTAATCCAATCAAATCCAAACTGCGTGATGCCATACATTATGCTTCATTTATACCCTTTTCTCAATGAGCACCAATCATCAGTTTAGAATGATCATTTCAGGTAGCTGACCAACTTCACATGTCCGCACTACATTGTCCTTAACTTTTG
This sequence comes from Pugionium cornutum, assembly GCA_018901935.1. Classification (NCBI taxonomy): domain Eukaryota; kingdom Viridiplantae; phylum Streptophyta; class Magnoliopsida; order Brassicales; family Brassicaceae; genus Pugionium; species Pugionium cornutum. Next base: position 15,013,055 of record CM032162.1, on the reverse strand, counting down.
ATTTATAGCTCAACATGACATGAATCCAACACACACGTTATGATAGCACAATTTTCTACATTGTGGAAAAACTTAAGACCGAAATAACTACGACAAAGCCTCCAAGTAATCTAATTTATCCCAAACTGCGTGATAGCATGTGTTATGCCTCATTTATAAGCCTTTACTTGAGGAGCACAAATGATCAGTTTAGAATGATCATTTTCACTGGCCGATAAACTTTACATGTTTGCACTAAATTGTCCCTAACTTTTGATTTAGGGTTCAAAATGACATGAATCCAACTCCGACGTTAAGCTAGCTGAATTTTTTATATTGTGACAAAATTGGAGACAGAAAAAGCTAGAAAACGGCTCCAAGTCATACAATCTATCCCCAAAATGTATGATGCAATGCCTTATGCTTCATTTGTTATTCTTCTCTCAATGAGCACCAATGATTAGTTTAGAATGATCATATCAACTATCTGATCAACTGGTCATGTCCGTAGTAAATCTTCTGTAACTTTTGATTTAGAGTTGAGAGTACACGAATCCAACGCCCAAGTAAAGGTAGTTCAATTTTCTATATTGTGACAAAATGTGAGACCCTAATGGCTACAAAAAAGCCTCCAAGTAATCCAACCAAACCCAAACTGCGTGATGTCATGCATTATGCTTCATTTATACACCTTTACTCAATGAGCACCAATGGTCAGTTTAGAATAATCATTTTAAGTAGTTGATCAACTTGACATGTCTGCACTAAATCGTCTTTAACTTTTGATTTATAGATGAAAATGAAATGAATCCATTGCCCGCATTCAGGTAGCTCAATTTTCTATATTGTGAAAAAATGTTAGACGGAAAGAGCTATGACAAAGCTTGCAAGTAATCCAATGTATCCAAACTGGGTGATAGCATGTGTAACATCCCGGGCCTAATTTTAAACTGTGAAGCCCACAAAACTAGAAGTGAGGGTATAACGGACAATTATTCTAAACCCTAATTAATCCTAATGACTATATAAGATGTTGCCAGAAAGGATTAGAGGTAGCCGTTCATCAGAAACAAAAACAAGAAAAGAGGAAGAGATATTACCGAAGCAGAGAATAGAAAATTCAACGTTGGAGAGTTCAGGTGCTTGTGTGTACCATCTCTAGAGGAAAAGAAATTAACCCAAACTTCACCGTGAGGTGAGACGGGATCTATGATTTTCATTATACACTTATGTATATGTATTTTGATGAGTGCTTCGTTTATGGAGAAAATTAGAGGATGAATCATGTGTGTTGTTGGGGTTTTTGTTAACTGTTGCAAAAATGATAGTGTTTTTATCCGAAAAAGGAGTTAAACCTATTAGAAATTTATTAGATAATATATAAATAAATATTAAAATGATGAATGGAAATGTGGTGGTGTACGTGTGTGGTGGGGGAAAGGATTAGAAATATTAGATTAATTTATTATTTTAAGGGAGATTATTATGTGGCCTAATTATTAAGGAAGATAAATTGTTATGTGTTGGTTTATTGGTTAAGAATACTAAATTATTTATGGTTGATTATGGTATAGTAAAATGAACTAATTAATAAATTGAAATAAATTAATATGATTATTAGATAAATATTAAACATTTAGTCTAAGCAAGTATAATGTTTGATTTATTAATGTGGGAATAAATTTCTGGTGAACATGATATTCACGTAACGCGGGTATGGTTGATTTGAACAACGTTAGTTGGTTCAACTACGTTGATGGGTGTTGGGCTACGACAACAGCGGTGTTGAGTCGTAGTTATTAATGGCTGGCAGGCCGGAAACAACCGTCGACGTGATGGGAGCTCGACGTGAGCAAATAGGCCGACGTGCCCGTGGTGGAAAGCCAAACATGGCTTGGGGGACATGGCTTGGGGGAGTTCCAAATCCTCAAACTGACGTGGGGGGGGGGGGAGCCAACGTGGCTTGGGGTGTTCCGAATCCATAAACCGACGTGGTTAAGGATGAGGAGGAGTCGTTGTGACTAAGGCAAACACGGTTTAAATACATATATATTGCTAGTATTGCTGTTGGCTTTTTGTGGTATCAATCGTGTTAGTTTTCATTCCAAAATAAAGTAATTATCATGATTAGATACATACTTGTATAATGGGAATATGTGGGTAGGCGTGATCGTTTCACTGAGTAATTATGTTACTTGGATGCAGGTGATTTCGAGCAGTAGTGATGGAGTGTCTCGGGATGGTGCTACATTTTGGGAATTTTTAAACATTATTTATTTATTTTATTTTGAATCTTCAGTATCGTTGAATAAATGAGTTATAAGTTAAGTACGAAACGATGACATGTGTCATGTATTTTGGAGATGGGTCTTACAATTTTGGTATCAGAGCGAGGATGCTACTCCGGTTCTGATCCGGAGAGATCTATTTTAAAGTTCTAGTAGTTAAAAAAAAGTATTTTCAATGGGGGAGCACCACTCAGAGTAACTTGCGCGAGGTCATTTAAATTTCATTGATTTATAATACTATTGTAGTGTAATGTGTGAATCGGGTGTTTATGTGGAAAATATGCTGCCGAGGAGTGTTAATCGTAGGACTTATTTCCGTATTGGAGATTGTCAGCGAGACCATAATGATCAGCCGCTTCAGCAGGAAGGTGTTGCTCCAACTCAACAACCAGTCGTGGTAGCTCTCGTGGTGGATTATGCAGTGCTAAATGCAGCTATGATGGGAGGAATGCATGAGGCGTTAGCGCTTTGGTTGCAGCACGTTCTTGTAGCAAAACGAATACCAAGATTTGTAGTGCCCGAGCATGCAGCTCTTAAGTTCGCTACACTCGAGCCTCTTGTTCAAGAATTTGGGGAAACTCAATACTCACCACCATCTACTCTAGTGCCAAATACGCCAGTACGGGATCAGGGCCCACATATCGGGATGCTTTGAAGATGTTAAGGAATTTGAATAAGTTAGTGGAGGGATGTATCCGATTACAGCATACAATTGTGTGAGTATGTTAGATAAGAACTACGAGACCATCATGTGTTCGATTGAGTTTGGGAAGCAATTGGCGATTTAATACTTAAGGGACGAAACACAAGTTGGTGGGATAGTGTTGGCATTAGTACTCATGCAAACCACATGGTTAGTTGGCACAAATTTAAGGAGGAATTTGCACGGGAGTATTTTCCACAAGAGGTTGTAGACCAAATGGTTATTTCGTTTGTCGATCTTTGACATGTGTCTAAGTCAATGCGGGAGTATGATTTAGAATTTTGTCTATTTATGAGGTTCAGAAGGAGAGGAACAAACGAATATGACCTGATACTCAAATTTCAAAGATGTTTGAGGCTAGAGGTGAAAAAAAAATCGTTGCATAGTGCAAAAGTACAATAACATGGTCAATTTAGTGGGAACAGCATTTTTAGCGGAACAAGGCATTGACGCGGAAACCAAACACGAAAAAGTGGCCCAAGCAAGGGTAGGGAAATTAGTTGAGCTGTAGAAACATACCATGGATAATTAGAATATGGGCTTGTAGAGATTAGAAGGGTGCTCACTTGTTTTAAGTGTGGTTAAAATGGACACATCCGGATGCATTGTTCAAGTGGACCACTTAAAGGTAGGACTACCAAGATTGCGAATACAAGTTATATGCTGAATTGAGCAAAATTAGTTTTTGGGAGAGGAAGATTGGCTTTTTAGGTCACGTTGTGTTTGGAGTTGGAGTATCAGTGGATCCGAAAAGAAAAAAAAATAACAACGATTATGGAATGACCGGCACTAGAAATTCAACATGGTTCTGTAGCTTTCTTGACCTAACGGATTATTACTGAAAAATTGTTGAACGATTTGCGAGTATGGTCGAACCTATGACTCAATTCACATAAAAGGATGTGAAGTTTAAATGGACAAAAGAGTGTGAATAGAGCTTTTAGAAGTTGAAAGAGTATTTGGTTGAGAGTTCAATATTGACTTTGCTAAGGACAGAGCTACCATATTTAGTATACACTAACGTAACAAGGTTAGGATTGGATTGTGTGCTAATGCAGGAAGAACGGATAATTGCCTATGTGTTTGGGCAGTTGATAAAACATGAGGTCAATTATTCCACCCATGGTTTAGAATTAGCAATAGTTGTTTTTGTTTCAAGGATTTGGCATGCGTATTTGTACGGGGAAAAGTCCATGTTTTTATTGACCACAAAATTTTAAAATATATATATTTATGCAACCATACCTTAATCTGAAACAAATGAGATGGATGGAACTAATATCAGATTATGATTTGGAAATCGCATACCATCCCGGTAAAGCTAACATGGTAGCAAATGCAATAAGTAGAAGGAAAAAATGACATATCAAGGGAACGAGAAGCGGAGGAGCAAGTAGCTTTCTAGGAAAAATTAAACTTGTGTGTTGTTATTGTTTCCAAAGATGCCATAGGATTAGGAGCCATAAATCGGGTACACTTACTTTGGAAAATATGTGAGATTCAAAGGATAGATGATGCAATAGCAAAGGTTGTGGATAATAATGTGAAAGGATACCATACCGTAGACAATGTGATCTACTTGTATAGGAATTGGGTATGTGTTTCCAATGTTAAGCAACAAAAGATGTCTCCATATGAGCCTTTATATGGACGACCTTGTCGGACAACACTTTGCTGGACAGAAGTGGGAGAGCGTAGAGAACTGGAACCTGAGTTGGTTCAAGAGATAGTGGATCAAGTGAAAACTCTTAGTGCTAGACTAAAAGAGGCTCACGATCGTGAAAAGAGTTAGACTAATAAATGGAGAAGAGGACTGGAGTTTAGAGTGGGAGACGAGATGTATTTGAAAATGAGGGTATCCAAAGGAGCAAATAAGAATAAGAAGTTGAGAAAACTCAGACCACGTTTTATGCGGCCTTATCCAATTACTAAAAGGATTGGTATAGTTGCATATAGATTAGGATTACCAAAGGAGTTAGCAGCGTGTCATGATATGTTTCATGTATCAGTCCTCCGAAAAGTTGTCAAAGAACCCCAACTCATTATACAGCAATTATCAGAGGATTTGGGAGAAAACTTGATAATTCTTAATAAATCGGTAAAACTCACTGTACAACGAAGAGTGATATGCAAGGGAAAAATGTTAAATCAGTGTGTGTTTGTTGGGAAAGAGATAAAATTAAGAAGAGACTTGGGAGTCAGAACATCATATTAGAATCTATTATCCTGGTCTTTTTAAGGACCACGACGAGAGTGACGTTGAACCATCGAATTCGGGGACGTATTCTTTTGTGGTGGGGAACATCATATTAGAATCTATATCATGCATTATGCTTCATTTTAAACCTTTGCTCAATGAGCACCAATGATTATTTTAGAATGCTCAATTTAACTAATCAATAAACTTGACATGTCCGCACTAAAACGTGCGTAACTTTTGATTTAGAGTTCTCAATGACGTGAATCAAATGCCCACGTTAAGCTAGCTCAACTTTCTGTATTGAGAGAAAATTGACGACTAAAATACCTACAAAAAGTATCCAAGTAGACCGAGCTATCCAAATCTGCGTGATTCCATGCACTATGCTTCATTTGTAAACCATTGCTCGGTGAGCACCAACGATCGGTTTAGAATTATCAATTTAACTAGCTGATACACTTGAAATGTATGCACTAAATCTTGTATAACATTTGATTTAGAATTCAGAATGACACAAATCCAATACCCACGTTGAACTAGCTACATTTTCCATATTATGAAAAAATTTATGACCGAAATAGCTACGACAAAGCCTACAAGTAATCCAATCTATCTCAAACTGCATGGTGCCATGCATTATGCTTCATTTGTAAACCTTTACCCAATGAGCACCAAATATCATTTTAGAAGGATCAATTTAACTAGCGGATAAACTTGACACGTCCCCACTAAATTGTATGTAACTTTTGATTTAGATTTCCGAATAATGCGAATCCAATGCCCACGTTAACCTAAATCAATTTTCGATATTGGGACAAAATCCATGACCAAAATAGCTATGAAAAAGCTTCCAAGTAATCCAATCTATCCCAAACTGTGTGGTGTCATGCATTATGATTCATTTGTTAACCTTAGTTCAGTGAGCACCAATAATCAGTTTAGAATGATCAATTTAACTAGCCGATACACTTGATATGTACGCACTAAATCATTTGTAACATTTGATTTAGAGTTCAGAATAAAGCGAATTCAATGCCCACGTTAAGCTAGCTCAATTTTCTATATTGGGACTAATTCTAAGACCAAAATAGATACAAAAAAATCTCCAAGTAATCCAATCTATCCCAAACAGCGTGATGCCATGTATTATGCTTCATTTTTAAATTTTTGTTCAGTGAGCACCAATAATCAGTTTAGAATGATCAATTTAACTAGATGATACACTTGACCTGTACACACTAAATCGTGTGTAACTTTTGATTTGGAGTTCAGAATACACGAATCCAATCCCCACGTTATGCTAGCTCAATTTTCTATATTAAGACAAAATTTAAGAAGGAAATTCTAATGATAAGTTTAGAATGATCATTTTAACTGGTCGATCAACTTGACATGCCCATACTAAATCGTCTGTAACATTTGATTTAGAGTTCTGAATGACACGAATCTAATGCACACGTTAAGCTAGCTCAATTTTGGGGAAATACAAAAACAAAGACGAGATTGGCCTTTTGCAATAAGAAAATGATGAAGAGATAAGGGTTGTTCAAGAGTTGAAGTAGATCGTTTGGTCGATAGAGTTAATCATACCGAAGAAATTGATTTTGATGTCGGAGATGCCAAAATAGAAGATGAATTCCAGTGTAATATTTCATCTTCATATGATGACATACATGAAGAGATGTAACTAATATATTTGATGTTTATGTATTTTTGACATTTAATCCTTATATAATTCAATGTATTCACAAAACCATATAATTTATGTTTTATGTCACTAATTGTGACTATTTTGCCACCACATTGCCACTACATTGGGAATGTGGTGGCAAATTGGTCACAAATATTACAGATGGTCGCAAATCACTCGCAAATATGCGACTGATTAGTGACCACATGATCAAAATTTGTACCATGGTTGCAAATTGGTCGCAAAATAGCGACTACATAAGGTAAATTCACATTTTCTATATGTATTTTTCATATTTACAACTCTTTTTATCATTTCTAGGTAAGTAATAACCATTCTAGGTGGCCAAATTTACACAAAATTATATTTGTGTTCATGTAAATGTTAGAAACATTTGAAGTGTATATAAGAGGTATAAGGTTAAGGAAATGTGTTAAGTGTTTTAGTTAAATGATATGTAAATTTAGTAAATTTGTGAAATATTGTGGTTTACTTAGTAATTGAAGTTTGTATAACTCATAGTCAAGTTATCAATCTTATATAATTCAATTTATTAAACAAAATCATAATATTTAGGGTTTGGGGCATTAATTGTGACTATTTTGCCACCACATTGCCATAACTTTGGGAAAGTGGTGGAAAATTGGTCACAAATATCAGATGTGATCGCAAATCAGTCGCAAATATGCGACTGATTTGCGACCAAAGGATAAAAATTTGTACCGTTGTCGCAAACTATCGACCACTTTGCGACTACATAGGTTAAATTCACATTTTCCTTTGTATTTTTCACATGTACAACTTGTTTTTGCATTTCTAGGTAAGTACTAACCATTCTATGTGGCCAAATACACACAAAGGATCAAAATTTGTGGCAAATATGCGACTGATTTGCCAAAAATATGCGACTGATTTGTGGCGAATATGCGACTGATTTGCGACCAAAGGATCAAAATTTGTACCGTGGTCACAAACTATTGACCACTTTGCGACTACATAGGTTAAATTCACATTTTCCCTTTGTATTTTTCACATGTACAACTTGTTTTTGCATTTCTAGGTAAGTACTAACCATTCTATGTGGCCAAATACACACAAAATCATATTTGTGTTCATGTAAATGTTAGAAACATTTGAAGTGTATATAAGAGGTATAAGGTTAATGAAATGTGGTAAGTGTTTTAGGTAAATGATATGTAATTTTGATAAATTTGCTAAATGTTATTGTTTACTTAGTAATTGAAGTTTTACAATTTCTAATCAAGTTATCAATCTTATATAATTCAATTTCAACGAAATCATAAAATTTAGGTTTTGGGGCATTATTTGTGACTACTTTGCCACCATATTTCCACTACTTTGGGAAAGTGGTGGCAAATTGGTCACATATATCAGATGTGGTCGCAAATCAGTCACATTTGCGACCACATGATCAAAACTTGTATCGTTGTCATAAATTGGTCGCAAACTAACAACCACTTTGCTACTACATAGGTTAAATTCATATTTTCCCTTTGTCTTTTTCACATTTACAACTTGTTTTTGCATTTCTAGGTAAGTACTAACCATTCTATGTGGCCAAATACACACAAAAATTTCAAGATGTTTTGATTCCCATCAAATTAAATTTGGTGGAAGTTTGAAAGTTTTTGCCTTTTTCGATTCCCACCAAATTAATTGGTGGTCGCAAATAGGTCGCATGATTTGCAACCACGTCATTAATTTTGCATTTTGCCACTGATTTGCGACCACATTTGTGGTCACACAAAATCTATAAATACGTGATGGTTTTCCCTCATTTTCACACTTCAAACATTCCTACTTTCTAAAAATCTCTCAAACACAAACCTCTTTCCCAACCAAAAAAAACTAATAACCAATGACAAGTAGCGGTAGGTCGATGAGAGATCATGGAAGACAACAAATCCCGTCGTCTTCCGGCCATGGTAAATCCTTGCTTATAGAGCGGTAGCCCACCTCCCTCCACAATAAACATTCACTCCTCACTCGGTTCCTAAAACCGATCATGCCCCCACGATTTCAAGAATCCGAGGAGCATGAGGAGTAGTATGTTCCGCCATCCGAAACAGAAACGGGAGAACAAACTATCACATTTGATAGTTTGTTACAAATCCCAGGGCTGGACTAGTACTTGACAGTACTGTCTACTGTACTAGCACTGAACACAACATGGTAAGTTTAAATTTTATTTTTATATTAATTTATATAAATTATAAATATTTAATTATAAATAAATAATTTAAATTTACAATTAAATATTTGTATTTAATCACGTTTGACCGAGACAAAGGGGCAATAACCCGTCAAATTTCATAAATTTTGAAAAATAAATTTGACGGCTCATACTACAGTTGGACGGCAGTACCAGCTGAACTGCATGATAAATATTTCATCGAATTTACGGGAAGTAAATTTTTTTTTATAATTTTTTTTAATTTTATATTTCATAAAATTTAAAAATTACTAAGACTAATAATATGTTATAAAATTCAAAGCCATCGTACACGTGGGATTCTATGGTCGCCCTGGTGGTATGAACGGAGTTTGACTCCGTCTATGTAAGACGGATGAAAGGGATGGTGAGCACGGTTCATACAACCGGCAAACATCCCAGGTGGATCTCCCCGAGTCTGTACAAAATATTGACAAACTACTGGGCACAAAAACATCAAACGAGAGGAGTACCAAATCCTTTAATAACCGCAACTCCGCTCGGGATGGCCTTGGTCCGCACAAGCATTTATCGGGTCAAAAATCCTACATCCATATCCAACAGCAAATGGTAAGTAATTAAAAATATTTAAATTTAAATATAAATTTAATTGTTATTTAATAATAATTTATTTCAAAATATGTTTAGGAAAGTAATTTGGGACAACCGGTATCAATTGGTGAAGTCTTCATAAAGATCAGTTTCGAATAATCATTTCCACTGGCCGATCAACTTGACATGTCCCCACTAAATCGTCCGTAACTTTTGATTTAGAGTTCGAAATGGCACGAATATAACTCCCACCTTAAGCTAGCCCAATTTTCTATATGATGACAATATTTGAGACTGAAAGAGCTACGACAAAGCCTCCAAGTAATCCCATGTTTCTCAAACTTTGTGATGCCATGCATTATGCTTCATTTATAAGCCTTTACCCAAGGAGCACCAATGATCACTTTAGAATGTTCATTTTAACTGGCGGATCAACTTGACATGTGCACACTAAATTATTTGTAACTATTGATATAGAGGATAAAATGACACGAATCCAACGCCAACGTTAAGCTACCTCAATTTTCTATATTGTGACAAAATTCAAAGACCAAAATAGCTAAAACAAACTCCAATTAATCCAATCTATCCCAAAAAGTTTGATGCCATGCATTATGCTTCATTTATTAGCCTTTACTTAAAGAGCACCAGTGATCAGTTTAGAATGATCATTTTAACTGGCCGATCAACTTGACATGGCCGCCGTAATTAGTCTGTAACTTTTGATTTAGAGTTCAAAATGAGAGGTATCTAACGACAAGCTAGCTCAATTTTCTATATTGTGACAAAATTTATGATCGAAATAGCTACGAAAAAGTTTTCAAGTAATCAAGTCTATCCAAAATTGCGTTATGCTATGCATTATGCTCCATTTATTAGCCTTTACTCAATGAGCACCAATGATTAGTTCAGATTGATCATTTTTATCTAGATGATCAACTTGAAATGCCCGCACTAAATCGTATGATTCAGAGATCAAAATAACAAGAATCCAAAGCCCACATTAATCTAGCTCAATTTTCCATATTGTCACAAAATTTAAGGTCGAAATAGCTACGAAAAAGCCTCCAAATAATCCAATATATCCCAAACTTTGCGATGCTATACATTATGCTTCATTTATATGCCTTTACTCAATGAGAACCAACGATCAATTTAGAATGATCATTTTTAACTACTGATCAACTTCATATTCCACACTAAATCGTCTTTAATTTTTATTTAGAGTCTAAAACGACATGAGTGCAACACCAACGTTAAGGTAGCTTAGTTTTCCATATTTTGGAACATTTGAGACTGAAAGAGCTACGAAAAAAGCCTCGAAGTAATTCAATGTATCCCAATGCGTGTGATGCCATGCACTATGCTTCATTTATAAGCCTTTACTCAAAGAGTACCAATGATCAGTTTAGAATGATCATTTTAACTGGCAATCAACTTGACATGTCTGCACTAAATCATATTTAACTTTTGATTTAGAGTTCAAAATGACACAAATCTAATGCCATGTTAAGCAAGCTTAATATTATATATTATGACAACGTTTGAGACTGAAAGAGCTACTACAAAGCCTCCAAGTAATCCAATGAATCCCAAACTACGTGATGCCATGCATTATGCTTCATTTATATGCCTTTACTGAAGGAGTACCAATGACAACTTTAGAATGATCATTTTAACTTGTCGATAAACTTGACATGCTCGCACTAAATTGTTTGTTACTTTTGATTTAGAGTTCAAAATGATACGAATCCAACACCCACGTTAAGGTAGCTCAAATTTTTTGTATTGTGACAAAATTGAAGACCAACATAGCTACGAAAAAGCCTCCAAGTAATCTAATCTCCCAAAATGCGTGATGCCATTCATTATGCTTCCTTTACAAGCGTTTACTCAAGGAACACCAATGATCAGTTTAGAATGATCATTTTAACTTGTCGATCAACTTGACATGTCCACAGTAATTCGTATGTAGCTTTTGATTTAGAGTTCAAAATTATAGGAGTCCAACGCCCACGTTAAGCTAGCTCAATTTTCTATATTGTAGCAAAATTTAAGATCGAAATAGCTATGACAAAGCCTCTAAGTAATAGATTATGTCCCAAAAAGCGTGATGTCATGCATTATGATTCATTTATAAGCCTTTACGAAAGGAGCACCAATAATCAATTTAGAATGATCATTTTAACTGGCCGATCAACTTGACATGTCTGCAGTAATTCGTTCGTAACTTTTGATTTAGAGTTCAAAACGACAAGACTCCAACACCCACATTAAGCTAGCCCAATTTTTTATATTGTAAAAAAATTTATAACTGAAATAGCTACGAAAAATCCTCCAAGTAATCTAATCTATCCCAAACAGCATGATACTATGCATTATGCTTCATTTATACACTTTTAAACAATGAGAACCAATGATCAGTTTAGAATAATTATTTTTAACTAGCCGATCAACTTGATATTTCCGCACTAAATCGTCTTTAATTTTTACTTAGAGTCTAAAATGACAAGAGTATAACGCCCACGTTAAGCTAGCTCAATTCTCCATATTGTGGAACATTTGAGACTAAAAGAGCTATGAAAAAGCCTCCAAGTAATCCAATGTATCCAAAAGTGTGTGACGTCATGCATTATGCTTCATTTATAAGTCGTTACTCAAGGAGCACCAATGATCAGTTTAGAATGATCATTTTATTTGGCCGATCAACTTGACATGTTCGCATTAATTCGTTTGTAACTTTTGATTTATAGGGCAAACCAATCTATCCCGAACTGGGTGATGTTATGCATGTTATGCATTATGCTTTATTTATATGCGTTTATTAATCAATGAGCACCAATAATTAGTTTAGAATGGTCATTGTTAACTAGCTGATCAACTTGGCATGTCCACAATAAATCGTCTTTAACTTTTGATTTAGAGTCTAAAATGACATGAGTCCAAAGCCCACGTTAAGCTTGCTCAAATTTCCATATTGTGGAACATTTGAGACTGAAAGAGCTACGAAAAAGTCTCCAAGTAATCCAATGTATCTCAAAGTGCGTGATGTCATGCATTATGCTTCATTTTTAAGCCATTACTCTAGGAGCACCTATGATCAGTATAGAATGATCATTTTAACAGGCCGATCAACTGACATGTTTGCAATAAATCGTTTCTAACTTTTGATTTAGGGTTCATAATGACACGAATCGAACACCAACTATCTCAAGTTTCCATATTATGACAATATTTAATACAAAAAGAGCTAAGAAAAATCCTCCAAGTAATCCAATGTATCCCAACATGCGTGATGCCATGCATTATGCTTCATTTATAAGCCATTAATCAAGGAGCACCAATGATCAGTTTAGAATGATCATTTTACCTGGCAGATCAATTTGATATGTCTGCACAAAATCGTCAGTAACTTTTGATTTAGGTTTGAAAATGGCACGAATCCAACACCCACGTTAAGCTAGCTCAATTTTATATATTGTGAAAAATTTAAGATCGAAATAGCTACGACAAAGCATCCATGTAATTTAATTTATCCCAAACTATTTGATGCTATGCATTATACTTCATTTATACGCCTTTACTCAATGAGCACCAATGATTAGTTTAGAATGATCATTTTAAATAACTGATCAACTTGGCATGTCCGCACTAAATCGTCCTTAATTTTTGATTGAGAGCTCAAAGTGAAACGAATCCAACACCCACATTAAGCTAGCTGAATTTTCCATATTGTAACAATATTTGGGATTGAAAGAGCTATGCAAAAGCCTTCAAGTAATCCAAAGTATCCCAAACTGGGTGATGCCATTGTTATGCTTCAGCTATAAACCTTTACTCCAGGAGCACCGATGAACAGTTTGGAATGATCATTTTAACTAGCCGGTTAACTTGACATGTATGCACTGCATCGTCCGTAACTAATGATTTAGAGTTGAAAATTACATGAATCAAACACCCATATTAAGCAAGCACAATTTTCTATATTGTGACAAAATTTAAGACCGGAATAGCTATTACAAAGCCTCCAAGTAATCAAATCTGTCCCAAAATTGATGATGTCATGCATTATGATTCATTAATAAGCATTTAATCAAGGAGTACCAATTTTAAGATCATCATTTTAACAAGCTGATTGACTTGAAATGTCTGCACTAATTCATTTTTACCTTTTGATTTAGAACCTAAAATGACATAAGTCCAACACCCACGTTAAGCTAGCACAATTTTCCATATTATCCAACATTTGAAAGGGGAAGAGATACGAAAATGCCTCCAAGTAATCCAATGTCTCCCATAGTGCGTGATGCCATGCATTACGCTTAATTTATAAGCCTTTACTGAAGGAGCACAAATGATCAGTTTAAAATGATCATTTGAACTGGCCGACCAACTTGACATTTCCTCACTAAATCGTCCGTAACTTCATATTTAGAGTTCAGAATGACACGAATCCTAACGCACACGTTAAACTAGCTCAATTTTCAATATTATGATAATATTTGACACTGAAAGAGCTACGACAAAGCCTCCAAGTAATCCAATGTGTCCCAAACTGCGTGATTCCATGCATTATGCTTCATTTATAAGCCTTTAATCAAGCACCACCAATGATCAGTTTAGAATGATCATTTTTACTGGTCAATCTCCTTGACATGTCCACACTAAAATGTCTGTAACTTTTGATTTAGAGGTCAAAAAGACACGAATCCAACGCCCCGTTAATCTAGCTCAATTTTCTGTATTGTGACAAAATTCAAGACTAAAATAGCTAGGACAAATCCTCCAAGTAATCCAATCTATCCCAAAATGCGTGATGCCAAGCATTATGCTTCATTTATAAGCCTTTACTCAAGTTGCACCAGGGGTCAGTTTAGAATGATCATTTTAAGTATGAGATGAACTTCACATGTCCCCTCTAAATCGTCCATAACTTTTGATTTAGAGTTCAGAATTACATGAATCCAACACTCACGTTAACCTAGCTCAATTTTCTATATTATTACAACATTTTAAACTGAAAGAGCTAATACAAAACGTCTAAGTAATCCAGTGTATCCCAGACTGCGTGATGCCATGGATTATGCTTCATTTATACGCCTTTGCTCAAGTAGCCCCAATGATCAGTTTAGAATGATCATTTTAAGTAGCTGATCAACTTCACCCGTCCGCACTAAATCGTCTTTAACTTTTTATTTAGAACTCAAAATGAATTGAATCCAACACCCACGTCAAGCTAGCTCAATTTTCCATATTGTAACAATATTTGAGATTGATAGAGTTACGACAAAGCCTTCACGTAATCCAATGTATCCGAAAGTGTGTGATGCCATCCGTTATGCTTCATTAATAAAACTTTACTCAAGGAGCACCAATGATCTGTTTGGAAATATTATTTTAACTAGCCGATCAACTTGACATTTCAGCACTACATCGTCCGTAACTTTTGATTAAGAGTTCAAAGTGACATGAATCCAACACCAATATTAAGCAAGCTCAATTTTTAATATTGTGACAACATTTGAGATTGAAATAGCTATGAAAAAGCCTCCAAGTAATCTAAGGTGTCCATAACTTTGTGATGCCATGTATTATGCTTCATTTATAAGCCTTTACTCAAGGAACACCAGTGATCAGTTTAGAAAGATCATTTTAACTGTCCGATCAACTTGACATGTCTGCACTAAATTGTCCGTAACTTTGATTTAGAATTCAGAATGACACGAATCCAACACCCACGTTAAGCTAGCTTAATTTTATATATTGTGAAAAATTTAAGATCGAAATAGCTACGACAAAGCATCCATGTAATTTAATTTGTCCCAAACTATTTGATGTTATGCATTATGCTTCATTTATACGCCTTTACTCAATGAGCACAAATGATTAGTTTAGAATGATCATTTTAAATAACTGATCAACTTGGCATGTCCGCACTAAATCGTCCTTAATTTTTGATTGAGAGCTCAAAATGAAACGAATCCAACACCCACATTAAGCTAGCTGAATTTTCCATATTGTAAGAATATTTGGGATTGAAAGAGCTATGGAAAAGCCTTCAAGTAATCCAATGTATCCCAAACTGGGTGATGCCATTGTTATGCTTCAGCTATAAACCTTTACTCAAGAAGCACTGATGAACAGTTTGGAATGATCATTTTAACTAGCCGGTTAACTTGACATGTATGCACTGCATCGTCCGTAACTAATGATTTAGAGTTGAAAATTACATGAATCAAACGCCCATATTAAGCAAGCACAATTTTCTATATTGTGACAAAATTTAAGACCGGAATAGCTATTACATAGCCTCCAAGTAATCAAATCTGTCCCAAAATTGATGATGTCATGCATTATGATTCATTAATAAGCATTTAATCAAGGAGTACCAATTTTAAAATCATCATTTTAACAAGCTGATTGACTTGAAATGTCTGCACTAATTCATTTTTCCTTTTGATTTAGAACCTAAAATGACATAAGTCCAACACCCACGTTAAGCTAGCACAATTTTCCATATTATCCAACATTTGAGAGGGGAAGAGATACAAAAATGCCTCCAAGTAATCCAATGTATCCCATAGTGCGTGATGCCATGCATTACGCTTAATTTACAAGCCTTTACTGAAGGAGCACTAATGATCAGTTTAAAATGATCATTTGAACTGGCCGACCAACTTGACATTTCCTCACTAAATCGTCCGTAACATCATATTTAGAGTTCAGAATGACACGAATCCTAACGCACACGTTAAGCTAGCTTAATTTTCTATATTATGATAATATTTGACACTGAAAGAGCTACGACAAAGCCTCAAAGTAATCCAATGTGTCCCAAACTGCGTGATTCCATGCATTATGCTTCATTTATAAGCCTTTAATCAAGCACCACCAATGATCTGTTTAGAATGATCATTTTTACTGGCCAATCTCCTTGATATGTCCACACTAAAATGTCTGTTACTTTTGATTTAGAGGTCAAAAAGACACGAATCCAACGCTCTGTTAATCTAGCTCAATTTTCTGTATTGTGACAAAATTCAAGACTAAAATAGCTAGGACAAATCCTCCAAGTAATCCAATCTATCCCAAAATGCGTGATGCCGAGGATTATGCTTCATTTATAAGCCTTTACTCAAGTTGCACCAGTGGTCAGTTTAGAATGATCATTTTAAGTATGAGATGAACTTCACATGTCCCCTCTAAATCGTCCATAACTTTTGATTTAGAGTTCAGATTGACATGAATCCAACACTCACGTTAACCTAGCTCAATTTTCTATATTATTACAACATTTTAAACTGAAAGAGCTAACACAAAACCTCTAAGTAATCCAGTGTATCCCAGACTGCGTGATGCCATGGATTATGCTTCATTTATACGCCTTTGCTCAAGTAGCCCCAATGATCAGTTTAGAATGATCATTTTAAGTAGCTGATCAACTTCACCCATCCGCACTAAATGGTCTTTAACTTTTTATTTAGAGCTCAAAATGAATTGAATCCAACACCCACGTCAAGCTAGCTCAATTTTCCATATTGTAACAATATTTGAGATTGATAGAGTTACGACAAAGCCTTCACGTAATCCAATGTATCCGAAAGTGTGTGATGCCATCCGTTATGCTTCATTGATCAAACTTTACTCAAGGAGCACCAATGATCTGTTTGGAAATATTATTTTAACTAGTCGATGACCTTGACATTTCAGCACTACATCGTCCGTAACTTTTGATTAAGAGTTCAAAGTGACATGAATCCAACACCAATATTAAGCAAGCTCAATTTTCAATATTGTGACAACATTTGAGATTGAAATAGCTACGAAAAAGCCTCCATGTAATCTAAGGTGTCCATAACTTTGTGATGCCATGTATTATGCTTCATTTATAAGCCTTTACTCAAGGAACACCAGTGATCAGTTTAGAAAGAACATTTTAACTGTCCAATCAACTTGACATGTCCGAACAAAATTTTCCGTAACTTTGATTTAGAATTCAGAATGACACGAATCCAACACCCACGTTAAGCTAGCTTAATTTTATATATTGTGAAAAATTTAAGATCGAAATAGCTACGACAAAGCATCCATGTAATTTAATTTGTCCCAAACTATTTGATGTTATGCATTATGCTTCATTTATACGCCTTTACTCAATGAGCACCAATGATTAGTTTAGAATGATCATTTTAAATAACTGATCAACTTGGCATGTCCGCACTAAATCGTCCTTAATTTTTGATTGAGAGCTCAAAATGAAACGAATCCAACACCCACATTAAGCTAGCTGAATTTTCCATATTGTAACAATATTTGGGATTGAAAGAGGTATGCAAAAGCCTTCAAGTAATCCAATGTATCCCAAACTGGGTGATGCCATTGTTATGCTTCAGCTATAAACCTTTACTCAAGAAGCACCGATGAACAGTTTGGAATGATCATTTTAACTAGCCGGTTAACTTGACATGTATGCACTGCATCGTCCGTAACTAATGATTTAGAGTGGAAAATTATATGAATCAAACACCCATATTAAGCAAGCACAATTTTCTCTATTGTGACAAAATTTAAGACCGGAATAGCTATTACAAAGCCTCCAAGTAATCAAATCTGTCCCAAAATTGATGATGTCATGCATTATGATTCATTAATAAGCATTTAATCAAGGAGTACCAATTTTAAAATCATCATTTTAACAAGCTGATTGACTTGAAATGTCTGCACTAATTCATTTTTACCTTTTGATTTAGAACCTAAAATGACATAAGTCCAACACCCACGTTAAGCTAGCACAATTTTCCGTATTATCCAACATTTGAGAGGGGAAGAGATACGAAAATGCCTCCAAGTAATCCAATGTATCCCATAGTGCGCGATGCCATGCATTACGCTTAATTTATAAGCCTTTACTGAAGGAGCACTAATGATCAGTTTAAAATGATCATTTGAACTGGCTGACCAACTTGACATTTCCTCACTAAATCGTCCGTAACTTCATATTTAGAGTTCAGAATGACACGAATCCTAACGCACACGTTAAGCTAGCTCAATTTTCTATATTATGATAATATTTGACACTGAAAGAGCTACGACAAAGCCTCCAAGTAATCCAATGTGTCCCAAACTGCGTGATTCCATGCATTATGCTTCATTTATAAGCCTTTAATCCAGCACCACCAATGATCAGTTTAGAATGATCATTTTTTCTTGCCAATCTCCTTGACATGTCCACACTAAAATGTCTGTAACTTTTGATTTAGAGGTCAAAAAGACACGAATCCAATGCCCCGTTAATCTAGCTCAATTTTCTGTATTGTGACAAAATTCAAGACTACAATAGCTAGGACAAATCCTCCAAGTAATCCAATCTATCCCAAAATGCGTGATGCCAAGCATTATGCTTCATTTACAAGCCTTTACTCAAGTTGCACCAGTGGTCAGTTTAGAATGATCATTTTAAGTATGAGATGAACTTCACATGTCCCCTCTAAATCATCCATAACTATTGATTTAGAGTTCAGAATGACATGAATCCAACACTCACGTTAACCTAGCTCAATTTTCTATATTATTACAACATTTTAAACTGAAAGAGCTTATACAAAACCTCTAAGTAATCCAGTGTATCCGAGACTCCGTGATGCCATGGATTATTCTTCATTTATACGCCTTTGCTCAAGTAGCCCCAATGATCAGTTTAGAATGATCATTTTAAGTACCTGATCAACTTCACCCGTCCGCACTAAATCGTCTTTAACTTTTGATTTAGAGCTCAAAATGAATTGAATTCAACACCCACGTCAAGCTAGCTCAATTTTCCATATTGTAACAATATTTGAGATTGATGGAGTTACGACAAAGCCTTCACGTAATCCAATGTATCCGAAAGTGTGTGATGCCATCCGTTATGCTTCATTAATAAAACTTTACTCAAGGAGCACCAACGATCTGTTTGGAAATATCATTTTAACTAGCCGATCAACTTGACATGTCAGCACTACATCGTCCATAACTTTTGATTAAGAGTTCAAAGTGACATGAATCCAACACCAATATTAAGCAAGCTCAATTTTCAATATTGTGACAACATTTGAGATTTAAATAGCTACGAAAAAGCCTCCAAGTAATCTAAGGTGTCCATAACTTTGTGATGCCATGTATTATGCTTCATTTATAAGCCTTTACTCAAGGAACACCAGTGATCAGTTTAGAAAGATCATTTTAACTGTCCGATCAACTTGACATGTCCGCACTAAATTGTCCGTAACTTTGATTTAGAATTCAGAATGACATGAATCCAACACCCACGTTAAGCTAGCTTAATTTTATATATTGTGAAAAATTTAAGATCCAAATAGCTACGACAAAGCATCCATGTAATTTAATTTGTCCCAAACTATTTGATGCTATGCATTATGCTTCATTTATACGCCTTTACTCAATGAGCACCAATGAGTAGTTTAGAATGATCATTTTAAATAACTGATCAACTTGGCATGTTCGCACTAAATCGTCCTTAATTTTTGATTGAGAGCTCAAAATAAAACGAATCCAACACCCACATTAAGCTAGCTGAATTTTCCATATTGTAACAATATTTGGGATTGAAAGAGCTATGCAAAAGCCTTCAAGTAATCCAATGTATCCCAAACTGGGTGATGCCATTGTTATGCTTCAGCTATAAACCTTTACTCAAGGAGCACCGATGAACAGTTTGGAATGATTATTTTAACTAGCCGGTTAACTTGACATGTCTGCACTGCATCATCCGTAACTAATGATTTAGAGTTGAAAATTACATGAATCGAACACCCATATTAAGCAAGCACAATTTTCTATATTGTGAAAAAATTTAAGACCGGAATAGCTATTACAAAGCCTCCAAGTAATCAAATCTGTCCCAAAATTGATGATGTCATGCATTATGATTCATTAATAAGCATTTAATCAAGGAGTACCAATTTTAAAATCATCATTTTAACAAGCTGATTGACTTGAAATGTCTGCACTAATTAACTTTTACCTTTTGATTTAGAACCTAAAATGACATAAGTCCAACACCCACGTTAAGCTAGCACAATTTTCCATATTATCCAACATTTGAGAGGGGAAGAGATACGAAAATGCCTCCAAGTAATCCAATGTATACCATAGTGCGTGATGCCATGCATTACGCTTAATTTATAAGCCTTTGCTGAAGGAGCACTAATGATCACTTTAAAATGATCATTTGAACTGGCCGACCAACTTGACATTTCCTCACTAAATCGTCCGTAACTTCATCTTTAGAGTTCAGAATGACACGAATCCTAACGCACACGTTAAGCTAGCTCAATTTTCTATATTATGATAATATTTGACACTGAAAGAGCTACGACAAAGCCTCCAAGTAATCCAATGTGTCCCAAATTGCGCGATTCCATGCATTATGCTTCATTTATAAGCCTTTAATCAAGCACCACCAATGATCAGTTTAGAATGATCATTTTTACTGGCCAATCTCCTTGACATGTCCACACTAATGTCTGTAAATTTTGATTTAGAGGTCAAAAAGACACGAATCCAACGCCCCGTTAATCTAGCTCAATTTTCTGTATTGTGACAAAATTCAAGACTAAAATAGCTAGGACAAATCCTCCAAGTAATCCAATCTATCCCAAAATGCGTGATGCCAAGCATTATGCTTCATTTATAAGCCTTTACTCAAGTTGCACCAGTGGTCAGTTTAGAATGATCATTTTAAATATGAGATGAACTTCACATGTCCCCTCTAAATCGTCCATAACTTTTGATTTAGAGTTCAGAATGACATGAATCCAACACTCAAGTTAACCTAGCTCAATTTTCTATATTATTACAACATTTTAAACTGAAAGAGCTAATACAAAACCTCTAAGTAATCCAGTGTATCCCAGACTGCGTGATGCCATGGATTATGCTTCATTTATACGCCTTTGCTCAAGTAGCCCCAATGATCAGTTTAGAATTATCATTTTAAGTAGCTGATCAACTTCACCCGTCCGCACTAAATCGTCTTTAACTTTTGATTTAGAGCTCAAAATGAATTGAATCCAACACCCACGTCAAGCTAGCTCAATTTTCCATATTGTAACAATATTTGAGATTGATAGAGTTACGACAAAGCCTTCACGTAATCCAATGTATCCAAAAGTGTGTGATGCCATCCATTATGCTTCATTAATAAAACTTTACTCAAGGAGCACCAATGATCTGTTTGGAAATATCATTTTAACTAGCCGATCAACTTGACATGTCAGCACTACATCGTCCGTAACTTTTGATTAAGAGTTCAAAGTGACATGAATCCAACACCAATATTAAGCAAGCTCAATTTTCAATATTGTGACAACATTTGAGATTGAAATAGCTACGAAAAAGCCTCCAAGTAATCTAAGGTGTCCATAACTTTGTGATGCCATGTATTATGCTTCATTTATAAGCCTTTACTCAAGGAACACCAGTGATCAGTTTAGAAAGATCATTTTAACTGTCCGATCAACTTGACATGTCCGCACAAAATTGTCCGTAACTTTGATTTAGAATTCAGAATGACACGAATCCAACACCCACGTTAAGCTAGCTTAATTTTATATATTGTGAAAAATTTAAGATCGAAATAGCTACGACAAAGCATCCATGTAATTTAATTTGTCCCAAACTATTTGATGCTATGCATTATGCTTCATTTATACGCCTTTACTCAATGAGCACCAATGATTAGTTTAGAATGATCATTTTAAATAACTGATCAACTTGGCATGTCCGCACTAAATCGTCCTTAATTTTTGATTGAGAGCTCAAAATGAAACGAATCCAACACCCACATTAAGCTAGCTGAATTTTCCATATTGTAACAATATTTGGGATTGAAAGAGCTATGCAAAAGCCTTCAAGTAATCCAATGTATCCCGAACTGGGTGATGCCATTGTTATGCTTCAGCTATAAACCTTTACTCAAGGAGCACCGATGAACAGTTTGGAATGATCATTTTAACTAGCCGGTTAACTTGACATGTCTGCACTGCATCGTCCGTAACTAATGATTTAGAGTTGAAAATTACATGAATCAAACACCCATCTTAAGCAAGCACAATTTTCTATATTGTGACAAAATTTAAGACCGGAATAGCTATTACAAAGCCTCCAAGTAATCAAATCTATCCCAAAATTGATGATGTCATGCATTATGATTCATTAATAAGCATTTAATCAAGGAGTACCAATTTTAAAATCATCATTTTAACAAGCTGATTGACTTGAAATGTCTGCACTAATTCATTTTTACCTTTTGATTTAGAACCTAAAATGACATAAGTCCAACACCCACGTTAAGCTAGCACAATTTTCCATATTATCCAACATTTGAGAGGGGAAGAGATACGAAAATGCCTCCAAGTAATCCAATGTATCCCATAGTGCGTGATGCCATGCATTACGCTTAATTTATAAGCCTTTACTGAAGGAGCACTACTGATCAGTTTAAAATGATCATTTGAACTGGCCGACCAACTTGACATTTCCTCACTAAATCGTCCGTAACTTCATATTTAGAGTTCAGAATGACACGAATCCTAACGCACACGTTAAGCTAGCTCAATTTTCTATATTATGATAATATTTGACACTGAAAGAGCACGACAAAGCCTCCAAGTAATCCAATGTGTCCCAAACTGCGTGATTCCATGCATTATGCTTCATTTATAAGCCTTTAATCAAGCACCACCAATGATCAGTTTAGAATGATCATTTTTACTGGCCAATCTCCTTGACATGTCCACACTAAAATGTCTGTAACTTTTGATTTATAGGTCAAAAAGACACGAATCCAACGCCCCGTTAATCTAGCTCAATTTTCTGTATTGTGACAAAATTCAAGACTAAAATAGCTAGGACAAATCCTCCAAGTAATCCAATCTATCCCAAAATGCGTGATGCCAAGCATTATGCTTCATTTATAAGCCTTTACTCAAGCTGCACCAGTGGTCAGTTTAGAATGATCATTTTAAGTATGAGATGTACTTCACATGTCCCCTCTAAATCGTCCATAACTTTTGATTTAGAGTTCAGAATGACATGAATCCAACACTCACGTTAACCTAGCTCAATTTTCTATATTATTACAACATTTTAAACTGAAAGAGCTAATACAAAACCTCTAAGTAATCCAATGTATCCCAGACTACGTGATGCCATGGATTATGCTTCATTTATACGCCTTTGCTCAAGTAGCCCCAATGATCAGTTTAGAATGATGATTTTAAGTAGCTGATCAACTTCACCCATCCGCACTAAATCGTCTTTAACTTTTGATTTAGAGCTCAAAATGAATTGAATCCAACACACACGTCAAGCTAGCTCAATTTTCTATTTATTAACAATATTTGAGATTGATAGAGTTACGACAAAGCCTTCACGTAATCCAATGTATCCGAAAGTGTGTGATGCCATCCGTTATGCTTCATTAATAAAACTTTACTCAAGGAGCACCAATGATCTGTTTGGAAATATCATTTTAACTAGCCGATCAACTTGACATGTCAGCACTACATCGTCCGTAACTTTTGATTAAGAGTTCAAAGTGACATGAATCCAACACCAATATTAAGCAAGCTCAATTTTCAATATTGTGACAACATTTGTGATTGAAATAGCTACGAAAAAGCCTCCAAGTAATCTAAGGTGTCCATAACTTTGTGATGCCATGTATTATGCTTCATTTATAAGCCTTTACTCAAGGAACACCAGTGATCAGTTTAGAAAGATCATTTTAACTTTCCGATCAACTTGACATGTCCGCACTAAATTGTCCGTAACTTTGATTTAGAATTCAGAATGACACGAATCCAACACCCACGTCAAGCGAGTTTAATTTTATATATTGTGAAAAAATTTAAGATCGAAATAGCTACGACAAAGCATCCATGTAATTTAATTTGTCCCAAACAATTTGATGCTATGCATTATGCTTCATTTATACGCCTTTACACAATGAGAACCAATGATTAGTTTAGAATGATCATTTTAAATAACTGATCAACTTGGCATGTCCGCACTAAATCGTCCTTAATTTTTGATTGAGAGCTCAAAATGAAACGAATCCAACACCCACATTAAGCTAGCTGAATTTTCCATATTGTAACAATATTTGGGATTGAAAGAGCTATGCAAAAGCCTTCAAGTAATCCAATGTATCCCAAACTGGGTGATGCCACTGTTATGCTTCAGCTATAAACCTTTACTCAAGGAGCACCGATGAACAGTTTGGAATGATCATTTTAACTAGCCGGTTAACTTGACATGTCTGCACTGTATCGTCCGTAACTAATGATTTAGAGTTGAAAATTACATGAATCAAACACCCATATTAAGCAAGCACAATTTTCTATATTGTGACAAAATTTAAGACCGGAATAGCTATTACAAAGACTCCAAGTAATCAAATCTGTCCCAAAATAGATGATGTCATGCATTATGATTCATTAATAAGCATTTAATCAAGGAGTACCAATTTTAAAATCATCATTTTAACAAGCTGATTGACTTGAAATGTCTGCACTAATTCATTTTTACCTTTTGATTTAGAACCTAAAATGACATAAGTCCAACACCCACGTTAAGCTAGCACAATTTTCCATATTATCCAACATTTGAGAGGGGAAGAGATACGAAAATGCCTCCAAGTAATCCAATGTATCCCATAGTGCGTGATGCCATGTATTACGCTTAATTTATAAGCCTTTACTGAAGGAGCACAAATAATCAGTTTAAAATGATCATTTGAACTGGCCGACCAACTTGACATTTCCTCACTAAATCGTCCGTAACTTCATATTTAGAGTTCAAAATGACACGAATCCTAACGCACACGTTAAGCTAGCTCAATTTTCTATATTTTGATAATATTTGACACTGAAAGAGCTACAACAAAGCCTCCAAGTAATCCAATGTGTCCCAAACTGCGTGATTCCATGCATTATGCTTCATTTATAAGCCTTTAATCAAGCACCACCAATGATCAGTTTAGAATGATCATTTTTACTGGCCAATCTCCTTGACATGTCCACACTAAAATGTCTGTAACTTTTGATTTAGAGGTCAAAAAGACACGAATCCAACGCCCCGTTAATCTAGCTCAATTTTCTGTATTGTGACAAAATTCAAGACTAAAATAGCTAGAACAAATCCTCCAAGTAATCCAATCTATCCCAAAATGCTTGATGCCAAGCATTATGCTTCATTTATAAGCCTTTACTCAAGTTGCACCAGTGGTCAGTTTAGAATGATCATTTTAAGTATGAGATGAACTTCACATGCCCCTCTAAATCGTCCATAACTTTTGATTTAGAGTTCAGAATGACATGAATCCAACACTCACGTTAACCTAGCTCAATTTTCTATATTATTACAACAGTTTAAACTGAAAGAGCTAATACAAAACCTCTAAGTAATCCAGTGTATCCCAGACTGCGTGATGCCATGGATTATGCTTCATTTATACGCCTTTGCTCAAGTAGCCCCAATGATCAGTTTAGAATGATCATTTTAAGTAGCTGATCAACTTCACCCGTCCACACTAAATCGTGTTTAACTTTTTATTTAGAGCTCAAAATGAATTGAATCCAACACCCACGTCAAGCTAGCTCAATTTTCCATATTCTAACAATATTTGAGATTGATAGAGTTATGACAAAGCCTTCACGTAATCCAATGTATCCGAAAGTGCGTGATGCCATCCGTTACGCTTCATTAATAAAACTTTACTCAAGGAGCACCAATGATCTGTTTGGAAATATCATTTTAACTAGTCGATCAACTTGACATGTTAGCACTACATCGTCCGTAACTTTTGATTAAGAGTTCAAAGTGACATGAATCCAACACCAATATTAAGCAAGCTCAATTTTCAATATTGTGACAACATTTGAGATTGAAATAGCTACGAAAAAGCCTCCAAGTAATATAAGGTGTCCATAACTTTGTGATGCCATGTATTATGCTTCATTTATAAGCCTTTACTCAAGGAACACCAGTGATCAGTTTAGAAAGATCATTTTAACTGTCCGATCAACTTGACATGTCCGCACTAAATTTTCCGTAACTTTGATTTAGAATTCAGAATGACACGAATCCAACACCCACGTTAAGCTAGCTTAATTTTATATATTGTGAAAATTTAAGATCGAAATAGCTACGACAAAGCATCCATGTAATTTAATTTGTCCCAAACTATTTGATGCTATGCATTATGCTTCATTTATACGCCTTTACTCAATGAGCACCAATGATTAGTTTAGAATGATCATTTTAAATAAATGATCAACTTGGCATGTCCGCACTAAATCGTCCTTAATTTTTGATTGAGAGCTCAAAATGAAACGAATCCAACACCCACATTAAGCTAGCTGAATTTTCCATATTGTAACAATATTTGGGATTGAAAGAGCTATGCAAAAGCCTTCAAGTAATCCAATGTATCCCAAACTGGGTGATGCCATTGTTATGCTTCAGCTATAAACCTTTACTCAAGGAGCACCGATGAACAGTTTTGAATGATCATTTTAACTAGCCGGTTAACTTGACGTGTCTACACTGCATCGTCCGTAACTAATGATTTAGAGTTGAAAATTAAATGAATCAAACACCCTTATTAAGCAAGCACAATTTTCTATATTGTGACAAAATTTAAGACCGGAATAGCTATTACAAAGCCTCCAAGTAATCAAATCTGTCCCAAAATTGATGATGTCATGCATTATGATTCATTAATAAGCATTTAATCAAGGAGTACCAATTTTAAAATCATCATTTTAACAAGCTGATTGACTTGAAATGTCTGCACTAATTCATTTTTACCTTTTGATTTAGAACCTAAAATGACATAAGTCCAACACCCACGTTAAGCTAGCACAATTTTCCATATTATCCAACATTTGAGAGGGGAAGAGATACGAAAATGCCTCCAAGTAATCCAATGTATCCCATAGTGCGTGATGCCATGCATTACGCTTAATTTATAAGCCTTTACTGAAGGAGCACTAATGATCAGTTTAAAATGATCATTTGAACTGGCCGACCAACTTGACATTTCCTCACTAAATCGTCCGTAACTTCATATTTAGAATTCAAAATGACACGAATCCTAACGCACACGTTAAGCTAGCTCAATTTTCTATATTATGATAATATTTGACACTGAAAGAGCTACGACAAAGCCTCCAAGTAATCCAATGTGTCCCAAACTGCGTGATTCCATGCATTATGCTTCATTTATAAGCCTTTAATCAAGCACCACCAATGATCAGTTTAGAATGATCATTTTTACTGGCCAATCTCCTTGACATGTCCACACTAAAATGTCTGTAACTTTTGATTTAGAGGTCAAAAAGACACGAATCCAACGCCCCGTTAATCTAGCTCAATTTTCTGTATTGTGACAAAATTCAAGACTAAAATAGCTAGGACAAATCCTCCAAGTAATCCAATCTATCCCAAAATGCGTGATGCCAAGCATTATGCTTCATTTATAAGCCTTTACTCAAGTTGCACCAGTGGTAAGTTTAGAATGATCATTTTAAGTATGAGATGAACTTCACATGTCCACTCTAAATCGTCCATAACTTTTGATTTAGAGTTCAGAATGACATGAATCCAACACACACGTTTACCTAGCTCAATTTTCTATATTATTACAACATTTTAAACTAAAAGAGCTAATACAAAACCTCTAAGTAATCAAGTGTATCCCAGACTGCGTGATGCCATGGATTATGCTTCATTTATACGCCTTTGCTCAAGTAGCCCCAATGATCAGTTTAGAATGATCATTTTAAATAGCTGATCAACTTCACCCGTCCGCACTAAATCGTCTTTAACTTTTGATTTAGAGCTCAAAATGAATTGAATCCAACACCCACGTCAAGCTAGCTCAATTTTCCATATTGTAACAATATTTGAGATTGATAGAGTTACGACAAAGTCTTCACGTAATCCAATGTATCCGAAAGTGTGTGGTGCCCTCCGTTATGCTTCATTAATAAAACTTTACTCAAGGAGCACCAATGATCTGTTTGGAAATATCATTTTAACTAGCCGATCAACTTGACATGTCAGCACTACATCGTCCGTAACTTTTGATTAAGAGTTCAAAGTGACATGAATCCAACGCCAATATTAAGCAAGCTCAATTTTCAATATTGTGACAATATTTGAGATTGAAATAGCTACGAAAAAGCCTCCAAGTAATCTAAGGTGTCCATAACTTTGTGATGCCATGTATTATGCTTCATTTATACTCAAGGAACACCAGTGATCAGTTTAGAAAGATCATTTTAACTGTCCGATCAACTTGACATGTCCGCACTAAATTGTCCGTAACTTTGATTTAGAATTCAGAATGACACGAATCCGACACCCACGTTAAGCTAGCTTAATTTTATATATTGTGAAAAATTTAAGATCAAAATAGCTACGACAAAGCATCCATGTAATTTAATTTGTCCCAAACTATTTGATGCTATTCATTATGCTTCATTTATACGCCTTTACTCAATGAGCACCAATGATTAGTTTAGAATGATCATTTTAAATAACTGATCAACTTGGCATGTCCGCACTAAATCGTCCTTAATTTTTGATTGAGAGCTCAAAATGAAACGAATCCAACACCCACATTAAGCTAGCTGAATTTTCCATATTGTAACAATATTTGGGATTGAAAGAGCTATGCAAAAGCCTTCAAGTAATCCAATGTATCCCAAACTGGGTGATGCCATTGTTATGCTTCAGCTATAAACCTTTACTCAAGGAGCACCGATGAACAGTTTGGAATGATCATTTTAACTAGCCGGTTAACTTGACATGTCTGCACTGCATCGTCCGTAACTAATGATTTAGAGTTGAAAATTACATGAATCAAACACCCATATTAAGCAAGCACAATTTTCTATATTGTGACAAAATTTAAGACCGGAATAGCTATTACAAAGCCTCCAAGTAATCAAATCTGTCCCAAAATTGATGATGTCATGCATTATGATTCATTAATAAGCATTTAATCAAGGAGTACCAATTTTAAAATCATCATTTTAACAAGCTGATTGACTTGAAATGTCTGCACGAATTCATTATTACCTTTTGATTTAGAACCTAAAATGACATAAGTCCAACACCCACGTTAAGCTAGCACAATTTTCCATATTATCCAACATTTGAGAGGGGAAGAGATACGAAAATGCCTCCAAGTAATCCAATGTATCCCATAGTGCGTGATGCCATGCATTACGCTAAATTTATAAGCCTTTACTGAAGGAGCACTAATGAGCAGTTTAAAATGATCATTTGAACTGGCCGACCAACTTGACATTTCCTCACTAAATCGTCTGTAACTTCATATTTAGAGTTCAGAATGACACGAATCCTAACGCACACGTTAAGCTAGCTCAAATTTCTA
This sequence comes from Pugionium cornutum, assembly GCA_018901935.1. Taxonomy (NCBI): domain Eukaryota; kingdom Viridiplantae; phylum Streptophyta; class Magnoliopsida; order Brassicales; family Brassicaceae; genus Pugionium; species Pugionium cornutum. The sequence goes on along the minus strand of CM032162.1, from coordinate 14,982,940 downwards.
TATTATGATAATATTTGACACTGAAAGAGCTACGACAAAGCCTCCAAGTAATCCAATGTGTCCCAAACTGCGTGATTCCATGCATTATGCTTCATTTATAAGCCTTTAATCAAGCACCACCAATGATCAGTTTAGAATGATCATTTTTACTGGCCAATCTCCTTGACATGTCCACAGTAAAATGTCTGTAACTTTTGATTTAGAGGTCAAAAAGACACGAATCCAACGCCCTGTTAATCTAGCTCAATTTTCTGTATTGTGACAAAATTCAAGACTAAAATAGCTAGGACAAATCCTCCAAGTAATCCAATCTATCCCAAAATGCGTGATGCCAAGCATTATGCTTCATTTAAAAGCCTTTACTCAAGTTGTACCAGTGGTCAGTTTAGAATGATCATTTTAAGTATGAGATGAACTTCACATGTTCCCTCAAAATCGTCCATAACTTTTGATTTAGAGTTCAGAATGACATGAATCCAACACTCACGTTAACCTAGCTCAATTTTCTATATTATTACAACATTTTAAACTGAAAGAGCTAATACAAAACCTCTAAGTAATCCAGTGTATCCCAGACTGCGTGATGCCATGGATTATGCTTCATTTATACGCCTTTGCTCAAGTAGCCCCAATGATCAGTTTAGAATGATCATTTTAAGTACCTGATCAACTTCACCCGTCCGCACTAAATCGTCTTTAACTTTTTATTTAGAGCTCAAAATGAATTGAATCCAACACCCACGCCAACTAGCTCAATTTTCCATATTTTAACAATATTTGAGATTGATAGAGTTACGACAAAGCCTTCACGTAATCCAATGTATCCGAAAGTGTGTGATGCCATCCGTTATCCTTCATTAATTAAACTTTACTCAAGGAGCACCAATGATCTGTTTGGAAATATCATTTTAACTAGCCGATCAACTTGACATGTTAGCACTACTTCGTCCGTAACTTTTGATTAAGAGTTCAAAGTGACATGAATCCAACACCTATATTAAGCAAGCTCAATTTTCAATATTGTGACAACATTTGAGATTGAAATAGCTACGAAAAAGCCTCCAAGTAATCTAAGGTGTCCATATCTTTGTGATGCCATGTATTATGCTTCATTTATAAGCCTTTACCCAAGGAACACTAGTGATCAGTTTAGAAAGATCATTTTAACTGTCCGATCAACTTGACATGTCCGCACTAAATTGTCCGTAACTTTGATTTAGAATTCAGAATGACACGAATCCAACACCCACGTTAAGCTAGCTTAATTTTATATATTGTGAAAAATTTAAGATCGAAATAGCTACGACAAAGCATCCATGTAATTTACATTGTCCCAAACTATTTGATGCTATGCATTATGCTTCATTTATACGGCTTTACTCAATGAGCACCAATGATTAGTTTAGAATGATCATTTTAAATAACTGATCAACTTGGCATGTCCGCACTAAATCGTCCTTAATTTTTTTATTGAGAGCTCAAAATGAAAAGAATCCAACACCCACATTAAGCTAGCTGAATTTTCCATATTGTAACAATATTTGGGATTGAAAGAGCTATGCAAAAGCCTTCAAGTAATCCAATATATCCCAAACTGGGTGATGCCATTGTTATGCTTCAGCTATAAACCTTTACTCAAGGAGCCCCGATGAACAGTTTGGAATGATCATTTTAACTAGCCGGTTAACTTGACAGGTCTGCACTGCATCGTCCTTAACTAATGATTTAGAGTTGAAAATTACATGAATCAAACACCCATATTAAGCAAGCACAATTTTCTATATTGTGACAAAATTTAAGACCGGAATAGCTATTACAAAGCCTCCAAGTAATCAAATCTGTCCCAAAATGGATGATGTCATGCATTATGATTCATTAATAAGCATTTAATCAAGGAGTACCAATTTTAAAATCATCATTTTAACAAGCTGATTGACTTGACATGTCTGCACTAAATCATTTTTACCTTTTGATTTAGAACCTAAAATGACATAAGTCCAACACCCACGTTAAGCTAGCACAATTCTCCATATTATCCAACATTTGAGAGGGGAAGAGATTCGAAAATTCCTCCAAGTAATCCAATGTATCCCATAGTGCGTGATGCCATGCACTACGCTTAATTTATAAGCCTTTACTGAAGGAGCACTAATGATCAGTTTAAAATGATCATTTTAACTGGCCGACCAACTTGACATTTCCTCACTAAATCGTCCGTAACTTCATATTTAGAGTTCAGAATGACACGAATCCTAACGCACACATTAAGCAAGCTCAATTTTCTATATTATGATAATATTTGACACTAAAAGAGCTACGACAAAGCCTCCAAGTAATCCAATGTGTCCCAAACTGCGTGATTCCATGCATTATGCTTCATTTATAAGCCTTTAATCAAGCACCACCAATGATCAGTTTAGAATGATTATTTTTACTGGCCAATCTCCTTGACATGTCCACACTAAAATGTCTGTAACTTTTGATTTAGAGGTCAAAAAGACACGAATCCAATGCCCCGTTAATCTAGCTCAATTTTCTGTATTGTGACAAAATTCAAGACTAAAATAGCTAGGACAAATCCTCCAAGTAATCCAATCTATCCCAAAATGCGTGATGCCAAGCATTATGCTTCATTTATAAGCCTTTACTCAAGTTGCACCAGTGGTCAGTTTAGAATGATCATTTTAAGTATGAGATGAACTTCACATGTCCCCTCTAAATCGTCCATAACTTTTGATTTAGAGTTCAGAATGACATGAATCCAACACTCACGTTAACCTAGCTCAATTTTCTATATTATTACAACATTTTAACTGAAAGAGCTAATACAAAACCTCTAAGTAATCCAATGTATCCCAAACTGCGTGATGCCATGGATTATGTTTCATTTATACGCCTATGCTCAAGTAGCCCCAATGATCAGTTTAGAATGATCATTTTAAGTAGCTGATCAACTTCACCCGTCCGCACTAAATCGTCTTTAACTTTTGATTTAGAGTTCAAAATGAATTGAATCCAACACCCACCTCAATCTAGCTCAATTTTCCATATTGTAACAATATTTGAGATTGATAGGGTTACGACAAAGCCTTCACGTAATCCAATGTATCCGAAAGTGTGTGATGCCATCCATTATGCTTCATTAATAAAACTTTACTCAAGGAGCACCAATGATCTGTTTGGAAATATCATTTTAACTAGCCGATCAACTTGACATGTCAGCACTACATCGTCCGTAATTTTTGATTAAGAGTTCAAAGTGACATGAATCCAACACCAATATTAAGCAAGCTCAATTTTCAATATTGTGACAACATTTGAGATTGAAATAGCTACGAAAAAGCCTCCAAGTAATCTAAGGTGTCCATAACTTTGTGATGTCATGTATTATGCTTCATTTATAAGCCTTTACTCGAGGAACACCAGTGATCAGTTTAGAAAGATCATTTTAACTGTCCGATCAACTTGACATGTCTTCACTTAATTGTCCGTAACTTTTGATTTAGAATTCAGAATGACACGAATCCAACGCTCACGTTAAGCTAGCTCAAGGAGCACTAATGATAATTTTAACTGGCCGATCAACTTGAAATGTCCACACTAAATCGTACGTAACTTTTGATTTAGAGTTCAAAATTACACAAATTCAACGTCCATGTTAAGGTAGCTTATTTTCTATATTGTAAGATAATTTAAAACCGAAATTTCTATGACAAAGCCTTTATAGAAACCAGTCTATCACAAACAGCATGATGCTATGCATTATGCTTCATTGATAAGCCTTTACTAAAGGAGGACCAATAATAAGTTTTGAATGATAGTGTTAACTGGCCTATCAACTTGACATGTTTATACTAAATAGTCCCTAACTTTTGACTTAGAGTTCAAAATGACACGAATCCAACGCCCATGTTAAACAAGCTCATTATTCTATATTGTTACAAAATTTATGACCAAATTAACTACAACAAAGCCTCCTAGTAATTCAATCTATCCCAAACTGCGTGACGCTATGCATTATGTTTCATTTATAAGCTTTTATTAAAGGAGTACCAATGATCAGTTTAGAATGATGATTTTAACTAAATGATCAACTTGACATATTCGCACTAAATAATCTTTAACCTTTAAATTAGAGCTTAAAATGACACGAATCCAACGCCGGTGTTAAGCTAGCTCGATTTTCTATATTGTGACAACATTTGAGACTGAAAAAGCTAAGAAAAATCCTCCAAATAATCCTATCCCAAACTCGGTGATGCCATGCATTATGCTTCATTTGTAAGCCTTTACTCAAGAAGCCCCAGTGATCAGTTTAGAATAATCATTTTAACAGGCCGATCAACTTGACATGTTCACATGATATCATCCGTAAGTTTTGATTTAGATTTTAACTGTCCAATCAACTTAACATGGCTGCAGTATATCGTTTGTAACTTTTGATTTAGAGTTCAAAATGACAAGAATCCAACACCCACGTTAAGCTAGCTCAATTTCTTTATATTATGACAAAGTTTAAGAGCAAAATAGGTACGTCAAAGCCTCCAAGTAATCCAATCTATCACAAACAGCTTGATGCCATGGTTTATGTTTCATTTATAAGCTTTTACTCAAGGAGCACCAATGATCAGATTAAGAAATCATTTTAACTACCTGATCAACTTGACATTTCCAGACTAAATCGTTTGTAACCTTTGAATTAGAGGTGAAAATGACACGAATCCAACGCCCACATTAAGCTAGCTTTATTTTTCATATTGCGGAAAAATTTGAGACTGAAAGATCTATAGTAATCCAATGTGTCCCAAACTGCGTCATGCCATGCATTATGTTTCAATATAAGCTTTTACTCAAAGAGCAAAAATGATTAGTTTAGAATAATCTTTTTAACTAGCTGATCAACATGACATGTCTGCAATAAATCGTCTTTAACCTTTGAATTAGAGCTCAAAATTACACGAATCCAGTGCCCACGTTAAGCCAGCTTAATTTTCCACATTTTGACAACATTTGAGAGTGAAAGAGCTACAAAAAGGCTCCAACTAATCCAATGAATCCTAAACTGTATGATGCCATGCATTACGGTTCATTTATAAGCCTTTACTCAAGGAGTATCAATGATTAGTTTAGAATGATCATTTTAACTGGCCGATCAACTTGGCATGTCCTAACTAAATCATCCGTAGCTTTTGATTTAGAGTTCAAAATGACACAAATCCAATGGCCACGTTAACCTAGCTCAATTTTCTATATTTTCACAAAATTCAAGACCGAAATAGCTACGACAAAGCCTTTAAATAATCCAATCTATCCAAACAGCATGATGCCATGCATTATGCTTCATTTATAAGCCTTTACTCAAGGAGCACCAATGATCAGTTTAGAATGATCAGTTTAACTGGACAATCAACTTGGCATGTCCGCACTAAATCTTCTGTAAATGACATGAGTCCAACACCCACGTTAAGCTAGCTACATTGACCATATTGTGAAAACATTTGAGATTGAAAGAGCTACGAAATAGCCTCCAAGTAATCCAATGTATCCCAAATTGCTTGATGCCATGCTTATGCTTCATTTATAAGCCTTTACTGAAGGAGCACCAATGATAAGTTTAAAATGATAATTTTAACTAACCGATCAATTTGACAAGTCCACACTTAATAGTCCCTAACTTTTGACTAAGAGTTAAAACTGTCACGAATCCAATGCTCACGTTAAACAAGCTCATCATTCTATGTTGTGACAAAATTTAAGATCGAATTAGCTACGACAAAGTCTCCAAGTAATCCAATCTATCTCAAATTCCATGATGCCATGCATTATGTTTCATTTATAAGCTTTTACTAAAGGAGCACCAAGGATCAGTTTGCAATGATTATTTTAACTAGCTAATCAACTTGACATGTCTGCACTAAATCTTCTTTATCCTTTCAATTAGAGCTCAAAATGACAGGAATCCAACATTAGCGCTATGACAATATTTTAACTGGCCGATCAATTTGACATGTCTGCACTAAATCCTCTATAACTTTTGATTGAGATTTCAGAATGACATGAGTCCAACGCCCATGTTAAGCTTGCTCAATTTTCTACATTGTGACAAAATTTATGACTGAAAGAGCTATGACAAAGCGTCCAAGTATAAGCCTTCACTCATGTAGCACCAATGCTCTGTTCAAAATGTATCCCAAACTGCGTGATGCCATGCATTATGCTTCATTTATCAGCTTTACTCAAGGAGCACCAATAATCAGTTTATAATGATCATTTTGACTGCCCGATAAACTTGAGATGTCCGCAATAAATCGTTTGTAACTTTTTATTTAGAGTTCAAAATGACATGAATCCAATGCCCAAGTTAAGCTTGCTCAATTTTCTACATTTTGAAAACATTTGAGACTTAAAGAGTTATGACAACGCCTCCAAGCAATCCAATGTATCCCAAACTTTGTGATGCCATACATTACGCTTCATTTATTAGCCTTTACTCAATTAGCACCAATGATCAATTTAGAATAATTATTTTTAACTAACTGATCCACTTGACATTTCCGCACTAAATCGTCTTTAACATTTGATTTAGAGCTCAAAATGAAATGAGTTTACTCAAGGTACACCAATGATCAGTTTAGAATGATCATTTTCACAGGCCAATCAACTTGACATGTCTGCACTAAATCTTCCATCAATTTTGATTGACAGTTCAGAATGACATGAGTCCAACGCCACGTTGATCTAGCACAATTTTCTATATTGTGACAAAATTTCAAACTGAATGAGCTAATGCAAAGCCTCCAAGTAAGCCTATGTATCCCAAACTACGTGATGCCATGCATTATGCTTCATTTATAAGCCTATACTCATGGAGCACCAATGATCATATTAGAATGATAATTTTAACTGGACGATCAGACTGACATGTCTGCATTTCATCGCCCGTAAATTTTAATTGATAGTTCAGAATGACATGAGTCAAACGCCCGCGTTAAGCTAGCAGAATTTTCTATATTGTGACAAAATTTAAGACTAAAAGAGCTATGACAAAGCTTCCATGTAATCCAAAGTATCCCAGACTGCGTAATGCGATGCATTATGCTTAATTTATAAGCATTTACTCAAGGAGCACCAATGATCAATTTAGAATGATCATTTTAATTAGCTCATCAACCTGACATGTCCACACTAAATCGTCACCAACAGCTCCAAATGACATGAGTCCAATGCCCACGGTAAGCTTATTCAAGTTTCCATATTGTGATAACATTTAAGACTGCAAGACCTACTACAAAGTCTCCAAGTAGTCCAAAGTATCCCAAACTGCGTGATGCCATGCATTATGTTTCATTTATAAGCCTTTACTCATGACGCACCAATGATCAGTTAAGAATGATCATTTTAATTGGCTAATCAATTTGACATGTCTGCACTAAATCCTACGTAACTTTTGATTGAGAGTTCAGAATGACATGAGTCCAACACACACGTTAATCTAGCATAATTTTCTATATTGTGACAAAATTTAAGCGTAAACGAGATTAGGCAAAGCATCCAAGTAAGCTTAGGTATCCCATACGATGTGATGCCATGCATTATGCTTCATTTATAAGCCTTTACTCAAGGAGCACCAATGATTAGTTTAGAATGATCATTTTAACTATCTCATCAACTTGACATGTCTGCACTAAATCATCATTAACTTTTCATTTATAATTCAAAATGACATGAGTCCAACACCCACGTTAATCTAATTCAATTTTCTGTACTGTGACAACATTTGAGACTGAAAGAGCTACTACAAAGCCTCCAAGTAATCCAATGTATCCCAATTTGTGTGATGCCATGCATTATGCTTCATTTATAAGCCTTTACGCAAGGAGCAACAATGATCAGTTTATAATGATCATTTTAACTAGCTGATGAACTTCATATGTCCGCACAAAATCATCTTTAAGTTTTGACTTAGAGCTCAAAATGATGTGAGTCCAACGCCCACGTTAAGTGAATTTAATTTTCCATATTGTGACAACATTTGAGACTGAAATAGCTACTACAAAGCCTCTAAGTCATCCAATGTATACAGAACAGCGTGATGCAATGCATTATGCTTACTTTATAGGCCTTTACTCAAGCAGCACCAATGATCAATTTAGGATGAGCATTGTCACTGGCTGATCAATTTCACATGTCTGCACTAAATCGCCCGTAACTTTTGATTGAGAGTTCAGAATGACATGAGTCCAACACCCACTTTAAGCTAGCTCAATGTTTTATATTGTGACAAAATTTAAGACTGATAGAGCTATGACAAATCCTCCAAGTAATTCAATGTATCCGTAACTTGGTATGCCATGCATTATGCTTAATTTATAAGACTTTACTCAAGGAGCACCATAGAATTATCATTTTGACTATCACATCAACTTGACATGTCCGCACTAAATCATCTATAAGTTGATACTTACATAACCAGATTAAATATCCCTTGGTTCACCTTTGATTGTGTGATTCGTTCAAACCCCCCCCCCCTTCCTTTTAGTTATCTTGCCTGCTTAAGCCAAGAGAGATTCTTGGCCTTGCGAGTCACGGCCGTACCGCTTGTGAGATTGATTCTCAATCTTACATTGTTTGGTTTTAGAACTAAAAACTCCTATCCCAGGTTTTTTAAATAAATATGCAATGAGCTACAACATTGTAGTTATTAATTATATATAAATTAAGACATGTATATATATATATATATATATATATATATATATTTCTTACAAAGACTTTCTTCTATATTATTATTGTTTCCTGGTCGCTTACACAAACACTCCATAGTATGAATTAATTATGATTAATCTATACTACACAGTTATTGGATGCTGTTCATACATAGAAATCAAACCCTACATAACTATTTGCATAGTTGGAGAAGTACCATTTCTATGTAATATCTATATATAATGCGAGTGTGTATAGTGTTGGAAGCCCAGCTATTTGAATATATACATATAATCCAATAATTCACTACTTCACCCACTGTCGTTCTTTGTTTTACATATATGGGGCACGTAAAGTCGATATTCACGTAAAATCATTTATAAGCCTTTTCTGAAGGAGCACCAGTGATCAATTTAGAATGATCATTTTAACTAACCGATCAATTGACATGACCACACTAAATTATCCATAACATTTGATGTAGACTTCAAAATGACACGAATCCAACACCTACGTTAAGCTAGCTGAATTCTTTATATTGTGACAAAATTTAAGACCAAAATAGATAAGATAAAGCCTCCAAGTAATCCATTCTATCCCAAACTGTGTGATGTCATGTACTATGCTTCATTTCTAAGCCTTTATTCAAGGAGAACTAAAGATCAGTTTAGAATGATCGTTTTAACTGCCTGATCACTTGACATGTCCGCACTAATTTGTCCGTAAATTTGGATTTAGAGTTTAGAATGGCATGAATCCAACACGCACGTAAAGCTAGCTTAACTTTTTATATTGTGACAACATTTGAGACTGAAAGAGCTACGACAAAGCATCCAAGTAATCCAATGGATCCCAAACTGCTTATTGCCACGTATTATGCTTCTGCGTTTACTCAAGGAGCACCAATGAGCAGTTTAGAATGATCATTTTAACTAGCTGATACGAGCATGGAAAGCACACAAAAGGAGAAGCTCATGGCTAGGAATGAACCAGTGGAACATGAAGAAGCTCTTGCACTACCAGCTGGACCATTAACCCTAGCCAAGGCCAAGAAACTCAAAGAGGCAATCAGCTGCATGCTCAACAAGGAGAATGCACAACAAATTCACTTGAGCTTGATTGGAGAAGTGCCTAAAAGCACTCTGATTTTAGTACAACCTCAAGACAGCATACAAATGGGTATGTGATCCATTTGTACTCTTTTTCCCTTATCCAAGTTTTCTCCCATTGGGTTTTCTTGGTAAGGTTTTTAATGAGGCAAATGAATCACATTACAACCAGCCCAATTTGTTGTTTAAAATCAAAAGGAGTTCAATTCAAAATGCTCAAAATTGGCGTCATCAAAGGGGGGGGGGGGGAAGTGTCTACATTCATAGTCAAAATAAGAGTTAATGAAGTCAAGGTCTTTGGTCAAGGTCTTTGGTCAAGTCTTCCCTTGTAATTGTAACCAATTTAATGTTGTAGGCTCCTCATATTTACGTCCCCTTATAGTATAAATAGGGGCTTTCAATTGTAAACTTGATCATTCAACTTTTCAAATAAAAACGGCTTCTTTTCTTAAGTTTGAGAGTGATTCTCTTCTTAATCTGATTGTTGGTGTGTAATATCCTTCAGTCAACATTTAGTAGCCTTAGTGTGTAATATCTAAGCTACTATCTTAGGTAAATCAGTAGTCTTTCCGCAACTACTGTGTGACCCTTCAATCCACAAAATTTGAACAGATTGAATTTTGATTCATTCTGTTGCAAAGCCTATCTCAACCGCATCGAGAAGTGCATTCCTTGGGAGGTTCGCATCATTTGGTATCAGAGCACACTTCTGATCGGTTATCCCTATCACTGATCTCTATATCTCTTCATTTCCATCTATTTAGATTGCATATGCTTGTGTATCGATTTGCATCAGTTGATTAATCGAAAAAAAACCTATTCATATAATTGCATTGTTGTTTTTATCCAATATTACATCAGTTTATAACATCAAAATCGACCCCAACCCATTGCATTTTCAGATTAGAAAATAACACACTCGCAACTCTTCATCTTCCATCGAAAATATTTTTTCAGAACAGGTATTTTTAACGCATTTGTTAAGTGTATTTGTAGCTATGTCAGGAGGAAATCAAACTTCAGAAGCACCAAACTTGTTAATGGAGGCTCTAGTAGCACAAATGAAGAAAGTACTACAAGTAGAGCTGGAAGCCATTCATTTGCGGCTTGATGATGTTCAGAACAATAATAACACTGAAGCAGGTCCAAGGAGAACCAGGAATCCCTTTAGACATGGCCAAAATGAAGAAACAGAATCCTACTATATCCGTGGCAGTGAAGGAAGTAGGAGAACCCAAAGGAGGCCTAGGCGTGTAAGAGAAGAAAGGGTCCAGCCTAATGACACCTTAGGAGGTCATAAACTTAAGATACCATCATTCTATGGCAAAAATGATCCAGACACTTACCTGGAATGGGAGAAAAAGATCGAGCTGGTGTTTGATTGTCAACACTATTCCGAGCTCAACAAGGTCCGCATAGCTGCTACTGAGTTTTATGAATATGCACTCAGCTGGTGGGATCAATTGGTGACTTCCAGAAGACGTAATGGTGAGTATCCAGTAGAAACATGGGCTGAGATGAAAGCTATAATGAGGAAAAGGTTTGTGCCCAGCCATTACCACCGTGAGCTTCACCAAAAGCTAAGGAGACTCAATCAAGGAAGCCGAAGTGTTGAGGACTATTTCCAGGAGTTGTAAACCCTCATGATCAGGGCAGACATTTCAGAAGACAGAGAAGCTACTATGGCAAGATTTTTAGGAGGACTTAACCGTGACATTCAAGATAGAATGGAGCTGGAAAATTATGTGGAGGTAGAGGAAATGTTGCACAAAGCTATACTGGTGGAACAACAGTTAAAAAGGAAAAGTTATACTAGGCCAAGCTATGGAGCAGCTAACAATAAGCCTAGCTACCAAAGGGAAGGAAAACAGATTGCTAAAGTTGATTCCAAACCTTCAACAACCACTCAAGACGTCAAGGGAAAATCTGAAGCTACTACATCTACTAGAACAAGAGATGTGAAGTGTTTCAAATGCCAAGGAAGAGGGCATTATGCGAATGAATGCACCAACAAGAAGATCATGATTCTGTTGGATAATGGTGAAATAGAATCCGAGGAAGAAGTCTTTTCTGATTTTTCAGAAGAGCATCTTGAACCTCCTATGGCAGGAGAATTATTGGTAACAAGAAGAACCCTAAGCGTACAAAACAAAACCAAAAAACATGAGCAAAGAGAGAACCTGTTTCACTCAAGATGCCACGTCCAAGGAAAGGTTTGCAGCATCATTATTGATGGAGGCAGCTGCACTAATGTGGCTAGTGAAACTATGGTAAACAAGTTAGGTCTGGAAGTGTTCAAGCACCCAAAGCCGTATAAGCTGCAATTGCTTAATGAGTGTGGCAAAATTAAGGTAAGCAGCGAAGTCAAGGTACCTATAACCATTGGAAAGTACCAAGATGAGATCCTTTGTGATGTTTTACCAATGGAGGCTGGCCACATTCTGCTTGGAAGACCATGGAAATTTGATCGAAAGGTCATTCATGATGGTTACACCAACCAACACTCGTTTGAACACAAAGGTAAGAAGATCACACTTGTTCCTATGACACCACAGGAGGTGTACCAAGAACAGCTCGTGTTGAAGCAAAGGAAAACAGCTGGAACTTCAAAGGAAACCATAAGCACCAAAAGTGACAGAGGTTGTGAGAACAAGAACAAAAAGCACTCAAGTTTCTTTGTGAGAACTGGTGGAGTTAAGAAGGCTCTCTTCTCACAACAACCTGTTCTTTTGTTTATCTATAAGGAAGCTCTCATGAGCTTAACTAACGTTGCATCGGTATTACCGAGTGAAGTGACATCTATTTTGCAGGATTATGAAGATGTCTTTCCAGAAGACAATCCAAAGGGGCTACCACCCATCAGAGGCATTGAACATCATATTGATTTTGTACCTGGAGCCTCACTACCAAATAGAGCAGCTTATAGAACCAATCCCGTTGAGACTAAGGAGCTGCAAAGACAAGTTAATGAGCTAATGGAGAAGGGCTACATCAGGGAGAGCATGAGTCCTTGTGCTGTGCCAGTTCTACTTGTGCCAAAGAAAGATGGCAGCTGGCGCATGTGTGTTGATTGTAGAGCAATCAACAACATTACGGTAAAGTATCGCCATCCAATACCTAGGTTAGATGACATGCTTGATGAATTGCATGGTTCCAGAATCTTTTCTAAGATAGATCTTAAGAGTGGGTACCATCAAATACGCATGAAAGAAGGGGATGAATGGAAAACTGCATTTAAAACTAAGCATGGATTATATGAATGGTTAGTCATGCCATTTGGGTTAACAAATGCACCTAGTACTTTCATGAGGTTGATGAATCATGTTCTTAGAGCATTCATAGGAGTCTTTGTTGTAGTATACTTTGATGACATCTTAATCTACAGCAAGAATCTAGAAGAGCATGCTAGTCATTTAACATCGGTTCTAAGTGTTCTTAGAAAAGAAAAACTATATGCCAATCTTAAGAAATGCACTTTTTGTACAGATAACATTGTGTTCCTAGGGTTTGTTATAAGTGCAGATGGTATTAAGGTTGATGAGGGAAAGGTCAAAGCTATTGAGGAATGGCCAAGTCCAAAAACAGTAGGAGAAGTGAGAAGTTTCCATGGGCTGGCTGGCTTCTATAGACGCTTTGTCAGGGATTTTAGCACTATTGCTGCCCCACTTACTGAAGTAATCAAGAAAGACATAGGATTCAATTGGGGAGAAGCTCAAGAAAGCTCATTTCAAGCTTTGAAAGAAAAGCTTACACATGCACCTCTTTTATCTTTACCTAATTTTCTTAAAACCTTTGAGATAGAATGTGATGCTTCTGGTATAGGTAGTGGAGCTGTTTTGATGCAGGATAAGAAACCTATAGCCTATTTCAGTGAGAAGCTTGGAAGAGCCACCCTCAACTATCCAACCTACGATAAAGAATTGTACGCCTTTGTCCGTGCTTTGCAAACTTGGCAACACTACTTGTGGCCTAAGGAGTTAGTGATTCACACTGATCATGAGTCACTCAAGCACTTAATGGGCCAACATAAGCTGAGCAAAAGGCATGCACGGTGGGTTGAGTTCATAGAAACATTTCCGTATGTCATTAAATACAAACAAGGTAAAGAGAATGTTGTGGCAGATGCATTGTCACGGAGGTATGCTTTACTCTCTACTCTTGATGCTAAGTTGTTAGGTTTTGAACAACTTAAAGAGCTATATGAAACTGATCCTGAATTTAAAGATGTATACATTGCTAGCAAAAAGTTCACTTCAGGAAAATACTATCGGCATGAAGGATTCCTATTTTATGATAATAGATTATGTGTGCCTAACTGTTCTATTCGAGACTTGTTAGATAGGGAAGCTCATGGAGGTGGACTGATGGGGCATTTTGGAGTTGCCAAAACACTTAAGGTCATGCAAGATCATTTCTATTGGCCACACATGAAGAGAGACGTAGAAAGAATCTGTGCAAGGTGTGTTACATGCAAACAGGCTTAGTCTAAGGTTCAACCCTACGGTTTGTACACTCCCTTACCCATTCCTACTCATCCATGGATTGACATATCAATGGACTTTGTGGTTGGTTTGCCTAGAACTAAGACAGGAAAGAATTCTAAGATGGCTCATTTTATAGCATGTCACAAGACTGATGATGCATTGCATATAGCCAATCTGTTCTTTAAAGAGGTAGTTCGCTTACATGGAATGCCTAGGACCATAGTTTCTGATAGAGACACTAAGTTCTTGAGTTACTTTTGGAAAACTCTTTGGTCTAAGTTAGGAACTAAGTTGGTATTCTCTACAACATGTCACCCACAAACGGATGGTCAAACTGAAGTAGTTAGTAGAACCTTGTCTACTTTATTGCGTGCATTACTCAAACGAAATCTTAGAACATGGGAAGAATGTTTACCACATGCTGAATTTGCATATAACCATTCTGTACATTCTGCTTCTAAGTATTCTCCTTTTCAAATTGTGTACGGTTTCAATCCTTTATCTCCTTTGGATCTAATCCCTTTGCCTTTAAGTGAAAGAGCTAGTTTTGATGGAAAAAGAAAAGCTGAGATTGTTAAACAGATCCATGAGAATGCAAGGAAGAATATTGAGGCCAGAACCCAACAATATGCAAGAAAGGCCAACAAAGGAAGACGTGAAATGGTATTTGAGGTGGGAGACCTCGTGTGGGTTCACTTGAGGAAAGAAAGATTTCCAGCTGAAAGAAAATCTAAACTTATGCCCAGAATTGATGGACCTTTCAAGATAGTTCAGAAGATCAGCAACAACACCTACCAAATTGATCTTCAAGGTAAGTACAATGTGAGTTCAAGCTTCAATGTTTCTCATCTTGTGCCTTTCATTGCAGATGAACCAGATTTGAGGTCAAATCCTTTTCAAGAGGAGGGGGATGATACGAGCATGGAAAGCACACAAAAGGAGAAGCTCATGGCTAGGAATGAACCAGTGGAACATGCAGAAGCTCTTGCACTACCAGCTGGACCATTAACCCGAGCCAAGGCCAAGAAACTCAAAGAAGCAATCAGCTGCATGCTCAACAAGGAGAATGCACAACAAATTCACTTGAGCTGGATTGGAGAAGTGCCTAAAAGCACTCTGATTTTAGTACAAGCTCAGGACATCATACAAATGGGTATGTGATCCATTTGTACTCTTTTTCCCTTATCCAAGTTTTCTCCCATTGGGTTTTCTTGGTAAGGTTTTTAATGAGGCAAATGAATCACATTACAACCAGCCCAATTTGTTGTTTAAAATCAAAAGGAGTTCAATTCAAAATGCTCAAAATTGGCGTCATCAAAGGGGGGGAAATGTGTCTACATTCATAGTCAAAATAAATGTTAATGAAGTCAAGGTCTTTGGTCAAGGTCTTTGGTCAAGTCTTCCCTTGTAATTGTAACCAATTTAATGTTGTAGACTCCTCATATTTACGTCCTTTTATAGTATAAATAGGGGCTTTCAGTTGTAAACTTGATCATTCAACTTTTCAAATAAAAACAGCTTCTTTTCTTAAGTTTGAGAGTGATTCTCTTCTTAATCTGATTGTTGGTGTGTAATAAATATCCTTCAGTCAACATTTAGTAGCCTTAGTGTGTAATATCTAAGCTACTATCTTAGGTAAATCAGTAGTCTTTCCACAACTATTGTGTCACCCTTCAATCCACAAACTTTGAACAGATTGAATTTCGATTCATTCTGTTGCAAAGCCTATCTCAACCGCATCCAGAAGTGCATTCCTTGGGAGGTTCGCATCACTAGCTGATCACTTGACATGTCCCAGCTAAATCTTCCGTAACTTTTCATTTAGAGCTCAAAATGACACGAATCCAACGCCCACGTTAAGCTAGCTCAATTTTTTATATTGTGACAAAATTTAAGACCAAAATAGATACGACAAAGCCTCCAAGTAATAAATTCTATCCCAAACTGCGTGATGTCATGTACTATGCTTCATTTATAAGCCTTTATTCACGGAGCACCAAAGATCAGCTTAGAATGATCGTTTTAACTGTCCAATCACTTGACATGTCCGCACTAAATCGTCCATAAATTTTGATTTTGAGTTCAGAATGGCACGAATCCAACGTACACGTTAAGCTACCTTAATTTTCTATATTGTGACAACATTTGAGACTGAAAGAGCTACGACAATCCAATATATCCCAAACTGTTTATTGCCATGTATTATGCTTCATTTATAAGCGTTTTCGTAAGGAGGACCAATGATCAGTTTAGATTGATCATTTTAACTAGCCGATCACTTGACATGTCCGCACTAAATCTTCCGTAAATTTTGATTTAGAGTTCAGAATTACACGAATCCAACGGCCACGTTAAGCTACATAAATTTTCTATATTTTGCCAACATTTGATTTTGAAAGAGTTATGACAAGGCCTCCAAGTAATCCAATGTATTACAAACTGCGTTATGCCATGCATTATGCTTCATTTATAAGCCTTTACTCAATGAGCACCAATGAAGAGTTATAATGATCATTTTAACTGGCCGATCGCTTGACAAGTCCACACTAAATCGTATGTAATATTTTAGTTAGTGTTCAGAATGACATGAATCCAATGCCCACATTAAGTTAGCTTAATATTCAATATTGTGAGCACATTTCAAACTGAAAGAGCTATGACAAAGCCTCAAAGTAATCCAATATATCCCAAACTGCATGATGCCATGCATTATGCATCATTTGTAACACTTTGCTCAGTGAGCACCAATGATCAGTTTAGATTGATCATTTTAACTGACCGATCAACTAGACATGTCCGCACTAAATCTTCTATAACTTTTGATTCAGAGATCCGAATGACATGAATCCAACGCCCACGTTAAGCTAGCTCAATTTTCCATATTGTGACAACATTTTAGGCTGTAAGAGCTTTGAAAAAGTCTCAAAGTAATCCAATATATCCCAAACTGCATGATGCCATGCATTATGCTTCATTTGTAAACCTTTGCTCAATGAGCACCAATGATCAGTTTAGAATGATCATTTTAACTGACCAATCAACAAGACATGTCCACATTAAATCTTCCGTAACTTTTTTTTTAGTTCAAAATGGTACGAATCCAACGCCCACGTTAATCTAGCTCAATTTTCTATATTGTGATAAATTTTAAGACCGAAATTTTAACTGGCCGATCACTTGAATGATCATTTTAACTGGCCGATCACTTGACATGTTTGCATTAAATTGTCAGTAACTTTTTATTTAGAGTTCAAGCTAACAAGAATCCAATGCCTACGTTAAGTTAGCTCAATTTTCTAGATTGTGAAAAAATTTAAGATCGAAATAGCTATGCCAAAACCACCAAATAATCTAATCTATCCCAAACTTTGTGATGTCATGCAGTATGCTTCATTTACAAGCCTTTAAACAAGGAGCACCAATGATCAGTTTAGAATGATCATTTTAACTAACTTATCAACTTGACATGTAAACACCAAATCTTCTTTAACTTATATTTAGAGCCGAAAATGACATGAGTCCAATGTCTACGTGAAGTAGCTTAATTTTCCATTCTGTGACCACATTTGAGACTTAAAAAGCTACTAAAACCCTCCATCTAATCCATTGTATCCAAAAATGGGTGATCCCATGCATTATGTTTCCTTTTTAACCCTTTACTCAATAAGCACCAATGATCAATTTAGTATGATTATTTTAACTGGCCGATCAACTTGACATATCCACGCTAAATCGTCCGTAACTTTTTATTTAGAGTTCAAAATGACAAGAATCCCACGCACATGTTAAGCTAGCTCAATTTTCTATGTTGTGACAAAAATTAAGACCAAAATAGCTATGTTTAAGCATCCAAGTAATCCAACGTATCCAACACTACGTGATGCCATGCATTATGCTTTATTTATAAGCCTTTAATCAAGGAGCACCAATGATCAGTTTAGAATGATCATTCTAACTAGCTGATCAATTTGACATATCCTTAGTAAATCGCCTTAAACTTTTGATTGAGAGTTTAAAATGACATGATTCCAATGCCCACATTAAGCTAGCTCAATTTTCTATACTGTGAAGAAATTTAAGACCGAAATAGATACGATTAAGCCTTCAAGTAATCCAATTTATCCCTAATTGCGTGATACCATGCATTGTGCTTTATTTATAAGCCTTTACTGAAGGAGAACTAGGGATCAATTTAGAATGATAATTTTAACTAGCTGATCAACTTGACATGTCCTCACTAAATCGTCTTTAACTTTTGATTTAAAGCTCAAAATGACATGATTCCAACACCCACGTTAAGCGAGCTCAATATTCCATATTGTGATAACATTTGAGATAGAAAGAGGTACTACAAAGCCTCCAACTAATCCAATGTATCCAAAACTCTGTGATGCCATGCATGATGCTACATTTATAAGCCTTTACAGAATGAGCACCAATGATGAGTTTAAAATGATCATTTTAACGGGCCGATCAACTTGACATGTTCGCACTAAGTTGTCTGTAACTTTTTATTTAGAGTTCAAAATGATATGAATCCAACGCCCACGATAAGAAAGCTCAATATTCTATATTGTAATAAATTTAAAGACCGAAATAGCTATGACAAAGCCTCCAAGTAATCCAATCTATCCCAAACTGCTTGATGCAATGCATTATGCTTCATTTATAATCTTTTACTCAAGGAGCACCAATGATCAGTTTAGACTGATCATTTTAACTGGCTGATCACTTGACATGTGCGCACTAAATCTTCCGTAACTTTTGATTTATAGTTCAGAATGACACGAATCCAACGACCATGTTAAGCTAACTCAATTGTTTATATTGTGACAAAAAATATGACCGAAAATCTATGACTAAGCCTGCAAGTAATCCAATGTATCACAGACTGTGTAATGCCATGCATTATGCTTTATTTATAAGCCTTTACTCAAGGAGCACCAATGATCAGTTTAGAATAATCATTTTAACTGACCGATCAACAAGACATGTCCGATCTAAATTGTCCATAACTTTTTTTAGAGTTCCAAATGAAACCAATCAACGCCCATGTTAAGCTAGCGCAATTTTCCATATTGTGATAAATTTTAATACCGAAATAGCTACGACAAAGCCTCCAAGTAATCCAATCTATCCCAAACGGTGTCATGTCATGCGTTATGCTTCATTTATAAGCCTTTACTCAAGGAGCATCAATGTTCAGTTTAGAATGATTATTTTAACTGGCCGATCTACTTGAAATTCCCACACTAAATCGTCCGTAACTTTTGATTTAGAGTTCAAAAAGATAAGAACCCAACGCGCACATTAAACTAGCTAAATTTTCTATATTGTGACAAAAGTTAAGACCAAAATAGCTATGGTTAAGCCTCCAAGTAATCCAATCTATCCCAAACTGTGTCATGCCATACATTATGCTTCATTTATAAGCCTTTAGTCAAGGAGCACCAATGATCAGTTCAGAATGATCATTTTAACTACCTGATCAACTTGACATGTCCTTAGTAAATCATCATTAACTTTTGATTTAGAGTTCAAAATGACATGATTCCAATGCCCACATTAAGCAAGCTCAATTTTCTATATTGTGAAAAAATTTAAGACCAAAATAGCTATGATTAAGCCTCCAAGTAAACCAATGTATCGCAAACTGCGTGATGCCATGCAATATGCTGCATTTATAAGCCTTTAATCAAGGAGCACAAATGATCAGTTCAGAATGATAATTTTAACTAGCTGATCAACTTGACAAGTGCTCACTAAATTGTTTTTAACTTTTGATTTAGAGATCAAAATGACATTAGTCCAACACCCACGTTAAGCTTGCCCAATTTTTCATAAAACGACAAATTTGAGACCAAAAGACTACTATAAAGCCTCCAAGTAATCCAATGTATCCAAAACTGCGTGATGGCATGCATTATGCTTCATTTATAAGCCTTTCCTGAAGGAGCACCAACAATCAGTTTAGAATGATCATTTTAACTGGTCGATCAACTTGACATGTCCACACTAAGTCGTCCGTAACTTTTTATTTAGAGTTCAAAATGATATGAATCCAACACACATGTTAAGCTAGCTCAATTTTCTATACTGTGATAAATTTTAAGACCGAAATAGCTACGACAAAATCTCCAATTAATCCAATCTATCCCAAATTCCCTCATGCCATGCATTTTGCTTCATTTATAAGCCTTTAATCCAATCTATCAGTTTAGAATGATCATTTTAACTGGCTGATCACTTGACATGTGCGCACTAAATTGTCCGTAACTTTTTTTTTAGAGTTTAGAATTACACGAATCCAACGACCACGTTAAGCTAGCTCAATTGCCTATAATGTGAAAAAATTTAAGACCAAAAAAGCATCGCGAAAGCCTCCAAATAATCCCATCTATCAGAAACTGTGTGATGTCATGGATTATGCTTCGTTTATATATTCAAGGAGCACCAATGATCAGTTTGAAATGATTATTTTAACTGGCCAATCACTTGACGTGTTTGCACTAGACCGTCTGTAACTTTTTATTTAGGGTTCAAAATGACATGAATCCAACGCCCACGTTAAGCTACTTCAATTTTCTATATTGTGAACAAATTTAAAGCCGAAATAGCTACGACAAAGCCTCCAATTAATCCAATATTTCCCAAACTATGTGATGTCATGCATTATGCGTCATTAATAAGCTTTTACACAAGGAGCACCAGTGATCAGTTTAGAATGATCATTTTAACTAGCTGATCAACTAGACATATATGCACTAAATCGTCTTTATCTTCTGATTTAGAGCTCAAAATGACATGAGTTTAATGCCCAGGTTAAGCTAGCTCAACTTACTATATTGTGATAAATTTTAAGACTGAAAGAGCTACTATAAAACCTTCAAGTAATCCAATGTAACCTTAACTGCGTGATGCCATGCATTATGCTTCATTTATAAGTCTATACTCAAGGAGCACCAATGACCAGTTTAGAATGATCATTTTAACTGGCCGATGAACTTGACACGTCCGCACTAAATCGACCGTAATTTTTCATGTAGAATTCAAAAAGACAGAAATCCAACGCCCACGTTACTCTACCTCAATTTTCCATATTGTGACAACATTTGAAACTGAAAGAGCGACTACAAAGCCTCCAAGTAATCCAATGTATCCCAAACTTTGTGATGTCATGCGTTATGCTTCACTTATAAGCCTTTACTCTAGGAGCACCGATGATCATTATAAATGATCATTTTATTTGGCCGATCAACTTGACATGTCCATACTAAATCGTCCATAACTTTTATTCAGAGTTCAACATGTAAAGAATCCAACGCCCACGTTAATCGAGCTCAATTTTCTATAATGTGAAAAAGTTAAGAGCAAATAGCTATGGTTAAGCATCCAAGTAATCCAATCTATCCCAAACTGCGTGATGTCATGCATTATGCTTCACTTATAATCCTTTACTCAATGAGCACCTATGATCAATTCAGAATGATCAGTTTAACTAGCTGATCAACATCACATGTCTTCACTAAATTGTCTTTAACTTTTGATTTAGAGATCAAAATAACTTGTGTCCAACGCCCACGTTAAGCTAGCTCAAGTTTCCATATTGCGAATACATTTGAGACTTAAAGAACTATGAAAAAAGCGTCCAAGTAATCCAACGTATCCCAAACTGGGTTATGCTATGCATTACGCTTCATTTCTATGCCTATTCTAGAGGACCAATGATAATCAATATAGAATGATCATTTTAACTAGCCGATATTAACATGTCCTCACTAAATCGTCCAGAACTTTTGATTTAGAGTTCAGAATGACATGAACCCAACGCCCATGTTAAGCTAGCTGAAATTTCTATATTGTGACAACATTTGAGACTGAAAGATCTACATCAATGCCTCGAATTAATCCTATACCAAACTATCTTATCTCATGCATTATGCTTCATTTATAGGTCTTTACTCAAAGAGCACCAATAATCAGTTTAGAATGATCATTTTAACTGGCCGATCATCTAACATGTCCGCACTACATCATTTGTAACTTTTTATTTAGAGTTCTGAATGGCACGAATCCAACACTCACGTTAAGATAGCTCAATTTTGTATATTGTGACAAAATTTAAAACCTACATAGCTACGACAAAGCCTCCTAGTAATCGAATCTATCCGAAATTGAGTGATGCCATGCATTATGCTTCATTTATCAGTTTTTACTCAAGGTGAACCAATCATCAGTTTGGAACGAGCATTTTAACTAGATGACCAACTTGACATGTCCGCACTAAATGGTGTTTAACATTTGATTTAGAGTTCAAAATAACTTAAGCCCAACACCCACGTTAATCTAGCTCAATTTTCCATATTGTGGCTGCAGTTGAGGCTTAAATTGCTATGAGAAAGTTTTCAAGTAATAAAATATATCCGAAATTGCGCGATGCCATGTAATATGCCTCATTAATCAGTCTTTACTCAAGGAGCAACAATAATCAGTTAAAATGATCATTTTAACTAACTGATCAACTTGACATGTCCTCACTAAATCGTCTTTAACTTTTTATTTAGAGCTCAAAATAACTTGAGGGCAACGCCCACGTTATGCTAGCTCGTTTTTCCATATTGTGACAACATTTGAGACTTAATGAGCTACGAAAAAGCCTCCCAAAAATCCATGCATTATGCTTCATTTATATGCCCTTACTCAAGGAGTACCAAAAATCAATTCAGAGTGATCATTTTAACTGCTAGATCACTTTACATGTCCACACAAAATCATCCCAAACTTTTGATTTAGAGTTCGGAATAACACGAATCCAACAACAATGTTAAACTAGTTCAATTTTCTATATTGTGACAACATTTGAGACTGAAACAGCTACGACCAAGCCTCCAAGTAATCCAATGTTTCCCAAACTGCGTTATCTCATGCATTATGCTTCCTTTATAAGACTTTACTCAAGGAGCACCAATAATTAGTTTAGAATGATCATTTTAACTGGCCGATCACTTGACATGACCGCACTAATTAAATCGTCTGTAACTTTTGATTTAGAGTTCTGAATACCACCAATCCAATGCCCACGTTATGGTAGCTTAAGTTTCTAAACTGTGACAAAATTTAGGACCGATATGGCTACAACAAAGCCTCCACGTGATCTAATCTATCCGGAATTGCATGATGCCATGCATTATACTTCATTTATCTACAACAAAGCCTCCAAGTAATCCAATCTATCCTAAACTGTGTGATGCCATGCATTATGCTTCATTTGTAAACCTTTGCACATTGAGCACCAATGACCAATTTAGAATCATCATTTTAACTAGCTTATCAACTTGACATATCCGCACTAAATCATATTTAACTTTTGATTTAGAGCTCGAAATGTCATGTGTACAAGGCCCACGTTAAGCTAGCTCAATTTTCCGTATTATGACTACATTTGAGACTTAAAGAGCTACAAAAAAGCCTAACAGGAAGCCAATGTATCCCAAACTACATGATGTAATGCATTAGACTTCATTTATAAGCCTTTAATCAAGGAGCACCAATAAGCATTTTAGAATGATCATTTTAACTGGACGATCACTCGACAAGTCTTAAATCGTCCAAAACTTTTGATTTAGAGTTCAGAATAATACGAATCCAACGCCCACGTTAAGCTAGCTCAATTTTCTATATTGTGACAGCGTTTGAGACTGAAAGAGCACCGACAAAGCATCCAAGTAATCCAATGTATGACAAACTGCATGATTTCATGAATTATGCTTTATTTATAAGCCTTTACTCAACTAGCACCAACAATAAGTTTAGAATAATCATTTTAACTGGCCAATCACTTGACATGTCCGCACTAAATCATCAAAAACGTTTGATTTAGAGTTCATAATGACACGAATCCAACACCCACATTAACTTAGCTCAATTTTTTATATTGTTACAATATTTGAGACTGAAAGAGCTATGACAAAGCCTCCAAGTAATCCAGTGTATGCCCAACTGCGTGCTCTCACGAATTATTCTTCATTTATAAGCTTTTACTCAAGGAGCACCAAAAATTAGTTTATAATGATCAGTTTAATTGGACAATCACTTGACATGTCTGCACTAAATCGTCTGTAACTTTTGATTTAGAGTTTAGAATGACACAAATCCAACACCCTCAATTTTCTATATTTTGAGAACATTGAGACTGAAAGAGCTACGAAAAAGCTTCCAAGTAATCCAATGTATCCCAAACTGCGTGATGCCATGCATTATGCTTCATTTAGAAGCATTTACTCAAGGAACACCAATGAACAGTTTAGAATGATCATTTTAACTAGCTGATCAACTTGACATGTCCTCACTAAATCATCTTTAACTTTTGATTAAGAGCTCAAAATAACTTGAGTCCAATGCCCACGTTAATCTAGCTCAATTGTCCATATTGTGACTAGATTCGATACTTAAAGTGCTACGAAAAGCCTCTAAGTAATCCAATGTATCCCAAACTGCGTAATGACATGCATTATGCTTCATTTTTATGCCTTTACTCAAGGAGCCCCAATAATCAATTTAGAATGATCATTTTAACTGGCCGATCACTTGACATGTCCACACTACATCGTCCATAACTTTTGATTTAGTGTTTTGAATGACACGAATCCAACGCCCATGTTAAGCTATCTAAATTTTCTATATTATGACAACATTTGAGACCTACATAGCTACGACAAAGCCTCAAAGTAATCAAATCTATCCGAAACTGAGTGATTCTATGCATTATGCTTCATTTATCAGTCTTTACTCAAGGAGCACCAATGATCAGTTTAGAATGATCATTTCAACTAGCTGATCAATTTAACATGTCCTCACTAAATCGTCTTTAACTTTTGATTTAGAGCTCCAAATAACTTGAGCCCAACGCCCACGTTAAGCTATTTCAATTTTCCATATTGTGACTACATTTGAGAATTGAAGAGATAAGAAAAAGCATCCCAGAAATCCAATGTATCCCAACTACGTGATGTCATGCATTATGCTTCATTGATATGCCTTTACTCAAGGAGTACCATAAATCAATTTAGAATGACCATTTTAACTGCCATATCACTTTACATGTCCACACTAAATCGTCAAGAACTTTTGATTTACGGTTCGGAATGACACGAATCCTACACCCACCTTAAGCTAGCTCAATTTTTTATATTGTGACAACATTTGAGACTGAAAGAGCTATGACAATTCCTCCAAGTAATCCAATGTATCCCAAACGGCGTTTATAATCTTTTACTCAAGGAGCACCAATAATCAGTTTAGAATAATGATTTTAACTGGTCGATCACTTGACATGTCCGCACTCATTCGTCCAGAACTTTTGATTTAGAGTTCTGAATGACACGAATCCAACACACACGTTAAGATAGCTCAATTTTCTATATTGTGACAACATTTGAGACTGAAAGACATACGACAAAGCCTCTAAGTAATCCAATGTATCCCAAACTGAGTTATCTCATGCAATATGCTTCATTTATTAGCTTTTACTCAAGGAGTACCAATAATTAGTTTAGAATGATCATTTTAACTGGCCAGTCACTTAACATGTTCGCATTAAATCGTCCGTAACATTTGATTTAGAGTTCAGAATGACACGAATCCAACACCCACGTTAAGCTAACTCAATTTTCTATATTGTGACAACGTTTGAGACTGAAAGAGCAATGACAAAGCATCCATGAAATCCAATGTATGACAAACTGCATGATCTCATGAGTTATGCTTTATTTATAAGCCATTACATCAACTAGCACCAACAATAAGTTTAGAATAATCATTTTAACAGGCCAATCACTTGACATGTCCGCACTAAAACATCAAAAATGTTTGATCTAGAGTTCAGAATGACACGAATCCAACGCCCACATTAACCTAGCTCAATTTTCTATATTGTGACAACATTTGAGACTTAAAGAGCTATGACAAAGCCTCCAAGTAATCCAGTGTATGCCCAACTGCGTGCTCTAATGCATTATTCTTCATTTATAAACTTTTACTCAAGGAGCACCAACAATCAGTTTAGAATGATCATTTTAATTGGACAATCACTTGAAATGTCCGCATTAAATCGTCTGTAACTTTTGATTTAGAGTTTAGAATGACACGAATCCAACACCCTCAATTTTCTATATTCTAAGAACTTTGAGACTGAAAGAGCTACGAAAAAGCCTCCAAGTAATCCAATGTATCCCAAACTGCGTGATGCCATGCATTATGCTTCATTTATAAGCCTTTACTCAAGGAGCACCAATGATCAGTTTAGAATGATCATTTTAACTGACCGATCACTTGACATGTCCGCACTACATCGTCCGTAACTTTTGATTTAGTGTTTTGAATGACACGAATCCAACGCCCATGTTAAGCTATCTGAATTTTCTATATTTTGACAACATTTGAGACCTACATAGCTATGACAAAGCGTCCAACTAATCAAACATATCCGAAACTGAGTGATGCTATGCATTATGCTTCATTTATCAGTCTTTACTAAAGGAGCACCAATGATCAGTTTAGAATGATCATTTTAACTACCTGATCAACTTAACATGTCCTCACTAAATCGTCTTTCACTTTTAATTTAGAGCTAAAAATAACTTGAGTCCAATGCCCACGTTATACTAGCTAAATTTTCCATATTGCGACTACATTTGAGACTTAAAGAGCTACGAAAAAGCCTCCCAGAAATCCAATGTATCCCAAACTGCGTAATGTCATGCATTATGCTTCATTGATATGCCTTTACTCAAGGAGTACAATAAATCAATTTAGAATGATCATTTTAACTGCCATATCACTTTACATGTCCACACTAAATCTTCTAGAACTTTTGATTTACGGTTCGGAATGACACGAATCCTACGCCCACCTTAAGCTAGCTCAATTTTTTATATTGTGACAACATTTGAGACTGAAAGTGCTATGGCAAATCCTCCAAGTAATCCAATGTATCCCAAACGGCGTTATCTCATGCATTATGCTTCATTTATAAGCTTCTACTCAAGGAGCACCAATAATCACTTTAGAATAATGATTTTAACAGGTCAATCACTTGACATGTCCGCACTAAATTGTCCAGAACTTTTGATTTAGAATTCTGAATGACACGAATCCAACACGCACGTTAAGATAGCTAAATTTTCTATATTGTGACAATATTTCAGACTGAAAGACCTACAACAAAGCCTCTAAGTAATCCAATGTATCCCAAACTGCGTTATCTCATGCATTATGCTTCATTTATTAGCTTTTACTCAAGGAGTACCAATATTTAGTTTAGAATGATCATTTTAACTGGCCAGTCACTTAACATGTTCCCAATAAATCGTCCGTAACTTTTGAATTAGAGTTCTGAATGACACCAACCCAATGCCCATGTTAAGCTAATTCAATTTTCTATATTGTAACAAAATTTAAGACCGTAATATCTGCTACAAAGTCTCCAAGTAATCAAATCTATCTGAAACTGCGTGATGCCATGCATTATGATTCATTTATCTGTCTTTACTCAAGGAGCACCAATGATTAGTTTAGATGATGAGTTTAGATGATCATTTTAACTAGCTGATCAACTTGAATTGTCCGCACTAAATTGTCTTTAAGTTTTGATTTAGTACTCAAAATGACATGAGAACAACGCCCACGTTAAAATAGCTCAATTTTCCATATTGTGACTACATTTGGGACTTAAAGAGCTACGAAAAAGCCTCCAAGTAAGCCAATATATCCCTAACTGCATGATGTCATGCATTATACTTCATTTATAAACCTTTACTCAAGGAGCACCAATAATCAATTCAGAATGATTGTTTTAACTGGCCGATCACTTGACATGTACGCACTAAATCGTTAAGAACTTTTGATTTAGAGTTCAGAATGACACGAATCCAACGCCCACGTTAAGCTATCTCAATTTTCTATATTGTGACAATATTTGAGACTAAAAGCGCTATAGCAAAGCCTCCAAATAATCCAATGTATCCCATACTGGGTTATCTCATGCATTATGTTTCATTTATAAGCCTTTACACAAGGAGCACCAATAATCAGTTTAAAATGATCATTTTAACTGGTCGATCACTTGAAATGTTCACACTAAATCGTCCGTAACTTTTGATTTACAGTTCTGAACGGCACGAATCCATGTTAAGCTAGCTCAATTTTATATTGTGACAAAATTTAAAACCGAAATAACTACTACAAATCCTCAAAGTAATCAAATCTATCCGAAACTGCATGATGCCATGCATTATGCTTCAATTATTAGTCTTTACTCAATGAGGACCAATGAAAAGTTTAGAAAGATCATTTTAACTAGCTGATCAAATTGACATGTCCGCACGAAATCGTTTTTAACTTTTGATTTAGAGCTCAAAGTGACATGAGTCCAACGTTAATGTTAATCTAGATCAATTTTCCTAATTGTGACTACATTTGAGCCTTAAAGAGCCTCAAAGTAAGCCAATGTATCCCAAACTGAGTGATGTCATTTTAATCAGTTTAGAATGATCATTTTAACAGGCCGAATGCTTGAGATGTCCGGACTATCGTCCAAAACTTTTGATTTAGAGTTCTGAATGACATGAATCCGACACGCACGTTAAGATAGCTCAATTTTCTATATTGTGGCAACATTTGATACTGAAAGAACTACGACAAAGCCTCGAACTAATCCAATGTATCCCAAACTGCGTTATCTCATGCATTATGCTTTGTTTATTAGCTTTTACTCAAGGAGTACCATAATTAGTTTAGAATGATCATTATAATTGGCCGATCACTTGACAAGTTCGCATTAAATATTCCGTAACTTTTGATTTACAGTTCTGAAAAACACGAATCCAATGCCCACGTTATGCTAGCTCAATTTTCTATATTGTGACAAAATTTAAAACCAAAATAGCTATGACAAGGCATCCAAATTATCAATTGTATCCGGAACTGCGTGATGCCATGCATTATGCTTCATTTTTTAGTCTTTACTCAAGGAGAACCAAAGATCAGTTTAGAAAGATCATTTTAACTAGCTGAGTAACTTGACATGTCCGCACTAAATCATCTTTAAATTTTGATTTAGAGCTCAAAGTAACAGGAGTCTAACGCCCACGTTAAGATAGCTCAAGTTTCCATATTGTGACTACATTTAAGACTTAAAGAGCTACAAAAAAGCCTCAAAATAAGCCAATGTATCACAAACTGTGTGATGTCATGCATTATACTTCATTTATATGCCTTTACTCAAGGAGCACCAATAATTAGTTTAAAATGATCATTTTAACTCGCCCATCACTTGACATGTCCGAAATCGTCAAGAACTTTTCATTTAGAGTTATGAATGACACGAATCCAATGCGCACATTAAACTAGGTCAATTTTTATATTGTGACAACATTTGACACTGAAAGAGTTACAAGAAAGCCACCAAGTAATCCAATTTTTTATCCCAAACTGCATTATCTCATGCATTATTCTTCATTTATTAGCCTTTTCTCAAGGAGCATCAATAATTAGTTTAGAATAATTATTTTAACTGGCCGATCACTTGAAATGTCCGCATTAAATCGTCCATAACTATTGATTTACAGTTTTGAATGGCATGAATCCAATGCCCACAATAAGCTAGTTCAATTTTCTATATTGTGACAAAATTTAAAACCGAAATAGCTACGAAAAATCCAATTAATCAAATGCATCCGAAACTGCATGATACCATGCATTATGCTTCAATATCAGTATTCACTCAAGGAGTACCAATGATCGGTTTAGAAAGATCATTTTAACTAGCTGATCAACTTGAAATGTACTCACTAAATTATCTTTAACTTTTGATTTAGAGCTCAAAATAACATGAGTTCTATGCCCACGTTAAGCTAGCTCAATTTTCCATATTGTGACTACATTTGAGAGTTAAAGATCTAAGAAAAAGCATCCAAGTAAGCCAATGTTCAAAATTACGTGATGTCATGCATTATACTTTATTTATAAGCCTTCACTTAAGGAGCACCAATAATCAGTTTAGAATGATTATTTTAACTGGCCGATCACTTGACATGTATACACTAAATCGTCTGTAACTTCTGATTTAGAATTCTGAATGACATGAATCCAATGCCCATATTAAGCTAGCTCGTTTTATATTGTGACAAAAGTTAAGACCGAAATAGCTACAACAATGCCTCTAATTAATGAAATCTATCTGAAACTGCGTGATTCTTTGCATTATGCTTCATTTATCAGTCTTTACTCAAGGAGCACCAATGATCAGTTTAGAAAGATAATTTTAACTAGCATATTCACTTGACATGTCCGCACTAAATAGTTTTTTAACTTTTGATTTAGAGCTCAAAATAACATGAGTCTAACGTTAAGCTAGCTCAATTTTCCATATTGTGACTACATTTGAGAGTTAAAGAGCTACGAAAATGCATCAAAGTAAGCCAATGTATACAAAACTGCGTGATGTCTTGCATTATACTTTATTTATAAGTCTTTACTCAAGGAGTACCAATAATCAGTTTATAATGATCATTTTAGCTGGCCGATCACTTGATATAACTACATTAAATCGTCGGTAACTTTGTATTTAGAGTTCTGAATGACACGAATCCAACACCCACATTAATCTAGCTCAATTTTCTGTATTGTGACAAAACTTACGACCGAAATATCTACTACAAACCCTCTAAGTAATCAAATCAATCTGAAACTTCGTGATGCCATGCATTATGCTTCATTTATCTTTCTTTACTCAAGGAACACCAATGATCAGTTTAAATTATTATTTTCACTAACTGATCAACTTGACAAATCCGCACTAAATCGTCTTTAAATTTTGATTTAGAACTCAAAATGACATGAGTCCAACGCCCACGTTAGACTAGCTCAATTTTCCATATCGGGACTACATTTGAGACTTAAAGAGCTATCAAAAAGCCTCCAACTAAGCCAATGTATCCCAAACTGCGTGATGTCATGCAGTATACTTAATTTATAAGCTTTTACTCAAGGAGAGCCAACGATCAGTTTAGAATAATCATTTTAACTAGCTGATTAACTTGACAAGTACGTACTGAATTGTCTTTAGCTTTTGATTTAGAGCTAAAAATGACATGATTCCAACGCCCAAATTAAGCTAGCTCATATTTCCATATTGTGACTACATTTGACACTTAAAGAGCTACGAAATGTGCACCAATAATCAATTTAGGATGATCATGTTAACTGGCCGATCACTTGACTTGTCCGCACTAAATCGTTAAGAACTTTTAATTAAGAGTTCACAATGACACGAATCTAATGCCCACGTTAAGCTAGCTCAATTTTCTATATTGTGACAAACGGTAAAACCAACATAGCTACGACAAAAGCCTCTAACTAATCAAATCTATACACAACTGCGCCATGCCATGCATTATGCTTCATTTATCAGTCTTAACTTAAGGAACACCAATGATCAGTTTAGAATGATAATTTTTACTATCTGATCAACTTGACAGGTCCGCACTAAATCGTCTTTAATTTTTGATTTAAAGCTCTAAATGACATGAGTCCAACTCCCACGTTAAACTAGCTCAATTTTCCATATTGTGACTCCATTTGAGACTTAAAGAACTATGAAAAACCCTCCAAGTAAGCCAATGTATCCCAAATTCTGTGATGTCATGCGTTATACTTCATTTATAAGCCGTTACTCAAGGAGCACCAATAACCAGTCTAGAATGATCGTTTTAACAGGCCAATCACTTGACATGTCCACATTAAATCGATAAAACTGTATTTTGTGTCCAGAATGACACGAATCCAACGTCCACATTAAGCTAACTCAATTTTCTATATTGTGACAATATTTGAACTGAAAGAACTACGGCAAAGCCTCCAAGTAACCCAATGTATCCCAAACTGCGCTATCTCAGGCATTATGCTTTATTTATAAGCCTTTACTCAAGGAGCACCAATAATCAGTTTATAATGATCCTTTTACTGGCCGATCACTTGACATGTCCACTTTAAATCGTCTGTAACTTATGATTTATAGTTCTGAATTAGACGAATCCAACGCCCACGTTAAGCTACCACAATTTACTATATTGTGAGAAAACTTAAGACCAAAATAGCTATGAAAAAGCCTCCAAGTAATCAAATCAATTCCAAACTGCGTGATGCCATGCATTATGCTTCATTTATTAATCTTTACTCAATGAGCACCAGTGATCAGTTTAGAATGATCGTATTAACTAGCTGATCAACTTGACATGTCCGCACTATATTGCCCATAACTTTTGACTTAGAGTTATGAATGACAAGAATCTTACGCCTACGTTAAGCTAGCTCAATTTTCTATATTGTGACAAACGGTAAGACCAAAATAGTTACGACAAAACCTCTTACTAATCAAATCTATCCGCCACTGCGTGATGCCATGCATTATGCTTCATTTATCAGTCTTTACTCAAGTAACACCAATGATCAGTTTAGAATGATCATTTTAACTAGCTGATCAACCTGACATGTCCGCACTAAATCGTCTTTTTTCTTTGATTTAAAGCTCAAAATGACATGAGTCCAACTCTCACGTTAAACTAGCTCAATTTTCCATATTGTGACTACATTTGAGACATATAAAGAGCTATGAAAAAGCCTCAAAATAAGCCAATGTATGCCAAACTGCATGATGTCATGCAACAATAAGCTTAGAGTGATCATTATCATTTTAACTGGTCGTTCACTTGACATGTCTGCACCAAATCGTCCGTAATTTTTGATTTACAGTACTGAATGTCACGAATCTAATGCCCCTCTTAAGCTAGATTAATTTTTTATATTGTGAAAAAATTTAAGACCGAAATACCGATGACAAAGCATCCAATTAATCAAATCTATCCGAAACTGCGTGATGCCATGCATTATGCTTCATTTATCTGTCTTTACTCAAAGAGCACCAATTAAGAGTTTAGATGATCATTTTAACTAGCTGATCAACATGACATGTCTGCACTAAATCGTCTTTAACTTTTGATTTAAATCTCAAAATGACATGAGTCTAACGCCCACGTTAAGCTAGCTCAATTTTCTCTATTGTGAATACATTTGAGAATGAATGAGCTTCGACAAATCCTCAAAGTAATCCAATGTATCCCAAACTGCGTTATCTCATGCATTATGCTTCACTTTTAAGCCTTTACTCAAAGAGCACCAACAATAAGTTTAGAGTGATCATTTTAACTGGCCGATCACTTGACATGTCCAAACTAAATCGACCATAATTTTTGATTTACACTTCTAAATGATGCCAATCCAACACCCACGTTAAGCAAGCTCAATTTTCTCTATTGTGACAAAATTTCAGGCTAAATAGCTACGACAAAGCCTCCAAGTAATCCAATGTATCCCAAACTGCGTTATCTCATGCATTATGCTTCAGAGCACCAACAATAAGTTTAAAGAGGTCATTTGAACTGGCCGATCACTTGACATGTGCGCACTAAATCATCTATAACGTTTTATTTACAGTCCTGAAACACACGAATCAAAAATCCACGTTAAGCTATCTCAATTTCTATATTGTAACAAAATTTAAGATCGAAATAGCTACGACAAAGCCTCTAATTAATCAAATCTATCTGAAACTGTGTGATGCCATGCATTATGGTTCATTTATTAGTATTTACTCAAGGAGCACATATCATCACTTTAGAAAGATCATTTAAATTAGCTGATCAACTTGACATGTCCACACTTAATAATCTTTAACTTTTTTTTGGACCTCAAAATGACATTAGTCCAACGTTCACATTAAGCTAGCTCCATATTCCATATCGTGACTATATTTCAGAATTAAAGAGCTATGAAAAAACCTCAAAGTAAGCCAATGTATCCCAAACTACGTGATTTCATGCATTATACTTCATTAGGCTTTTACTCACGGAGCCCCAATAATCAATTTAGAATGATAATTTCAACTAGTCGATCACTTGATATGTCCGCATTAAATCGTCCGTAACTTTTGATTTGGAGTTCTATATGATATGAATCCAACACCCACGTTAATCTAGCTCAATTTTCTATTTTGTGACAAAAGTTAAAACTAAAATAGCTACGACAATGACTCTAAGTAATCAAATCTATCCGAAACTGTGTGATGTCATGCATTATGCTTCATTTGTAAGCCTTTACTCGAGGAGCCCCAATGATTAGTTTAGAATGATCATTTTAACTAGCTGATCAACTTGACATGTCCATAATAAATCGTCTTTATTTTTTGATTTAGAGCTCAAAATGACATAAGTACAATGCCCACGTTAAGCTAGCTCAATCTTATGTATTGTAACTACATTTGACATGATTTACAGCTCAAAATGACATGAGTCCAATGCCTACTTGATGTGATGCATTTTGCATCATTTATAAGCCTTTACTCAAGGAGCACCAATAATCAGTTAAGAATGATCATTTTAACTGGCCAATCACTTGACATGTCCGCACTAAATCGTCCAGAACTTTTGTTTTAGAGTTAAGAATGACAGGAATCCAATGTCCACGTTATCCTAGCTCATTTTTCTATATTGTGACAACATTTGAGAGTGAAAGAGCTACGACAAAACCTCCAAGTAATCCAATGTATACTAAACTGCGTTATCTCATGCATTATGCTTCATTTATAATAAGCCTTTACTCAAGGAGCACCAATAATCAGTTTAGAATGATAATTTTAACGGGCTGATGACTTGACATGTCCATACTGAATCGTCTGTATCTTTTGATTTAGAGTTCTGAATGACAGGAATCCAATGCCTACGTTAAGCTAGTGCAATTTTCTATATTGTGATAAAATTTAAGACTGAAATATCTACTACAAAGCCTCCAAGTAATCAAATCTATCCGAAACTACGTGATACCATGCATTATGCTTCATTTATCTTTTTTACTCAAGGAGAACCAATGATCAGTTTATATGATCATTTTAACTAGCTGATCATCTTGACATATCAGCAATAAATCGTCTTTAACTGTTGATGTAGAGCTCGAAATGACATGGGTCCAACGCCCACGTTAAGCTAGCTCAATTTTCTATATTGTGACTACATTTGAGACCGAAAGAGCTACGACAAATCCTCTAAGTAATCCAATGTATCCCAAACAGCATTATCTCATGAATTATTCTTCATTTATAAACCTTTACTCAAGGAGCACCAATAATCAGTTTAGAATGATCATTTTAACTGGCCGATTTAGAGCTCAAAATGACATGAGTCCAACGCCCATGTTAAGCTAGCTAGATTTTCCATATTATGACTACATTCGGGACTTAAAGAGCTACAAAAAAGCTTCCAAGTAAGCCAATGTATCCCTAACTGCGTGATCTCATGCATTATACTTCATTTATAAGCCTTTACTCAAGGAGCACCAATAATTAGTTTGGAATGATCATGACATGTCCGCATTAAATCATCCAGAACTTTTGATTTAAAGTTCACAATGACGCGAATCCAACGCCCACGTTAAGGAAGCTCAATTTTCTATATTGTGACAACGTTTGAGACTGAAAGTGCTATGACAAAGCCTCCAAGTAATCCAATGAATCCCTAACTGCGTTATCTCATGCGTTATGCTTCATCTATAAGCATTTACTCAAGGAGCACCAACAATAAGTATAGAATAATCATTTTAACTGCCCGATCACTTGACATGTCCTCACTAAATCGTCCCTTACTTTTGATTTAGAGTTTTGAATGACACGAATCTTACGCCCACGTTAAGCTAGCTCAATTTTCTATATTGTGACAAAAGGTATAACCATAATCGCTACGACAAAGCCTCTAAGTTATCAAATCTATCCGCAACTGTATGATGCCATGCATTATGATTCATTTATCAGTCTTTACTCAAGGAGCACCAATGATCTATTTAGAATGGTCATTTTAACTAGCTCATCAACTTGACATGTCCACACTTAATCGTCTTTAACTTTTGATTTAAAGCTCAAAATGACATGAGTCCAACTTCCACGGTTAGCTAGCTCAATTTGACTACATTAGAGACTTGAAGAGCCACGAAAAAGCCTCCAAGTAAGCCAATGTATCCCAAACTGCATGATGGCATGCAACAATAAGTTTAGAATGATCATTTTAACTAGTCGATCACTTGACATGTCCGCACTAAATCATCCGTAACTTTTTATTTATAGTACTGAATGACACGAATCCAACGCCCACGTTAATCTAGCTCAATTTATACATTGTGAAAAAATTTAAGACTGAAAATAGCGATTACAAAGCCCCAATTAATCAAATCTATCCGAAACTGCGTAATGTCATGCATTATGCTTCATTTATATGTCTTTACCCAAGGAGCACCAATGATCAGTTTAGATGATCATTTTAACTAGCTGATCAACTTGACATGTCTGCACTAAATTGTCTTTAACTTTTGATTTAGAGCTCAAAATGACTTGAGTGCAACGCCAAGTTTAGGTAGCTCAATTTTCTATATGCTGACAAAATTTAAGACCGAAATAGCTACGACAATGCCTCCACGTAATCCAATGTATCCTGAACTGCGTTATCTCATGCATTATGCTTAATTTATAAGCCTTTACTCAAGGATCACCAATTTCTTGACATGTTCGCACTAAATGGTCTGTAACTTTTGATTTATAGTTCTGAATTACACGAATCCAACACCCACGTTAAGCTAGCTCAATTTTCTATATGGTGACAATATTTGGGACTGAAAGAGTTACGACAAAGCCTCCACGTAATCCATTGTATCCAATGTAACCGGGTTATCTGATTCATTATGATTTATTTATAAGCCTTTACTCAAGCAGCACCAATAACAAGTATAGAATGATCATTTTAAATGGTCAATCACTTGACATGTCCGCACTAAATCGTCTGTAACTTTTGATTCAGAGTTTTGAATGACACGAATCCAACACCCACGTTAAGCTAGCTCAATTTTCTATAGTATGAAAAAGGTAAGGCCAAAATAGCTACGACAAGGCCTCTAAGCAATTAAATCTATCTGGAACTGCATGATGCTTCATTTATCAGTCTTTACTGAAGGAGCATCAATGACCAGTTTAGAATGATCATTTTAACTAGTTGATTAACTTGACATGTCCTCACAAAATCGTCTTTAACTTTTGATTTAAAGTTCAAAATGACATGAGTCCAACGCTAGATCAATTTTCCATATTTTGACTACATTTGAGGCTTAAAGAGCTACGAAAAAGCCTTAAATTAAGCCAATGTATCCCAAACTGCGTGAAGTCATGTTTTACACTTCATTTATAACACATTACTCAAGTAGCACCAATAATTTGTTTAAAATGATCATTTTAACTGGCCGATTACTTGACATGTCTGCATTAAATCGTCCAGAACATGACACGAATGACACGAATGACACGACGCCCACGTTAAGGTAGCTCAATTTTCTTTATTGTGACTAAAAGACCTATGAAAAATCCTCCAAATACTCCAATGTATCACAAACTGCGTTAGCCTTTACACAAAGAGCACCAACAATAAGTTTAGTGTGATCATTTTAGCTGGCCGATCACTTGACATGTCTGCATTAAATCGTCCATAAGTTTTGATTTACAGTTCTAAATGAGTGGAATCCAACGCCTATGCAAAGCTAGTATGATTTTCTATATTGTAAAACAATTTTAGACCGAAATATCAACTACAAAGCCTCCAAGTAATCAAATCTATACGAAACAAGGCATTATGCTTTATTTATCTGTCTTTACTCAAGTAGCACAAATGATCAGTTTAGATGATCATTTGAACTATCTGATCAACTTGACATGTTCGCACTAAATCGTCCTTAACTTTTGATTTAGAGCTCAAAATGACATGATACCGACACCCACATTAAACTAGCATAGTTTTCTATATTGTGGCTACATTCGAGAGTGAAAGAGGTACGACAAATTGTCCAAGTACTCCAATGTATCCCAAACTGCGTTATCTCATGCATTATGCTTCATTTATAAGCCTTTACTCAAGGAGCACGAACAATAAGTTTAGAGTGATCATTTTTACTGGCCGATCACTTGACATGTCCGCACTATATCGTCTATAACTTTTAATTTATAGTTCTGAATGACACGAATCCAACACTTACATTAAGCTAGCTCAATTTTCTATATTCTGACAAAATTTAATACCAAAATAGCGACGAAAAAGCCTCCAAGAAATCCATGTATGGAAAACTGCATTACCTCATGCATTATGCTTCATTTATAATCCTTTACTCAAGAAGCACCAAGAATCAGTTTAGAATGATCATTTTAACTAGCCAATCATTTAATATGTCCGCACTAAATCGTCTGTAACTTTTGATTTATAGTTCTGAATTACACGTATCCAACGCTCACGTTAAGCTAGCTCAATTTTCTATACTCAGAAAAAATTTATAAGTGAAATAGCCACGAAAAAGCCTCCAAGTAATCAAATATATCCGAAACTGCGTGATGCCAAGCGTTATGCTTTAGAATGATCATTTTAACTAGCCAATCATTTAATATGTCCGCACTAAATCGTCTGTAACTTTTGATTTATAGTTCTGAATTACACGTATCCAACGCTCACGTTAAGCTAGCTCAATTTTCTATACTGGGAAAAAATTTATAAGTGAAATAGCCACGAAAAAGCCTCCAAGTAATCAAATATATCCGAAACTGCGTGATGCCAAGCGTTATGCTTTATTTATCAGTCTTTACTCAAGGAGGACCAATGATCAGGTTATAATGATCATTTTAAGTAGTTGATCAACTTGACATTTCCGCACTAAATCACCTTTAACATTTGATTTAAAGCTCAAAATGACATGAGTCCAACGCCTAGGTTAATTTAGCTCAATTTTCCATATTATGACTACATTTGAGACTTAAGCAAAAAGCCTCCAAGTAATCCAATGTATCGCAAACTGTGTGATGGCATGCATTATACTTCATTTATAAGCCTTTAATCAAGTAGCAGGAATAATTAGTTTAGAATGATCATTTTAACTCGTCGATCACTTGACATGTCCGCATTAAATCATCCAGAACCTTTGATTTAGAGTTCCAAATGACACGAATCCAACACCCAGGTTAAGCTAGCTCAATTTTCTATATGTCACAACATTTAAGACTGAAAGAGTTACGACAGAGCCTCCACTACCCTGGTCGCAAATTGCATGTTTTCTTGTAGTGAAGTAATCAAATCTATCCGAAACTGCGTGATGTCATTCATTATGCTTCATTTATCTGTGTTTACTCATGGAGCACCAATGATAAGTTTAGATGATTATTTTAACTAGCTAATCAACCTGACATGTCCGCACTAAATCGTCCTTAACATTTGATTTAGAGCTCAAAATGACAAGAGTCTGATGCCCACGTTAAGCTAGCTCAATTTTCTATATTGTGACTACATGTAAGACTGAAAAAGCTACGACAAATCCTCCAAGTACTCCAATGTAAGCAAAACTGCGTTATCTCATGCATTATACTTCATTTATAAGCCTTTACTCAAGGAACACCAACAATAAGTTTAGAGTGATCATTTTAACTGGCCGGTCACTTGACATGTCCGCACTAAATTGTTTATAACTTTTGATTTACAGTTCTGAATGACACGTATCCAACGCCCACGTTAATCTATCTCAATTTTTTATATTCTGACAAAATTTAAGACCGCAATAGCTATAACAAAGCCTCCAAGTAATCTAATGAATCCCAGACTGCGTTATCTCATGCATTATGCTTCATTTATAAGCCTTTACTCAAGGAGCACAATTAATCAATTTAGAATGATCATTTTAACTGGCCGATCACTTGACATGTCCGCACTAAATCATTCATAACTTTTAATTTATAGTTCTGAATTACATGTATCCAACACCCACGTTAAGCTAACTTAATTTTCTATATTGTGACCAAATTTTAGACCGAAATAGCCACGACAAAGCCTCCAAATAATCCAATCTATCCGAAAATTCGTGATGCCATTCATTATGCTTTATTTATCAGTCTTTACTCAAGGAGCACCAATGATCTGTTTAAAATGATCATTTTAACTAGCCGATCAATTTTACATGTCCGCACTAAATCGCCTTTAACTTTTGATTTCGAGCTGAAAATGACATGAGTCCAATGCCCACATTAAGCTAGCTCACTTTTATATATTGTGACAACATTTGTGACTTAAAGAGCTATGAAAAAACTTCCAAGTAAGCCATTGTATCCCAAATTGCGTGATGTCATGCATTATACGTCATTTATAAGTCTTTACTCAAGGAGCACCAATAACTAGTTTAGAATGATCATTTTTACTGGCCGATCACTTGACATATCCGCATTAAATCGTCCAGAACTTTTGATTTAAAGGTCACAATGATGCGAATCCAACGCCCACGTTAAGCTAGCTCAAATTTCAATATTGTGACAACATTTGAGACTAAAAGAGCTACGACAAAGCCTCCAAGTAATCCAATGTATCCCTAACTGCGTTATCTCATGCATTATACTTCATTTATAAGCCTTTACTCAAGTAGGACCAATAATAACTATAGAATGAACATTTTAACTGGCTGATCACTTGACATGTCCACACTAAATCGTCGGTAAATTTTGATTTAGAGTTTTGAATGACACGAATCCAACGCCCACGTTAACCTAGCTCATTGTTTTCTAGTGTGAGAAAAGGTAACACCAAAATAGCTACGAAAGGCCTCTAAGTAATCAAATCAATCCAAAATTACGTGATGCCATGCATTATGCTTCATTTATCAGTCT
Source organism: Pugionium cornutum (assembly GCA_018901935.1). NCBI lineage: Eukaryota > Viridiplantae > Streptophyta > Magnoliopsida > Brassicales > Brassicaceae > Pugionium > Pugionium cornutum. Next base: position 14,941,811 of record CM032162.1, on the reverse strand, counting down.
TTACTCAAGGAGCACCAATGATCAGTTTAGAATGATCATTATAACTAGCTGATCAACTTGAAATGTCCGCACTAAATCCTCTTTAAATTTTGATTTAAAGTTCAAAATTACATGAGTCAAACGCCCACATAAAGCTAGCTCAATTGTCCATATTCTGGGTACATTTGAGACTGAAAGAGCTACGAAAAAGCCTCCAAGTAAGCCAATGTATCCCTAACTCCGTGATGTCATGCATTATACTTGATTTATAGGTTTTTACTCAATGAGCACCAATTATTAGTTTAGAATGATCATTTTAACTGGCCGATCACTTGACATGTCCGCATTAAATCATCTAGAACTTTTGTTTTAGAGTTCAGAATAAAACGGATCCAATGCCCACGTTAAGCTAGATCAATTTTCTATATTGTGACAAAATTTGAGACTGAAAGAGCTATGACAAAGCCTCCAAGAAATCCAATGTATACCAAACTGCATTAGCTCTTGCATTATGCTTCATTTATAAGCCTTTACACGAGGAGAACCAGTAATCAGTTCAGAATGATCATTTTAACTGGTCGATCACTTGACATGTCCGCACTAAATCGTCCAAAACTTTTGGTTTAGAGTTTTGAATGACACGAATCCAACACCCACACTAAGCTAGCCCAATTTTCTATATTGTGAAAAAAATGTAAGAGATAAATAGCTAATACAAGGCCTGCAAGTAATTAAATCTATCCGAAACTTCGTGATGCCATGCATTATGCTTCATTTATGAGTCTTTACTCAAGGAGCACCAATGATCAGTTTAGAATGATCATTTTATGTAGCTAATCAACTTGACATGTCCGCACTAAATCGTCTTTAACTTTTGATATAGAGCTCAAAATGACATGAGTCTAACGCCCATGTTAAGCTAGCTCACTTTTATATATTGTGACAACATTTGTGTCTTAAAGAGCTATGAAAAAACTTCCAAGTAAACCATTGTATCCCAAATTGCGTGATGTCATGCATTATACTTCATTTATAAGCATTTACTCAAGGAGCACCAATAATCAGTTTAAAATAATCATTTTAACTGGATGATCACTTTTTCCATGCCCGCACTAAATCGTCCAAAACTTTTGACTTATAGTTCAGAATGACAAGAACCCAACACCCACATTAAGCTAGCTAAATTTTCTATATTGTCACACCAGTTGAGACTGAAAGAGTTACGACAAAGCCTCCAAATAATCCAATGTATCCTGAAATGCGTTATCTCTTGCATCATGCTTCATTTATAAGCCTTTACTCAAAGAGCACCAATAATCAGTATAGAATGATCATTTTAATTGGCCGATCAATTGACATGCCCACACTTAATCGTCTATAACTTTTGATTTAGAGTTCCGAATGACACGAATCCAACGTCCACGTTAAGCTAGCTCAATTTTCAACATTGTGACGAAATTTAAGACCAATATAGTTACAACAAGGCCTCCAAGTAATCAAATATCTCCTAAAATACGTGATGCATGCATTATGCTTGTCATGTCCGCTCTAAATCGTCCATAAATTTTGATAAGTTAAGAATGATCATTTTAAATGACCGATCAATTGACATGTCCGCACTTAATCGTCTGTAACTTTTGATTTAGAGTTCAGAATAACACGAATCCAACGTCCACGTTAAGCTAGCTCAATTTTCTATATGGTAACAACATTTGATACTCAAAGAGCTACGAAAAATACTCCAAGTAATCCAATGTATCCCAAACTGCGTGATGTCATGCATTATGCTTCATTTAAAAGCCTTTAATCAAGGAGCACCAATAATCAGTTTAGAATGATCATTTTAACCGGCCGGTCACTTGACATGTCCGAACTAAATCGTCCAAACTTTTGATTTAGAGTTCGGAATGACATGAACCAAACGCCCACGTTAAGCTAGCTCAATTTTCTATATTGTGACAACATTTGAGAATTAAAGAGATACGAAGCCTCCAAGTAATTTAATCTCTCCGAAACTGCATGATGCCATGCATTATGCTTCATTTATCAATCTTTACTCAAGGAACACCAACGATCATTTTAGAATGATCATTTTAACTAGCTGACCAACTTGAGATGTCCACACTAAATCATCCACAACGTTTATTTAGAGTTCAGAATGACACGAATCCAACGCCCACGTAAAGCTAGGTCAATTTTCTAAATTGTCACACATTTAAGACTAAAAGAGGTACGAAAAAGTCTCCAACTAATCAAATGTATCCCAAACTGCGTGATGTCATGCATTATGCTTCATTTATAAGCCTTTACTCAAGGCGCACCAATAATCAGTTTAGAATGATCATTTTAACTAGCTGATCACTTGACATGTACGCACTAAATCGTCCGTAAATTTTTATTTGGAGTTCTAAATGACACGAATTAAACGCCCACGTTAAGCTACCTCAATTTTGTTTCATTGTAACAAAAGGTGTGAACAAAATAGCTATGAAAAAGCCTCTAAGTAATCAAATCTATCTGAAACTGCGTGATGCCATGAACTATCCTTCATTTATCAATATTTACTCAAGGAGCACCAATGATCAGTTTAGAATGAAAATTTTAACTAACAGATCAACTTGATATGTACGCACTATATTGTACATAATTTTTGATTTAGAGTTCAGAATGACACGAATCCAATGCCCACCTAAACGTAGGTCAATTTTCTATATTGTGACAACATTTGAGACTAAAAGAGGTACGAAAAAGCATCAAAGTAATCCAATGTGCCCCATATTACGTGATGTCATGCATTTTGTTCATTTATAAGCCTCTACTAAGGGAGCACAAATAATCAGTTTAAAATAATCATTTTAACTGGCCGATCAGTTTTTACATGTCCACACTAAATCGTCCAGAATTTTTGACTTAGAGCTAAGAATGAAACGAATCCAATGCCCACATTAATCTACCTCAATTTTCTATATTGTGACAATATTTGAGACTAAAAGAGCTACGACAAAGCCTCCAAGTAATCCAATGTATCCCAAACTTCGTTATCTCTTGCATTATGCTTTATTTATAAACCTTTACTCAAGTAGCAGCAATAATCAGTTTAGAATGATAATTTTAACTGGACAATCACTTGATATGTCCGCACTAAATTGTCCATAACTTTTGATTTAGAGTTCCGAATGACAGGAATCCAACACCCACGTAAAGCTAGGCAAATTTTCTATACTGTGACAACATTTAAGACTGAAAGAGCTACGAAAAAGCCGCCAAGTAATCCAATGTATCCCAAACTGCGTGATGGCATGCACTATGCTTCATTTAAAAGCGTTTAATCAAGGAGCACCAATGATTAGTTTACAATGATCATTTTAACTTGCCGATCACTTGACATGTCTGCACTAAATCGTCCATAACTTTTGATTTAGAGTTTGAAATTACACGAATCCAACGCCCACGTAGGCTAGGTCAATTTTCAATATGGTGACAACATTTGAGACTAAAAGTGCTACAAAAAAGTTTACAAATAATCCAATGTATCCCAAACTACGTTATGTCATGCATTATGCTTCATTTATAAGCCTCAAATGATCAATTTCAAATGATCATTTTAACTGGCCGATCACTTTTTATATGTCCGCACTAAATCATCCTGAATTTTTGACTTAGAGTTCTGAATGAAACGAATCCAATGCCACGTAAAGGTAGCTCAATTTTATATATTTTGAAAATATTTGAAACTGAAAGAGCTACAACGAAGCCTCCAAGTAATCCAATGTATGCAAAGCTGCGTTATCTCTTACATTATGCTTCATTTATAAGCCTTTACTCAAGTAGCACCAATAATCAGTTTAGAATAAACATTTTAACTGGCCGATCACTTGACATGTCCACACTAAATCATCGGTAACTTTTGATTTAGAGTTTTAAATGATACAAATCCAAGACCCACATTAAGCTAGCTCAATTTTCTATATTGTGACAAAATTTAGGACCAAAATAGCTACGACAAAACATCCAATTAATCAAATCTATCCTGAACTGCGTGATGCCTTGCACTATGCTTCATTTATGAGTCTTTTCTCAAGGTGCACCAATGATTAGTTTAGAATGATCATTTTAACTAGCTTATAAACTTTACATGTCCGTACTAATTCGTCTTTAACTTTTGATTTAGAGCTCAAAATGGCATGAGTCCAACGCCCATGTTAAGCTACCTCAATTTTCCATATTTTGAAAATATTTGAGACTTAAAGAGCTACGAAAAAACCTCAAAGTAAGGCAATGTATCCCAAATGACGTGATGTCAAGCATTATACTTCATTTCTAAGCCTTCACTCAAGGAGCACCAATAAGCAGTTTCGAATGATCATTTTAACAGGCCGATCACTTGTTACATGTCCGCACTAAATCATCCAGAATTTTTGACTTAGAGTTCATAATGAAACAAATCCAACACCCACGTTAAGCTAGCTCAATTTTCTATCTTGTGACAACATGTTTGACTGAAAGAGCTACGACAAAGCCTCCAAGTAATCCAATGTATGCCAAAATCCGTTATCTCTTGCATTATGCTTCATTTATAAGCCTTCACTCAAGCAGCACCAATTTAGAATGATTATTTTAACTGGTCGGTACTAAATTGTATGTAACTTTTGATTTAGAGTTTAGAATGACACGAATCCAACGTCCTCGTTAAGCTAGCTCAATTTTCTATATTGGGACAAAATTCAAGAGCAAAATAGCTACAACAAAGCCTCCATGTAATCGAATCTCTCCGAAACTACGTGATGCCATGCATTATGCTTCATTTATCTATCTTTACTCAACGAGCACCAGTGATCAGTTTAGAATGATCATTTTAACTAGCTGATCAACCTAACATGTCCACATTAAATCGTCCGTAACGTTTGATTTAGAGTTCAGAATGACACGAATCCAACGCCCACATAAAGCTAGGTCAATTTTCTATATTGTGACAACATTTGAGACTCAAAGAGTTACGAAAAAAGCCTCCAACTAATCAAATGTATCCCAAACTGTGTGATATCATGCATTATGCTTCATTTAAAAGCCTTTAATCAAGGAGCACCAATAATCACTTTGGAATAATCATTTTAACTGGCCGATCACTTGACATGTCTGTACTAAATCGTCCATAACTTTTGATTTAGAGTTCAGAATGACATGAATCCAACGCCCACGTAAAACTAGATCAATTTTCTATATTGTGACAACATTTGAGATTCAAAATGCAAAGAAAAAGACTCCAAGTAATCCAATGTATCACAAACTGCGTGATCTCATGCATTATGCTTCATTTATAATCCTTTACTCAAGGACCACCTATAATAAGTTAAGAATGATCATTTAAACTACCGATCACTTGACATGTCCGCACTAAATCATCCAGAAGTTTTTATTTAGAGTTCAGAATGACAAGAATCCAACGCCCACGTTAAGCTAGTTCAATTTTATATATTGTGACAACATTTGAGACTTAAAGAGCTAAGACTAAGCCTCCAAGTAATTCATTGTATCCAAAACTGCGTGATGTGATGCACTATGCTTCATTTATAAGCATTTACTCAAGGAGCACCAATAATCGGTTTAGAATGATCATTATAACTGGCCGATCACTTGAACATGTCTGTACTAAATCGTCCATAACTTTTGATTTAGAGTTCAAAATGACACGAGCCCAACGCCCACGTAAGGCTAGGTCAATGTTCTACATTGTGACAACATTTGAGACTGAAAAAGCAACGACAAATCCACCAACTAATCCAATGTATCACAAACTGCATGATCTCATGCATTATGCTTCATTTATAAGCCTTTACTCAATGAGCACCAATAATCAATTTAGAATGATTATTTTGACTGGCTGATCACTTGACATGTCCGCACTAAATCGTCCATAACTTTTGATTTAGAGTTCTAAATGACACAAATTCAACGCCCATGTTAAGCTAGCTCGTTTTTTATATTGTGACAAAAGGTATGAACAAAATAGCTACGACAAAGCCTATAAGTAATCCAATCTATCCGAAACTGCATGATGCCATGCATTATGCTTCATTTATTAATCATTACTCAAGGAGTACCAATGATCAGTTTAAAATGATCATTGTAGCTAGCTTATCAACTTGATATGTCTGCACTATACTGTCCATAACTTTTGATTTAGAGTTCAGAATGACACGTAAGTCAATTTTCTATATTGTGACAACAGTTGTGACTGAAAGATGTACGATAAAGCCTCCAAGTAATTCAACTTATCCCAAACTACGTGATGTCATGCATTATGTTTCATTTATAAAGCTTTACTCAGAGAGAACCAATAATCAGTTTAAAATGATCATTTTAACTGGCCAATCACTTTTGACATGTCCGCACTAAATCATCCCGAATTTTTGACTTAGAGTTCAGAATGAAACGAATCCAATGCCAATGTTAAGCTAGCTCAATTTTCTATATTGTGACAACATTTGAGACTGAAAGAGCTAAGACAAAGCCTCCAAGAAATCCAATGTATCCCAAACTGTGTTATCTCTTGCATTATGCTTCATTTATAAGCCTTTATTCATGGAGCACCAATAATCAATTTAGAATGATCATTTTAACTGGCCGATCACTTGACATGTCCGCACTAAATTGTCCGTAACTTTTGATTTAGAGTTTTGAATGACACAAATCCAACACCCACATTAAGCTAGCTCAATATTCTATTTTCTGACAAAATTTAAGACCAAAATAGGTACAACAAAGCCTCCAAGTAATCAAATCTATCCGAAACTGCGCGATGCCATGCACTATGGTTCATTTATGAGTCTTTACTCAAGGAGCCCAATGATTAGTTTAGAATGATCATTTTAACTAGCTAATAAAATTTACACGTACGCACTAATTCGTCTTTAATTTTTGATTTAGCACTCAAAATGACATCAGTCCAACGCCCATGTTAATCTAGCTCAATTTTCCATATTGTGACTATATTTGAGACTTAAAGAGCTACAAAAAACCTCAAAGTAAGCCAATGTATCCCAAATTGCGTGATATAATACATTATACTTCATTTATAAGAATTTACTCAAGAAGCACCAATAATCAGTTTAAAATGATCATTTTAACTGGCCGATTACTTTTTACATGTTCGCACTAAATCGTCTAGAATTTTTGACTTAGAATTCAGAATGAAACGTATCCAGGACCCACGTTTAGCTAGCCCAATTTTCTATATTGTGACAACATTTTAGAGTGAAAGAGCTACGACAAAGCCTCCAAGTAATCCAATGTATCCCAAAATCCATTATCTCTTGCATTGTGCTTCATTTATAAGCCTTTACTCAAGGAGCACCAATAATCAGTTTAGGATGATCATTTTAACTGTCTAATCAATTGAGATGTCGGCACTAAATTGTTTGTAACTTTTGATTTAGAGTTCAGAATTACAGGAATCCAACATCCATGTTAAGCAAGCTCAATTTTCTATACAGTGACAAAAGTGAAGACCAAGATAGCTACGAAAAAGCCTCCAAGCAATCAAATCTCTCTGAAATTACGTGATGCCGTGAATTATGCTTCATTTATCAGTCTTTACTCAAGGTGCACCAATGATCAGTTTAGAATGATCATTTTAACTAGCTTATCAATTTGACATGTCCGCACTAAAATGACATGAGTCCAACACCCACGTTAAGCTAGCTCAGTGTTCCATATTATGACTACATTTGAGACTTAAAGAGCTACAAAAAGCCTCCGATTAAGCCAATGTATCACAAACTGCGTCATGTCATGCATTATTCTTAATTTTTAAGCCTTTATTCAAGCACCACCAGTTATTACTTTAGAATGATCATTTTAACTGGCAGATCACTTGTCATGTCCGCATTAAGTCGCCCAGAACTTCTGATTTAAAGTTCACAATGATGGGAATCCAACGCCCACGTTAGGCTAGCCCAAATTTCAGTATTGTAATAACATTTGAAACTAAAAGAGCTACGACAAAGCCTCCAAGTAATTTAGTGTATCCCTAACAGCGTTATCTCATGCATTATGCTTCATTTATAAGCCTATACTCAAGGAGCAACAATAATAAGTATAGAATGATCATTTTAACTTGCCCATCACTCGACATGTCCACACTAAATCGTTTGTAACTTTTGATTTAGAGTTCTAAGTGACACGAATCCAATGCCCACATTAACCTAGCTTAATTTTTTATGCTGTGACAAATGGTAAGACCAAAATAGCTAAGGCAAAGCCTCTAAGTAACCAAATCTATCCAAAACTACGTGAGGCCATGCATTATGCTTCATTTATCAGTCTTTACTTAAGGAGCACCAATGATCAGTTTAGAATGATAATTTTAACTAGCTGATCAACTTGAAATGACCGCACTACATCCTCTTTAACTTTTGATTTAAAGTTCAAAATGACATGAGTCGAACACCTACGTTCAGCTAGCTCAATTTTCCACACTGTGGCTACATTTGAGACTTAAATAGCTAAGAAGTAAGCCAATGTAACCAGAACTGCGTGATGTCATGCATTATACTTCATTTATAAGTATTTACTCAATGAGAACCAATAATTAGTTTAGAATGATCATTTTAATTTGTCAATCACTTGACATGTCAGTAATAAATCGTCCAGAACTTTTGATTTAGAGTTCAGAATGACACGAATCACACCCACGTTAAGCTAGCTCAATTTTCTATATTGTGACACCATTTGAGACTAAAAGAAATACGACGAAGCCTCCAAGTAATCCAATGTATCCTAAACTGCGCTATCTCACGAATTATTCTTCATTTATGAGCTTTTACTCAAGGAGCACCAATAATAAGTTTAGAATGATCATTCTAACTGGCAATGATCATTCTAACTGGCCGATCACTTGACATGTCCTCACTAAATCGTCCGTAACTTTTGATTTAGAGTTCTAAATGACATGGATCCAGTGCCCTTGTTAAGCTAGCTCAATTTTCTATATTGTGACAAAAGGTAAGACCAAAATGACTACGAAAAACCCTCTAAGTATTCAAATCTTTCCGAAACTGCATGATGCCATGCATTATGCTTCATTTATCAGTCTTTTATATTGTGACATAGTTTAAAACCAAAATAGCTACGAAAAAGCCTCCAAAAATCCAATCTATCCCAAAACTGCGTGATGTCATGCATTATGCTTCATTTATAGCCTTTCCTCAAGGAGAACCAATGATCAGTTTAGAATGATCATATTAACTGGCCTATCAATTTGACACGTCCACAATTAATCGTCCGTAACTTTTGATTTAGAGTTTAGAATGACATGAATCCAACACCTATGTAAAGCTAGCTCAATTTTCAATATTTTGACCATATTTGAGACTGAAAGAGATACAACAAAGTCTCCAAGTAATCTAATGTATCCCAAACTGCGTGATTCCATGCATTATGGTTCATTTGTAAACTTTTACTCGAGGAGCACCAATGATCAGTTTAGAATGATCATTTTAAGTAGTTGATCAACTGGTCATGTCCATACTAAATCATCTTTAACTTTTTATTTAGAACTCAAAATGACATGAGTTCAACGCCCATGTAAAGCTAGCTCAATTTTCAATATTTTGACCATATTTGAGACTGAAAGAGCTACGACAAAGTTTCCAAGTAATCAATTGTATCCCAAACTGCGTGATTCCTTGTATTATGGTTCATTTGTAAGCCTTTACTCGAGGAGCACCAATGACCAGTTTAGAATGATCATTTTAACTAGTTGATCAACTGGTCATGTCCATACTAAATCGTCCTTAACTTTTTATTTAGAACTCAAAATGACATGAGTCCAACGCCCATGTAAATCTAGCTCAATTTTCAATATTTTGACCATATTTGAGACTGAAAGAGCTACTACAAAGTTTCCAAATAATCAATTGTATCCCAAACTGCGTGATTCCTTGTTATATGGTTCATTTGTAAGCCCTTACTCAAGGATCGCCAATGATCAGTTTAGAATGATCATTTTAACTATTTGATCAAATTGACACATCCACATTAAATCGTCTTTAAGTGTTTATTTAGAGCTCAAAATGACATGAGTCCAACGGCCATGTAAAGCTAGCTCAATTTTCAATATTTTGACCATATTTGAGACTGAAAGAGCTACGACAAAGTTTCCCAGTAACCAATTGTATCCCAAACTGCATGATTCCTTGTTATATGGTTCATTTGTAAGCCCTTACTCAAGGATCACCAATGATCAGTTTAGAATGATCATTTTAACTAGTTGATCAAATTGACACGTCCACACTAAATCGTCTTTAAGTGTTTATTTAGAGCTCAAAATGACATGAGTCCAACGGCCATGTAAAGCTAGCTCAATTTTCCATATAGTGATAGCATTTAAGACTGAAAGAGCTACTACAAAGCCTCCAAGTAAACCAATGTATCCAAAACTGTGGGACGCCATGTGTTATGCTTCATTTATAAGCTTTTACTCAAGGAGCACCAAAGATCTGCTTAGAATGATCATTTTAATTGGCCGATAAACTCGTATTGTTCGCACTAAATCGTCCGTAAATTTTGATTTGGAGTTCAATATGACATCAATCCAACGCCCACGTTAACCTAGCTCAATTTGTTTATATTGTGACAACATTTGAGATTGAAAGAGCTACGACAAAGCTCCCAAGTAATCCAATGTATGCCAAACTGCGTTATCTCATGCACTATGCTTCATTTATAAGCTTTTACTTTGGTTCACTTATAAGTCTTTCCTCAAGGTGCACCAATGATCTGTTTAGAATGATCATTTTAACTGGCCGATCAACTTGGCATGTCCGCATAAAATTGTTCGTAAATTTTGATTTAGAGTTCATAATGACATGAATCGAACGCCCACGTTAAGCTTGCTCAATTTTCTATATTTTGACAAAATTTATGACCGAAATATCTATGACAAAGACTCCAAAAAATCCAAACTATCCGTAACTGCATGATGTTATGCATTAGGTTTCATTTATAAAGCTTCACTCAATGAGCACCAATAATCAGTTTAGAACGATCATTTAAACTACCTAATCAACTTGACATGTCCGCACTAAATCGTCTTTAACTTTTGATTTAGAGCTCAAAATGACATGAGTCCAACTTCCATGCTAAGCTAGCTCAATTTTCCATATTGTGACAACGTTTGAAACTGAAAAAGCTATTACAAAGCCTCCAAGTACACCAATGTATTTCAAACTGCGTGATGCTATTCATTATGCTTCACTTATAAGACTTTACTCAAGGAGCACCAATGATCAGTTTAGAATGATCATTTTAGCTGGCCGGTCACTTGACATGTCTGCACTAAATCGTTCATAACTTTTGATTTGTAGTTCAAATGAGACGAATCCAATACCAACGTTAACCTAGTTCAATTTTCAATATTGGGACAATATTTAAGACCGAATGGCTGCGACAAAGCGTGCAAGAAATCCAATCCATCCCAAAATGCATGATGTCATGCATTATGCTTCATTTATTAGCCTTTACTCAAGGAGCACAAATGATCAGTTTAGAATGATCATTTTAACTAGCTGGTCGACCTGACATGTCCGTACTAAATCGTCTTTAACGTTTGATTTCGAGCTCAAAATCACATGAGCCCAACGTCCATGTTAAGCTAGCTCAATTTTCCATATTTTGACAATATTTGAGACTGCAAGAGCTATTACAACGCCTCCAAATAAACAAATGAATACCAAACTGCGTAATGCCTCGCATTATGCTTCATTTATAAGTCTTTACTAAAGGAGCACCAATGATCACTTTAGAATGATCATTTTAACTATCTAATCAACTTGAAATGTCCGCACTAAATCGTTTTTAACTTTTGATTTAGAGCTCAAAATGATATAAGTCAACCATCCATGTTAAACTAGCTCAATTTTCCATATTGTGACAACGTTTGAGACTGAAAAAAACTATTACAAAGCCTCCAAGTACACCAAAGTATTTCAAACTGCATGATGCCATGCACTATGCTTCATTTATAAGCCTTTACTCAAGGAGCACCAATGATCAGTTTACAATGATCATTTTAACTGACAGATCACTTGACATGTCCAACGAAATCGTTCGTAACTTTTGATTTATAGTTCAAAATGAGACGAATCCAACGCCAACGTTAACCTAGCTCAAATTTATATACTGGGATAATAATTAAGATCAAAATGGCTACGACAAAGCCTACATGAAATCAAATCTATCCCAAAATGCGTGATATCATGCACTATGCTTCATTTATAAGCCTTTACTCAGGAAGCACAAATAATCAGTTTAGAATGATAATTTTAACTAGATGATCAACTTGACACGTCCGTACTAAATCGTATTTAACTTTTGCTTTAGAGCTCATAATCACATGAGAGCATCGTCCATGTTATGCTAGCTCAATTTTCCATATCGTGACATCATTTGAGACTAAAAGAGTTATTACAAAGCCTCCAATTAAAAAAATGTATCCCAAACTGCGTGATGCAATGCATTATGCTTCATTTATAAGCCAATACTCAAGGAGCACCAATGATCCATTTAGAATGATTATTTTAACTTGCCGATCAACTTGACATGTATGCACTAAATCATCTGTAACATTTGATTTAGAGTTTAAAATGACACGAATCCAATGCCCACCTCAAGCTAGCTCAATTTTCAATATTGTGACAAAATTTTAGGCCGAACTAGCTATCCCAAAATGACTGATACCATGCATTATGTTTCATGTATAAGTCTTTACTCATGGAGCACCAATGATCAGTTTAGAATGATCGTTTTAACTAGCTGATCAACTGGGCATGTCCGTTCTAAATCATCTTTAACGTTTGATTTAAAGCTCAAAATGACATGAGCCCAACGTCCATGTTAAGCTAACTCAATTTTCCATATTGCGACAATATTTGAGTTTGAAAGAGCTATCACAAAGCCTCCAAATAAGCAAATGAATCCCAAACTGCGGAATGCAATGCATTATGCTTCATTTATAAGCCTTTACTAAGGAGCACCAATGATTAGTTTAGAATGATCATTTTAACTACCTGATCAACTTGATATGTTCGCAGTAAATCGTCTTTAGTTTTTGAATTAGAGCTCAAAATTACATGAGTCCAACGTCCATGATAAAGTAGCTCAATTTTCCATATTGTGAAAACGTTTGAGACTGAAAAAGCTATTACAAAGCCTCCAAGTACACCAATGTATTTCAAACTGCGTGATGCTATTCATTATGCTTCATCTATAAGACTTTACTCAAGGAGCCCCAATGATCAGTTTAGAATGATCACTTTTAACTGGCCGATCACTTGACATGTCTGCACTAAATCGTTCGTAACTTCTGAGTTATAGTTCAAATGAGACGAATCCAACACCAACGTTAACCTAGCTCAATTTTCTATATTGGGACAATATTTAAGACGAATAGCTACGACAAAGCCTCCAAGAAATCCAATCTATCCCAAAATGCATGATGTCATGCATTATGCTTCATTTATTAGCCTTTACTCAAGGAGCACAAATGATCACTTTAGAATGATCATTTTAACTAGCTGATCAACTTGACATGTCCGTACTAAATCGTCTTTAACGTTTGATTTAGAGCTCAAAATCACATGAGCCCAACATCCATGTTAAGCTAGCTCAAGTTTCCATATTTTGACAATATTTGAGACTGCAAGAGCTATTACAAAGCCTCCAAATAAACAAATGAATCCTGAACTGCGTAATGCCATGCATTATGCTTCATTTATAAGTCTTTACTAAAGGAGCACCAATGATCAGTTTAGAATGATCATTTTAACTATCTAATCAACTTGAAATGTCCGCATTAAATCGTTTTTAACTTTTGATTTAGAGCTCAAAATGATATAAGTCAACCTTCCGTGTTAAACTAGCTCAATTTTCCATATGGTGACAACGTTTGAGACTGAAAAAACTATTACAAAGACTCCAAGTACACCAAACTATTTCAAACTGCATGATGCCATACATTATGCTTCATTTATAAGCGTTTACTCAAGGAGTACCGATGATCAGTTTAGAATGATTATTTTAACTGGCGGATGACTTGACATGTCCAACGAAATCGTTCGTAACTTTTGATTTATAGTTCAAAATGAGACGAATCCAATGCCAACGTTAACCTAGCTCAATTTTCTATATGGGGATAATAATTAAGATCAAAATGGCTACAAAAAAGCCTACAGGAAATCCAATCTATCCCAAAATGCGTGATATCATGCATTATGCTTCATTTATAAGCCTTTACTCAAGGAGCACAAATGATCAGTTTAGAATGATCATTTTAACTAGCTGATCAAGTTGACACGTCCGTACTAAATCATATTAATGTTTGCTTTAACGCTCATAATCACATGAGCGCAACGTCCATGTTAAGCTAGCTCAATTTTCCATATCGTGACATTATTTGAGACTGAAAGAGCTATTACAAAGCCTCCAATTCAAAAAATGTATCCCAAACAGCGTGATGCATGCATTATGGTTCATTTATAAGCCAATACTCAAGGAGCACTAATGATCCATTTAGAATGATTATTTTAACTTGTCGGTCAACTTGACATGTCTGCACTTAATCATCTATAACATTTGATTTAGAGTTTAAAATGACACGAATCCAATGCCCACCTCAAGCTAGCTCAATTTTCAATATTGTGACAAAAATTTTGGCCGAACTATCTATCCCAAAATGCCTGATGCCATGCATTATGTTTCATATATAAGTCTTAACTCATGGAGCACCAATGATCAGTTTAGAATGATCATTTTAACTAGCTGATCAACTTAACATGTCCGTTCTAAATCATCTTTAACGTTTGATTTAGAGCTCAAAATAACATGAGCCCAACGTCCATGTTAAGCTAGCTCAATTTTCCATATCGTGGCAACATTTGAGACTGAAAGAGCTATTACGAGTACTCCAATTAAACAAATGTATCCCAAACTGCGTGATACCATGCATTATGCTTCATCTATAAGCATTTACTCAAGGAGCACCAGTGATCCATTTAGAATGATTATTTTAACTTGCTGGTCAACTTGACATGTTTGCACTAAATCGTCTGTAAAATTTTGATTTAAGAGTTTAAAATGACACGAATCCAATGCCCACTTCAAGCTAGCTCAATTTTCAATATTGGAACAAAATTTTAGACCGAACTAGCTACAACAAACCCTCCAAATAATCAAAGCTATCCCAAACTGCGTGATGCCATGCATTGTGCTTCATAGATAAGCCTTTACTCAAGGAGCACCGATGATCAGTTTAGAATGGTCATTTTAACTGGCCGATCAACTTGACAAGTTTGCTCTAAATCGTCCGTAACTTTTGATTAAGAGTTCAGAATGACACCAATGTAGCGGCCACGTTAACTAGCTCAATTTTCTATATTGTGGAAAGATTTGAGACTGAAACAGCTACGACAAAGCCTCCAAGTAATCCAATGTATCCCAAACTGCATGATGCAATGCATGATGCTTTATTTATAAGCCTTTACTCAAGGAGTACAAATGATCAGTTTAAAATGATCATTTTACCTAGCTAATCAACTTAACATATCTGCACTAAATTGTTTTTAACTTTTCATTTAGAGCTCAGAAAGATATGAGCTCAACTCCCATGTTAAGCTACCACAATTTTCCATAGTGTGACAACATTTGAGACTGAAAGAGCAACTACTAAGCCAGCAAGTAATGCAATGTATCCAAAACTGCATAATGCCATGGATTATGCTTTATTTATAAGCTTTAACAATAGGACACTAATGATCAGTTTAGAATGACCATTATATCAGGCCGATCAACTTGACATGTCCGTAAATCGTCCAAAAATTTTGATTTAGAGTTCAGAATGACAAGAATCCAATGCCCACATTAAGCTAGCTCAATTTTCCAGATATATTGTGACAACATTTGAAAGAGCTACTACAAAGCCTCCAATTAAACAAATGTATCCCAAACTGCGTGATGCCATGCATTATGCTTCATGTATAAGCCTATACTTAAGGAGATCCAATGATCAATTTAAGATGATTATTTTAACTTGCCGCTCAACTTGACAAGTCCGTTCGAAACCATCCATAACTTCTGATTTAGAGTTCAAAATGACACGAATCCAACGCCACGTTAAGCTAGCTCAATTTTCAATATCGTGAAAACATTTGAGACAGAAAGAGCTACGACAAACTGTATGATGCCTAGCATTATGCTTCATTTATATGCCTTTACTCAAGGAGCATCAATGATCAGTTTAGAATGACCATTTTAACAGGCCAATCAACTTGACATGTCCGCAATAAATCGTACTTAAATTTTGGTTTAGAGTTCATAATGAAACAAATCCAATGACCATGTTAAGCTACCTCAATTTTCTATATTGTGACAACATTTGAGACTCATAGATTTACGACCAATCCTAAATGTAATCCAATGTATCCCAAACTTCGTGATGCCATGCATTATGCTTCATTTATAAGACTTTACTCAAGGAGCACCAATGATCAATTTAGAATGATTGTTTCAACTAGCCAATCAACTTGACATGTGCGCACTAAATCGTCTTTAACTTTTCATTTAAAGATCAGAATGACATGAGTCCAACATCCACTTTAATCTAGCTCAATTTTCTATATTATGACAAAATTTTATAGTGTATGAGCTACGAAAATGCTTCCAAGCAATCCAATGTATCCCATACTACCTAATTGCATGCATTATGTTTCATTTGGAAGCCTTTACTCAAGGAGCATCAATGATCAGTTTAGACTGATAATTTTAACTTGTCGATCAACCTGATATGTCCACACTAAATTGCGCGTAGCTTTTGATGTAGAGTTCAGAATGACACAAATCCAGTGCCCATGTTAAGCTAGCTCAAGTTTCCATATTTTGATAAAATTTAACACCGAAATAGTTTTGACAAAGCCTCCAAGTAATCCAATTGAACTCAAACTGCGTAATGCCATGCATGTCTTATGTTTCATTTATAAGCTTTTACTAAAAGAGCACCAATGATCCATTTAGAATTATCATTTTATCTAGCTGATCAACTTGACATGCCTGCACTAAATCGTCTTTATCTTTTGATTTAGAGCTCAAAATGACATGAGCCCAACGTTCACGTTAAGCAATCTCGATTTTTCATATTGTGACAACAGTTGAGACTGAAAGAGCTACTACAAAGCCTCCAATTAATCCAATGTTTCCAAAACTATGTGATGCCATGAATTATGCTTTATTTATAAGCCTTTACTCAAGGAGCACCAATGATCAGCTTAGAATGATCATTATAACTAGCTGATCAACTTGACATGTCCCCACTAACTCGTTTGTAACTTTTGGTTTAGAGTTCAAAGTGACACGAGTCCAACACCCACGTTAAGCTAGCTCAATTTTCTATATTTTGACAAAATTTAAGACCAAAAAAGCTATGACAAAGACTCCAAGAAATCCAATCTATCTGTAACTGCGTGATGTCAAGCATTATGCTTCATTTATATGCCTTTACTCAAGGAGCACTAATGATCAGTTTAGAATGATAATTATAACGGGTCAATCACTTGACATGTCTGCACTAAATCGTCCGCAACTTTTGATTTAAAGTGTAAAATGACATGAGTCCAAGGGCCATGTAAAGCTAGCTCAATTTTTCATACTATGCCAACATTTGATACTGAAAGAGCTACTACTGAAATAGCTACTACAACGCCCATGTTAAGATAGCTCGATATTATATATTGTGATAAAATTTAAGAAATAAATAGCTGCGAAAAAACCTCCAAGGAATCCAGTCTATCCCGAACTGCGTGATGCCATGCATGATTTATAAGCCTTTACTAAAGGAGCACAAATGATCAATTTTGGATGATTATTTTAACTTGCCGGTGAACTTGACATGTCTGCACTAAATCGTTTGTAACTTTTGATTTAGAGTTTAAAATGACACGAATCCAATGCACACCTCAAGCTAGCTCAATTTTCAATATTATGATAAAATTAAAGACCAAAATAACTATAACAAAGCCTCCAAATAATCAAAGCTATCCCAAACCGAGTGATGCCATGCATTATGCTTCATTTATAAGCCTTTAAACAAGGAGCACCAATGATTAGTTTAGAATGATCATTTTAGCTGGCCAATCAACTTGACATGTCCGCACTAAATCAACCATAACTATTGATTTAGAGTTCAGAATCACACGAATCCAACGCCCACGTTAAGCATGGTCAATTTTCTATATTTTTACAACATTTGACAACGAAAGAGTAATGACAAAGCCTACAAGTAATCCAATGTATCCAAAACTGTGTGATGAAGGAGCACCAAATATCAGTTTAGAATGATCATTTTAACTAGCCGATCAACTTGACATGTCCGCACTAAATCCTCCGTAACTTTTGATTGAGAGTTTAGAATGACAGGAATCCAACTTCCACGTTAAGCTAGCTCAATTTTCTATATTGTGACAAGATTTGAGACTAAATGAGCTACGGCAAAGCCTCCCAGTAATCCAATGAATCCCAAACGGCGTTATCTCATTATGCTTTGTTTATAAACTTTTACTCAAGGAATACCAATAATCAGTTTAGAATGATCATTTTAATTAGCCGATCACTTGATATGTTCGCACTAAATCATCTTTAACTTTTGATTTATAGCTCAAATGACATGATTCCAACGCCCACGTTAAGCTAGCTTAATTTCCCATATTGTGACTACATTTGAAACTTAAAGAGCTACGACAAAACCTCAAAGTAAGCAAATGTATCCCAAACTCCGTGATGTCATGCATTATATTTCATTTATAAGCCTTTACTCAAGGAGCACAAAAATTAGTTTAGAATGATCATTTTAACTGGCCAATCACTTGACATGTCCGCATTAATTCGTCCAAAATGTTTGATTTAAAATTCATAATTTCTGAAAGAGCTATGACAAAGCTTCCATGTAATCCAATGCATCCCAAACTGCGTTATCTCATGCATTATGCTTCCTTTATAATCCTTTACCCAAGGAGCACTAATAACCAATTTAGAATGATCATTTTAACTGGCCGATCACTTGACATGTCCACACTAAATCGTCCGTAACTTTTGATATATAGTTCTGAATTACACGAGTTCAACGCCCACTTTAAGCTCGCTCAATTTTCTATATTGCGACAAAATTTAAGACAATAATAGCTACGAAAAAGCTTACAAGTAATCAAATCTATCCGAAACTCCGTGAGACCATGCATTATGCTTCATTTATCAGTTTTTACTCAAGGAGTACCAATGATCAATTTAGAATGATCATTTTAACTAGCTCATCAACTTGCCATGTCCACACTAAATCGTCTTTAAATTTTGATTTAGAGCTCAAAATGACTGGAGTCCAATGCCCATGTTAAGCTAGCTCAATTTTAATTATTGTGACTACATTTGAGAATAAAAAAGCTCAAAAATGCGCCCAAGTAAGCCAATGCATCCCAAAATGTGTGGTGTCATGGATTATTCTTCATATATAAGCAATAACTCGAGGAGCACCAATAATCAGTTTAGAATGATCATTTTAACTGCCCGATCACTCGACATGTCCGCACTAAATTAACCAAAACTTTTGATTTAGACTGCTGAATGATACGAATCCAACGCCCACGTTCAGCTAGCTCCATTTTCTATATTGTGACAACATTTGAGACTACAAGTGCTACGACAAAGCCTCCAAGTAATCCAGTGTATCCCAAACTCCGTTATCTCATGCATTATAATTCGTTTATAAGCCTTTACTCAAGAAACAGCATCAGTTTAGAATGTTCATTTTAACTGGCCGATCACTTGATATGTCAGCACTAAATTGCCCGTAACTTTTGATTTAGAGTTCTGAATGACACGAATCCAACGCCCACGTTATGCTAACTCAATTTTCTATATTGTGACAAAAGTTAAGACCAAAATAGCTATGAAAAAACTTCTAAGTAATCAAATCTATCCAAAACTGCGTGATGCCATGCATTATGCTTCATTTATCAGTCTTTACTCAAGGAGCACCAATGATCAGTTTAGAATAATGATATTAATTAATTAGCTGATCAACTTGACCTATCCGCACCAAATCGTCTTTAACTTTTAATTTAGAACTCAAAATGATATGAATCCAACGCCCACGTTGAGCTATCCCAATTTTCCATATTCTGACTACATTTGAGACTTAAAGAGCTACGAAAAATCCTTCAAGTAAGCCAATGTATCCCAAACTGCATGATGTCATGCATTATAATTCATTTATAAGCTAGCTCAATTTTATTTATTGTGACAATATTTGAGACTCAAAGAGCTATGACAAAACCTCTACGTAATCCAACGTATCCTAAACTACATGATTGCATGCATTATTCTTCATTTATAGGCCTATACTCAAGAAGCACCAATGATCAGTTTAGAATGATCATTTTAACTGGTGGATCAACTTGAGATATATGCACTAAATCAACGCTAAGTTTTGATTTAGAGTTTAAAATGACACGAGTCCAATGCCCACATTAAGCTAGCTCAATTTTTTATATTGTGATAATATTTAAAATTGAAACTGGTACCACAAAGCCTTCAAGTAATCCAATCTAACCTAAACTGCGTGATACCATGCATTATGATTCATTTATAAGCCTTTAATCAAGGAGCACTAATGATCAGCTTAGAATGATCAGTTTACAATGATCAGTTTAACTGTCCGATCAACTTGACATGACCGCACGAAATCGTCTGTAACTTTTGATTTAGAGTTCAAAATGGCACGAATCCAACGCTCACATTAAGGTATTTCAGTTTTCTATATTGTGACAACATTTGAGACTGAAAGAGCTATGAGAAAGCATCCAATTAATCCAATGCATCCCAAACTACATGATGCCATGCATTATGCTTCATTTATAGACCTTTACTCAAGGAGCACCAATGCTAAGTTCAGAATGATCATTTTAACTGGTCGATCAACTTGACATGTCCGCACTAAATCATCTGTAACTTTTGATTTAGAGTTCAGAATGACAGGAATCCAATGCCCACATTAAGCTAGCTCAATTTTCTTTACATTTTGAAAACATTTGAGATTGAAACAGCTACCACAAACCCTTCAAGGAAACCAATCTAATCTAAATTGTGTGATGCCATGCATTATGCTTCATTTATAAGCCTTTACACAAGGAGCACTAATGATAAGTCTAGAATGATCACTTTAACTGGAACATCAACTTGACATATCCGCCCCAAATCGTCTGTAACTGAATTTAGTATGACACGAATCCAACGCCCACATTAAGCTATTTCCATTTTCTATATTGTGTCAAAATTTAGGACCAAAATACCTACATCAAAACCTCCAAGTAATCCAATGAGCACCAATGATCAGTTTAGAATGATTAATTTAACATGCCGATCAACTTGACATGTCGCACAAAAATGTCTGTAACATTTGATTTTGAGTTCATAATGACACGAATCCAATGCCCACGTTATAGCTCAATTTTATTTATTGTGACAATATTTGAGACTGAAAGAGCTATGACAAATCCTCTAAGTAATCCAACCTATCAAACTACAGGATGACATGCATTATGCTTCATTTATAGGCCTATACTCATGGAGCACCAATGATTAGTTTAGAATGATCATTTTAACTAGCGGATCAACTTGACATATCTGCACAAAATCGTCCGCAACTTTTGATTAAGATTTTAAAATGACACCAATTTAACAGCCACATTAAGCGATCTCAAGTTTTTATATTGTGACATTATTTAAAATTAAAAGAGGTACCACAAAGCCTTCAAGTAATCCAATCTAGCCTAAACTGTGTGATACCATGCATTATGCTTCATTTATGAGCCTTTACTCAAGTAGAACCAATGATCAGTTTAGAATGATCACTTTAACTAACCAATCAACTTGTCACGTCCTCACTAAAACGTTTGTAACTGCATTATACCATGCATTATGTTTCATTTATAAGCCTTTACTCAAGGAGCACCAATGAATAGTTTAGAATGATCACTATAACTGGCCTATCAACTTGTCTTGTCCGCAATAAATCGTCCGTAACTTTTGATTTAGAGTTCTAAATGACACGAATCCAACGCCCACATTAAGCTCTTTCAATTTTCTATATTGTGTCAAAATTTACGATCAAAATAGCTACGACAAAGCATTCAAGTAATCTAATCTGTCACAAACTGCGTGATGCCATTAATTATGCTTCATTTATAAACCGTTGCTCAATAAGCACCAATGATCAGTTTAGAATGATTAATTTAACTAGCCAATAAACTTGAAATGTCGCACTAAATCGTCTGTAACTTTTGATTTCGAGTTCAGAATGACACGAATCCAACGCCCATGTTAAGGTAGCTCAATTTTTTGTATTGTGATAAAATTTTAGACTTAAATAGCTATGACAAAGCATCCAAGTAATCCATTATATCCCAAACTACGTGATATCATGCATTATGCTTCATTTGTAAACCTTTGCTCAATGAGCAACAATGATAAGTTTAGAATGATCATTTTAACTGTCCGATCAACTTGACATGTCCACACTTAATCGTCCGAAACTTTTGATTTGGAGTTCAGAATGACACGAATCCAACGTCCACGTTAAGCTAGCTCAATTTTTATATTTTGACAACATTTGAGGTTGAAACAGCTACCACAAAGCCTTAAAGTAATCCAATCTCTCCGAAGCTCTGTGATGCCATGCATTATGCTTCATTTATAATCCTTTACTCAAGAAGCAATAGTAATCAGTTTAGAAAGATCATTTTAACTGGCCGATCAACTTGACATGTCTACACTATATTGTCCGTGACTTTTGATTTAGAGTTCAGAATGACACGAATCCAACGCTCACATTAAGCTAACTCAATTGGTGAGTTGTTTAAAAAAATTCATGAGAAGGCTCGGCTCAATATTGAAAGTAAGACTAAGATGTATGCTCAACAAGCAAATAAAGGCAGCAAGGAGTTAGCATTTGAGGAAGGAGACTCGGTGTTAAATCCAAGCTAATTCCGTAGGATTGATGGCCCATTCAAAGTCATCAAGAAGATCAATGACAATGCCTACAAGCTGGATCTTCAAGGTAAGTACCAAGTGAGTTCAAGCTTCAATATTATTGAGGTGAAATCCATCTCAACTAGGGGAGGATGATGTGAGAATGGCCAGCAAGGAACCACAACCTCAGGAGCAGCTTTAACCAGAGGCGGAAGAAGCCACTAAATATGCTAAGTAGCAGCTAGAACCTGCGGATTATGGAGATGAAAGCCTACAAATCTAGAGATTGGTTGTGATTCAAGCCACCTAAACTTCAGCTAGAGAGGTCCCTTGGATTGTACTCTTTTTCCCTATTTTTAGTTTTGTCCCAATGGGTTAACTAAGTTTACATGAATCAAGTGCACACGTTAAGCTAGCTCAATTTTTCATATTGTGACAACATTTGAGATTAAAAGAGCTATGACAAAGCCTCCAAGTAATCCGATCTATCCCAAACTGCGTGATACCATGCATTATGCTTCATTTATAAGCCTTTACTCAATGAGCACCCATGATCAGTTTATAATGATCATTTTAACTAGCCGATCAACTTGACATATACGCAATAAATCGTGATCAACTTGATCAGTAATCCAAGCTAACCTAAAATGTGTGATGCCATGCATTATGCTTCATTTATAAGCCATTACTTAATGAGCAGTAATGATTAGTTTAGAATTATCAGTTTAAATGATCAGTTTAACTGGCCCATCAACTTGACATATCCACAGTGAATCATCTGTAACTTTTGATTTAGAGTTCAAAATCACACGAATCCAATAATCCAATACCCACGTTACTCTTGCTCAATTTTCTACATTGTGAAATAATTTAGGACCAAAATAGCTACGACAAAACCTCCACGTAATCCAATCTATCTCAAACTAGCTACGACAAAGCCTCCACCATTGCTTGATTTGCACAAATGATTATTTTAGAATGATCAATTTAACTAGTTGATAAACTTGCCATGTCCACACTTAATCGTGTGTAACTTTTGATTTAGAGTTCTGAATTACACTAATCCAGCGCCAACGTTGAGCAAGCTTATTTTCTATATTGGGAAAAAAATTTAAGAATGAAATAGCATCAACAAAGCCTTCTAGTAATCCAATCTATCAGAAACTGAATGGTGCCATGCATTATGCTGCATTTGTAAACCATTGCTCAATCAGCACCAACGATCAATTTAGAATGATCAGTTTAACTAGCCAATACACTTGACATATCCGCACGAAATCGTGTCAAACTTTTGATTTAGAGTTATGAATCATAGGAATCCAACCCCCTAGTTAAGCTAGCTCAATTTTCTATATTGTGAACAATTTTAAGACGGAAATAGCTACTACAAAGCCTCCAATCCCATATATTCGAAATTGCGTGATGCCATCCATTATGCTTCATTTATAAGCTTTACCCAAAGAGCACCAATGATCAGTTTAGAATGATCATTTTAACTGGCTGATCAACTGACAGTTACGCACTAAATTTTCCATAACGTTTGATGTAGAGTTCAGAATTATACGAATCCAATGCCCATGTTAAAGTAGCTCAATTTTCGGCCCATGTTAAGGTAGCTCAATTTTCTGTATTTTGACATAATTTAAAACGGAAAGACCTACCACAAAGCCTTCGAGTAATCCAATCAATTGCCATACATTATGCTTCATTTATAAGCCTTTACTTAAGGAGCTCTAATGATCAGTTTAGAATTATCAGTTTAGAATGATCACTTTAACTGGTCGATCAACTTTACATGTCCGCACTAAATTGTCATTAACTTTTGATTTATATTTCAGAATGACACGAATCCAACGCACTCATTAAGCTTGCTCGATTTTCAATATCGTGAATACATTTAAAGCTTAAAAAGCTACAATAAATCTTTCAAGTAATCCAATCTAACCTAAACTGCGTGATGCCATGCATTATGCTTCATTTACAAGCCTTTTTTCTAGGAGCACTAATGATTAGTTTAAAATTATCAATTTCGAATGATCACTTTGACTGACTGATCAACTTGACATGTACATACTAAATCATCCATAACTTTTGAATTACCGTTCAGAATCGCACGAATCCAATGCCCACATTCAGGACCAAAATAGTTACTACAAAGCTTCCAAGTAATCCATCTCAAACTGCGTGGTGTCATGCATTACGCTTCATTTGTAAACCTTTGCTCAATGAGCACCAACGAAAATTTTAGAATGATCAATTTAACCAGTTGATAAACTTGACATGTCCAAACTAAATCATGCGTAACTTTTGATTTAGAGTTCCGAATGACACGAATGCAACGCCAACGTTAAGCTAGCTCAAGTTTCAATATTGTGACAAAATATAAGACTGAAATAGTTACGAAAAAGTCTCCTAGTAATCCAATCTATCACAAACTGCGTAGTACCATGCAGAATGCTTCATTTGTAAACCTTTGCTCAATGTTCACCAATGATCATTTTAGAATGATCAATTTAACTAGCTGATAAACTTGACATGTGTGCACAAAATCGTGCGTACCTTTTGATTTAAAGCTCCGAATCACACGAATCCAATAACCACGTTAAACTAGCTCAATTTCCTATATTGTGAACAAATTTAGGACCAAAATAGGTATGACAAAGCCTCCAAGTAATCCTATATATCCAAAATTGCATTATGCCATGCATTATGTTTCATTTGTAAACCTTTGGTCAGTGAGCACCACTGAGCAAATTAAAATGATCATTTTAACAAGCCGATCAACTTGTCATGTCAACTGCCCATGTTAAGATAGCTCAGTTTTCAATTTTGTGAAAAAAATTAGAACCAAAATAGCTACGATAAAGCCTCCAAGTAATCCAATCTATTCCAAACTTCATGATGCCATGCATTATACCTACATTATAAGCCTTTACTCAAGAAAAACCAATGTCAGTTTAGAATGATCATTTTTACTAGCTAATCAACTTGACATGTCCGCACTAAATCGTCTTTAGCTTTTGATTTAGAGCTTAAAATTACATAAATCGTCATATTTCCTTACTGTGACAACATTTGAGACTAAAAGAGCTACGAAAAAGCCTACAAGTAATCCAATCTATCCCAAACTGCGTGATGCCATGATTATGCTTTATTTATAAGCCTTTACTCAAAGAGCAGCAATGATCACTTTAGAATGATCATTTTAACTGGCCGATCAACTTGACATGTACACAGTAATTCATCCATAAGTTTTGATGTAGAGTTCAGAATTATATGAATCCAATGCCCATGTTAAGGTAGCTCAACTTTCGGTATCGTGAAAACATTTAAAACGGGAAGAGCTACCATAATGCCTTCAACTACTCCAATCTAACCTAAACTACGTGATGCCATGCATTATGCTTCATTTATAAGCCTTTAATCAAGGAACACTAATGATCAGTTTAGAATTATCAGTTTAGAATCATTTTTCCTGACCAATCAACTTGATATGTCCGCACTAAATCGTCCATAACTTTTTATTTAGAGTTCAGATTCACACAAATCCAATACCCATGTTACGGTAGCTCAATTTTCTAAATTTTGAGAAAAATTTAGGAAAGAAATAGCTATGACAAGGCCTCCAAGTAATCCAATCTATCTAAAATTATGTGTATCATGGATCATGCTTCATTCATAAACCTTTGCTCAATGAGCACCAATGATTATTTTAGAATGATAAATTTAACTAGTTGATAAATTGACATGTCCACATTAAATCATGCGTAAATTTTGATTTAGAGTTCCAAATGACATGAATCCAACGCCCACCTTAAGCTAGCTCAATTTTCTATATTGGGACAAAATTTCAGATTGAAATAGCTTTGACAAAGCCTCCTATTAATCCAATCTATCAGAAACTGCGTTGTGCATTGCATTATGCTTCATTTGTATACCCTCGCTCAATGAGCACCAAAGATCATTTTAGAATTATCAGTTTAACCAGCCGATAAACTTGACATGTCCGCATGAAATCGTGCGTAACTATTGATTTGGAGTTCAGAATCACACAAATCACACGCCCACGTTAAGCTAGCTCAATTTTCTATATTGTTAACAAATTTATGACCAAAATAGCTATGACGAAGCCTTCAAGTAATCCCATCTCTCCGAAATTGAGTGTTGCATACCTTTGGTCAGTGAGAACTAATGATAAGTTTAGAATGATCATTCTAACAAGCCAATCAATCTGTCATGTCCGCATTAGATTGTCTGTAACTTTTGATTTAGAGTTCAGAATGACACGAATGCAATGCCCACGTTAAGCTAGCTCAATTTTCTATATTATGACAAAATTTAAGACCAGAATAGCTACTATTAACGCTCAAAGTAATCAAATATTTTCCAAACTGCATGATGCCATGCATTATGCTTCAATTATAAGCCTTTGCTCAAGCAGAACCAATGATCAGTTTAGAATGATCATTTTAACTAGCTGATAAACTTCACATTTTCGCACTAAATCATATTCAACTTTTGATTTAGATCTCAAAATTACATGAATCTAGTGCCCAAATTAAGCTAGCTCAATTTTCTATATTGTGACAATATTTGAGACTAAAACAGCTACGACAATGCCTCCAAGTAGTACAATCTACCCCAAACTGCGTGATGCCATGCATTACGCTTCATTTATAAGCCTTTACTAAAGGAGCACCAATGATCAGTTTAAAATGATCATTTTAACTAGCCGATCAACTTGACATGTACGCACTAAATCGTACGTAACTTTTGATGTAGAATTCAAAATTATTCGAATCCAGTGCCCATGTTAAGGTAGCTCTATTTTCTATATTGTGACAACATTTAAACGGAAAGAGCTACCAAAAAGCATTCAAGTAGTCCAATCTATCCTAAACTTTGTGACGCCATGCATTATACTTCATTTAAAAGCCTTTACTAAAGGGGCACTAATGATCAATTTGGAATTATCAGTTTTACAAGCCGATCAACTTGTCATGTCCGCACTAAATAGTCCGTAATTTGTGATCTAGGGTTCAGAATCACACGAACCAAATGCGCACTTTCAGCTAGCTCAATTTTCTATATTGTGACAAAATTTAAGACCAAAATATCTAGGAAAAAGCATACAAGTAATCCAATATATCCCAAGCTGCGTGATGCCATGCATTATGCTTCATATGTGATCCTTTGCGCAATGGGCACCAGTGATTCGTTTAGAACAATCATTTTAACAAGCAGATAAATTTGTCATGGCCGCACTAAATCGTACGTAACTTTTGATTTAGAGTTTGGAGTGCCTCGACTCCAACACCCGAGTAAAGCTAGGTCAATTTTCTATATTGGGACAAAATTTAAGATCAAAATAGCTACCACAAAGCCTCCAAGTAATCGAATCTATCCCAAACTGCGTAATGCCATGCATTATGCATCATTTGTAAACCTTTGCTCAATAAGCATAAATGATCAGTTTAGAATGTTCTATATTACTAGCTAATGAACTTTACATGTGTGCATTAAATCATCCATATCTTCTGATTCAGAGTTAAGAGTGACACGAATCCAACGCCCACGTTAAACTAGCTCGATTTTCTATATTGTGAAAACATTTGAGAATGAAAAAGCTATCAGAAAGGCGTCAAGTATCCCAATCTATCCTAAACTGCGTGATGCCATGCATAATGCTTCATTTACAAGTCTTTACTCAAGGAGAACTCATGCTCAATTCAGAATGATCAGTTTAGAATGATCACTTTAAGTAGCCGATCAACTTGACATATCCACACTAAATCTTCCATAACTTTTCATTTAGAGTTCAAAATGACACGAATCCAACGCCCACATTCAGCTATCTCAATTTTCTATATTGGGACAAAATTTAAGACAGAAATTGCTACGACAAAACCCCAAGTAATCCAATCTATCCCAAACTGCATGATGTCATGCACTATGCTTCATTTGAATACCTTTGCTCAGTGACCACCAGTGATCACTTTTAAATGATCAATTTAACTAGCCGATACACTTGACATATATGCACTAAATCGCTTTTAACTTTTGATTTAAAGTGCAGAATTATACAAATCCAATGCCCACGTTAAGCTACGTCAATTTTCTATATTGTGACAAAATTTAAGACCAAAATAGCTACAACAAAACCTTCAAGTAATCCAATCTATCCCAAACTGCGTGATGCCATTCATTATGCTTCATTTGTAAACCTTTGCTCAATGGGCACCAATGATGAGTTCAGAATGATCAATTTAACTAGCTGATACACATGACACACACGCACTAAATCGTCTGTAATTTTTGATTTAGAGTTCAGAATGACATGAATGCAATGCCCATGTTAAGCAAGCTAATTTTCATTATTAAGACAAATTTTAAGACCAAAAAAGCTATGAAAAGCTTCTGAATAATCCAATCTATACCAAACTGCGTGATGTCATGCATTATGCTTCCTTTGTAAACCATTGCTCAATGAGCAAGAGTGATCAGTTTAGAAAGATCAATTTAACTAGGAGATAAGCTTGAGATTTATGCACTAAATTGTATGTAACTTTTTATTTAGAGTTCAGGATGACACGAATACAATCCTCACGTTAATCTTGCTCAATTTTCTATATTGTGACAAAATTTAAGGTCGAAATAGCTACGATAAAGCATCCAAGTA
This sequence comes from Pugionium cornutum, assembly GCA_018901935.1. Classification (NCBI taxonomy): domain Eukaryota; kingdom Viridiplantae; phylum Streptophyta; class Magnoliopsida; order Brassicales; family Brassicaceae; genus Pugionium; species Pugionium cornutum. The sequence goes on along the minus strand of CM032162.1, from coordinate 14,912,089 downwards.
ATCCAATCTATCCCAAACTGAGTGATGACATGCATTATGCTTTTTTAAAATCCTTTGCTCAACGAACACCAATGATCAGTGTAGAATGATCATTTGCACAAGCCGATAAACTTGTCATGTCCGCAATAAATCATGTATAACTTTTGATTTAGAGTTCAGAGTGCCACAAATCCAACACCCTAGTAAAGCTAGGTCAAATTTCTATATTGTGACAGAATTTAAGACCGAAATAGGTATGACAAAGTCTCCAAGTAATCCAATATATCCCAAACTACATGATGCCATGCATTATGCTTCATTTATACGCCTTTACTAAATAAGCACCAATGATCAGTTTAGAAAGATTATTTTAAATAGCTGATCAACTTGACATGTCCCCACTAAGTCGTCTTTTTCTTTTCATTTAGAGATAAAAATTACATTAATCGAATATCCACGTTAAGTTAGTTAAATTTTTCGTATTGTGACAACATTTGAGGATGAAAAAGCTATTACAAATGCTTCAAGTAATCCAATCTATCCTAAACTGCGTGATGACATGCATTATGCTTCATTTACAAGTCTTTACTCAAGGAGAACTCATGATCAGTTAAGAATGATCACTTTAACAGGCCGATCAACTTGCCATGTCTGCACTAAATCTTTCGTAAGTTTTGATTTAGAGTTAAGAATGACAGGAATCCAATGCCCACGTTAAGCTAGCTCAATTTTCTATATTGTGAAAAAAACTTAAGACCAAAATAGCTAGGACAAAGGATACAAGTAATCCAATCTATCTCAAACTGTGTGGGGCCATTCATTATGCTTCATTTAAAACCTTTGCTAAATGAGCACCAATTATAATTTAGAATGATCAATTTAACTAGCGGATAAACTTGACATGTTCACACTAAATCGTACATAACTTTTTATTTAGACTTCTGAATGACACGAATCAAATGCCCACGTTAAGCTAGCTCAGTTTTCTATATTGGGACAAAATTTAAGACCGAAATAGCTATCATAAAGCCCCAAGTAGTCCAATCTGTCCCAAACTGCGTGATTTCATGCATTATGATTCATTTGTAAACCTTTCTCACTGAGCACCAATGATCATTTTAGAATGATCAATTGAACTAGCCGATACACTTGACATGTGCACTAATCGTTTGTAACTTTTGATTTAAAGTGCAAAATGACACGAATCCAGAGCCCATGTTAAGCTAGCTCAATTTTAATTATTGTCACAAAATTTAAGACAAAATAGCTAGGACAAAGCCTCTAAGTAATCCAATCAATCCCAAACTGCATGATGCCATGCAATATACATCATTTGTAAAGCTTTGCTCAATGAGCAAAAATGATCAGTTTAAAATATTCAATTTAACTATTCGATAAACTTGAGATGTCCACACTAAGTAACTAGCCGTAACTTTCGATTTAGAGTTCAAAATTACATGAATACAATGCCCACATTAGGCTGGCTCAATTTTCTATATTCTGACCAAATTTATGATCGAAATATTCCAATCTATAAAGCCTTTAACTAATCCAATCTATTCCAATCTACGTGATGCCATGCATTATGCTTCATTAAAAATCCTCTGCTCAATGAGCACCAATGATCAGTTTAGAATGATCATTTTAACAAGCCGAATTATCTACGACAAAGCCCCAAGTAATCCAATCTATTCCAAACTGCATGATGTCATGCATTATGCTTCATTTGTAAACCTCTGCTCAGTGAGCACCAATGATCAGTTTAGAATGATCAATTTAACTAGCCGATACACTTGACATTTCCGCACTAAATCGTCCGTAGCTTTTGATTTAGAGTTCAGACTGACATGAATTAAAGGCCCATGTTAAACTAACTCAATTTTTGATATTGTGAAAAACTTTAAGACCAAAATAGCTACAACAATCCAATCTATCCGAACTGTGTGGTGTTATTCATTATGCTTCATTTGTAAATCTTTGCTCATATGAGCACCAATGATAATTCTAGGATGATCAATTTAATTAGCCGATAAAATTGACATGTCCGCACTAAATTGTCCCTAACTTTTGATTTAGACTTCCGAATGACACGAATCCAACGCCAGCGTTAAGCTAGCTCAATGTTCAATAATAGGACAAAATTTAAGACTGAAATAGCTACGACAAAGCCTCCAAATAATCCAATCAATCTCAAACTGCGTACTGTCATGCATCATGCTTCATTTGTAAACATTTGTTCAATGAGCACCAATGATCAGTTTAGAATGACCAATTTAACTAGTTGATAAACTTGACATGTATGCACTAAATCATTTGTAACTTTTGATTTAGAATTTTGAATTACATGAATCCGACGCCGACATGAAGCTAGATCAATTTCCTATATTGGGGAAAAGATCAAAATGCCTCCTAGTAATCCAATCTATCAGAATCTGTGTGGTGCCATGCATTATGCCATTAAACTTGACATGTCCGCACGAAATCGTGCTAACTTTTGATTTAGAGTTTAGAATGACACGAATCCAACACCCACATTAAGCTAGCTTAATTTTCTATATTATGAAAAGAAGGAAGACCAAAATAGCTGCGACAAAGCCTCCAAGTAATCTAATCTTTCTCAAACTGCGTGGTGCCATTCATTATGCTTCATTTGTAAACCTTTGCTCAATGACCAGAAATGATCAGTTTAGAATGTTCAATTTAACTAGCAGATAAACTTGAGATGTCTGCACTAAATAGTCTGTAACTTTGGATTTAGAGTTCAGAATCACACGAATACAATGCCCACATTAAGCTAGCTCAATTTTCTATATTGTGACAAAGTTTAAGACCGAAATAGCTACGATAAATCCTTTAAGTAATCCAATCTATCCCAAACTGCATGATGCCATGCATTATGTTTCATTTGTAAATCTTTGGTTAGTGAGCACCAATGATCAGCTTAGAATGATCATTTTAACAAGCCGGTCAACTTGTCATGTTCGCACTAAGTCGTCTTTAACTTTTTATTTAGAACTCAAAATGACATGAATCTAATACCCACGTTAAGTTAGCTAAATTTACCGTATTATGACAACATTTGAGACTGAAACAGCTACGGCAAAGCATCCAAGTAATCTAATGTATCTGAAACTGCGTGATGCCATGTAGTATGCTTCATTTACACACCTTTACTAATGAGCACCAATGATCTGTTTAGAATGATTATTTTAAATAGCTGATCAACATGACATGTCCGCACTAAGTCGTCTTTAACTTTTGATTTAGAGCTCAAAATGACATGAATTTAATACCCACATTAAGTTAGCTAAAGTTTCCGTATTGTGACAACATTTGAGATTGAAAGAGCTACGGCAAAGTTTCCAAGTAATCCAAACTATCCCAAACTGTGTGATGCTATGCATTATGCATCATTTATATACCTTTACTTTATCAGCATCAATAATAGGTTTAGAATGATTATTTTAAATTTGTGATCAACTTGACGTGTCTGCGCTAAGTCGTCTTTAACTTTTGATTTAGAGCTTAGAATGACACATATCCAACGCCCATATTAAGCTAGCTCAATTTTCTATATTGTGAGAAAAATGAAGACCAAAATAGCTGCGACAAAGCCTCCAAGTAATCCAATATTCAGCAAACTGCATCGGCCATTCATTATGCTTCATTTGTAAACCTTTGCTCAATGACCATAAATGATTAGTTTAGAATGTTCAATTTAACTAACCAATAAACTTGAGACGTACGCACTAAATAGTCTGTAAGTTTTGATTTAGAGTTCAGAATTACATAAATACAATGCGCACATTTAGCTAACTCAATTTTCTATATTGTGACAAAATTTAAGACCAAAATAGCTATGATAACGCCTCAAAGTAATCCAATCTATCCCAAACTGCGTGATGCCACACATTATGCTTCGTTTAAAATCCTCTGCTCAATGAGCACCAATGATCAGTTTAGAATGATCATTTTAACAAGCCGATCAACTTGTCATGTCCGCACTAAGTCGTCTTTAACTTTTGATTTAGAGATCAAAATGACATGAATCTAATACCCACATTAAGATAGCTAAATTTTTCGTGTTGTGACATCATTTGAGACTGAAAGAGCTACGGCAAAGCTTCCAAGTAATCCAATCTATCCCAAACTATGTGATGCGATGCATTATTCATCATTTATATACCTTTACTTAATGAGCACCAATGATCAGGTTAAAATGGTTATTTTAACTTGCTGATCAACTTGACATGTCCGCACTAACTCGTCTTTAACTTTTGATTTAGAGTTTATAATGACACGAATTTAACGCCCACATTAAGCTAGCTCAATTTTCTATATTGTGAAAAAATGATGACAGAAATAGCTGCGATAAAACCTCCAAGTAATCCAATCTTTCTCAAACTACGTGGTGCCATTCATTATGCTTCATTTGTAAACCTTTGCTCAATGACCAGAAATGATCAGTTTAGAATGTTCAATTTAACCAGCCGATAAACTTGAGATATCTGCACTAAATAGTCTGTAACTTTTGATTTAGAGTTCCGAATTACATGAATACAATGCCCACATTGAGCTAGCTCAATTTTCTATGTTGTGAAAAAGTTTAAGACCAAAATAGCTACGACAAGGCCTTTAAGTAATCCAATCTATCCCAAAATGAGTGATGCCATGCATTATGCTTCATTTGAAATCCTTTGCTCAATGAGCACCAATGATCAGTTTAGAATGCTCATTTTAACAAGCCGATCAACTTGCCATGTCCGCACTAAATCGTCTGTAACTTTTGATTTATAGTTCAGAATGACACAAATCCAATGCCCACATTAAGCTAGCTCAGTTTTCTATATTGTAACAAAATTTAAGACCAAAATAGCTACGATAAAGCCTCCAAATAATCAAATATATCCCAAACTGTGTGATGTCATGTATTATGCTTCTTTTGTAAACCATTGCTCAATGAGCACCAATGATCATTTTAGAATGATCAATTTAACTAGCCGATAAGCTTTACATGTCCGCACTAAAACGCCTAACTTTTGATTTAGAGTTCTGAATGACACGAATCAAATGCCCAAGATAAGCTAGCTCAATTTTCTATCTTAAGCCAAAATTAAATGCCGGAATATCTATAAAAAATCCTCCAAGTAATCCAACCTATCCAAACCTGCGTGATGCCATGCATTATTGTTCGTTTGTAAACCTTTGTTCAATGAGCACCAATGATCAGTTTAGAATGATCAATTTAACTAGCCGATACACTTGACATGTTGCAGTAAATCATGTGTAACTATTTATTTAGAGTTCAAAATACACAAATCCAACGCCCACATTAAGTTAGCTCAACTTTCTATATTAAGAAAAAATTTATAACTGAAATAGATACGACAAAGCCTCCAAGTAATCCAACCTACCCCAACCTACGTGATGCCATACATTATGCTTCATTTGTAAATTTTTGCTCAGTGAGCACCAATAATCAGTTTAGAACGATCAATTTAACTAGCCGATACACTTTTTCATGTACGCACTAAATCGTCTGTAACATTTGATTTAGAGTTCAGAATACACGAATCCAACGCCAAGATTAAGCTAGGTCAACTTTATATATTTAGGAAAAATTTAAGATGGAAATAACTACGACAAAGCCTCCAAGTACTCCAATCTATCCCAAACTGCGTGATGCATGTATTATGCTTTATTTGTAAACCTTTTTGCTCAACGAGCATCAATGATTGATTTAGAATGATAAATTTCACTAGCAGATAAACTTGAGATGTCCGTAATAAATTGTGCGTAACTTTTGATTTAGAGTTTAGAGTGACACGAATCTAATGCCCACATTAAGACACGAATCTAGCTCAATATTCTATATTGTGACAAAATTTAAGACCGAAATAGCTGCGACAACGTCTCCAAGAAATCCAATCTATCCCAAACTACACGATGCCATGCATTATGCTTCTTTTGTAAACATTTGCTCAATGAGCACCAATGATCTTTTTAGAATGATCAATTTAACTATCCGATAAACTTTACATGTCCGCACTAAATTGTGCATAACTTTTGAATTATAGTTCAGAATGACACAAATATCCAACGCCCATGTTAATCTAGCTCAATTTTCAATATTGTGAACAAAATTTGGACCTAAATTGCTACGAAAAAGCCTACAAGCAATCCAATCTATCTCAAATTTCAAGGTGTCATGCTTTATGCTTCATTTGTAAACATTCGTTCAATGAGCATCAATGATCGGTTTAGAATGATAAATTTAACTAGCCGATAAAATTGAGATGTATGCACTAAATTGTCTGTTACTTTTATTTAGAGTTCAGAATGACACGAATCAAATGCCCACATTAAGCCAGCTCAATTTTCTATATTGTAATAAAATTTAAGACCGAAATAGCTACGATAAAGCTTCCAAGTAATCCAATCTCTCCCAAACTGCGTGATGCCATGCATAATGCTTCTTTTGTAAAACTTTGCTCAATGAGCACCAATGATCTTTTAGAATGATCAATTTAACTAGCCGATTTATGAGGTCATCAGCCCAACCCTTGGCCAACTGCCTGGCCCGGTCGGCCCACGGAACACAAAGGCAGCCAAATACGTGCAAAAGGATACGTCGGTGTTTCTTCATGAATTCAAGCCTAACCAAGAAGCAGCCAGGCAAGACCAAACATTGCCTATAATGCTGAGTCACAGAGGACACGCGGCGACATGGAGCTCACCCCAAAATAGGCCAGATAATTTCATGCACCATACATCAAGTTGGAGTTTCCGAAACTTACCATATTTGGAAATTTCCTTATATGAAAGTCTCCAAAAATTTCTTTGGCGACCTGGAGACTTTTTGGTACTTCTAGGATCTCCCTTAAGCACTTCTAGAAGCTCAAACGCACCTTGGAACATGCGGGTCCATCCGTGCATTCAAATGAACCGATTGGAGCCGTTTATGGCAAGTGAGATGGCCAACTGGTTTAATCACTTACAAACCAAAACATGGCGTCCAGGAGATATTATTAAGGCCCTAAGGAAGCCGAAAATAAACCTACCATGAACCGGTCACCAGAGGATCAGGCGAATCCCTTTCCTCCAAGACTTGCCATATATGGACCAAAGTGCACTTAATGTGTTCAGATTGCAATATCTCTATTCCTTGCAACTTGGGCACATATTGAAGACTTTCCAAAGCATCCAGGATGTACGTAGACTCATTATATTCGCCCCAAAGCTCTCAAGATACTAGCATATACACTTTCCTTGTTGGCCAAACTAGACATTAATGGCCAACAACCATATATTTTAAATCTATGATTTCCTTTTCTCCTTTTTAGGTTGATGACAATTGCTAGGAGGACTATATAAGCTCAGCACGACCTGTATAGACCACCATTGAAATAAAGGGTTAATACAAAGTATTTTCTTCAAAGCCTTGTCTTTGAACTTGTTCTTATTCTTATTCTTTAGAAACTAAGTGTTTGATTCACTTCCTTTCTATTGAAGCCACGACCCGGTTAGTTTGAGAGATTCAAACTCTCTTGGTTCACTTTTGATTGTGTGATTTGATCAAAACCCCCTCCTTTTAGTTCCCTTGCCCGCTTAAGCCAAGAGAGATTCTAGACCTTGCGTGTCACAGCCGTACCGCTTGTAAGATTGATACTCAATCTTACATCACCGATAAACCTGATATGTCCAAAAAAAATCATGCGTAACTTTTGATTTAGAGTTCAGAATGACACGAATATCCAACGCCCATGTTAAGCTAGCTCAATTTTCTATATTTTGAAAAACAATTGGACCAAAATAGCTATGACAAAGCTTACAAACAATCCAATCTATCTCAAATGGCATGGTGTCATGTATTATGCAACATTTGTAAACCTTTGCTCAATGAGCATCAATGATCGGTTTAGAATGATCAATTTAACTAGCCGATAAACTTGAGATATATGGACTAAATCGTTCGTAACATTCTATTCAGAGTTTAGACTGACACGAATCCAATGCCCACGTTAAGTTAGCTCAATTTTCTATATTGTGATGAAATTTAAGACTGAATAGCTACGACAGAGCCTCCAAGTAATCCAACCTATCCCAAACTGCGTGAAGCCATGCATTATGCTTCATTTGTAAACTTTTGTTCAGTGAGCACCAGTGATAATTTTAGATTGATCAATTTAATTAGTCGATACACATGACATGTACTCACTAAATCGTTTGTACCTTTTGATTTGGAGTTCATAATACACGAATCCAACACCCACATTAAGCTAGCTCAATTTTCTATATTAAGACAAAATTTAAGATGGAAATAGCTACGAAAACGCCTCCAAGTAATCCATCCTATCCCAAACTGCGTGAAGCCATGCTTTATGATTTAAAGTTCCGAATGACACGAATCCAACACCCCCATTAACCTAGCTCAATGTCTTATATTTAGACAACATTTGAAACGAAACAGCTACCATAAAGCCTTCATGTAATCCAATCTATCCAAAATTGCGTGATGCCAAGCATTATGTTTCATTTATAAGCCTTTACTCAAGGAGCACCAATGATCAGTTTAGAATGATAATTTTAACTGGCCGATAAACTTGACATGTATGCACTAAATCGTCCGTAACTTTTGATGTAGAGTTCAAAAATATACGAATCTAATGCCCATGTTAAGGTAGGTCAGTTTTCTATATTGTGACAACATTTAAAATGGAAAGACGTACCACAAAGCCTTCAAGTAATCTAATCTATTGCCATGCATTATGCTTCAATTATAATCCTTTACTCAAGGAGCACTAAAGATTAGTTTAGAACTATCTCTTTAGAATGATCACTTTAACTGGTTGATCAATGTGACATGTCCGCACTAAATTGGCCGTAACTTTTAATTTAGAGTTTAGAATGACACGAGTCCAATGCACACGTTAACCAAGCTCAATTTTCTATGTTTTATAAAATTTGAAGACCGAAATAGCTACGTTAAAGCCTCCAAGCAATCCAATCTATCTCAAACTGAGTGGTGCCATGAATTATGCTTCATTAGTAAACCTTTGGTCAATGAGGAACAATGATCATTTTAGAATGATCAATTTAACTAGCTGATAAACTTGACATATCCAGACTAAATCGTGCGTAACTTTTGATTTAAAGTTCCAAATGACACGAATCCAATGCCCACGTTAAACTTGCTCAATTTTCCATATTTTGGCAACATTTGAAATTAAAAGAGCTACGACAAAGCCTCCAAATAATCCATAATAAGCCACGTGATGCTATGTATTTTGCTTCATTTACAAGTCTTCACTCAAGAAGCACCAATGATGAGTTTGGAATGATCATTTTAAATGGCCGATCAACATAACATGTATTCACTACATCGTTCGTAACTTTTGATGTAGAGTTTCAGAATTACACGAATCGAATGCCCCACGTTAAGGAAGCTTAATTTTCTGTATTGTGACAACATTTAAAGTTGAAAGAGCTACGATAAGGCCTTCAAGTAATCCAATCTAACCTAAACTGTGTGATGTCATGCATTATGCTTCATTTATAAGCATTTACTCAAGGAGCACTAGTGATTAGATTGAAATTATCAAGTTAGAATGATCACTTTAACTGGCAAATCAATTTGACATGTACGGATTAAACTGTACGTAACTTTTGATTTAGAGTTCAGAATCTTATGAATCCAATGCCCATGTTACGCTAGCTCAATTTTTTATATTATTAAAAATTTAAGACTAAAACAGCTATGGCAAATCCTCAAAGTAATCCAATCTATCACAAACTATGTGATGCCATGCATTATGCTTTATTTGTAAACCTTTGCTGAGTGAGCACCAATGATCGGTTTGGAATGATCATTTTAACTATCCGATCAATTTGTCATGTCCGCATTAAATCGTCCGTAACTTGTGATTTTGGGTTCAGAATCATACGAATCAAATGCCCACGTTAAGCTACCTAAATTTTCTATATTGTGACAAACTTAAAGATCGAAATATCTACGAGAAAGCATACAAGTAATCCAATCTATCCCAAAATTTGTTATCCCATGCATTATGCTTCATTTGTCATCCTTTGTGCAATGAGCACCAATGATCAGTTTAGAATGATCATTTTAACAAGACGATCAACTTATTATATCCAAACCAAATCGTCTGTAACTTTTGGTTTAGAGTTCAGAATGCCACGAATGCAACACCCAAGCTGTCTCAAAGTTCTATATTGTGACAAAATTTAAAACCAAAATAGCTACGACAAAGCCTCCGAGTAATACAATCTATCCCAAACTGCGTGGTGCCATGCATTATGCTTCACTTGTAAACCATTGATCAATGAGCACCAATGATCATTTTAGAATGATCATTTTAACTACCCAATAAACTTGACATGTCTCCACTAAATTGTGCGTAACTTTTGATTTAGAGGTCCAAATGACACGAATCCAACGCCGAGGTTAAGCTAGCTCAATTTTCTATATTGTGACAAAATCTTAGAACGAAATAGCTACCACAAAGTATCCATGTCATCCAATCTATCCCAAACTTTGTGATGTCATACATTATGCTTCATTTGTAAACCTTTGCTCAGTGACCAACAATGATCAATTTAACTAGCCGATACACTTCACACGTATACAGTAAATTGTTTGTAACTTTTGATTTATAGTTCAGAATGACACAAGTCCAACGCCCGCGTTAAGCTCGGTCAATTTTCTATATTGAACTTTAAGAACGAAATAACTACGACAAAACCTCCAAGTAATCCAATCTATCCAAAACTACATGATTTCATTAATTATGCTTCAATTGTAAACCTTTGCTCAGTGAGCACCAATGATCAGTTTAGAATGACCAATTTAACTAGCCGAAACACTTGACTTGTACGCACTAAATCGTTTGTAAATTTTGATTTAGAGTTCAGAATGACACAAATATAACACCCACGTTAAGCTAGGTGAATTCTGTATATTGTGAAAAAATTTAAAACAAAAATAGCTACGCAAAGCCTCCAAGTAATCCAATCTATCCCATGTCATGCATTATGCTTTATTTGTAAACCTTTGCTCACTGACCACCAATGTTAATTTTAGAATGATCAATTTAAGTAGCGGATAAAGCTGTCATGTCCGCATTAAATCGTTTGTAACTATTGATTTAGAGTTTAAAATGAACTGAATCAAATGTCCACGTTAAGCTAGGTTAATTTCTATATTCTGACAAAATTTAATACCAAAATAGCTACGACAAAGCCTCTAAATCATCAAATCTACCACAAACTCTGTGATGCCATGCATTATGCTTCATTTGTAAATCTTTTCTTAATAAGCATAAGTGTCAGATTAGAATGTTTAATTTACCAGCCCATAAACTTGAGATGTTCGTACTAAATCGTCCGTAACTTTCGATTTAGAGTTTAGAATTACACGAATACAATGCCCACGTTAAGCTAGCTCAATTTTCTATATTATGACAAAATTTTAGACCAAAATAGATACAATAAAGCCTCCAAGTAATCCAATCTAACCCAAACTGTGAGATGTCATGCATTATGTTTCATTTGTAAACTTTTGCTCAGTGAGCACGAATGATCAGTATAGAATAATCAATTTAATTAGCCGATACACTTGATACGTACGTACTAAATTGTTTGTAACTTTTGATTTAAAGTTCAGAATGACACAAATTGAACGCCCACGTTAAGCTAGGTTAATTTTCTACATTGCGACAAAATTTAATACCAAAATAGCTACGACAAAACCTCCAAGTAATCCAATCTATCCAAAAGTGTGTGATGCCATGCATTATGCTTCATTTGTAAACCTTTCTTAATAAGCATAAATGGTCACTTTAAAATTTTCAATTTACTAGCCGATAAAATTGAGATGTCCGCACTAAATCGTCTGTAAATTTCGATTTCGGGTTCAGAATTACATGAATTCAATGCCCATGTTAAGCTATCCCAGTTTTCTATATTGTGACAAAATTTTAGACCGAAATAGCTACAATAAAACCTCCAAGTAATCCAATCTATCGCAAACTACATATGCCATGCATTATGCTTCATTTAAAATCTTTTCATCAATGAGAACCAATGATCAGTTTAGAATAATCATTTTAACAAGCCAAACAACTTCTCATGTTCGCACTAAAACATCTATAACTTTTTATTTAGAGTTCAGAGTGCCACTAATCCAACACCCAAGTAACGCTGGCTCAAATTTCTATATTGTGACAAAATTTAAGTCCGAAATAGGTTTTATTATAACTTTTGATTTAGAGTTCAGAATGACACAAATCCAACGCCCCGGTTAAGCTAGGTCAATTTTCTATATTGCGACAAAATTTAAGACCAAAATAGCTACAACAAAGCCTACAAATAATCCACTCTATCCCAAAATGTGTGATGCCATCCATTGTGTTTTATTTGTAAACATTTGCTTAATAAGCATAAATGATCAGTTTAGAATGTTTTATTTACCTAGCCGATAAACTTGAGATGTCCACACTAAATCGTCAGTAACTTTCGATTTAGAGTTCAAAATGACACGAATCCAATGCCCATGTTAAGCTAGCTCAATTTTCTATATTGTGACAAAATTTAAGACCAAAATAGCTACGATAAAGCCTCCATATAATCCAATCTATCGCAAACTGTGTGATGCCATGCATTATGCTTCATTTGTAATCATTTCCTCAATTAGCACCAGTTATCAGTTTAGAATGATCATTTTAACAACCCGATCAACTTGTCATGATTGCACTAAATCATCTCTAACTTTTGATTTAGAGTGTAGAGTGCCGCGAATCCAACACCCAAGTAAAACTAGCTCAAATTTCTATATTATGACAAAATTTAAGATCGAAATAGGTATGACAAAGCTTCCAAGTAATCTAATCTGTCCCAAACAGCATGATGCCATGCATTATCCTTAATTTATACAACTTTACTAAATGAGCACCAATAATCAGTTTATAATGATTATTTTAACTTTCTGATCAACTTGACATGTCCGCACAAAGTCATGTTTAACTTTTGATTTAGAGCTCAAAACGACATGAATCTAATACCCACGTTAAGTTAGCTAAATTTTCCGTATTGTGACAACATTTGAGACTTAAAGAGCTACAGTGAAGCCTCCACGTAATCCAATTTATCCTAAATTTCTTAATGCCATGTATTACGCATCATTTAAAAGCCTTTACTGATCAGCACCAATGATCAGTTTAGAACGATCATTTTAAATCGCCGTTGAACTTAGCATGTGCGCATTAAATCATCCGTATCTTCTGATTCAGAGTTCAAAATGACACGAATCCAACGTCCACATTAATCTAGCTCAATTTTCTATATTGTGAAAACATTTGAGAATGAAAAAGCTATCACAAAGGCTTCAAGTAATCCAATCTATCCTAAGCTGTGTGATGTCATCCATTATGCTTCATTTACAAGTCTTTACTCAAGGAGAGCTCACTATCGTTTAGAATGATCACTTTAACTGGCTGATCAACTTGACACATCCATACTAAATCTTCCATAACTTTTGATTTAGAGTTCAAAATGACATGAATTCAACACCCATATTAAGCTAGCTCAATTTTCTATATCGTGAAAAAATTTAAAACCAAAATAGCTACGACAAGGCTTCCAAGTAATCCAAATTATCCCAAACTTCGTGATGCCATGCGTTATGCTTCATTTGTAAACCTTTGTTCAATAAGCATAAATGATCAGTTTAGAATGTTTTATTTAACTAGCTGATAAACTTGAGATGTGCACACTAAATCATCAGTAACTTTCGATTTAGAGTTCAGAATGACACGAATCCAATGCCCACGTTAAGCTAGCTCAGTTTTCCATACTGTAACAAACTTTAAGACCAAAATAGCTACGATAAATCCTCCAAGTAATCCAATGTATCCCAAAATGCGTGATGCCATGCATTATGCTTAAATTGTAATCAGTTGCTCAATGAGTACCAGTGATCAGTTTATAATGATCATTTTAACAAGCGGATCATCTGTAAATTTTTATTTAGAGTTTAGAGTGCCACAAATCCAACACCCAAGTGAAACTAGCTCAAATTTCTATATTGAGACAAAATTTAAGATCGAAGTAGGTAGGAGAAAGCCTCCAAGTAATCCAATCTATCACAAACTGCGTGATGCCATGCTTTATGCTTCATTTATACACCTTTACTCAAGGAGCACCAATGATCAGTTTAAAATGATCAGTTTAGATGGCCGATCCACTTAACATGTACGTACTAAATCGTTCGTACCTTTTGATGTAGAGTTCAGAATTATACTAATCCAATGCCCACGTTAAGGTAGCTAAATTTTCTATATCGTGACAACATTTAAAACGGAAAGAGCAACCATAAAGCCTTCAAATACCCAATCTAACGTATACTAGGTGATGCCATGCATTATCCTTCATTCATAAGCCTTTACTCAAGGAACACTAATGATTAGTTTAGAATTATCAGTTTAACTATCCGATAAAATTGACATGTCCGCACTAAATCGTCTGTAACTTTTGATTTAGAGTTGTGAATGACACCAATCCAACGCTCACGTCAACCTAGCTATATTTTCTGTATTGGGTCCAAATTTAAGACCGAAATAGCTATGACCAAGCGTACAAGTTATCCAATCTATCCCAAACTGTGTGATGCTATGCATTGTGCTTCATTTGAAAACTTTTGCTCAATGAGCACATTTGATTTTTTTAGAATGATCACTTTAACAAGCCGACCAACATGTCATATCCGCAATAAATCATCCGTAACTTTTGATTTAGAGTTCAGAGTGCAACAAATCCAACACCCAAGTAAAGCTAGCTCAAATTCTTATCTTGTGACAAAATTTAAGACCAAAATATCTACAACAAAGCCTTCAAGTAATCCAATCTTTCCAAAACTTGCGAGATGTCATGCATAATGCTTCATTTGTAAACCTTTGCTCATTGAGCATCAATGATCAGTTTAGAATGATCAATTTAACTATCCGATAAACTTGAGATGTGCGCAAGCGTCCGTAACTTTTGGTTTAGAGTTCAGAATGACACGAATCCAATGGCCACTCTAAGCTAGCTCAATTTTCTACATTGTAACAAAATTTAAGACAAAAATAACTACGATAAAGCCTATAAGTAATCCAATCTATCCCAAATTGCATGATGCCATGCATTATGCTTCATTTATAAGCCTTTAGTCAAGAAGAACCAATTATCAGTTTAGAATGATCATTTTAACTAGCTGATGAACTTGACATGTCCGGACGAAATCGTCTTTAACTTTTGAGTTAGATCTCAAAATGACATGACTCCAATGCCTACGTGAAGCCACCTCAATTTTCCATATTGTGACAATATTTGAGACTAAAAAAGCTACAACAAAGCCTCCAAGTAATCAAATCTATCCCAAACTCCGTGATGCCATGCATTATGCTTCACTTATAAGTCTTTGCTCTAGGAGCACCAATAATCAGTTCAGAATGATAATTTCAACTGGCCGATCAACTTGACATGTACACACTAAATCGTGTGTAACTTTTGATACAGAGTTTAGAATTACACAAATACAATGCCCATGTTAAGGTATCTCAATTTTTATATAGTGACAACATTTAAGATGGAAAGAACTACCACAAAGCCTTCAAGTAATCCAATATAGCCTAAACTGTGTGATGCCATGCATTACGCTTCATTTATAAGCCTTTACTGAAGGAGCGCTAATGATTAGTTTAGAATTATTGGTTTAGAATGATCACTTTAACTGGCCATTCAACTTGACAAGTCCGCACTAAATCGTCTCTAACTTTTGATTTAGAGTTCAGAATGACACGAATCCAACGCCCAAGTTAATCTAGCTCAATTTTGTGTATTGTGAAAGCATTTGAGACTAAAAGAGCTACCACAAACTGCATGATACCAAGCATTTCATTTATATACCTTTACTCAAGAAGCACTCATAATTAATTTAGAATTATCAGTTTAGAATACTCACTTTAACTGGCCGATTAACTTGACATGTCCACACTAAAGCGTCTGTAACTTTTGATTTAGAGTTCATAATTACACTAATCCAACACCCACGTTAAGCAAGCTCAATTTCCTACACCGTGACATAATTTAAGACCGAAACAGTTACGAAAAAACCTCTAAGTAATCTAATATATCCCAAACTGCAGGATGCCATGCATTATGCTTCATTTGTAAACCTTTGCTCAATGAGACACGAATCCAACGCCCAAGTAAAGCTAGCTCAAATTTCTATATTGTGACAAAATTTAAGACCAAAATAGCTATGACAAAGCCTTTAAGTAATCCAATCTATCCCAATCTGCGTAATACCATGCATTATGATTCATTTATACGCCTTTACCCAATCAGCACCAATGATCAGCACCAATAAACTTGACATGTCAACACTAAGATGTCTATAACTTTTGATTTAGAGCTCAAAATGACATGAATCTAATCTTCATATTAAACTAGCTCAATTTTCTGTATTGTGACAACATTTGAGACGAAAAGACGTACGAAAAAACCTCCAAGTAATCCAATGTATCCCAAACTGCGCGATGCCATGCATTATGCTTCATTAATAAGCCTTTACTCAAGGAGCACCAATGATCAATTTAGAATGATCATTTTAACTGGCCGATCAACTTGATATGTACGCACTAAATTGTCCCTAACTTTTGATTTAGAGTTCTGAAAGACACGAATCCAACGCCCACGTTAAGCTGGCTCAATTTTCTATATTGTGAAAACATTTCAGACTAAAAGAGCTACTACAACACCTTTAAATAATACAATCTATCTTAAACTTCGTGATGCCAAGCATTATGCTTCATTTATAAACCTTTACTCATGGAGCACTCATGATCAGATTAGAATGATCAATTTAACTAGCCGATAAACTTGAGATCTCCGCATAAAACTCGTTTCTAACTTTTGATTTAGGGTTAAGAATGACACGAATCCAATGCGTACGTTAAGCTAGATCAGTTTATTTATATTGTGATAGAATTTACTACAGAAATAGCTACAACAAAGCGTCATATTAATCCAATCAATCCAAAACTGAGTGATGCTATGCATTATGCTTCATTTGTAATCCTTTGCTCAATGAGCAACAATGATAAGTTTAGAATGACACGAATCCAATGCGTACGTTAAGCTAGATCAGTTTATTTATATTGTGATAGAATTTACTACAGAAATAGCTACAACAAAGCGTCATATTAATCCAATCAATCCAAAACTGAGTGATGCTATGCATTATGCTTCATTTGTAATCCTTTGCTCAATGAGCAACAATGATAAGTTTAGAATGATCATTTTCACTAGCCAATCAACTTGTCATGTGCGCACTAAATAGTCCCTAACTTTTGATTTAGAGTTCAGAGTGACACGAATCTAATGTCCAAGTAAAGCTAGCTCAATTTTTTATATTGTGACAGCATTTAAGACCAAAATAGCTACGACAAAGTCTCTAAGTAAGCAAATCTATACCAAACTGCGTGATGCCATGCATTATGCTTCATTTATGCGCCTTTACTCAATGAGCACCAATGATCAGTTTAGAATATTGATTTTGAGTTCAGAATACACGAATTTAGTGCCAACATTAAGCTAGCTCAATTTTCTATATTAAGACAACATTTCAGACGGAAATAACTACGCTAAAGCCTCTAAGTAATCTAATCTATCCCAAATTTCATGATGCCACACATTATGCTTCATTTGTAAACCTTTCCTCAATGAGCACCAACGATCATTTTAAAATGATCAATTTAACTAGCCGATAGACTTGACATGTTCGCACTAAATCGTGCGTAACTTTTGATTTAGAATTTAGAATGACACGAATCCAACGACCATGTTAAGCTAGCTGAATTTTCTATATTGTGACAAAATTTAAGACTAAAATAGCTACAATAAAGCCTACAAGTAATCCAATCTATCCCAAACTACGTGACGCCATGCATTATGTTTCATTTAAAAACCTTTCCTCAATGAGCACCAATGATCCTTTTAGAATGATCAATTTAACTAACCGATAAACTTGACATATCCGCACTAAATCGTGCATAACTTTTGATTTAGAGTTCAGAATGACATGAATCCAAGGCTTACGTTAAGCTAGTTCAATTTTCTATATTGTGCAAAAATTTCCGACCGAAGTAGCTACGACAAATCCTACAAGTAATCCAATCTATCTCAAATTTCGTGGTTCCATGCATTATGCTTCATTTGTAAACCTTTGCACGATGAGCACCAATGATAATTTGAAAATGATCAATTTAACTAGACTATAAACTTGACATTTCCGCACTAAAAGGTGCATAAATTTTGATTTAGAGTTCCGAATGACGCGAATCAAATGCGCAAGTTAAGCTAGCTCAATTTTCCATATTGGAACAAAATTTAAGACCAAAATACTTACAAAAAGCGCCTAAGTAGACCAATCTATCCGAAACTGCGTGATTCCATGCATTATCCTTTATTTGTAAACCTTTGCTCAGTGAGCACATATGATCAGTTTAGAATGATCAATATACTAGCGGATACACCTGACATGTACGCACTAAATCGTGTGTAACATTTGATTTAGAATTCAGAATGACAGAAATCCAATGCCCACGTTAAGCTATCTCAATTCTCTATATTGTGACAAAATTTAAGATGGAAATAGCCATCCCAAAATCTACAAGTAA
The DNA here is from genome assembly GCA_018901935.1 of Pugionium cornutum. Lineage (NCBI taxonomy): Eukaryota > Viridiplantae > Streptophyta > Magnoliopsida > Brassicales > Brassicaceae > Pugionium > Pugionium cornutum. The sequence goes on along the minus strand of CM032162.1, from coordinate 14,893,373 downwards.
TCCAATCTATCTCAAACTGCGTGGTGTCATGCATTATGCTTCATTTCTAAACCTTTACTCAAGGAGCACCAGTGATCAGTTTCCAATGGTCAATTTAACTAGCCGATAAACTTGACATGTTAGCACTAAATTATCTGCAACTTTTGATTTAGAGTGCTGAATGACACGAATCCAATACCCACGTTAGGCTAGCTCAATTTCTTATATTGTGACAACATTTGAGACCGAAATAGCTACCATAAATCCTTCAAGTAATCCAATCTATCCAAAAATATGTGATGGCATGCATTATGATTCATTTATAAGGCTTTACTCAGTGAGCACCAATGATCATTTTAGAATGATCAATTCAACTAGCCGATAAAGTTGACATGTTTGCACTAAATAGTGCGTAACTTTTGATTTGAAGTTCCGAATTACATGAATCCAATTCCCACGTTAAACTAGATCAATTTTCTATATCGTAAAAAAAAATTTGTGACCAAAATAGCTATGACAAAGCCGACAAGTAATCCAATCTATCTCGAACAGTGTGGTGTCATGCATTATACTTCATTTGTAAACCTTTGACCATTGAGCACCAATGATCATTTTAAAATGATCAATTTAACTAGCCGATAAATTTGACATGTCTGCACTAAATCATGCATAACTTTTGAGTTAGAGTTCAAAATAAATGGAATCAACCGACTGCGTAAAGTTATCTCAATTTTCCATTTTGGAACAAAATCTAATACCAAAATAGCTACGACGAAGCTTCCAAGTAATCCAATCTATGCCAAACTGCGTGATGCCATGCATTATGCTTCATTTGTAAACCTTTGTTCAGTGAGCAACAACGATCAGTTTAGAATGAGGAATTTAACTAGCTGATACACTTGACATGTACGCACTAAATCTTGTGTAACTTTGGATTTAGAGTTCAGAATACACGAATCCAACACCCACGTTAAGCTAGCTCAATTTTCTATATTGGAGAAAATTTAATACGGAAATAGCTACAACAATGCCTCCAAATAATCGAACCTATCCCAACAAGTGTGATGCCTTGCATTATGCTTCATTTGTAAACCTTTGTTCAGTGAACACCATTGATCAGTTTGGAATGATCAATTTAACTAGCCAATACACTTGACTTGTACGCACTAAATCGTCTGTAACTTTTGATTTAGAGTTCAGTATCCACGAATCCAACGCCCACGTTAAGCTTGATCAATTTTCTATATTACCACAAAATTTAAGATGGAAATAGCTATGACAATGCGTACAAGTAATACAATCTATCCCAAATTGTGTGATGCCATGCATTATGCTTCATTTGTAAACCTTTGTTCAATGGGCATCAGTTATCATTTTAAAATGATCAATTTAACTAGCCAATAAACTTGACAGGTCCGTACTAAAACGTGCGTAACTTTTGATTTAGAGTTCGGAATGACGCAAATCAAACGTCCACGTTAAGCTAGCTCAATTTTCTATATTGGAAAAAAATTTAAGGCCGAAATACCTACAAAAAAGCCTCCAAGTAGACCAATTTATCCTAAACTGTGTGATCCAATGCATTATCCTTCATTTGAAAACCTTTGCTCAGTGAGCACCAATGATCACTCGAAATGTATGCACTAATCGTGTCTAACTTTTGATTTAGAATTCAAAATAACACGAATCCAACACCCACATTATGCTAGCTCAATTTTCTATATTGTAAAAACATTTAGGACTGAAATAGCTATGACAAAGCCTACAAGTAATCAAATTTATCTCAAACTGCGTGGTGCCATGCATTATACTTCAATGATTATTTTAGAAGGATCAGTTTAACTAGGTGATAAACTTGACATGTACGCATTAAATCGTGCGTAACTTTTGATTTATAGTTCTGAATAAAGGGAATCCAACTACCACGTTAAGCTAGCTCAATTTTCTACATTGGAACAAAATCTAGTACCAAACTAGCTACAAAAAAGCCTCCAACTAATCCAATCTATCCCAAACTATGTGATGCCATGCATTATGATTCGTTTCTAAACCTTCGTTCAGTGTGCACCAATGATCAGTTTAGAATGATCAATTTAACTAGCCGATACACTTGACATGTACACACTAAACCATGTGTAACTTTTGATTTAGAGTTCAGAATACACGACTCCAATGCCCACATTAGGCTAGCTCAATTTTTTATATAAAGACAAAAATTAAGACGGAAATAGCAACCACAAAGCCTCCAAGTAATCCAACCTATCCCAAACTTCTGTGATGCCGAGCATTATGCTTCATTTGTAAACCTTTGTTCAGTAAGCACCAATGATCAGTTTAGAATGATCAATTGACCTAGCCGATACACTTGACATGTACGCACTAAATCGTCTGTAATTTTTGATTTAGAGTTTAGAATACACCAATCCAACGCCCATGTTAAGCTAGCTCAATGTTCTATATTAAGACAAAATTTTAGACCAAAATAGCAACGATAAAGCCTCCAAGTAATCCAGTCTATCCCAAACTGCGTGTTGCCAGGCATTATGCTTCTTTTGTAAACCGTTGTTCAATGAGCACCAATGATCATTTTAAAATGATCAATTTAACTAGCCAATAAACTTGACATGTCTGCACTAAATCGTGTGTAACTTTTGATTTAGAGTTCTGAATTACACGAATCCAATGCCCATGTAAAGCTAGCTCAATGTTCAATATTGTAAAAAAATTAGGACCAAAATAGCTACGACAAAACCTAAAAGCAATCCAATCTATCTCAGATTGTGTGGTCCCATGCATTATGCTTCTTTTGTAAACATTTGCTCAAAGAGCATCAATGATCAGTTTAGAATGCTCAATTTAACAAGCCGATAAACATGTATGCAATAAATCATGCGTAACTATTGATTTATAGTTCAGAATGACACGAATCCAACGCCTATGTTAAGCTAGTTCAATTTTCTATTTTGAAAAATGTTATGAGTGACATAGCTACGTCAAAACCTACAAGTAATCCAACCTATCTCAAACTGTTTGTTGTCATGCAATATGCTTTATTTAAAAACTTTTGCCCAATGAGCACCAGTAATCATTTAAAATGATCAATTTAACTAGCCGATAAACTTGACATGTACGCATTAAAACGTGTGTAACTTTTGATTTAGAGTTCTGGATGACGCAAATAAAACGCCCAAGTTAACTAGCTCAATTTTCTATATTGGAACAAAATTTAAGAGCGAAATACCTACAAAAGCCTTCAAGTAGACAATTCTATCCCGAACTACGTTATTCCATGCATTATCCTTCATTTGTATACTTTTGCTCGGTGAGCACCAATTATCAATTTAGAATGATCAATTTAACTAGCTGATATAGTTGACATGTATACACTAAATCGTAACTTTAGATTTAGAATTCTGATTGGCACAAATCCAACACCCACGTTAAACTAGCACAATTTTCTAATTAAGCCATAATTTAAGATGGAAATATCTACGACAAATCATCCAAGTAATCCAACCTATCCCAACCTGTGTGAGTCCATGCATTATGCTTCATTCGGAAACCTTTGTTCAGTGAGCATCAATGATCAGTTTATAATAATCATTTTAACTAGCCGATACACTTGACATGTACGCACTAAATCGCCTCTAAATTTTGATTTTGGCTTCAGAATACTTGAATCCAGTGCCCACATTAAGGTAGCTCAATTTTCTATATTAAGGCAACAATTCAGATGGAAATAACTACGAAAACGCCTCCAAGTAATCTAATCTATCCCAAATAACTATGATGCTATGCATTATGCTTCATTGTAAACTTTTGCTCAACGAGCATAAATGATCATTTTAGAATGATAAATTTAACTAGCCAATAAACTTAAGATGTCCGCACTAAATCGGCTGTAACTTTTGATTTAGATTTTAAAAGAGACAAATCCAATTCCCGAATTAATGTAGCTCAATTTTCTATATTTTAACAAAATATAAGATCGAAATCGCTACGCTAAAGCCTCCAAGTAATCTAATCTTTTTCAAATTGCATGATGCCATCCATTATGCTTCATTTGTAAACCTTTGCTCAATGAGCACCAATGATCATTTTAATATGATCAATTTAACTAGCCAATAAACTTGATATGTCCGTACTAAATTATGCGTAACTTTTGATTTAGAGTTCAGACTGACACGAACCCAACACCTATTTTAACCTTTCTAAATTTTCTATATTGTGACAAAATTTAAGACTAAAATAGCTACAATAAAGCCTACAAGTAATCCAATCTATCCCAAACTGCGTGACGCCATACATTATGCTTCATTGAAAAACCTTTCCTCAATGAGCACCAATGATCATTTTAGAATGGTCAATTTAACTAACCGATAAACTTGACATGTCCGCACTAAATCGTGCGTAACTTTTGATTTAAAGTTCAGAATGACACGAATCCAAGGCTTACGTTAAGCTAGTTCAATTTTCAATATTGTGCCAAAATTTCTGACCGAAGTAGCTACGACAAATCCTACAAGTAATTCAATCTATCTCAAACTTCATGGTGCCATGCGTTATGCTTCATTTGTAAACATTTTCCCAATGAGCACCAATGATAATTTTAAAATGATCAATTTAACTAAACGATAAACTTGACATTTCCGCACTAAAAGGTGCTTAACTTTTGATTTAGAGTTCCGAATGACGCGAATCAAATGTGCAAGTTAAGCTAGCTCAATTTTCCATATTAGAACAAAATTTATGACCAAAGTACCTACAAAAAACGCCCTAATAGACCAATCTATCCCAAACTGCGTGATTCCATGCATTATCCTTTATTTTTAAACCTTTGTTCAGTGAGCACCTATGATCAGTTTAGAATGATAAATTTACTAGCTGATACACTTGACATGTACACACTAAATCGTGTGTAACTTTTGATTTATCATTCAGAATGACACAAATCCAATGCCCACGTTAAGCTACCTCAATTCTCTATATTGTAACAAAATTTAAGATGGAAATAGCCATCCCAAAACCTACAAGTAATCCAATCTATTTCAAACTGCGTGGTGTCATGCATATGCGTCATTTTTAAACCTTTGCCCAATGAGCATGAATGATCATTTTAAAATGATTAATTTAACTAACCGATAAACTTGACATTTCCGCACTAAAACGTGCATAACTTTTAATATAGAGTTGTGGATGACGTGAATCAAACGCCCAAGTTAATCTAGCTCAATTTTCTATGTTATGACAAAATTTAAGACCAAAATAGCTATGATAAATCCAACCAGCAATCCAATATATGCCAAACTGCGTGATTCCATGCATTATCCTTCATTTGTAAACCTTTGCTCAGTGAACACCAATGATCACTTTAGAATGATCAATTTAACTAGCTGATACACTTTACATGTACGCACAAAATCTTGTGTAACTTTTGATTTAGAATTCAGAATGACACAAACCCAACGCCCACATTAATCTAGCTCAATTTTTTGTATCAAGCCAAAATTTAAGACGTAAATAGCTACGACAAATCGTCCAAGTACTCCAGTCTATCCCGACCTGCGTGGTGCCATGCATTATGCTTCATTTGTAAACCTTTGTTCAGTTAGCCACCAATGATCTGTTCAGAGTGATCAATTTAACTAGGCGATACACCTGACATGTACGCACTAAATCGCATTAAGCTAGCTCAATTTTCTATTGTCAGAAAAAATTTATGACGGAAATAGCTACAACAAAGCCTCCAAGTAGTCCCATCTATCCTACACTACGTGATGCCATGCATTATGCTTCATTTGTAAGCCTTTGCTCAACAAGCATCAATGATCGGTTTAGGATGATAAATTTAACTAGCCAATAATCTTGAGATGTACACAAAAAGCCGTCTGTAACTTTTGATTTAGAGTTCAAAATGACACGAATCCAGTGCCCACATTAACCTAGTTCAATTTTCTATATTGTGACATAATTTAATACCAAAATAGCTACGATAGGCCTCCAAGTAATCCAATCTATCCCAAACTGCATTATACCATGCATTATGCTTCTTTTGTAAACCATTGCTCAATGAGCATCAATGATCATTTTAGAAGGATCAATTTAACTAGGCCAGTTTCCTATATTGTGAAAAAATTTATGACTGAAATAGCTATGACAATGGTTACAAGTAATCCAATCTATCTCAAACAGCGTGGGGGCCATGCATAATGCTTCATTTGTAAACCTTTGCTCAGTGAGCACCAATGATTAGTTTAGGATGATCAATTTAACTAGCTGTTACACTTGACATGTACGCACTAAATCGTGCATAACATTTGATTTAGAGTTCCGAATGACGCAAATCAAACGCCCAAGTTAATCTAGCTCAATTTTATATAGTGAAATAAAATTTAAGACCGAAATACCCATAAAAAAGCCTACAAGTAGACAAATCTATCTCACACTGCGTAGTGCCATGGATTATCCTTCATTTGTAAACCTTTGCTCAATGAGCACCAAGATTAGTTTAGAAGGATCAATTTAACTAGCTGATACCCATGACATGTATGCACTAAATCGTGTGTAACTTTTGATTTAAAATTCAAAATGACACGAATCCAATGCCCATATTAAGTTAGCTCAATTTTCTACATTATAAAAAACTTTAAGACCGAAATAGCTATGAAAATGCCTACAAGTAATCCAATCTATCTCAGACTGCGTTGGGCCATGCATTATGCTTTATTTGTAAACCTTTGCCATCTGAGCACCAATGATCATTTTAGATGGATCAATTTAACTAGGCGATAAACTTGACATGTCCGCACCAAATCGTGCGTAACTTTTGATATAGATTTCTGAATAAGGCGAATCCAATGCCCACGTTAAGGTAGCTCAATTCTCTATATCGAGACAAAATCAAATATTAAAATTGCTACGGAAAACCGTCCAAGTAATCCAATATATCCAAAACTGCATGATGCCGTGCATTATGTTTCATTTGTAAAACTTTCTTCAATGAGCCCCAGTGATAAGTTTAAAATTATAAATTTAAATTGCCGATACACTTGACATGTACGCACAAAATCATCCGTAACTTTTATTTAGAGTTCACAATGAACTAATCCAATGAAATGACATGTACGTTAAGAAAGAGCTCAATTTTCTATATCGAGACAAAATCAAATACTAAAATAGCTACGGAAAAGCGTCCAAGTAATCCAATATATCCAAAACTGCATGATGCCTTGCATTATGTTTCATTTGTAAAACTTTCTTCAGTGAGAACCAGTGATAAGTTTAAAATTATAAATTTAAATTGCCGATACACTTGACATGTACGCACAAAATCGTCCGTAACTTTTGATTTAGAGTTCACAATGAACTAATCCAATGCCCACGTTAAGCTAGGTCAATTTTCTATATTAAGACAAAATTTTAAGATGGAAATAGCTATGACAAAGCCTCCAAGTAATCCAATCTGTTCCAAATTGCGTGATGTCATGCATTGTTTTTCATTTGTAAACCTTTGCTCAACGAGCATCAATTATCATTTTAAAATGATCAATTTAACTAGCCAATAAACTTGACATGTCCACACTAAAACATGTGTAACTTTTTATTTAGAGTTCTGAATGACGCGAATCCAAAGCCCACATTAAACTACCTCAATTCTCTATATTGGAACCAAAATTAAGACCGAAATACCTACAAAAAGCCTCCAATAGACCAATCTATCCTAAACTGCGTGATTCCATGTATTATCCTTCATTTGTAAACCTTTGCTCAGTGAGCCCTAATGATTAGTTTAGAATAATGAATTTAACTAGTTGATACACTTGAAATGTATGCAATAAATCGTGTGTAACTTTTGATTTAGAATTCAAAATAACACAAATCCAACGCCCACATTATACTAGCTCAATTTTCTATATGGTAAAAAAATTTAAGACTGAAATAGCAACGAAAAAGTTTCCAAGTAATTCAATCTATCCCAAACTGCATGATGCCATGCATTATGTTTCATATGTAAACATTTGTTCAGTGAGCACCAATGATCAGTTTAAAATGATCAATTTAACTGGCCGATAAACTTGAAATTTCGGCACTAAATCTTCCGTAACTTTTGATTTAGAGTCCAGAATACACGAATCCAATGCCACACTAAGCTAGCTCAGTTTTCTATATTAAGACAAAATTTACGACGGAAATAGCTACGACCAAGCCTACAAGTAATCCAACCTATCCCAAACTGTGTGAAGCAATGCATTATGCTTCATTTGTAAACCTTTGTTCAGTGAGCACCAATGATCCGTTTAGAATGATAAATTTAATTTGCGGATACACATGACATGTACGCACAAAATCATGTGTAACTTTTGATTTAGAGTTCATAATACACGAATCCAACACACACATTAATCTAGCTCAATTTTCTAAATTAAAACAAAATTTATGATGGAAATATCTACGACAAAGCCTCCAAGTAATTCAATCTATCCCAAACTGCGTGATGCCATGCATTATACTTTATTTGTAAACTTTTGCTGAATGAGCATCAATGATTATTATAAAAAGATCAATTTAACTAGTCGAAAACTTGACATGTCCGCACTAAAATGATCAATTTAACTAGCCAAAAAACTTTTGATTTAGAATCCAACGCCCATGTTATGCTAGCTCAATTTTCTATATTGTGAAAAAAGTTGGGACCAAATAGCTACGACAAAGCCAAAAGTAATCCAATCAGTCTCAAACTACGTGGTGCTATGCATTATGCTTCATTTGTAAACCTTTTCCCAATGAGCACTAATGATCATTTTAGGATGATGAATTTAACTTGCGATAAACATGACACGTCCACAATAAATCGTGCGTAACTTTTGATTTAGAGTTCCGAATGAAGCGAATCCAACACCCATGTTAAGGTAGCTCAATTTTCTATATCGGGACAAAATCTAAGACTGAAATAACAACAAAAATGCCTTCAAGTAATCCAATCTAACGCAAACTGGGTGATGCCATGCATTATGCTTCATTTGTGAAACTTTGGTTAGTGAGCACCAATAATCAGTTTAGAATGACCATTTTAATTAGCCGATACACTTGACTTCTAGGCATTAAATCATGTATAGATTTTTATTTAGATTTCATAATACACGAATCCTATGCTCACAATAAGCTAGCTCAATTTTTTGTATTAAGACAAAATTTAAGACGGAAATAGCTACGACAAAGCCTCAAAGTAATCCAATCTAACGCGAACTGTGTGATGTCATTCATTATACATCATTTGTAAACTTTCCTTGAACGAGCACCAATGATCAGTTTAGAATGATCAATTTAACTAGCCGATACAGTTAAGACCAAAATAGCTACGATAAAGCATACAAGTAACCCAATCTATCCCAAACAGCGTGATGCCATGCATTGGCTTCATTTGTAAACCTTTGCTCAATGAGCATCAATGATCGGTTTAGAATGGTCAACTTAAGTAGCCAATAAACATTAGATGTCCGCACTAAATCGTGTGTAACTTTTGATTTAGAGTTCAGAATACACCCACATTAAGCTTGTTCAATTTTTTATACTAAGACAAAATTTAAGACGGAAATAGCTACGACCAATTTTCCATGTAATCCAATATATCCCAGACTGCGTGATGCCATGCATTATGCTTCATTTGTAAACCTTTGCTAAAGGAGCACCAATGATTTGTTTAGAATTATCATTTTCACAGGCCGATCAACTTGACACGACGCACTAAATCGTCTGTAACTTTTGATTTAGAGATCAAAATGACATGAATCCAACGTCCACATTAAGCTAACTCAATTTTCTATATTGTGACAATTTTTAAAGAGCGAAATAGCTACGACAAAGCCTCCAAGTACTCTCATATATCCCAAACTACGTGGTGCCATGCATTATTGTTCATTTGTAAACCTTTTGTCATTGAGGACTAATGATCAGTTTAGAATGATCATTTTAACAGGCCAATCATTTTGATATGTAAGCACTAAATCATCCATAACTTTTTATTTAGAGTTCAGAATACACGAATCCAATGCCAAAGTAAAGGTAGCTAAATTTTTATATTGTGACAAAATTTAGGAATGAAATGGCATAACTTTTGATTAAGATCTCATAATGACATGAGTCGAGTGCCCACATTAATCTAGCTCAATTTTCTATATTGTGAAAAAATTTAAGACCAAAATATGTACAATAAAGCCTCCAAGTAATCCAATGTATCCCAAACTGCGTGATGCCATGCATTATGCTTCATAAGACTTTACTGAAGGAGCACCAATGATAAGTTTAGAATTATCATTTTTACTGGCTGATCAACTTGACATGTACACACTAAATTGTCTGTAACTTTTTGTTTAGAGGTCAAAATGACATTAATCCAATGCACACACTAAACTAGCTCAATTTTCTATATTATGACAAATTTTAAGAGAGAAATAGCTACGACAAAGCTCCAAGTACTCCTATGTATCCCAAACTGCGTGATGGCATGCATTATGCTTCATTTCTAAGCTTTCACTCAAGGAGTAGCAATGATCAGTTTAGAAAGATCACTTTAACTGGCCGATCAATTTGACATGTACGCAATAAATCGTCTGCATCTTTTTATTTAGAGTTCTGAGTACGCGAATCCAATGTCACAGTAAAGCTACCTAATTTTTTTATATTGTGGCAAAATATAAGACCAAAATCGCTACGAAAAGGCCTCCATGTAATCTAATCAAACCTAAACTGTGTGATGCCCTTCATTATACTTCATTTATAAGCCTTTACTCAATAATCACTAATGATCAGTTTATAATGATAAATTTAACTAGCCGATAAACTTGACATGTCCACACTAAATCGTTTGTAACTTTTAATGTAGAGTTCAAAATGACACAAATCCAACGCTCAAGTAAATGTAGCTCCAACTTGACATGTAAGCACTAAATCGTCCATAACTTTTTATTTAGAGTTCAGAGTACATGAATCCAATGCCAAAGTAAAGTTAGCTTAAATTCTTTATTGTGAAAAAATTTAGGAGCGAAATAGCTACTATAAATCCTTCAAGTAATCCAATGCATCCCAAACTACGTGATCCCATGCATTATGCTTCATTTACAAGCCCTTACTCAGGAAGCACCAATGATCAGTTTAGAATAATCGTTTTAACTGGCCGATAACCTTGACATGTACGCACTAAAGCCCAAGTTAAGCTAGCTCAATTTTTTTATATTTTTGACAACATTTGAGACTGAAAGAGCTACCACAAAGTCTTCAAATAATCCTAAACTATGTGATGCCCTGCATTATGCTTCATTTATAAGCCTTTACTCAAGGAGCACCAATGATCACTTTAGAATGATCATTTTAACTGGCCGATCAACTTGACATGTCCCACTAAATCATCCGTAACTTTTGATTTAGAGTTCAGAATGACACGAATCCGACGCCCACGTTAAGCTAGCTCAATTTTCTATATTCTAACAACATTTGAGACTAAAAGAGCTATGAAAAAGCCTGCAAGTAATCTAATGTATCCCAAACTGCCGATACCATGCATTATACTTCATTTAGAAACCCTTGCTCAAGGAGAACGAATAGTTAATTTAGAATGATCCTTTTATCATGCATTTCAACTTGACATGTACTCGCTAAATTGTCTGGAACTTTTGATTTAGAGTTCAGAATGACACCATTCCAACGCCCACGTTAAGGGAGCTCAATTTTCTATATTGTAACAACATTCCAGACTAAAAGAGCTACTAGAATGCCTTCAAGTAATCCAATCTATCCTAAACTACGTGATGTCATGCATTATGCTTCATTTATAAGTCTTTACCAAGGAGAACCAATGATCCATTTAGAATGATCGTTTTAACTGGCCAATCAACTTGAAATGTACGCATTAAATTGTCCGTAACTTTTGAGTTAGAGTTCAGAATGACACGAATCTAATGAAAACGTTAAACTAGCTCAATTTTCTATATTGCAACAACATTTGACACTGAAAAAGCTACAACAAAGCCTCCAAATAATCCAATCTATTCCAAATTTTCTATATTGTGATAAAAATTAATACCGAAATAGCTACGAGAAAGCCTCTAAGTAATTCAATGTATCTCAAACTGTGTGATGCCATGCATTATGCTACATTTATGAGCCTTTACTAAAGGAGCAACAATGATCAGTTTAGAATTATCATTTTGACTGGCCGATCACCTTGACATGGACGCACTAAGTTGTCTATAACTTTTGATTTAGAGATCAAAATGACATGAATCCATCACCCACATTAAGCTAGCTCAATTTCCTATATTGTGACAATTATTACTAGCAAAATAGCTACGACAAAGCCTCCAAGTACTCCCATGTAACCCAAACCGCGTGATGCCATGCAATATGCTTCATTTGTAAGCCTTTTCTCAAGGACCACCAATGATCAGTTTATAGTGGACATTTTATGTGGCTGATCAATTTGCATGTAAGCACTAAATCGTCCATAACTTTTTATTTAGAGTTCAGAATACATGAATCCAATGACAAAGTAAAGTTAGCTTAATTTCTATATTGTGACAAAATTTAGGAGCGAAATAGCTACGATAAATCCTTCAAGTAATCCAATGTATCCTAAACTACGTGATGCCATGCATTCTGCTTCATTTACAAGCCCTTACTCAGGAAGCACCAATGATCAGTTTAGAATGATCGTTTTAACTGGCCGATCAACTTGACATGTACGTACTAAATTGTCTGTAACTTTTAATTTAGAGTTCAGAATTACACGAAACCAAAGCCCATATTGTGACAACATTTGACTGAAAAAGCTAGACAATGCCTCAGAGTAATCCAATGTATCCGAAACATCGTGATAGCATACGTTATAATTCATATATAAGCCTTTACTCAAAGAGCAGTAATGATAAGTTTAGAATGATCATATGAACTCACCAATCAACTTTACATATCCGTACTTAATTGTCCATAACTTTTTCTTTACAGTTCGAAATGAAACGAATCCAATGCACATGTTAAGCTTGCTCAATTTTCATTATTGTGACGAAACATAAGCTCAATATAGCAATGACACATCCTCCACGTAGTCCAATCTATCCCAAACGGCGTGATGCTCTGCATTATGTTTCATTTATAGTCCTTTACAAAATGATCACCAACGATCCGATTAGAATGATCATTTTAGCTATCTGATCAAATTGACATGTCCGCACTAAAGCGTCTTTAACTTTTGATTTAGAGCTCAAAATGACATGAATCTAACGCCCACATTAAGCTAGCTCATTTTCCCATATTGTGACAACATTAGAGACAGAAAGAGCTAGACAAAGACTCAAGTAATGCAATATATCACAAACTGAGTGATGCCATGCATTATAATTCATTTATAATCCTTTACTCAATGAGCACCAATTATCAGTTTAGAATGATTATTTTAAGTAGCTGATCAAGGAGCACCAATGATCAGTTTAGAATGATCATTTTAACTGGCTGATCAACTTGATATGTCCGCACTAAATTGTCCGTAAGTTTTGATTTAGAGTTCATAACGACATGAATCCAACGCCCACGTTAAGTTAGCTCAACTTTCTATATTGTGACAAAATTTAAGACCAAAATAGCTAAGACAAAGCCTCCAGGTATTCCAATCTATCTCTAACTGTGTGATGCTATGCATTATGATTCATTTGTAATCCTTTGCTCAGTAAGCACCAATGATCAGTTCAGAATGATCATTTTAAGTAGCCAATCAACTTGTCATGTCCATACTAAATCGTCCGTAACTTTTGATTTAAAGTTCAGAGTACACGAATCCAACGCCCAAATAAAGCTAGCTCATGTTTCTATATTCTGACAAAATTTAAGACCAAAATAGTTATGACAAATCCTCCAAGAAATAATATCTATCCAAAACTGTGTGATGTCATGCAATATGCTCCATTGATAAGCCTTTACTCAAGGAGCACCAATGATCAGTTTAGAATGATCAATTTAACTATCAGGTCAACTTGACATGTTCGCACTGAATCGTGTTTAATTTTTATTTGGAACTAAAAATGACATGAATCCAACGGCCATGTTAATCTAGAACAATTTTACATATTGTGACAACATTTTATAATGAATGATCTACACAAAACCTCAAAGTAATGCAATCTATTCCAAATTACATGATGCCATGCATTATGCTTCATGTATAAGCCTTTACTCAAGGAGCACCAGTTATCAGTTTAGAATAATCATTTTAACTAGCCATTCAACTTGACATGTCCACACTAAATTGTCTGTAACTTTTGATTTAGAGCTCAAAATGCCATGAATGTAACGCCCACGTCAAGTTAGCTCAATTTTTCATATTGTGACAACATTTGAGACTAAAACAGATACGACAAGTCCTTCAAGTAACCCATCAATCTCAAACTGTGTGATGTTATGCATTATGCTTCATTTAAAGGATTTTAATCAGGGACAACCAATGATCAGTTTAGAATGATCATTTTAACTAGCGATCAACTTGACATATACGCATTAAATCGTCTGTAACTTTTGATGTACAGTTATTAATGACAAATGTATGTGAGAAATAGCTAGGACAAATCCTATAAGTAATCCAATTTTATCCCAAACTTTGAGATAATACGCATTATGCTTCATTTATCCGTCTTTACGCAATGAGCACTAATGATCAATTTTGAATGATCATTTTAACTATCTGATCAACTTGACTTTTCCGCATTAAATCGTCTATGACATTTGATTTTGAGCTCAAAAGACATGAATCCAATGCCCCACGTTAAGCTAACTCAATTTTCCATATTGTGACAACATTTGAGACTATAGACAAAGCCTCAAAGTAGTGCAATATATCCCAAACTGTATGATGCCATGCATTAGCATTCATTTATATATATTTACTCAATTAGAGCACCAATGATCATATTAAAATGTTCATTTTAACTGGCTGATGAACTTGACATGTCCGTACTAAATCGTCCGTAACTATTGATTTAGAGCTCAAAATGACCTGAATCTAACTCCTACGTTAAGCTAGTTCAATGTTCCATATTGTGACAACATTTGAGACTAAAAGAGCTAGGATGAAGCCACCAAGTAATCCAATCTATCCCAAACTGCGTGATGCCATGCGTTATGCTTCATTTGGAGGCCTTTACTCAAGGAGCACCATTTATCAGTTTAGAATGATCATTTCAACTGGCCAATCAACTTGACATGTACGTACTAAATCGTCCGTACCTTTTGATGTAGAGTTCCGAATGACCCAAATTCAAAGCCCACGTTAAGCTCGCTCAATTTTCTATATTGTGATAAAATTTCAGACTGAAAAAGATACCAGAAAGCCATCAAGTAACCCAATATATCCTAAAATGCGTGATGCCATGCATTATGCTTCATTTAATAGGCCTTTAATCAGGGAGCACCAATGATCAGTTTAGAATGATCATTTTAACTAGCGATCAACTTGACATATACGCACTCAATCGTTTGTAACTTTTGATGTAGAGTTCTGAATGACACGAATCCAACACCTACGTTAAGCTAGCTCAATTTTTCATATTGTGACAACATTTGAGACTGAAAGAGTTGTGACAAAGCCTCCAATTAATGCAATCTATCCCAAACTGCGTGATGACATGCATTATGCTTCATTTATAAGCCTTTACTCAGGGAGCAACAACGATCAATTTAGAATTATCATTTTAACCATTTGATCAACTTAACATGTTTGCAATAAATCGTCCGTAACTTTTGATTAACAGTTCAAAATGACACGAATCCAATGCCCACGTTAAGCTAGATCAATTTCTATAGTGTGACAACATTTGAGACTGAAAGAGCTACGACAAAGCCTTCAAGTAACCCAAGGAGCACCAATGATAAGTTTGAAAAGATCAATTTAACTAGGCGATCAACTTGTCATGTTCGCACTAAATCATCTATAACTTTTGATTTAGAGTTCAGAGTATACGAATCCAACGCCCAAGTAAAGTTAGCTCAATTTTCTATATTGTGACAAAATTTAAGACCAAAATAACTAGGACAAAGCCTCTATGTAATCAAATCTATCCCAAACTGTAATGTCATGCTTTATGCTTCATTTATAAGCCTTTACTCAAGGAGCACCAATGATTAGTTTATCATTATCATTTTAACTAGCTGGTCAACTTGACATGTCTGCACTAAATCGTCTTTTAATTTTTATGTAGAGCTCAAAATGACATGAATCCAACGCCCATATTTAGCTAGCTAAATTTTCCATATTGTGACAACATTTGGGACTAAAAGAGCTATACAAAGCCTCAAAGTAATAATATCTATCCCAAATTCCGGGATGCCATGCATTATGCTTCATTTGTAATGACATGAATCTCAAGGAGCTTTACTCAAGGAGCTGCAATGGTCATCCATAACTTTTAATTCATAGTTCAGAGTACAAGAAGCTAACGCCCAATTAAAGCTAGCTCAATTTTCTATAGTGTGATAAAATTTAAAACCAAAATAGCTATGACAATGCTACCAAGTAATCCAATCTATCCCAAACTGCGTGATGCCATGCATTATGTTTCATTTGTAATTCTTTGCTCAATGAGCACCAATGATCACTTTAGAATGATCATTTTAACTAGCTGATCAACTTTTCATGTCTGCACTAAATCATCCATAACTTTTGATCTAGAATTCAGAGTACACGAATCGACACCCAAGTAGAGCTAGCTCAATTTTCTATATTGTGACAAAATTTAAGATTGAAATACCTACGACAAAGCCTAAAAGTAAACCAATCTATCCCAAACCGCGTGATGACATGCATTATTCTTCATTTATAAGCCTTTACGCAAGGAGCACCAATGATCATTTTAACTAGCTGGTCAACTTGACATATATGCACTGAATCGTCCTTAATTTCTTATTTAGAGCTCAAAATGACATGAATCCAACGTACACGTAAAGCTAACTCAATTTTCCATATTGTGACAACATTTAAGACTGAAAGAGCTAGACAAAGCCTCAACGTAATGCAATCTATCCCATTGATGCCATGCATTATGCTTCATTTATAAGCCTTAACTCAAGTAGCACCAATGATGAGTTCAAAATGATCATTTTAACTGGCCGATCAACTAGACATTTCCACACTAAATTGTTTGTAGGTTTTGATTTACAGTTTAGAATGACACGAATCCGATGCGCACGTTATGCTAGCTCAATTTTTCTTTATTGTGACAAAATGTATGTGAGAAATAGCTACGACAAATCCTCTAAGTAATCCAATTTTATGATTCATTTATACGCCTTTAATCAATGAGCACTAATGATCAATTTTGAATGATCATTTTAACTAGCTGATCAACTTTAAAGTCCGCATTAAATCGTCTTTGACATTTGATTTAGAGCTCAAAAGACATGAATCCAATGCCCCACGTTAAGCTAACACAATTTTCCATATTGTGACAACATTTGAGACTATAGACAAAGCCTCAAAGTAGTGCAATATATCCCAAACTGCATCATGCCATGCATTAGGCTTCATTTATAAATATTTACTCAATTAGGGCACCAATGATCATATTAGAATGATCATGTTAACTGGCCGATCAACTTGATATTTCCGTACTAAATCGTCTGTAACTATTGATTTAGAGCTCAAAATGACATGAATCTAACTCCTACGTTAAGCTAGTTCAATGTTCCATATTGTGACAACATTTGAGACTAAAAGAGCTAGGATAAAGCCTCCAAGTAATCCAATCTATCCCAAACTGCGTGATGCCATGTGTTATGCTTCATTTAGAGGCCTTTACTCAAGGAGAACCATTTATGAGTTTAGAATGATCATTTTAACTGGCCGATCAACTTGACATGTACGTAGTAAATCATTCGTACCTTTTGATGTAGAGTATCGAATGACCCGAATCCAATGCCCACGTTAAGCTCGCTCAATTTTCTATATTGTGACAAAAAATTTGACTGAAAAAGATACCACAAAGCCATCAAGTAACCCAATATATCTTAAACTGCATGATGCCATGCATTATGGTTCATTTGTAATCATTTCCTCCATGAGCACCAATGATCTATTTAGAATGATCATTCTAACTAGGCGATCAACTTGTCATGCCCGCACTATATCGTTTCTAAATTGTAATTCACAGTTCAAAGTACACAAATCCAACGCCCAGGTAAAGCTACCTCAATTTTCTGTATTGTGACAAAATTTATGTGCAAAATAGATACGCCAAAGCCTCTAAGTAATCCAATCTATCCCAAACTGCATGATGTCATGCATTATGCTTCATTTAAACGCCTTTACTCAATAAGCACTAATAATCAATTTTGAATGATCATTTTAACTAGCTGATCAACTTGACAAGTCCGCACTAAATAGTATTTAACATTTGATTTAGAGCTCAAAACCGCATGAATCCAACGCCCCACGTTAAGCTAGATCAATTTTCCATATTGTGACAACATTTGAGACTAAAGACAAAGCCTCAAAGTAGTGCAATCTATTCAATTTGCATGATGCCATGCATTAGGCTTCATTGATAAACACTTACTCAATTAGAGCACCGATGATCAGATTAGAATGATCATTTTAACTGGCCGATCAACATGACATATCCGTACTAAATCCTCCGTAACTTTGGATTTAGAGCCCAAAATGACATGAATCTAACTCCCACGTTAAGCTTGCGCAATTTTCCATATGGTGACAACATTTGAGACTAAAAGAGCTATGATAAAGCCTCCAAGTAATCCAATCTATCAAAAACAGCGTGATGCCATGCATTATGCTTCATTTATAGGCCTTTATTCAAGGAGCACCAATGATTAGTTTAGAATGATCATTTTAATTGGCCGATCAACTTGACATATACGCACTAAATCATCCATAAATTTTGATGTAAAGTTCAGAATGACAGGAATCCAATGCCCATGTTAAGCTCGCTCAATATTCTATATTGTTACAAAATTTCAGAGTGAAAGAGATACCAAAAATCCTTCAAGTAACCGAATATATCCTAAACTGTGTGATGCCATGCATTATGACTCATTTGTAATCCTTTTCTCAATGAGCACTAAATTGTTCATAAGTTTTCATTTAGAGTTCAGAATGACACGAATCCAATGCACACGTTAAGCTATATTGTGATAACACGGAAGTAATAAAATCTATCCCAAATTCCATGATGCCATGCATTATGCTTCATTTGTAATGACATGAATCTCAAGGAGCTTTACTCAAGGAGCTGCAATGGTCATCCATAACTTTTAATTCAGAGTTCAGAGTACAAGAATCTAACACCCAAGTAAAGTTAGCTCAATTTTCTATATTGGGATAAAATTTTAAACCAAAATAGCTACGATAAAGCCTCCAAGTAATCCAATCTATCCCAAACTGCGTGATGCCATGCATTATGATTCATTTGTAAACCTTTGTTCAGTGACCACCAATGATCTGTTTAGAATGATCAATTTAACTATCCGATATACTTGACATGTACGCACTAAATCATTTGTCACTTTTGATTTAGAGCCCAGAATGCACGAATCCTACACCCACGTTAAGCTAGCTCAATTTTCTATATTTAGAAAAAAATTAAGATGGAAATGGCTACGACAAAGCCTCCAAGTAATCCAGTCTATCCTAAAAGGCCTGATGCCATACATTATGTTTCATTGTAAACCTTTGCTCAATGAGCAGCAATGATCATTTTGGAATGATCAATTTAACTAGCTCATACACTTGACATGTACACACTAAATCATATGTAACTTTTGATTTAGAGTTCACAATAAAAGAATCCAACGCCTACAATCGCCTAGTTAAACTAGGTCAATTTTTTATATTAAGACAAAGTTTAAGACGCAAATAACTACGAAAAAGCCTTTAAGTAATCCAATCTATCCCAAACTGCATAATGCCATGCATTATGCTTCATTTATAAACCTTTGCTCAACGAGCATTAATGATCGGTTTAGAATGATCAATTTAACTAGCCGCTAAAATTGAGATGTCCGCACTAAATCGTCTGTAACTTTTGCTTTATAGTTCGGAATGACATGAATCCAATGCACATATTAAGCTAACTCAATATTCTATACTGTGACAAAATGTAAGACCAAAATAGCTACTATAAAGCCTCCAAGTTATCCGATCTAACCCAAACTGTGTGATGCCATGTATTATGCTTCAATTGTACCTTCGCTTAACGAGCATCAATGATCAGCTTATAATGATCAATTTATCTAGCAAATTAACTTGACATGTCGCACTAAATCATCCGTAACTTTTGTTTTGGAGTTCATAATGACACGAATCCAATGCCTGCGTTAAGGTAGCTCAATTTTCTATATTGTGACAAAATTAAAGACTGAAATAGCTACGATAAAGCCTACAAGTAATGCAATCTATCCCAAACAGCGTGATGCCATGCCTTATGCTTTATTTGTAAATCTTTGCTCAATGAGCACCAATGATCGTTTTAGAATGATCAATTTACCAAACTGATAAACTTGACATGTCTGCACTAAATCGTGCGTAATTGTTTATTTAGAGTTCAGAATTACACGAATCCAACGACTACGTTAAGCTAGCTTCATTTCCTATATTGTGAAAAATTTATGACTGAAATAGCTACGACAAAGCATATAAGTAATCCAATTTATTTCAAATTGCGTGGTACCATGCATTATGCTTCATTTGTAAACCTTTGCCCAATGAGCCTAATGATCATTTTAAAATGATCAATTTTAACTAGCCAATAAACTTGAGATGGCCACACTAAATCTTGCGTAATCATTTATTTAGAGTTCCAAATAAAGCGAATACAATTTCCACGTTAATCTAGCTCAATTTTCTATATTGGGACAAAATCTAAGATCGAAATAGCTACGAAAAAAACTGCCAAGTAATCCAATATATCCCAAACTGCATGATGCCATGCATTATGCTTCATTTGTAAACCTTTGTTCAGTAAGAACCAATGATCAGTTTAGAATGATCAATTTAACTACTGATACGCTTGACATAAACGCACTAAATCGTCTGTAAATTCTAATTTAGAGTTCAGAGTACACGAATCCAACGCAAAGTTAAGCTAGCTACAAAATTTAAGACGGAAATAGCTATGACAAAGCGTCCAACTAATCCAATCTATCCCAAACTGCGTGATGCCATGCATTATGGTTCATTTGTAAACCTTTGCTCAACGAGAATCAATGATCGGTTTAGAATGATCAATTTAACTAGCCGATAAACCTAAAATGTCCGCACTAAATTGTCCGTAACTTTTTAATTGTAATTCATAATAACACGAATCCAATGCCCACATTAAACTAGCTCAATTTTCTATATAATGACAAAATTAAAGACCCAAACAGCTACGATAAATCCTCCAAGTAATCCAACCTATCCTAACCTGCGTGATACCATGCATTATGCTTCATTTGTAAACCTTTGGTCAGTGAGCACCAATAATCATTTTAGAATGATCAATTTAACTAGCCGATAAACTTGACATGTCCACACTAAATCGTGCGTAACTTTTGATTTAGAGTTCAAAATGACAGTAATCCAACGCCCATATTAAGCTAGTTCAATTTTCTAGCTTCTTAAAAAAATTAGGACCATAATAGTTACGATAAAACCTAGAAGTACTCCAATCTATCTCGAAGTGCATGGTGCCATGCATTATACTTCATTTGTAAACCTTTGCGCAATGGGCACCAATGATCATTTTAAACGGATCAATTTAATTGGCTAATAAACTGACATGTCTGCACTAAATAGTGCGTTAATTTTGATTTAGAGTTCCGAATGAAGCGAATCCAACGCACACGTTAAGCTAACTCAATTTTCTATATTGGGAGAAATTCTGAGACCTAAATAGCTACAAAAAAGCTTCCAAGTAATCCAATCTATCCCAAACTGTGTCATGTCATGCGTTATGCTTCATTTATAAACCTATGCTCAATGAGCACCAATGCTCATTTTAGAACGACCAGTTTAACTAACCTATAAACTTGACATGTCCGCACCAAAACGTGCATAACTTTTGATTTATTGTTCCGAATGACGTGAATCACATGCCCACGTTAATCTAGCTCAAATTTCAATATTGGGACAAATGTTAAGACCGAAATCACTACAAAAAACCTCCAAGAAGACCAATCTATCCCAAATTGTGTGATTCCATGCATTATGCTTTATTTGTAAACCTTTGCTCTGTGAACACCAATGATAAGTTTAGAATGATCAATTTAACTAGCTGATACACTTGACATGTACGCACTAAATATTGTGTAACTATTGATTAAGAATTCAGAATGACATGAATCGAACACCCACGTTAAGCTACCTCAATTTTGCTATATTGTGAAAATATTTAGGACCGAAATACTATGAAAAAGCTTACAAGTAATCCAATCTATCTGAAACTGCGTTGTGCCATGCATTATGCTTCATTTGTAAACCTTTGCTCAATGAGCTCCAAAGTTCATTTTAGAAGGATCAATTTAACTAGCTGAAAAACTTGACATGTCGACACTAAATCGTCCGTAACTTTTGATTTAGTGTTCAGAACGACATGAATCCAACCCCCATGGTAAGCTAGCTCAATTTTCTATATTGTGAAAAAATTAGGACCAAAATAGCTATGACAAAGCCTACAAGTAATCCAATATATCTCAAACTGCGTGGTGCCATGCATTATGCTTCATTTGTAAACCTTTTCCCAATGAGCACCAATGATAATTTTAGACGGATCACTTTAAAAAGCCTGTAAACTTGACATGTCCGCACAAAATCATGTGTAACTTTTGATTAAGAGTTCCGAATGACGAGAATCCAACACCCACTATATTGGGATAGTTTCTAAGACCAAAATAGATACGAAAAAGCTTCCAAGTAATCCAATCTATCCCAAACTGCATGATGCCATGCATTATACTTCCATTTGTAAACCTTTTCTCAATGAGCACCAACAATCATTTTAGAATGATCAATTTAACAAACCGATAAACTTGACATGACCATACTAAAACGTGCGTAACTTTTGATTTACTGTTCGGAATGACGTGAATCAAACGCCCACGTTAAGCTAGCTCAATTTTCTATATTGGCACAAATTTAAGACCGAAATCGCTACAAAAAAAGCCTCCAAGTAGATCAATCTATCCCAAACTGTGTGATTCCATGCATTACGTTTCATTTGTAAACATTTGCTCAATGAGCACCAAAGATCATTTTAGAAGGACTAATTTAACTAGCCGATACACTTGACATGTCTGCACTAAATCGTGTGTAACTTTTGATTTAGAATTCAGAATAAAGCGAATCCAAAGCCCACATTAAGCTAGCTTAATTTTCTGTATTGGGGAAAAATCTATGATCGAAATAGCTACAAAAAAACCTCCAAGTAATCAAATCTATTCCAAACTGCATGATGCCATGCATTATGCTTAATTTGTAACCTTTGTTCAGTGAGCACCAATGATAAGTTTAGAATGATCAATTTAACTAGCCGATACACTTGACATGTACACACTAAATCGTGTTTAACTTTTGATTTAGAGTTCAGAATACACGAATCCAACGCCACATTAAGCTACCTCAATTTTCTGTGTTAAGAAAAAATTTAAGATGGAAATAGCTACGACAAAGCGTCCAAGTAATCCAATCTATCACAAACTGCATAATGCCATGCATTATGGTTCACTTTTAAACCTTTGCTCTGTGAGGACCAATGATCGGTTTAGAATGATCAATTTAACTACCTGATACACTTGACATGTATGCACTAAATATTGTGTAACTTTTGATTAAGAATTCAGAATGACACGCATCCAACGCCCACGTTAAGCTACCTCAATTGCTATATTACAAAAAAAGTTAGGACCGAAATAGCTATGACAAAGCATACAAGAAATCCAATCTATCCCAAACTGCGTTGTGCCATGCATTATGCTTCATTTGTAAACCTTTGCTCAATGAGCACCAAAGATCATTTTAGAAGGATCAATT
This sequence comes from Pugionium cornutum, assembly GCA_018901935.1. Lineage (NCBI taxonomy): Eukaryota > Viridiplantae > Streptophyta > Magnoliopsida > Brassicales > Brassicaceae > Pugionium > Pugionium cornutum. The sequence continues at coordinate 14,869,336 of CM032162.1, read as the reverse complement.
TAACTAGCTGAAAAACTTGACATGTCGACACTAAATCGTGCGTAACTTTTGATTTAGAATTCAGAAAGACATGAATGCAACACCCATGGCTAGCTACGAAAATTTTCTATATTGTAAAAAAAATTAGCACCGAAATAGCTACAACAAAGCCTACAACTAATCCAATATATCTCTAACTGCGTGGTGCCATGCATTATTCTTCATTTGTAAGCCTTTGCCCAATGAGCACCGATGATCATTTTAGACGGATCAATTTAACAAGCCGATAAACTTGACATGTCCACACAAAATCTTGCGTAACTTTTGATTTAGATTTCTGAAAGACCAAAATAGCTACGAAAAAGCTTCCAAGTAATCCAATCTATCCCAAACTGCGTGATGACATGCATTATATTTCCATTTGTAAACCTTTTCTCAATGAGCACCAACGATCATTTTAGATTGATCAATTTAACTAACCGATAAACTTGACATGTCTGTACTAAAACGTGTGTAACTTTTGATTTAGAGTTCTGAATGTCGTGAATCAAACACCCACGTTAAGCTAGCTCAATTTTCTATATGGGGGGAATATTTAATATCGAAATCGCTACAAAAAGCCTCCAAGTAGAGAAATATATCCCAAATTACGTGATTCCATGCATTATACTTCATTTGTAAACCTTTGCGTAATGAGCACCAATGATCAATTTAATTGGCTAATAAACTTAACATGTCTGCACAAAATCGTGCGTAAATTTTGATTTAGAGTTCCGAAAAAAGCGAATCCAACGCACACATTAACCTAGCTCAATTTTCTATATCGGAACAAAATCTAAGACCGCAATAACTACAAAAAAGCTTACAAGTAATCAAATCTATCCCAAACTGCGTCATGCCATGCATTATGCTTCATTTGTAAACCTTTGTTCAGTGAGCACCAATGATAAGTTTCGAATGATCTCTTTAACAAGCCAATACCCTTGACATGTACGCAATAAATTGTTTGTAACTTTTGATTTGGAGTTCAGAATACACGAATCCAACACCCACGTTAAGCTAGCTCAATTTTCTATAGTAAAACAAAATTTAAGACGGAAATAGATATGACAAAGCCTCCAAGTAGTTCAATCTATCATAAACTGCCGATGCCATGCATTATGCTTTATTTGTAAACCTTTGTTCAGTGAGCACCAATGATGAGTTTAGTATGATTAATTTAACTAGCTGGTACACCTGACATGTACACACTAAATCGTGTGTAACTTCGGATTTATAGTTCATAATACACGAATCCAATGCCCATGTTAAGCTAGCTTAATTTTCTATATCAAGACAATATTTTACCAACGACATAGCCTCCAAGTAATCCAATCTATCAAAAACTGTGTGATGCCTTGCATTATGCTTCATTTTTAAACCTTTGCTCAACGAGCATCAATGGTCGGTTTAGAATGATCAGTTTATCTAGCAGATAAGCTTAAGATGTATGCACTAAATTGTTCCTAACTTTTGATTTGGAGTTTAGATGACACGAATCCAATGGCCACGTTCAATAGCTACAACAAAGCCTACAAGTAATCCAATCTAACTCAAACTGCGTGGTGCTATGCATTATGCTTCATTTGTAAACCTTTGCTCAATGAGGACCAAATATCATTTTAGAAGGATGATTTTAACTAGCCGGTAAACTTCACATGTCCGCACTAAATCGTGCGTAACTTTTTATTAGAGTTCCGAATAAACCGAATCCAACGCCCAGGTTAAGCTACCTCAATTTTTTATATTGGAGCAAAATCTAAGACCAAATTAGCTACAAAAAAGCCTCCAAGTAATTAAATATATCCCAAACTGCGTGATGCCATGCATTATGCTTAATTTGTAAACCTTTGTTCGTTGAGCACCAATGATCAATTTGGAATGATCAATTTAACTAGCCGATACACTTGACATGCTCGCACTAAATCATGTATAACTTTTGATATAGAGTTCAGAATACATGAATCCGACGCCCACATTAAGCTAGCTCAATTTTCTATATTAAAAAAAAATTAAGATGGAAATAGCTACGATAAAGCCTTCATGTAATTCAATCTATTACAAACTATGTGATGTCATGTATTATGGTTCATTTGTAAACTTTTGTTCAGTGAGCAACAGTGATCAGTTTAGAATGATCAATTTAACTAGTAGATACACTTGACATGTACGCACAAAATCGTGTGTAACATTTGATTTAGAGTTCATAATACACTAATCCAATGCCAACGTGAAGCTAGCTGAATTTTCTATATCAAGACAAAATTTAAGACGGAAATACCTACAACAAAACCTCCAAGTAATCCAATCTATCCCAAACTGCGTGATGCCCTGCATTATGCTTCATTTATAAACCTTTGCTCAATGAGCATCAATGATCGGTTTAGAATCATCAATTTATCTAGCCGATAAACTTCACATGTCCACACTAAATCGTACGTAACTTTTGATTTGAGTTCCGAATAAATCGAATCCAACGCCCATGTTAAGCAAGCCCAATTTTTTATATTGGGGCAAAATCTAAGACAAAAATAGCTATGAAAAACCCTCCAAGTAATCAAGTTTATCCCAAACTACGTGATGCCATGAATTATGCTTCATTTGTAAACCTTTGTTCGGTGAGCACCAATGATCAGTTTAGAATGATCAATTTAACTAGTCGATACACTTGACATGTACGCACTAAATCGTGTATAACGTTTGATTTAGAGTTCAGAATACACAAATCCAACACCCACGTTAAGCTAGCTCAAGTTTCTATATTAAAACAAAAATTAAGACTGAAATAGCTACGATAAAGCCTTCAAGTAGTTCAATCTATAAGAAACTGCGTGATGCCATGCATTCTGCTTCATTTATAAGTTTTTGTTCAGTGAGCAACAGTAATCAGTTTAGAATGATCAATTTAACTAGCCGATACACTTGACATGTACGCACTAAATCGTGTGTAACATTTGATTTAGAGTTCATAATACACGAATCCAATGTCCACGTTAATCTACCTCAATTTTCTATATCAAGACAAAATTTAAGACAGAAATACCTACGACAAAGCTTCCAAGTAATCCAATCTATAAAGAACTGCATGATGCCCTGCATTATGCTTCATTTGTAAACCTGAGATGATCGGTTTAGAATGTGCAGTTTATCTAGCCGATAAACATGAGATGTATGCGCTAAATCGTCCCTAACTTTTGATTTAGAGTTCAGAATGACACGAATCCAATGCCCACGTTAAGGTAGCTCAATTTTCGATATTGTGACAAAAGTAAAGACTTAAATAGCTACGACAAAGCCTACAAGTAATGCAATCTATCTCAAACTGCGTCGTGTCATGCATTATGCTTCACTTGTAAACCTTTCCTAAATTAGCAGCAAAGATCATTTTAGAAGGATGAGTTTAACTAGCCAATAAACGTCACATGTCCGCACTAAATCGTTCGTAACTTTTGATTAGAGTTCTGAATAAAGAGAATCCAATGCCCACGTTAAGCTAGCTCAATTTTTTATATTGGGGCAAAATCTAAGACCAAAATAGCTAAGAAAAATCCTCCAAGTAATCAAATCTATCCCAAACTATGTGATGTCATGCATTATGCTTCATTTGTAAACCTTTGTTCGGTGAGCACAAATGATCAGTTTAGAATGATCAATTTAACTAGTAGATACACTTGATATGTACGCACTAAATCATATATATCTTTTGATTTAGAATTCAGAATACATGAATCCAACGCCCACGTTAAGCAAGCTCAATTTTCTATATTAAAACAAAAATGAAGGTGGAAATAGCTACGATAAAGCCTTCAAGTAGTTCAATCTATCAGAAGTTACACATGTTTTAGTTCTGAATGATGCGAATCAAACACCCACATTAAGCTAGCTCAGTTTTCTATATTAGGTCAAAATTTAAGACTGAAATCGCTACAAAAAAGCCTCCAAGTAGACCAATGTATCCCAAACTGTGTGATTCCATGCATTATGCTTTATTTGTAAACTTTTGTTTAATGAGCACCAATGATCAGTTTAGAATGATCAATTTAACTAGCCGATACACTTGACATGTACGCACTAAATCGTGTGTAAATTTTGATTTAGAGTTCAAAATACACGAATCCAACACCCACGTTAAGCTAGATTAATTTTCTATATTAAAACAAAATTTAAGATGGAATAGCTATGACAAAGCCTATAAGTAGTTCAATCTATAACAAACTGCATGATGCCATGCATTATGATTCATTTGTAAACTTTTGGTCACTGAGAACCAATGATCAGTTTAGAATGATAAATTTAACTAGCCGATACACTTTAGATGTACGCACGAGATCGTGTGTAACGTTTGACTTAGAGTTCATAATAAATGTTTCCAATGCCCACGTTAAGATAGCTCAATTTTCTATATGAAGACAAAATTAAGAAGGAAAAAACTACGACAAAGCATCCAAGTAATCCAATCAATCCCAAACTGCGTGATGCACATTATGCTTCATTTGTAAACCTTTGCTCAACGAGCATCAATGATCGGCTTAGAATGATCGATTTATATAGCTAATAAACTTGAGATGCCTGCATTTATTCGTCCCTAACTTTTGATTTGAAGTCCACAATGAAACAAGTCCAATGTCCACGTTAATGTAGCTCTATTTTCTATATTGTTACAAATATAAATACTGAAACAGCTATGATATAACCTAGGTGTAATCCAATCCATCCCAAACTGGTTGATGCCATGCATTATGCTTCATTTGTAAACCTTTGCTCAATGATCACCAATGATCATTTTAGAATGATAAATTTAACTAACCGCTAAACTTGACATTTCCGTACTAAAACATGCCTAACTTTTGATTAAGAGTTCTGAATGACGCAAATCAAACGTCCATGTGAAGATAGCTCAATTTTCTATATTGGGTCACAATTTAAGGCCAAAATCGCTACAAACAAGCCTCCAAGTAGACCAATCTATCCCAAACTGTGTTATTCCATGCATATGATTCACTTGAAAGCCTTTGCTCAGTGAGCACCAATGATCAGTTTAGAATGATCAATTTAACAAGCTGATACACTTGTGATGTACGCACTAAATCTTGTGTAACATTTGATTAAAAATTAGGAATGACACGAATCCAACGCCTACAATAAGCGAGATCAATTTTCTATATTCTGAAAACATTTTGGACCAAAATAGCTACGACAAAGCCTACATATAATTCAATCTATCTCAAACTGTGTGCTGCCATGCATTATCCTTCATTTGTAAACCTTTGCTCAATGACCAACAAAGATCATTTTAGAAGAATTAATTTAACTAGCCGATAAAAATGATAGGTCCACACTAAATCGTGCGTAACTTTTGATTTAGAGTTCTGAATAAAGCTAATCCAACACCCACGTTAAGCTAGATCAATTTTCTATATTGGGACAAAATCTAAGACCGAAAGCCTCTAAGTAATCAAATCTATTATAAACTGCGTGATGCCATACATTATGCTTTATTTGTAAACCTTTGTTCAATGAGCACCAATGATAAGTTTAAAATGATCAATTTAACTAGCCGATACACTTGACATGTACGAACTAAATCGTGTGTAACTTTTGATTTAGAGTTCAGAATACTTGAATCCAACGCCCACGTTAAGCTAGCTCAATTTTCTATAATAAAACAAAATTTAAGATGGAAATAGCTACGACAAAGCCTCTAAGTAGTTCAATCTATAAAAAACTACAATAAGCTAGCTCAATTTTCTATATTGTGAAAAACTTTATGCCCAAAATAGTTACGATAAAGCTTACAAGTAATCCAATCTATCTCAAACTGCGTGGTGCCATGCATTATGCTTCATTTGTAAACCTTTGCTCAATGAGCACCAAAGATCATTTTAGAAGGATCAATTTAACTAGGCGATCAACTTGGCATATCCGCAATAAATCGTTCGTAACTTCTGATTTAGAGTTCCGAATCAAGCGAATCAATGCCCAAGTTAAGCTAGTCCCAATTTTCTATATTGGGAAAAACTCTAAGACCAAAACAGCTACGACAAAGCCTCCAAGTAATCAAATCTATCCCAAACTGCGTGATGCCATGCATTATTCTTCATTTGTAAACCTTTGTTCAGTGAGCACCAATGATCAGTTTAGAATGATCAACTTAACTAGCCGATACACTTTACATGTACGCACTAAATCGTCTGTAACTTTTGATTTAGAGTTCAGAATACACGAATCCAACACAGACGTTAAGCTAGCTCAATTTTTGAAAATAAGACAAAATATAAGATGGATATAACTACGAGAAAGCCTCCAAGTAAACAAATCTATCCCAAACTGCGTGATGCCATGCATTATGCTTCATTTGTAAACCTTTGCTCAACCAGCATCAATGAACTGTTTACAATGATCAATTTAACTAGTCGATAAACTTGAGATGTCCGCACTAAATCGTCCGTAACTCCTGATTTACAGTTGAGAATGACACGAATCTAACGCCCACATTCAGCTAGCTAAATTTTCTATATTAGGACAAAATTTAATACTGAAATAGCTTCGATAAAGCCTCCAAGTAATCCACTCCATCCCAAACTGCGTGATACCATGCATTATGTTTCATTCATAACCCTTTGCATAAAGAGCACCAATGATCATTTGGAATGATGAATTTAACAAGCCGACAAACTTGACATATTCACACTAAATCGTGCATAACTTTTTATTTAGAGTTCCGACCGAAATGAATCCAGTGCCTATTTTTCCCAAGCTGAATTTTCTATACTGGAAAAACAATTAGGACCAAAATAGCAACGACGAAGCCTACAAGTAATCCAATCTATCTCAAACTGTGTGGTACCATGCATTATGCTTTCATTTGTAAACCTTTGCCCAATGAACACCAATGATTATTTTAGACAGATCAACTTAACTGGGATAAACTTTACATGTCTGCACTAAATCGTGCGTAACTTTTGATTTAGAGTTCCCAATGACGGGAATCCAAATCCCACGTTAAACTAGCTGAATTTTCTATATTGGGACAAATTTTAAGACCAAAAATGATACGAAAAAGGTTCCAAGTACTCCAATCTATCCCAAACTGTGTGACTCTATGCATTATGCTTCATTTCTGAACCTTTGTTCAGTGAGCACCAATTATCAGTTTCGAATGATCAATTTAACTATCTGATACACTTGACATATACGCACTACTTCGTGTGTAACTTTTGATTTAGATTTCATAATACACGAATCCGATGCCCACGTTAAGCTAGCTCAATTTTCAATATTAAGACAAAATTTAAGATGGAAATAGTTACGACAAAGCCTCCAAGTAATCCAATCTATCCCAAACTGCGTGATGCCATGCATTATGCTTCATTTCTAAACCTTTGCTCAATGAGCATCAATGATCGGTTTAGAATGATCAGTTTATCTAGCCGATAAACTTGAGATGTCCGTACGAAATCATCCCTAGCTTTTGATTTGGAGTTCAGAATAACACGAATCCAATGCCTACATTAAGATAGCTCAATTTTCAATATTGTGACTAAATTAAAGACTGAAATAGCTACAACATAGCCTAGGTGTAATCCAATCTATCCTAAATTGTGTGATGCCATTCATTATGCATCATTTGTAAACCTTTGCTCAATGAGCATCAAAGATCATTTTAGAATGATCGGTTTAACTAACTGATAAACTTAACATTTCCACAAAAAACGTACGTAACTTTGGATTTAGATTCTGAATGACGCAGATCAAACGCCTACCTTAAACTAGCTCAATTTTCTATATTCAGACAAATTAAAGACCAAAATAGCAACATAAAACCTCCAAGTAGACCAATATATCCTAAACTGCGTAATTCCATGCATTATGCTTCATTTGTAAACCTTTGCTCAGTGAGTACCAATGATCAGTTTAGAATGATCAGTTTAACTAGCTGCTACACATGACACGTATGCAGTAAATCTTTTGTAACTTTTAATTTAGAATTCAGAATGACACAAATCCAATGCCCACGTTAAGCTAGCTCAATTTTGTATATTTTGAAAAAAATTGGAATGAAATACCTACGACAAAGCCTATAGGTAATCCAATCTATATCAAACTGTGTGGTGCCATGCATTATACTTCATTTGTAAACCATTGCTCAATGAGCACCAAAGATCCTTTTAGAAGGATCAATTTAACTAGCCGATAAATTTGACATGCCCGCATCAAATCATGCGTAACTTTGAATTTAGAGTTTGGAATCAAGCGAATCCAACGCCCACGTTAAACTAGCTCAATATATTGGGGAAAAAATCTAAAACCGAAATAGCTACGAAAAAGCCTCCAAGTAATCCAATCTATCCCAAACTGCGTGATGCCATGCATTATGCTTAATTTGTGAACCTTTGTTCAGTGAGCACCAATGATCAGTTTAGAATGATCAATTTAACTAGCCGATGCACTTGACATGTATGCACTAAATCGTGTGTAACATTTGATTTAGAGTTCATAATACACGAATCCAACTCCCACGTTACGCTAGCTCAAATTTCAATATTAAGACAAAATTTAAGATGAAAATAGCTACTACAAAGCCTCCAAGTAGTTCAATCTATCACAAAATGCATGATGCCATGCATTATGCTTGTTTTGAAAACCTTCTACTCAGTACCAATGATCAGTTAAGAATGATCAATTTGAATAGCCGATTCACTTGACATGTACGCAATGAATCATCTGTAACATTTGATTTAGAGTTCAGAATACACGAATCCAACACCCATGTTAAGCTAGCTCAATTTTCTATACTAAGGCAAAATTTAAGATGGAAATAACTAAGACAAAGCCTCCAAATAATCCAATATATCCCAAACTGTGTTATGCCATGCATTATGCTTCATTTTCAAGCTTAGCTCAATGAGCATCAATGAAAGATTTAGAATGATCAATTTAACTAAACGATCAACTTCAGATCTCCGCACTACATCGTCCATAACTTTTAATTTAGAGTTTAGTATGACAAAAATCCAATGCCCATATTAAACTAGCTCAAATTTCTTTACTGTGACAAAATATAAGTCCGAATAAGCTCCAATAAAGGCTTCGACTAATCCAATCTATCCCAAACTGCATTATGCTTCATTTCTAAAGCTTGGCTCAACGAGCATCAATGATCGGTTTAGGATAATCAGTTTAACTAGCAGATAAAATGGAGATGTCTGCACTAAATCATCCCTTATTTTTGATTTGGAGTTCAGAAGGACACGAATCCATTGCTCACGTTAAGTTACCTCAATTAAAGAATGAAATAGCTACAATATAACCTAGGTGTAATCGAATCCATCCCAAACTGTGTGATGCCATGGATTATGCTTCATTTGTAAACCTTTGCTCAGTGAGCACCAAAGATTAGTTTAGAATGTTCAATTTAACTAGCTGATACACTTTACTTGTACGCACTAAATCGTGTGTAAGTTTTGATTTAAATTCAGAATGACACGAATCCAATGCCCACGTTAAGGTAGCACAATTTTCTATATTGTTAAAAAATTTAGGACCGAAATAGCTACAACAAAGCCTACAAGAAATCCAATTGATATCAAACTCTGTGGTGCCATGCATTATGCTTCATATGTAAACCTTTGCCCAATGAGAACCAATGATCATTTTAAAAATATCAATTTAACTAGCCAATAAACTTGACATGTCCGCACTAAATCTTTCTTAAGTTTTGGTTTAGAGTTTCGAATAAAGCGAATCCAACGCCCACGTTAAGCTAGCTCAATTTTTTATTAAAATGAAAATAGCTACGAAAAAGCCTCCAAGTAATCCAATCTATCTCAAACTGCTTGATGCCATGCATTATGCTTCATTTGTAAACCTTTGTTTAGTGAGCACCAATGATCAGTTTAAAAAGATCAATTTAACTGGCCGATACAGTTGACATGTACGCACTTATCGTGTGTAACATATGATTTAGGGTTCAGAATACACGAATCAGACACCCACGTTAAGCTAATTCTCTATATTAAGACAAAATTTAAGACGGAAATAGCTATGACGAAGCCTCTAACTAATCCAATATATCCCAAACTACGCGATGCCATGCATTTTGGATCTCTCCGCCAAAAATGTTGATCGGTCCGGTCCTGTTGCTCGAAGGTCTGGCGGTACCGCTTGGGCCGGCAGACGTGCCAAATGGCCCGGCTGTCTCGGGCAAGCTCCCTGGTCGGCCAGTCTGGTCTCCTGGCCGGCCATACGACCTGATGTCCCCAGCATCCCCTCCCTTTTCAGTAGGTTTTGTCCTCAAAACTGGTTCATCTACATGGAAAGGGGCTAAGTCAGTTACGTTTAACGTGTTGGACACATTAAACTCACCTAGGAGCTCGATCCAGTAGGCGTTTTAGTTGATTCTCTCCAGCACTCTGAATGGTCCATCTTATCTTGGTGCTAGCTTGGAACCCCTTAGGGAACCTCTCCTGCCGTAGGTGTAGCCACACCCAATCGCCTGGTTGAAAGATCACCTCCTTTCTTCCCTTGTTGGCATGAGTCATGTACTACCCGGTCCTCTTCTCCAAGTTTTCTGTTACCTTCTGGTGTAAGTTCCTTATGAACTCTGCCTTGGATGCTCCGTTGAGGTTGGTCATCTCTGCTGGTGGCAGTGGCGTTTGCTCCAATGGTGTGAGAGGGTTGAAGCCGTATACTACTTCAAAGGGTGTCTTCTTGGTTCCTGAGTGCACGGCTCGGTTGTAAGCGAACTCTATGAATGGCAGGCACTCCACCCATGTCTTGAGGTTCTTCCCTAGTGTAGTCCTGAGAAGAGTTGACAGTGTCTGGTTGACAACTTCAGTTTGGCCCTCGGTTTGAGGATGGCAGGTTGTAGAGAGGAGTAGCTTCGTGCCTAGCTTCCTCCAAAGGGTCCTCCAGAAATGGCTGAGGAACTTGGTGTCCCTGTCTAACACGATGGTCCTTGGCACTCCATGAAGCCGTACTATCTCCCTGAAGAACAGCTCGGCTGTTTGCGTGGCATCATTAACATTGGCACACGGAATGAAGTGTTCCATCTTGGAGAATATGTCCACCACTACAAATATTGCATCTTTGTGGTTGATCTTGAGCAGACCTAGAACGAAGTCCATTGAGATGTCCACCCATGGATGTGCAGGTATGGGCAGTGGGAGATACAACCCGTGAGGGTGCACTCGGGACTTTGCCTTTTTGCAAGTGATGCACCTTGCACAATGGGCTTCTACTGACCTCTGGATGTGTGCCCATTAGAAGTGCTCCTTGACCACTGCTAGATTCTTGTCGACACCAAAGTGGCCCATGAGTCTTCCTCCATGAGCTTCTCGGATGATAAGCTCTCGTAATGATCCTTGTGGTATGCACAGCCTTCTCTCTCAGAACAAGAATCCCTCATGGATGTAAAACTTGCCATGACTCCCTGTGCAACACTCCTTGTAGCTCTCAGCAAGGTCAGGATCATCCTTGTATAGGTCCTTGATGTGCTCGAATCCTAGGACTTTTGCCTCCACGGTGGATATCAAGGCAAACTTCCTTGATAGTGCATCGGCTACCACATTGTCTTTGCCCTTCTTGTACTTGATGACGTACGGGAAGGTCTCTATGAACTCCATCCACCTGGCATGTCTCCTCTTGAGATTGGTTTGCCCTCTGAGGTGTTTGAGAGTCTCGTGTTCAGTGTGGATCACAAACTCCTTGGACAGTAAGTAATGCTGCCAAGTCTCCAATGCTCGGACCAGGACATATAGCTCCTTGTCGTAAGTGGGGTAGTTCAGTGAGGCGCCACCTAGCTTCTCACTGAAGTATGCCACTGGCCTCCCTCCTTGGGTTAGCACTGCTCCTATGCCTATTCCAGAGGCATCACACTCCACTTCAAACGTCTTGTTGAAGTCGGGCAGGACTAGCACTGGTGCATGTGTAAGGCCGTCCTTCAAGGCCTGGAAGGCCTTCTTCTGAGCTTCTCCTCAGCTGAATCCCACGTTCTTCTTCACTACTGCCGTCAATGGTGAGGCAATACTGCTGAAGTTGGGCACAAATCTCCTGTAGAAGCTGGCCAGTCCGTGGAAACTCCTCACTTGGCTGATATTGCTTGGTGTTGGCCATTCTTGTATGGCTCGAATCTTCTCTTCATCAACCTGAAGGCCCTGTGAACTTACAACCAAACCTAAGAAGACAAGTTTATCAGTACAAAAGATGCAGTTCTTGAGATTGGCATAAAGCTCTTCTTGTCGAAGGGTTTTAAGCACCAACTCAAGATGTGTGAGGTGATCCCTTAAGCATTTACTGTAAACTAGAATGTCATCGAAATAAACTACAACGAACTTACTGATGTACGCCCTAAGAACTTGGTTCATAAGGCGCATGAAGGTGCTTGGGGCATTAGTCAAGCTGAATGCCATGACTGTCCACTCGTAGAGCCCTTGCTTTGTCTTGAAAGCAGTCTTCCATTCATCACCTTCCTTCATCCTGACCTGGGGGTATCCACTCCTGAGGTCTATCTTGGAGAAGACCGTGGCTCCACTCAGCTCATCTAGCATGTCATCCAGCCGTGGTATCGGATGCCGGTACTTGACTGTGATATTTTTGATTGCTCGGCAGTCCACGCACATTCGCCAAGTCCCATCCTTCTTGGGCACTAGTACCACTGGTACGGCACATGGACTGAGGCTCTCTCGAACATAGCCTTTCTCCAGGAGCTCCTTGACTTGCTTCTCAAGCTTCTTAGACTCCTCTGGACTCATCCTGTAGGCTGGCCGGTTTGGCAGGGCTGCTCCAGGCACGAGGTCGATCTGGTGCTCTATGCCTCGTAGGGGAGGTAAGCATGCTGGTATCTCTTCCGGGAACACATCCTGGAATTTGTTGAGGAGAGTTGCTACTTCAGGAGATAGCTCTACCTGTTCCTGTTCTATACTCAAAATTTCTTTGAAGACCATTAGCAACATTAAATCCTTCGACTCTAAAGCTCTCCGGACATGGCTTGGTTGAATAAGAAAATTAGACTTAATACGTTTCTTTTCCTTACTCATTTGGAGTTGTAGCTCGTGTACCTGGGCAGGTGTAAGAGGAGCTAGGCTGACCTTTCATTTGTCATGCACAAAAGTGTAGAGATTGGTTCGGCCATCATGCCTGGTCTCTTTGTCAAACTGCCATGGCCTTCCTAGCAGAAGAATGGCCAGCTTGCATTGGCACCACGTCGCACACTACCTGGTCTTGGTACTTGCCCACACTGAATGGCACAGTGACTTGCTCATGAATCTTGAGCTCCACTTTGTCATCGAGCCATTTCAGTCTATACGGTCGAGGGTATCTTGTCTTCTCTAGGCCTAGCTTATCAACCATATACGCACTAGCAACGTTAGTGCAAGAACCACCATCTATGATGAGGTTACATACCTTGCCCTTGATGGTGCAACGGCTGTGGAAGATGTTCTCCTTCTGGATGGTCTCTGAGGTATCCACCATTGCACTGAGAATGCGTCTAGTGACCAGCACTTCCCCCATATCAGGGTACTCAATGTCACCGTATTCTCCTTCTGGTTCATAGTCTTCTTCATCTTGGGATTCATACTCTCCAGCTTCCGTAATCAGCATTACCCGGTTGTTTGGGCACTCCCTTGAGATGTGTCCGCGACCCCTACACTTGAAACAAGTAATGTCATGTGATCTTTGAGGGTTAGAGGACTTACTAGGCGCTCTCTGGTCACGGGTTGGCTCAGGAGGCTTGCTCTTGAACCGTGACTCGATCTCTATGCCTTTGCCTTTGTCTACGGGCTTGGGAATGTTTCTTGGTGCCCAAGGCGTCTTAGGCTTGCTGCGGATGTCTTGGCCCTGACCTTTGATGTGCTGCTCAGCCTGGACAGATAGGTGGAACAAATCCTTGAAGTCATTGAAGATTTGCCATTCTACCTTGCGGCTGATTCTTTCTTGAAGTCCATCCAAGAATTGGGCCATCAAAACTTCCTCATCGTCATTGAGCTCCAGCCTATTCCTTAGTCTCTCAAACTCTTCATAGTACTCCTCTACTGATCTGGTACCCTGATTAAGAGTAGGAAAACGTCGTTGTAAAACTCTATGAAAATAAGGTGGAACAAATCTTTGTCTCATGAGGTCTTTCATGTCAACCCATGAGTCTACGGGCCTCAATCTTTTCCTCCTTCGGTCAGACACCTCACGATCCCACCAGATGAGGGCATTGTCTGTGAGTTGTGCTACTGCCATGGAGACTCTCCTATGGCCTGGTTGGTTGTAGTGATCTAAGATGTGCTCCATCCTCCTTTCCCAATCAAGATAGGCTTCGGGGTCTACTTTTCCTGCAAAACTAGGAGGTGTTAACTTGACATCAGAATGAGTTACCCGGTGGTAGGCATGTTCATCTCCATCCTCATGATGTCTAGGAGGCATCCTTGGTCTCTGGTGATGACCATATGGCCATCATTTTGCTTCTTTTGTAAACTTTTTGCTCAGTGAGCACCAATGATCAGTTAAGAATGATCAATTTAACTAGCCGATACACTTGACATGTATGCACTGAATCGTCACTAACTTTTGATTTAGAGTTCATAATACACGAATCCTGCGCCCACATTTAGCTAGCTCAATTTTCTATATTAAGACAAAATTTAAGATGGAAATAACAATGCTAAAGCCTCTAAGTAATCCATTCTATCCCAAACAGCGTGATGCCATGGATTATGCTTCATTTTTCAAGCTTAGCTTAACTAGCATCAATGAAAGATTTACAATGATCAATTTAACTAGCCGATAAACTTGAGATGTCCGCACTAAATCCTCAGTAACCTTTGGATGAGAGTTCAAAAGTTAAAGAATCCAATGCCTATATTAAGCTAGCTCAAATTTCTATACTGTGACAAAATTTAATACCGAAATAGCTACAATAAAGGCTCCAAGTAATCCAATCGATCCCAAACAGCGTGATGCCATGCATTATGCTTCATTTGTAAACCTTGGCTCAACAAGCATTAATGATCGGTTTAGAATGATTAGTTTATCTAGCCGATAAACTTAAGATGTTTGCACTAAATCTTCCCTAATTTTTTATTTGGAATTCAGAATGACACGAGTCCAATGCCCACGTTAATGTAGCTCAAGTTTCTATATTGTGACAAAATTAAAGACTAAAATAGCTACGATATAACCTAGGTGTACGACAATCCATCCCAAACTTCGTGATGCACTGCAATATGATTCATTTGTAAACCTTTCCTCAGTGAGCACTAATGATTAGTTTGTATTGATCAATTTAACTAGCTGATACACTTTACATGTACGCACTAAATCGTCAATAACTTTTGATTTAGAATTCAAAATGACACGAATCCAATGCCGACGTTAATCTAGCTCAATTTTCTATATTGTTAAAAAATTTAAAACAGAAATAGCTACGACAAAGCCTACAAGTAATCCAATCGATATCAAACTTTGTTGTGCCATGCATTATGATTCATTTAAAAACCTTTGCCCAATGAGAACCAATGATCATTTTAAAAGTATCAATTTGACTAGCCGATAAACTTAACATGTCCACCGTAAATCGTGCTTACCTTTTGATTTAGAGTTCTGAATAAAGCGAATCCAATGCCCACGTTAAGTTAGCAAAACTTTTTATTAAAAGCGAAATAGTTACAAAAAAGTCTCCAACTAATCCAATCTATCCCAAACTGCGTGATGTCATGCATTATTTGTAAACCTCAGTTCAGTGAGGACTAATGATCAGTTTAGAATGATTAATTTAACTAGCCGATACACTTGACATGTACGCACTAAATCATGTGTAACTTTTGATTTAGGGTTCAGAATACATGAATCCAACGCCCACGTTTAGCTAATTTTGTATATTAAGACAAAATTTAAGACGGAAACAGCTACAAAAAGGCCTCCAAGTAATCCTATCTATCCCAAACTGTGTGATGTCATGCATTATGCTTCATTTGTAAGCCTTTGTTCAGTGAGCACCAATAATCAATTTAGAATGATCAATTCTTGACATGTACGCACTAAATCGTATGTAACTTTTGATTTAGAATTTAGAATATACGAATCCAACGCTCACGTTAAGCTAGCTCAATTTTCTATACTAAGACAAATTCAAGACTGAAATAGCTACAAGAAAGCCTCCAAGTAATCCAATATATCCCAAACTGTATGATGCCACGCCTTATGCTTCATTTGTAAACCTTTGCTTAACGAGCATCAATGATCGGTTTTGAAGGATCAATTTAACTACCCGATAAACTTGAGATATCCACACTAAATCGTCTGCAACTTTCGATTTAGAGATGAGAATGACACGAATCCAATGCCCAAATTAACCTACATCAATCTTATATATTGTGAAAAAATTTAATACCGAAATAGCTATGATAAAGCCTTCAAATAATCTAATCTATCCCAAAATGTGTAATGCCATGCATTATATTTCTTTTGTAAACCTTTGCTCAATGAGCACCAGTGATCATTTTATCAAATTAACTAGCCGATAAACTTGACATGTCCACACTAAATCGTGAATAAATTTTTATTTAAAGTTCAGAATGACACAAATCCAACATCCATATTAATCTAGCTCAATTTTCTATATTGTGAAAAACTTTCAGACCAAAATATCTACGATAGAGGCAACAAGTAATCCAATCTATCTCAAAGTGTTTTGTGCCATGCATTATGCTTAATTTGTAGACATTTGCCCAATGAGCACCAATGATCATTTTAAAAGGATCAATTTAACTGGCCGATAAACATGACATGTCCGCACTAAATTGTGCGTAACTTTTGATATAGAGTTCTGAATGAAGCGAATCCAACGTCCACCTTAAGCTAGCTCAATGTTCTATAGTGGGACAAAATCTAAAACCCAAGTAGCTACGGAAAAGTCTCCAAGTAATCCAATCTATCCCAAACTGCGTGATGCCATGTATTATGCTTCGTTTGTAAACCTTTGTTCAGTGAGCACCAATTATCAGTTTAGAATGATCAATTGAACTAGCCAATACACTTGACATGTACGCACTCAATAATCTGGAACTTTCATTTAGAGTCAGAATACACGAATCCAACACCCACCTTAAGCTAGCTCAATTTTCTATATTAAGACAAAGTTTAAGATGAGAATAACTACGACAAAGCCTCCAAGTAATCGAATCTATCCCAAACTGCGTGATGCCATGCATTATGGTACATTTGTAAACCTTTGCTCAATGAGCATCATTGATCGGTTTAGAATAATCAATTGAACTAGCCGATAAACTTGAGATCTCCACACTAAATCGTCCGTAACTTTTGATTTAGAGTTTGGAATGACACGAATCAAAGTCCTATATTAAGCTAGCTCAATCTTCTATATTTTGACAAAATTTAGACCATTATAGCTACGATTAAGCCTCCAAGAAATCCAATCTATCCCAGACTAGATGTTGTCATGCATTATGCTTCATTTGTAAACCTTTGCTCAACAAGTATCAATGATCGGTTTAGAATGATCAGTTTATCTAGCCGATAAACTTGAGATGTCCACACCAAATCGTCTGTAACTTTTTATTTGGAGTTCTGATGACACGAATCCAGTGCCCACGTCAAGGTAGCTAAATTTTCTGTATTGTGACAAAATTAATGACTGAAATAGCTACGATAAAGTCCACAAGTAATCCAATCTATCCAAAACTGTGTGATGCCATTTTAACTGGCATTTTAAATGATCAGTTTAGAATGACCACTTTAACAGGCGGATAAACATGACATGTACGCACTAAATCGTGGAACTTTTGATATAGAGTTCTGAATGAAGCGAATCCATCGTTTACCTTAAGCTAGCTCAATTTTCTATATAGGGATGAAATCTAAGACGAAAACAACTACAAAAAAGACTCCAAGTAATCCAATCTATCACAAACTGTGTGATGTCATGCATTATGCTTCATTTGTAAACTTTTGTTCAATGAGAACCAATGATCAGTTTAGAATTAGAAATATAACTAACCGATAAACTTGACATGTCCGCACTAAATCGTGCGTAATTATTTAGAGTTCAAAATGACACGAATTCAATGCCTATGTTAAGCTAGCTAAATTTTCTATATTGTGAAAAATTTTAGGGCTGAAATAGCTACGACAAAGCCTCCAAGTAATCCAATTTATCCCAAACTGCGTGATGCCATGCATTATGCTTCTTTTGTAAACCTTTGCACAATGAGCACCAATGATCATTTTAGAATGATCAATTTAACTAGCCGATAAACATGATATGTCTGCAGTAAATCGTGCATAACTTTTGATATAGAGTTCTGAATGAAGCGAATCCAACGCCCACGTTAAGCTATCTAAATTTTCTATATTGGGACAAAATTTAAGACTGAAATAGTTACGAGAAAACTTTCAAGTAATCCAATCTATTCCAAACTTCGTGATGCCATGCATTATGCTTCTTTTGTAAACCCTTTATCAACGAGCAGCAATGCCATAGCTTATGCTTCATTTGTAAACCTTTGTTCAGTGAACACCAATGATCAGTTTAGAATTATCAAATTAACTAGCTGATACACTTGACATGTACGCATTAAATCGTGTGTAACTTTTCATTTAGGGTTCAGAATACATGTATCCAACGCCGACGTTAAACTATCTCAATTTTCTATATTAAGACAAATTTTAAGACAGAAATAGCGATGAAAATCCCTCCAAGTAATTCAATCTATCACAAACTGCTTGGTGGCAATCATTAAGCTTTATTTGCAAACTGTTGTCCAGTGAGCACCAATGATCAGTTTAGAATGATCTATTTAACTAACCAATACACTTGAGATGTCCGCACTAAATCGTCCGTAACTTTGATTTAGAGTTCAGAATAACACGAATCCAATGCCAATATTAAGCCAGTCAATTTTCTATATTGTGACAAAATTCAAGACCGAAATAGGTACGATAAAGCCTCCAAATCATCCAATCTATTTCAAACTTCGTGGTGCCATGCATTATACTTCATTTGTAAACGTTTGCCCAATGAGCACTAATGATTACTTTTGAAGAATCAATTTAACTATCTGATAAACTTGACATGTCCGCACTAAATCGTGCGTAACTTTCGATTTAGAGTTCCGAATAAAACGAATACAACGTCCACGTTATGCTAGCTCAATTTTTTATATTGGTACAAAATCTATGACCGAAATAGCTAAGAAAAAGCCTTCAAGTAATCCATCTATCGGAAACTCTGTGATGTCATGCATTATGCTTCATTTGTAAACCTTTGCTTAGTGAGCACCAATGATCAGTTTAGAATGATCAATTTAACTAGCCGATACATTTGACATGTACGCACTAAATCTTTTGTAACTTTTGATTTATAATTCATAATACACAAACTCAACACCCACGTTAAGCTCATTTTCAATATTAAGACAAAATTTAAGACAAAAATAGATACGACAAAGCCTCCAAGTAATCCGATATATCCCAAACTGTATGATGTCATCCATTATGCTTCATTTGTAAACCTTTGTTCAGTGAGCACTAATGATCAGTTTAGAATGATCAATTTAACTAGCTAATACACTCGACATGTATGCACTAAATCATCCGTAACTTTTGATTTAGAGTTCCAAATGACACAAATCCAATGCCCATATTAAGGTAGCTCAATTTTCTATATTGTGACAAAATTGAATACCGAAATAGCTACGATAAATCCTCCAAGTAATCCAATCTGTTCCAAACTATGTGATGCCATGCATTTATTCTTTTGTAAACCTTTGCCCAATGATCACCAATGATCATTTTATATTGATCATGATCATTTTATAATTATAAATTTAACTAGCCGATAAACATGATATGTCCGCACTAAATCGTGCGTTACTTTTGATTTAGAGTTCAAAAGGACACGAATCCAACGCCCTTGTTAAGCTAGCTTAATTTTCTGTATTGTGAAAACATTTGGGACTGAAATAGGTACGAAAAAGCCTACACGTAATCCAATCTATCTCAAACTGCGTGGTGCCATGTATTATGCTTCCTTTGTAAACCTTTTCCCAATGAGCACGAATGATCATTTTAGAAGCATCAATTTAACTGGCCAATAAACTTGACATGTCCGCACTAAAACGTGCGTAACTATTGATATAGAGTTCTGAATAAAGCGAATCCAACGCCCATATTAAACTAGCTCAATTTTCTATATTTGGACAAAATCTAAGACCAAAATAGCTACAAAAAAGGATCCAAGTAATCCAATCTATATTGTGAAAAATTTTAGGACTGAAATAGCAACAACAAACCCTCTAAGTAATCCAACCTCTCCCAAACTATGTGATGTCATGCATTATGCTTCAATTATAAGTCTTTATTCAAGGAGCATCAATGATCAGTTTAGAATGACCATTTTAACTGTCCCATAAACTTGACATGTAGGCACTAAATCGTGCATAACTTTTGATATATAGTTCTGAATGAAGCGAATCCAACACCTACGTTAAGCTAGCTCAATTTTCTATATAGGGAAAAAATCTAAGACCACAAAAGCTACGAAAAAGCCTCCAAGTAATCCAATCAATCCCAAACTGCGTGATGCCATGTATTATGCTTCATTTGTAAACCTTTGTTGAGTGAGCACGAATGATCAGTATAGAATGATCAATTTAACTAGCGGATACACTTGACATGTACGCACTAAATCGTGTGTTACTTTTGATTTAGAGTTCAGAATACACGTTTCCAATGCCCACGTTAACTAGCTCAATTTTCTACATTAAGACAAAATTTAAGATGGAAACAACTACAACAAAGCGTCCAAGTAATTCAATCTATCACAAACTGCATGATGCCATGCATTATGCTTCATTTGTAAACCTTTGTTCAATAAGCACCAATGATCTTTGTTCAATAAGCACCAATGATCAGTTTAGAATGATAAATTTAACTAACCGTCAAACTTGACATGTACGTACTAAATCGTGAGTAACTTATGATTTATAGTTCAGAATGACACGAATCCAACGCCTATTTTAATCTAGCTAAATTTTCTATATTGTGAAAAATTATAGGATTGAAATAGCTATGACAAAGCCTCCAAGTAATCCAATCTATCCCAAACTGCATGATGCCATTCATTATGCTTCATTTATCAGGGTTATTCAAGGAGCATCAATGATAAGTTTAGAATAACCATTTTAACTGGCCGATCAACTTGACAAGAACGCACTAAATCGTCCGTAACTTTTAATGTAGAGTTCAGAATTACACGAATCCAATACCCACATTAAGGTAGCTCAATCTTCGATATTGTGATAACATTTAAAACAAAAAGAGCTACCACAAAGCCTTCAAGTAATCCAGTCTATCCTAAACTGGGAGATGCCATCATTATGCTTCATTTGTAAACCTTTGCTCAGTGACCACCAATGATCAGATTAGAATGATCATTTTAACAAGCCAATCATCTTGTCATGTCCGCACTAAATTATCCATAAATTTTGATTTAGAGTTCAAAGTGCCAGGAATCCAACACCCAAGTAAAGCTAGCACAAATTTCAATATTGAGACAAAATTTAAGACCAAAATAGCTACGCAAAGCCTTCAAGTAATCCATTCTTTCCCAAACTGCGTGATGCCATGCATTATGCTTTATTTGTAAGTCTTTACTCAAGGAGAACCAATGATAAGTTTAGAACTATCATTTTAACTAGCTGATCAACTTGACATATCCGCACTAAATCGCATTTAAATTTTTGATTTAGAGCTCAAAATTAGATGAATTCAGTGTCCACATTAAGTTAGCTCAATTTTCCATATTTTGACAACATTTGAGACTAAAAGAGATATGACAAAGCCTCCAAGTAATCCAATATATCACAAATTGTGTGATGCCATATATTCAAAAGCCTTTACTCAAGGAGCACCAATGATCACTTTCGAATTATCTTTATAACTAGCTGATCAACTTGACATGTACGCACTAAATCGTCTGTAACTTCTGATCTAGAGTTTAGAATTATACGAATCCAATGCCCATGTCAAGGTAGCTCAATTTTCTATATTGTGACAACATTTAAAATGGAAAGAGCTACCACAAAGCCTTCAACTAATCCAATCTATCGTAAACTGCGTGATGCCATGCATTATGCATCATTTATTGCCTTTACTCAAGGAGCACTAATGATCAGTTTAGAATTATCAATTTAGAATTATTAATTTAGAATTATCAATTTAGAATAATATTTTGATAATATTTGAGACTAAAAGATCTACGACAAAGCCTCCAAGTAATCCAATCTATGACAAACTCCATGCTGCCATGCATTATGCTTCAATTGTAAACCTTTGCTCAATGAGCATCAATGATAAATTTAGAATTGTCAATTTAACTAGCCAATAAACTTGAGAAGTCCGCACTAAATCGTCTGTAACTTTTGATTTAGAATTCCGAATGACACGAATCCAATGCCCACGTTAAGCTAGCTAATTTTTCCATATTGTGACAACATTTCAGACTCAAAAGAGGTAGCCTCCAAGTAATCCAATCTATCACTAACTGCGTGATGCCATGCATTATGCTTCATTTATACGCCTTTACTCAAGGAGAACCAATGATCAGTTTAGAATGATCATTTTAACTGGCCGATCAACTTGATATGTACGCACTAAATCATCCATAACTATTGATGTAGAGTTTAGAATTACACATTTCCAATGCCCATGTTAAGATACCTCAAATTTCTATATTGTGAAAACATTTAAAAGTGAAAGAGCTACCACAAAACCTTCAAGTAATCCAGTATATCACAAACTGCGTGATGCCAAGGGTGATCCCATGCAATCTGCTTCATTTATAAGCATTTACTCAAGTAATGATCAGGTTAGAACTATCAGTTTAAAATGATCACATTAACTGGCTGATCAACTTGACATATCCTAACTAAAATCTCCGTAACTTTTGATCTAAAGTTCAGAATGACACGAATCCAACGCCCACATTAAGCTAACTCAATTTTCTATATAGTAAACAATTTTAGATCCAAAATAGCAAGGAAAATGCCTCCAAGTAATCCAATCTATCTCAAGTTGTGTGGTGCCGTGCATTATGCTTCATTTTTAAACCTTTGCTCAATGAGTACCAATGAACATTTAAGAATGAACAATTTAACTAGCCGATAGAGTTGACATGTACGCACTACATCGTTCAAAACTATTGATTTAACGTTCCAAATAACACGAATCCAATGCCCACGTTAAGCTAGATCAGTTTTCTTTATTGCGAAAAAATTCAAAACTGAAATAGCTATCACAAACCCTCCTAGAAATCCAATGTATCACAAACTGGGTGGGGCCATGCATTACGCTTCATTTGTAAACCTTTGCACAACGAGCAGCAATGATCATTTCAGAATGATCAATTTAACTAGCTGATAAACTTTACTTGTCTGCACGAAATTTTGCATAACTTTTTACTTAGAGTTCAGAATCATACGAATCCAACGCCCACGTTAAGCTAGCTCATTTTTCTATATTGTGAACAAATGTAAGATCGAAATATCTACGACAAAGCCTCCAAGTAATCCCATCTATCGGAAACTGCTTGATGCCATGCATTATGCTTCATTTGTAAACCTTTGCTCAGTGAGCATCAATGACCAGTTTAGAATGATCATTTTAACAGGCCGATCAACTTCTAATGTCTGCACTAAATCATCCATCACTTTTTATTTACAGTCTCGAGTGCCACGTATCCAAGACCCAGGTAAAGATAGCTCAAATTTATATATTGTGACAACATTTAAAACGGAAAGAGCTGACATAAAGCCTTCAAATAATCAAATCTAACCTAAACTGCATGATGTCATGCATTATGCTTAATATATAAGCATTTACTCAAGGAGCACTAATGATTAGTTTAGAACTATCAGTTTAGAATGATCACCTTAACTTGCTGATCAACTTGACATGTCCGCACTAAATCGTTCAAAACTTTTTATTTAGAGTTCAGAATCAAACGAATCCAACGGCCACGTTAAGGCAGCTAAATTTTCTATATTTTGAAAAAGTTTAGGACCAAAAAGCTACGTTAAAGCCTCCTAATAATCCAATATATCTCAAACTGCGTGGTGTCATGAATCATGCTTCATTTGTAAACCTTTGCTCCATGAGCACCAATGATTATTTTTGAATGATCAATTTAACTAGCTGATAAATTTGACATGTCCGTACTAAATCGTCTATAACTTTGATTTAAAGTTCCGAATGACAAGAATCCAACACCCACGTTGAGCTAGCTCAATTTTTCATGACAACATTTGAGACTAAAAGAGGTACGACAAAGCCTCCAAATAATCCAATCTATCCCAAACTGTGTGATGCCATGTATTATGCTTCATTTATAAGACTTCACTCAAGGAGCACCAATGATCAGTTTAGAATGATCATTTTAACTGGACGATCAACTTAACATGTATGCACTAAATCGTCCGTAACCTTTGATGTAGTGATTAGAATTACACGAATCCAATGCCCACGTTAAGTTATCTCAAATTTCTATATCGTGACAACATTTAAAATGGAAAGAGCTAGGACAACGCCTCTAAGTAATCCCATATATTTCAAACTGCGTGGTGTGATGCGTCATGCTTCATTTGTAAACCATTGCTCAACGAGAACCAATGATTATTTTAGAAAGATCCATTTAACTAGTTGATAATTTTGACATGTCCCCACTAAATCGTGCCTAACTTTCAATTTAGACTTCCGAATGAAATGAATCCAATGCCGACGTTAAGCTAGCTCAATTTTCTATATTGGGACAAAATTTAACACCAAAATAGCTTCGACAAAGCCTTCTAGTAATCCAATCCATCAGAAACTGCGTGATGCCATGCATTATGCTTCATTTGTAAACCTTTGCTCAATGAGAACCAATGATCATTTTAGAATGATCAATTTAACTAGCCGGTAAACTTGACATGTCCGCACAAAATTGTGAGTAACTTGTGAAGTAGAGTTTAGAATCACACAAATCCAACAACCACGTTAAACTAGCTCATTTTTCTATATTGTATACAAATTTAAGGCCGAAATAGCTATGAAAAAGTCCCCATGTAATCCAATCTATCTCAAAATGTGTGGTGCCATGCATTATGCTTCATTTGAAAAGCTTTGCTCAGTGAGGACCAATGAACATTTTAAAATGATCAATTTAACTAGCGGATAATCTTGACATGTCGGCACCAAATCGTGCGTAACTTTTTATTTAGTGTTCTGAATGACACGAATCCAATGCGAAATTAACCTAGCTAATTTTTATATATTAGGACTAAATTTAAGACTGAAATAGATATGACAAAGCCTCCAAGTAATCCGATCTATCCCAAACTGCGTGATGCCATGCATAATGCTTCATTTGTAAACATTTGCTCAGTGAGCACAGCTGATCAGTTTAGAATGATCATTTTAACAAGCCGATCAACTTGTCATATCCGCATTAAATGGTGCGTAACTTTTGATTTAGAATTAATGGTGCCACGAATCCAACACCCAAGTAAAGCTAGTACAAATTTCTATATCGTTACAAAATTTAATACTAAAATAGCTACAAAAAAGCTTCCAATTAATCCAATCTTTTCCAAACTGCGTGATGCCATGTAAACCTTTCCTCAATGAGCATCAATGAACAGTTTATAATGATCATCTGAACTAGCAGATAAACTTGAGATGTCCACACTAAAACATTCGTAAATTTTGATTTACAGTTCATAATGACACGAATCTAATGCCCACACTAATCTAGCTTTATTTTCTATATTGTGAACAAATTTAGGACCAAAATAGTTAAGAAAAAGCCTCCAAGTAAACCAATTGATCTCAAACTGCATGGTGCCAGCATTATACTTCATTTGTAAACCTTTGCTCAATGAAGACCAATGATCTTTTTAGAATGATCAATTTAACTAGCCGATAAACTTGAAATGTCCGCAATAAATCGTGCGTAACTTTTGATTTAGAGTTCTGAATGACACAAATTCATCGCCCATAGTAACTACCTCAATTTTCTGTATTTGGATAGAATTTAAGACCGAAATATCTACCACAAAGCCTCCAAGTAATCAAATATATCCCAAACTGCATGATGCCATGTATTATGCTTGATTTGTAGACCTTTGCTCAATGAGCACAGTTGATCAGTTTGGAATGATCATTTTAACAAGCCGATCAACTTGTCACGTCCACACTAAATTGTCTGTAAATTTTGATTTATAGTTAAGAGTGCAACGAACCCAACACCCAAGTAAAGCTAGCTCATATTTATATATTGTTACAAAATTTAATACCAAAATAGCTACAACAAAGCTTCCAAATAATCCAATCTTTCCCAAACCGCGTGATGCCATGCATTATGCTTCATTTGTAAATCATTGCTCAGTGAGCATCAATGATCAGTTTAGAATGATCAAGTAGCCGATAAACTTGAGATGTCCACAATAAATTGTCCGTAACTTTTGATTTAGAGTTCTAAATGACACGAATCAACCGCCGACACTAAGCTACCTCCATTTTCTATATTGGGACAAAATTTAAAACCGAAATAGCTTCTACAAAGCCTCCTAGTAATCCCATCTATCTGAAATTGCCTGGTGCCATGCATTATGCTTCATTTGTAAACCTTTGCTCAATGAGAACCAATGACAAGACCATAAACTTGACATGTCCAAACGAAATTGCTGCGTAACTTTTGATTTGAAGTTTAGAATCACACGAATCCAACGTTAAGCTAACTCAATTTTCTATATTGTGTACAAATTGAAGACGGAAATAGCTACGATAAAGCCTCCAAGTAATCCAATCTATCCCAAACTACGTGATGTCATGCATGCATTATGCTTCATTTGTAAGCCTTTTCTCAATGAGCACAGTTGATCAGTTTAGAATAATCATTTTAACAAGCCGATCAACTTGTCATGACCGCACTAAATTGTCCAAAACTTTTGATTTGGAATTAAGAGTACCCCAAATCCAACACTCAAGTAAAGCTAGCTCAAATTTCTATACTGTTACAAAATTGAAGACCGAAATAGGTACAACAAAGCCTCCAAGTAATCTAATATTTCCCAAACTACGTGATGTCATACATTATCCGTCATTGGTAAACATTTTCTCAATGAGCATCAATGATCAGTTTAGAATGATCAATTTAACTAGCAGATAAACTTGAGATATCCGCACTAAATCGTCAGTAACTATTGATTTACAGTTCACAATGACACGAATCAAATGCCCACGCAAAGCTAGCTTAATTTTATATATTGTGAATAAATTTTGGACCGAAATAGCTAAGACAAAGCCTCGAAGTAATCCAATCTATCTCAAACTGTTCGGTGCCATGCATTATGCTTGAAAACCGTTGATCAATGAGGAACAATGACCATTTTAGAATGATCAATTTAACTAGCTGATAAACTTGACATGTCCGCACTAAATCGTCTATAACTTTTGATTTAAAGTTCCGAATGACAAGAATCCAACGGCCACATTAACCTAGCTCAATTTTCTATATTGGGATAATCTTTAAGATCAAAATAGCTACCACAATGCCTCCAAGTAATCCAATCTATCTCAATCTGCATGATGCCATGCATTATACTTCATTTGTAAACATTTGCTCAGTGAGCACAGTTGATCAGTTTAGAATGATCATCTTAACAAGTCAATCAACTTGTCACGTCCGCACTAAATCGTCCGTAACTTTTGATTTTAGAGCTCAAACTGCCAGGAATTCAACACCCAAGTAAAGCTAGCCCAAATTTCTATTTTGTTACAAAATTTATGACCGAAATAGCTAAGACAAAGCCTACAACTATTCCAATCTATCTCAAACTGTGTGGTGCCATGCATTATGCTTCATTTGAAAACCTTTGCTCAATGAGGACCAATGATCAAATTAAAATGATCAATTTAACTAGCCGATAAACTTGACATGTCCGCACTAAATCGTGCGTAGCTTTTTATTTAGAGTTCATAATGAAACGAATCCAATGTCCACGCTAAGCTAGCTTAATTTTCTATATTGTGAACAAATATAGGACCGAAATAGCTATGACAAAGCCTCCAAGTAATCCAATCTATCTGAAACTGCGTGGTGCCAATACATTATGCCTCATTTGAAAACCTTTGCTCAATGAGGACCAATGATCATTTTAGAATGATCAGTTTAACTAGCCGATAAATTTGACATCTCTCCACTAAATCGTGCATAATTTTTGATTTAGAGTTCTGAATGACAGGAATCCAATGCCCACATTAACCTAGCTCAATTTTCTATAGTGGGACAAAATTTAAGACCGAAATAGCTGAATGAAGCCACTAAGTAATCCAATCTATCCCAAATTGTGTGATGCCATGCATTATGCTTCATTTGTAAACCTTTGCTCAATGATCATCAATGATCGGTATAGGGTGATTAATTTAACTAACCAATAAACTTGAGATGTACGCACGAAATCGTCCGTAACTTTTGATTTATAGTTCCAGAATGACACGAATCCAATGCGCACGCTAAGCTACCTCAATTTCCTATACTGTGACAAAATTTAAGACAGAAATAGCTACGATAAGGCCTACAAGTAATTCAATCTATCCGAAACTGCACGATGCCATGCATTATGCATCATTTATAAGCATTTACTCAAGAAGAACCAATGATCAGTTTAGAATGATCATTTTAACTAGCTGATCAATTTGACATGTACGCACGAAATCGTCTTTAACTTTTGATTTTGAATTCAAAATCACACAAATACAACACCCACGTTAATGTATCTCAATTTTCTATTTTGTGAAAAAGTTTAGGACCACAAAAGCTATGACAAAGCCTCCAAGTAATCTAATCCATCACAATTTGAGTGGTGTCATGCATCATGCTTCATTTGTAAACCTTTGCTCAATGAGCACCAATGGTTATTTTTGAATGATTAATTGAAATAGCCGATAAACTTGACATGCCTGCACTAAATCATGCGTAACTTTTGATTTAAAGTTCCCAATGACACGAATCCAATGCCCAGATTGAGCTACCTTAGATTTCCATATTGTGATAACATTTAAGACAAAAAGAGCTACGACAAAGCACCAAAGTAATCTAAACTATCCCAAACTGCGGGATGCCATGTATTATGCTTCATTAATAAGCCTTCAATCAAGGAACACCAATGATGAGTTTAGAATGATCATTTTAACTTGTCGATAAACTTAACATGTTCGCATTAAATTGTCCGTAACTTTTGCTGTAGAATTCAGAATTACACGAATCCAATGCCCACATTAAGGTATCTCAATTTCCTATATCGGGACAACATGTAAAATGGAAAGAGCTACAACAAAGCCTCCAAGTAATCCCATCTGTATCAACCTGCGTGGTTTCATGCGTCATGCTTCCTTTGTAAACCTTTGCTCAATCAGAACCAATGATTATTTTAGAAAGATCAATTTAACTAGTTGATAATTTTGACATGTCCCTACTAAATCGTGCGTAACTTTTGATTTAAAGTTCCGAATGACATGAATCCAACGCTGATGTTAAGCTAGCTCAATTTTTTATAAAAAGACAAAATTTAAGACCAAAAGAGCTTCGAAAAAGCCTCCTAGTAATCCAATCTATCAGAACCTGTGTGGTGCCATGGATTATGTTTCATTTGTAAACCTTTTCTCAATGAGCAGCAATGATCATTTTGGAATTATCAATTTAACAAACCGATAAACTTGACATGTCTGCACGAAATTGTGTGTAACTTTTGATTTAGAGTTTAGAATCACACGAATCGAATGCCCACATTAAGCTAGCTCAAATTTCTATAATGTGTACAAATTTAGGACCGAAATAGCTTGGACAAAGCCTCCAAATAATCATATCTATCTCAAACTTCGTGGATCCATGCATTATGCTTCATTTGAAAACCTTTGCTCAATGAGGACCAATGATCATTTTAGAATGATCAATTTAAATAGCCGATAAATTTGACATGTCCGCACTAAATCGTGCGTAACTTTTTATTTAGAATTCTGAATGAGACGAATCAAATTCCCATGTTAACCTAACTCAAATTTCTATATAGAGAATAAAATTATGACCAAAATAGCTATAACAAAGCCTCCAAGTAATCCGATTTATCCCAAACTGCGTGATATCATGCATTATGCTTCATTTGTAAACCTTTGTTCAGTGATCACAGTTGATCAGTTTAGTATGATCATTTGAACATGTCGATCAACTTTTCATGTCCGCACTAAATCGTCTGTAACTTTTGATTTAGAATTACGAGTGCACGAATCCAACACCCAAGTAAAGCTAGTTCAAATTTCTATATTGTTACAAAATTTAAGACCAAAATAGTTACGACAAATCCTCCAAGTAATATAATCTTTCCCAAACTGCGTGATGTCATGCATTATGCATCATTTGTAAACTTTTGCTCAATGAGCATCAATGAACAATTTAGAATGATCAATTTAACTAGCAGATGAACTTGAGATGTCCGCACTAAATCGTCCAGAACTGTTGATTGAAAGTTCAGAATGATATGAATCCAATAACCACGCTAAGCTAGCTTAAATTTTTATATTGTGAACAAATTTAGGACCGAAATAGCTACGACAATGCCTCCTACTAATCCAATGTATCTCAAATTGTGTGGTGTCATGCGTTATGCATAATTTGTAAACCTTTGCTCAATGACGACCAATGATCATTTTAGAATGATCAATTTAACTAGCTGATAAACTTGACATGTGCGCACTAATTCGTGCGTAACTTTTGATTTAGAGTTCTGAATGACACAAATCCAACGCCCGCATTAACCTAGCTGAATTTTCTATGATGGGACAAAATTTAAGACCAAAATAGCTACGAACTCCAAGTAATCCAAACTATCCCAAACAGCGTGATGCCATGCATTATGCTTCATTTGTAAATCTTTGCTCAGTGAGCACAGTTGATCAATTTAGAATGATCATTTTAAGAAGCCGATCAACTTTTCATGTCTGCACTAAATCGTCCATAACTTTTAATTTAGAACTAAGAGTGCCACGAATCCAACGTCCAAGTAAAGCTAGCTCAAATTTCTATATTGTTACAAAATGTAAGACCGAAATATATACGACAAAGCCTCCAAATAATCCAATCTTTCCATAACTGCGTGATGCCATGCAATATGCTTCATTTGTAAACCTTTGCTCATTGACCATCAATGATCAGTTTAGAATGATCAATTTAACTAGCAGATAAAATTGAGATGTCCGCACTAAATTGACCATAACTTTTAATTTACAGCTCGGAATGACACGAATCCAATGCCCACGGTAAGCTAGCTTAATTTTCTATATTGTAAACAAATTTAGGAGCGAAAAAGCTAGCTTAATCCAATGCCCACGGTAAGCTAGCTTGATCCTAGAAATAATCCAATCTAAGTCAAACTGCGTGGTGCCATGGATTATGCTTAATTTGAAAACGTTTGCTCAATGAGGACCTATGATCATTTTAGAATGATCAATTTAACTAGCGGATGAACTTGACATCTCTGTACTAAATCGTGCATAACTTTTGATTTAGAGTTCTGAATGACTCGAATCTAGTGCCCACGGTAAGCTAGCTCAATTTTCTTTGTTGTGACAAAATTGAATAGAGAAGTAGCTATGATAAAGCCGACAAGTAATCCAATCTATCCCTAAGTGCATGATGCCATGCATTATGCTTTATTTATAAGCCTTTACTCAAGGCGAACCAATTATCAGTTTAGAAGGATCATTTTAACTAGCGTATCAACTTGACATGTCTGCACAAAATCGTCTTTAACTTTTGATTTAGATCTCAAAATGACATGAATCCAATGCCCACGTTATGCCTAATCCAATATATCCTTAATTATGTGATGCCATGCATTATGCTTTATTTATAAGCCTTTACTCAAGCAGTACCAATGATAAGTTTAGAATGATCATCTTAAGTGGCGATCAACTTGACATTTACGCACTAAATCTTCCATAACTTTTGATGTAGAGTTCAAAATTACTCAAATCCAATGCCCACATTAAGGTAGCTCAATTTTCTATATCTTGACAACATTTGAAATAGAAAGAGCTATGACAAAGCCTTCAAGTAATCAAATATAGCCTAAACTGCGTGATGCCATGCATTATGCTTCATTTATCAGCCTTTACTAAAGGAGTACTAATGATTAGTTTAGAATTATCGGTTTAGAATAATCACTTTAACTTGCTGATAAACTTGACAAGTCCCCACTAAATCGTCCGTAACTTTTGATTTAAAGTTCAAAATTACACAAATCCAACGCCGACGTTGAGATAGCTCAATTTTCTATATTGGGACAAAATTTAAGACCGAAATATCTATGACAAAGCCGCCATCCCAAACTGCGTGGTGACATGCGTTATGCTTCATTTGTAAACCTTTGCTCAGTGAGCACCAATGATCATTTAGAATGATCAATTTAACTAGCCGGGAAACTTGACATGTCCGCACGAAATTGTGCGTAACTTTTGATTTAGAATTCAGAATGACACAAATTCAATGCCCACATTAAGCTAGCTAAAATTTCAATATTCAGACAAAAGTTAAGACCAAAAAAGCTACGAAAAAGCCTACAAGTAATCCAATATATCCCAAACTGCGTGATGCCATGCATTATGCTTCATTCGTAAACCTTTTCTCAATGAGCATCAATGATCAGTTTAGAATGATCAATTTAACAAGGCGATAAACTTGAGATGTCAGCACTAAACCATTTGTAACTTTTGATTTAGAGTTCCGAATGACAGGAATCCTTTGTCCACGTTAGCTAGCTAAATTTTATATATTATGATAAAATTAAGACAAAAATAGCTACTATAAAGCCTCAATGTAATCCAATCTATCTGAGACTGCATGATGCCATGCATTTTGCATCATTCATAAGCCTTTAATCAAGGAGCACCAATGAGCAGATAAAATGATCATTTTAACTAGCTGATTAACTCGACATGCCCAAATTAAATCGTCTTTAACTTTTGATTTAGAGCTCAAAGAGACATGAATCCAATGCCAACGTTAAGCTAGCTCAATTTTCTATATTATGACAACATTTGAAAGTAAAAGAGCTATGACAAATCCTCCAAGTAATCCAATCTATCCTAATTTGCGTGATGCCATGTATTATACTTGATTTATAGGTCTTTACTCAAAGAGCAACAATGATAAGTTTTGTATGATCATTAAACTGCCCGATCAACTTGACATGTACACACTAAATTGTCCATAACTTTTGAAGTAGAGTTCAGAATTACGCGAATCCAATGCCCACGTTAAGGTAGCTCAATTTTCTATATTTTGATAACATTTAAAACTCAAAGAGCTAGCACAAAGCCTTCAAGTAATCCATTATAACCTAAACTGCGTGATGCCATTCATTATGCTTTATTTATAAGCCTTTACTCAAGGAGCACTAATGATTAGTTTTGAATTATTAGTTTTGAATTATCATTTTAACTGGCCGATCAACTTGACATATTCGCCGTAACTGGTCTGTAACTTTAGATTTAGAGTTCAAAATGACACGAATCCAACGTCCACGTTAAGCTAGCTCAGTTTTCTATATTTTGAAAAAATTAAGGACCGAAATAGCTAAGAAAAAGCCTCCAAAAACTCTAATATATCTCGAACTGCGTGGTACCATGTATTATGCTTCATTTGTAAACTTTTGCTCAGTGAGCACCAATGATCAGTTTAGAATGATCATTTTAACAAGCCGATCAAATTATCATGTCCGTACTAAATCGTCCGTAACTTTTGATTTAGGTTTCAAAATGCCACGAATCAAACACTCAAGTAAAGCTAGCTCAAATTTTTATATGGTGACAAAATTTAAGACCGAAATAACTCTGACAAAGCCTACGAGTAATCCATTCTATCCCAAACTGCGTGGCGCCATGCATTATGCTTCATTTGTAAACCTTTTCTCAAAGATCATTAATGATCATTTTAGAATGATCAATTTAACAAGCAGATATACTTAACATGTCCGAACGAAATCGTGCATAACTTTTGATTTAGTTCCGAATGCCATGAATCCAACGCCCACGTTGAGCTAGCTAAATTTTCTATACTACAACAAAATTAAAGACATAAATAGCAAAGACAAAGCCTCGACGTAATCTAATCTATCCAAAACTGTGTGATGCCATGCATCATACTTCATTTGTAAACCTTTGCTCAGTGAGCACCAATGATAAGTTTAGAATGATCAATTTAACTAGCCGATACACTTGACATGTACACAGTAAATCGTCCGTAACTTTTGATCTAGAGTTAAGAATGACACGAATCCAATGCACATGTAAGCTACCTAAATTTTCAATATTACGACAAAATTTAAGACCGATAAGGCTACGAAAAAGCCTCCAAGTAATCCAATCTATCCTAAACTGCGTGATGCCATGCATTATGTTTCACTTGTAAACCTTTGCTCAATGAGCATCAATGATCAGTTTAGAATGATGAATTTAACTAGGCGATAAACTTGAGATGCCCGCACTAAATCATGTGTAACTTTGATTTTGAGTTCAGAATGACACGAATTCAATGCCCACGTTAGCTAGCTCAATTTATATACTGTGACAAATTTTGGACCAAACTCGGTATGACAAAGCCTCCAAGCAATGGAATCTATCCCAAACTGCATGATGTCATGCGCTATGCTTCATTTATACGCTTTTACTAAATGAGCACCAATGTTCAGTTAATTATGATTATTATAACTAGCTGATCGACTCGACATGTCCGCACTAAGTCGTCTTTAACTTTTGATGTAGAGCTGAAAATGACATGAATTGAATACCCACGTTAAGTTAGATCTATTTTCTGTATTGTGACAACATTTGAGACTGAACGAGGCACAATAAAGCCTCCAAGTAGTCCAATGTACCCCAAACTACGTGATGCCATGCATTTTGCTTCATTTATAACCTATTACTAGCTGATCAACTAGATTTTTTTAACAATATAGAAAATTGAGCTAGATTTACTTGGGCATTGGATTCGTGTCATTCTGAATTCTAAAAAAAAAGTTATGGACGATTTAGTGTGGACATGTCAAGTTTATCAGCAAGTTAAAGTTATCATTCTAAACTGATCATTAGTGCTCCTTGAATAAAGGCTACAAAAGAAGTATAATGCATGGCATCATGCAGTTTATGATAGATTAGATTACTTGAATGCTTTGTGGTAGCTATTTCAGTCTAAAATATTGTCACAATATAGAAAATTGAGCAATCTTTATGTGGTCGCTGGATTCGTGTCATTCTGAACTTTAAACCAAAAGTTATGAACGATTTAGGGCGTACATGTCAAGTTGATCGGCTAGTTAGTTGATTGGTCCTTTAAAATGATAATTCTAAACTGATCATTCTAAACTGATCATTCTAAATTGATCATCAGTGCTGCTTGAGTAAAGGCTTATAAATGAAGCATAATGCATAGCATCACGCAGTTTATGATAGATTGGATTACTTGAAGGCTTTGTGGTAGCTCTTTCACTCTCAAGTGTTGTCACAATATAAAAAACTGAACTAGCTTAACGTGGGTGTTGGATTCGTGTCATTTCGATCTCTAAATCAAAATTTACAGACGATTTAATGCGTACGTGAGAAGTTGATCGGCCGGTTGAAATGATCATTCTAAACTTATCAATCGTGTTCCTTGAGTGAAGGCTTATAAATGAAGAATAATGCATAGCATCAAAAAATTTGGGATACATTGGATCACTTGGAGGCTTTTTCGTAGCTCTTTCAGCCTCGAATGCTGTCACAACATGGAAATTGAGCTACGTTAACGTGGGATACATTGGATTCATGCCATTTTGAGCTCTAAATCAAAATTTAAAGATGATTTAGTGGGCACATGTCAAGTCTATCAGCTAGTTGAAATAATCATTCTAAACTGATCATTGGTGCTCATTTAGTAATTGTTTAGAAATGAAGCATAACGCATGACATCACGCAGTTTGGGATAGATTGGATTACTTGGAGGCTTTCTCATAGCTATTGCGGTCTTTAATTTAGTCCCAATATAGAAAATTGAGCTTGCTTAACATGGTCGTTACATTCGTGTCATTCGGAACTCCAAATTAAAAGTTACGGACGATAAAGTGCGGACATGTCAAGTTTATTGGCTAGTTAAATTGATCATTCTAAACTGATCACTCGTGCTCACTGCAAAGGTTTACAAATGAAAATGCATGACATCACGCAGTTTGGAGATAGATTGGGTTACTCGGAGGCTTTGTCGTAGCTATTCTAGAGTTCAGAATGACATGTATCCAATGCCCATGTCAAACTAGCTCCATATTCCATATTGTGAAAATATTTGACACTCAAAGAGCTACGAAAATGCCTCCAAGTAATCAAATGTATCCCATACTGTATGATACAGGCATTATGCTTCATTTGTAAGCTTCTATTCAAGGAGCACCAATGATCAGTTTAGAATGATAATTTTAATCGACGATCAACTTGATATGTCCGCACTAAATCGTTTATAACTTTTGATTTAGAGTTTAGAATGACACGAATCCAATGATTATGTTAAACTAGCTCAATTTTTATATTGTGAAAATATTTGAGACTGAAAGAACTATGAAAAACCCTCCAAGTAATCCAATGTATACCAAACTGCGCGATGCCACACATTATTCTTCATTTATAAGCCTTTACTAAAGGAGCACCAATGATCAGATTATAATGATCATTTTAACGGTCTGATCACTTGACATATCTGTACTAAATCGTCCTACTTTTTTATTTAGAGTTCAGAATGAAACTAAATCCAATGCCGACGTTAAACTAGCTCAATTTTCTATTTAGTGACAACATTTGATACTGAAAGAGCTACGACAAATCCTCCAATTAATACAATGTATGTCAAACTGCATGATGCCATGCATTATGCTTCATTTATAAGCCTTTACTCAAGGACCACCAATGATAAGTTTAGAATGATCATTTTAACTAGACGATCAATTTTACATGTCCGCACTAAATCGTCCATAACTTTTGATAAAGAGTTATGAATCACATGAATCCAATGCCCACGTTAAGGTAGTTCAACTATCAATATTGTGAAAATGTTTGAGACTGAAAGAGCTATGACAAACCTCCAAGTAATCCAATGTATCCCTGCATGATGTCATGCATTATGTTTCATTTTTAAGCCTTTACTCATGCAGCGCCAATGATCTGTTTAGAATCATGATTTTAATGGACAATTAACTTGACATGTCCGTACTAAATCGTCTGTAACTTTTGATTTAGAGTTTAGAATTACATGAATCCAATGCCTACATTAAGGTAGCTCAATTTTCTATATTGTGACAACAGTTCAGACTAAAAGAGCTACGACAAAGCATCCAAGTAGTTCAATGTATCCAAACTGCGCGATGCCATGCATTATGCTTCATTTATAAGCCTTTACTCATGGAGCACCAATGATCAGTTTAGAATGATGATTTTAATGGACGATCAACTTGAAATGTCCGTACTAAATCATCTGTAACGTTTTGTTTAGAATGACACGAATCCAACGATTATGTTAAGATAGCTCAAAATTTATATATTGCAACAACATTTCTGACTGAAAGAGCTACGACAAAGCGTTCAAGTAATCCAATGTATCCCAAACTACACGATGCCATACATTATTGTACATTTATAAGTTTTTACTCAAGGAGCACCAATGATCAGTTTAGAATGATCATTTTAACTTGCCGATCATCTAACATATCCGCACTAAAATCGTCTGTAACTTTTTATTTAGAGTTCAGAGTGACACTGAATCTAATGCCCACGTTAAACTAGCTCAATTTTCTATTTTGTGACAACATTTGAGACTGAAAAAGCTACGACAAAGCGTCCAAATAATACAATGTATCACATACTGCGCGATGCCATGCATTATGCTTCATTTATAAACCTTTACTCAAGGAGAACCAATTATATATGTTTAGAATGATCATTTTAACTAGACGACAACTTTACATGTCCACACTAAATCGTCCATAACTTTTGATCTCGAGTTCAAAATGACACGAATCCAATGCCCACGTTAAACTAGTTCAATTTTCAATATTGTGAAAAAATTTCAAAACTTAAAGAGCTTTGACAAAGCCTCCAAGTAATCCAATGTATCCCTGTGTGATGCCATGCATTTTGCTTCATTTATAAGCCTTTACTCATGGAGCACCAATGATCAGTTCAGAATGATCATTTTAATGAACAATCAACTTGACATCACACAAGAAATCATTAATATTTCCGATGGCCTTTCCGATGGAAATAAAACCATCGGAATTTTCCAAAACCTATGCGATGGTTTTTGGACAGACTACCGAGAGATATTATTTCATCGGTGTTCTGTCGGTAATTCCCGATGCTTGCACTACCGTCGGGAAATCAATGGTAAAACCTGACGGCTTTCCGTCTGTTTTCCAATGAAAATGTAGGCATCAGTATATCCTCTTAAAACCATCGCATATTACCGACGAAATACAAACCGTCAGGTTTTTTCCGACTATTTCCTGACGGAATGTTGTTTTTACTATCCGTGTGGAATCCATCGGGAACATATCGATGGGCTGACGTCTGGTATCGTCGGTTATTCATCGGAAATATCCGGGAGTGGTCAGAAACAGTCGGAAATCCATCGGAAACAGGAATATTCTTAAGAATATTATATTAAAAATTCATAATAATGTGTTAAAAATTAGTAATAATCTGTTAAAAATTCGTAATAATCTATTAAAAATTTGTGATAATCTTCTTATTTTCAATATAAATACGTTATGCTACTTCTTCATCAGAACAAACAATCTTAAGAAAATGTCTTCTTCGGGTTCTTATGATTATTTTCGATCGTGGATAGATAAACCTCAGTATGATTCAACAATGGAAGAATTGACTGATGAATTTGCACAAGTTCTGGAAGTGTTCATGACATTTGCATCAAACAATAGCAAGACATCGGAATACGGTAAAATGTATTAGCCGTGTATTAAATGTCAAAATCATAGATTAATCTTTGTTAGAGAAGTACGTAATCATTTGTATAGGATTGGATTTATGTCGGGTTACAAAATTTGGTATTCACATGGAGAAATCGATGCAACGATGCAATATTATGATAGTACTTCAAAAAGGTTAGATAGCACTAATGTTAGGGAAGAGGAACCGGCATCACAAGTTGATATAAACGGAGGTACTGTTCATAAGGTGAATGATGCATTTCGTGAACAAGGAGCATCGTACATTGAAGATAGTAGTAGAATAAAGGAACCTAATTTGGAAGCCCGAAAATTTTTAGATGCATCCAAGCAGCCTTTGTATAAAGGATGTATAGATGGATTATTGCCTTTATCTGCTGCAAGCAGGTTGATGACGATAAAGATGGATTTCAACTTGGTTGAAGATTGTGTGAATGTGATAGCTAATTTTGGTAGAGATATATTACCTGAAGATAATATTGCACCTGCTTTATATTACGAGGTTCAAAAACTTGTAGTTGGTCTTGGATTGGCATATCAGATGATCGATGTATGTATTGACAATTTCATGATCTATTGGAGAAATGATGAAAACCGCATGAAGTGCCGATTTTGTCACAAACCTCGATTTCAAGAGACAAGCGGCAGAGTACCTATCCCGCATAAATAGATGTGGTATTTGCCATTAACAGAGAGGTTAAAGAGGTTATATCAATCTGAACACACGGCAAAACCTTATGAGATGGCATTCAGAACATAATTCAAATGGAGAAATTGTGCATCCCTCGGATGCTGAAGCGTGAAAACATTTTCAACACGTTTATCCTAGTTTTGCATATCAGCCTAGGAACGTACACCTCGGGTTATCTACACATGGATTCAACCATTTTGGGAAGCATGGGAGGCAATACTCGTTGTGGCCAGTTATCGTGATACCTTATAATTTGCCTCCTTCGTTGTGCATGAAACGAGAGTTTTTATTTCTGACAATTCTTGTCCCCGGTCCAGAGCATCCTAAGCGATCGCTTGATATTTTCTTGCAGCCACTAATTCATGAGTTAAAAATATTGTGGGAAAATGGTGTCGAAGCATTAGATGTTTCCAACCAACAGAACTTTTTGATGCGAGCAGTACTTATTTGAGTTCTGAATGACACGAATCCAATGCCCACGTTAAGGTAGCTTAGTTTTCTATATTTGTACAATATTTGCGACTTAAAGAGCTACGGCAAAGCCTCCAAGTAATTCAATCTATCCCAAACTGCGTGATGCCATCCATTATGCTTCATTTATAAGCTTTTACTCAAAGAGAATGAATGATCAATTTATAATGATCATTTTAACTGGACGATCAACTTGACATGTCCCCACTAAGTTGTCCGTAACTTCTTATTTATAGTTCAGAATGACACGAATCAAACGCCGACGTTAAGAGAGCTCAGTTTTTGATAATATGAAAACATTTGAAACTTAAAGAGCTATGACAAAGCCTCCAAGTAATCCAATCTCTCCAAAACTATGTGATGCCATGCATTAAGCTTCATTTATAAGCCTTTTCTGAAGGAGCACTAATGATCAGTTTAGAATGATCATTTTAACTGCCTGATTACTTGACATGTCAACACTAAATCGTCTGTAACTTTTAATTTATAGTGTAGAATGATATGAATTCAATGCCCACGTTTAGCTAGCTCAATTTTCTATATTTTGATAAACGTTAAGACCAAAATAGCTACGACAAAGTTAGCAAGTAATAAAATATATCCCAATGTGTATGATTCCATGCATTATGCTTCATTTATAAGCTTTTACGCAAGGAGCACCTATGATCAGTTTAGAATGATCATTTTAACTAGTTGATCAACTTGACATGTTCGCACAAAATAGTCTTTAACTTTTGATTTAGAGCTAAAAATGACATGAGTACAATGCCCATGTTAAGCTAGCACAATTTTTCATATTGTGGGAATATTTGAAACTGAAAGAGCAACGAAAAAGCCTCCAAGTAATCCAGTGTATCCCAAACTACGTGAGGACATGCATTATGTTTCATTTATAAGCCTTTTCTCAAAGAGCAGTAATGATCAGTTTAGAATGATCATTATAACTACCTGATCAACTTGATATGTCCGCACTAAATCCTCTTTAAGTTTTGATTTAGAGCTCAAAATGACATGAGTCCAACGTCCACATTAAACTAGCTCAAATTTCTACATTGTGACAATATTTGAGACTGAAAGATCTACTACAAAGCCTTCATGTAATCCATTGTATCCCGAACTTCGTGATGCCATGAATTATGCTTCATTTATTAGTCTTTACTCAAGTAGCACCAATTATAAGTTTAGAATGATCATTTAAACTGCACGATCAACTTGATATTTCCTCAATAAGTCTTTATGTAACTTCTGATTTAGAGTGTCGAATGACACGAATCCAACACCTAGTTAAGCTAGCTCAATTTTGCATATTGTGACAATATTTGTGGCTGAAAGAGCTACGAAAAGGCCTCCAAGTAATCCAATATATCCCAAACTGTGTGATGCCATACATTATGCTTCATTTATAAGCCTCTACTCAAGGAGCACCAATGATCAGTTTAGAATGATCATTTTAACTAGCTAATCAACTTGACATATCCACACTAAATCGTCTTTAACTTTTGATTTATAGCTCAAAATAACATGAGTCCAACGCCAACGTTAAGCTAGCTCAATATTCCATTATGTGACAACACTTGAGATTGAAAGAGCTACGAAAAGGCCTCCAAGTAATCCAATGTATCGCAAACTGTGTGATGCCATACATTATGCTTCATTTATAACCCTATACTCATGGAGCACCAATGATCAGTTTAGAATGATCATTTTAACTAGCTGATAAACTTCACATGTCCGCACTAAATCGTCTTTAATGTTTGATTTATATCTTAAAATGATATGACTCCAATGCCAACGTTAAACTAGCTCATTTTTCCATATTGTGACAACATTTGAGATTGAAAGAGCTACGACAAAGCCTCCCAGTAATCAAATTTATCCGAAAGTGCGTGGTGCCATGCATTATGCTTCATTGATAAGCCTTTACTCAAAAATAACCAATGATCATTTTAGAATGATCATTTTAACTAGCTGATCAAGTTGAGATATCCACACTAAATCGTCTTTAACTTTTGATTTAGACCTCAAAATGACATGATTCGAACGCCCACGTTAAGCTAGCTAAATTTTCCATATTGTGAAAACATTTGAGACTGAAAGAGCTACTATGAAGCCTCCAAGTAATCCAATTTATCCGAAAGTGCATGGTGCCATGCATTATGCTTCATTGATAAGCCTTTACTCAAAAATAACCAATGATCATTTTAGAATGATCATTTAACTAGCTGATCAAGTTGAGATTTTCGCACTAAATCGTCTTTAACTTTTGATTTAGACCTCAAAATGACATGATTCCAACGCCCACGTTAAGCTAGCTAAATTTTCCATATTGTGAAAACATTTGAGACTGAAAGAGCTACTATGAAGCCTCCAAGTAATCCAATGTATCTCAAAGTTCGTGATGCCATGAATTATGTTTCATTTATAACATTTACTCAAAGAGCACCAATGATCAGTTTAGAATGATCATTTTAACTGGACGATCAACTTGACATGTCCGCACTATGTCGGCGTAACTTCTTATTAGAGTTGAGAATGACACGAATCCAACACCCACGTTAAGCTAGCTCAGTTTTCTATATTATGACAATATTTGCAACATAAAGACCTACGGCAAAGCCTCCAAGTAATCCAATCTATCCCAAACTGCGTGATGCCATCCATTATGCTTCATTTATAAGCCTTTACTCAAAGAGAATGAATAATCAGTTTAAAATGATCATTTTAACTGGACGATCAACTTGAAATGTCCCCACTAAGTTGTTCCGTAACTTCTGATTTATAGTTTAGAATGACACGAATCCAACGCCCACGTTAAGCTAGCTTGGTTTTCGATACTGTGACAACATTTGAGACTTAAAGAGCTACGACAAAGCCTCCAAGTAATAAAATCTCTCCTAAACAACGTGATGCCATGCATTATGGTTCATTTACAAGCCTTTACTGAAGTAGCACCAATGATCAGTTTATAATGATTATTTTAACTGGCTGATGACTTGACATATCCGTACTAAATCGTTCGTAACTTTTGATTTATGGTGTAGAATGATAGGAATTCAATGCCCACGTTTAGCTAGCTCAATTTTCTATATTATGATAAAAGTTAAGACCAAAATAGCTGTGGCAAAGTTACCAAGTAATAAAATATATCCCAATGTGTATGATTCCATGCATTATGCTTCATTTATAGGCCTTTACTTAAGGACCACAAATGATCAGTTTAGAATGATCATTTTAAGTAGCTGATCAACTTGACATGTCCGCACAAAATAGTCTTTAAGTTTTGATTTAGAGCTAAAAATGACATGAGTCCAATGCCCATGTTAAACTAGCTCAATTTTCCATATTGTGGGAATTTTTGAAATTGAAAGAGCTACAAAAAAGCCTCCATGTAATCCAGTGTATCCCAAACTACGTGATGTCATGCATTATGTTCCATTTATAAGCATTTTCTCAAAGACAAGTAATGATCAGTTTAGAATGATCATTCTAACTACCTGATCAACTTGAAATGTCCGCACCAAATCCTCTTTAAGTTTTGATTTAGAGCTCAAAATGACATGAGTCCAACGCCCCCATTAAGCTACCTCAATTTTCCATATGGTGACAACATTTGAGACTGAAAGATCTACTACAAAGTGATACAAGCCTTGATTCAAGGATGTATGCGCGTGGGCTGTTTGTAGAAGATTAGGAGAGAAACTCAACCTTAGGCTTCTGGATAGAGGTTTTCTGGTTGGTAAACGATGGAAGGGTGAAGTGAACCACACGAGGGGTGATGTACCTCGTGATAAATCACAAACTTAGAGCTAGGAGGGCTGGTCTCAACTAGGTTCTAAGCGCACAAGTCTCTCTTGAGAGAAAGCTCGTAGGGAAAAAGTTCTACTTTATTATTAATCAAAAAGGTTGTCGAACTACAATGCTGGAAGGAGCCTTATTAATATGCTCGACAGCTTGACCTACTAGGGTCGACTCAAATAAGAAAAAGGAAAGTTTACAAAAGTGCACAAAAGGAAAAATACAAAAGTGTATAACCAAAAAAGGACCTATTCCTAAAATGTTCTTGACTCAAAAATGTAAAGCAACTAGATCCTACCCTGCAAAACAGAAAGAGGCATATATTCGAATGTAAACTTACCTTAACTCACCTCACGGCCAAGAAATGGAAGGTGGCCGTCCTTGTGGCATGCATGCGCCTTGCTCCTAGTCTTCGACTTGGAGTAGGGTTAAATATCTTTGGGCCCTGACCTCTCTTGCCACTAAAGCCCAAGTCTCTGATGTTCCTTGTGTTGTTGAGAAGCCTTTGGACACTAATTTGCTCTTCTGGCCCATTGTCCTTAGCTGCTCTTCCTCTAGAAGCTTGTCGACCCATAAGCTGAATTTGTGGAAGAGTGCTCTTGATCTGCCTCTTGTCATTGCTCCTGGAGGTACCACTGGTGTTGATACTTCCTCTAAGTGCATTTCCTGGAGCTCGTAGCTCATTTGGTCCGAGTCCTCTTGTGTAGAAGTGGAAGTGTGCGTGTACTCGGCTGGATGGCCTGTACCGGCTGGATTGTGCGCGGTACTGGCCGGAATGACTTCAGGACCGGCCAAGTTGATCCCGGAGTC
Source organism: Pugionium cornutum (assembly GCA_018901935.1). Classification (NCBI taxonomy): domain Eukaryota; kingdom Viridiplantae; phylum Streptophyta; class Magnoliopsida; order Brassicales; family Brassicaceae; genus Pugionium; species Pugionium cornutum. The sequence goes on along the minus strand of CM032162.1, from coordinate 14,824,471 downwards.
AGCGGTGTCATCAGGGGGACCGGTGGTGTCATTCACGTCCCCACCAAGTGTGCCGGAAGCTTGGGCCTCTCCGCCGGCGATGTTGACCGGTCTGGTCCTATAGGTCGAAGGTCCGGCAGTACTGTCTGGTCCGGCAGGCGCGCCAGATGGTCCTGCTGTCTCGGGCAAGCTTCCTGGTCGGCCAGTCTGGTCACCTGGCTGGATGTACGACCTGATGTCCTCATCACAAAGCCTCCAAGTAATCCATTTTATCTCAAACTTCGTGATGCCATGAATTATTCTTCATTTATAAGCCATTACTCAAGTAGCACTAATGATCATTTTAATTGGACGATCAACTTGACATGTCCGCACTAAGTTGTCTGTGACTTCTAACCTAGAGTTCAGACTGAAACGAATCCAACACCCACATTAAGATAGGTCAGTTTTCTATTTTGTGAGGACATTGAGACTTAAAGAGCTATGACAAAGCTTACAAGTAATCCAATCTATCCCAAGCTGCGTGATGCCATGCATTATGTTTCATTTTTAAGCCTTTACTAAAGTAGCACCAATGATCACTTTACAATGATCATTTTAACAGGCCGATCACTTGACATGTCCACACTAAATCGTCCGTAACTCTTGATTTAGAGTGCAGAATGACCATGTTAAGCTAGCTCAAGTTTCCATATTTTGGCAACATTTAAGGCTGAAAGAGTTACGGAAAAGTCTCCAAGTATTCCAATGTATCCCAAACTGCGTGATGCCATGCATTATGTTTCATTTATAAGCTTTTACTCAAGGAGCAGCAATGTCAGCTTAGAATGATCATTTTAACTTACTGATTAACTTGACATGTACGCACTAAATCGACTTTAACTATTTGTTTAGACTTCATAATGATATGAATCCAACGCCCAGGTTAATCTAGCTCAATTTTTAGTATTGTGACAGCATTTGAGAATGAAAGAGCTACGACAAAAGCCATGCATTATACTTCATTTATAAGCCTTTACTCTAGGAGCACCAATCATCAGTTTAAAATAATCATTTTAACTGTCCGATCACTTGACTTGCGCGCACTAAATCGTCCATAACTTTTGATTTAGAGTTCAGAATGACACGAATCCAATGTCAACATTAAGCTAGCCTAATTTTCTATATTGGATTTATATTTGAGACTAAAAGAGCTACGACAAAGCCTCCAAGTAATAAATTGTATCCCAAACTGCATGATGCCATGCATTATGCTTCATTTATAAGCTTTTACGCAAGGAGCACCTATGATCAGTTTAGAATGATCATTTTTACTGCCTGATCAACTTCATATTTCCGCACTAAATGATCTTTAACTACTAATTTCGAGCTCAAAATGACATGAGTCCAACCCACACGTTAAGATAGCTCAAGTTTCCATAATATGACAACATTTAAGACTGAAAGAGCTACAAAAAGCTGCCAAGTGATCCAATGTATCCCGAACAGCATGATGCCATGCATTATGCTTTGTTTATAAGCTTTACTTAAGGACCACCAACGATCAACTTAGAATTATCATTTTAACTGGGTGATTAACTTGACATATTTGTAGTAAATGATCTCTAACTATTGATTTAGAGATCAAAATGACATGAGTCCAACCCTGATGAGGACATCAGATCGTCTGGCCGGCCAGAAGACAAAAAGGGCCGACCAGAAAACATGCCTGAGACAGCCGGGCCATTTGGCGCATCTGCCGGGCCAAGCGATACTGCCGGCCCTATGATCAGCCGGGCCAGGGCGACCAACGTTTCCGGCGGAGAAGCCCAAACCTCCGGTCCTACTGGCGGCGGCGTGAGTGACACCGCCGGCCCAACTGGTGACACCGCCGGCTCAAAAATCAATCTGTCCGACTCCGATCCCAACTCGGCCAGCTCCATGCACAATCCAGTCGGCTCATGCGATTGCACCACCATTGCCACCTCTACACAAGGAGACTCAGATCAACTAAGCTACCAGCTTCAAGGCATGAACCTGGATGAAGTCTCTACACCATTGGTGCCACCTGGAGCCATGACAAGGAGCAGAAAAAGGGCACTTTTCTACAAGTTCAGCTTGTGGGTAGACAAGCTCCGAGAAGACCAACAATAAGGAGCATTGGGCCAAGAGTACAAGGAAGAATCCAAGGGCTTCTCAACATTGCAAAGGACTCCAGAGACTTGGGCTCTCGTGGCAAAAGAGGTCAAGCCCCAAAATTTCGTAACCGTACTCCAAGTTGAAGACTAGGAGCTAGGCGCGTGCAACCCACAAGGTCGGCCACATTCCATTTCTTGGCCAAAAGGTAAGAAAGGTAAGTTTTGAATTATATACATGCCTTTTCTGTTTTTCATGGTAGGAATTAGTAGTTTTCATTTTTGAGTCAAGAACAATTTAGGTAGTTGTCCTTTTTCGGTTATTTCCTTTTTGTAGTTTTCCTTATACACTTTTGTAACTTTTCGATTTTTATATTGGGTCGATCCTAGAAGTTGAAGGCTGCCAAGCATATTAATAAGGCTCCTTCAGCATTGTAGATCGACAACTTTTGATTATTAATAAAGATAGAACTTTTTCCTACGACTTTTTTCTCCTAAATCATTATCGTTTAGAACCCTAGTTAAGACCAGCCCTCCTAGCTTCCAAGTTGGGATTTATCACGACGTTCATCACCCGTCGAATTGTTCACTTCACCCCTATATCCAATACCAACCAGAAAACCTCTATCCAGAAGCCTAAGGCCGATTTTCTCGCCTAATCTTCTCCAACCAGTCCGCGAGTGTTACGGCCTTGATTCAAAACTTGTATCATTTTGGGATCAGAGCTTAAGCTCCTAAAACCAGGTTGTTTCTATCCTTTACTTTAGTATTATTTCCAATTCGTGCATTAGTTTAAGTTTCATTAAAAAATCAAAAAAATAACACCTAAAATTCAAACCGAGTGCATCTAGCTCCTAAGTGTATCACTAGGGTCTAGATTCATCCTTTTTCTTGCAACTTCGTTTTTTCTTTTTGTTAAAATCATATTTTCATTATTAATTAAGTTAAATCAAAAACCAAAAAAAAGAGACAAGGAAATCAAGAAAATCGACCAAAAAAGAAATTTAGGAGATTTGCATTAACTGCTAAGATTTGTAACATGAATTGTTAGAATCTTTCTTTTTTCTAATTTTTCCTTTTCTATTTGCACCTTCTTCTATTATAAAAGACAACCATGCTAAAGAATTCTTAGAAGCAAACTAACCTTGTTTTTCTTCTTGTAGCACACGATGGCTGAAGGAAATAAAGATGCAACCGAGGCCATGATGGCTATGTTCACCACCCTCCAAACACAACTCGCATCAATCGGCGAGAGGCAAGAACATGTGGAGAGGCCGGTGAGATTCCAGGCCATAAGGCACGTGAGGGCTGACCAAGACCCTGCTGAAGGTCCTGATCACCCTAGGACACGGCCAGAACAGGAAGAGCCCAGCCGGATAGAGATGAGGACCCACAACCTCACGGCTATCACCCTAGGCCGAGAGGACCTCCACGACAACCAGAAGCAGAGGGCAATGGCTACGAGCCCTATGGTCATCACCAGAGACAAAGGATGCCCCCTAGACATCATGAGGATGGAGATAACTATGCCTACAATCGGGTAAACAGTCACGATGTCAAGCTAACACCTCCTAGTTTTGCAGGAAAAGTAGACCTCGAGGCCTATCTAGATTGGGAAAGGAGGATGGATCACATCTTCGACCATTACAACGTACCAGGCCATAGGAGAGTCTCCATGGCAGTAGAACAACTCACGGATAATGCCCTCATCTGGTGGGATCGTGAGGCTTCAGACCGTAGGAGAAGGAGATTGAGACCCTAGACTCTTGGGTCGACATGAAGGATCTCATGAGACAAAGGTTTGTCCCACCTTATTTCCATAGAGATTTGCAACGTCGTTTTCGTACTCTTAAGCAGGGCACAAGATCAGTATAGGAGTACTACGAGGAGTTTGAGAGACTAAGGAATAGACTGGAGCTCAATGACGATGAAGAAGCATTGATGGCTCAATTCTTGGATGGATTGCTAGAAAGGATCAGCCAGAAAGTGGAGAGATGAATCTACAATGATTTCAAGAGCTTTGTCCAGGCTGAAAAGCACATCATGCGTAAGAGCCAAGACATACGCAGCAAACCTAAGACGCCGTGGACACCAAGCATTAGAACCAAGCCCGTTGATAAGGGCAAGCGCATAGAAATCAAATCACGGTTCAAGAGTAAGCCTCCTGAGCAAACCCATGACAAGAGAGAGCCTAGTAAGGCTTCTAACCCTCAGAGATCACGTGATATCACTTGCTTTAAGTGTATGGGCCACGGTCACATCTCAAGGGAGTGCCCAAACAACCGAGTAATGTTGATCACGGAAGCTGAAGAGTATGAGTCTCAAGATGAAGAGAACTTTGAACCAGAAGCAGAATATGGTGACATTGAGTACCCTGATGTGGGGGAAGTACTGGTCACTAGACGCATCCTCAGTGCAATCGTAGACCCCTCCGATACCATTCAAAGGGAGAACATCTTCCAAAACCGGTGCACCATCAAGGGCAAGGTATGTAATCTTATCATCGATGGTGGTTCTTGCACTAATGTGGTTAGTGCCTATATGGTTGATAAGCTAGGTCTAGAGAAGACAAAGCACCCCCGGCCATATTGACTGAGATGGCTAGATGACAAGGTGGAGCTCAAGATACAAGAGCAAGTATCCGTGCCATTCAGTGTGGGAAAATACCAGGACCAAGTAGTTTGTGACGTGGTGCCCATGCAAGCTGGTCATCCTCTGCTAGGAAGGCCATGGCAGATCGACAAGGAGACAAGGCATGATGGCCGGAACAACCTATACACATTTGTGCACAATAAGAGAAAGCTCAGCCTAGCTCCTCTCACACCTGTCTAGGTACACGAGCTACAACAGCAAATGAGTAAGGAAAAGAAACTCATTAAATCTAACTTTCTCATTCAACCGAGTCATGTCCGGAGAGCTTTAGCCTCAAAGGACTTAATGTTAGTAATGGTTTTCAAAGAAGTTTTGAGTGTAGAGAAAGAACAGGTAGAGCTACCTCCTGAAGTAGCAGCCCTCCTCAACAAGTTTCAGGACGTATTCCCTGAGGAGATACCAGCAGGCTTGCCTCCCTTACGCGGCATAGAGCATCAGTTCGAGAGCAGCCTTGCCCAATCGAGCAGTCTACTGGATGAGTCCAGATGAGTCCAAGGAGCTTGAGAAGCAGGTTAAGGAGCTCCTGGAGAAAGGGTATGTTCGAGAGAGCCTCAGTCCATGTGCCGTACCAGTGTTGCTAGTCCTCAAGAAGGATGGGACTTGGCAAATGTGCGTACACTGCCAAGCAATCAACAACATCACAGTCAAGTACCGGCATCCCATACCACGGCTGGATGACATGCTAGATAAGCTCAGTGGGGCCAAGTTCTTTTCCAAGATAGACCTCAAGAGTGGATACCACCAGGTCAGAATGAAAGAAGGTGATGAGTGGAAGACTGCTTTCAAGACAAAGCAAGGGCTCTACGAGTGGACAGTCATGCCATTTGGCTTGACTAATGCCCCAAGCACCTTCAGGCGCCTTATGAACCAAGTTTTTAGGGCGTACATCAGTAAGTTTGTAGTAGTCTTTTTGATGACATACTTGTTTACAGTAAATGCCTACGGGAATACCTTACACATGTTGAGATGGTGCTAATCCTTCGACAAGAAGAGCTTTATGCCAATCTCAAGAAGTGCACCTTTTGTACTGAAAAGCTTGTTTTCTTAGGCTTTGTTGTAAGTTCACATGACTTATAGGTTGATGAAGAAAAGATTCAAGCCATACAAGAATGGCCAACACCGAACAACATCAGCCAAGTGAGAAGCTTCCACGGCCTGCCCAGCTTCTACAGAAGATTCGTGCCCAACTTCAGCAGCATTGCCTCACCATTGACGGCAGAAGAATGTGGGGAGAAGCTGGGGAGAAGGTCAAGAGAAGGCATTCCAGGCCTTGAAGGACAGCCTCACGCATGCACCAGTGCTAGTCCTTCCCGACTTCAACAAGACGTTTGAAGTGGAGTGTGATGCCTCTGGAATAGGCATAGGAGCAGTGCTAACCCAAGGAGGAAGGCCAATGGCATACTTCAGTGAGAAGTTAGGTGGGGCCTCACTGAATTACCCCACCTACGACAAGGAGCTCTATGCCCTAGTCCGAGCTTTGGAGACTTGGCAACATCACTTGTTGTCCAAGGAGTTTGTGATCCACACTGATCACGAGACTCTCAAACACCTTAGAGGGCCAACCAACCTCAAGAGAAGACATGCTAGGTGGTTGAATTTTATAGAAACCTTCCCTTACGTCATCAAGTACAAGAAGGGAAAGGATAATGTGGTAGCCGATGCACTATCAAGGAGGTTTGCTTTGATATCTACAATGGAAGCAAAAGTCTTAGGATTTGAGCATATTAAGGATCTGTATAAGGATGATCCTGACTTTGCTGACAGCTACAAGGAGTGTGGCACAGGGAGTCATGGCAAGTTCTACATCAATGATGGGTTCTTGTTCCGGGAAAGAAGGCTGTGCATACCACAAGGATCTTTACGAGAGCATATCACCCGAGAAGCTCATGGAGGAGGTCTTATGGGACACTTTGGGGTTGAAAAGACACTAGCAGTGGTCAAGGAGCACTTCTATTGCCCACACATCAAGAGGTCAGTAGAAGCCCATTGTGCAAGGTGCATCACTTGCAAGAAGGCGAAGTCCCGAGTGCACCCTCACGGGTTGTATCTTCCTCTGCCCATACCTACACATCCATGGGTGGACATTTCCATGGACTTTGTTCTAGGTCTGCCCAAGATCAACCACAAGGACGCTATCTTTGTAGTGGTGACCAATTTTCCAAGATGGCACATTTCATACCATTTGCCAATGTTAATGATGCCACACAAACGGCCAAACTGTTCTTCAGGGAGGTAGTGCGACTTCATGGAGTGCCAAGGACCATCGTGTCAGACAGAGATACCAACTTTCTCAGCCACTTCTGGAGGACCCTTTGGAGAAAGCTAGGCACAAAGCTGCTCTTCTCTACCACCTGCCATCCTCAAACCGATGGCCAAACTAAAGTAGTCAACCGAACATTGTCGACTATTCTCAGGACCACACTAGGGAAGAACCTCAGGACATGGGTGGAGTGCCTGCCATTTATAGAGTTTTCTTACAACCGAGCAGTGCATTTAGCCACAAAGAAGACCCCTTTTGAAGTGGTCTACGGCTTCAACCCTCAAACACCTTTGGAGCAAACACCACTGCAACCAGTAGAAATGACCAACCTCAATGGAGCATCTAAGACAGAATTCATCAAGAAGATACACCAGAAGGTACCAGAGAACCTGGAGAAGAGGACCGGGCAGTACGTGACTCACACCAACAAAGGGAGAAGAGAAATGATCTTTCAACCAGGCGATTGGGTGTGGCTACACCTACGGCCAGAGAGGTTCCCCAACCTAAGGAGTTCCAAGCTCGCCCCAAGAGGAGATGGACCATTCAGAGCGCTGGAGAGGAACAACAACAACGCCTACCGGATTGAACTTCCAGGTGAGTTTAATGTGTCTAACACATTCAATGTGACTGATTTAGCTCCTTTTCTTGCAGATGAGCCAGTTTTGAGGTCAAAACCTACTGAAGGGAGAGGCCATGATGAGGACATCATATTGTCTGGCCGGACAAAAGACCAAAATGGCCGACTAGAAAGCTTACCCGAGACATCCGGGGAATTTGGCGCGTCTCCCGGGCCAAGCGGTACCGTCGGCCCTATGATCAGCCAGGCCGGGCCAACCAACGATTCTGGCGGAGAGGCCAAAACCTCCAGCCCAACTGGCGCTGGCGTGAATGACACCACTGGCCCATTTGGTGATGCCGTCGGCTCACAAATCAATCTGGCCGGCTCAGATCCCAACTCGGTCAGCTCCATGTACAGTCCAGCCGGCTCACGCGATTACACCACCATTTCCACCTCTACACAAGGAGAATCGGATCAACTCAGCTACGAACTTCCAGGCATGAACCAAGATGAAGTCTCTACACCAGTGGTGCCACCAGGCGCCATGACAAGGAGCAGAACAAGGGCACGTTTCCACAAGTTCAGCTTGTGGGTAGACAAGCTCATAGAAGACCAACGACAAGGAGCATTAGGCCAAGAGTACAAGGAAGAATCCAAGGGCTTCTCAACATTGCAAAGGACTACAAAGACTTGGGCTCTCGTGGCAAAAGAGCTAAAGACCCAACATTTCGTAACCCTACTCCAAGTTGAAGACTAGGAGCTAGGTGTGTGCAACCCAAAAGGTCGGCCACCTTCCATTTCTTGGCCGAAATATAAGAAAGGTAAGTTTTCAATTATATACTTTCCTTTTCTGTTTTGCAGGGTAGGAATTAGTAGTTTTCCATTTTCGAGTTAAGAACAATTTAGTTAGTTGTCCTTTTTTGGTTATTTCATCTTTGTAATTTTCCTTATGCACTTTTGTAACTTTTCAATTTTTATTTTAGGTCGAACCTAGAATGTCAAGACTGCCTAGCATATTAATAAGACTCCTTCAACATTGTAGTTTGACAACTTTTGATTATTAATAAAGATATAATTTTTTCCTACAAGTTTTTTCTCTTAAAACTCTATCGCTTAAAACCCTAGTTAAGACCAGCCCTCCTAGCTTCTAAGTTGTGATTTATCACGAGGTTCATCATCCCTCGTGTGGTTCACTTCACCCCTCAATCCAATTCCCACCCGAAAAACCCCAATCAAGAAGCCTAAGGCCGAGTTTCTCGCCTAATCTTCTCCAACCAATCCGCGAGTGTTACGGTCTTGATTCAAGGCTTGTATCAAACCCCCACGTTAAACTAGTTCCATTTTCCATAATATGACAACATTTAAGACTGAAGGAGCAACAAAAGCCGCCAAGTAATCCGATGTACCCAAACTGCATGATACCATGCATTATGATTCATTTATAAGCTTTACTTAAGGAGCACGAATGATCAGTTTAACTAGCTGATCAACTTGAAATGTCTGCACTAAACTGTCTTTAACTTTTGATTTAGAACTCAAAATGACATGAGTCCAACGTCCACGTTAAACTAGCTTTATTTTCCATATTTTTACAACAAGTGAGACCGAAATAGCTACTACAAAGCCTCCAAGTAATATAATGTTTCCCACACTGCGTGATGCATTTACAAGCCTTTAATCAAGGAGCACCAATGATCAGTTTTGAATGATCATTTTAACTGGATGATCAACTTGACATGTCTGCAATAAACCGTCCGTAACTTTTGATTAAGAGTTCAGAATGACATGAATCCAATGCCCACGTTAAGCTAGCTCAATTTTCTATATTTTGACAGCATTTGAGACTGAAATAGCCACGACAAAGCCTCCAAGTAATCTAATGCATTCCAAACTACGTGATGCCATGCATTATGCTTCATTTATAAGCCTTTACTCAAGGAGCACCAAAATGACATGAGTACAATGCCCACGTTAAAGTAGCTCAATTTTCCATATTGTAATAACAATTGAGACTGAAAGAGCTATTACAAAGCTTCGAAGTAATCCAATGTATCCCAAACTGCGTGATGCCCTGCATGATATTCCATTTATAAGCTTTTTGTAAAGGATCAGTTTAGAATGATCATTTTCACTGGCCGATCAACTTGACATGTCCACAGTAAATCATCCGTAACTTTTGATTTTAGAGTTAAAAATAAAACGAATTCAACCACGTTAAACTAGCTCAAATTTCTTTATTGTGTCAAATTTTAAGAACGAAATAGCTACGATAAACCCTCCTAGTAATCACATATATCCCAAACTGCGTGATATCATGCCTTATGCTTATAAGCCTTTACTTAAGGAGCACCAATGCACAGTTTAAAATGATCATTTTAACTGGTTGATCAACTTGGTATGTCCGCACTAAATCGTCTTTAACGTTTGGTTTAGAGCAAAATATGACATGAGTCCAATGCCCACATTAAACTATCTCAATTTTCCATATTGTGAAAACATTTGGGACTCAAAGAGCTACGATAAAGCCTCCAAGTAATCAATTGTATCCCAAACTACGTGATACCATGCATTATGCTTCATTTACAAAATTTTATGCAAGGAGCACCTCTGATCAGTTTAGAATGATCATTTTAACTAGCTGATCAACTTGACATGTGCGCACTAAATGATCTTTAACTACTAATTTCGAGCTCAACATGACATGAGTACAACACACACGTCAAGATAACACAATTTTCCATAATATGACAACATTTAAGACTGAAAGAGCTACAAAAAGCTGTCAAGTGATCCAATGTATCCCAAACAACGTGATGCCATGCATTATGCTTCATTTATAAGCTTTACTTAAGGAGCACCAATGATCAGTTTAAAATGATCAATTTAACTGGCGGATCAACTTGAAATGTATGTAGTAAATGATCTCTAACTAGTGATTTAGAGATCAAAACGACATGAGTCCAACCCCACATTAAGATAGCTCAATTTTCCATAATATGACAACATTTAAAACTGAAAGAGCTACAAAAAGCCACCAAGTACTCCGACGTATCCCAAACTGCATGATACCATGCATTATGCTTCATTTATAAGCTTTACTTAAGGATCACGAATGATCAGTTTAGAATGATCCTTTAACTAGTTGATCAACTTGAAATTTCCGCACTAAATCATCTTAAACTTTTGATTTAGAACTCGAAATGACATGAGTCCAACGCCCACGTTAATCTAGCTTAATTTTCAATATTTTGACAATATCTGAGACTGAAAGAGCTAGTTCAAAGCCTCCAAGTAATCCAATGTTTCCCACAATGCGTGATGCCATCAATTATGCTTCATTTACAAGCCTTTACTCAATGAGCACCAATGATCAGTTTTGAATGATCATTTTAACTGGCCGATCTACTTGACATGTCCGCACTAAATCATCCAACTTTTGATTAAGAGTTCAGAATGGCACTAATCCAACACCCACGTTAAGCTAGCTCAATTTTCTATATTTTGACACCATTTGAGACTAAAATAGCCAGGACAAAGCCTCGAAGTAATCCAATGTATTCGAAACTGCGTGTTGCCATGCATTATGCTTCATTTATAAGCCTTTACTCAAGGAGCACCAATGATCAATTTCCAATGATCATTTTAACTGGTTGATCAACTTGACATTTCCGCAATAAATCGTCTTTAACTTTTGATTTAGATCTCAAAATCTCATCAGTCCAGCGCTTACGTTAAGCTAGCTCAAGTTTCCATATTGTGATAACATTTGGGACTTAAAGAGCTATGATAAAGCCTCCAAGTAATCAATTCTATCCCAAGCTACGTGATGCCATGCACTGTGCTTCATTTATAAGCTTTTACACAAGGAGCACCTATGATCAGTTTAGAATGATCATTTTAACTGGCTGATCAACTTGACATATCCGCACTAAATGATCATTAACTAATGATTTCGAGCTCAAAATGACATGAGTCCAACCCACACCTTAGGATAGCTCTATTTTCCATAATATGACAACATTTATGACTAAAAGAGCTACAAAAAGCTACCAAGTGATCCAGTGTATCCCAAATCAATGTTATGTCATGCATTATGCTTCATTTATAAGCTTTCACTTAAGGAGTACCAATGATCAGTTTAGAATAATTATTTTAACTCGCTGATCAACTTGATATGTCTGTAGTAAATGATCTCAAACCTTTGATTTAGAGATCAAAATGACAGGAGTCCAACCCCCACGTTAAGTTAGCTCAATTTTCCATAATATGACAACATTTAAGAATGAAAGAGCTACAAAAAGCTGCCAAGTAATCCGATCTAACCCAAACTACATGATACCTTGAATTATGCTTCATTTATAAGGTTTACTTAAGGAGCACGAATGATTAGTTTAGAATGATCATTTTAACTAGCTGATCAACTTGCATTGTCCGCATTAAATCGTCTCTAGCTTTTTATATAGAACTCAAAATGACATGAGTCAAACGACCACATTAAGCTAGCTTAATTTTCCATATATTGACAACATCTGAGACAGAAAGATCTACTACAAAGCCTCCAAGTAATCCAATGTTTCCTGCACTGCGTGATGCCATCAATTATGCTTTATTTATAAGCATTTTCTCAAGGAACACCAATGATCAGTTTTGAACGATCATTTTAACTGGTCGATTAACTTGACATGTCTGCACTAAATCGTTCATAACTTTTGATTAAGAGTTCAGAATGACACGAATCCAACACCCACATTAAGCTTGCTTAATTTTCTATAGTTTAACACCATTTGAGACTGAAATAGCCATGACAAAGCCTCCAATTAATCCAATGTATTCCGAAATTCGTGATGCCATGCATTATGCTTTATATATAAGCCTTTACTCAAGGGAGCAGCAATGAACCGTTTAAAATGATCGTTTTAATTGGCCCATCAACTTGACATGCCCTCACTAAATCTTTCATAACTTTTGATTTAGAGTTTAGAATGACACGAATCCAACGCCCATGTTAGGATAGCTCAATTTTCTATATTGTGCCAACATTTTAGACTGAAAGAGTTATGACAAAGCGTCCAAGTAATACAATCTATCCCAAACTGCGTGATGCCATTCGTTATGCTTCATTTATAAGTCTTTACTCAAGGAGCACCAATTATGAATTTACAATGACCATTTTAACTGGCTGATCAACTTGATATTTCTGCACTAAATCGTCTTTAACTTTTGATTTAGATCTCAAAATGACATCAGTCCAACGCTCACGTTAAGCTAGCTCAATTTTCCATATTTTGACAACATTTAACACCAAAATAGCTATGACAAAGCCTCCAAATAATCCAATATATGCCAAACTATCTTATGCCATACATTATAGTTCATTTATATGCCTTTACTCAAGGAGCACCAATGATCGGTTTGGTTTTATTAATTCAACTGGCCGATCAATTCGACATATCCGCACTAAATCTTCTTTAACTTTTGATGTAGAGCTCAAAATGACATCAATCCAAAGCTCACGTTAAGCTAGCTTAGTTTTCCATATTGTGACAACATATAACACCGAAATAGCTACGACAAAGCCTCCAAGTAATTCATTGCATTCCAAACTTCGTGATGCCATCCATTAAGCTTCATTTATAAGCCTCTACTCAAACAGCACCAGTGATGAGTTTAGAATGATAATTTAAGTGGCCCATCAGTTGACATGTTCGCACTAAATCATCCTTAACTTTTGATTTAGAGTTCAGAATGACACGAATCCAACGCCCACGTTAAGCTTGCTCGGTTTTCTATATTGTAACTTCATTTTAGACTAAAAGAGCTATGACAAAGTCTCCAAGTAATCCAATGTATCCCGAACTGCATGATGCCAAGCATTATGCTTCATTTATAAGACATCACTTAAGGAGCACCAATGATCACTTTAGAAAGATCATTTTGGCTAGCTAATCAACTTCACATATCCACACTAAATCGTATTTAACTTTTGATTTACAGTTCAAAATGAGATGAGTCCAATGCCCACGTTAAGCTAGCTCAATTTTCCATATTGTGATAACATTTGAGACTGGAAGAGCTATTTCAAAGCCTCGAAGTAATACAATGTATCCCAAACTGTGTGATGCCCTGCATGATGTTTCATTTATAAGCTTTTACTCAAGGAGCACCCATGATCAGTTTCGAATGATCATTTTAACTAGCCCATCAGCTTGAGATGTCCGCACTAAATCGTCTGTAACTTTTGATTAAGATTAAAGAATGACACGAATCCAACGCCCATGTTAAGCTAGCTCAATTTTCTATATTTTGACAATATTTGAGACTGAAAGAGCCACGATAAAGCCTCCAAGTAAACTAGTGTATCCCAAACAGCATGATTCCATGTATTATCCTTCATTTATAAGCCTTTACTCAAGGAGAACCAATTATCATTTTAGAATGATTTGTGTAATTAGTTGATAAACTTGACATCTCCACTCTAAATCGCCTTTAACTTTTTATTTAGAGCTCAAAATGACATGAGTCCAACGCCCATGTTAAGCTAGCTCAGTTTTCTATATTGTCAAAACATTTGAGACTAAAAGAACTACTACAAAGCCTCCAAGTAATCCAATGTATCCCAAACTGCATGATGCCTTGCATTATGCTTCATTTAATAGCTTTTACTAGGGATGTTAAAATGGGTTGACCATGCCCATTTATACCCTGCTCATTTATACCCTACCCATTTAATCTATACCTATTTAGACCCGTTTAAAGTTAAACCCGTTTATACCAATTTAGATTTGAGCCCGCATGGACCCGTTTGACCCGTTGGACCAGTTAAAAAACAAAAAATGAGCGCATATTCATCTGTGAGACCTGTTAGGCACACATTAATCCGTTAGACCCGTTTAAACCCTACCCATATTTAACGTATTTTTTAGAAAGAAATTAAAATTGTACCATTAAACACATCAAAATACATTAATTATCATGTCCATTACAAATTGAAAACTAAATATTCAACGAGAGATAAATAAATATCACATCTATATTTTTAATGAATACTACAAACTTAAAAAAAATTAAATAAAGAAATTATTTTTCTAAAAGAATAAAAAACATAAGCAAGTCACGAATAGACAATAATTAAACTTTGGAGAAAAAGAGAGTTTGGACAAATTTAATCTCTATGTTCGATTTGCTATAGAACACAGATAGGAAAGAGGTTGTAGTGGGGGACATAAGAATAGAGAAATGGCTAGCTTCAGTTCCACTGTCTCCATCATTCGTCCTACCCTTCTTTTCAAGCCCTCCGTTGCCGTCTCCACTACTATTCTTGGTAAAGCACTTTCCTGAAATCTGTACAAGGAATCATCGCATGAAAAAAAACCGTCATACCCTGATACACTTTCCGTTTAGCACTATGGATGGAGATGCCGCTTTGTGAGAAGAAAATAGAAGAAGACCACCAATAAAAACATGATACCATATGAAAGTTTATAAAAAAACCCTAAGGGTTAAACAGGTTAACCCATTTAGTATATAATATGCCCATTAAACCTGCGGGTCATAACGGGTCAATTTATAAAAGTCCGTTTAATTTTTTGTATAATTGGACCGGTCACAGGTTGAAATATTTACAACCGATCCATTTGGCCCCGTGGGTTTTTAACCCATTTTAACATCCATAGTCTTTACTCAAGGAGCACCAATGATCAGTTTAGAATGATCATTTTAATGGGCCGATCAACTTGAAATATCCGTAGTAAATCATCTATAACTTTTTAATTAGATTTCAAAATGACACGAATTAAATGCCCACGTTAAGCTAGCTCAAATTTTTATATTGTGTCAAAATTTAAGACAAAAATAGATACGATAAGGCCTCCAAGTAATCACATCTATCCCAAAGTGCGTGATGTCATGCCTTATGTTTCATTTATAAACCTTTACTTAAGTAGCACCAATGAGCAGTTTAAAATGTTCATTTTAACTAGTCGATCAACTTGGCATGTCCGCACTAAATAGTCTTTAACTTTTGGTTTAGAGCAAAAAATGACATGAGTCCAACGCCCACCTTAAACTAGCTCAATTTTCCATATTGTGAAAACATTTGGGACTTAAAGAGCTACAATAAAGCCTCCAAGTAATCAATTGTATCCCAAACTACATGATGTCATGCATTATGCTTCATTTTTAAGCTTTTATGCAAGCAACACCTATGATCAGTTTAGAATGATCATTTTAACTTGCTGATCAGCTTGACATGTCCGCACTAAATGATCTTTAACTACTGATTTCGAGCTCAAAATGACATGAGTCCAACCCACACATTAATCTAGTTCAATTTTCAAGAATATGACAACATTTAAGACTGAAAGGGCTACAAAATGCTGCCAAGTGATCCAATGTATCCCAAACTGCGTGATGCCATGCATTATGCTTCACTTATAAGCTTTACTTAAGGAGCACAATTAATCAGTTCAGAATGATCATTTTAACTGGTTGATCAACTTGACACGTTTGCAGTAAATGATCTTTAACTATTGATTTAGAGATCAAAATGACACAAGTCCAATCCCCACGTTAAGCTAGCTCAATTTTCCATAATACGAAAATATTTAGGACTAAAAGAGCTACAAAAAGCTGCCAACTAATCCAATGTATCCCAAACTGCATGATGTCATCCATTATGCTTCATTTATAAGCTTTACTTGAGGAGCACGAATGATCAGTTTATAATGATCATTTTAACTAGCTGATCAACTTGAAATGTCCGCACTAAATCATCATTAACTTTTGGTTTAGAACACGAAATGACATGAGTCCAACGCCCATGTTAAGCTAGCTTAATGTTCCATATTTTGAAAACATCTGAGACTGAAAGAGCTACTATGAAGCCTCCAAGTAATCCAATGTTTCCCACACTGCGTGATGCCATCCATTATTCATCATTTATAATCCTTTACTCAAGGAGCACCAGTGATCAGTTTTGAATGATCATTTTAACTGGCTGATCAACTTCACATGTCTGCAGTAGTTTGTCCGTAACTTTTGATTTAGAGTTCAGAATGACACGAATCCAACGCCCACGCTAAGCTAGCTAAATTTTCTATATCTTGACACCATTTGTGAATAGCGATGGCAAAGCCTCCAAAAAATCAAATGTATCCCAAACAGCATGATGCCATGTATTATGCCTCTTTTATAAGCCTTTACTCAAGGAGCACCCATGATCAATTTATAATGATCATTTTAACTGGCTAATCAACTTGACATTTCCGCATTAAACCCTCTTTAACTTTTTGATTTAGAATTCAGAATGACATGAATCCAATGCCCACGTAAAGCTAGGTCAATTTTCTATATTGTGACAATATTTGGGACTTAAAAAGCTATAATAAAGCCTCCAAGTAATCAATTGTATCCCAAACTACATGATGTCATGCATTTTGCTTCCTTTATAAGCTTTTATGCAAGCAACACCTATGATCAGTTTAGAATGATCATTTTAACTGGCTGATCAACTTGACATGTCCGCACTAAATGATCTTTAACTACAGATTTCGAGCTCAAAATGACATGAGTCCAACCCACACATTAATCTAGTTCAATTTTCAAGAATATGACAACATTTAAGACTGAAAGGCCTACAAAAGGCTGCCAAGTGATCCAATGTATCCCAAACTGCGTGATGCCATGCATTATGCTTCACTTATAAGCTTTACTTAAGGAGCACCATTAATCAGTTCAGAATGATCATTTTAACTCGTTGATCAACTTGACACGTTTGCAGTAAATGATCTTTAACTATTGATTTAGAGATCAAAATGACACGAGTCCAATCCTCACGTTAAGCTAGCTCAATTTTCCATAATATGACGATATTTAGGACTGAAAGAGGTACAAAAGGCCGCCAAGTAATCCAGTGTATCTCAAACTGCATGATGTCATGCATTATGCTTCATTTATAAGCTTTACATAAGGAGCACGAATGATCAGTTTATAATAATCATTTTAACTAGCTGATCAACTTGAAATGTCCGCACTAAATCATCTTTAAGTTTTGATTTAGAACTCGAAATGACATGAGTCCAATGCCCACGTTAAGCTAGCTTAATTTTCCATATTTTGACAACTTCTGAGACTGAAAGAGCTACTATAAAGCCTCCAAGTAATCCAATGTTTCCCACACTGCTTGATGCCATCCATTATTCTTCATTTATAATCCTTTACTCAAGGAGCACCAGTGATCAGTTTCGAATAATCATTTTAACTGGGTGATAACTTAACATGTCCGCACTAGTTCGTCCATAACTTTTGATTCAGAGTTCAGAATGACACGAATCCAACGCCCATGCTAAGCTAGCTCAATTTTCTATTTTTTTGACACCATTTGAGACTGAAATAGCGAGGGCAAAGCCTTCAAAAAATCAAATGTATCCCAAACTGCATGATGCCATGTATTATGCCTCATTTATAAGCCTTTAGTCAAGGAGCACCCGTGATCAATTTAGAATGATCATTTTAACTGGCTAATCAACTTGACATTTTCGCATTAAATCCTCCTTAACTTTTTGATTTAGAATTCGGAATGACACGAATCCAATGCCCACGTAAAGCTAGGTCAATTTTCTATATTGTGAAAATATTTGAGACTTAAAAAGCTATAATAAAGCCTCCAAGTAATCAATTGTATCCCAAACTATGTGATGCCATGTATTATGCTTCATTTATAAGCTTTTATGCAAGGAGCACCTATGATCAATTTAGAATGATCATTTTAACTAGCTGATTAACTTGAAATGTTTGCACTAAATCGTCTTTAACTTTTGATTTAGAACTCAAAATGACATGACTCCAATGCCCACGTTAAGATAGCATAATTTTCCATATTTTGACAACATCTGAGACTGAAAGACCTACTACAAAGCCTCCAAATAATCAAAATTTTCCCACATTGCGTGATGCCATCCATTATGCTTCATTTATAAGCCTTTACTCAAGGAGCACCAATGATCAGTTTTGAATGATCATTTTAACTGGATGATGAACTTGACATGTACACACTAATTCGTCCGTCACTTTTGATTAAGAGTTCAGAATGACACAAATCCAACGCCCACGCTAAGCTAGCTCAATTTTCTATATTTTGACACTATTTAAGGCTGAAATAGCCACGGCAATGCCTCCAAGTAATCAAATGTATCACAAACTGCATGATGCAATGTATTATGCTTCATTTATAAGCATTTACTCATGGAGCACCAATGATAAATTTACAATGATCATTTTAGGCTGATCAACTTGACATTTCCGCACTAAATCGTCTTTAACTTTTGATTTAGATCTCAAAATCACATCAGTCCAACGCCCACGTTAAACTAGGTCAATTTTCCAAATTGAGACAATATTTGGGACTTAAAGAGGTACAATAAAGCCTCCAACTAATCAGTTGTATCCCAAACTACGTGATGCCATGTATTCAATTTAGAATGATCATTTTAACTAGCTGATCAACTTGACATATCCGCATTAAATGAACTTTAACTACTAATTTCGAGCTCAAAATGACATGTGTCCAACCCACACATTAAGCTAGTTCAATTTTCCATAATATGAAAACATTTATGACTAAAAGAGCTACAAAAAGCTGCCAAGTGATCCACTGTATCCCAAACTGAGTGATGCCATGCATTATGCTTCATTTATAAGCTTTACTTAAAGAGCACCAATGGTCAATTTAGAATGATTTTTTTAACTGGCTGATCAACGTGACACGTCTGGAGTAAATGATCTTTAACTATTGATTTAGAGATCAAAATGACGCGAGTCCAATCCCCAGGTTAAACTATCTCAATTTTCCATAAGATGACAACACTGAAGACTGAAAGAACTTCAAAAAGCCGCCAAGTAATCCAATGTATCCCAAACTGTGCGATGCCATGCATTATGCTTCATTTATAGGCTTTACTTAAGGAGCACGGATGATCTGTTTAGAATGATCATTTTAACTAGCTGATCACCTTGAAACGTACGCACTAAATCATTTATAACTTTTGATTTAGAACACAAAATGACAAGAGTACAATGCCCACGTTAAGCTAGCTTAATTTTCCATATTTTGACAACATATGAGACGGAAAAAGCTACTACAAAGCCTCCAAGTAATCCAATGTTCCCCACACTGCGTGATGCCATCCATTATGCTTCATTTATAAGCTTTTACTCAAAGAGCACCAATGATCAGTTTTGAATGATCATTGTAACTGGCTGATCGACTTGACATTTCCGCACTAATTCGTCCATAATTTTACTCATTTCGAGCTCAAAATGACATGAGTGCAACCCACACGTTAAGCTAGTTCAATTTACCATAATATGACAACATTTATGACTGAAAGAGCTACAAAAAACTGCCAAGTGATCCAATGTATCCCAAACTGTGTGATGCCATGCATTATACTTCATTTATAAGCTTTACTTAGGGAGCACCAATGATGAGTTTAGAATGATCATTTTAACTGGCTGATCAACTTGACACGTCTGCAGTAAATGATCTTTAACTATTGGTTTAGAGATCAAAATGACACGAGTCCAATCTCTAGGTTAAGCTAGCTTAAGTTTCCATAATATGACAACATTTAATTCTGAAAGAACTAAAAAAGCCACCAAGTAATCCAATGTATCCCAAACTGCATGATGCCATGCATTATGCTTCATTTATAAACTTTACTTAAGGAACACGAATGATCAGTTTAGAATGATCATTTTAACTAGCTGATAAACTTGAAATGTCCACACTAAATCGTCTTTAACTTTTGATTTAGAACTGAAAATGACTTGAGCCCAATGCACACGTTAAGCTAGCTTAATTTTCCCTATTTTGACAACATCTGAGACTGAAAGAGCTACTTCAAAGCCTCCAAGTAATCCAATGTTTCCCACACTACCTGATGCCATCCACTATGCTTCATTTATAAGCCTTTACTCAAGGAACATAAATGATCAGTTTCGAATAATCATTTTAACTGGCTGATCAACTTGACATGTTCGCAATAATTTGTCCGTAACTTTTGATTAACAGTTCAGAATTTTCTATATTTTGACACCATTTCAGACTAAAATAGCCATGCAAAGCCTCCAACTAATCAAATGTATCCCAAACTGCATGATGCCATGTATTATGCTTCATTTATAAGCCTTTATTCAAGGAGCACCAATAATCAATTTAGAATGATCATTTTAACTGGCTAATCAACTTGATATTTCCGCACTAAATCGTCTTTAGGTTTTGATTTAGATCTCAAAATGACATCAGTCAAACGCCCACGTTAAACTTGCTCAATTTTCCATACTGTGAGAATATTTGGGACTTAAAGAGCTACATTAAAGCCTCCAGTAATGAATTGTATCCCAAACTACGTGATGGCATGTATTATGCTACATTTTTAAGCTTTTATGCAAGGAGCACCTATGATAAGTTTAGAATGATCATTTTAATTGGGTGATGAACTTGACATGTCTGCACTAAATGATCTTTAACTACTAATTTCGAGCTCAAAATGACATGAGTCCAACCCACACGTTAAGCTAGGTCAATTTTCCATAATGTGATAACATTTATGATTGAAAGAGCTACAAAAAGCTGTCAAGTGATCCAATGTATCCCAAACTACGTGATGCCATGCATTATGGTTCATTTGTAAGCTTTACTTACGGAGCACCAATAATCAGTTTCAAATGATCATTTTAACTGGCTGATCAACTTGACACGTGTAGCAGTAAATGATCTCTAACTAATAATTTAGAGATCAAAATCACACGAGTCCAAACTCCACGTTAAGCTAGCTCAAGTTTCCATAATATGACAGCATTAAAGACTGAAAGAGCTACAAAAAGCTGCCAAGTAATCCAATGTATCCAAAACTACATGATGCCATGCATTATGCTTCATTTATAAGCTTTACATAAGGAGCACGAATGATCAGTTTTGAATGATCATTTTAACTAGCTGATCAACTTGTAATGTCCGCACTAAATCGTTTTTAACTTTTGATTTTAAACTCAAAATGACATGAGTCCAACGGCCACGTTAGCTAGCTTAATTTTCAATATTTTGACAATATCTGAGACTAAAAGAGCTATTACAAAGACTCCAACTAATCCAATGTTTTCCACACTGCGTGATGTCATCCATTATGCTTCATTTATAAGCTTTTGCTCAAGGAGCACCAATGATCAGTTTTGAAGGATCATTTTAACTCGCTGATCAATTTGACATGTCTGCACTAATTCGGCCGTAACTTTTGATTAAGAGTTCAGAATGACACGAATCCAACGCCCATGCTAAGCTAGCTCAATTTTCTATATTTTCACATCAGTTGAGACTGAAATAGCCACGACAAAGCCTCCAAGTAATCCAATGTTTCCCGAACTTCATGATGTCATGTATTATGCTTCATTTATAAGCCTTTAATGAAGGAGCACTAATTATCATTTTAGAATGATATTTGTAACTAGCTGATAAAAATGATATCTCCGCTCTAAATCGCATTTAACTTTTTACTTACAGCTCAAAATGACATGAGTGCCATGCCCACGTTAAGCTAGCTCAGTTTTCCATATTGTGACAACATTTGAGACTGAAAGAACTACTACAAAGCATCCAAGTAATCCAATGTACCCCAAACTACATGATGCCATGCATTTTGCTTCATATATAAGCCTTTACTAAATGAGCACCAATGATTAGTTTATAATGATCATTTTATTTGGCCGATCAACTTGACATGTCCGCACTAAATCTTCCGTAACATTTGATTTAGCGTTCAAAATGACACGAATTCAATGCTCATGTTAAGCTAGGAAAAATTTCTATATTGTGTCAAAATTTAAGACCGAAATAGCTATGACAAAGCCTCCATGTAGTCACATCTATCCCAAACTGCGTGATGTCGTGCATTATGCTTCATTGATAAGCCTTTACTTAAGGAGCACCAATGATTAGTTTAGAATGATCATTTTAACTAGGTTATACTTTTGACATGTTCGCACCAAATCGTCTTTAACTTTTGTTTTAGAGCTAAGAATGATATGTGTCCAACGCCCACGTTAAACTACCTCAATTTCCATATTGGGATAACATTTGAGACTTAAAGAGCTACTATAAAGCCTCCAAGTAATCCAATGTATACCAAACTGCATGAAGCGATACATTATGCTTCATTTATAAGCCTTTACTCAAGGAGCACCAATGCTCAGTTTAGAATGATCATTTTAATGGGCCAAACAACTTGACATGTCTGCCCCAAATCGTCCGTAAATTTTGATTTAGAGTTCCAAATTACACGAATCAAACACGCACGTTAAGCTAGCTCAATTATCTATATTGTGAAAATATTTGAGACTGAAAGAGCTACGACAAAGACTCAAAGTAATCCAATGTATCTCAAACTGCATGATGACATGAGTTATGCTTCATTTAAAAGCTTTGACTCAAGGAGCACCAATGATGGTCTTAGAATGATCATTTTAACTGGCTGATAAACTTGACATGTCCGCACTAAATCATATTTAACTTTTTATTTAGGGCTCAAAAGGACATGAGTCCGACGCCCAAGTTAAACAAATTCAATTTTCCATATTCTGACAACATTTGAGACTAAAAGAGGTACTACAAAACTTCCAAGTAATCCAAAGTATCCCAAACTATGTGATACCATGCATTTTGCTTCATTTATAAGCCTTTACTCAATGAGCACCAATGATAAGTTTATAATGATCATTTTAACTGGCCGATCAACTTGACATGTCCACACTAAATAGCCCGTAACTTTTGATTTAGAGTTCAAAATGGTACAAATTCAACGCCCACGTTAAACTAGCTCAATGTTCTATATTGTGACAACATTTGAGATTAAAAGAGCCACAACAAAGCCTCAACTAATCCAATGTATTATGTTTCATTTATAAGCCTTTACTCAAGGAGTACCAATGATCAGTTTAGAATGACAATTTTGACTAGCCGATCAACTTGACATTTCCGCACTAAATCGTTATTAACTTTTCAAATTTAGAGCATTTATAAGCATTTATTCAAGGAGCACTAATGATCAGTTTTGAATGATCAATTTAACTGGTCTATTCACTTGACATGTCCGCACTCAATCGCCTGTACCTTTTTATTTAGAGTTCAGAATAACACGAATCCAACACTGACGTCCAGCTACCTCAATCTTCTAAATTGTGACAACATTTGGGACAGAAAGAGCTACGAAAAATTCTCCAAGTAATCCAATGTATCCCCAACTACGTGATGCCATGCATTATGCTTCATTTATAAACCTTTACTCAAGGAGCACCAACGATCAGTTTAGAATGATCATTTTAACTGGCCGATCAACTTGACCTATACGCACTAAATCGTCCGTAACTTTTGAGTTAGAGTTCAGAATGGCACGAATCCCACGACCATGTTAAGCTAGCTCAATTTTCTATGTTCTAACGAAATTTAAGATCCATATAGCTACGAAAAAGCCTCTAAGTAATCCAATCTATCCCAAACTGCATGGTGTCATGCATTATGCTTTATTTATAAGCATTTACTCAAGGAGCACCAATGATCAGTTTAGAATGATCATTTTACTGGCCGATCAACTTGACATGTCCGCACCAAATAGTCCACAAGTTTTGGTTTAGAGTTCGGAAAGACACGTATCCAACGCCAACGTTAAGCTACCTCAATGTTCTATATTGAAAACATTTGAGACACGATTAGCAGTTTATAAACCTTTACTCCAGGAGCACCAATGAGCAGTTTAAAATGATCATTTTAACTCGATGATCAACTTGACATGTCTGCACTAAATCGTCTATACGTTTTGATTTAGAACTCAAAATGATTTGAGTCCAACGCCCACGTTAGGCTAGCTAAATTTTTCATATTGTGACAAAATCTCAGACCGACATAGACACGACAAATCCTCCAAGTAATCCCATCTATTTCAAACTGTGTGATGCCATTCGCTATGCTTCATTAACAAGCCTTTACTTAAGGAGCACCAATGATCAGTTTAGAATGATCATTTTAACTGGCCGATCGACTTGACATATCCGCACTAAATCGTCTATAACTTTTGGTTTAGAGTTCAGAATGACATGAAACAAACACCCATGTTAAGCTATCTCAATTTCTATATTGTGACAACATTTGAGACTGAAAGTGCTACGACAAAGACTCCAGTAATCCAATGTATCTTAAAACCTCGTGATGCCATGCATTATACTTCATTTATAAGCAGCAATGATCAGTTTAGAATGATCATTTTAACTACCGATCAATTTGATATATCCACACAAAATCGTTTGTAACTTTTGATTTAGAATTCAAAATGACTCGAGTCCATTTCTCACATTAAGCTAGTTCAATTTTCTATATTCTGACAAAATTTAAGACCGCAATATATATGAAAAAGCCTCCAAGTAATCCAATTTATCCCAAACTTCATGATGTCATGCATTATGATTCATATATAAGCCTTTACTCAAGCAGCTCCGATGATCAGTTTAGAATGATCATTTTAATGGGCCGTTTAACATGATATGTCCGCACTAAATATGCTTAAACTTTTGATTGAGAGCTAAAAATGACATGAGGCTAACACCCACGTTAAGATATCTCAATTTTTCATATTGTGACAACATTTTGAGACTAAAAGAGGTACTACAAAGCCTCCAAATAATCCAATGTATCCAAAATTCCGTGATGCCATGCATTATGCTTCATTTATTTTTCATATTGCTAAATTTTCTTTATTGTAACAACATTTGAGACTGAAAGAGCTACGACAAATACTGCAACAATCCAATGTATCTTAAAACTCCGTGATGCCATGCATTATACTTCATTTATAAGCTTTACTAAAATTGCAGCAATGATCATTTTAACTGGCCGATAAATTTGACATATCGTACTAAATCGTTCATAAGTTTTTTATTTAGAATTCAAAATGACACTAATCCAATGCTCGCATTAGACTACCTCAATTTTCAATAATTTGGCAAAATTTAAGACCAAAATAGCTATTACAAAGCGTCCAAGTAATCCAATCTATCCCAAATTTCGTGATGCAATGCATTATGATTCATTTATAAACCTTTAGTCTAGGAGCACCGATGATCAGTTTAGAATGATCATTTTAACGGGTCGTTCAACATGACATGTTTGCACTAAATCGGCTATAACTTCTGATTGCAAGTTCAAAATGACATGAGGCTAACATCCATGTTAAGCTATCTCAATTTTTCATCATCTAACAACATTTGAGACTAAAAGAGCTACTAAAAAGCCTCAAAATAACAAATGTATCCCAAATTGCATGATGCCATGCGTTATGCTTGCTTTATAAGCCTTTACTCAAGGAGCACCAATGATAAGTTTAGCATGATTATTTTAACTGGTCGTTCAACTTGACATTTCCGTAGTAAATCATCCGTAACTTTTCATTTAGGTTCCACAATGACACGAACTAAACACCCACGTTAAGCTACCTCAATTTTTTATATTAAGACAAAAATTGAGACTCAAAGAACTACGAAAAAGCCTCTAGTAATCCAATGTATCCCAAACTTCATGATGCCATGCATTATGCTTCACTTATAAGCCTTTACTCAATGAGCAGTTATGATCAGTTTAGAATGATCATTTTAACTAGCTGATCAACTTGATATATCCGCTTTAAATCGTCCGTAACTTTGGATTAAGATTTCAAAACGACACAAATCCAACATCCACGTTAAGCAAGCTCAGTTTTTTATGTGACAAAACTTAAGATCGAAAGAGCTACAAAAATGCCTCGAAGTAATCCAATGTTTCTCAAACTGTGTGATGCATGCATTATGCTTCATTTATAAGCCTTTACTTAAGGAGCACCAATGATCGGTTTAGAAAGATCATTTTAACTGGCCAATCAACTTGATATGTCCGCACTAAATCGTCCGTAAGCTTCGATTTACAGTTCAAAATGACACGAATCCAACGCCAACGTTAATCTAGCTCAATTATGTTCTGAAAAAAATTAAGACCGAAATAGATACAACGAAGCATACAAGTAATCCAATCTATCCCAAACTGCATGATGCCATGCATTATGTTTCATTTATAAGCATTTACTCAAAAAGCACCAATGATCAGTTTAGAATGATCATTTTAACTGGTCAATCAACTTGACATGTCCACACTAAATCATCTACAGCTTTTGGTTTAGAGTTCCAAATGACACGAATCAAACGCCCATGTAAAGCTAGCTCAATTTTCTATATTGTGAAAACATTTGAGACTGAAAGAGCTACGACAAAGCCTCCAGTAATCCAATGTATTTTAAAAATACGTGATGCCATTTGCATTATACTTCTTTTATAAGCCTTCACTCAATGAGTAGCAAGGAAGTTTAGAATGATCATATTAACTGGCCGATCAACTTGACATATTTGCACTAAATCGTCCGTAACTTCTCATTGAGAAATCAAAATGACACGAATCCAACGCTCACGTTAAGCTAGCTCAATTTTCTATATTGTGACAAAATTTAAGACCAAAATAGCTACGTAAAGGCCTCCAAGTAATCCAATCTAATTTAAACTACGTGATGCCAATTGTTATGCTTTATTTATAAGCCTTTTTCTAAAGGAGCACTGATGATCAATTTAGAATGATCATTTTAACATGCTGTTAAACTTGACATGTCCGAACTAAATCATCTTTAACTTTTGATTTAGATCTTAAAATTACATGAGGCTAACACCCACGTTAAGCTATCTCAATTTTTCATATTTTGACTACATTTGAGACTGAAAGAGCTACTACAAAACCTCCAAGTAATCCAGTGTATCCCAAATTGCATGAAGCCATGCGTTATGCTTCATTTATAAGCCTTTACTCAAGGAGCACCAATGATAAGTTTAGAATGATCATTTTAACTGGCCGTTCAATTTGACATGTCCGTAGTAAATCGTCCGTAACTTTTGATTTAGAGTTCAGAATGATACGAATCAAACACCCACGTTAAGCTAGCTCAATTTTCTATATTGTGACAAAATTTGAGACTGAAAGAGCTACGAAAAAGCCTCCAGTAATCCAATGTATCCCAAACTTCGTTATGCCATGCTTTATGCTTCATTAATAAGCCTTTTCTCAATGAGCAGTTGTGATCAGTTTAGAATGATCATTTTAACAAGCCGATCAAAATGACATATCCGCATTAAATCATTCGTAACTTTTGATTAAGATTTCAAAATGACACGAATCCAACATCCACGTTAAGCTAGCTCTATTTTCCATTTTATGACAACACTTGACACTAAAATAGCTACGAAAAAGCCCCCAAGTTATCCAATGATGTGATCCTGATGACGGTCAAGCCCCTAACCAACTCCAAATTGTTATGGAAGAGTGGATGAATGGACGGAAGTTTCTTCTTAAGTAGATGGATGTGTGAGCTCTTAAGTGGATGGATCCGAGAACAAGGGGAAATTGATGATACTTCTCAAGGATGGTTGAAAATCCTTGGACTATCTGCCTGCTTTGTGTGAATGAAAAAGGCCAGGCACGTTGGGCAAGGGGTAAATCGAATCAAAACTTCCAAGGGTGATGAAGAGACCTTAGACTTTTGGCTCTTGAGAGGAATGAGAAAGTGTTCTAAAATTCCTTATTCAATAGGATGATCAAACGAGTTTAAGAAGGATATTTGCTATTAAAATGTTTGATGATTAAGAAAGAAAGATACGAGAGAGTACTTATAGTAGTCTAGGAAATTGAAAATGACTCCTCAAATTCTACCAAAACATTAAAGGAAATACTTAGGGAATTACAAAGATAACTAAGACAAAGACTAAGAAGTAAATAATGTTTCGACTTGATTATGCCTCTATTATTTCGTGGATGATGAGATAGAATTGGCCTTGATTCACCAAGAGGCTGTGGTAAAGTACCTTGGGCTTGCCTCATTAAAAACCTATCTCAGAAAACCCATTGGGACAAAACTAAGAATAGGGAGAGCGAGTACAATCCAAGGTGAGGTTTATGTGGCTTGAATCACAACCAATTTGGTTGGATTAGAACACACTACACTGGCCTGAATGGTGTTGAGTAGGTGCTGTAGTGTTGTCTTAAATTTGGCTTGCTTGGATTGGGTAATGGGGCCATTGAAGATTTGTAGGCTTTCATCTCCAATATCCGCGGGTTCTAGCTGCTCCTTAGCATCTTTAGTGGCTTCTTCCTCCTGTGATTCAAGCTGCTCGTTAGGTTGTGGTTCCTTCCTGGCCATGCTCACATCATCCTCCCCCAGTTGAGAAAGATGTGACCTCAAATCTGTTTCATCTGCAAAATATGGAACCAAATCAGTAATATTGAAGCTTGAACTCACTTGGTACTTACCTTTAAGATCCAAATAGTAGGCATTGTCATTGATCTTCTTGATGACTTTGAATGGGCCATCAATCCTAGGCATTAGCTTGGATTTCCTTTTACTCGAAAATCTATCTTTGCACAAATGGATCCACACCAAGTCTCCTTCATCAAATGCTAACTCCTTTTTAGCCTTTATTGTCTTGTTGAGCATACATTTTAGTCTTATTCTCAATATTGAGCCGAGCCTTCTCATGAGTTTTTTAACTATCTCAGCCTTTTTCTTTCCAATAAGGCTTGTACTTTCACTCAAAGGTAAAGGCATTAAATCGAAAGGTGAGATGGGATTGAACCCATAAACAAGTCCGAATGGTGAGTACTTAGAAGCAGTATGCCTAGCATTATTATATGCAAATTCAACATTAGGCAAGCATTCTTCCCAAGTCCTAGGATTCTTTTTAATCAAATCTTTTAACAAAGTAGAAAAGGTTCTATTAACTACTTCAGATTGACCGCTTATCATAAAACAGGAAGCCTTCACTCTTCAAGTGTTTTCCAGTACCAAAATTCTCACAAGGAGCATAAATATCCTTAAAATTAGCATCAGTAGCATATAACTTTTTTATTTGCTCAAACCCTAGCAGTTTAACTTCTAAAGAGTTCAAGAGCACATACCTTCGAGAAAGAGCATTGGCTACAACATTCTCTTTATCTTTCTTGTATTTGATCACATAAGGGAAGGTCTCAATGAATTTGACCCACCTAGCATGTCTTTTGTTCAGATTTTGTTGCCCTTTTACTCATGGTTCGGTATGGATGACAAACTCCTTGTGCGAAAGATAATGTTGTCATGTTTGCAAGGCCCTCACAAGCGCATATAGTTCTTTGTCATAGGTCGGGTAATTTAGTGTGCCCCCTCCAAGTTTGTCAATAAAGTAGGGTATGGGCTTCCTTTCCTGCATAAGAACATCACCAATACCAACTCTTGAGGCATCACATTCAATTTCAAAAGTTTTATCAAAGTTAGGAAGAGATACCACCAGAGAGTGTGTGAGCTTGTCTTTCAAGGTTTGGAATGCCTCCTCTTGCGCCTGCTCCCACTTAAATCCCACATTTGTTTTGATAACCTCAGTGAGTGGAGCTGCTATAGTGCTAAATTTCATGACAAATTTCCAGTAAAACCCAGCTAGGCCATGGAAGCTCCTTACTTCCCCAACATTCTTTGTACTCGGCCACTCTTTAATCGCTTTTATCTTTTCCTCAGCAACCTTAATACCATCTGTACTCACAACAAAACCTAAGAAGACAAGGTTATCTGTTCCAAAAGTACATTTCTTAATATTGGCATAAAAGGTTTATTTTCTAAGCACTTCAAAAACCTTTTTGAGGTGTTCTACATGATAATCTAAGGTTTGGCTAAAAACTAGAATGTTATCAATGTATACTACCACAAAATTACCTATGAATTCCCTAAGGACATGGTTCATCAATCTCATGAAGGTACTAGGTGCATTTGTCAAGCCAAAAGGCATTACTAACCACTCATATAAACATTGTTTAGTTTTAAATGTAGTTTTCCACTCATCACCTTCTTTCATCCTAATTTGGTGATAATGAGTCGTAAGATCTACCGTAGTAATGATGCTAGAACCATGAAATTCATCTAACATATCATCTAATCTAGGTATAGGATGGTGATACTTTGCAGTGATATTGTTGATGGCTCTGCAATCAACACCCATTCTCCAGCTTCCACCCATTTTTGGGACAAGCAAAACAGGTACAACACACTGGCTCATACTTTCGCGGATATGTCCTTTCTCCATGAGTTCAGTGACTTGCTGTTGAAGCACATTGGTCTCCAGGGGTTGGTTCTGTAGGCTGGCTTGTTGGGAAGAGATGATCCAGGTAGAAAGTCGATTTGGTGCTCAATTCCTCTGATTGGTGGCAAGCCTTGCGGTTGCTCCTCCGGAAACACATCTTTAAATTCCTGCAAAAGAAGTTGAACTTTTACGCATAGATTGGTTAGTATGAAAGCATTCTTTAAGCATAAAAGTAGGTGTGGTAAGTTACTCCCTGGGTTGGACTTAATCATAAGATTAGTCGGTTGTTTTGCTGGTGGCTTGGTTTGCGGTTTGGCGGTGCCGTCGGCATGGGATTTTCTTTTGGGTTTGGATTAGGTTTTGTTTTTATTTAAAGCTATCTGATCTAAATGAATCCATTGTGGGGATAAAGGTACTCAAATATGTTTCTTTCCCTAAAACTCAAATGAGTACATATTAGTAAACCAATCATGAATACCCCTTCTATCCGATTGCCAAGGTCTACCTAACAAGATGTGACCAGCATCCATGGGTGAAAACTCACACAAAACCTCATCTTCATATTTGCCTATGGACAAAGGAACTAGGACCTGGTTCTCTACTTCTACCCCACCGTCATCATTAAGCCATTGGAACTTATAGGGTTTAGACCTCTTAATAATTTCAAGTCCTAACTTCTCCATTATAATCTCACTAGCTACATTGATACAGCTACCTCCATCTATCACTAAGTTACAAACCATACTCTTAATGAGACAGCGAGTGTGGAATGGGTTCTCTCTTTGCTCATTCTTTTCTGTCCTAGTTTATAAGTTTAGAGTTCTCCTAGTGACTAAGATTTGTCCAGCATGGGGCATGTCTACATTTTCTTCCAAGGACTCAGCATCCAAATGGTCATCATCTGATTCTACCTCACCATTAGCCCTAATAAATTTGGTTCTCTTATTGGTACATTCTCTAGAGTAGTGACCAAAGCCATTACACTTAAAACACTCAATTTCCCTAGTTATTTTTGGTGCTAGAACCCATATCCATTCCCTTAAGTTTTGAATCTTCAACCTTAGGTTTAGTGAAAGGCTTATAATCTTTGCTAGACTTATCCTCCTTAGATTGGCTAAACCTCGTAGAACTAAATCTGGGTTTAGGGATTTTCCTCTTAAATTGTTTTTCGAACGTGATAGCCTTATGGAGAAGTTCTTCTATTTCGACATAACGGTGAACCTCTAGCCTATCTATGATTTCCCTATTGAGCCCACTCATAACCCTAGCCATAGTGGCCTCACGATTGTCTTGAACATCTGCCCTAAGCAATAAGGTTTCCATCTTCTTAAAGTACTCCTCTACGGTTCTAGATCCTTGAGATAGGTTTCTAAGCTTAAAGTGAAGTTCCCTATCGTAGTGGCTAGGTATAAACCTTTTCCTCATGATTACTTTCATCTGGTTCCACAAACTATACGAAAATCCCCAGCCCTTCTCCTAGAAGTAACTAATTGATCCCACCAACTTAAGGCATAATCTTTAAAAGGGGTTGGTGCTACTCTAACCTTACTATCCTGAGTGTATTCCCTACAGTCAAAGACCATTTATATATTCGTTTCCCACTCTAGATACTCCTCAGGGTCATTGGTTCCATGGAACGAGGGTATCTTGATTTTAAGGCCAGCCAAAGGGTCGCAAGGATTGGGTTGGTTATTCCTATGCGGTTGGTCGTCTCTTGGCCTCCTTCTCCTAGGGTGTTGTGACCTAGATGAGTGACTTTAGTATTGCTCAGTATCAGAAGGTGGGTGGTTTATCCTAATTCAGTCATTGATGAATCTTTCTATTTCAGCTCTCATGGTTGCCATACTTTCATCCATCATGGCTTTAAAGGAAACAAGGAGTTGTTTGTTGGAGTTTTAGGATTCTTCTCCATTATTCCTGGTTCCTACCATGGCAGCTGACAAATTCCATACAACTAAACAAGTAAACATTTTAAAGTAAAACACAGAAACTGACACAAAAGTTCACTGAAACAAAGACACAAGAACAAAGACAAACCCTAGCAAAGCATGTTCTAGACCCTTTGAACTCCGCTTTTGAAATGGATGAGTTTAACAACTTTCGATTCGTTTTGAATCGTTTTTAATTGGTATTCCTGCTTCTATTAAGTCTTAAGAACAAGTTTCATTCAGGTTTTAATCTCTAAAATATTGAAACAAAAGCTGATAAACTGGGATTACCAAAAAACCTTTCTTAGAACCTCAACGGTGCCGATTGGTTGTTTCACAAGTTTTGTCCTTTACAAATCGGTTCTAGACTATTTTCAAGTTAATTTCCAGGTTATTCACAGATATAATATCAAGTTTAAACAATAAACAAACCCAGAAACATTTTCAAACAAATCGCAAAAACAAGGCGAAAGGTTACAAAACGTTTTTGCAAGAATATGAAAGGGTGCAAAGGGGTTTGTTGAGATACAACCTCGTTTGGAGTGGGCTCTGATACCACTTGATGTGATCCTGATGAGGATAAAGCCCCTGATCAACTCCAAATTGTTGTTGAAGATTGGATGAATGGATTGAAGTTGCGGAATGGGTGAGACAATGGTGTAACTTGCGGATGTGTGAGCTCTTAAGTGGATGGATCCGAGAACAAGGGGAAATGGATGATACTTTTCAAGGATGGTGGAAAACCCTTGGACTATCTGCTTGCTCTGTGTGAATGAAAAAGGCCAGGCACCTTGGGCAAGGGGTGAATTGAATTAAAACTTCCAAGGGTGATGAAGATCCTTTAGACTTTCGGCTTTTGAGAGGAATGAGAAAATGTTCTAAAATTTCTTATTCAAGAGGATGATCAAACGAGTTTAAGAACGAGATTTGCTATTAAAATGTTTGATGATTCAGAAAGATGGATACAAGAGATTACTTATATTTGTCGAGGAAATTGAAAATGACTCCTAAAATTCTACCAAAACATTAAATGAAATTCTTAAAGAATTACAAAGAAAACTAAGACCAAGACTAAGAAGTAAATAATGTTTTTACTTGATTCTTCCTCTCTTATTTTGTCGATAATGAAATAGAATGGGCCTTGATTCACCAAGAGGCTGTGGTAAAGTATCTTGGGCTTGCCTCATTAAAAACCTATCTTAGGAAACCCACCAATGTGCTTGGATTATCCCACACTAAACAGGCCTGAATAGTGTTGAGAAGGTGATGTAGTGTTGTCTAAAGTTTGGCTTGCTTGGATCGGGTAATCGGGCCATTGAAGATTTGTAGGCTTTCATCTCCAATATCCGTGGGTTCTAGCTGCTCCTTAGCATCTTTAGTGGCTTCTTCCTCCTCTGGTTCAAGCCGCTCCTTAGGTTGTGGTTCCTTTCTGGTCATGCTCACATCATCCTCCCCCAGTTGAGAAGGATGTGACCTCAAATCTGTTTCATCTGCGAAATATAGAACCAAATCTGTAATATTGAAGCTTGAACTCACTTGGTATTTACCTTGAAAGAGCTATGAAAAAGCCTCCAAGTAATCGAATGTATCCCAAAGTACGTGATGGCATGCATTATGCTTCATTTGTAAGCCTTTACTCAAGGAGCACCAATGATCATTTTAACTGGCTGATCAACTTAACATGTCTGCACTAAATCGTCTGTAACGTTTGATCTAGAGTTCAGAATGACAGGAATCCAATATCCATGTTAAACTAGCTCAGTTTCCTATATTGTAACAAAATTTAACATTAAAATAGCTACGAAAAAAGCCTCCAAGTAATCCAATATATTCCAAATTGCGTGATGTCATGTATTATACTTCATTTATAAGCCTTTACTCAAGGAGCACCAATGATCATTTTAGAATGATCATTTTAACTGGCCGTTCAACTTTACATGTCCGCACTTAAATGTCCGTAACTTTTGATTTTGAGATCAAAATGACACGAATCCAACGCCCACGTTAAGCTATCTCAATTTTCTATATTGTGACAACATTTCATACTGAAAAAGCTATGACAAAGCCTCCAAGTCATCCAATGTATCCCAAACAACGTGATATCATGCATTATGCTTTATTCATAAGCTTTTATTCAAGGAGCACCAATGATCAGTTTATAAATGATCATTTTAACTGGTCGATCAACTTAACATGTCTGCATTAAATAGTCCGTAACTTTTGATTTCAATTTAAAAATGAAACAAATCAAATACCCACGTTAAACCAGCTCAATTTTGTACATTGTGACAAAATTTAAGTTCAAAATAGCTACGACAAAGCGTCCAAGTAATCCAATCCATCTTAAACTGCGTGATTCCATGCATTATGCTTTATTTATAAGCCATTACTCAAGGAGCACCAATGATCAGTTAAGAATGATTATTTTAATTGGCTGATTACTTGACATATCCGCACTAAATTGTCTGTAACTTTTGATTTAGAGTGTAGAATGATACGAATCCAACGCCCACGTTAAGCTAGCTCAATTTTCTATATGGTGACAGCATTTGAGACTGAATGAGCAACGACAAACCCTCCACGAATCCTATGTATAAATTGCATGATACCAAGCGTTATGATTCATTTATGAACATTTACTCAATGAGCACCAATGATCAGTTTAGAATGATCATTTTAACTGGCCAATTAACTTGAAATATCTGCACTAAATCATCCATAAGTTTTGATTTAGAATTCAAAATGACACGAATCCAATGCTCACTTTAAGCTAGCCCAATTTTCTACATTGTCAAAACATTTAAGACTGAAATAGCTATGAAAAAGCTTCCAAGTAATCTAATTTATCTCGAACTGTGTGATGGCATTCATTATGTTGCATTTATAAGCCTTCACTCAAGTAGCACCAATGATAAGTTTAGAATGATCATTTTAATCGATGATCATCTTGACATGTCCGCACTAATTAGTTTGTAACTTTTGATATAAAGTTCAGAATGACACGAATCCAACGCACACGTTAAGGTAGCTCAATTTTCTATGTTGGGACAACATTTGAAACTGAGAGAGCTACGACAAAGCCACCAAGTAATCCAACGTATCCCAAAATGCGCGATGTCATGCATTATTCTTCATTTATAAGCCTTTACTCAAGGAGAACCAATGATCAGTTAAGAATGATTATTTTAATTCGCTGATTACTTGACATATCCGCACTAAATTGTCCGTAACTTTTGAATTAGAATGTAGAATGATACGAATCCAACGCCCACGTTAAGCTAGCTCAATTTTCTATATGGTGACAGCATTTGAGACTGAATGAGCAACGACAAAGCCTCCATGAATCCTATGTATAAATTGCATGATGCCAAGCGTTATGATTCGTTTATGAACATTTACTCAATGAGCACCAATGATCAGTTTAGAATGATCATTTTAACTGGCTGATTAACTTGAAATATCTGCACTAAATCGTCCATAAGTTTTGATTTAGAATTCAAAATGACACGAATCCAATGCTCACTTTAAGCTAGCCCAATTTTCTACATTGTGAAAACATTTAAGACTGAAATAGCTATGAAAAAGCGTCCAAGTAATCTAATTTATCTCAAACTGTGTGATGGCATTCATTATGTTGCATTTATAAGCCTTTACTCAAGTAGCACCAATGATAAGTTTAAATTATCAATTTAATCGATAATCTTCTTGACATGTCCGCACTAATTCGTTTGTAACTTTTGATATAAAGTTCAGAATGACACGAATACAACGCACACGTTAAGGTAGCTCAATTTTCTATATTGGGACAACATTTGACACTGAGAGAGCTACGACAAAGCCCCCAAGTAATCCAATGTATCCCAAAATGCGCGATGTCATGCATTATTCTTCATTTATAAGCCTTTACTCAAGGAGCACCAATGATCAGTTAAGAATGATTATTTTCATTGGCTGATCACATGACATATCCGCACTAAATTGTCCGTAACTTTTGATTAAGAGTTCAGATTGATACAAATCCAACACCCATGTTAAGCTAGCTCAATT
This sequence comes from Pugionium cornutum, assembly GCA_018901935.1. Classification (NCBI taxonomy): domain Eukaryota; kingdom Viridiplantae; phylum Streptophyta; class Magnoliopsida; order Brassicales; family Brassicaceae; genus Pugionium; species Pugionium cornutum. The sequence continues at coordinate 14,787,721 of CM032162.1, read as the reverse complement.
TTCTATATGGTGACAGCATTTGAGACTGAATGAGCAACGACAAAGCCTCCACGAATCCAATGTATAAATTGCGTGATGCCAAGCGTTATGATTCATTTATGAACATTTACTCAATCAGCACCAATGATCAGTTTAGAATGATCATTTTAACTGGCCGATTGACTTGAAATATCTGCACTAAATCGTTTATAAGTTTTGATTTAGAATTCAAAATGACACGAATCCAATGCTCACTTTAAGCTAGCCCAATTTTCTACATTGTGAAAACATTTAAGACTGAAATAGCTATGAAAAAGCCTCCAAGTAATCTAGTTTATCTCAAACAATGTGATGGCATTCATTATGCTGCATTTGTAAGCCTTTACTCAAGTAGCACCAATGATAAGTTTAGAATGATCATTTTAATGGATGATCAACTTGACATGTTCGCACTAAATCGTTTGTAACTTTTGATACAAAGTTCAGAATGACACGAATCTAATGCACACGTTAAGCTAGCTCACTTTTCTATATTGGTACAACATTTGAGACTGAGAGAGCTACGACAAAGCCCCCAGGTAATCCAATGTATCCCAAACTGCGCGATGTCATGCATTATTCTTCATTTATAAGCCATTACTCAAGGAGCACCAATGATCAGTTAAGAATGATTATTTTAATTGGCTGATTACTTGACATATCCGCACTAAATTGTCTGTAACTTTTGATTTAGAGTGTAGAATGATACGAATCCAACGCCCACGTTAAGCTAGCTCAATTTTCTATATGGTGACAGCATTTGAGACTGAATGAGCAACGACAAACCCTCCACGAATCCTATGTATAAATTGCATGATACCAAGCGTTATGATTCATTTATGAACATTTACTCAATGAGCACCAATGATCAGTTTAGAATGATCATTTTAACTGGCCAATTAACTTGAAATATCTGCACTAAATCGTCCATAAGTTTTGATTTAGAATTCAAAATGACACGAATCCAATGCTCACTTTAAGCTAGCCCAATTTTCTACATTGTCAAAACATTTAAGACTGAAATAGCTATGAAAAAGCTTCCAAGTAATCTAATTTATCTCGAACTGTGTGATGGCATTCATTATGTTGCATTTATAAGCCTTCACTCAAGTAGCACCAATGATAAGTTTAGAATGATCATTTTAATCGATGATCATCTTGACATGTCCGCACTAATTAGTTTGTAACTTTTGATATAAAGTTCAGAATGACACGAATCCAACGCACACGTTAAGGTAGCTCAATTTTCTATGTTGGGACAACATTTGAAACTGAGAGAGCTACGACAAAGCCACCAAGTAATCCAACGTATCCCAAAATGCGCGATGTCATGCATTATTCTTCATTTATAAGCCTTTACTCAAGGAGAACCAATGATCAGTTAAGAATGATTATTTTAATTCGCTGATTACTTGACATATCCGCACTAAATTGTCCGTAACTTTTGAATTAGAATGTAGAATGATACGAATCCAACGCCCACGTTAAGCTAGCTCAATTTTCTATATGGTGACAGCATTTGAGACTGAATGAGCAACGACAAAGCCTCCATGAATCCTATGTATAAATTGCATGATGCCAAGCGTTATGATTCGTTTATGAACATTTACTCAATGAGCACCAATGATCAGTTTAGAATGATCATTTTAACTGGCTGATTAACTTGAAATATCTGCACTAAATCGTCCATAAGTTTTGATTTAGAATTCAAAATGACACGAATCCAATGCTCACTTTAAGCTAGCCCAATTTTCTACATTGTGAAAACATTTAAGACTGAAATAGCTATGAAAAAGCGTCCAAGTAATCTAATTTATCTCAAACTGTGTGATGGCATTCATTATGTTGCATTTATAAGCCTTTACTCAAGTAGCACCAATGATAAGTTTAAATTATCAATTTAATCGATAATCTTCTTGACATGTCCGCACTAATTCGTTTGTAACTTTTGATATAAAGTTCAGAATGACACGAATACAACGCACACGTTAAGGTAGCTCAATTTTCTATATTGGGACAACATTTGACACTGAGAGAGCTACGACAAAGCCCCCAAGTAATCCAATGTATCCCAAAATGCGCGATGTCATGCATTATTCTTCATTTATAAGCCTTTACTCAAGGAGCACCAATGATCAGTTAAGAATGATTATTTTCATTGGCTGATCACATGACATATCCGCACTAAATTGTCCGTAACTTTTGATTAAGAGTTCAGATTGATACAAATCCAACACCCATGTTAAGCTAGCTCAATTTTCTATATGGTGACAGCATTTGAGACTGAATGAGCAACGACAAAGCCTCCACGAATCCAATGTATAAATTGCGTGATGCCAAGCGTTATGATTCATTTATGAACATTTACTCAATGAGCACCAATGATCAGTTTAGAATGATCATTTTAACTGGCCGATTGACTTGAAATATCTGCACTAAATCGTTTATAAGTTTTGATTTAGAATTCAAAATGACACGAATCCAATGCTCACTTTAAGCTAGCCCAATTTTCTACATTGTGAAAACATTTAAGACTGAAATAGCTATGAAAAAGCCTCCAAGTAATCTAGTTTATCTCAAACAATGTGATGGCATTCATTATGCTGCATTTGTAAGCCTTTACTCAAGTAGCACCAATGATAAGTTTAGAATGATCATTTTAATGGATGATCAACTTGACATGTTCGCACTAAATCGTTTGTAACTTTTGATACAAAGTTCAGAATGACACGAATCTAATGCACACGTTAAGCTAGCTCACTTTTCTATATTGGGACAACATTTGAGACTGAGAGAGCTACGACAAAGCCCCCAAGTAATCCAATGTATCCCAAAATGCGCGATGTCATGCATTATTCTTCATTTATAAGCCTTTACTCAAGGAGCACCAATGATCAGTTAAGAATGAGTATTTTAATTGGCTGATTACTTGACATATCCGCACAAAATTGTCCGTAACTTTTGATTTAGAGTTCCGAATGATACGAATCCAACGCCCACGTTAAGCTAGCTTAATTTTCTATATGGTGACAGCATTTGAGACTGAATGAGCAACGACAAAGCCTCCACGAATCCAATGTATCAATTGCATGATGCCAAGCATTATGATTCATTTATGAACATTTACTCAATGAGCACCAATGATCAGTTTAGAATGATCATTTTAACTTGCTGATTAACTTGAAATATCTGCACTAAATCGTCCATAAATTTTGATTTAGAATTCAAAATGACACGAAACCAATGCTCACTTTAAGCTAGCCCAATTTTCTACATTGTGAAAACATTTAAGACTGAAATAGCTATGAAAAAGCCTTCAAGTAATGTAATTTATCTCAAACTGTGTGATGGCATTCATTTATTGCATTTATAAGCCTTCACTCAAGTAGCACCAATGATAAGTTTAGAATGATCATTTTAATCGATGATCATCTTGACATGTCCACACTAATTCGTTTGTAACTTTTGATATAAAGTTCAGAATGACACAAATCCAACGCAGACGTTAAGGTAGCTCAATTTTCTATATTGGGACAACATTTGAGACTGAGAGAGCTACGACAAAGCCCCCAAGTAATCCAATGTATCCCAAAATGCGCGATGTCATGCATTATTCTTCATTTATAAGCCTTTACTCAAGGAGCACCAATGATCAGTTAAGAATGATTATTTTAATTGGCTGATCACATGACATATCCGCACTAAATTGTCCATAACTTTTGATTAAGAGTTCAGATTGATACAAATCCAACACCCATGTTAAGATAGCTCAATTTTCTATATGGTGACAGCATTTGAGACTGAATGAGCAACGACAAAGCCTCTACGAATCCAATGTATAAATTGCATGATGCCAAGCATTATGATTCATTTATGAACATTTACTCAATGAGCTTCAATGATCAGTTTAGAATGATCATTTTAACTTGCCGATTAACTTGAAATATCTGCACTAAATCGTCCATAAGTTTTGATTTAGAATTCAAAATGACACAAAACCAATGCTCACTTTAAGCTAGCCCAATTTTCTACATTGTGAAAACAATAAAGACTGAAATAGCTATGACAAAGCCTCCAAGTAATCTAATCTATCTCAAACTGTGTGATGGCATTCATTATGTTGCATTTATAAGCCTTTACTCAAGTAGCACCAATGATCATATTGAGAATGATCATTTTAATCGATGATCATATTGAGATGTCCGCACTAATTCGTTTGTAACTTTTGATATAAAGTTCAGAATGACACGAATCCAATGCACACATTAAGATAGCTCAATTTTCTATATTGGGACAACATTTGAGACTGAGAGAGATACGACAAAGCTCCCAAGTAATCCAATGTATCCCAACATGCGTGATGTCATGCATTATTCTTCATTTATAAGCCTTTACTCAAGGAGCACCAATGATCAGTTAAGAATGATTATTTTAATTGGCTGATTGCTTGACATATCCGCACTAAATTGTCCGTAACTTTTGATTTAGAATGTAGAATGATACGAATCTAACGCCCACGTTAAGCTAGCTCAATTTTCTATATGGTGACAGCATTTGAGACTGAATGAGCAACGACATAGCCTCCACGAATCCTATGGATAAATTGCATGATGCCAAGCGTTATGATTCGTTTATGAACATTTACTCAATGAGCACCAATGATCAGTTTAGAATGATCATTTTAACTGCCTGATTAACTTGAAATATCTGCACTAAATCGTCCATAAGTTTTGATTTAGAATTCAAAATGACACGAATCCAATTCTCACTTTAAGCTAGCCCAATTTTCTACATTGTGAAAACATTTAAGACTGAAATAGCTATGAAAAAGCCTCCAAGTAATCTAATTTATCTCAAACTGTGTGATGGCATTCATTATGTTGCATTTATAAGCCTTTACTCAAGTAGCACCAATGATAAGTTTAGAATGATCATTTTAATCGATGATCATCTTGACATGTCCGCACTAATTCGTTTGTAACTTTGGATATAAAGTTCAGAATGACACGAATCTAATGCACACATTAAGATAGCTCAATTTTCTATATTGGGACAACATTTGAGACTAAGAGAGCTACGACAAAGCCCCCAAGTAATCCAATGTATCCCGACATGCGTGATGTCATGCATTATTCTTCATTTATAAGCCTTTACTCAAGGAGCACCAATGATCAGTTAAGAATGATTATTTTAATTGGCTGACTACTTGACATATCCGCACTAAATTTTCCGTAACTTTTGATTTAGAGTTCCGAATGATACGAATCCAACGCCCACGTTAAGGTAGCTCAATTTTCTATAAGGTGACAGCATTTGAGACTGAATGAGCAACGACAAACCCTCCACGAATCCTATGTATAAATTGCATGATGCCAAGCTTTATGATTCATTTATGAACATTTACTCAATTAGCACCAATGATCAGTTTAGAATGATCATTTTAACTGGCCGATTAACTTGAAATATCTGCACTAAATCGTCCATAAGTTTTGATTTAGAATTCAAAATGACATGAATCCAATGCTCACTTTAAGCTAGCCCAATTTTCTACATTGTGAAAACATTTAAGACTGAAATAGCTATGAAAAAGCCTCCAAGTAATCTAGTTTATCTCAAACAATGTGATGGCATTCATTATGTTGCATTTATAAACCTTTACTCAAATAGCACCAATGATAAGTTTAGAATGATCATTTTAATCGATGATCATCTTGACATGTCCGCACTAATTCGTTTCTAACTTTTGATATAAAGTTCAGAATTACACGAATCCAACGCACACGTTAAGGTAGCTCAATATTCTATATTGGGACAACATTTGAGATTGAGAGAGCTACGACAAAGCCCCCAAGTAATCCAATGTATCCCAAAATGCGCGATGTCATGCATTATTCTTCATTTATAAGCCTTTACTCATGGAGCACCAATGATCAGTTAAGAATGATTATTTTAATTGGCTGATGACTTGACATATCCGCACTAAATTATCTGTAACTTTTGATTTAGAGTTCAGAATGATACAAATCCAACGCCCATGTTAAGCTAGCTCAATTTTCTATATGGTGACAGCATTTGAGACTGAATGAGCAACGACAAAGCCTCCACGAATCCAATGTATAAATTGCATGATGCCAAGCGTTATGATTCATTTATGAACATTTACACAGTGAGCACCAATGATCAGTTTAGAAGGATCGTTTTAACTGGCCGATTAACTTGAAATATCTGCACTAAATCGTCCATAAGTTTTGATTTAGAATTCAAAATGACACGAATCCAATGCTCACTTTAAGCTAGCCCAATTTTCTACATTGTGAAAACATTTAAGACAGAAATAGCTATGACAAAGCCTCCAAGTAATCTAATTTATCTCAAACTGTGTGATGGCATTCATTATGTTGCATTTATAAGCCTTTACTCAAGTAGCACCAATGATAAGTTTAGAATGATCATTTTAATTGATGATCATCTTGACATGTCCGCACTAATTCGTTTGTAACTTTTGATATAAAGTTCAGAATGACACGAATCCAACGCACACATTAAGGTATCTCAATTTTCTATATTGGTACAACATTTGAGACTGAGAGAGCTACGACAAAGCCCCCAGGTAATCCAATGTATCCCAAACTGCGCGATGTCATGCATTATTCTTCATTTATAAGCCATTACTCAAGGAGCACCAATGATCAGTTAAGAATGATTATTTTAATTGGCTGATCACTTGACATATCCGCACTAAATTGTCCGTAACTTTTGATTTAGAGTTCAGAATGATACAAATCCAACGCCCACGTTAAGCTAGCTCAATTTTCTATATGGTGACAGCATTTGAGACAGAATGAGCAAAGACAAAGCCTCCAGGAATCCAATGTATAAATTGCATGATGCCAAGCGTTATGATTAATTTATGAACATTTACTCCATGAGCACCAATGATCAGTTTAGAATAATCATTTGAACTGGCCGATTAACTTGAAATATCTGCACTAAATCGTCCATAAGTTTTGATTTAGAATTCAAAATGACACGAATCCAATGCTCACTTTAAGCTAGCCCAATTTTCTACATTGTGAAAACTTGTATGACTAAAATAGCTATGACAAAGCCTCCAAGTAATCTAATTTATCTCAAACTGTGTGATGGTATTCATTATGTCTCATTTATAAGCCTTTACTCAAGTAGCACCAATTACAAGTTTAGAATGAACATTTTAATCGATGATCAACTTAGTGCAGAAATTTTAAGTTGATCATCCAGTTATAATGATCATTCTAAACTGATCATTGGTGCTCTTGAGTAACGGCTTATAAATGAGGAGTAATTCAAGTCATCACGCAGTTTGGGATACATTGGATTACTAGGAGCCTTTTTCGTAGCTCTTTAAGTCTCAAATGTTGTCACAATATAGACAACTGAGCTAAATTAATGTGGGTGTTGGATTCGTGTCATTGTGAACTCTAATAAGAAGTTACAGACTACTTAATGCGGATATGTCAAATTGATCGTCCAGTTAAAATGATCATTCTTAACTGATCGTTGGTGCTCATTGAGTTAAGTCTTATAAATGAAGCATAATTCATGGTTTCACCAAGTTTGGGATACACTGGATAACTTGGAGGTTTTGTGGTAGCTCTTTCAGTCTCAAATGTTATCACAATATGGAAAATTGAGCTAGCATAATGTGGACGTTGGACTCATGCCATTTTCAGCTCTAAATCAAAAGTTAAACACAATTTAGTACGGATATGTCAAGTTGATCAGTTAGTTAAAATGATCATTCTAAACTGATCATTGGTGCTTGTTAAGTAAAGGCTTATAAATGAAGCATAATGCATGGCATTACGCAGTCTGGGATACATTGGATTACTTGGAGGCTTTTTCGTAGCTTTTTCATACTCAAATTATGTCACAATATGTAAAATTGAGCTAGCTTAACGTTGGCGTTGTACTCATGTCATTTTAAGTTCTAAATCAAAAGTTAAAGGCGATTTAATGGGGACATGTCAAGTTGAATAGCTAGTTAAAATGATCATTCTAAACTGATAATTGGTGGTCCTTGAGTAAAGTCTTATAAATGAAGCATAATATGTGGCATCACGCAGTTTGGGATACATTGGATTACTTGGAGGCTTTTTCATAGCTCTTTAAGTCACAAATGTTGTCACAATATTGAAAACTGAGCTAGCTTGACGTGGGCATTGAATTAGTGTCATTCTCAACTCTAAATCCAAAGGTACAGATGATTTAGTGCGGATATGTCAAGTTGATCGTCAAGTTAAAATGATCATTTTAAACTGATCATTGGTGCTGCATGAGTAAAGGATTATAAATGAAGCATAATTCATGGCGTCACGAATTTTATGATACATTGGCTTACTTGGAGGAATTGTAGTAGCCCATTGTAGTAGCCCTTTCAGTTTCAAATGTTGTCAGAATATGGAAAATTGAGGTAGCTTAACGGGGCATTGAATTCGTGTCATTCTGAACTCTAAATCAGAAGTTAAAAACGACTTAGTGCAGAAATGTCAAGTTGATCCTCTAGTTAAAATGATCATTCTGAACTGATAATTGGTGCTCCTTGAGTAAAGGCTTCTAAATGAGGTATAATTCATGGCATCACGCAGTTTGGGATACATAGGATTACTTGGAGGCTTTGCAGTAGCTCTTTCAGTCTCCAATATTGTCACAATATGGAAAATTGAACTAGCTTAACGTGGGCGTTGGAATCATGTCATTTTGAGCTCTAAATCAAAAAGTTAAAGACGATTTAGTGCAGACATGTTAAGTTGATCAACTATTTAAACTGATCAATCTAAGCTGATCATTGGTTGTCCTTGAGTAAAGGCTAATAAGTGAATCATAATGCATGGCATCACACAGTTTTGGATACATTGGATGACGTGGAGGCATTTTCGTAGCTCTCTTTTAGTCTCAAATGTTGTCAGAATATGGACCATTGAGGTAGCTTAACTGGGCGTTGGATTCGTGTCATTCTAAACTCTAAATCAGAAGTTACAGATGACTTAGTGCGAAAATGTCAAGATGCTCGTCCAGTTAAAATGATCATTCTAAACAGATAATTGGTGCTCCTTGAGTAAAAGCTTATAAATGAATCATAATCCATGGAATCACGCAATTTGGGATACATTGGATTACTTGGAGGCTTTGTAGTAGCTCTTTCAGTCTCCAATAATGTCACAATATGGAAAATTTAACTAGCTTAACGTGGGCGTTGAATCATGTCATTTTGAGCTCTAAATCAAAAATTAAAGACGATTTAGTACAGACATGTTAAGTTGATCAACTATTTAAACTGATCAACCTAAACTGATCATTGGTTGTCCTTGAGTAAAGGCTAATAAGTGAATCATAATGCATGGCATCACACAGTTTTGGATACATTGGATTACGTGGAGGCGTTTTCGTAGCTCTCTTTTAGTCTCAAATGTTCTCAGAATATGGAAAATTAAGTTAGCTTAACTAGGCGTTGGATTCGTGTCATTCTAAACTCTAAATCAGAAGTTACAGACGACTTAGTGCGAAAATGTCAAGATGATCGTCCAGTTAAAATGATCATTCTAAACAGATAATTGGTGCTCCTTGAGTAAAAGCTTATAAATGAATCATAATCCATGGAATCACGCAGTTTGGGATACATTGGATTACTTGGAGGCTTTGTAGTAGCTCTTTCAGTCTCCAATATTGTCACAATATGGAGAATTGAACTAGCTTAACGTGGCCGTTGGAATCATTCTAAACATGTTAAGTTGATCAACTATTTAAAATGATCATTATAAACTGATCATTGGTTCTCCTTGCGTAAATGCTTATAAGTGAAGCATAATTAATGGCATCACGCAGTTTGGGATACATTGGATGACGTGGAGACTTTTCATTACTCTTTCACTCTCAAATGTTATCACATATGGAAACTTAAGTTAGCTTAAAATGGGCGTTCGACTCATGACATTTTGAACTCTAAGTCAAAAGTAAAAGACGATTTAATGTAGACATGATAAGTTGATCAACTAGTTAAAATGATCATCCTAAACTGATCATTGGTATTCCTTAAGTAAATGCTTATAAATGAAGCATAATTCATGGCATCACGAAGTTTGGGATACATTGGATTACTTGGAGGCTTTTTCATGGCTCTTTAAGTCTTAAATGTTGTCACAATATTGAAAACTTAGCTAGCTTAACATGGGCGTTGGATTCGTGTCATTCTGAACTCTAAATAAGAAGTTACGGACGATTTAGTGCGGACATGTCAAGTTGATCGTCAAGTTAAGATGATCATTCTAAACTGATCATTGGTGCTCCTTGAGTAAGGGCTTATAAATGCAGCATAATCAATGGCATCACGTAGTTTGGGATACATTGGATTAATTGGAGGCTTTGTACTAGCTCTTTGAGTCTTAAATGGTGTCACAATATGGAAAATTGAGCTAGCTTAACTTGGGCGTTCGGCTCATGTCATTTCGAGCTTTAAATTAAAAGTTAATGAGGATATTTTAAGGATATGTCATGTTGACCAGGTAGTTAAAATGATCATTCTAAACATATCATTGGGGCTTCTTGAGTAAAGGCTTATAAATGAGGCATAATTCAAGGCATCACGCAGTTTGGGATACATTGGATTACTTGGATGCTTTTTTCTTAGCTCTTCCAGTTTACTTCGATGATATATGGAAAATTGAGCTAGTTTAACATGTGCGTTGGATTCGTATCATTTTGAGCTCTAAATCAAAACTTAAATACAATTTAGTGAGGAGATCTCAACTTGATCAACCAGGTAAAATAATCATTTTAAACTAATCATTGGTGCTCCTTGAGTAAAGGCTTATAAATGAAGCATAATGCATGGCATCACGCGGTTTGGGATATATTGGATTACTTGGAGGTTTTGTCGTAGCTCTTTAAGTCTCAAATGTTGTCACAATATAGAAAACTGAGCTTACTTAATGTGGGTGTTGAATTTGTGTCATTCTGAACTCTAATAAGAAGTTATGGATGACTGAGTGCGGACATGTCGAGTTGATCGTCTTGTTAAAATGATCATTCTAAACTGATCTTTGGTGCTCATTGAGTCAAAGCTTATAAATGAAGCATAATTCATGGCTTCACGAAGTTTGGGAAACATTGGATTACTAGGAGGATTTGTAGTAGCTCTTTCACTCTGAAAAGTTGTCACAATACGGAAAATTGAGCTAGCTTAACGTGGACGTTGGACTCATGTCATTTTGAGCTCTAAATCAAAAGTTAAAGACGATTTAGTGCGGATATTTCAAGTTGATCAGCTAGTTAAAATGATCATTCTAAACTGATCATTGGTGCTTTTGAGTAAAGGGTTATAAATGAAGCATAATGCATGGCACCACGCAGTTTGGGATACATTGGATTACTTGGAGGGTTTTTTCGTTGCTCTTTCAGTCTTAAATTTTGTAACAATATGGAAAATTGAGGTAGCTTAAGGTTGGCGTTGGACTCATGTCATTTTGAGCTCTAAATCAAAAGTTAAACACGATTTAGTGTGGACATCTCAAGTTGATCAGTTAGTTAAAATGATCATTATATACTGATAATTGGTGGTACTTGAGTAAATGCTTATAAATGAAGCATAATCCATGGCATCACACAGTTCCGGATACATTGGATTACTTGGAGGCTTTGTACTAGCACTTTCAGTCTTAAATGTTGTCACAATATGGAAAATTGAGCTAGATTAACATGGTCGTTGGAGTCATGTCATTTTGAGCTCTAACTCAAAAATTAAACAGGATAATTTGTAGACATGTCATGTTGATCAGTTAGTTAAAATGATCGTTCTAAACATATCATTGGTGCTCCTTGAGTAAATGCTTATAAATGAGCATAATTAATGACATCACACAGTTCGGGATTCATTGGATTACTTGGAGGCTTTGTAGTAGCTCTTTCAGTCTCCAATATTGTCACAATATGGAAAATTGAACTAGGTTAATGTGGACGTTCGACTCATGCCATTTTGAGTTCTAAATCAAAAGTTCAAGATGATTTAGTGGAGAAATGTCAAGTTGATCAGCTATTTAAAATGATCATTCTAAACTGATCATTGGTTCTCCTTGAGTAAAGGCTTATAAGTGAATCATAATGCATGGCATCACGCAGTTTGGGATACATTGGATGACGTGGAGGATTTTTTGTAGCTCTTTAGTCTCAAATGTTGTCAGAATATGGAGAATTGAGGTAGCTTAACTGTGCATTGTATTCGTGTCATTCTAAAGAAATAAGAAGTTACAAACAACTTAGTGCGGAAATGTCAAGTTGAATGTCCAATTTAAATGATCATTCTAAACTGATCATTGGTGCTCCTTGAGTAAAGGCTTATAAATGAAGCATAATCCATGTCATCACGCAGTTTGGGATACATTGGATTACTTAGAGGGTTTGTAGTAGCTCTTTAAGTCTCAAATGTTGTCACAATATAGAAAACTGAGCTAACTTAACGTGGGTGTTGGATTCATGTCATTCTGAACTCTAATAAGAAGTTACAGACGACTTAGTGCGCACATGTCAAGTTAATCGTCTTGTTGAAATGATCATTTTAAACTGATCATTGGTGCTCATTGAGTAAATGCTTATAAATGAAGCATAATTCTTGGCTTCACGAAGTTTGGGATACATTGGATTACTTGGCGGCTTTGTAGTAGCTCTTTCTGTCTCAAATGTTGTCGCAATACGGAAAATTGAAATGCTTAACGTGGACGTTGGAATCATGTCATTTTGAGCTTTAAATAAAAAATTTAAGACGATTCATTGCGGACATGACGAGCTGATAGATAGTTAAAATGATCATTCTAAACTGGTCATTGGTGCTTCTTGAGTAAAGACTTATAAATGAAGCATAATGCATGGCATCACATAGTTTTGGATACATTGAATTACTTGGAGGCTTTTTCGTAGCTCTTTCAGTTTCAAATGTTGTCAAAATATGGAAAATTGAGCTGGATTCGTGTCATTCTGAACTCTAAATAAGAAATTATAGATGACTTAGTGCCGACATGTAAAGTTAATCATCCTGTAAAAATTATCATTCTAAATTGATAATTGGTGCTACTTGAGTAAAGGTTATAAATGAAGCATAATTCATGGCATTATGCAGTTTGGGATACATTGGATTATTTGGAGGCCTTATACTAGCTATTTCAGTCTCAAATGTTGTCATAATATGGAAACTTGAGCTAGCTTAACATGAGCGTTGGACTCATGTCATTTTGGGTTCTAAGTCAAAAGTCAAAGAGGATATTTTGTGGACGTGAATGATGTTCAGCTAGTTAAAATGATCATTTTAAACAGATCATTGGTGCTCCTTGAGTAAAAGCATATAAATAAAGCATAATTCATGGCATCACACAGTTTCGGATAGATTTCATTACCTACAGGCTTTGTAGTGTCTCTTTCAATCTCAAATATTATCACGATATGGTAAATTGAGCTAGCTTAACGTGGGCGTTGGACTCATGTAATTTTGTGCTCTAAATCAAAAGTTAAAGACGATTTAGTGCGGACAAGTCAAGTTGATCAGCTAGTTAAAATGATCACTCTAAACTAATCATTGATGCTCCTTGAGTAAAGGCTTATAAGTGAAGTATAATGCACGGCATCACGGAGTTTAGGATACATTGGATTATGTGGAGGCTTTTTGTAGCTCTTTCAGTCTCGAATGTTGTCACACTAAGGAAAATTGAGCTAGCTTAACATGGGCGTTTGAATCATGTCATTTTGAGCTCTAAGTCAAAAGTTAAAGACGATTAAGTGCAGACATGTTAAGTTTATCAACTAGTAAGAATGATCATCCTAAACTGATCATTGGTGTTCGTTGACTAAAGGCTTATAAATGAAGCATAATTCATGGCATCACACAGTTTGGGATACATTGGATTTTTTTGGAGGCTTTTTTCATAGCGTTTTTAGTCTCAAATGTTGTCAAAATATTGGGAACTGAGTTAGCTTAACTTGGGCATTGAATTCGTGTTATTCTGAACTCTAAACCATAAGTTACAGACGATTTAGTGTGGCCATGTCAAGTTTATCGTCTGGTTCAAATGATCATTCTAAACTGATTATTGGTGATCCTTGAGTAAACGACTATAAATGAAGCATAATTCATGGCATCAGGAAGTTTGGGATATATTGGATTACTTGGAGGCTTTGTAGTACCTCTTGCACTCTCAAATGTTGTCACAATGTGGAAAATTGAGCTAGCTTAATGTCGGCGTTAGACTCATGTCATTTTGAGATCTAAATCAAAAGTTAAAGACGATTTAGTGCGGACATGTCAAGTTAATCAGCTAGTTAAATGATCATTCTAAACTGATCATTGGTGTTTCTTGAGTAAATGCTTATAAATGAAGCATAATGAATGGTATCAAACAGTTTGGGATAATCGGATTACTTGGAGGCTTTTTCGTAGCTTTTTCAGCCTCAAATGTTATCACAATATGGAAATTTGAGCGAGCTTAACGTTGGCGTTGGACTCATGTCATTTTGAGCTCTAAATCAAAAGTTAAAGACAATTAGTGTGGACATGTCAAATTGATCAGCAAGGGAAAATAGTCATTCTAAATGGATCATTGGTTCTCCTTGAGTAAAGGTAAAATAGTCATTCTAAACCGATAATTTATGGCACACGTAGTTTAGTATACATTGGATTACTCAGAGGGTTTGACGTAGCTCTTTCAGTCTTTAATGTTGTTAGAATATTGAAAATTGAGCTAGATTAATGAGGGCATTGGATTCATATCATTTTAAGCACTAAATCAAATGTTATGGACGATTTAGTGCGGACATGTCAAGTTGATCAGCTAGTTAAATGATCATTCTAAACTGTTCATTTGTGCTCCTTGAGCAAAGGTTTACAAATGAAGCATAATGCATGGCATCACGCGGTTTGGGATAGTTTGGATTACTTGGAGGATTTGTCGTAGCTCTTTAAATCTCAAATGTTGTCACAATGCAGAAAACTGAGCTAACTTAACGTGGGCGTTGAATTCGTGTCATTTTGAAGTCTAATAAGAAGTTACGCACGACTTAGTGCGGACATGTCAAGTTGATCCTCCAGTTAAAATGATATTCTAAACTGATCATTAGTGCTCATTGAGTGAAGGCTTATAAATGAAGCGTAATTCATGGTTTCACATAGTTTGGGATACATTGGATTACATGGAGGCTTTGTAGTAGCTCTTTCAGTTTCAAATGTTTTCACAATATGGAAAATTGAGCTAGCTTAACGTGGCATTGGACTCATGTCTTTTTGAGCTCTAAATCAAAAGTTAAAGATGATTTAGTGGGGACATGTCTAGTTGATCAGCTCGTTGAAATGATGATTCTAAAATGATCATTGGTGCTTCTTGAGTAAAGGCTTATAAATGAAGTATAATGCATGGCATCACTCAGTTCGGAACAAATTGGATTACTTGGAGGCCTTTTAGTAGCTCATTCAGTCTCAAATATTGTCAAAATATGGAAAATTCAGCTAGTTTAACGTAAGCGTTGGACACATGTCATTTTGAGCTCTAAATCAAAAGTTAAAGAAGATTTATTGTAGACATGTCAAGTTGATCAGCTAGTTAAATTATCATTCTAAACTGATCATTGGTGCTCCTTGAGTAGAGGCTTATAAATGAAGCATAATGCATGGCATCATGTACTTAGGGATACATTGGATTACATGGAAGCTTTTTTCGTATCTCTTTCAGTCTCAAATGTTGTCACAATATGGAAAATTGAGCTAGCTTAATGTGGACGTTGGACTCATGTCATTTTGAGCTCTAAATCAAAAGTTAAAAACGATTTAGTGCGGACATGTCAAGTTGATAGCTAGTTAAAATGTTCTTTCTAAACTGATCATTGATACTTCTTGAGTAAAGGCCTATAAATAAACAATAATGCATGGCACACGCCGTTTAGGATACATTGGATTACTCGTAGTATTTGTCGTAGCTTTTTCAGTATTTCATGTTGTTAGAATATTGAAAATTGAGCTAGATTAATGCGGGCGTTGGATTCAGGTCATTTTAATCTCTAAATCAAATGTTGTGGACGATTTTGTGTGGAAATGTCAAGTTGATCAGCTAGTTAAAATGATCATTCTAAACTAATCATTGGTGATCCTTGAGTAAAGGCTTATAAATGAATCATAATGCATGTCATCACGCAGTTTAGGATACATTTTATTAATTGGAGGCTTTTTCATAGCTCTTTCAATTTCAAATGTTGTCAGAATATGGAAACCTGAGCTAGCTTAACTGGGCGTTGGATTCATGTCATTCTGAACTCTAAATCAGAAGTTACAAATGACTTAATGCGGACATGTCAAGTTGATCGTCTAGTTAAAATGATCATTCTAAATTGATAATTGGTGCTCCTTGAGTAAAGGCTTATAAATTAAGCATAATTCATGGCATTACGCAGTTCAAGGTACATTGGATTACTTGGAGGCTTTGTACTAGTTCTTTCAGTCTCAAATGTAGTCACAATATCGAAAATTGAGCGAGCTTAACATAGGTGTCGGACTCATGTCAATATGAGCTCTAAATCAAAAGTTAAAGAGGATATTTTGTGGACATTTCAAGTTTATCACCTAGTTAAAATGATCAGTGTAAAAAGATCATTGGTGCTCCTTGAGTAAAGGCTCATAAATGCAACATAATTCATGGCATCACGAGTTTGGGATACATTGGATTACTTGGAGGCTTTGTAGTAGCTCTTTCAGTCTCAAATGTTTTCACAATATGGAAAATTGAGCTTAAAGTGGCCGCTGGACTCATATAATTTTGACCTCTTAATCAAAAGATAAATACGATTTAGTGCGGACATGTCAAGTTGATCCGCTAGTTAAAATGATCATTCTAAATTGATCATTGGTGCTTCTTGAGTAAAGGTTATAAATGAAGCATAATGCATAGTATCACGAAGTTTGGGATAATTGGATTACTTGGAGGCTTATTCGTAGCTCTTTAGTCTCAAATGTTGTCACAATATGGAAAATTGAGCGAGCTTAACGTTGGGGTTGGCCTCATGTCATTTTGAGCTCTAACACAAAAGTTAAAGACTTTTTAGTGTGGACATGTCAAGTTGATCAGTTAGTTAAAATAGCCATTCTAAACTGATCATCGGTTCTCCTTGAGTAAAGGATTATAGATGAAGCATAATGCATGGCACACGCAGTTTGGGATACATTGGATTACTTGGGGGCTTTTTCATAGCTCTTTCAGTCTCAAATGTTGTCACAATATGGAAAATTGAGCTACCTTAACGTGGACGTTGGATTCGTGTCATTCTGAACTCTAAATCAGAAGTTACAGATGACATAGTGAGGACATGTCAAGTTGATCGTCCAGTAAAAATGATCGTTCTAAATTGATAATTGGTGTTCCTTGAGTAAAGGCTTATAAATGAAGCATAATTCATGGCATTACGCAGTTTGGGATACATTGGATTACTTGGAGCCTTTGTAGTAGCTTTTCCAGTCTCAAATAGTTTCACAATATAGAAAACTTAGCTTAACGTGGCCGTTGGACTCATATCATTTTGTGCTCTAAATTAAAAGTTAAAGATGAGTTAGTGCGTACATGTCAAGTTGATCAGATAGTTAAAATGATCATTCTAAACTCATCATTGGTGCTTCTTGGGTAAAGGTTATAAATGAAGCATAATGCATGGCACCATGCATTTTGGGATAATTGTATTACTTGGAGGCTTTTTCGTAGCTCTTTTAGTCTCAAATGTTGTCACAATATGGAAAATTGAGCGAGATTAACGTTGGCGTTGGCTTCATGTCATTTTGAACTCTAAAAAAAAAGTTAAAGACTTTTTAGTGTGGAAGTGTCAAAATTATCAGTTAGTTAAAATAGTCATTCTAAACTGATCATTGGTTCTCCTTGAGTAAAGGCTTATAAATGAAGCATAATGCATGGCACACGCATTTTGTGATACATTGGATTACTTGGGAGCTTTTTCGTAGCTCTTTCAGTCTCAAATTTGGTCACAATATGGAAAATTGAGCTAGCTTAACGTGGACATTGGATTCGTGTCATTCTGAACTCTAAATCAAAAGTTACATACAACTTAGTGCGAACATGTCAAGTCTATCGTCCAGTTAAAATGATCATTCTAAACTGATCATTGGTGCTCCTTGAGTAAATGCTTATCATTGAAGCATAATGCATGGCATCATGCATTGAGGGATAAATTGGATTACTTGGAGGCTTTGTCGTAGCTCTTTAAGTCTCTAATTTTATCAAAACCTAGAAAACTGAGCTAGTTTAAAGTGGGTGTTGCATTCGTGTCATTCTGAACTCTAATAAGAAGTTACGCACGACTTAGTGCGGACATGTCAAGTTGATCGTCCAGGAAAAATGATCATTCTAAACCGATCATTGGTGCTCCTTGAGTGAAGGCTTATAAATGAAGCATAATCCATGGCATCACGAAGGTTGGAATACATTGGATTACTTAGAGGCTTTTTAGTAGCTCTTCAGCCTCAAATATTGTCAAAATAAGGAAAATTGAGCTAGTTTAACGCTAGCGTTGGACACATGTCATTTTGAGATCTAAATCAAAAGTTAAAGAAGATTTAGTGTGGACATGTCAAGTTGATCAGCTAGTTAAAATGATCATTCTAAACTGATCATTGGTGCTCCTTGAGTAGAGGCTTATAAATGAAGCATAATGCATGGCATCGTGCACTTTGGGATACATTGGATTATTTGGAGGCTTTTTCGTAGCTCTTTAAGTCTCAAATGTTGTCACAATACGGAAACTTGAGATAGCTTAACGTGGACGTTGGACTCATGTAATTTTGAGCTTTAAATCAAAAGTTAAAAATGATTTAGTGCGGACATGTCAAGTTGATAGCTAGTTTAAATGATCTTTCTAAACTGATGTTTGATACTTCTTGAGTAAAGTCTTATAAATAAAGCATAATGCATGGCACACGCAGTTTAGGAAACATTGGATTACTCGTAGGGTTTTTCGTAACTTTTTCAGTATTTGATGTTGTTAGAATATTGAAAATTGAGCTAGATTAATGCGGGCTTTGGATTCATGTCATTTTGAGCTCTAAATCAAATGTTATGGACGATGTAGTGTGGAAATGTCAAGTTGATCAGCTAGTTAAAATGATCATTCTAAACTAATCATTGGTGCTCCTTGAGTAAAGGCTTATAAATGGATCATAATGCATGTCATCATGTAGTTTAGGATACATTAGATTAATTGGAGGCTTTTTCATAGCTGTATCAATTTCAAATGTTGTCAGAATATGGAAAATTGAGCTAGCTTAAATGGGCATTGGATTCGTGTCATTCTGAACTCTAAATCAGAAGTTACAAATGACTTAGTGCGGACATGTCAAGTTGATCATCCAGTTAAAATTATCATTCTAAATTGATAATTGGTGCTCCTTGAGTAAAGGCTTATAAATGAAGCATAATTATTGGCATTACGCAGTTCGAGATACATTGGATTACTTGGAGGCTTTGTACTAGCTCTTTCGGTCTCAAATGTTGTCACAATATCGAAAATTGCGCGAGCTAAACATGGGTGTCGGACTCATGTCATTATGAGCTCTAAATCAAAAGTTATTGAGGATATTTTGTGGACATTTCAAGTTTATCACCTAGTTAAAATGATCATTCTAAACAGATCATTGGTGCTCCTTGAGTAAAGGCTCATAAATGAAACATAATTCATGGCATCACGAAGTTTGGGATATATTGGATTACTTGGAGGCTTTGTAGTAGCTCTTTCAGTCTCAAATGTTTTCACAATTTGAGCTCTAAAGCAAAAGTTAAAGACGATTTAGTGCGTACATGTCAAGTTGATCAGATAGTTAAAATAATCATTCTAAACTCATCATTGGTGCTTCTTGAGTAAAGGTTATAAACGAAGCATAATGCATGGCACCATCCAGTTTGGGATAATTGTATTACTTGGAGGCTTTTTCGTAGCTCTTTCAGTCTCAAAAGTTGTCACAATATGGAAAATTGAGCTAGCTTAACGTTGGGGTTGGCCTCATGTCATTTTGAGCTCTAACACAAAAGTTAAAGACTTTTTAGTGTCGACATGTCAAGTTGATCAGTTAGTTAAAATAGCCATTCTAAACTGATCATCGGTTCTCCTTGAGTAAAGGATTATAGATGAAGCATAATGCATGGCACACGCAGTTTGGGATACATTGGATTACTTGGGGGCTTTTTCATAGCTCTTTCAGTCTCAAATGTTGTCACAATATGGAAAATTGAGCTACCTTAACGTGGACGTTGGACTCGTGTCGATCTGAACCCTAAATCAGAAGTTACAGATGACTTAGTGAGGACATGTCAAGTTGATCGTCCAGTAAAAATGATCGTTCTAAATTGATAATTGATGTTCCTTGAGTAAAGGCTTATAAATGAAGCATAATTCATGGCATTACGCAGTTTGGGATACATTGGATTACTTGGAGCCTTTGTAGTAGCTTTTCCAGTCTCAAATGTTTTCACAATATAGAAAACTTAGCTTAACGTGGCCGTTGGACTCATATCATTTTGTGCTCTAAATTAAAAGTTAATGATGATTTAGTGTGTACATGTCAAGTTGATCAGATAGTTAAAATGATCATTCTAAACTCATCATTGGTGCTTCTTGGGTAAAGGTTATAAATGAAGCATAATGCATGGCACCATGCAGTTTGGTATAATTGTATTACTTGGAGGCTTTTTCGTAGCTCTTTCAGTCTCAAATGTTGTCACAATATGGAAAATTGAGCGAGATTAACGTTGGCGTTGGCTTCATGTCATTTTGAACTCTAAAAAAAAAGTTAAAGACTTTTTAGTGTGGAAGTGTCAAGTTGATCAGTTAGTTAAAATAGTCATTCTAAACTGATCATTGGTTCTCCTTGAGTAAAGGCTTATAAATGAAACATAATGCATGGCACACGCATTTTGTGATACATTGGATTACTTGGGAGCTTTTTCGTAGCTCTTTCAGTCTCAAATTTGGTCACAATATGGAAAATTGAGCTAGCTTAACGTGGACATTGGATTCGTGTCATTCTGAACTCTAAATCAGAAGTTACATACAACTTAGTGCGAACATGTCAAGTCTATCGTCCAGTTAAAATGATCATTCTAAACTGATCATTGGTGCTCCTTGAGTAAATGCTTATCATTGAAGCATAATGCATGGCATCATGCATTGAGGGATAGATTGGATTACTTGGAGGCTTTGTCGTAGCTCTTTAAGTCTCTAATTTTATCAAAACCTAGAAAACTGAGCTAGTTTAAAGTGGGTGTTGCATTCCTGTCATTCTGAACTCTAATAAGAAGTTACGCACGACTTAGTGCGGACATGTCAAGTTGATCGTCCAGGAAAAATGATCATTCTAAACCGATCATTGGTGCTCCTTGACTGAAGGCTTATAAATGAAGCATAATCCATGGCATCACGAAGGTTGGAATACATTGGATTACTTAGAGGCTTTTTAGTAGCTCCTTCAGCCTCAAATATTGTCAAAATAAGGAAACTTGAGCTAGTTTAATGCTAGCGTTGGACACATGTCATTTTGAGCTCTAAATCAAAAGTTAAACAAGATTTAGTGTGGACATGTCAAGTTGATCAGCTAGTTAAAATGATCATTCTAAACTGATCATTGGTGCTCCTTGAGTAGAGGCTTATAAATGAAGCATAATGCATGGCATCGTGCACTTTGGGATCCATTGGATTATTTGGAGGCTTTTTCGTAGCTCTTTAAGTCTCAAATGTTGTCACAATACGGAAACTTGAGATAGCTTAACGTGGACGTTGGACTCATGTCATTTTGAGCTTTAAATCAAAAGTTAAAAACGATTTAGTGCGGACATGTCAAGTTGATAGCTAGTTAAAATGATCTTTCTAAACTGATGTTTGATACTTCTTGAGTAAAGTCTTATAAATAAAGCATAATGCATGGCACACGCAGTTTAGGAAACATTGGATTACTCGTAGGGTTTTTCATAAATTTTTCAGTATTTGATGTTGTTAGAATATTGAAAATTGAGCTAGATTAATGCGGGCGTTGGATTCATGTCATTTTGAGCTCTAAATCAAATGTTATGGACGATGTAGTGTGGAAATGTCAAGTTGATCAGCTAGTTAAAATGATCATTCTAAACTAATCATTGGTGCTCTTTGAGTAAAGGCTTATAAATGAATCATAATGCATGTCATAAATCAAAAGTTAGAGACGATTCAGTGCGGACATGTCAGTTGTTCAGCTAGTTAAATGATCATTATAAACTGATGTTTGGCGCTCCATGGCTATTAAATGAAGCATAATGCATGGCATCACGCCCTTTGGGATATACTGGATTACTTAAAGGCTTTTTTGTAGCTATTTTGGTTTTAAATTTTGTCACAATATAGAAAATTGATCCAGTTTAATGTGGACGTTGGATTCGTATAATTTTGAACTCTAAATCAAAAGTTTTGCACGATTTGGTGGTGACATGATAAATTGATCAGCCAGTTAAAATGATCATTCTAAACTAATCATTGATGTTCCTTGAGTAAAATCTTATAAATGAAGCATAATGCATGGCATCACACACTTTGGGATACTTTTGTTTACTTGGAGGCTTTGTCGTAGCTCTTTCAGTCAGAAATGTTGTGACAATATGGAAAATTGAGCTAGCTTAACGTTGGTGTTGGATTCGTATCATTCTGAACTCTATATCAAAAGTTACAAACGATTTAATGCGAACATGTAAAGTTGATCGGCCAGTTAAAATGATCATTCTAAACAGATCCTTGGTGCCTCTTAAGTAATGGCTTAAAAGAAGTATAATGCATGGCATCATGCAGTTTTGGATACATTGGATTACGTGGAGGCTCTTTCATAACACATTCAGTGTCAAATGTTGTCACAATACAAAAAATTCAGCTACCTTAACATGGGCGTTGGACTCATGTCATTTTGAGCTCTAAATCAAAAGTTAAGACGATTTAATGTGGACATGTAAGTTGTTCAGCTAGTTAAAATGATCATTCTAAACTGATAATTGGTGCTCCGTGAGTAATGGCTAATAAATAAAGCATAATGCTTGGCATCACACAGTTTCGGATAGATTGGATTACTTAAAGGCTTTATCATAGCTATTTTGGTTTTAAATTTTGTCACAATATTGAAAATTAAGCTAGCTTAACGTGAACGTTGGATTCGTGCAATTTTGAACTCTAAATCAAAAGTTACAGACAATTTGGTGGAGACATGTCAATTTGGTAAGTAGTCAAAATGATCATTCTAAACTAATCATTGGTGCTCCTTGAGTAAAGCATGGCATCACACACTTTGGTATTCATTCGCTTACTTGGAGGCTTTGTCGTAGCTCTTTTAGTCTCAAACGTTGCCACAATATAGAAATTTGAGCTAGCTTAACGTGGGCATTGGACTCCTGTCGTTTTGAACTCTAAATCAAAAGTTACAGACAATTTAGTGCAGACATGTAAAGTTAATGGGCCAGTTAAAATGATCATTCTAAACTAATCATTAGTGTTACTTGAGTAAAGACTTATAAATAAAGCATAATGCATGGCATTACGTAGTTTGGGGTATATTGGATAACTTAGAGGCTTTTTCCTTGCTCTTTTAGTCTCAGATGTTGTCACAATATGAGAAATTGAGCTACATTAGCATGGGCATTGGATTCATGTCATTTTGATCTCTAAATAGTTAATGACAATTTAGTGCGGACATGTCAAATTGAAAAGGTAGTTAAAATGATAATTCTAAACTGATCATTGGTGCTCTTTGAGTAAAAGCTTATAAATGAAGTATAATGCATGACGACATCGTGCAATTGGGAAAAATTAGATTACTTGGAAGCTTTTTCGTAGCTCTTTTAGTCTCATATGTTGTCAAAATATGGAAAACTGAGCTAGCTTATGTGGGCGTTGGACTCATGTCCTTCTGAACTCTAAATCAAAAGTTAAAGATGATTTCAGGCATGTCAAATTGATACGCCACTTAAAAAGATTATTTTAAACTGATCACTGGTGCTTCTTGAGTAAAGACTTATAAATGAAGCATAATGCATGCCATCACGAAAATTTGGAAACATTGGATTACTTGGAGGCTTTTTCCTTGCTCTTTTAGTCTAAATGTTGTCACAATGTGGAAAATTGAGCTAGCTTAACGTTAGCATCGGACTAATGTAATTTTTAGCTCGAAATCAAAAGTTAAAAACGATTTATTGCATACATGTCAAGTTGCTCAGCTAGTTAAAATAATCATTCTAAACTGATCATTGGTGCTCCTTGAGTAAACGCTAATAAATGAAGCATAATGCAATACGTCATGCACTTCGGGATAGTTCGGATTACTTAACGGCTTTTTCGTAGCTATTTCGGTCTTAAATTTTCTCGTATTATAGAAAATTTAGCCACCATAATGTGGCCTTTGGATTCGTGTCATTTAATACTCTAAATCAAAAGTTACGCACTATTTAGTGGGGACATGTCAAGTGGATCGGCCAGTTAAAATGATCATTCTATACTGATCATTGGTTCTTCTTGAGTAAATGTTTATAAATGAAGCATAATGCACGGCATCACGTAGTTTGGGATACATTGGATTACGTGGAAGCTTTGTTGTAGCTCTTTCAGTTCAAATGTTTTCACAATATAGAAAATTGAGCTAGCTTAACGTGGGCATTGGATACATGTCATTCTTAACTCTAAATCAAAGTTACAAACGATTTAGTGCGGACATGTCAAGTTGATCGACCAGTTAAATGTCCATTCTGAACTGATCATTGGTGCTCCTTGAGTAAAGGCATATAAATGAAGGATAATTCATGGCATCACTTAGTTTGGATTACATTGGATTTACTTGGAGTCATTGTAGTAACTCTTTCAGTTTCAAATAATGTCACAATATAAAAAATTGACCTAGATTAACGCGGGAGTGGGATTCGTGTCATTGTGAACTCTAAATAAA
Source organism: Pugionium cornutum (assembly GCA_018901935.1). Lineage (NCBI taxonomy): Eukaryota > Viridiplantae > Streptophyta > Magnoliopsida > Brassicales > Brassicaceae > Pugionium > Pugionium cornutum. The sequence continues at coordinate 14,762,700 of CM032162.1, read as the reverse complement.
ATGTTACAGATGATTTGGTACGTTCATGTCAAGTTGATCAGCCAGTTAAAATGATCATCTATACTGATCATTGGTGCTCCTTGAGTAAAGGCGTATAAATGAAGCATAATGCATTGCATTATGAACTTTTGCATACATTGTATTACTTGGAGGCTTTTTTTATAGCTCTTTCACTCTCAAATGTTAACACAATATGGAAAATTGATCTAGCTTAACATTGGTGTTGGACTCAAGTCAATTTGAGCTTTAAATCAAAAGTTAAAAACGATTTAGTGCGAACATGTCAATCTGATCAGCTAGTTAAAATGACAATTATAAATTGATCATTGGTGCTCCTTGAGTAATGGCTTATAAATGAAGCATAATGCATGGCATCACGCAGTTTGGGATATATTTCATTACATGGGGGCTTTGTCGTAGCTATTTTGAACTTTATTTTTGTGACAATAAAGAAAATTGATCTAGATTAACGTGTTCTAAATAAAATGTTATTGATGATTTAATGCCGACATTTCAAATTGGTCGGCCTTGTAAAATGATCTATCTATAATGATCATTGTTGTTCCTTGAGTTAAGGCTTATAAATGAAACATAAGGTTGGCTTCACGGAGTTTGGGATACACATTGGATTACTTGGAGGTTTTGTTGTAGCTCTTTCAGTCTCAAATATTGTCACAATACTGTAAATGTAGATAGCTTAGCGTTGGTGTTGGGCTCATGTCATTTTGAACTCTAATTCAAATGTTACAGATGATTTAGTGCCGACATGTCAAGTTGATCAGCGAGTTAAAATGATGATTCTAAATTTATCATTGGTGCTCCTTGAGTAAAAGCTTATAAATGAAGCATATTGCACGGCATCACGCAGTGTGGATTGAAAGTCATGGAGGCTTTGTCATAGCTCTTTCAGTCTCATGTTTTCACAATATGGAAAATTGAGGTAGCTAAACATTAGCGTTGGACTCATGTAATTGTGAGCTCGAAATGAAAAGTTAAAGTTGATTAGCTAGTTTAAATGATACTTCTAAACTGATCATTTTTGCTGCATGAGTAAAGGCTCATAAATGAAGCATAATGCATGGAATCATGCAATTGGGGATAGATTGTATTAGTTGTAGGCTTTGTCGTAGCTATCTCGATGTTAAATTCTGTCACAATACAGAAAATTGAATAGCTTGACGTGGGCGTTAGATTTGTGTCATTCTTAACTTTAAATCAAAAGTTATGGACGATTTAGTGCTGACATGTCAAGATGATGGGCCATATTAAAATGATCATTCTAAACTAATCATTGGTGCTCCTTGAATAGAGGCTTATAAATGAAACATAATGCATGGCATGATGCAGTTTGGGATACATTGGATTAATTTGAGGGTTTGTCGAAGCTCTTTCACTCTAAAATTTCGTCACAATGTAGAAAATTTAGTAAAGGCTTATAAATGAAGCATAATGCAAGGCATCACGCAGTTTGGGATACTTGCATGGAGGCTTTTTCGTAGCTCCTTCAGGCTCAATTGTTGTCACAATTTGGAAAATTGAGCTTGCTTAACGTGGGCATTTTACTCATGTCATTTTGAGCTCTAATTCGAAGGTTAAAGATGATTTAGTGGGGACATGTCAAGTTGATCCGCTAGTTAAAATTATCATTATAAACTGATCATTGGTGCTCCTTGAGTTAAGGCTTATAAATGAAACATAATGCACGGTATAACTCAGTTCGGGATAGATTGGAATACTTGGAGGCCTTTTCGTAGCTATTGCGGTCTGAAATTTGGTCACAATATAGAAATTTAAGCTAGCTTAAAGTGGGCGGTAGATTCGTATCATTTTGAACTCTAAATCAAAGTTTACGGACGATTTGGTGTTGATATGTCAAGTTGATCAGCCAATTAAAACGATCATTATAAACTAATCATTGGTATTCGTTGAGTTAAGTCTTATAAATGAGCATAATGCATGAGATCACGCAGTTTGGGATACATTCGATTTCTTGGAAGCTTTTTCGTAACTCTTTCCGTCTCAAATGTTGTCACAATGTAGGAAATTGAGTTCGCGTAACGTGGGCGTTGAACTCATGTCATTTTGAGCTCTAAATCAAAAGTTAAACCAGATTTAATCCGGACATGTAAAGTTGATCAGCTAGTTAAAATTATCATTCTAAACTAATCATTGGTGCTCCTTGAGTAAAGGCTTATAAATGAAGCATAATGCATGACACGACACAGTTAGGAATAGATTGGATTACATGGAGGCCTTGTCATAGCTATTTCAGTCTTTAATTTTTTCAGAATATAGAAAATAGAGCTAGCTTAAAACGGGCGCTGGATTTGTATCATTTTGTATTCTAAATATCAAAAGTTACAGACAATTTCGTGCGGACCAGTCAAGTTGATCGGCTAGTTAAAATGATCATTATAAAGTGATGATTGGTATTCCTTGAGTAAAGGCTTATAAATGAAGTATAATGCATGACATCACTAAGTTCGGGATACTTTGGATTACTTTGAGGCATTGTCGTAGCTCTTACATTGGCATCACGCAGTTTGGGTTCGTGTCATTTTGAACTATAAGTCTAAAGTTATGGACTATTTAGTGTGGACATGTCAAGTTGATCGGCCAGTTAAAATGATCATTCTAAACTTATCATTGGTTCTCCTTGAGTAAAGGCTTATAAATAAAGCTTGAGCATTGCATCACTCAGTTTGGTATACATTGGATTATGTGGAGACTTTTTGGTAGCTCTTTCAGTCTCAAATGTTGTCACAATATTGTAAATGTAAATAGCTTAGCGTGGGTATTGGGCTCATTTCATTTTGAACTCTAATTCAAATGTTACAGACGATTTAGTGCCGACATGTCAAGTTGATGAGCGAGTTAAAATGATCATTCTAAATTTACATTGGTGCTCCTTGAGTAGAAGCTTATAAATGAAGCATATTGCATGGCATCACGCGATGTGGATTGAAATTCATGGAGGCTTTGTCATAGCTCTTTCAGTCTCATGTTTTCACAATATGGAAAATTGAGGTAGCGAAATATTAGCATTGGACTCATGTAATTGTGAGCTCGAAATGAAAATTTAAAGTAGATTAGCTAGTTTAAATGATACTTCTAAACTGATCATTTGTGCTCCATGAGTAAAGGCTTATAAATGAAGCATAATGCATGGAATCATGCAATTGGGGATAGATTGGATTAGTTGTAGGCTTTGTCGTAGCTATTTCGATGTTAAATTCTGTCACAATACAGAAAATTGAATAGCTTGACGTGGGCATTAGATTTGTGTCATCCTTAACTTTAAATCAAAAGTTATGGACGATTTAGTGCTGACATGTTAAGATGATGGGCCATATTAAAATGATCATTCTAAACTAATCATTGGTGCTCCTTGAATAGATGCTTATAAATGAAACATAATGAATGGCATCATGCAGTTTGGGATACATTGGATTAATTTGAGGGTTTGTCGTAGCTCTTTCAGTCTAAAATTTTTTCACAATGTAGAAAATTGAATAAAGGCTTATAAATGAAGCATAATGCAAGGCATCACGCAGTTTGGGATACTTGCATGGAGGCTTTTTCGTAGCTCTTTCAAGCTCAAATGTTGTAACAATTTGGAAAATTGAGCTTGCTTAACGTGGGCATTGTACTCATGTCATTTTGAGCTCTAATTCGAAGGTTAAAGACGATTTAGTGGGGTTATGTCAAGTTGATCCGCTAGTTAAAATTATCATTATAAACTGATCATTGGTGCTCCTTGAGTTAAGGCTTATAAATGAAACATAATGCATGGCATAACGCAGTTTGGGATAGATTGGAGTACTTGGAGGCCTTTTCGTAGCTATTTCGGTATTGTATTTGGTCACAATATAGAAAATTGAGCTAGGTTGACTTGGGCGTTAGATTCGTATCATTTTGAACTCTAAATCAAAATTTACGGACAATTTAGTGTCGATATGTCAAGTTGATCGGCCAATTAATACGATCCTTCTAAACTGATCATTGGTATTCGTTGAATTAAGGCTTATAAACGAGCATAATGCATGAAATCACGCAGTTTGGGATACATTGGATTACTTGAAAGCTTTTTCGTATCTCCTTCGTCTCAAATGTTGTCACAATGTAGAAAATGGAGTTCGCGTAACGTGGGCATTGGAATCATGTCATTTTGAGCTCTAAATCAAAAGTTGAAGCCGATTTAGTTCGGACATGTCAAGTTGATCTGCTAGTTAAAATTATCATTCTAAACTAATCATTGGTCCTCCTTGAGTAAAGGCTTATAAATGAAGCATAGTGCATGACATCACACAGTTAGGAATAGATTGGATTACTTGGAGGCCTTGTCATAGCTATTTCAGTCTTTAATTTTGTCAAAATATAGAAAATAGAGCTAGTTTAAAATGGGCGTTGGATTTGTATCATTTTGAATTCTAAATCAAAAGTTTCACCCCTCCATCCAATACCACTCAGAAAACCCCTATCCAATACCACTCAGAAAACCCATATCGAGTTTCTCACCTAAACTTCTCCACACAGCCCACGCACATACAATCCTTGAATTGAGGCTTGTATCACATGGCTTCACGCAGTTTGGGATATATTGGATTACTTGGAGGCTTTGTTGTAATAATTTTGCTATTAAATTTTGTCAAGATATGGAAAACTGAGTTAGCTTAACCTGGACGTTTGATTCATACCATTCTGAACTCTAAATTAAAATTTACGGATGATTTAGTGCGGACATGTCAAGTTGATCATCTAGTTAAAATGATTATTCTAAACTGATCATTGCTGCTCCTTGAGTAACGGCTTAAAATGAAGCATAATGCATTAGTTCACGCAGTTTGGGAATCTAAACTGATCATTTGTGCTCCTTGAGTAAAGGCTTATAAATGAAGCAGAATGCATGGCATCAAGCAGTTTGGGATACATTAGATTACTTGGAGGTTTTGTCATACCTATTTTGGTCATAAATTTTTCCACAATATAGAAAATTGAGTTAGCTTAACGTGGGCGTTGGATTTGTGTCATTCTGAATTCTAAATTAAAAGTTACGGAAAATGTAGTGCATACATGTCAAGTTGATCGACCAGTTAAAATGATCATTCTAAACTGCTCATTGAGTAAAGGTTTATAAAAGAAGCATATTGCATGGCATTACACCATTTTGGATAGATTGCATTACTTTGATTCTTTATTTAGGTCTATGAGTCTCAAATGTTTTCACAACATGAAAAATTGAACTAGCTTAATGCGGGCATTGGATTCATGTCATCTTTAGCTCAAAACAAAAAGTTAAAGACGATTTAGTGCGGACATGTCAAGTTGATCAGATAGTTATAATGATCATTCTAAACTGATCATTGGTGCTCCTTGAATAAACACTTATAAATGAAGCATATGCATGGCATCACGCAGTTTGGGATAGATTAGATTACCTGGAGGCTTTGTCGTAGTTATTTTGGTCTTAAATTTTGTCAAAATATAAAAAACTTAGTTAGATTAACGTGGACATTGGATTCATGTCATTTTGAACTCTAAATGAAAAGTTATGGACGATTTAATGCGGAAATGTCAAGTTGATTGGCCATTTAAAATGAACATTCTAAACTCGTAATTGGTGCTACTTGAGGAAAGTCTTATAAAAGAAGCATAATGTGGGGCATAACGTATTTTTGGATAGATTGCATTACTTTGATGCTTTGTCTTGATCTTTCAGTCTCAAATGTTTTCAAAATATGGAAAATTGAGCTAGCCTACTATGGGCGTGGGATTCATGTCATCTTGAGTTCTCAATAAAAATTTAAGGATGATTTAGTCTAGACATGTCAAGTTGATCAGCTAGTTAAAATGATCATTCTAAGCTGATCATTGGTGCTTCTTAAAAATGAAGCATAATGCATGACTTCACACTGTTTGGGATTGATTGGATTACTTGGAGTCTTTGTTGTAGCTATTTCGGTCTTAAATTATGTCATAATATAAAAAACTGAGTAAGCTTAATGTGGCCGTTGGATTCGTGTCATTATGAACTCTACATCAAAAGTTACAGACGAATTAGTGCGGACTTGACAAGTTGATCGGCCAGTTAAAATGATCAATTTAAACTGATCATTTGTGCTCATTGAGTAAAGGCTTATAAATGAAGCATAATGCATGGCATCATGCCGTTTGGGATAGATTGGATTACTTGGAGGCTTTGTCGTACCTATTTTGGTCATAAATATTTCCACGATATAGAAAATTGAGTTAGGGTAACGTGGGCGTTCGATTTGTGTCATTCTAAATTCTAAATTAAAAATTATGGACGATTTAGTGCCGACACGTCAAGTTGATCGACCAGGTCAAATTATCATTGTAAACTGGTAATTGCTTCTCATTGAGTAACAATTTATAAGAGAAGCATAATGCATGGCATCACACCGTTTTGGATAGATTGCATTACTTTGATGTTTACATAGGTCTGTGAGTCTCAAATGTTTTCACAATATGAAAAATTGAGCTAACATAAAGTGGGGATTGGATTCATGTCATCTTGAAATCTAAATAAAAAGTTAAAGACGATTTAATGCGGACATGTCAAGTTGATCAGTTAGTAAAAATGATCATTCTAAACTGATCATTAGTGCTCCTTGAGTAAAGGCCACTAGATGAAGCATAATGTATGGCATCACGCAGTTTAGGATAGATTTGATTACTTGGAGTCTTTGTTGTAGCTATTTCAGTCTTAAATTATATCACAATATAGAAAATTGAGTTAGCTTATTATGGCCATTGGATTTGTGTCATTATGAACTCTAAAATAAAAGTTACGTACGATTTAGTGCAGATATGTCAAGTTGATCGGCCAGTTAAAATGATCATTTTAAACTGGTTATTGCTGCTCCTTGAGTAAAGGCTTATAAATGAAGAATATTGCATGGTATCACGCAACATGGGATAGATTGCATTTCTTTGATGCGTTGTCTAGCACTTTTACTCTCAAATGTTTTCAGAATATGGAAAATTCAACTAGCTTGACGTGGGTTTCGCATTCATGTCATCTTGAGCTCTAAATAAAAAGTTAAAGATGATTTAGTGCGTACATGTCAAGTTGATCAGCTAGTTAAAATGATCATTTTAAACCAGAGAACTGAGTAACCTTAACGTGGATGTTGAATTCATGTCATTTTGAACTACAAATTAAAAGTTACAGATGATTTAGAGCGGACATGTCAAGTTGATCGGCCAGTTAAAATGATCATTTTTAAATAGTCATTTTGCCCTTGATTAAAGGCTTCTAAAAGAAGCATAATGCATGGCATAATGCACTTTTGGATAAATTGCATTACTTTGATGCTTTGTCTAGCTCTTTTAGTCTCAAATGTTTTCACAAAATGGAAAATTGAGTTAGTTTAATGTGTGTGTTGGATTTGTGTCATTCTTAACTCTAAATCAAAATGTACAGACGATTTACTATAGAGATGTCAAATTGATCGGCCAGTGAAAATGATCATTCTAAACGGGTCATTGGTGCTCCTTTAGTTAAGGCTTATAAATGAAGCATAATGCATGGCATGATGAAGTTTGGGATAGATTGCATACTTTGATGCTTTGTCTAGCACTTTCAGTCTCAAATGTTTTCACAATATGGAAAATTGCGCTAGGTTAACATCGGCGTTGGATTCATGTCATCTTGAAGTCTAAATAAAAAGGTAAAGACAATTTATTGCAGACATTACAAGTTGATCAGCTAGTTAAAATGATCATTCTAAACTGATCATTGGTGCCCATTGAGTAAACGCTTATAAATGAAGCATAATGCATGGTATCACACATTTTTGGATAGATAGGATTACTTGGAGGCTTTTTGCAGCTATTTCTGTCTTCAACTTTATCACAATATACAAAATCAAGCTAGCTTAACGTGGGTGTTGGATTAGTGTCATTTTGAATTCTAAATTAAAAGGTAAGAACGATTTAGTGCGTACATGTCAAGTTGATCGACCAGTTAAAATAATCATTCTAAACTAGTCATTGGTGCTCCTTGAGTAAAGGCTTAAAATGAAGCATAATGCATGGCATCATGCATTTTGGGATATGATGTGATTCTTATGAGGATCAAGCCCCTGATCAACTACGAATGGTTGTGGAAGAAAGGATGAATGGACTGATATTGCAGAATGGGTGAATAAAAAGTAAAAGTTGACTTAGTGGAGATAAATAAAGTTGATCAGATAGTTAAAAGAATCATTCTAAACTGATCATTGGTGCTCCTTGAGTAAAGGCTTATAAATTAAGCATGATGTATGGCAGCACAGAGTTTGGGATAGATTGGATTACTTGGAGGCTTTGTCGTAGCTATTTCGATGTTAAATTTTGTTCCATTATAGAAAACTGAGCTACCTTAATGTGGGTGTTGGATTCGTGTCATTCAAAACTATAAATCAAAAGTTACGGACGATTTAGTGTGTACATGTCAAGTTGATCGGCCAGTTAAAATGATCATTCTAAACTGATCATTAGTGCCCCTTGAGTAAAATAGAATGCATGACATCACGCAGTTTGAGATAGATTGTATTACTTTGAGGCTTTGTCTAGCTCCTTCAATCTCAAATGTTGTCACAATATGTATAATATTGATCTCCAAATAAAAAGTAAAAACCAATTTAATGCAGACATGTCAAGTTGATCAGCCAGTTAAAATGTTATTTTAAACTGATCATGTGTGCTCCTTGAGTAAAAGCTTATGTATTAATCATAATGCACGGCATCATGTAGTTTGGGATAGATTGGGTTACTTGGAGGCTTTTTCGTAGCTATTTCGATGTTAAATTTTGTCACAATATAGAAAGAGTAGCTAGCTTAATGTGGGTGTTGGATTTGTGTCATTTTGAACTATTAATCAAAAGCTACGGATGATATAGTGCGGACATGTCAAGTCTATTGGCCAGTTAAATGATTATTTTAAACTGATCGATTGTGCTCATTGAGTACAGGCGTATATAGGAAGCATAATGCATAGCATCATGCAGTTTTGGATAGATTGGATAACTTTGAGGCTTTGTCTAGCTATTTCGATCTTAAATTTTGTCATAATATAGAAAATTGAGCTACCTTAACATGGGCGTTGGATTCGTGTCATTTGGAACTCTAAATCTAAAGTTTCGGACAATTGAGTGCGAAAATGTCAAGTTGATCGGTTATTTAAAATGAGCATTCCAAACTGATCATTGGTGCTCCTTGAGTAAAGGCTTATAAATGAAGCATAGTGGATGGCATCACGCAGTTTGGGATAGATTACATTACTTTGAGGCTTTGTCTAGCTCTTTCACTCTCAAATTATGTCACAATACCGAAAATTGAGCTAGCTTAACGTGGGCGTTGGATTCATTTCATCTTGAGCACTAGATAAAAAGTAAAAGCTGATTTAGTGCAGACAAGTCAACTTGATCGGCTAGTTAAAATAATAATTCTAAACTGATAATTGGTACGCCTTAAGTGAAGGCTTATAAATTAAGCATAATGCATGGCAATACGCAATTTGGGATAGATTGGATTACTTGGAGGCTTTCTGATAGCTATTTCAATATTAAATTTTGTCCCAATATAAAAAATTGAGCTAGCTTAACGTGGGTGTTGTATTCGTGTCATTTTGAACTCTAAATCAAAAGTTACAAACGATTTAGTGCGGACATGTGAAGATGATCGGCCATTTAAAATGATCATTCTAAAGTCATCATTACTACTCCTTAAGGCTTATAAATGCATGGCATTATGCAGTTTGAGATAGATTGCATTTCTTTGATGCTTCGCTTGCTCTTTCAATCTCAAATGTTGTCGTAATATGGAAAATTAATCTAGCTTAACGTGCGCGTTAGATTCATCTCATCTTGAGCTGTAAATAAAAAGAAAAAGTCGATTTAGTGCAGATATGTCAAGTTGATCAGCTAGTGAAAATGATCATTCGAAACTGATCATTGGCGCTCCTTGAGTAAAAGCATATAAATTAAGCATAATACATGGCATCGTGTAGTTCGGGATAGATTGGATTACTTGGAGGCTTTATAGTAGCTATTTCGATCTTAAATTTTGTCACAATATAGTAAATTGAGCTAGCTTAACGTGGCTGTTAGATTCGTGTCATTTTGAACTATTAATCAAAAGTTAGGGATGATGTAGTGCAGACATGTCAAGTTGATTGGCCAATTAAAATGATCATTCTAAACTGATCATTGGTGCTCATTGAGTAAAGACGTATAAATGAAGCATAATGCATAGCAACATGCAGTTTGGGAAAGCTTAGATTACTTGGAGGCTTTGTATAGCTATTTGATCCTAAATTTTGTCACAACATAGAAAATTGAGCTACCTTAACGTGGGTGTTGGATTCGTGTCATTTTGGACTATAAATTAAAAGTTGCGGACAATTTAGTGGGGACATGTCAAGCTGATCGGTCAATTAAAATGAGCATCGGTGCTCCTTGAGTAATGGTTATTAATCGGTGCTCCTTGAGTAAAGCTTATTAAGGAAGCATAATGCATGGCGTCACGCAGTTTCGGATAGTTTGCATTACTTTGAGGCTTTGTCTAGCTCTTTCAATCTCAAATGTTGTCACAATATGGAAAATTCAGCTAGCTTAACGTGGGCGTTGGATTCATATCGTCTTGAGCTCTAAATAAAAAGTAAAAGCCGATTTAGGGTGGACATGTCAAGTTCATTAGCTAGTTAAAACAATCATTCTAAATTGATCATTGGCGCTCCTTGAGTAAAGGCTAATAAATTAAGCATAATGCATGGCAACAAGCAGTTTGGGATGGATTGGATTAATTGGAGGCCTTGGGATTTATTGGATTACTTGGAGGCTTTGGATAGCTATTTTGATCTTAATTCTTGTCACAATATCGTAAATTGACCTAGCTTAACGTTGGTGTTGGATTCGTGTCATTTTGAACTCTAATCAAAATTGACGGACGATTTAGTGTGGACATGTTAAGTTGATCGGTCAGTTAAGATGATGATTCCAAACTGATCATTAGTGCTCTTGAGTAAAGGCTTATAAATGAAGTATAATGCATGACATCATGCAGTTTGAGATAGATTGCATTGCTTTGAGGCTTTGCCTAGCTCTTTCAATCTCAAATTTTATCACAATAGTGAAAATTAAGCTAGTTTAACGTGCACGTTTGATTCATCTCTTCTTGAGCTCTAAATAAAAAGAAAAAGTCGATTTAGTGCGGATATGTCAAGTTGATCAGCTAGTTAAAATGATCATTCTAAACTGATCATTGGTGCTCCTTGAGTAAAAGCATATAAATTAAGCATAATGCATGGCATCACATAGTTTGGGATAGATTGGATTACTTGGAGGCTTTGTCATAGGTATTTCGATCTTAAATTTTGTCACGATATAGAAAATTGAGCTAGTTTAACGTGGGTGTTGGATTCGTGTCATTTTAAACTATAAATCAAAAGATAGGGGTGATACAGTGTTGACATGTCAAGTTGATTGGCCAATTAAAATGACCATTCTAAACTGATCATTGGTGCTCATGGAGAAAAAACGTATAAATGAAGCATAATGCATAACATCTTGCATTTTGGGATAGATTGGATAACTTGGAGGCTTTGTATAGCTATTGTTATCTTAAATTTTGTCACAATATAGAAACTTGAGCTACCTTAACGAGGGTGTTAGATTCGTGTCATTTTGGACTCCAAACCAAAAGTTGCTGATAATTTAGTGCAGACATGTTAAGATGATCGGCTAGTTAAAATGATCATTCTAAATAATCATTGGTGCTTACTGAGTGAATGTTTATAAATGAAGCATAATGCAGGGCATCAGGTAGTTTGGAATAGATTGGATTACTTGGAGGCTTTGTCGTAGCTATTTCGATCTTAATTTTTGTTACAATATAGAAAATTGAGCTTAACGTGTTTGTTAGATTCGTGTCATTTTGAACTGTAAATTAAAAGTTACAGATGATACAGTTCGGACATATCCAGTTAATTGGCCAGTTAAAATGATCATTCAAAGCTGATCATCGGTGCTCATTGAGAAAGGTGTACAAATGAAGCATAATGCATATCATCATGCAGTTTGGGATAGATTGGATAATTTGGAGGCTTTATCTAGCTATTTCGATCTTAAATTTTGTCACAATATAGAAATGGACCTACCTTAACATGGGTGTTAGGCGTTAGATTCGTATCATTTTCAGCTTTTAATTGAAAGTTGCAAACAATTTTGTGCACACATGTCAAGTTGAGCGGCCAGTTAAAATGATCATTCTAAATTGATCACTGGTGCTACTTGAGTAAAGGCTTATACATTAAGCATAATGCATGGCATCACGCAGTTTGGCATAGCTTGGATTAGTTGGCGGCTTTGCGTAGCTATTTTGGTCTTAAATTTTGTCACAATATAGAAAATTAAGCTAGCTTAACATTGGTGTTGGATTCTTGTCATTTTGAGCTCTAAATAAAAAGTAAAAGATGATTTAGTGCAGACATATGAAGTTGATCAGCTAGTTAAAATGATCATTCTAAACTGATCATTGGTGCTTGTTGAGTAAAGGCTTATAAATGAAGCATAATGCATGGCATAACGCAGTTTGGGCTAGATTGGATTACTTGGATGCTTTGCATAGCTATTTTGATCTTCAATTTTTTCACAATATAGAAAATAGAGCTAGCTTAACGTGGGTGTTGTATTCTTGTCATTTTTAACTCTAAATAAAAAGTAATGAATGATTTAGTGCAGATATATCAAGTTGATCGGCCAGTTAAAATGATTATTCTAAACTGATCATTGGTGCTCATTGAGTAAATGCTTATAAATGAGGCATAGTGCATCGTATCACACAGTTTGGGATAGATTGCGTTACTTTGATGCTTTGTCTAGATCTTTTATTATCAAATGTTATCCCAATATAAAATATTGAGCTAGCTTAACGTGGGGGTTGGAATAATGTCATCCTGAGCTCTAAATAAAAAGTAAAAGACGATTTAATGCAGACGTGTCAAGTTGATCAGTTAGTTAAAATGATCATTCTATACTGATCATGGGTGCTCCTTGAGTAAAGGCTAATAAATGAAGCATAATGCATATCATCACGCAGTTTGGGTTAGATTGGATTACTTGGAGGCTTTTTCATAGCTATTTCGATCAAAAATTTTGTCTCAATAAAAATTGAGCTAGCTTAACGTGTGTGTTGGATTCGTGTCATTTTGAACTCTAAATCAGAAGATAAAGCCGATTTAGTGCGGAAATGTCAAGTTGATCGGCCAGTTAAAATGATCATTCTAAACTGATCATTGGTGCTGCTTGAGTAAAGGCTTATCAATGAAGCATATTGCATGTCATTACATAGTTTGGGATAGATTGTATTACTTTGATGCTTTGTCTAGCTCTTTCAATCCCAAATGTTGTCACAATATTGAAAATTGAGTCAGCTTAATGTGGGCATTGGATTCATGTCATCTTGAGCTCTAAATAAATAGTAAAAGATGATTTAATGTCGATATGTCAAGTTGATCAGCTAGTTTATGATCATTCTAAACTAATCATTGGTGCTCCTTGAGTAAAGGCCTATAAATTAAGCCTAATGCATGGCACCACACAATTTGGAATAGATTGAATTACATGGAGGCTTTGCATAGCTATTTTGATTTTAAATTTTTGTCACAACTTAGAAAATTGAGCTAGCTTAATATGGGTATTGGATTCATATCTATTTTAACTTTGAATCAAAAGTTACGGAAGATTTAGTGCGGAGATGTCAATTTGATCGGCCAGTTAAAATGATTGTTCTAAACTAATCATTGGGGCTCCTTGAATCAAAGCTTATAAATGAATCATAATGCAAGGAATCACGCATTTTGGAATAGATTGCATTACTTTGAGGCTTTGTCTAGCTCTTTCAATCTCAAATGTTTCTACAATATGGAAAATTAAGCTACCTTAATGTGGGCGTTGGATTCAGTCATCTTGAACTATAAATAAATGGTAAAGATGATTTAGTGCCGACATTTCAAGTTGATCAGCTAGTTAAAATGATCATTCTAACCTAATCATTGGTGCTAGTTGAGTAAAGGATTATAAATTAAGCATAATGCATGGCATCACACAGTTTGGGATAGATTGGATTACTTGGAGGATTTGCATATCTATTTTGATCTTAAATTTTGTCACAATATAGAAAATTGAACTAACTTAACCTGGGTGTTGGATTCGTTTCATTTTGAACTCTAAATCAAAAGTTACGGACGATTTAATTTCGACATGTCAAGTTGATTGGCCAGTTAAAATGATGATTCTAAACTGATCATTGGTGCTTCTTGAGTAAAACCTTTTAAATGAAGCATAATGCATGGCACCACGGAGTTTGGGATAGATTGCATTAGTTTGAGGCTTTGTCTAGCTCTTTGAATCTTAAATGTGTCCACAATATGGAAAATTGAGGTAGCTTAACGTGGGCGTTGGATTCATGTCATCTTGAGCTATAAATAAAAAGTAAAAGACGATTTAGTGCGGACATGTCAAGTTGATCAGCAAGTTAAAATGATCATTCTAAACTAATCACTGGTGCTAGTTAAGTAAAGGATTATACATTAAGCATAATGCATGGCATCACGCAGTTCGGGATCGACTGGATAACTTGGAGGCTTTGCATAGCTATTTTGATCTTAAATTTTGTCCTAATATAGAATATTGAGCTAGCTTAACGTGGGTGGTTGATTCGTATTATTTTGGAACTCTAAATTAAAAGTTACAGACGATTTAGTGCAGACATGTCAAGTTGATTGGCCAGTTAAAATGATCATTTTAAATTAATCATTGGTGCACTTTGAGGAAAGGCTTTGAAATGAAACATAATGCATGAAATTTCGTAGTTTGGGATAGATTGCATTACTTTGATGTTTTGTCTAGCTCTTTCCTTTCAAATATTTTCAGAATAATGAAAATTGAGATAACTTAACGTGTGCGTTGGACTCATGTCATATTAAGCTCTAAAAAAAAAATTAAATACAATTTAGTGCGGGCATGTCAAGTTGATCAGCTAGTTAAAATGGTCATTCTATACTGATCATTGGTGCTCCTTCAGTAAAGGCTTATAAATGAAGAATGATGCATGGTAGCACATACTTTGGGATAGAATTGATTGCTTTGAGGCTTTGTGGTAGCTATTTTGGTCTTAAATTTTTCCCCAGTATAGAAAATTGAGCTAGCTTAATGTGGGTGTTGGACTCATGTCATTTTGAGCTCTAAATCAAAAGTTAAAGACGATTTAGTGCGGATATGTTTAGTTGATCAGCAAGTTATAATTATCAATCTAAACTCATGATTGGTACTTATTGAGTAAAGGCTTATAAATAAAGCATAATGCATAGCATCACCCAGTTTGGGATAGATGGGATTACTTGCAGGCTTTGTCACAGCTATTTCGATCTAAAATTTCACAATTTAGAAAATTGAGCTAGATTAACGTGGGTGTTGGATTCGTGTCATTTGGAACTGTAAATCAAACGTTAAAGATGATTTAGTGTGGATATGTCAAGTTGAGCAGCTAGGTAAAATGATAATTCTAAATTCCTCATTGGTGCTCATTAAGTAAAGGCGCATAAATGAAGCATAATGCATGGCATCACACAGTTTGGGATAGATTGCATTACTTTGATGCTTTTTCTAGCTATTTTGATTGTAAATTTTGACAAATATAGAAAATTGAGCTACCTTAACGTGGGTGTTGGATTCGTGTCATTTTGAACTCTAAATAAAAAGTTGCGGACATGTCAAGTTGATCAGCTAGTTAAAATGATCATTCTTAAGTGATCATTGGTTCTCCTTGAGTAAAGGCTTATAAATAAAGCATATATAATGCACGGCATCACGCAGTTTGGGATACATTGGATTACTTGGAGGCTTTGTCGTAGCCTTTTAGTCTTAAATGTTATCACAATATGAAAAATTAAGCTAGCTTAACAGGGACATCGGACTCATGTCATTTTGAGCTCAAAATCAAATGGTAAAGACGATTTAGTGCTGATATGTCAAGTTGATCAGCTAGTTAAAATGATCATTCTAAATTGATCACTCGTTCTAATTGAGTAAAGGCATACAATTGAAGCTTAATGAATAGCATCATGTAGTTTGGGATAGATTGGATTATTTGGAGGCTTTCTCATAGCTATTTCGATATTAAATTGTGTCAGCATATAGAAGCTTTAGCTACCTTAATGTGGGTGTTTGATTCGTGTCATTTTGTAATCTAAATCGAAATTACGGCCGATTTAGTGCGAACATGTCAAGTTGATTGGCCACTTAAACTGATCATTCTAAACTGATCATTTGTGATCATTGAGTAAAGGTTTATAAATGAAGCATAGTGCATAGCATCATGCAGTTCGGGATAGATTGGATAATTTAAAGGCTTATAAATGAAGCATAATGCATGGCATCACACAATTTAGGATAGAGTGCATTTAATGCATTGTTTAGCTCTTTCAGTCTCAAATGTTTTCACAATAATGAAAACTGAGCCAGCTTAATGTCGGCGTTAGATTCGTATCATCTTCAGCTCTAAGTAAAAAGTTAAAGACGATTTAGTGCGTACATATGAAGTTGGTCATCTAGTAAAAATGATCATTCTAAACTGATCATTGGTGCTACTTGAGTAAAGGCTTATAAATGAAGCATAATGCATGGCATCACACAGTTTGGGATAGCTTGGATTTCTTCGACGCTTCGTTGTTCCTATTTCGGTCTTAAATTTTGCCACATAATAGAAAATTCAGTTGGCTTAATGTGGGTGTTCGATTTGTGTCATTCTAAAATCTAAAAAAAAATTACCGACTATTTAGTGTAGACATGTCAAGTTGATCGGCCTTTTAAAATGATCATTCTAAACTTATCAATGGTGCTCATTGAGTGAAGACTTATAAATGAAGCATAATACATGGCATCACGCAGTTTGGGATAGATTGGATTACTTGGAGGCTTTGTCGTATCCCTTTCAGTCTCAAATGTTGCACAATATGGAAGCTTAATGTGGGTGTTGGATTAATGTCATTCTGACCTCTAAATCAAATGTTATGGACGACTAGTTTAGCCATGGCAAGTTGATCGGCCAGTTAAAATCATCATTTTAAACTGGTCATTGCTGCTCCTTGAGTTCGGACAAATGTTTTCACAATAGGGAAAATTGAGCTAGCTTAACGTGGGCGTTGGATTCATGTCATCTTGGGCCCGAAATAAAAATTAAAATACGATTTAGTACGGACATGTCAAGTTGATAGATCATTGTAAAATGATCATTGCTGCTACTTGTAAAGGATTATAAATTAAGCATAATGCATGGCATCTCGCTGTTTGGGATAGATTAGATTACTTGGAGGCTTTGCATATCTGTTTTAATCTTCAATTTTGTAACAATATAAAATATGAGATAGCTTAACGTGGGTGTCGTATTTGTGTCATTTTGAACTGTAAATCAAAAGTTATGGACGATTTAGAGCGGGAATGTCAAGTTGATTGGCCTGTTAAAATGATGATTCTAAACTGATCAGTGGTGCTCCTTGAGTAAAGGCATATAAATGAACCATAATGCATGGCATCACGTAGTTTGGTATACATTTGATCACTTGGAGGCTTTGTCGTAGATATGTTTGTCTTAAATTTTGTCACAATATTGAAAATTGAGTTAGCTTAACGTGGGAGTTGGATTCGTGTCATTCTGACATTTAAATGAAGCATAATGTATGGCATCACGTAGTTTGGAATAAATTGGATTATTTGGAGGCTTTTACATACATCATTCACTCTCAAATGTTGTCAAAATATGGAAAACTGACCTAGCTTAACGTGGGTGTTGGACTCATGTCATTTTGAGCTCTAAATCAAACATTAAAGAATATTTAGTGCAGACGTGTCAAGTTTATTACTTAGTTAAGATAATCATTCTAAACTTACCATTGGTGCTCCTTGAGTAAAGGCTTATAAATGAAGGAAATGCATGGCATCTCGCAGTTTGGAATAGATTAGATTACTTGGACGCTTTGTCGTAGATATTTCCATCTTAAATTGGCCACTATATAGAATATTGAGCAAGCTTAGCGTAGACATTAGATTCATGTCATTTTGAACTCTAAATAAAAAGTTAAGGACGATTTAGTGCGGACATGTCAAGTGGATCGGCCAGTTAAAATGATAATTCTAAACTGATCATTGGTGATCCTTGAGGAAAGACTTATAAATGAAACATAATGCATGGCATCACGCAGTGTGGCATACATTGGATTACTTGGAGGCTTTGTCGTAGCTCTTTCAGTCTCAAATGTTGTTACAATATAGAAAATTGAACTAGCTTAATGTGACCGATGGATTCCTATTATTATGAGCTCTAAATTAAAAGGTATAGCTGATTTAGTGCGGACATGTCAAGTTGATAAGCTAGTTAATATGATCATTCTAAACTGATCATCTTTTCTCCTTGAGTAAACGCTTTTAAATGAAGCATATTGCATGGCATCACGTTGTTTGGGATACATTGGATTACATGAGGCTTTTTTGTTTCTATTTCGGACTTAAATATTGTCAAAATATAGAAAATTGGGCTGGCTTAACGTGGACATTGGATTTGTGTCATTTTGAACTGTAAATCAAAAGTTACATACGATTTAGTGCGTACATGTCAAATTGATCAGCCAGTTAGAATGATCATTTTCAAATGATCACAGGTGCACCTTGAGTAAAGGCTCATAAATAAATCATAATGCATGGCATCACATAGTTTGGGAGAAATTGGATTACTTGGAGGCCTTGTCGTAGCTCTTTTATTCTCAAATATTGTCACAATATTGAAAAATGAGCTAGATTAACGTGGCCGTTGGACTCATGTCATTTTGAGCTGTAAATCAAAAGTTAAAAATGCTTTAGTACGGACATGTCAAGTTGATCAGTTAGTTAAAATGATCATTCTAAATTGATCCTTGGTGCTCCATGAGTAAAGGCTTACAAATGTAGCATAATTCATGGCATCCCGCTGTTTGGAATAGATTGGATTACTTGGGGGGTTTTACATAGCTCTTTCACTCTCAAATGTTGTCACAATATGGATAATGAGCTAGCTTAACGTGGGCGTTGGATTTGTGTCATTCTGAACTCTAAATCAAAAGTTACGGACATTTAATTGCGTACATGTCAAGCTGATCGACCAATTAAAATGATCGTTCTAAACTGAACATTGGAGCTCCTTGCGTAAAGGCTTATAAATGAAGCATAATGCATGGCATCACGCTGTTTGGGATACATTGGATTACCTGGAGGCTTTGTCTTAGCCCTTTCAGTCTCAGATGTTGTCACGATATGGAAAATTGAGCTAGCTTAACGTGGGAGTTAGAATCATGTCATTTTGAGCTCTAAATTAAACTTTACAGACGATTTAGTGCGGACAAGTCAAGTTGATCAGCTAGTTAAAATGATCTTTCTAAACTTATCATTGGTGCTCCTTGTGGAAAGGCTTACAAATGAAACATAATGCATGGCATCTAGCAGTTTGGAATAAATTGGATTACTTGTACGCTTTGTCGTAGCTATTTCCGTCTTAATTACTCAAGTGTTGTCGAAATATGGAAAATTGTGCTAGCTTAACGTGAGCGTTGGACTCATGTCTTTTTGAGCTCTAAATCAAAAGTTAAAAATGATTTAGTGCGGACAATTCAACTTGAGCAGCTTGTTAAAATGATCATTCTAAGCTTATCATTGGTGCTCCTTGAGTAAAGGTTATATATGAAGCATAATGCGTGGCATCACGCAGTTTGGGGTACATTGGATTACTTGGAGGCTTTGGTGTAGCTTTTTCAGTATCAAATGTTGTCACTTTATAGAAAATTTAGCTAGCTTAAAGTAGGTATTGGATTTGTGTCATTCAAACCAAAAGTTATAGAAGATTTAGTGCGGACATATCAAGTTTATCAGCTAGTTAAAATGATCATTCTAAACTGATAATTGGAGCTCCTTGAGTAAAGGCTTATAAATGAAGCATTATGCATGGCATTACACAGTTTGGGAAACATTGGATTACTTCGAGGCTTTGTGATAGCTCTATTAGTTTCAAATGTTGTCACAATATAGAAAATTAAGCTACCTCAACGTGGCGTTGGATTTGTGTCATTTTGAGCTCTAAATCAAATTTTACGGACAATTTACTGTGGACATGTCAAGTTGATCGGCCAGTTAAAATGATCATTCTAAACAGATCATTGGTTCTCCTTAAGTAAAGGCTTATAAATGAAGCATAAAGCATGTCACCACGCAGTTAGGGATACATTGGATTATTTTGAGGCTTTTACATATCACTGATGCTCATTGAGCAAATGTTTACAAATGAAGCGTAATGCCTGTCATCCAGCAGTTTGGGATAGATTGGATTATATGGAGGTTTTGCCATACCTATTTCAATCTTAAATTTTGTTAGAGTATTGGATTCATGTCATTTTGAACTCTAAATATAAAGTTAAGGACGATTTAGTGCGGACATGTCAAGTGGATTGGCCAGTAAAAATGATAATTCTAAACTGATCATTGGTGATCCTTAAGTAATGGCTTATAAATGAGGCATAATGCATGGCATCATGCTATTTGGGATACATTGGATTACTTGGAGGCTTTTTCGTAGCTCTTTTAGTCTCAAATGTTGTCACAATATGGAAATTGACCTAGCTTAGCGTGGGCGTTAGACTCATGTTATTTTGAGCTCTAAATCAAAAGTTAAAGACGGTTCAATGCGGACATGTCAGGTTGATCATCATGTTAAAATGATCATTCTAAGCTTATCATTGGTGCTCCTTGACTAAAGGTTTTTAAATAAAGCATAATGCGTAGCATCATGCAGTTTGGGATACATTGGATTACTTGGAGGCTTTGGCGTAGCTTTTGCAGTATCAAATGTTGTCACGTTATAGAAAATTGAGCTAGCTGAAAGTAGGCATTGGATTCGTGTAATTCGGAACTCTAAATCAAAAGTTATAGAAGATTTAGTGCGGACATATCAAGTTTATCAGCTAGTCAAAATGATCATTTTAAACTGATAATTAGGGCTACATGAGTAAAGGCTTATAAATGAAGCATTATGCTTGGCATCAGGCAGTTTGGGATACATTGGATTACTTCGAGGCTTTGTGATAGCTCTATTACTTTCAAATGATATCACAACATAGAAAATTGAGCTACCTTAACGTGGGCGTTGGATTCATGTCATTCTGAACTCTAAATCAAAATTTATGGACGATTTAGTTTGGACATGTCAAGTTGATCGGGCATTTAAATTGAACATTCTAAACTGATCATTGGTTCTCCTTGAGTAAAGGCTTATAAATGAAGCATAATGCATGGCATCACGCTCTTTGGGATACATTGGATTACTTGGAGGCTTTTTCGTAGGTCTTTCAGTCTCAAATGTTGTCACTATATGGAAAATTGAGCTATGTTAACGTGGGCGTTGGACTTATGTTATTTTGAGCTCTAAATCAAAAGTTAAAGCCAATTTAGTGCAGACATGTCAAGTTGATCGGCCAGTTAAAATGATCATTCAAAACTGATCACTGGTGCTCCTTGAGTAAAGGCTTATAAATGAAGCATAATGCATGACATCACACGGTTTAAGATCCATTGGATTATTCTGAGGGTTTATCATAGCTAGTGCGGACTTAAATTTTGTCACAATATTGAAAATTGAGCTAGCTTAACATGGCTTAATGTAGCCGTTGGACTCATGTTATTTTGAGCTCTAAATCAAAAGTTAAAAACGATTTAGTAGGGACATATCAAGTTGATTGGCCAGTTAAAATGATCATTCTAAACTGATTATTTGTGCTCCATAAGTAAACGTTTATCAATGAAGCATAATGTATGGTATCACGCAGTGTGGGATACGTTGGATTACTTGGAGGGTTTTACATAGCTCTTTCACTCTCAAGCTTTGTCACAATATTGAAAATGAGCTAGCTTAACATGGCCGCTGGATTCGGGTCATTTTGAACTCTAAATAAAAAGATGCGGACGATTTATTGCGTATTTGTCAAGTTGATTGGCAAGTTAAAATGATCATTCTAAACTGATCACTCGTGCTCCTTGCATAAAGGCTTTTATCATCACACTGTTTCGGATACATTGGATTACTTGGAGGCTTTATCGTAGCTCTCTCAGTCTCTAATTTTGTCACAATATGGAAAATTCAGCTAGCTGAACGTGGGCGTTGGATTCATGTCATTTTGAACTCTAAATCAAAAGTTACCGACGATTTAGTGCGGACATCTCAAGTTGATATTTTTAGTTAAAATGATCATTTTAAACTGGCCATTGGTGTTCTTTGTGTAATGGCTTACAACATCACGCTGTTTGGAATACATTGGATTACTTGGAGGCTTTTTCATAACTCTTTAAGTCTCAAATGTTGTCACAATATAGAAAATTTAGCTACCTCAATGTGGCATTGGATTTGTATCATTTTGAACTCTAAATCAAAATTTACAGATAATTTACTGCGGACATGTCAAGTTGATCGGCCACTTAAAATGATCATTCTAAACATATCATTGGTTCTCCTTGAGTAAAGGCTTATAAATGAAGCATAAAGCATTTCATCACGCAGTTAGGGATACGTTCGATTATTTTGAGGCTTTTACATACCTCTTTAAGTCTCAGATGTTGGCACAATATGGAAGGTTTACTTGGAGGGTTTTACATAGCTCTTTCACTCTCAAGCTTTGTCACAATATTGAAAATGAGCTAGCTTAACATGGCCGCTGGATTCGGGTCATTTTGAACTCTAAATCAAAAGATGCGGACGATTTATTGCGTATTTGTCAAGTTGATTGGCAAGTTAAAATGATTATTCTAAACTGATCACTCGTGCTCCTTGCATAAAGGCTTATATCATCACACTGTTTCGGATACATTGGATTACTTGGAGGCTTTGTCGTAGCTCTCTCAGTCTCTAATTTTGTCACAATATGGAAAATTCAGCTAGCTGAACGTGGGCGTTGGATTCATGTCATTTTGAACTCTAAATCAAAAGTTACCAACGATTTAGTGCGGACATCTCAAGTTGATATTTTTAGTTAAAATGATCATTTTAAACTGGCCATTGGTGTTCTTTGTGTAATGGCTTACAACATCACACTGTTTGGAATACATTGGATTACTTGGAGGCTTTTTCATAACTCTTTAAGTCTCAAATGTTGTCACAATATAGAAAATTTAGCTACCTCAATGTGGCGTTGGATTTGTGTCATTTTGAATTCTAAATCAAAATTTATAGACAATTTACTGCGGACATGTCAAGTTGATCGGCCACTTAAAATGATCATTCTAAACATATCATTGGTTCTCCTTAAGTAAAGGCTTATAAATGAAGCATAAAGCATTTCATCACGCAGTTAGGGATACGTTCGATTATTTTGAGGCTTTTACATACCTCTTTAAGTCTTAGATGTTGGCACAATATGGAAAATTGACCTAGTTTAACTTGAGTGTTGGACTCATGTCATCTTGAGCTCTAAATCAAACATTAAAGATTATCTAGTGCGGACATGTCAAGTTGATCAGCCAGCTAAAATTATCATAATAAACTGTTCATTGGTGCTCGTTAAGTAAAGGGTTATAAATGAAGCATAATGCATGGCATCACGCAGTTTGGGATACATTGGATTATTTGGAGGATTTTATGTACATCTTTCAGTCTCAAATGTTGTCACAATATGGAAAATTGAACTAGATTAACGTGGGTGTTGGACTCATGTCATTTTAAGCTCTAAATAACACGTTAGACTATTTAGTTCGCACGTGTCAAGTTGAACAGCTAGCTAAAATGATCATTCAAAACTTATCACTGGTGCTCGTTGAGAAAATGTTTACAAATGAAGCGTAATGCATGTCATCCAGCAGTTTGGGATAGATTGGATTATATGGAGGTTTTGCCATACCTATTTCAATCTTAAATTTTGTTATAGTATTGGATTCATGTCATTTTGAACTCTAAATAAAAATTTAAGGACGATTTAGTGCGGACATGTCAAGTGGATCGGCCAGTTAAAATGATAATTCTAAACTGATCATTGGTGCTCCTTAAGTAAAGGCTTATAAACGAGGTATAATGCATGGCATCACACTATTTGGGATACATTGTATTACTTGGAGGCTTTTTCGTAGCTCTTTTAGTCTCAAATGTTGTCACAATATGGAAATTGACCTAGCTTAGCGTGGGCATTAGACTCATGTTATTTTGAGCTCTAAATCAAAAGTTAAAGACGGTTCTGTGCAGACATGTCAAGTTGATCATCATGTTAAAATGATCATTCTAAGATTATCATTGGTGCTCCTTGAGTAAAGGTTTTTAAATAAAGCATAATGCGTGGCATCATGCAGATTGTGATACATTGGATTACTTGAAGGCCTTGGCGTAGCTTTCTCAGTATCAAATACTGTCACGTTATAGAAAATTGAGCTAGCTGAAAGTAGGCATTGGATTCGTGTCATTCGGAACTCTAAATCAAAAGTTATAGAAGATTTAGGGCGGACATATCAAGTTGATCAGCTAGTCAAAATGATCATTTTAAACTGATAATTAGGGCTACATGAGTAAAGGCTTATAAATGAAGGATTATGCTTGGCATCAATCAGTTTGGGATACATTGGATTACTTCGAGGCTTTGTGATAGCTCTATTAGTTTCAAATGATGTCACAA
Organism: Pugionium cornutum; assembly: GCA_018901935.1. Taxonomy (NCBI): domain Eukaryota; kingdom Viridiplantae; phylum Streptophyta; class Magnoliopsida; order Brassicales; family Brassicaceae; genus Pugionium; species Pugionium cornutum. The sequence continues at coordinate 14,737,970 of CM032162.1, read as the reverse complement.
CATAGAAAATTGAGCTACCTTAACGTGGGCATTGGATTCATGTCATTCTGAACTCTAAATCAAAATTTATGGACGATTTAGTTTGGACATGTCAAGTTGATCGGGCAGTTAAATTGAACATTCTAAATTGATCATTGGTTCTCCTTGAGTAAAGGCTTATAAATGAAGCATAATGCATGGAATCACGCTCTTTGGGATACATTGGATTACTTGGAGGCTTTTTCGTAAGTCTTTCAGTCTCAAATGTTGTCACTATATGGAAAATTGAGTTATCTTAACGTGGGCGTTGGACTTATGTTATTTTGAGCACTAAATCAAAAGTTAAAGCCAATTTAGTGCAGACATGTCAAGTTAATCGGCCAGTTAAAATGATCATTCAAAACTGATCACTGGTGCTCCTTGAGTAAAGGCTTATAAATCAAGCATAATGCATGACATCACACATTTTAGGATCGATTGGATTATTCGGAGGCTTTATCATAGCTAGTTCGGACTTAAATTTTGTCACAATATTGAAAATTGAGCTAGCTTAACATGGCTTAATTTAGCCGTTGGACTCATGTATTTTGAGCTCTAAATCAAAAGTTAAAGACGATTTAGTAGGGACATATCAAGTTGATCGGTCAGTTAAAATGATCATTCAAAACTGATCATTTGTGTTCCATAATCAAACGTTTATCAATGAAGCATAATGTATGGTATCACGCAGTGTGGGATACGTTGGATTACTTGGAGGGTTTTACCTAGCTCTTTCACTCTCAAGCTTTGTCACAATATTGAAAATGAGCTAGCTTAACATGGCCGCTGGATTCGGGTCATTTTGAACTCTAAATCGAAAGATGCAGACGATTTATTGCGTATTTGTCAAGTTGATTGGCAAGTTAAAATGATCATTCTAAACTGATCACTCGTGCTCCTTGCATAAAGGCTTATATCATCACGCTGTTTGGGATACATTGGATTACTTAGAGGCTTTGTCGTAGCTCTCTCAGTCTCAAATTTTGTCACAATATGGAAAATTCAGCTAGTTTAACGTGGGCGTTGGATTCATGTCATTTTGAACTCTAAATCAAAAGTTATCGACGATTTAGTGCGGACATGTCATGTTGATATTTTAGTTAAAATGATCATTTTAAACTGGTCATTGGTGTTCTTTGTGTAAAAGCTTACAACATCACGCTGTTTGGAATACATTGGAATACTTGGAGGCTTTTTCGTAACTCTTTAAGTCTCAAATATTGCCACAATATGGAAAATTGACCTAGCTTAACGTGGGCATTGGACTCATGTTATTTTGTGATCTAAATCCAAAGTTAAAGATGATTTAGTGCGGACATGTCAAATTGATCGTCGAGTCAAAATGATCATTATAAAGTGATCATTTGTGCTCCTTAAGTAAAGGGTTATAAATGAAGCATAATGCATGGCATCACGCAGTTTGGGATACATTGGATTACTTGGAGGGTTTTACACAGCTCTTTCACTCTGAAATTTTGACACAATATGGAAAATGAGCTAGATTAACGTGGGCGCTGGATTCGTGTCATTATGAATTCTAAATGAAAAAGTTACGGATGATTTAGTGCAGACATGTCAAGTTGATTGGCCAGCTAAAATGATCATTCTAAACTGATCATTGGTGCTCCTTGCGGAAAGGCTTATAAATGAAGCATAATGCATGGCATCACACAGTTTGGGATACATTGGATTATTTGGATAGTTTTACATACCTCTTTCAGCATCAATTGTTGTCACCATATGGAAAATGAGCTAGCTTAACGTGGGAGTTGGATTCGTGTTATTCTGAAATCTAATTCAAAAGTGACAGACGATTTAGTGCGGACATGTGAAGTTTATTGGCCAGGTACAATGATCGTTCTAAACTGATCATTGGTGCTCCATGCGTAAATGGATTATAACATCACACTGTTTGGGAATCATTGGATTACTTGGAGGCTTTGTCGTAGCTCTCTCATTCTCAAATGTTGTCACAATGTGGAAAATTGAGCTAGCTGAACGTGGGCATTGTACTTATGTTATTTTGAGCTCTAAATAGAAAGCTAAAGACGATTTAGTGCGCACATGTCAAGTTGATCGGCCAGTTAAAATGATCATTCTAAACTGATCACTTGTGCTCCTTAAGTAATGGTTTAGAAATGAAGAATAATGTATGCCAGCACGCAGTTTGGGATATGTTTGATTACTTGGAGGGTTTTACATAGCTCTTTCACTCTCAAATATTAACGCAATATGGCAAATGAGCTAGCTTAACGTGGGCCTTGGATTCATATCATTATGAACTCTAAATCAAAAGTTACAGACGATTTAGTACGGATATGTCAAGTTGATTGAACTGTTAAAATGATATTTCTAAACTGATCATTGGTGCTCCTTGCGTAAAGGCTTATAAATAAACCATAATACATGGGCATCATGCAGTTTGGGAAACATTGGATAACTTGGTGGCTTTGTCATAGCTCTTTCAGTCTCAAATGTTCTCACAATAAAGAAAATTGACCTAGCTTAATGTGGGTGTTGAATTCATGTCATTTTCAACTCTTAATCAAAAGTTACGAATGATTTTGTGCGCACATGTGAAGTTGATTAACCAGTTCAAATGATCATTCTAAACTGATCAATGGTGCTCCTTGAGTAAAGGCTTATAAATGAAGCATAATGCATGGCATCATGCAGTTTGGAATACATTAGATTAGTTGGAGGCTTTGTTGTACCTCTTTCGATCCCAAATGTTGTCACAATAGATTTAGATAGCTTGACGTGGGTGTTGGAGTCATTATTAACTCTAAATCAAAAGTTATGGACAATTTAGTGCGGACACGTCAAGATTATTGGCCGGTTAAAATGATCATTCTAAATTGATCATTGGTGCTCCCTGAGTAAATCTTAAATGAAGAATAATGCATGGCATGACGCAATTTGGGATAAATTAGATTACTTTGAGGCTTTGTAGTAGCTATTTCAGTCTCAAATTTTTCACAATATAGAAAATCAAGCTAGCTTAACGGGGCTGTTGGATTCGTGTAATTCTGAACTCTAAATCAAAAGTTACGGATGATTTAGTGTGGAAATGTCAAGTTGATCGGCTAGTTAAAATGATCATTCTTAGCTGATCATTGGTGCACCTTGAGTAATGGCTTATAATTGAGGCATAATGCATGGAATCACACATTTTCGGATACATTGGATTACTTCGAGGCTTTGAAGCAACTCTTTCATTCTCAAATGTTGTCACAATATGGAAAATTGAGCTAGCTTAACATGGGCGTTGGACTCATGTCTTTTGAGCTCTATATCATAAGATAAAGATGATTTAGTTCGGACATGTCAAGTGATCAGCTAGTTAAAATGCTCATTCTAAACTGATCATTGGTGCTCCTTGGGTAAAGGCTTATAAATGAAGCATAACGGATGACATAACGCAGTTTTGGATAGATTGGATTACTTGGAGGCTTTTTCGTAGCTATTTTGGTGCAAATTTTTTTCACAATTTACAAAATTGAGCTAAGTTAACGTGAGCGTTTTATTCGTAAAGTTATGAACTCTAAATTCGTGTGGTTCAGTGCGGACATGTCAAGTTGATAGGGTAGTTACAATGATTATTCTAAACTGATCATTGGTGCTCCTTGAGTAAAGGCTTATAAATGAAGCATAGTGCATGGCTTCACGCAGCTTGGGTTACATTAGATTAAATTGCGGCATTTTCGTACCTCTTTCACTCTCAAATATTGTCACTATGTGGAAAATTTAGCTAGCTTAATGTGGGCGTTTTACTCATGTTATTTTGAGGTCTAAATCAAAAGTTATAGACGATTTAGTGCAGATGTGTCAAGTTGATCAGCTAGTTAAAATGATCATTCTAAACTGATCATTGGTGCTCCTTGAGTAAAGGCTTGTTAATGAAACATATCTCATGGCATCACGCATCTGGGATAGATTGGATTACATAGAGGCTTTTTCTTTGCTATTTTGGTCTTAAATTTTATCACAATATAGAAGACTGAGCTAGCGTAACATGCGCGTTGTATTTGGCTAATTTCGAACTCTAAATCACAAGATACAGTCGATTTAGTGCAGACATGTCAAGTTGATCGGCCAGTTAAAATGATCATTGGTGCTCCTTGAGTAAAGGTTTATAAATGACGTATCATGCATGAAATCACGCACTTTGGGATACATTGGATTACTTGCACGCTTTTTTGAGCTCTTTCAGTCTTAAATGTTGTCATAATATAGAAAATTGAGCTAGCTTAAGGTGGGCGTTGGATTCATGTCATTATGAACGGTAAATAAAAAGTTATGGACGATTTAGTTCCGACAAGTTAAGTTGATCGGCTAGTTAAAATGATTATGCTAAATTGATCATTGGAGCTCCTTGAGTAAAGGCTTATAAATCAAGCATAATGCATGGCATCATGAAGTTTGCGATACATTGGATTACTTGGAGGCTTTGTCGTAGCTTTTTCAGTCTCAAATGTTGTCACAATATAGAAAATTGAGGTAGCTTAATGTGGGTGTTGAATTCGTGTCATTATGAGCTCTTAATCAAAAGTTATGGATGATTTAGTGCAGACATGTTAAGTTGATCGGCCAGTTAAAATGATAATTCTAAACTGATCAGTGGTGTTCCTTGAGTAAAGGCTTATAAATGAAACATAATGCATCGCATCATGCAGTTTGGAATACATTAGATTAGTTTGAGGCTTTGTTGTACCTCTTTCAATCTCAAATGTTGTCTCAATATAGAAAATATAGCTAGCTTGACGTGGGTGTTGGATTTGTGTCACTTTGAACTATAAATCAAAAGTTACGGACGATTTATTGCGGACATGTCAAGGTTAATGGCCGGTTAATAGGATCATTCTAAACTGGTCATTGGTGCTCCTTGAGTAAAGCTTAAATGAAGAATGGTGCATGACATGATGCAGTTTGGGATAAATTAGATTACTTGTAGGCTTTGCCGTAGCTCTTTCAGTCTGAAATTTTTGACAATATAGAAACTCGAGATAGCTTAACGTGGTTGTTGGATTTGTGTAATGTCGAACTCTACCTCAAAAGTTATGGACGATTTAGTGCGGACATGTCAAGTTGATCGGCTAGTTAAAATGATCATTCTAAACTGATCATTGGTGCTCCTTGAGTAAAGGCTTATAAATGAAGCATAATGCATGGCATTACGCAGTGTGGGATTCATTGCATTACTTTGAGGCTTTGTTGCAGCTCTTTCATTTTCAAATATTGTCATAATATGAAAAATTGAACTAGTTTAACGTGGGCGTTGGACTCATGTAATTTTGATCTCTAAATCAAAAGTTAAAAACAATTTAGTTCGGACATGTCAAATAATCAGCTAGTTAAAATGCTCCTTCTAAACTCATCATTGGTGCTCTTTGAGTAAATGGTTATAAATGAAGCATAATTTATGGCATCACAGAGTTTAGGATAGATTGGATTATTTGGAGGTTTTTTATAGCTATTTTGGGGTTAAATTTTGACACAGTATAGAAAATTGAGCTAGATTAACGTCGACATTGGATTCGTGTCATTCTGAACTCTAAGTCAAAAGTTACAGACGATTTAGTGTGGACATGTCAATTTGATCATTGGTGCTCCTTGAGTAAGGCTTATAAATGAAGCATAATGCATGGCATCACACAGTTTGTGATACATTGGATTACTGGAAGGCTTTGTAGCAACTCTTTCATTATTAAATGTTATTACAATATGAAAAATTAGGCTAGCTTAAAGTGGACGTTGGATTTGTATCCCTTCGAACTCTAAATAAAAAATTACAGACAATATAGTGCGGAAATGTCAAGTTGATCGGCTAGTTAAAATGATCATTATAAGCTGAACATTGGTACTCTTAAGTAAAGGCTTATAAATGAAGCATAATGCATGGCATCACGGATTTTGGGATAGATTGGATTATTTAAAGCTTTTTCGTAGCTATTTTGGTGTTAAATTTTGTCACAATATAGAGAACTGAGCTAGGTTAGCGTGGGCGTTAGATTCATGTTATTTTGAACTCTAAATCAAAAGTTACGGATGATTTAGTGTAGTTATGTCAAGTTGATCGGACAGTTAAAATGATCATTCTAAACCTATCATTCTAAACTGATCATTGGTGATCCTTTAGTAAAAACTTATAAATGAAGCTTAATACAGGGCTTCACACAGCTAGGGATACATTGGATTACCTTGCGGCTTTTTCGTAGATCTTTCAGTCTCAAATATTGTCACAATATGAAAAATTTTGCTAGCTTGAAGTGGGCGTTGGATTCGTGTCATTATGAACTCTAAATCAAAAGATACAAACGATTTAGTGCGGACATGTCAAGTTGATCGGCCAGTTAAAATGATTATTCTAAACTGATCATTGGTGCTCCTTCAGCAAAGGCTTATAAATGAAGCATAATGCATGACATCACACAGTTTGGGATACATTGGATTGGTGGAAGGCTTTGTAGCAACTCTTTCATTCTTAAATGTTATTACAATATGGAAAATTAAGCTAGCTTAAACTGGACGTTGGATTCGTATCCCTTGAAACTCTAAATCAAAAGTTAAAGACGATATAGTGCGGACATGTCAAGTTGATCGGTTAGTTAAAATGATCATTACAAGTTGAACATTGGTACTCTTGAGTAAAGGCTTATAAATGAAGCATAATGCATGGCATCACAGATTTTGGGACAGATTGGATTATTTGAAGCTTTTTCGTAGCTAGAAAACTGAGCTAGGTTAACGTGTGCATTAGATTCATGTTATTCGGAACACTAAATCAAAAGTTACGGATGATTTAGTGCAGTTATGTCAAGTTGATCGGACAGTTAAAATGATCATTCTAAACTTATCATTCTAAACTGATTATTGGTGCTTCTTTAGTAAAGGCTTATAAAAGAAGCTTAATGCATGGCTTCATGCAGCTAGAGATACATTGGATTACCTGGCAGCTTTTTCGTAGATCTTTCAGTCTCAAATATTGTCACAATATGAAAAATTTTGTTAGCTTGATGTGGGCGTTGGATTCGTGTCATTTTGAACTCTAAATCAAAAGTTACAGACGATTTAGTGCCGACATGTCAAGTTGATCGGCCTGTTAAAATGATCATTATAAACTGATCATTGGTGCTCGTTGAGTAAAGGCCTATAAATGAAGCATATTGCATGGCTTTACACAGTTTGGGATACATTAGATTACTTGGAGGCTTTGTTACAGCTCTTTCGTTCCCAAATATTGTCATAATAGGAAAAACTGAGCTAGTTTAACGTGGGTGTTGGACTCATGTAATTTTGATCTCTAAATCAAAAGTTAAAAACGATTTAGTTCGGACATGTCAAATAATCAGCTAGTTAAAATGCTCCTCCTAAACTCATCATTGGTGCTCTTTGAGTAAATGGTTATAAATGAAGCATAATGTATGGCATCACACAGTTTGGGATTGATTGGATTACTTGGAGGTTTTTCATAGCTATTTTGGGGTTATATTTTGACACAATATAGAAAATTTAGCTAGATTAACGTCGGCATTGGATTCGTGTCATTCTGAACTCTAAATCAAAGTTACGGACGATTTAGTGTGGACATGTCAAGTTGCTCGGCCAGTTAAAATTATTATTCTAAACTGATCATTGGTGCTTCTTGAGTAAAGGATTATAAATGAAGCATAATACATGGCATCACACAGTTTGGGATACATTGGATTAATGGAAGGCTTTGTAGCAACTCTTTCATTCTTAAATGTTATTACAATATGGAAAATTAAACTAGCTTAAAGTGGACGTTGGATTCGTATCCCTACGAACTCTACATCAAAAGTTTCGGACGATATAGTGCGGAAATGTCAAGTTGATTGGCTAGTTAAAATGATCATTATAAGCTGAACATTGGTACTCTTAAGTAAAGGCTTATAACTGAAGCATAATGCATGGCATCACGGATTTTGGGACAGATTGGATTATTGAAAGCTTTTTCATAGCTATTTTGGTGTTAAATTTTGTGACAATATAGAAAACTGAGCTAGGTTAAGAAGGTGGACTTTAGATTCATGTTATTCTGTACTCAAAATCAAAAGTTACGGATGATTTAGTGCAGTTATGTCAAGTTGATCGGACAATTAAAATGATCATTCTAAACTTATCATTCTAAACTGATCATTGCTACTCCTTTAGTAAAGGCTTATAAATGAAGCTTAATACATGGCTTCACGCAGCTAGGGATACATTGGATTACCTGGCGGTTTTTTCGTAGATCTTTCAGTCTCAAATATTGTCACAATATGAAAAATTTTGTTAGCTTGACGTGGGCGTTGGATTCGTGTCAGTATGAACTCTAAATAAAAAGTTATAGACGATTTAGTGCGGACATGTCAAGTTGGTCGGTCTGTTAAAATGATCATTATAAACTGATTGTTGGTGCTCCTTGAGTAAATCTTAAATGAAGAATATTGCATGGCATGACGCATTTTGGGATACATTGGATTTCTTGGAGGCTTTGTAGTAGCTCTTTTAGTCTCAAATTTTTCACAATATAGAAAATTGAGCTAACTTAATTTGGGTGTTGGATTCATACCATTCTGAACTCTAAATCAAAAGTTACGGATGATTTAGTGCAGACATGTCATGTCTATCGGCTAGTTATATTGATTATTCGAAACTGATCATTGGTGCTCATTGAACAACAGCTTACAAGTGATGCATAATGCATGGTTTCATGCAATTTGGGATATATTGGGTAACTCAGAGGATTTGTCATAGCTCTTTTAGTCCCAAATTTTTCACAATATAGAAAATTGAGCTAGCTTAACGTGGCTGTTGGATTCGTGCAATTCTGAACTCTAAATCAAAAGTCAAAGATGATTTAATGCATATGTGTCAAGTTCATTAGCTAGTTAAAATGATCATTATAAACTGATCACTGGTGCTCAGTGATTAAAGGCTTATAAATGAAGCATAATGCATGACATCATGCAGTTTGGGATAGATTGGATTACTTGGAGGCCTTTTTCTCAGCTCTTTCAGTCTTAAATGTTATCACAATATGTTAAATTGAGCTAGCTTAAAGTGGACGTTCGATTCGTATCACTTTGAACTCTAAATAAAATGCCACGGACGATTTACTGCGGACATGTCTAGTTGATCGGCTAGATAAAATGATCATTCTAAACTGATCATTGGTGCTCTTGAGTAAAGGCTTATAAATGAAGCATACTGCATGGCATCATGAATTTTGGGATAGATTGGATTACTTGAAGGCTTTTTCATACCTATTTTGGTGTTAAATTTTGTCACAATAGAGAAAATTGAGGTACGTTAACGTAGACATTAGAGTCGTGTCATTCTCAACTCTAAATCAAAAGTTATAAACGATTTAGTGCGGACATATCAAGTTGATCGGCTAGATAAAATGATCATTTTAAACTGATCATTCTAAATTGATCACTGGTGCTCCTTTAGTAAACGCTTATAAATGAAGCATAATGCATGGCTTCACGCAGCTTAGGATACATTGGCTTACTTGGCGGGTTTTTGTTGCTATTTCAGTCTCAGATATTGTCACAATATGGAAAATTTAGCTACCTTGACGTGAGCGTTGAATTCTTGTCATTATGAACTCTAAATCAAAAGTAACGGATGATTTAGTGTGGACATGTAAAGTTGATCGGCCAGTTGGAGGCATTGTTATATCTACTTCAGTCGGAAATTCAATCGCAATATAAAAAATTGAGCTAGATTAATGTGGGCGTTTGATTCATGTCATTCTGAACTCTAAAGCAAAAGTTACGCACGATTTTGTGCGGACATGTCAAGCCCATAGGCTAGTTAAATTGATTATTCTAAACTGATCATTGGTGCTCATTGAGGAAAGGTTTACAAATAAAGCATAATGCATTGCATCACGCAGTTTGGGATAGATTGGATGACTTGGAGGCTTTGTTGTATCTATTTTGATCATTAATTTTATCACAATATAATGACTGAGTTAGCTTAACGTGGGCGTTAGATTCATGTTATTCTGAAATTTAAATCAAAAGTTACACACGATTGAATGCGGACATGTCAAGTTGATCGATCAGTTAAAATGATCATTCTAAACTGATCATTGATGCTTCCTTGAGTAAGGGTTTATACATGAATCATAATACATTGCATCACGCAGTTTGGGATACATTGAATTAATTTGAGGTTTTTTCGTAGCTCTTTCAGCCTCAAATGTTTTCACAATATTGAAAATTGATCTAGATTAACATGGACATTCGATTCATAGAATTTGAGCTCTAAATAAAATGTTAAAGACGACTTAGTGCGGACATTTCAAGTTGATCAACTAGTTAAAATGATCATTCTAAACTGATCATTGGTGCTCATTGAGCAAAGGTTTACAAATGAAGCATAAGGCATAGCATCACGTAGTTTGCGATAGATTGGACTACTTGGAGGCTTTGTCGTAGCTGTTTTAGTCTTAAATGTGTTGTCACAATATAGAATATTGAGCTAGCTAAACATGGGCGTTGGATTCATGTCATTCTGGACTCTAAATAAAAAGTTACGGACGATTTAGTGCGTACATGTAAAGTTTATCAGCTATATAAACTGATTATTCTAAACTTATCATTGGTGCTCATTGACTAATGCATAAATGAAGTATAATGCATGGCATCACGCAGTTTGGGATAGATTGGATTTTTTGGAGGCTTTGTCTTAGCTATGTCGGTCTTAAATTTTGTGAAAATATAGAATATTGAGCTAGCTTAATGTAGGCATTGGATTCATGTCATTCTGAACAATAAATCAAAAGTTACGGACGATTTAGTGCGAACATGTCAAGTTGATCACCAGTTAAAGCGATCATTCTAAACTGATCATTAGGGCTCCTTGAGTAAGCATAAAATGAAGCATAATGCATGGCATCACGCAGTTTGGGATACATTGAATTACTTGGAGCCTTAGTCGTAGCTCTTTCAGTCTAAAATGTTGCACAATATAGAAAATTTAGATAACTTAATGTGGGAGTTGGATTCATATCATTCTGAACTCTAAATCAAAACTTACGGATGATTTAGTGAAGACATGTCAAGTCTATCGGCTAGTTGTATTGATTATTCTAAACTGATCATTGGTGCTCATTGAGCAAAGGATTACAAGTGATGCATAATGCAATTTGGGATACATTGGATTACTTGGAGGCTTTGTCGTAGCTCTTTAAGTCTTAAATTTTGTCACAATACTGAAAATTGAGCTACACTAACGTGGACATTATATTCATGTCTTTTTAGGCTCTAGATCAAATGTTAAAGACGATTTAGTGCGTACATGCCAAGTTTTTCAGTTAGTTATTATAATCATCCTAATCTGATCATTTGTGTTCCTTGAATGAATGCATATAAAAGAAGCTTAATTCATGACATAACAAATTTTGGGATAGATTTGATTACTTGGAGGCTTTGTTGTAGCTGTTTCGGTCTTAAGTTTTTTCACAATATAGAATGTTGAGCTAGCTTAACGTGAGTGTTTAATTTGTGTCATTCTATAATCTAAATCAAAAGTTACGAAAGATTTTGTGCAGACATGTCAACTTGAACAATCAGTTAAAATGATCATTCTAAACTTACCATTCTAAATTGATCACTAGTGCTCCTTGAGTTAAGGTTACATATGAAGCATGGCATCACAGAGTTCAGGATAAATTGAATTTGAAGGCTTTGTGGTAGCTATTTCACTCTCAGAAAATTGAGTTAGCTTAACATGGGCATTGGATTCGTGTCATTCCGAACTATAAATCAAAAGTTACAGACGATTTAATGCGGAAATGTCAACTTGATCGACTAGTTAAAATGGTCATTATAAACTGATCATTGGTGCTCCTTGAGTAATGGTTTATAAATGAAGCGTAATGCATTGCAACACACTGTTTGGGATACATTGGATTATTTTGAGGCTTTGTCGTAGCTCTTTCAGCCTCAAATGTTGTCACAATATTGAAAATTGATCTAGCTTAACGTGGGCCTTCGATTCATATAGATAGAGACTAAGTTCCTCAGTTACTTTTGGAAAACACTTTGGTAGAAACTAGGTACTAAACGTTGTTTCTCTACAACTTCTAACCCACAATCGGATGGTCAAACCAAAGTAGTTAATATAACTTTGTCTATCTTGTTGCGAGCCATAATAAAAAAAAAATCTCAGGTCCTGGGAAAAATGTTTGCCTCGTGTTGAATTTGCATATAATCATGCTGGGCATACTGCATCTAAGTATTCACCTTTTGAAATTGTTTATGGGTTCAGTCCCATCTCACCTTTGGATCTAATGCATTTACCTTTGAGTGAAAGGGCAAGTCTTGATGGAAAGAAAAAGTCTGATTTACTTAAACATATCAATGAGAAGGCTTAGCTTAGATGCAGTATGCCGAGCATGATTATATACAAATTCAACACGAGGCAAACATTCTTCCCAAGACCTGAGATTCTTTTCAATTATGGCCTTTGAAGAAGGAGACTTGTTGTGGATCCACTTGCGAAGGATAGATTTCCGAGTGAGAGGAAATCCAATCTTATTCCTACGGTTGATGGTCCATTCAAAGTCCTCAATAAGATCAATGACAATGTCTACCTGCTGGATCTTCAAGGTACGTACCAAGTGAGTTCGAGTTTTAATGTTGCTGATTTGGTTCCCTATTTTGCAGATGAAACTGATCTCATTGGTGCTCATTTAGCAAAGGTTTACAAATGAAGCATAATGCATAGCATCACACAGTTTGGGATATATTGGATTACTTGGAGGCCTTGCCGTAGCTATTTCGGTCTTAAATTTTGTCACAATATATAATATTGAGCTAGCTTAACGTGGGCGTTTGATTTTTGTCATTCTGAACTCTAAAGCAAAAGTTACTGATGATTTAGTGCTGACATGTTAAGTTGATCGATCAGTTAAAGTAATCATTCTAAACTTATCATTCGAAACCGCTCATTCTAAACTAATTAGTAATGCTCCTTGAGTAAATGCTTATAAATGAAGTATACTGCATGGCATCACAGAGTTTAGGATAAATTGGATTACTTGAAGGCTTTGTGGTTGCTCTTTCAGTCTCAATTGTTGTCACAATATAGAAAACTGAGCTAGTTTAACGTGGAAGTTTGATTCGTGTAATTCTGAACTCTAAATCAAAAGTTACAAACAATTTAGTGCATAAAAGTCAAGTTAATCGGCCAGCTAAACCAATAATTCTAAACTGATCATTGGTGCACCTTGGGTAAAGGCTTATTAATGAACATAATACATGGCAACACACAATTTGGGATACATTGGATTACTTGGAGGCTTTGTCGTAGCTATTTCAGTCTTAAATTTTGTCGCAATTTAGAAAATTATGCTAGCTTAGCATGGGAGTTGGATTGTCATTCTGAACTCTAAATCAAAAGTTAAGGACAATTTTAGTATTGACATGTCAAGTTTATCGGCTACTTAAATTGATCATTCTAAACTGATAATTGGTTCTTATTGAGCAAAGGTTTACAAATGAAGCATAATGCATGGCATCATGCAGTTTGGGATAGATTGGATTACTTGGATTCTTTGTCATAGGTATTTTGGTCTTAAATTTTATGATAATATAGAAAATTGAACTACGTGGGTGTTGGATGAGTTCATTCTGAACTCTAAATCAAAGGTTGTGGATGATTTAGTGCGTACATGTCAAGTTTATCGGCAAGTTAAACTGATCATTCTAAACTGATCTTTAGTGCTCATTGAGCAAAGGTTTACAAATAAATCATCATGCATGGCATCACGCAGTTTGGGATAGATTAGTTTACTTGAAGGCTTTTTGGAAGCTCTTTCAGTCTCAAATGTTCTCACAATTTAAAAAGTTGAGCTTACTTAACTAGGTCCTTGGATTCCTGTCATTTTGAACTCTAAATGAAAAGTTTCAGAGGATTTAATGCAGACATGTCATGATGATCGGCCAGTTAAGGTGATTAATTTAAACTGATCATTGGTGCTCCTTGAGTTAAGGCTTATAAATAAAGCATAATGCATGGCATCACACAGTTTGGGACATTGGATTACTTGGAGGCTTTGTCGTAGCTCTTTCATTCTCAAATGTTGTCACGATTTTTAAAATTGAGATAGATTAATGGGCCGTTGGATTCATGTCGTTTTGAGCTCTAAATCAAAATTTAAAGACGATTTAGTGCGGATATGTCAAGTTGATCAGCTAGTCAAATTGATCATTCGAAACTGATTATTGGAGCTCATGGAGAAAAGTTTTACAAATGAAGTATAATGCAAGGCATCACGCAGTTTGGGATAGATTGGATTAGTTGGAGGCCTTGTGGTAGCTATTTCCGTCTTCAATATTGCCACAATATAGAATATTGAGCTAGCTTAACGTGGGTGTTGGGTTCATGTCAAAAGTTGCGGATGATATAGTGCAGACATGTCAAGTTGATTGGCCAATGAGAGTGACCATTCTAAACTGATTGTTCTAAATTGATCATTAATGCATGGCATCACGGAGTTACGATAGATTGGATTACTTCTTTGTGGTAGCTCTTTCAGTCTCAAATATTATCACAGAATAGAAAATTGAGCTAACTTAACATGGGCGTTGGATTCGTGTCATTCTGAACTCTAATTCAAAAGTACGTACGCTTTAGTGTGGACATATCAAGTTGATTGGTCAGTTAAAGTGATCATTCTAAACCAATCATTAGTGCTCCTTGAGTAAAGGCTTATAAATGAAACATAATGCATGGCATCACACAGTTTAGGATAGATTGGATTACTTGAAGGCTTTGTTTTAGCTCTTTCAGTCTCAATTGTTGTCACAATATTGAAAATTGAGCTAACTTTGCATGGACGTTTGATTCATGTCATTCTCAACTCTAAATCAAAAGTTACAGACATGTCAAGTTTATCGGCTCGTTAAATTGATCATTCTAAACTGAAAATAGGTGCTCATTGAGCAATGGTTTCAAATGAAGCATAATGCATGGCATCACGCAGTTTGGGATAGTTGAATTACTTGAATGCTTTGTGGTAGCTCTTTAAGTTTCAAATGTTTTCACAATATAAAATATTGAGCTAGCTTAACGTGGGTGTTGGAGTCGTGTCATTTTAAACTCTATATCAAAATTAACGGATGATTTAGTGCGGACATGTCAAGTTGATACACCAGTTAATGTGATCAGTTTAACTGACCATTGATGCTCCCTGAGTAAAGGCTTACAAATGAAGCATAATGCATGGCATCACGCAGTTTGGGATACATTGGATTACTTGGAGGTTTTGTCGAAGCGATTTCAGTCCCAAATGTTGTCACAATATTGAAAATTATGCTTGATTAACGTGGCTGTTGGATTCATGTCATTTTGAGCTCGTAGTCAAATGTTAAAGACGATTTAGTGTAGACATGTCAAGTTGAACAGCTAGTTAAATTGATCATTCTAAACTGATCATTGGTGCTCATTGAGAAAAGGTTTGCAAATGAAGCATAATGCATGGCATCACGCAGTTTGGGATATATTGGATTACTTAGAGGCCTTGTCGTAGATATTTCGGTCTTAAATTTCTTCACAATACAGAATGTTGAGCTAGCTTAACGTTGGTGTTGGGTTCGTGTCATTTTCAACGTTGAATCAAAGTTATGGACAATTTAGTGCGGACATATCAAGTTGATTGGCCAGTTAAAGTGATCATTCTAAACTGATCATTAGTTTTCCTTGAGTAAACGCTTATAAATGAAGCATAATGCATGGCATCACGTGGTTTAGGATATATTGGATTAATTGAACGCTTTGTGGTAGCTCTTTCAGTATCAAGTGTTGTAACAATATAGAAAATTGTGCTCGCTGAACATGGGCATTGGATTCGTGTCATTCTGAACTCTAAATCAAAAGTTACGGACAATATAGTGCAGACATGTCAAGGTTATCAACCAGTTAAAATGATATTTCTAAACTGATCATTGGTGCTCCTTGAGGAAAGGTTTATAAATGAAGCAAAATCCATGGCATCGCGCAGTTTGGGACATATTGGATTAGTTGGATGCTTTTTCATAGCTATATTTTTCTTAAAGTTTGTCACAATATAGAAACTTGATCTAGCTTAATGTGGGCGTTTGATTCATATCAGTTTGAGCGATAAATCAAAAGTTACAGACAATTTAGTACGGACATCTCAAGTTTATCGGCCAGTTAAAATGATCATTTCATACTAATAATAATATTGTAACAATATAGAAAATTGTGCTCCTTGAGCAAAGGCCTATAAATGAAGCATAATGAATGGCATAGCGCAATATTGAAAATTAACGTGGCCGTTGGATTAACATAATTTTCGGCTTTAAATCAAATGTTAAAGAAGATTTAGTGCGAACATGTCAAGTTGATTAGCTAGTTAAAATGATCATTCTAAACTGATCATTAATGCATGACAACACGCATTTTGGGAAGAATTGGATTCTTTGGAGGCATTGTCGTAGCTATTTCGGTCTTAAATTTTGTAACAATAAAGAAAATTGAGCTAGCTTAATGTGGGCGTTGGTATCGTGTCACTGTGAACTCTAAATCAAAAGTTACGAATGATATAGTTCAGACCCGTCAAGTTGATCGACCTGATAAATTAATCATTCTAAACTAATCATTGGTACTCCTTCAGTAAAATCTTATAAATGAATCATAATGCATGGTATCACACAGTTTGGGATACATTGGATTACTTGGAGGGTTTGTTGTAGCTATTTCGCTATTAAATTTTGTCAAAATTTAATGTTTTGAGCTAGCTTATCGCGAGCGTTGGATTCGTGTCATTCTGAACTCTAAATCAAATATTAAAGATGATTTTGTGCAGATATGTCAAGTTGATCAGAAAGTTAAAATGATCATTCTAAACTGATCATTGGTGCTCATTGAGCAAAGGTTTACAAATGAACGATAATGCTTGGCATCACGCAGTATGGGATAGATTGGATTACTTGGAGGCTTTGTCGTAGCTACTTCAGTCTTAAATTTTGTCGCAATATAGAAAATTGAGCTAGACTTACGAGGGTGATGCATTCGTAACATTCTAAACTCTAAATCAAAAGTTATGGGTTTAGTGCTGACATGTCAAGTTGATCGGCCAGTTAAAATGATCATTCTATACTGATCATTCAAAACTGATCATTAGTGCTATTGGACTAAAGGTTGTAAATGAACCATAATGCATTGTATAACGCAGTTTAGGATACATTGGATTACTTGAAGGCTTTGTGGTAGTTATTTATGTCTTTAACTTTGTAACAATATCGAAAATTAATCTAGCTTAACGTGGGCGTTGGATTCATGTCATTCTGAACTGTAAATCAAAAGTTAGAGACGATTTAGTGCAGATCATTCAAAATGATCATTCGAAACTGATCATTGGTGCTCATTGAGAAAAGGTTTACAAATGAAGCATAATGCATGACATCACGTAGTTTGGGATAGATTGGATCACTTGGAGGCCTCGTCCAAGCTATTTCGGTCATAAATTCTATCATAATATAGAACATTGAGCTAGGTTAACATGGGTGTTAGATTCGTGTCATTTTAAACTCTAAATCAAAAGTTACAGACGATTTAGTGCCGACATGTCAAGTTGATTGGCCAGTGAAAGTAATCATTCCAAACTTATCATTAGTGCTCCTTGAGTAAAGGCTTTTAAATGAAGCATAATGCATGACATCACGCAGTTTATGATAAATTGGATAACTTGAAGGCTTTGTGGTTGCTCTTTCAGTCTCAAATGTTGTCATAATATAGAAAATTAAGCAAACCTAACATGGGTGTTGTATTCGTGTCATTCTAAACTCTAAATCAAAAGTTACGTACGATTTAGTGCGGACATAAAAAGTGGATCGGTCAGTTAAAGTGATCATTCCAAACTGATCACTAGTGCTCCTTAAGTAAAGGCTTATAAATGAAGCATAATGTATGGCATCACGCAGCTTAGGTTAGATTGGATTCCTTAAACGCGTTCTGGTAGCTCTTTCAGTCTCAAATGTTGTCACAATATAAAAAATTGAGCTAACTTAATGTGAGAGTTGAATTCGTGTTATTTTGAACCCTAAAACAAAATTTAGGGACGATTTAGTGCGGACATGTAAAGTTCATCAGCAAGTTACTCAGTGGTTTAATGCATGAATCATAAATAAAGCATAATGCATGGCATCATGTAGTTTGAGAGAGATTGGGTTACTTGGAGGTTTTTTTGTAGCTCTTTTAGTCTCAAATATTGTCACAATATTGAAAATTGAGATAGATTAACGTGCGCATTGGATTCATTTCATTTTGAATTCTAAGTAAAAATTTTAAGACGATTTAGTGCGGACATGTCAAGTTGATCAGCTAGTTAAAATAATCATTCTAAACTGATCATTGGTGTTCCTTGAGTAAAGGCTTATAAATGAAGTATAATGCATTGGATCACACAGTTTGGGATAGATTGGATTACTTGGATGTTTTTTCATAGCTATTTCAGTATTAAATTTTTGTTACAATATAGAATATTGAGCTATCTTAACGTGGGCGTTAGATTCATATCATTCTGAACTCTAAAGCAAAAATTACAGAAGATTTAGTGTGGACATGTCAAGTTGATCGAGCAGTTAAAGTGATCATTCTAAACTGATCATTCTAAGCTTATCATCCTAAATTGATACTTCTAAACTGATCATTAGTGCTCTATGAGTAAAGGCTTATAATTAAAGAATAATGCATGGCATCACACAGTTTAGGATAGATTGGATTACTTGAAGGCTTTGTTGTTGCTCTTTCAGTCTCAATTGTTGTCATAATATAGAATATTGAGCTAGCTTAATGTGGGCGTTTGATTTGTGCCATCCTGAACTCTAAATAAGAAGTTACAGACAATTTAGTGTGTAAATGTCAAGATGATCGGCTAGTTAAAATGATCATTCTAAACTGATCATTGGTGCTCCTTGAGTAAAGCCTTATAAATGAAGATTAATGCATAGCATTACGAAGTTTGGGATGGATTGGATAACTTGAAGGCTTTGTTCAAGCTTTTTCAATCTCAAATGTTGTCACAATATAGAAAATGGAGCTAGCTTAACATGGGCATTGGATTCGTATCATTCTGAACTCTAAATCAAAACTTATGGAAGATTTAGTGCGCACATGTCAAGTTGATTGGCCAGTTAAAATTATCATTCTTAACTAATCATTGGTGTTTCTTGAGTAAAAGCTTATAAAGAAGCATAATGTAAGCATCGTATAGTTTTGGATACATTCGATTAGTTGGATGCTTTGTCTTAGCTATTTCAGTTTTAAATTTTGTGACAATATAGAAAATTGAGCTAACTTAGCATAGACGTTGGATTCGTGTCATTCTGAACTCTATCAAAAGTTATGGACGATTTAGTGTGGACATGTCAAGTTTATCGGCTAGTTAAATTGATAAATCTAAACTGATCATTGGTGTCATTTAAAAACACCATTCATGTCATTTTGAACTCTAAATCAAAAGTTACGGATGATTTAGTGCGGACATGTCAAGTTGATACATCAGTTAATGTGATCATTTTAAACTGATCATTGGTGCTCCTTGAGTAAAGACTTACAAATGAAGCATAATGCATGGCATCATGGAGTTTGGGATAGTTGGATTACTTTAAGTCTCCAATGTTGTCACAATATAAATACTGAGTTTGCTTAACGTTTGCATCATGCAGTTTGAGATACATTGGATTATTTGGTGGCTTTGGCGTAGCTCTTTCAGTCTCTAATGTTGTCACAATATTTAAAAAATTGCGATAGATTAACGTGGCCGTTGCATTCATGTCATTTTGAGCTATTAAGCAAATGTTAAAGACGATTTACTGCAGACATATCAAGTTGATCAGATAGTTAAAATCATCATTCTAAACTGATCATTGGTGCTCATTGAGAAAAGGTTTTCAAATGAAGCATAATGCATGGCATCACGTAGTTTCGGATAGATTGGATTACTTAGAAGCTTTGTCATAGCTATTTCAGTCTTAAAATTTGTCACAATATATAATTTTGAGCTAGTTTAACGTGGGTGTTGGATTCGTATAATTTTAAACTCTGAATCAAAAGTTATGGACGATTTAGTGCGGACATGTCAAGTTGATTGGCCAGTTAAAGAGATCATTCTAAACTGATCATTAGTTCTCTTTGATAAAGGCTTAGAAATGAAGCATTATGCATGGCATCACACAATTCAAGATAGACTGGATTACTTGAAGGCTTTGTGATATCTCTTTCAGTCTCAAGTGTTGTAACAATATAAAAAAATTGTGCTAACTTAACGTGGGCGATGGATTCGTGTCATTCTCAACCTTAAATCAAAAGTTACGAACAATTTTGTGCAGACATTTCAAGTTGATCGACCAGTTAAAATGATCATTCTAAACTGATCATTGGTTCTCCTGAGTAAAAGTTTATAAATGAAGCATTATGCATGGCATCACACTGTTTGGGACACATTGGATTAGTTGCATGCTTTTTCGTAGCTATTTTTGTCTTAAATTTTGTCAAAATATAGAGTTTTGAGCTAGCTTATCGTGGGCGTTAGATTCGTGTCATTCTGAACTCTAAATCAAATGTTAATGATGATTTTTTGTGGACATGTCAAGTTGATCAGCTATTTAAAATGATCATTCTAAACTGATCATTGGTGCTCATTGAGAAAAGGTTTACAAATGAACGATAATGCATGGCATCACTTAGTATGAGATAGATTGGATTACATAAAGGCTTTGTCGTAGCTATTTCAGTCTTAAATTTTGTCGCAATATAGAAAACTGAGCTAGCTTAACGTAGGCGATGCAATCGTGTCATTGTGAACTTAGTTACAGGTTAAGTGCTGACATGTGAAGTTGATCGGCTAATTAAAATGATCATTCTAAACTTATCATGCAAAACTGATCATAAATGCTCTTGGAATAAAGGTTATAAATGAAGCATAATGCATGGTATCACACAGTTTAGGATACATTGGATTACTTGAAGGCTTTGTGGTAGCTATTTCTGTCTTAACTTTGTAACAATATCAAAAATTGAGCTAGCTTAACATGGGCATTGGATTCATGTCATTCTGAACTCTAAGTTAAAAGTTACGGACGATTTAGTTTACATATTTCAAGTTTATCGACTAGTTAAATTGAACGCTCTAAACTGATCATTGGTGCTCATTGAGCAAAGGTTTACAAATGAAGGATAATGTATGGCATCATGCAGTTTGGATAGATTGGATTACTTGGAGGCGTTGTTGTAGCAATTTTAGTCTTAAATTTTGTCAAAATATAGAATATTGAGCTAGCTTAACGTGGATATTTGATTTGTGTCATTTTGAACTCTAAATCAAAAGTTATGGAAGATTTAGTGTAGGCATGTTAAGTTGATCGGCCAGTTAAAATGATCATTCTAAACTAATCATTGGTGCTCCTTTAATTAAGGCTTATAAATGAAACATAATGCATGACATAAATATCATTCTGAACTCTAAAGCAAAAGTTATGGAAGATTTAGTGTAGGCATGTCAAGTTGATCGGCCATTTAAAATGATCATTCTAAACTAATCATTGGTGCTCCTTTAATTAAGGCTTATAAATGAAACATAATGCATGACATCATATCATTCTGAACTCTAAAGCAAAAGTTAAAATGATTATTCTAAACTAATCATAGGTGCTCATTGAACAAAGGTTTGCAAATGAAGCATAATGCATGGCATCACGCAGTTTGGGAAAGATTGGATTACTTGGACTCTTTGTCGTAGCTATTTCGGTCTTAAATTTTGTCACAATATAGAATCTTGATCTAGCTTAACGTGGGCGTTGGATTCGTGTCATTCTGAACTCTAAATCAAAAGGTATGAACAACTTAGTGTGGAAATGTCAAGTTCATCGGCTAGTTAAAATGATCATTCTAAACTGATCAATGATGCTCCTTGAGTAAAGGCTTAGAAATGAAGCATAATGCATGGAATCATGCAGTTTGGGATACATTGGATTATTTGGAAGCTTTGTCGTAGCTCTTTCAGTCTCAAATGTTGTCAAAATATTGAAATTGAGCTAGATTATGTGGCCGTTGGATTCATGTCATTTTGAGCTCTAAATCAAATGTCAAAAACAATTAGTGCGGACATGTCAATTTGATCAGCTAATTAAACTGATCATTCGAAACGGATCATTGGTGCTCATTGAGCAAAGGCTTACAAATGAAGCATAATGCATGGCATAACATACTTTAGGATAGATTGGATTACTTTGAGGCTTTTTTTGCTATTTTGGTTTTAAATTCTGTCACAATATAGAAAATTGAGCTAGCTTAACATGGGCATTGAATTTGTGTCATTATGAACTCTAAACCCAAAGTTTCAAACGAGTTAGTGCGGAAATATCAAGTTTATTGGCTAGTTAAATTGATCATTCAAAACTGATCATTGGTACTCATTGAGCAAAGGTTTCCAAATGAAGCATAATGCATGACATCCAAGATTTTGGATAGATTGGATTACTTGGAGGCTTTATCGTAGCTATTTCAGTCTTAAATTTAACCACTGTTAAAGCATGCTTTACGTGGGCATTGGATTCATGTCATTTAAGCTCTAAATCAAATGTTAAAGAAAATTTAGTGCTAACATGTCAAGTTGATCACCTAGTTAAAATGATCATTCTAAACTGACCATTGGTTCTCATTGAGCAAAGGTTTACAAATGAACCATAATGCATGTCATCACGCAGTTTGGGATATATTGGATTACTTGGAGGCTTTGTCGTAGCTATTGCAGTCTTAAATCTTCGTCACAATATAGAAAATTGAGCTAGCGTACCGTGGGCATTGGATTCATGTCATTATGAACTCTAAATCAAAAGTTACAGATGATTTAGTGTAGACATGTCAAGTTTAACAGCAAGTTAAATTGATCATTCTAAACTGGTAATTGGTGATCATTGAGCAAAGGTTTCAAAATGAAGAATAATGCATGGCATCGAGCAATTTTGGGATAGATTGGATTGCTTGGAGGCTTTGTCGTAGCTATTTCGGTTTTAACCTTTGTCACAATATTGTAAACTCATCTAACTTAACTTGGATGTTTGGTTTGTATCATTCTGAAGTCTAAATCAAAAGTTAGAGATGATTTAGTGCGGACATATAAAGTTGATCAGCTTGTTAAAATGATCATTGTAAACTCATCATTGGTGCTCATTGAGCAAATGTTTACAAATGAAGCAAAATGCATAGCATTTATGCATTTTGGGATAGGTTGGATTACTTGGAGGCTTGGTTGTACCTATTTCCGTCTTGAATTTTGTCAAAATATTGAAAACTGAGCTAGCTTAACGTGGGCGTTGAATATGTGTCATTCTGAACTCTAAATCATAAGTTATGGGCGATTTAGTTAAATTGATCAGGTAGTTAAAATCATCATTCTAAACTGATCCTTTGTGCTCCTTGAGTAAATGCTTATAAATGAAGTATAATGCATGGCATCACGCAGTTTGGAATACATTGGATTCCTTGGAGGATGTTTCGTAGCTCTTTCATATTCAAATGTTGTCACAATATTAAAAATTGAGCTTGACTTACGTGGTCATTGGATTCATGTCATTTTGAGCTCTAAATCAAATATTAAGGATGATTTAGTGCGGACATGTCAAGTTGATCAGTTAGTTAAAATGATCATTCTAAACTGATCATTAGTGCTCATTGAGCAAAGCTTTACAAATGAAGAATAATGCATGGCATTATGCTGTTTGAAATAGATTGGATTACTTGACGCTTTGGCGTAGCTAGTTTGGTCTTAAATTTTGTTGATCTAGCTTAACGTGGGCATTGGATTCATGTCATTATGAACTCTAAATCAAAAGTTACTGACTATTTAGTGTGGATATGTAAAGTTTATTGGCTAGTTAAATTGATCATTCTAAAGTGATCATTGGTGCTCATTGAGGAAAGGTTTACAAATGAAGCATAATGCATGGCTTCATGCAGTTTTGGATAAATTGGATTACTTGGAGGCTTTGTCGTAACAATTTTGGTCTTATATTTAATCACAATATAGAAATCTGAGCTACCTTAACGTCGGCGTTAGATTCGTGTCATTCTGAGCTCTAAATCAAAAGTTCGGACGATGTAGTGCGAACATGTCAACTTCATGAGCCAGTTAAAATGGTCATTCTAAACTGATCATTGGTGCTCATTGAGTTAAAGCTTATAAATGAAGCATAATGCATGGCATCACGCAGTTTAGGATACATTGGATTACTTGGAGGCTTTTTTGTATCACCTTCAGTCTCAAATGTTGTAACAATATTGAAAATTGAGCTAGACGTTGGATTCATGTCATTTTGAGCGAATATGTCAAGTTAATCAGCTAGTTAAATTGATGCTCATTGAGCAAATGTTTACAAATGAAGCTCATTGAGCAAAGATTTACAAAAGAAGCGTAATGGATGGCATTACGCAGTTTGGAATTACTTGGATGCTTATCGTAGCTATTTCAGTCTTAAAAGTTTGTCGTAATATCGAATTTTGAGGTAGCTTAACGTGGGCGATGGATACGTGTCATTCTCAACTCTAAAAAAAAAGTTACAGACGATTTAGTGTGGACATGTCAAGTTCATCGGCCAGTTAAAATGATCATTCTAAACTGATCATTGGTGATCCTTGAGTAAAGGCTTATAAAAGAAGCATAATGCATGGAATCACGCAGTTTGGGATACATTGGACTACTTAGAGGCTTTGTCCTTGCTCTTTCAGTCTTAAATATTGTCTTCATATAGAAAATTGAGCTAGCTTACCGTGGGCATTGGATTCCTGTCATTCTGAACTATAAATCAAAAGTTACGGACGATTTAGTTCGTACATGTCAATTTGATCAGCTAGTTAAATTGATCATTCTAAACTAATCATTGGTGCTTATTGAGCAAAGGTTTTCAAATGAAGCATAATGCATGGCATCATGCAGTTTGGGATAGATAGGATTACTTGGAGGCCTTGTCGTAGCTATTTCAGTCTTAAATTAAATTGCAATATAGAAATCTAAGCTAGCTTTATGTGGGTGTTGGATTCGTGTCATTCCAAACTATAAATTAAAAGTTACAGACGATTTAGTGCGGACATGTTAAGTTCGGCAAGTCAAAAGGATCATTCTAAGTTGATTATTGGTGTTACATGAGTAAAGTCTTATAAATAAAGCGTAATGCATGGCATCTCGCAGTTTGGGATGCATTGGATTACTTGGAGGCTTTGTCGTAGCTCTTTCAGTCTCAAATATTGTTACAACATTGAAAATTGAGCTAGATTAACATCAGCGTTGTATTCATGTCATTTTGAGCTCTAAATAAAATGTTAAAGATAATTTAGTGCGGACATGTCAAGTTGATCATCTACTTAAAATGATCATTCTAAACTGATCATTTGTGCTCGTTGAGCAAAGGTTACAAATGTAGCATAAATCATGGCATCACGCAGTTTGAGATAGATTGGATTACTACGAGGCTTTCCTGTAGCTATTTTGGTCTTAAATTTAGTTACAATATAGAAAATTGAGCTAGCTTAACGTGGGCATTGGATTCATGTCATTCTTACCTCTAAATAAAAAGTTACTGATGATTTTGTGCGGACATGTCAAGTTTATCAGCTAGTTGTATTGATAATTATAAACTGATCATTCGTGCTCATTGAGCAATGGTTTACAAATGAACCATGATGCATGGCATCACACAGTTTTGGGATAGATTGGATTACTTCGATGCTTTGTCGTAGCTATTTGGTCATAAGTTTTGTCACGATATAGAAAACTGAGCTAGCTTAACGTGTGCGTTGGATTTGTGTCATTCTGAAATCTAAATCAAAGGTTACACATGATTTAGTGCGGACATGTTAAGTTAATCGGCTAGTTAAAATGATTATTCTAAACTTATCATTGGTGCACCTTGAGTAAAGGCATATAAATGAATCCTAATGCATGGCATCACACAGTTCGGGATAGATTGGATAACTTGGAGGCTTTGTCGCTGCTATTTCAGGTCATAAATCTTGTCGCAATATAGAATATCGAGCTAGCTTACTGTGGGCGTTGGATTCGTGTCATTTTGAACTCCAAATCAAAAGTTATGGAAGATTTACTGTGGACATGTCAAGTTCATCGGCAAGTTAAAATGATCATTCTTAACTGATCATTGGTGCTCCTTGAGTAAAGGAATTTAAATGAGGCATAATGCATGGCATCATGCAGTTTGGGATACATTGGATCACTTAGAGGCTTTGTCGTAACACTTTCAGACTAAAATGTTGTCACAATATTGAAAATTGAGCTAAATTAATGTGGCAATTGGATTCATGTCATTTTCATCTCTAAATCAAATGTTAATGGTAGCTTAGTGCGGATATGTCAAGTTGGTCATCTAGTTAAAATTATCATTCTAAACTGATCATTGGTACTCATTGAGCAAAGGTTTACAAATCAAGCATAATGCATGGCATCACGCAGTTTTGGATTGATTGGATTACTTGGAGGCTTTTTCGTAGCTATTTCGGTATTAAATTTTTACACAATATAGAAAACTTAGCTAGCTTAACGTGGGCATTGGATTCGTGTCATTCTGAACTTTGAATCAAAATTTATGGACGATTTTGTGCGTACATGTCAAGTTGATCGGGTAGTTAAAATGATATTTCTAAACTAATCATTGGTGCTCCTTTAGTAAAGACATATAAATGAAGCAAAATGCATGTCATCACGCAGTTTGGGATACATTGGATTATTTGGATGCTTTCTCATAGTGCTTTTAGTCTCAAATGCAGTCACAATATTGAATATTGAGCTATATTAACGTGGGTGTTGGATTCATGTCATTTTGAGCTCTAAATCAAATGTTAAAGACGATTTAGTGCGAGCATCCCAAGTTGATCAGCTTGTAAAAAAGATAATTATAAACTGATCATTGGTGCTCATTGAGCAATGATTTACAAATGAAGCATAATGCATGGGATCAAGTAGTTTGGGATAGATTGGATTACTTGGAGGCTTGGTCATAGCTATTTCGGTCATAAATTTTGTCACAATATTGAAAACTTATCTAGCTTAACGTGGGCGTTAGATTCTTGTCATTCTGAACTCTAAATCAAAAGTTACGGACAATTTAGTGCGGACATGTCAGGTTTATCGGCTAGTTAAATTGATCAATCTAGACTGATCATTGGTGCTCATTGAGCAAAACTTTACAAATGAAGCATAATGGGTGGCATCATGCAGTTTGGGATAGATTCGATTACTTGGAGGCTTTTTCGTAGGTATTTCAATATGAAATTCAATCACATTATAGAAATCTGAGCTACCTTTACGTGGGCGTTGGATTCTTGTCATTTTGTACTCTAAATAAAAGATTACTAATGATTTAGTGCAGACATGTCAAGTTGATTGGCCAGTTAAAATGATCATTCTATATTGATCATTGGTGCTCCTTGAGTAAACGGTTATAAATGAAGCATAATGCATGTCATCTCGCAGTTTGGGATACATTGGATTACTTGGAGGCTTTGTCATAGCTCTTTCAGTATCAAATATTGTCACAATATTGAAAATTGAGCTAGATTAACGTGGGCTTTGGATACATGTCATTTTGAGCTCTAGACCAAATATTAAAGATGATTTAGTTCGGACACGTTAAGTTTATCAACTAGTTAAAATGATAATTCTAAACTCATCATTGGTGCTCATTGAGCAAAGGTTTACAAATGAAACATAATACATGGCATCATGCCGTTTGGGATAGATTGGATAACGTGGAGGCTTTGTTGTTGCTATTTTGGTCATCAATATTGTCAAAAATAGAAAACTGAGCTAACTTAACATGGGTGTTGGATTCGTGTCATTATGAACTCTAAATCAAAAGTTACGTACGATTCCGTGCGGACATGTCAAGTTGATCGGCTAGTTAAAATGATAAATCTAAACTGATTATTGGTGCTCCTTGAGTAAAGGCATATCAATGAAGCAAAATGCATGGCATCAAGCAGTTTGGGATACATTGGATTATTTGGAGGCTTTGTCGTAGCTCGTTCAGTTTCAAAATGCTGTCGGAATATTGAATATCGAGCAATATTAACGTGGGTGTTGGATTGATATCATTTTGAGGTCAAAATCAAATGTTAAAGAAAATTTACTACAGACATGTCAAGTTGATCAGCTAGTTAAAATGATCATTCTAAACTGATCGTTGGTGCTCATTGAGCAAAGATTTACAAATGAAGCTTAACTTGGCATCACGCAGTTTGGATAGATTGGATTACTTGGAGGATTTTCCGTAGCTATTTCGGTCTTAAATTTAATTACAATATAAAACTAAGCTAGCCTAACGTGGGCGTTGGATTCGTGTCACTCTGAACTCTAAATCAAAAGTTACGGACGATTTAGTGCGGACATTTCAAGTTGATCGGCCAGTTAAAATGATAATTCTAAACTCAACATTGGCGCTCCTTGTGTAAAGGGTTATTAATGAAGCAAAATGCATGGCATCACACTGTTTATGGTACCTTGGATTACTTGGATGATTTGCCGTAGCTATTTTAGTCTCAAATTTTGTCACAATATTAAAAATTAGCTAGATTAACATGGGCGCTGTATTCATGTCATCTTGAGCTCTAAATGAAATGTTCCAACGATTTAGTGTGCACATGTCAAGTTGATCAGCTAGTTAAAATGATCATTCCAAACTGATCATTGGTACTCATTAGGCAAAAATTTACAAATGAAGTATAATGCATGGCAGCACGCAGTTTAGGATAAATTGGGTTACTTGGAGGCTTTGTCGTATCTCTTTTAGTCTCAAATGTTTTCACAGTATTGAAAATTGATATAGACTAACATCGGCAGGGGATTCATGTTATTTTGAGCTGTAAATGAAATGGTAAAGATGTTTTAGGGCAGACTTAGAGGCTTTTCGATAGCTAGTTTTGTCTAAATCTTTGTCACAATATAGAATATTGAAGTAGTTTAAAGTGAGCATTGGATTCCTGTCATTCTGAACTATAAATCAAAAGTTATGGACGACTTAG
This sequence comes from Pugionium cornutum, assembly GCA_018901935.1. Classification (NCBI taxonomy): domain Eukaryota; kingdom Viridiplantae; phylum Streptophyta; class Magnoliopsida; order Brassicales; family Brassicaceae; genus Pugionium; species Pugionium cornutum. Next base: position 14,708,876 of record CM032162.1, on the reverse strand, counting down.
TGCGGACATGTCAAGTTGATCGGCCAGTTATAATGAAAACTCTAAACTGATCATTGGTGCTACTTGAGTTAAGGCATGTAAATAAAATATAATACATGGCATCATGCAGTTTGAGATACATTGGATTACTTGGAAGATTTTTCGTAGCTTTCAGTCTTATATGCTTTCACAACATTGAAAATTGAGCTAGATTAACGTGGGAGGAGGATTCATGTCATTTTGAGCTCTAAATCAAATATTAAAGACTATTTAGTGCGGACATGTCACGATGATCAGCTAGTTAACTGATAATTCTAAACTGATCATTGGTAGTCATTGAGCAAAGGTTTACAAATGAAGCATGATGCATCGCATCACACAATTTTTGATAGATTGCATTACTTGGAGGTTTTTTGTAGCAATTTTGGTATTAAATTTAATCACAATATAGAATATTCAGCGCGCTTAACGTTTGCGTGGGATTCATGTCATTTGAAACTCGAAAACAAAAGTTATGGATGATTTAGTGCTTACATGTGAAGTTTATCGGTTAATTAAAATTATCATTCTAAACTGATCATTGGTGCTCCTTGAGTAAGGACTTATAAATGAAGCATAATGCATGGAATCACGCAGTTCAGGATACATTGGATTACTTGTAGGCTTTGTCGTAACTATTTTGGTCTTCAAGTTTTTCACAATATACAATATTTAGCTAGCTTAATGTGGGTGTTGGATTCGTGTCATTCTGAACTCTAAATCAAAAGTTACGGAAGATTTAGTTGGACATGTCAAGTTGATCGGCCAATCAAAATGATCATTGTAAACTGATCAATTGTGCTCCTTGAGTAAAGGCTTATAAATGAAGCATAATGCACGTCATCATGCAGTTTTAGATACATTGATTACTTGGAAGCTTTGTCGTAGCTCTTTCAGTCTCAAATAATGTCACAATATTGAAAGTTTAGCTAGACTAACATAGCCGGTGGATTAATGCCATTTTGAGCTCTAAATAAAATGTTAAAGAGGATTTAGGGCGGACTTGTCAAGTTGATCAGCTAGTTAAAATGATCATTGTGCTCTTTGAGCAAATGTTTACAAATGAAGCATAATGCATGACATCACGCAATTTTTGATAGATTGGATTACGTGGAGGCTTTGTCGTATCTATTTTGGTCTTAAATTTTGTCACCATATAGAAAATTGAACTAGGTTAACATGGGGTTTGGATTCATGTCAGTCTAAACTCTAAATCAAAAGTTACGGATGATTTAGTGCAAATGTGTAAAGTTTATCGGCTAGTAAGATTAATCATTCTAAAGTGATCATTAGTGCTCATGGAGGAAAGGTTTACAAAAAAGCATAATGCATGGCATCTCACAGTTTGGGAGAGATTGGATTAATTCGAGCTTTGTCATAGCTCATTCAAGGTCAATTGTTGTCACAATATTGAAAATTGAGCTAGATTAATGTGGCCATGTGATTCAAATCATTTTGAGCTCTAAATCAAATGTTACGGATGATTTAGTGCAGACATGTCAAGTTGATCATCTAGTTAAAATGATGATTCTAAACTTGTCATTGGTGCTCATTGAGCAAAAGTTTACAAATGAAGCATAATGCTTGGCATCACGCAGTTTAGGGTACATTGGATTACTTGGAGGATTTTCCATAGCTATTTCCGTCTTAAATTTAAGCACAATATAGAAAACTGAGCTAGCTTAACATGGGCGTTGCATTCGTGTCACTCTGAATTCTAAATCAAAATTTACGGATGATTTAGTGCGGCCATGTTAAAATGATAATTCTAAACTGATCATTGGGACTACTTGTGTAAAGGCTTTTTAATGAAACATAATGCATAGAATCACATTGTTTATGATACAATGGATTACTTGGAGGCTTTTTTCGTAGCTCTTTCAGTCTCAAATGTTTTCAAAATATTAAAATTGAGCTAAATATTCAAAATTGATCTTTCTAAACTGATCATTTGCATTCATTGAGCAAAGGTTTATAAATGAAACATAATGCATCACATCACAGCAGTTTGGGGTACACTGGATTATTTGGAGGCTTTGTCGTAGCTATTTTGGTCTGACACTTTTCACAATATAGAAAATTGAGGTAGATTAACATCGGCGTTGGGTACATTTCATTCTAAACTCTAAATCAAATGTTGCGGACATTTCAAGTTGATCAGCTAGTTAAATTTACCATTATAAGCTGAACATTGGTGCTCATTGAACAAAGGTTTAGAAATGAAGTCTAATGCATGGCATCACGCAGTTTGGGATAGATTGGATTACGTGGAGACTTTGTCATAGTTATTTCGATCTTAAATTTAATTACAGTATAGATAACTGAACTGGCTTAAGGTGGACGTTAGATTCGTGTCATTATGAACTCTAAATCAAAATTTACGAATAATTTAGTGCGGACATGTCAAGGTTATCGGCCAGTTAAAATGATTCTTCTAAACTGATCATTGGTGCTCCTTGAGTAATGGCTTATAAATGAAGCATAATGCATGGCATCAAGCAGCTTAGGATACATTGGATTACTTGGAGGGCATTGGATTACTTTCAGTCTCAAATTTTGCCACAATATTGAAAATTGACCTAGATTAACGTGGCCGTTGAATTCATGTCATTTTGAGTTCTAAATCAAATGTTAAAGACGATTTAGTGCAGACATGTCAAGTTGATCATCTAGCTAAATGGATCATTCTAAACTGATCATTGGTGCTCATTGAGCAAAGGTTTTAAAATGAATAATGCATGGCATCACACTGTTTCAGATAGATTGGATTACTTGGGACGCTTTCTCATAAATATTTCGTTCTGACATTTTATCACAATATAGAAAATTTAGCTAGTTTAACGTGGGCATTGGAGTCATGTCATTCTGAACTGTTAATCAAAAGTTACAAACGATTTAGTGCGGACATGTCAAGTTGATCAGCCAGTTAAAATGATAATTCGAAATTGATCATTGGTGGTCCTTGAGTAAAAGCTTATAAATGAAGCATAATGCATGGCATCACACAGTTTGGGATACATTGCGGATTACTTGGAGTCTTTTTCGTAGCTTCTTCGGTCTTAAACTTTTTCGTAGCTACATCATAATTGATGTAGATTATCGTGGGTGTTGGGTTCATGTCATTCTGAACTCTAAATCAAATGTTCAGAGGATTTAGTGCGGGAATATCAAGTTGATCAGCTAGTTAAATTTATCATTATAAACTGATCATCGGTGGTCATTCAGCAAAGGTTTACAAATTAAATATAATGCATGGCATCACGCAGTTTGAAATAGATTGGATTATGTGGAGACTTTTTCATAGAAATTTTGGTCTTAAATTTAATCACAGTATAGAAAACTGAGCTAGCTTAAGGTGGCGTTGGATTCGTGTCATTCTGAACTCTAAATAAAAAGCTACCTACGATTTAGTGCGGAGATGTCAAGTTGATCGGCCAGTTAAAAAGATTCTTCTAAACTGATCATTGGTGCTCCTTGAGTAAAGGCTTATAAATGAAGCATAATGCATGACATCACGCTGTTTAGGATACATTAGATTACTTGGAGGGCATTGTCGTAGATCTTTCAGTCTCAAATGTTGTCACAATATTTAAAATTGAGGTAGATTACATGGTTGTTGGATTCATGTCATTTTGAGCTCTAAATCAAATGTTAAAGACGATTTAGAGTGGACATGTCAAGTTGATCAGCTAGTTAAAATGATCATTATAAACTGATCATTTGTGCTCATTGTTCAAAGGCTTACAAATGAAGCATAATGCATGGTATCACACAGTTCGGGATAGATTGTATTACTTGGAGGCTTTCTCATAGCTATTTCAGTTTTAATGTTTTTCGCAACAGAGAAAATTGAGCTAGCTTAACGTGGGCATCGAATTTATGTCATTCTGAACTCTAAATCAAAAGTTACGAAAAATTTAGACCAGATATGTCAACTTGATCAACCAGTTAAAATGATAATTCTAAACTGATCATTGGTCCTTCTTGGGTTAAGGCTCATAAATGAAGCATAATGCATGTCATCACGCAGTTTGGGATATATTGGATTACTTGGAGGCTTTGTTATAGCTTTTTCAGTTTCAAATGTTGTCACAATATTGAAAATTGAGGTACGTTAATGTGGGCACTGGATTCTTCTCATTTTGAGCTCTAAATCAAATGTTAAGGACGATTTAATGTGGACATGTCAAGTTGATCTGCTAGTTAAAATGATCATTCTAAACTGATTGATATGATCCTGATGGTGATCAATCCCCTGATCAAATCGAAATGGTTGTGGAAGAGTGGATGAATTGATTGAAGTTTCGGAATGGGCGAAACGATGGTTGCGGATGTGTGAGCTATTAAGTGGATGGATCCGAGAACAGGGGGAAATGGATGATACTTCTCAAGGGTAGTGGAAAATCCTTGGACTATCTGGATGCTCCGTGTCAATGAAAAAGGTCAGGTACGTGGGGCAAGGGGTGAATCAAATTGAAACTTCCAAGGATGATGAAGATCCCTTAGACTTTCGGCTCTTGAGAGGAATGAGAGAGTATTCTAAAGTTCCTTATTCAAGAGGATGATCAAACGAGTTTGAGAAGGAGAATTGCTATTAAAATGTTTGATGAATCAGAAAAAAGGATACAAGAGAGTACTTATAGTAGTCTAGGAAATTGAAAATGACTCCTAAAATTCTACCAAAATATTAAAGGAAATACTTAAGGAATTACAAAGACAACTAAGACAAAGACTAAAAAGTAAATAATGTTTTGACTTGATTCTTCTTCTCTTATTTCATGGATGATGAGATATAATGGGTCTTGACTGACCAAGAAGTTGTGGTAAAGTACCTTCGCATGTCCTCATTAAAAATCTATCTTTGAAAACCCATTGGGACAAAACTAAGAATAGGGAAAAAGAGTACAATACAAGGCATCTCTCTTGGTGAGATTTAGGTGGCTTGAATCACAACCAATGTGGTTAGATTAGCACACACTAAACTGGCCTGAATGGTGTTGAGAAGGTGCAGTAGTGTTGTCTTAAGTTTGGCTTGCTTGGATCGGATAATGGGGCCATTGAAGATTTGTAGGCTTTCATCTCCAATATCCGCAGGTTCTAGCTGCTCCTTAGCATCTTCAGTGGCTTCTTCCTCCTCTGGTTCAAGTTGCTCCTTAGGTTGTAGTTCCTTGCTGGCCATGCTCACATCATCCTCCCCCCCAGTTGAGAAGGATTTGACCTCAAATCTGTTTCATCTGCAAAATATGGAACAAAATCAATAATATTGAAGCTTGAACTCACTTGGTACTCATCTTGAAGATCCAACTGGTAGGCATTTTCATTGATTTTCTTGATGACTTTGAATGGGCCATCAATTCTAGACATTATCTTGGATTTCCTTTCACTTGGAAATCTATATTTGCGCAAATGGATCCGCACCAAGTCTCCTTCCTCAAATGTTAACTCCTTTTCGGTCTTTATTGGCTTGTTGAGCATACATCTTAGTCTTATTTTCAATATTGAGCAGAGCCTTCTCATGAATTTTTTTAACCAACTCAGTCTTTTTCTTTTCCATCAAGGCTTGTCATTTCACTCAAAGGTAAAGGCATTAGATGCAAAGGTGAGATGGGATGAACCCATAAACAATTTCGAATGGTGAGACTTAAAAGCAGTATGCCTAGCATGATTATATGCGAATTCAACATGAGGCAAGAATTCTTCCCAAGTCCTAAGTTTCTTTTTAATCAAAGCTCTTAACAAAATAGACAAGGTTTTATTAACTACTTCAGTTTGAGCATCCAATTGCGGGTGACAAGTTGTGGAGAAAGAAAGCTTAGTTCCTAGCTTAGAACAAAGTGTTTTCCAAAAGTAACTTAGTGTTTCTATCTGATACAATGGTCCTAGGCATGCCATGAAGTCTAACTATCTCCTTAAAGAATAATCCGGCATGTTAACGGCATCATCCGTCTTATGACAAGGAATAAAGTGAGCCATTTTGGACAACCTATCAACTACAACAAGCACATAATCCTTTCCAGTCTTAGTTCTAGGCAATCCAACAACAAAATCCATAGAAATATCATGCCAAGGGTGCAAAGGTATAGGAAGAGGGGTATACAAACCGTGCTTTTGGATTATGGATTTGGCTTGCTCGCAAGTTACACATCTTCGACAAGCTTTCTCAGCATCACTCCTCATGTGTGGCCAAAAGAAATATTCCTGCAATACATTTAATGTCTTTGCCACGCCAAATTGACCCATAAGACCACCTGAATGTGCTTCCTTAACAAACAAGTCTCACAAAGAGGAGTTAGGTACACATAACCGATTATCATAAAACAAGAAGCTTTCACTCTTAAAGTATTTTCCAGTACCAAACTTCTCACAAGAAGCATAAATATCCTTAAAATCAGCATCAGTAGCATATAACTCTTTGATTGGCTCAAACCCTGGTAGTTTAACTTCTAAAGAGTTCAAGAGCACATACCTCTGAGAAAGAGCATCGGCTACTACATTCTCTTTACGTTTCTTGTATTTGATCACATAAGGGAAGGTCTCAATGAATTCGACCCACCTAGCATGTCCTTTTGTTCAGCTTTTGTTGCCCTTTGAGATGTTTGAGTTACTCACGGTCGGTATGGATGACAAACTCCTTGGGCCAAAGATAATGTTTCCATGTTTGCAAGGCCTTCACAAGCTCATATAATAGTTCTTTGTTATAGGTTGGGTAATCGAGTGTGGCCCCTCCAAGTTTCTCAAAAAAATAGGCTATCAGCTTCCTTTCCTGCATACAAACTGCACCAATACCAACTCCTGAGCAATCACATTCAATTTCAAATGCTTTATCACAGTTAGGAAGAGATAGCACCGGGGTGTGTGTGAGCTTGTATTTCAAGGTTTGGAATGGCTCCTCTTGCGCCTACTCCCATTTAAACCCAAATTATTTTTTATAACCTCAATGAGTGGAGCTGCTATAGTGCTAAAGTCCATGACAAATCTCTGGTAAAACCCAACTAGCCCATGGAAGCTCCTTACTTCCCCAACATTCTTTGGACTCGGCCACTCTTTAATCGCTTTTATTTTTTCCTCATCAACCTTAATAACATATGTACTCACAACAAAACCTAAGAAGACAATGCTATCTGTTTCAAAAGTACATTTCTTAAGATTGGCATACAAGATTTCCTTTCTAAGCACATCAAAAACCTTTTTGAGCTGTTCTACATGATCATCTAAGGTTCGGCTAATTAAAAACTAGAATGTCATCAAAGTATCTACCAAAAGATGACCTATGAATTCCCTAAGGACATTGTTCATCAATCTCATGAAGGTACTAGGTGCATTTGTCAAGCCAAAAGGCATTACTAACCACTCATATAAACCTTGTTTAGTTTTAAATGCAGTTTTCCACTCATCACCTTCTTTCATCCTAATTTGGTGATAAACACTCTTAAGATTTACCTTAGAGAAGATGCTAGAGCCATGCAATTCATCTAACATATCATCAAATCTAGGTATAGGATGGAGATACTTCACAGTGATATTGTTAATTGCTCTGCAATCAACACACATTCTCCAGTTTCCATCTTTTTTTTGGGACAAGCAAAACCGCTACAGAACATGAGCCCATACTTTCGAGGATATGTCCTTTGTCCATGAGCTCAGTGACTTGCTGTTGAACTCCTTGGTCTCCAGGGGTTTGGTTCTGTAGGCTGGCTTGTTGGGAAGAGATGCTGCTCCTGGTAGAAAGTCAATTTGGTGCTCAATTCCTCGGATTGGTGGTAAGCCTTGCGGTTGCTCCTCCGGAACCACATCTTTAAATTCCTGCAAAAGAAGTTGAATTTTGCTAGGAATGTCCTACATAGATTGGTTAGTATGTAAGTATTCTTTAAGGACAAAGAGTAGGTGTGGTAAGTTACTCCCTGGGTTGGACTTAATCATAAGATTAGTCGGTTGTTTGGCTGGTGGCTTGGTTTGCGGTTTGGCGGTGTCATCAGCATGGGGTTTGCTTTTGGGTTCGGATTGGGTTTCGTTTTTCTATAAAGATATCTGATCTAAATGAACCTCTTGTAGGGATAAAGGTACTAAAATATGTTTCTTTCCCTTAAACTCAAATGAGTACCTATTAGTAAACTCATCATGAATAACCCTTCTATCTGATTGCCAAGGTCTACCTAACAAGATGTGACCAGCATCCATGGTTAAAACATCACACAAAACCTCATCTTCATATTTTCCTATGTACAAAGGAACTAGGACCTGGTTCTCTACTTCTAGCTCACCCTCGTCATTAATTCTTTGCAACTTATAGGGTTTACACCTCTTAATAATCTCAAGCCCTAAGTTCTCTACCATAATCTCACTAGATACATTGGTACAGCTACCTACATCTATCACTAAGTTACATACCTTACTCTTAACTAGACAGCGAGTGTGGAATAGGTTCTCTCTTTGCTCATTCTTTTCTGTCCTAGTTTGTAAGTTTAGAGTTCTCCTAGTGACAAAGAGTTGTCCAGCATGGGGGCATGTCTACATTTTCTTCCAAGGACTCAGCATCCGAATGGTCATCCTCTGATTCTACCTACCATTACCCCTAATAACTATGGTTCTCTTATTGGTACATTCCCTAGAGTAGTGACCAAAGCCCTTACACTTAAAACACTGTATTTCCCTAGTTTTGGTGCTAGAACCCATATCCATTCCCTTAAGTTTCTAATCTTCTACCTTAGGTTTAGTGAAAGGCTTGTAATTTTTGCTAGACTTGTCCTCCTTAGATTGGCTAAACCTAGTAGAACTAAAACCGGGTTTAGGATTTTTCCTCTTAAGTTGTTTTTCGAACATGATAGTCTTATGGAGATGTTCTTCTTTTTCGACGTAATGGTGAACCTCTATCCTATCTATGATTTCCCTATTAAGGATACCCGTAAACCTAGACATAGTGGCTTCACTATCCTCTTGAATATCAGCCCTAAGCAATAAGGTTTCCATCTCCTTAAAGTACTCCTCTACGGTTCTAGATAGGTTTCTCAGCTTAAACTGAACTTCCCTATGGTAGTGGCTATGAATAAACCTTTTCCTCGTGATTACTTTTATCTGGTTCCACGAATCTCTATGCAAATCCTCAGCCCTTCTCCTAGAAGTAACTAATTGATCCCACCAACTTAAGACATAATCTTTAAAAGCGGTTGGTGTTACTCTAACCTTACTATCCTGAGTGTATTCCCTACAACCAAAGAATATTTCTATCTTTTTTTCCCACTGTAGATACTCCTCAGGGTTATTGGTTTGGAAAGAGGGAATCTTGATTTTAATGCCAGCCAAAGGGTCGCGAGGATTTGGTTGGTTATTTCTTTGCGGTTAGTCATCTCTTGGCCGCCTTCTCCTAGGGTGTTGTGACCTAGATGAGTGACTGTAGTATTGCTCAGTATCAGAAGGATGCTGGTTTATCCTAAGTCGTTCATTGATGGATCTATCTATTTCAGCTCTCATGGTTGCCAAACTTTCATCCACCATGGCTTTAAAGGAATCAAGGAGTTGTTTGTTGGAGTTTGAGGATTCTGCTTGTATTGCAGGTTCCTACCATGGTACCTTAGAAATTCAGACAACTAAACAAGTAAAAGGTTCAAAGTAAAACACAGAAACTGACACAACAATTCTCTGAAACAAAGACACAAGAACAAAGACAAACCCTAGCAAAGCATGTTCTAGACCCTTTGAATTCCGGTTTTTAAATGGGGGAGTCTAACAACTTTAGATTCGTTTTGAAACGTTTTTAATTGGTATTCCTTGTTATATTAAGTATTAATAACAAATTAATTCAGGTTTTATTCCCTAAAATATTCAAAAAAACGGTGATAAACTTGGATTAACAAAAACAGTTTCTTATAACCTCAATGGTGCCGATTGGGGGTTTCACAAGTTTTGTCCTTTATAAATCGGTTCTAAACTATTTTCAAGTTAATTTCCAGGTTCTTCAAAGATCTAAGATAAAGGTTAAACAAGAAACAAACCCAGAAACATTTTAGAACAAATTGCAAAAGAAAACGAAAGGATACAAAACGTTTTTGCAAGAATACGAAAAGGTGCAAACGGGTGTGTAGAGATACAGCCTGGTTTGGAATGGGCTCTGATATCAATTGATGTGATACTGATGAGGTTCAAGCCCTGATCAACTCCAAACGGTTGTGGAGGAATGGATGAAATGATTGAAGTTGCGGAATGGGTGAAACGATGGTGTAACTTCCGGATGTCTGAGCTCTTAAGTGGTTGAATCCAAGATCAAGGGGGAAATGGATGATACTTCTCAAGGGTGGTGGAAAATTCTTGGACTATCTGCTTGCTTTGTGTGAATGACAAAGGCCAGGCACGTTGGGCAAGGGGTGAATCGAACTGAAACTTCCAAGGGTGATGAATATCCCTTAGAATTTCGGCTCTTGAGAGGAATGAGAAAGTGTTGTAAAATTCCTTATTCAAGAGGATGATCAAACGAGTTTGAAAAGAATATTTGCTAATTTTTTGATGATTCAGAAAGAAGGATACAAGAGAGTACTTATAGTAGTCTATGAAATTGAAAATGACTCCTAAAATTCTACGAAAACATTAAAGGAAATACTTAAGGAATTACAAAGACAACTTAGACAAAGACTAAGAAGTAAATAATGTTTTGACTTGATTCTTCCTCTGTTATTTTGTGGATTATGAGATCGAATGGGTCATGATTCACCAAGAGGCTGTAGTAAAGTTCCTTGGGCTTGCCTCATTAAAAACCAATCTTAGAAAACCCATTGGGACAAAACTAAGAATAGGGAAAAAAGAGTACAATCCAAGGCACCTCTCTTGGTGAGGTTTAAGTGGCTTGAATCACAACCAATGTGTTTGGATTAGCACACACTAAACCAGCCTGAATGGTGTTGAGAAGGTGTTGTAGTGTTGTCTTAGGTTTTGCTTGCTTGGATCGGGTAATGGGGGCATTGAAGATTTGAAGGCTTTCAGCTCCAATATCTGCGGATTTTAGCTGCTCCTTAGCATCTTTAGTGGCTTCTTTCTCCCCTGGTTAAAGCTGCTCCTTGGATCGTGGTTCCTTGCTGGCCATGCTCACATCACTGATCATTGGTGCTCATTGAGCAAAGGTTTACAAATGAAGCAAAAAACATGACATCATGTTGTTCGAGTTTTATTTGATTAATTAGAGGCTTTGTCATAGCAATTTAGGTGTTAAATTTTGTCACAATATAGAATATTAAACTAGCTTAACGTGGGCTTGGATTCGTGTCATTCTGAACTCAAAGTAAGAAGTTACGGACTATTTAGTGCAGACATGTCAAGTTGATCGTCCAGTTAAAATGATCATTCTAAAGTGATCATTGGTAATCATTGAGCAAAGGCTTACAAATGAAGTATAATGCATGGCATCACGCAGTTTGGGATACATTGGATTACCTGGAGGCTTTGGCGTAGCTGTTTCAGTGTCAAATCTTGTCATAATATAGAAAATTGAACTAGCGTAACGTGGGCATTGGATTTGTGTCATTCTGAACTCTAAATCAAAACAAACGGATGATTTAGTGCGGACATGTCAAGTTGATCGACTAGTTAAAATGATAATTCTTAACTGATCATTGGTGGTCCCTGAGTAAAGGCTTAAAAATGAAGCATAATGCATGATATCACGCAGTTTGGGATAGAATCAATTACTTGGGCTTTATCGTAGCCATTTCAGTCTTAAATTTTGTCACAATATAGAAAATTGATCTAGCTTAATGTGGGCGTTAGATTCGTGTCATTTTGAACTCTAAATCAAATATTACAGACGATTTAATACGGATATGTCAAGTTGATCGGCCAGTTAAAATGATCATTCCAAACTGATCATTGGTGCTCCTTCACAAAAGGCTTATAAATGAAGCGTAATGCATGGCATCACGCAGTCTGGGATACATTGGACTACTTGGAGGCTTTGGTGTAGCTCTTTCAGTCTCAAATATTATCATAAGATAGAAAATTGAGCTAGCTTAACGTGGGCGTTGAATTCGTGTCATTTTGAGCTCTAAATCAAAAGTTACGGACGATTAAGGGCGGACATGTCAAGTTGGTCGTCCAGTTAAAAATGATCATTCTAAACTGATCATTGGTGGTCCTTGAGTAAAAGGATTATAAATGAATTTATCGCATGGCATCCAGCAATTTGGGATAGAATGGATTACTTGGAGGCTTTGTCTTAGCTATTTTGGTCTTAAATGTGTCACAATATAGAAAATTGACCAAGCCTAACATGGGCGTTGGATTTGTGTCATTTTGAAATCTAAATCAAAATTTATAGATGATTTAGTGCAAAATTGACCAATGATCATTCTAAGCTGATCTTTGGTGCTCCTTCAGTAAAGCTTACAAATGAAGCATAATGAATGGCATCATTTATTTTTGGATACATTGGACTATTTGGAGGCTTTGTCGTAAATCTTTTAGTCTCAGATGTGTCATAATATAGAAAATTGAGCTAGCTTAACGTGGGCATTTGATTCGTGCCATTTTGAACTCTAAATCAAAAGTTATGGAGGATTTAGTGTGGACATGTCATGTTGATGGACAAGTTAAAATGATCATTAAAAACTGATCATTGGTGCTCCTTGACTAAAGGCTTATAAACGAGTATAATGCATGGCATCAAGCAGTTTGGGATAAAATGGATTACTTGGAGGCTTTGTCGTAGCTAACTTGGAGTTAAATTTTGTCACAATATAGAAAATTGATCTAGCTTATCGTGCACATTGGATTCGTGTAATTTCAAACTATAAATCAAAAGTTCGGATGATTTAGTTAGCACATGCCAAGTTGATCAGCCAGTTAAAATGATCATTCTAAACTTATCATTGGTTCTCCTTTAGTAAAGGCTTATAAATGAAGCATAATGCACGGCATCACGTAGTTTGGGATACATTGGATTATTTGGAGGCTTTGGAGTAACTCTTTTAGTCTCAAATGTTGTCATAATATAAAAAATTGAGCTATCTTAACGTGGGCATTGGATTCATGTCATTCTGAACTCTAAATCAAAAGTTATGGTTGATTTAGTGTGGACAAATCAAGTTGATCGACCACTTAAAATGATCATTCTAAATTGATCATTGGTGCTCCTAGAATAAAGGCTTATAAATGAGCATAATGCATGGCATCACGCAGTTTGGGATAGAATGGATTACTTGTACGCGTTGTCGTAGCTATTTCGGTCTTAAATTTTGTCACAATATAGAAAATTTAGCTACCTTAACATGCACGTTAGATTTGTGTTATTTTGGACTCTAAATCAAAAGTTAGGGACGATTTAGTGCGGACATGTCAAGTTGATCGGCCTGTTAAAATGATCATTCTATAGTGATCATTCTAAACTGATCATTGGTGCTCCTTTAGGAATGGATTATAAATGAATCATAATACATGGCATCACGTAGTTTTGGATACATTGGATTACTTACACTACAAGAAAACATTAATATTTCCGACGGCATTTCCGACGAACATATAATCGTTGGAATTTTTCAACAGTTTATCGATGGTTTTCTGACGGACTACCGAGCCTAAACATAGCGTCGCTAATACATCGGTAAATCCTGACGTTTGCAACATCGTCAGGAAATCGATGGTAAAAACCAATGGAAGACCGTCCGGTTACTGACGACAACATCGGCGTTGGGATATCCTCTCAAAACCGTCGGAAATTGCAAACAAAATCAAAACCATAGGTTTTATACCGACTACTTCCCGACGGATTCTGGTTTTACTATCCATCTCGAATCCATCGGAAATATATCGGTTGACTGATTCCACTTAATTATCTTTTAGATAAATAAATCTAACCGTTATCAGAAATCCGTCGATAGTTCCGATGACTTTCTGACGAAATTCATTTTTTGGCAATTGTTAGTTTGGCCGATCTGTAAACGTAGACAGTCATCGGTTGCTCGTCGGAAATATCCAGCAGTGGTCGGTAACCAATGGAAATCCATCGGAAAAGGGAAAATTCTTAAGAATAATCTGTTAAAATTTTGTCATTATTTGTTAAAAATTTGTAATAATATGTTAAAAATTTGTAATAATATGTTAAAAATTTGTAATAATATGTTAAAAATTTGTAATAATATGTCAAAAATTTCTAATAATATGTTAAAATTCCGTAATAATCTGTTAAACATTCGTGATAATCTTCTAATTTTCAATATAAATACGCTCTTCTCTTTCACAATTTCACCACAACAAAAAATCTTAACAAAATACCTTCTTCGGGTTCTTATGATTATTTTCTATCGTGGATGCATAAACCTTGGTATGATTCAACAACAGGGGGAATTGACGTATGGATTTGCGCAAGGTGTTGAATTGTTCATAAAATTTGCATCAAACAATAGCATGACATTGGAATACGGTAAAATGTATTATCCATGTATTAAAAGTCGAAATCATAGATTAATCTCTGTTAGAGAAGTACGTAATCATTTGTATAGTACTGGATTTATGCCGGGTTACAAAATTTGTTATTCAAATGGAGAAGTTGATGCAACGATGCAATATTATGGTAGTCCTTCAAAAATGTTAGATAGTACTAATGTTAGGGTACAAAAACCGGCATCAGAAATTGAAATAAACGGAGGTACTGTTCAGATGGTGAATGATGCGTTTTGTGAACAAAGAGCATCGTACATTGAAGATAGGAGTAGAATAGAGGAACCTAATTTGGAAGCCCAAATTTTTTTTGATATGTTAGATGCATCCAAGCAGCCTTTGTATAAAAGATTTAGAGATGGATTATCACCTTTATCTGCTGCAAGCAGGTTGATGACGATAAATACGGATTTCAACTTGGCTGAAGATTGTATGAATACGATAATTGATTTTGTTAGAGATATATTAACTGAAGATAATATTGCACATGCTTCATATTACGAGGTTCAAAAACTTTTAGCTGGTCTTGGATTGCCGTATCAGATGATCGATGTATGTATTGACAACTGCATGATCTATTGGAGAAATGATGAAAACCGCATGAAGTGCCGATTTTGTCATAAATCTCGATTTCAAGAGACAAGCGGCAGACTACCTATTCCGCATAAACGGATGTGGTATTTGCCATTAATAGAGAGGTTAAGGAGGTTATATCAATCTGAACACACGGCGAAGCCTATGAGATGGCATGCAAAACATAATTCGAATGGAGAAATTGTGCATCCCTCGGATGCCAAAGCATGGAAACATTTTAAAGCGGTTTATCCTAGTTTTGCATATGAGCCTAGGAACGTATACCTCGGGTTATCTACAAATGGATTCAACCCTTTTGGGAAGCATGGGAGGCAATATTCTTTGTGGCCAGTTATCGTGACACCTTATAATTTGCCTCCTTCTCTTTGCATGAAACGAGAGTTTTTGTTTCTAGCAGTTCTCGTCCCCGGTCCAGAGCATCCTAAGCGATCGCTTGATATTTTCTTGCAGCCACTAATTCATGAGTTAAAAATGTTGTGGGAAAATGGTGTTGAAGCATTCGATGTTTCCAACCAACATAACTTCTTGATGCGAGCAGTACTTATGTGGACCATAAGTGATTTTCCAGCATATGGTATGTTATCAGGATGGTCAACGTAAGGAAGATTAGCATGCCCATATTGTCAAAGTAATACTGATGTGTTCCATCTGAAACAGGGACGAAAGACTAGTTGGTTCGATTGTCGTCGTCGATTTCTACCACAAGATCATCCATATCGCCGGAGCACGACATTGTTTAGGAAAAAACAAAATTTTTTGATGGTCCACCTCCTATGCTTGATGGGAATTATATGATTATACAATATGGAGATTTTGGTGCTGAGAGAATGGCTTCATGTGGAGGTAACAGACATTACCCTGTTGATGGTTGTGTCGAATACCATAATTGGCACAAAAAGAGCATTTTTTGGATTTACCATATTGGAAGGACCATTTGTTGCGCCATAATCTAGATGTTATGCACATTGAGAAGAATTTTTTTGACAACAATGTGCAAGAAAAAACAAATGATAATTTGAAAGCTAGATTGGATTTGCCGGATATTTGTTCCCAAAAGGAACTACATATAATATCAAATGGAAAATCGTTGTCTCCCGCATTCCGGTTGGATGCGTATGCAAAAGACGAGTTATTTGAGTGGATTAAGCATAGCGTCAAATTTCCATATGGATACGTATCTAATCTTCGTAATTGTGTTGATACTATTGAAAGAAAATTTCCAGGGTTGAAAAGTCATGATTGTCATGTTGTCATGCAAAATCTATTTCCATTTGCCTTTGGCGAACTTCTGTCTAAAATTATCCACAAAGAAATTGGAGGTATGTTTATCTTATTTTATATATAAATAATCACAATTTTATATATTATATTATATTAAATTTTTTTATTATTCAGGGATTGATGCTTCTTCCGAGATTTTTCTATAAGATCACTTACTAGAGACGATATCCAAAATTTGGAGGAAACAATACCGGTTCTTATTTGTAACATGGAGAAAATATTTCTACCAACATTTTTGATGTTATGGAACATCTTCCTATTCACCTCCCTAGAGAAGCAGCGCTTGGAGGAACTGTTTAGTACCGATTGATGTATCGTTTTGAGGGATATATGTTCCATCTAAAGAAAAAAGTTAAAAATCTTGCCAGAGTTGAAGGTTCAATCGTCACACAAAGTATTAATAAAGAAACATCTAACTTTGCCATCTACTATTTTCCATTGCAAATCCAAAAAAAAATAGACGACATGCACGACATGATGATGGGGGAGAAAACCCAAGTTATTCAGTGTATGTGCCAGAAGTATTTGCACAAATTGGACTTTTAAGTGGAAAAGGGAAGACGTGACATCTATTAGAGGAGGAATAATCACTTGCATATGTATATTTTGACAAATTACGATGACGTTTTGGAATATGAAAGGTACATTCAATTAAATTTTGTTTTTAATTGTTATTATATAATTTATTTTTAATTATTTCTTTCACAATTAATAGGATATACATGGATCAAATACGTGTTCATTATTCAAATTACCCAGAGAATGAGTTGGTCGAACTTAAAAATAGCGAATTTGAAAAATGGTTGCACTTTTATGTCAATGTTTCCACAATTATGTAATTTTCAATTATAGTTTCCTTAAATATATAGTTGAGTGCATTCGATTATTTTGTAGGTTACTACAGGTCCTTCCAGGGGGATAATGTTTCCCATGTGGTTAGTTGAGTTGGTGAGTGGTCCTACATTTACTGCAAAATCTTATCCAAAGTACTACACTCGTTGATATGCTTTTAAGAGTCATGGCGAAGGAAACTCACAAACAACTTGTAATTATGGAATATCATCTCAATCTGGAGAAATTGTATACAATGGTGTTCTTCGTGAGACAATAGAAGTTCACTACCCAGGAATGATTGATTTGAGGTGTATTGCATTCTACTGTAACTGGTATGACCTTGTCGTGGGTAAACTTCAAGACGAATTTGGTGTTACATCTGTCCACTCTCGTAAGCAAAATCAAAAATATGATACTTTTATACTTGCGTCACAAGCGGACCACGTTTGTTACATTCGATATCCTTGTGTGAGGAACAAACAAAATCCTTGGATTACAGTGATCTCAATACATCCTAGAGGAATAGTATGTGGTCTTACCGAGCAAGACCCTATACAACAAAGCACAATTGATAACTTACGATCATGGCATCACGCAGTTTGGGATGCATGGATTATTCGGAGGCTTTTTCGTAGCTATTTTGGACTTAATTTTTGTCACAATATAGAAAATTGAGCTAGCTTAACATGCGTGTTGAATTCGTGTCATTTTGAACTCTAAATCAAAAGTTATCGACGATTTAGTTTGGACATGCCAAGTTGATCGGCCAGTTAAAATGATAATTCAAAACTGATCATTGGTGGAACTTTAGTAAAGGCTTATAAATTAAGCATAATGCATGGCATCATGCGGTTTGGGATACATTGGATTATTTGGAGGCTTTGTCGTAGCTCTTTCAGTCTCAAATTTTGTCATAATATAGAAAATTTAGCTATCTTAACGTGGATGTTGGATTCGTGTCATTCCGAACTCTAAATCAAAAGTTATAGACGATTTAGTGTAGACATGTCAAGTTTATCGGCTACTTAAAATGATCATTCCAAATTGATCATTGGTGCTCCTTGAATAAAGGCTTATAAATGAGCATAATGCATGGCATCACGCAGTTTCGTAGCTATTTTGTAGGCTTTTTTGTAGCTATTACGCTCTTAACCTTTGTCACAATATAGAAAATTTACCTAGCTTAACGTGCATGTTTGATTTCTGTCATTGTCGTAGCTCTTTCAATCTCAAATGTTGTCACAATATGGAAAATTAAGCTACTTAACTTGTGTGTTGGACTCATGTCACTTTGAGCTCTAATTCGAAGGTGAAAGACAATTTAGTGCGGCAATGTCAAGTTGATCAGCTTGTTAAAATGATCATTCTAAACTAATCATTGGTGCTCCTTGAGTAAAGACTTATAAATGAAACATAATGCATGGCATCATGCAATATGGGATATATTGAATTTCTTGGAGGCTTTTTCGTAGCTATTTAGGTTTTAGATTTTTTCACAATACAGAAAATTTAGCTTCCTTAATGTGGGCGTTGGATTCGTGTCATTTTGAACTCTAAATCAAAAGTTACGGACAGTTTAGTGCGGACATGTGAAGTTGATCGGCCAGTTAAAATAATCATTCTG
Organism: Pugionium cornutum; assembly: GCA_018901935.1. Taxonomy (NCBI): domain Eukaryota; kingdom Viridiplantae; phylum Streptophyta; class Magnoliopsida; order Brassicales; family Brassicaceae; genus Pugionium; species Pugionium cornutum. The sequence continues at coordinate 14,690,110 of CM032162.1, read as the reverse complement.
AACTGATCACTGGTGCTGCTTGAGTAAAGGCTTATAAATGAAGCATAATGCATGGCATCATGCAGTTTGGGATACATTGGAATACTTGGAGGCTTTTTGTAGCTATTTTAGTCTCAAATGTTGTCACAATATGGAAATTGAGCTAGCTTAACGTGGGTGTTGGACTCATGTCATTTTGAGCTCTGAATCAATGGTGAAAGATGATTTAGTTAGGAAATGTCAAGTTGATCATCTAGTTAAATGATCATTCTAAACTGATCATTGGCACTCCTTCAGTAAAGGCTTATAAATGAAACATAATGCCTGGCATCACACAAATTGGGATAGATTGGATTACTTGGAGTCTTTGTCGTAGCTCTTTTGGATACATTGGATTCCTAGGATGCTTTTACGAACCTCTTTCACTCTCAAATGTTGTCATAGTATAGAAAATTCAGTTTGCTTAACATGGACGTTGGATTCGTGTCATTTTGAACGCTAAATAAAACGTTACTGACGATTTAGTGCGACATGTCAAGTTGATCGGCCAGGTAAAATGTTCATTGTAAACTAAATATTTGTGCTCATTCGGTAAAGGCTTATAATTGAAGCATAATGCATGGGATCACCCAGTTTGGGATATATTCGATTACTTGGAGGCTTATGCGTAGCTCTTTCAGCCTCAAATATTGTCACAATATTGAAAATTGAGCTAACTTAACGTGGGCATTAGACTCATATAATTTTGAGCTCTAATTCAAAGGTTTAAAGAAGATTTATTGCGGACATGTCAAGTTAGTCAGCTAGTTAAAATTATCAATCTAAACTGATCATTGTTGCTACTTCAGTACAGGCTTATAAATGAAACGTAATGCATGACATCACACAATTTTGGATAGGTTGGATTACTTAGAGGATTTGTCGTAGCTAGTTCGGTTTTAAATTTCTTTCACAATATAAAATGTTGACCTAGGCTAACATGGACATTGGATTCGTGTCATTTTGAATTCTAAATCAAATGTTACGGACGATTTAGTGCGAACATGTGAAGTTGATCGGCCCGTTAAAATGATCATTCTAAACTGATTATTCGTCCTCCTTGAGTAAAGACTTATAAATGAGCATAATGCATGGCATCACGCAGTTTGTGACACATTGGACTACTTGGAGGCTTTGGTGTAGCTCTTACAGTCTCACATATTTTCATAATATAGAAAATTGAGCTAGCTTAAAGTGAGCGTTGGATTCGTGTCATTTTGAACTCTAAATCAAAAGTTACGGATGATTTTGTGCGTAGATGTCAAGTTGATCGGGCAGTTAAAATGATCACTAGTGCTCCTTGCGTAATGGCTTATAAATGAAGCATAATGCATAGCATCACACAATTTGGGATACGATGGATTACTTGATGTTTTTCCGTAGCTCTTTCAATCACAAATGTGTTAACAATGTGGAAAATTGAGATAGCTTAATGTGGGTGTTCGATTCGTGTCATCTGAACTCTAAATCAAAAGTTATGTACGAATTAATGCGGACATCTCCATGAGTAAAGGCTTAAATAGGAAGCATAATGCAAGGTATCACGCAGTTCGGGATACATTGGATTCCTTGGAGGCTTTGTAGTAGCTCTTTCAGTCTCAAATGTTTTTATAATATAGAAAATTGAGCTAACTTAATGTGGTCGTCAAATTCGTGTCATTCTGAACTCTAAAACATAAGTTACGGACGATTTAGTGCGACATGTCAAGTTGATCGGCCAGTTAAAAGGATCATTCTAAACTGATCATTGGTGCTCCTTTAGTAAAGGCTTATAAATGAAGCATAATGCATGGGATCACGCGGTTTGGGATGCATTGGATTACTTGGAGCTTTATGTGTAGCTCTTTTAGTCTCAAATGTTGTCACAATATAGAAAATCGAGATAGCTTTACGTGGGCGTTGACTCATGTTATTTTGAGCTCTAAATCAAAAGTTAAAGACGATCTGGTGCGTACATGTCAAGTTCATCAGCTAGTTAAAATGATCATTCTAAACTGATCATTGGTGCTCATTGAGTAATGGCTTATAAATGAAACATAATGCCATCACGCAGTTCAGGATAGATTGGATTACTTGGAGGCTTTGGCTTAGCTATTTCTGTGATAATTTGTTTATCACAATGTAGAAAATTGAGCTAGCTTAACGTGGGTGTGGGATTCGTGTCACTTTAAACTCTAAATCAAAAGTTACCGACGATTTAGTCTGGACATGTCAAGTCGTTTTCCAGTTAAAGTGATCATTCTAAACTGATCACTGGTTCTCCTTGAGTAAATGCTTATAAATCAAGCATAATGCATAGCATCACGCAGTTTGGGATACATTGGATTACTTGATGGCTTTTTCGTAGGTCTTTCAAACTCAATTATTGTCATAGTACAGAATATTGAGCTAGCTTAACATGGGTGTTAGACTCATGTCATTTTGAGCTCTAATTCAAAGGTTAAAGATGATTTAGTGCAGACATATCAAGTTGATCAGCTAGTTAAAATTATCATTCTAAAATGATCATTGGTGCTCCTTGAGTAAAGGCTTAGAATGCATGGCATCACGGAGTTTTGGATATATTAGATTACTTGGAGGCTTTGTCATAGCTAGTTCGGTTTTAAATTTTGTGACAATATAGAAAATTGACCTAGCTTAACGTGGGCGTTATATTCGTGTCATTCTGAACTCTAAATCAAAAGTTACGGGCGATTTAGTGCGAACATTTCAAATTGACTGGCCAGTTAAAATGATCATTCTACAACTCATCACTGGTGCTCCTTGAGTAAAGGCTTAAAATGAAGCATAATGCATGGCATCACGTAGTTTAGAATACATTGGATTACATGGACGTTTTTTCGTAGCTCTTTCAGTCTTAAATGTTGTCACAGTATTGACAATTGAGCTACCTAACGTGGGTGTTGGACTCATGTCATTTTGAGCTCTAAATAAAAAATTAAAGACGATCTAGTGTGTACATGTCAAGTTGATCAGCTAGTTAAAATGATCATTCTAAACTGATCGTTAGTGCTCCTTTAGTAAAGGCTTAAGCATAATGCATGGTATCACGCAGTTCGTGATAGATTGGATTACTTGGAGGCTATGTCATACCTATTTTGGTGTTAAATTTCATCAAGATATAGAAAATTGAACTATCTTAACGTGGGCGTTCGATTCGTGTCATTTTGAACTCTAAATCAGAAGTTATGGACGATTTAGTGCGGAAATGTCAAGTTGATCGACCAGTTAAAATGATCATTCTAAACTGATCAATGTTGCTCCTTGAGTAGAGGCTTATAAATGAAGCATAATTCATTGCATCACCCAGTTTGGGATACATTGGATACTTGGAGGCTTTTTCGTAGCTCTTTCAGTCCCAAATCTTGTCACAATATAGGAAATTGAGCTAGCTTAAAGTAGCTATTTAGTATTAAATTTTGTCAAAATATAGAATATTGAGCTAGCTTAGCATGGGCGTTGGATACGTGTCATTATGAACTCTAAATAAAAAGTTACGGACGATTTATTGCAGACATATCATGTTGATCGGCCAGAATGATCATTCTGAAATGATCATTGGTTCTCCTTGAGGAAAGGCTAATAAATGATGCGTAAGGCATGGCATCACGCAGTTTGGGATACATTGGATTACTTGTAGGCTTTGTCGTAGATCTTTCAGTCTCAAATGTCGTCATAATATTGAAAATTGAGCTAGATTAATGTGTCCGTTTGATTCATGTCAATAAATCAAATGTTAATGGCGATTTTGTGAGGACATGTCAAAATGATCAGCCATCTAAAATGATCATTCTAAACTTATCATTGGTGCTCATTGATCAATGGTTTACAAATGAAGCATTATGTGTGGCATCACGCGGTTTGGGATAGATTGGATTACTTGGATGCTTTTTTGTAGCTATTTCGGACTTTAATTTTGTCACAATGTAGAATATTGAGCTAGCTTAACGTGGGCATTGGATTCGTGTCATTATGAACACTAAATCAAAAGTTACGGATTATTTAGTGCAAACATGTCAAGTTCAACTGCCAGTTAAAATGAAAATTCTAAACTGATCATAGGTGCCCCTTGAGTAAAGGCTCATAAATGAAGCATAATGCATGGCATCACGCAATTTGGGATACATTGGATTACTTGGAGGCTTTGTCATAGCTCTTTCAGTCTCAAATGATGTAAGAATATTGAAAATTGAGCTAAATTAACATGGACGTTGGATTCATATCATTTTCAGCTCTAAATCAAATGTTAAAGGCGATTTGGTGAGGACATGTCAAGTTGATCAGCTAGTTAAAATGATCATTCTAAACTGATCATTGCTGCTAATCGAACAAATGTTTAGAAATGAGTCATAATGCATGGCATCATGCAGTTTGGTATAGATTAGATTATTTGGACTCTTTTTTGTAGCTATTTTAGTCTTAAATTTTGCAACAATATTGAATATTTAGGTACCTTAACGTGGGCTTTGAATTCGTGTCATTCTGAACTCTAAATCATAAGTTACGAACGATTTATTGCAGACATGTCAAGTTCATCGGCCCGATAAAATGATCATTCTAAACTGATCATTGGTTCTCCTTGAGTAAAGGCAAATAAATGAAACATAATGCATGGCATCACGCAGTTTTGGATACATTGGATTACTTGTAAGCTTTGTCATAGCTCTTTCAGTCTCAAATGATGTCACAATATTGAAAATTGAGCTAGATTACCATGGCCGTTGGATTCCTGTCATTTTGAGCTCTAAATAAAATGTTAAAGGCGACTTAGTCCGGACATGTCAAGTTGATCAGCTAGTTAAAATGATCATTCTAAACTGATCGTTGGTGCTCATTGAGGAATGGTTTACAAATGAAGCATTACACATGGAATCACACAATTTGTGAGAAATTGAAGCCGTTGTCGTAGCTATTTCAGTATTAAATTTATTCATAATATAGAAAACTGAGCTAGCTTAACGCGGGCATTTGATTCGTGTGATTCTGAACTCTGAATCAAAACTTACGTACGATTTAGTGCGGATATGTCAAGTTGATGGGCCAGTTAAAATAATAAGTCTAACCTGATCATTCGTGCTCATTTAGTAAATGCTTATAAAAATAGCATAGTGAATGGCATCGCACAGTTTGGGATACGTTGGATTAGTTGGAGGCCTTGTCGTAGTTCTTTTAATCTCAAATGTTGTCACATTATTGAAAATTGAGATAGATTAACATGGGTGTTGGATTCATGTTATGTTGAGCTCTAAAGAAAATGTTAAAGACGATTTAGTGCGGATTTTTCAAGTTAATCAGCTAGCTAAACTGAAAATTCTAAATTGATCATTGCTGCTCGTCGAGCAAAGGTTTACAAATGAAACATAATGTGTGACATCACACAGCTTGGGATATATTGGATTACTTGGACGCTATGTCATAGCTATTTATTTCTTTAATTTTATCACAATGTAGAATATTGAGCTAGCTTAACGTGGGCGTTGGATTTCTGTCATTCTGAGTTCAAAATCAAAAGTTACAAACAATTTAGTGCGGATATGTCAAGTTCATAGACCAGTTCAAATGATCATTCTAAACTGATCATCGGTGTTACTTGAGTAAGGCTTATAAATGAAGCATAATGCAAGTCATCAAAAATTTTGGGATAGATTGGATTACTTGGAGGCTTTGTCGTAGCTCTTTCAGTATCAAATGTTGAAACAATATTGAAAATTCAGCTAAATTAACATGGGCGTTGGATTCATGTCAATTTGAGCCCAAATCAAATGTTAAAGACGATTTAGTGCGGACATGACAAGTTGATCAGCTAGTTAAAATCATCATTCTAAATTGATCATTGGTGCTCATTGAGCAAAGGTTTACAAATGAAGCATAATGCATGGCATCACGCTGTTTGGCATAGATTGGATTACTTGGAGGTTTTGTTGTAGCTATTTCCTTCTTAAATTTAATAACAATATATAAAACGGAGCTAGATTAATGTGGGCGTTGCATTCGTTTCATTATAAATTTCAAAATTAAAAGTTATGGACGATTTAGTGCGGACATGTGAAGTTGATCAGCCATTTAAAATGACAATTCTAAACTGATCATTGGTGCTCCTTGAGTAAAGTCTTATAAATGAAGCATAATGCATGGCATTATGCAGTTTGGGATACATTGGATTACTTGGAGGCTTTGTCGTAGCTCTTTCACTCTCAGATGTTGTCATAATATTGGAAATTGAGCTATATTAATGTGGGCGTTGGATTCATATCAATTTGAGCTCTAAATCAAATGTTAAAGAAGATTTGGTGCTGACATGTCAACTTGAACAGCTAGTTAAAATGATAATTATAAACTGATCATTGCAACTCATCGAGCAAAAGTTTACAAATGAAGCATAATGCATGGCATCACGCAGTTTGGGATAGATTGGATTACTTGACGCTTTGTTGTAGCTATTTTACTTTTAATTTTTTCACAATATAGAATATTGAGCTAGCTTAACATAGGCGTTGAATTCGTGTCATTCTGAAGTCTAAATCAAAAGTTACATACAATTTATTGCGGACATGTCAAGTTCATCGGTCAATTGAAATGATCATTCTAAACTGATCATTGGTTCTCCTTGACTAAAGGCTTATAAATCATGCAAGTTGGGATATGTTGGATTACTTGTAGGCTTTGTCGTCACTCTTTCACTCTCAAATGTTGTCACAATATTGAAAATTGGGCTAGATTAATGTGGCTCTTGGATTCATATCATTGTGAGCTCTAAATAAAATGTCAAAGGCGATTTAGTGCGCACATTTCAAGTTCATCAGCTAGCTAAAATGATAATTTTAAACTGATCATTGCTGCTAACCATGCAAAGGCTTACAAATGAAGCATAATGCGTGACATCACGTAGTTTGGTATAGATTGGATTACTTGGACGCTTTGTTGTAGTTATTTCTATTTTTAATTTTGTCACTATGTAGAAAACTGAGCTAGCTTAACGTGGGCGTTGCATTCGTGTCATTATAAATTCTAAATCAAAAGTTATGGACAATTTAGTGCGGACATGTCAAGTTTGTCAGCTACTTAAAATGATCATTCTAAATTGATCATTGATGCTCATTGAGCAAAGGTTTACAAATGAAGCATAATGCATGGCATCACGCAGTTTGGGATAATTTTGATTACTTGGAGGCTTTGTCGTACCTCTTTCACTATCAAATGTCTACACAATATTTAAAATTGATCTAGATTAACCTGGGCGTTGGATTCATGTCATTTTGATCTCTAAATAAAATGTTAAAGACGATTTGGTATGGACATGTCAAGTTGATAAGCTAGTTAATGATCATTCTAAACTGATCATTGCTGCTCGCCGAGCAAAAATGTACAAATGAAACATAATGCGTGACATCACGCAGTTTGGGATATATTGGACGCTTTATTATAGTTATTTTGGTCTTTAATATTCTAACAGTGTAGAATATTGAGCTAGCTTAACGTGGACGTTGGATTCGTTTCAATCTGAACTCTAAATAAAATGTTACGGACGATTTAGTCTGGACATGTCAAGTTCATCGGCCTATTAAAATGATCATTCTAAACTGATCATGGGTTTTCCTTCAATAAAGACTTATAAATGAACCATAATGCATGTCATCTCACAGTTTGGGATACATTTGATTACTTGGAGGATTTGTCGTTGCTCTTTCAGTCTCAAATGTTGTAACAATATTGAAAATTGAACTAGATAACCATGGGCGTTGGTTTCATGTCATTTTGAGCTCTAAACAAAATGTTAGGGAAGATTTGGTGCGGGCATGCCAAGTTGATCAGCTAGTTAAATTATCATTTTAAATTGATCATTGGTGCTCATTGAGCAAAGGTTTACAAAGGAAGCATAATGCATGACATCACGCAATTTGGGATAGATTAGATTACTTCAAGGTTTAGTCGTAGCTATTTTGTTCTTTAATTTTATAACAATATTGAAATCTGAGCTAGCTTAACGTGGACGTTGGATTCGTGTCATTCTGAACTCTGAATCAATAGTTATGGACGATTTAGTGCGGGCATGTCAAGTTGATCAGCCAGTAAATATAATAATTCTAAACTTATCATTTGTGCTCATTTAGTAAAGACTTATAAATGAAGCATAGTGAATGACATCACGTAGTTTGGGATACACTATATTACTTGGAGGCATTGTCGTAGCTCTTTCAGTCTCAAATGTTGTCACCATATTGAAATTTGAGCAAGAATAACATGGGTGTTGGATTCATGTCAATTTGAGCTGTAAACCAAATGTTAAAGACAATTTAGTTTGGACATGTCAAGCTGATCAGCGAGATAAAATGATCATTCTAAACAGATCATTACTGCTCATTGAGCAAAGGTTTAAATGAAGCATAATGCAAGATATCACGCAGCTTGGGGTGGATTGGATTACTTGGCGCTTTTTCGTAGCTATTTCGATCTTTAATTTTTGTCACAATGTAGAATATTGAGCTAGCTTAACGTGGGCGTTCGATTCGTGTCATTCCGAACTTTAAATCAAAAAGTAAGACTGATTTAGTGCTGAAATATCAAGTTCATCGACCAGTTAAAATGATCATTCAAAACTGATCATTGGTTTTCCTTGAGTAAAGGCTTGTAAATGAAGCATATTGCATGGCATCACACAGTTGGGGATACATTGGATTACTTAGAGACATTGTCGTTGCTGTTTCAGTCTCAAATGTTGTAACAATATTAAAAATTGAGGTATATTAACATGGGCGTTGGATTCATGTCATTTTGAGCTTTAAATCAAATGTTAAAGACGATTTAGTGTGGACATGTCAAGTTGATCAGCTAATTAAAATGATCATTCTAAATTAATCATTGTTGATCATTGAGCAATGGTTTACAAATGAAACATATTGTGTGGCATCACGTAGTTTGGGATATATTGGATTACTTGAAGGTTTTTTCGTACCTATTTCATTCTTAAATTTAATCACAATATATAAAACTGAGATAGCTTAACATGGGCATTGTATTTGTGTTATTCTGAACTCTAAATCAATAGTTACAGACGATTTATTCCGGACATGTCAAGTTGATCGGCCAGTTAAAATGATAATTCTAAACTGCTCATTGGTGCTCCTTGAGTAAAGACTTATAAATGAAGCATAATGCATTTCATGACGCAGTTTGGGATACATTGTATTACTTGGAAGCTTGTTTGTAGCGTTTTCAGTCTCAAGTGTTGTCACAATATTGAAACTTGAGCTAGATTAACATGGGTGTTTGATACAAGCCTCGATTCAAGGCTTGGATGCGCTTGGGCTGTTTGGAGAAGGTTAGGTGAGAAACTCGACCTTAGACTTCTTGGATAGGGGTTTTTGGGTTGGTATTCGATGGAAAAGTGAAGTGAACCACACGAGGGGTGATGAACCTCGTGATAAATCACAAACTTAGAGCTAGGAGGGCTGGTCTACACTAGGTTCTAAGCGCACAAGATTCTTAGAGAGAAAACTTGTTGGAAGAAAGTTCTATCTTTATTAATATCAAAAAGGTTGTCGAACTACAATGCTGGAAAGAGCCTTATTAATATGCTCGACAGCTTGACCTTCTAGGGTCGACTTAAAGAAAGAAAAGGAAAGATTACAAAAGTGCACAAATAGAAAATGTACAAAAGTGCATAACCGAAAAAGGACCTATTCCTAAAATGTCTTTGACTCAAAAAATGTAAATATTCTAGATCCTACCTTGCAAAACAGAAAGAGGCAAATATTCGAATTGAAAACTTACCTCACGGCCAAGAAATGGAAGGTGGCCGTCCTTGTGGAATGCACGCGCCTTGCTCCTAGTCTTCGACTTGGAGTAGGGTTAGGAATCGTTGGGCCCTGACCTCTCTTGCCACTAAAGCCCAAGTCTCTGAAGTCCCTTGCATTGTTGAGAAGCCTTTGGACTCTTCTTTGCACTTCTGGCCCATTGTCCTTAGTCGATCTTCCTCTAGGAGGTTGTCGACCCATAAGCTGAACTTGCGGAAGAGTGCTCTTGATCTGCACCTTGTCATTGCTCCTGGTGGCACTACTGGTGTAGAGACTTCCTCTAGATGCATGTCCTGAAGCTGGTAGCTTATCTGGTCCGAGTCTCCTTGTGTAGAAGTTGAAATTCTCGTGTACTCGGCTGGATTGGCTGTACGGGCTGGACTGTGTGAGGTACTGGCCGGAATGCCTTCTGGACCGGCCAAGTTGATCCCGGAGTCGGCGGCATCACCAAGGGGGCCGGCGGTGTCATCCACGTCGCCACCCATTGTGCCGGTCTGGTCTCCTGGCCGGACATACGACCTGATGTCCTCATCAGTGTTGGATTCATGTCATTTTGAGCTCTAAACCAAATGTTAAATACTATTTAGTTTGGACATGTCAAGTTGATCAACTCGTTAAAATGATCATTCTAAACTGATCATTACTGCTCATTGAACAAATGTTTTCAAATGAAGCATAATGCATGGCATTACACAGTTTGGGATATATTGGATTACTTGGACGCTTCTATTTCGGCCTTTAATTTTGTCACAATGTAGAATATTGAGCTAGCTTAACATGGGCATTTGATTTTTGTCATTTGGAATTGTAAATAAAAAATTATAGACGATTTAGTGTGGACATGTTAAGTTCATCGGCCAGTTAAAATGATTCTTCTAAACTAATCATGGGTGTTCCTTGAGTAATGGCTTATAAATGAAGTATAATGCATGTCATTACACAGTTTGGGATACATTTGGTTACTTGAAGGCTTTGTCATTGCTCTTTCAGTCTCAAATGTTGTAACAATATTGAAAATTAAGTAGATTAACATGGGTGTTGGATTCATATCATTTTGAGCTCTAAATCAAATGTTAAAGACGATTTACTGCGGACATTTCAAGTTGACCAGCTAGTTAAAATGAACATTCTAAATTGATCATTGGTGCTCATTGAGCAAAGGTTTACAAATGAAGCATAATGCATGGCATCACACAGTTTGGGGATCATTGGAATACTTGGTGGTTTTGTCATAGCCATTTCGTTCTGAAATTTAATCACAATATAGATAACAGAGCTAGCTTAATGTGGGCATTGGATTCGTATCATTCTGAACTCTAAATCAATAGTTACGGAAGATTTAGTGCGGATATGTCAAGTTCATCGGCCAGGTAGAATGATAATTCTAAACTGATCATTGGTGCTCCTTGAATATAGGCTTATAAATGAAGCATAATGCATGGCCTCACGCAGTTTGGGAAACATTGGATTACTTAGAGGCTTGTTCTTACCTCTTTCAGTCTCAAATGTTGTCACAATATTGAAAATTGAGTTAGATTAACATGGGTGTTGGATTCATGTCATTATGAGCTCTAAACCCAATGTTAAAGACGATTTAGTTAAGACATTTCAGGTTGATCAGCTAGTTAAAATGATCATTCTAAACAGATTATTGCTGCTCATCGAGCAAACATTTACAAATGAAGCATAGTGCATGGCATCACGCAGTTTGGAATGGATTGCATTACTTGGCACTTTGTCGTAGTTATTTTGGTCTTTAATTTTACAATGTAGAATATTGAGCAAGATTAACATGGGTGTTGGATTCGTGTCATTCTGAACTCTAAATCAAAAGTTACGGACAATTTAGTGCTGACATGTCAAGTTCATCGACCAGTTAAAATGATCATTCTAAACTGATCATTGGTGTTCCTAGAGTAAAAGCTTGTAAATGAAGCATAATGCATAGCATCACACAGTTTGGAGTACATTGGATTACTTGGAGGCTTTGTCGTATCTCTTTCAATCTCAAATGTTGTAAAAATATTGAAACTTTAGCTAGATTAACATGGGCATTGGATTCATGTCATTTTGAGCTTTAAAGCAGATGTTAAAGACGATTAAGTGCGGCCATGTCAAGTTGATAAGTTAGTAAAAATGATCATTCTAAATTGATCATTGGTGCTCATTGATCAACGGTTTACAAATGAAGCATAATGCATGGCATCACGCAGTTTGGGATAATTTGGATTAGTTGGAGGTTTTTTCGTAGCTATTTTGTTCTAAAATTTAATCACAATATAGAAAATTGAGCTAGCTTAACGTGGGTGTTGGATTCGTGTCATTCTGAACTCTGAATCAATTGTTACAGATGATTTAGTGCGGACATGTCAAGTTGATCAGCTAGTTATAATGATCACTCTAAACTGATCATTGCTGCTCGTTAAGCAAAGTTTTACAAATGAAGCATAATGCATGGCATCACAGAGATTGGGATAGATTGGATTACTTGGACACTTTGTTGTAGATATTTTGGTCTTTAATGTTTTCCCAATATAGAATATCGAGCTAGCTTAACAAGGCTGTTGGATTCGTGTCATTCTGAACTCTAAATCAAAAGTTATGGACTATTTAGTGAAGATGTTTCAAGTTCATCGGCCATTTAAAATAATCATTCTATATTAATCAATTGTGCTCATTGAGTACAGGTTTACAAATGAAGCATAATGCATGGCATCACGCAGTTTGAGATAGATTAGATTACTTGGATGCTTTGTTATAGCTATTTCGGTTTTAAATTTTTTTCACAATATAAAAGATTAAGCTAGCTTGATGTTGGCATTGGATTCATGTCGCTCTGAACTCTGAATCAAAAGTTACGGATGATTTAGTCCTGACATGTCAAGTTCATCCGCCAATTAAATGGATCATTCTAAACTGATCATTGGTGCTCATTAAGCAAAGGCTTACAAATGAACCATAATGCATGGCATCCAGCAGTTCGAGATAGATTGGATTTCTTTGAGGCTTTGTCGTAGCTATTTCGGTCTCAAATATTGTTATAATATTGAAAATTGAGCTACATTAACATGGCCATTGGATTCATGTCATTTTGAGCTTTAAATCAAATGCTAAAGACGATTTGGTGCGGAAATGTAGTGTTGATCAGCTAGTTTAAATGATCATTCTAAATTGATCATTGGTGTTCATAAAGCAAAGATTTACACATGAAGCATAATGCATGACTTCACGCAGTTTTGGGATAGATTGGAGTATGTGGAGGCTTTTTCGTAGCTATTTTGGTCTTAACTTTTGTCACAATATAAAATATTGAGCTAACTTGACGTGGGTGTTGGATTCGTGTCATTCTGGAAAATAAATGAAAAGTTACGGACGATTAGTGCGTACATTTCAAGTTGACCGGCCAGCTAAAATGATCATTCTAAACTGATCATTGGTGGTACTTTAGTAAAGGCTTATAAATGAATCATTATGCATTGCATCACACAGTTTGGTATATATTGTATTACATGGATGCTTTGTCGTAGCTCTTTCAGTCTCAAATGTTGTCACAATATTGAAAATTAAGCTTGATTAACATTGCCTTTGGGTTCATGTCATTTTGAGCTAGTTAAAATGATCATTCTATATTGATCATTGGTGCTCATAAAGCAAAGGTTTACAAATGAAGCATAATGCATGGCATTACGCAGTTTGGGATTGATTAGATTACTTGGAGGCTTTGTCTTTGCTATTTCGGTCTTACATTTTTGTCACAATATAGAAAATTGAGCTAGTTTAACGTTGGTATTGGATTCTTGTCGTTGTGTACTCTAAATCAAAACTTACGGACGATTTAGTGCGGACATATCCAGTTGATCGGCTAGTTAAAAAGATAATTATTTATTGATCATTGGTGCTCATTGAGCAACGGTTTACAAATGAAGCATAATGAATGGCATCCAGCAGTTTGGGAAAGAATGGATCACTTGTACGCTTTGTTGTAGCTATTTCAGTCTTAAATTTTGTCACTATATAATATATTAAGTTAGCTTAATGTGGGGGTTGGATTCGTATCATTCTGAACAATAAATCTAAAGTTTCAGACGATTTAGTGCGGACTTGTCAAGTTGATCGGCCAGTTACAATTATCATTCTACACTGATCATTAGTGCTCCTTAAGTAAATGTTTATAAATGAAGCATAATGCATGGCATCACGCAATTTGGGATACATTAGATTACTTGGACGCTTTGTCGTACCTCTTTCAGTCTCAAATGTTGTTACAATATTGATAATCGAGCTTCATTAACATGTTCATTGGATTCATGTCATTTTGAGCTCTGAACAAATGTTAAAGACGATTTTGTGCAACATGTCAAGTTGATCGGCTAGTTAAAATGATAGTTGTAAACTGATCATTGGTGCTCATTGAGCAAAGGTTTACAAATGAAGCATAACGAATGGCATCACAAAGTTTGGGATAGATTGGATTACTTGGAGACTTTGTAGTTGCTATTTTGGGCTTAAACTTTGTCACAATATAGAAATCGAGAAAGCTTAACGTGCGCATTGGATTCGTGTCAGTTTGAACTCTAAATCAAAAGTTACGAATGATTTAGTACGGACATGTCAAGTTGATCGGTCAGTTAAAATTATCATGGTAAACTGATCATTGGTGCTCCCTTGAGTAAAGGCTTATAAATGAAGCATAATGCATGGTATCACAATTTTTGGGATACGTTGGATCAGTTGGAGGTTTTCTCTACCTCTTTCAGCCTCAAATGTTGTCACAATATTGAAAATTGAGTTAGATTTACATGGGCGTTGGATTTATGTGATTTTGAGCTCTAAATCAAATGTGAAAGATGAATTAGTGCGGACATGTCAAGTTGATCACCTAGTTAAAATGATCATTCTAAACTGATCACGGGGGCTCATTGAACAAAGGTTTACAAATGAACCATAATGCATGGCATCACAAAGCTTAAGATCGATTGGATTACATGGAAGCTTTGTCGTAGCTATTTCGTTATTAAATTTAATCACAATATAGAAACCTGAGCTAGCTTAACATGGGCGTTGGATTCGTGTTATTCTAAACTCTAAATCAAAAGTTACGGACGATTTACTGTGGTCATGTCAAGTTCATCGGTCAGTTAAAATGATCATTCTAAACTGATCATTGGTGCTCCTTGAGTAAAAGCCTATAGCTGAAGCATAATGCATGACATCACGCAGTTTGGAATACATTGGATTACTTAGAGGCTTTGTCGTAGCTCTATCAGTCTCAAATGTTGTCACAATATTAAATATTGAGCTAGATTAACATGGCCGTTTGATTTATGTCACTTTGAGAAATATCAAATGTTAATGACGACTTAGTGCGGACATGTCAAGTTGATCAGCTAGTTAAAATGATCATTTTAAGCTGATAATTTGTGCTCATTGAGCAAAGGTTTTAAAATGATGCAAAATGCATGGCATCATGGAGTTTGGGATAAATTGGATCACTTGAAGGCTTTTCGTAGCTATTTCCAACTAAAATTTAGTCACAATATAGAATATTGAGCTAGCTTAACGTGGGGGTTGGATTCGTGTCATTATAAACGATAAATGAAAAATTATGGACGATTTAGTGCGGACATCTCAAGTTGATCTCCCAGTTAAACTGATCATTCTAGATTGATCATTTGTGCTACTTGAGTAAAGGATTATAAATGAAGCATAATGCACGACATCACGCAGTTTGGGATATATTGGATTACTTGGACGCTTTGTCGTACGTTTTTTCAGTCTCAAATGCTATCACAATATTGAAAATTGAGCTAGATTAACATGGGTGTGGGATTCATGTCATTTTGAGCTCTAAATAAAATGTTAAAAACGATTTAGTGCGGACATTTCACGTTGATCAGTTAGTTAAAATGATCATTATAAAATGATCATTGGTGCTCATTGTGCAAAGGTTTACAAATGAAGCATAATGCATGGCATCACGTAGTTTTGGATAGATTGGATCACTTGGAGGCTTTTTCGTAGCTATTTCAGTCTTAAATTTTGTGACAATATAGAATATTGAGGTTGCTTAACGTGGGGGTTGGATTCGTGTCATTCTGAACAATACATAAAAATTTCGGACAATTTAGTGCGGACATGTAAAGTTGATCGACCAGTTAAAATGATCATTCTACACTGATCATTGATGGTCCTTCAGTAAAGGTTTATAAATGAAGCATAATGCATGGCATCACGCAGTTTGGGATACATTAGATTACTACAAGGTTTTATCGTAGCCTTTCAGTCTCAAATATAGCCACAATATTGAAAACTGAAGTTGATTAACGTGGCATTGTATTCATGTCATTTTGAGCTTTGAATCAAATGCTAAAGACGATTTTGTGCGACATGCCAAGTTCATCGGCTAGTGAAAATGATAATTCTAAACTGGTCACTGGTGCTCATAGATCAAAGGTTCACAAATGAAGCATAACGAATGGCATCACGCAGTTTTGGATCGATTGGATTACTTGGAGGCTTTTTCCGTAGCTATTTCCGTATTAAATTTTTTCACAATATAGAAAACTTAGCTAGCTTAACGTGGGTATTAGATTCGTGTCATTCTGAACTCTGAATCAAAATTTATGGACGATTTTGTGCGGACATGTCAAGTTGATCCGCTAGTTAAAATGATATTTCTAAACTAATCATTGGTGCTCCTTTAGTAAAGACATATAGATGAAGCAAAATGATGTCATCACGTAGTTTGGGATACATTGGATTATTTGGAAGCTTTCTCATAGCGCTTTTAGTCTCAAATGCAGTCACAATATTGAATATTGAGCTATATTAACGTGGGTGTTGGATTCATGTCATTTTGAGATCTAAATCAAATCCTAAAGACGATTTAGTGCGAGCATCCCCAGTTGATCAGCTTGTAAAAAAGATATTTCTAAACTGATCATTGGTGCTCATTGAGCAATGGTTTACAAATGAAACATAATGCCTGGGATCAAGTAGTTTGGGATAGATTGGATTACTTGGAGGCTTGGTCGTAGCTATTTCCGTCATAAATTTTGTCACAATATAGAAAACTTAGCTAGCTTAACGTGGGCATTGTATTCTTGTCATTCTGAAATCTAAATCAAAAGTTACAGACAATTTAGTGCGGACATGTCAGGTTTATCGGCAAGTTAAATTGATCAATCTAGACTGATCATTGGTGCTCATTGAGAAAAACTTTACAAATGAAGCATAATGGATGGCATCATGCAGTTTGGGATAGATTGGATTACTTGGAAGCCTTTTCGTAGCTATTTCAATATGAAATTCAATCACATTATAGAAATCTGAGCTACCTTTACGTGGGCGTTGGATTCGTGTCGTTTTGAACTATAAATAAAAGATTACTAATGATTTAAGTTGATCAGCCAGTTAAAATGATCATTCTATACTGATCATTGGTGCTCCTTGACTAAACGGTTATAAATGAAGCATAGTGCATGTCATCTCGCAGTTTGGGATACATTGGATTACTTGGAGGCTTTGTCATAGCTCTTTCAGTATCAAATATTGTCACAATATTGAAAACTGAGCTAGATTAACGTGGGCTTTGGATACATGTCATTTTGAGCTCTAAACCAAATATTAAAGATTATTTAGTTCGGACTTGTCAAGTTTATCAACTAGTTAAAATGATAATTCTAAACTCATCATTGGTGCTCATTGAGCAAAGGTTTACAAATGAAACATAATGCATGTCATCATGCCGTTTGGGATAGATTGGATTACGTGGAGGCTTTGTTGTTGCTATTTCGGTCATCAATTTTGTCATAATATAGAAAACTGAGCTAACTTAACATGGGTGTTGGATTCGTGTCATTATGAACTCTAAATCAAAAGTTACGTACGATTCTGTGCAGACATGTCATGTTGATCGGCTAGTTAAAATGATAAATTTAAACTGATCATTGGTGTTCCTTGAGTAAAGGCATATAAATGAAGCAAAATGCATGGCATCAAGCAGTTTGGGATACATTGGATTATTTGGAGGCTTTATCGTAGCTCATTTAGTTTCAAAATGCTGTCAGAATATTGAATATCGAGCAATATTAATGTAGGTTTTGGATTAATATCATTTTGAGCTCAAAATCAAATTTTAAAAACGATTTGGTGCAGACATGTCAAGTTGATCAGGTAGTTAACATGATAATTCTAAACTGATCGTTGGTGCTCATTGAGCAAAGCTTTACAAATGAAGCTTAACTTGTCATAACGCAGTTTGGATAGATTGGATTACTTGGAGGATTTGTCGTAGCTATTTCAGTCTTAAATTTAATAACAATATAGAAAACTAAGCTAGCTTAACGTGGGCGTTGGATTCGTGTCACTCTGAACTCTAAATCAAAAGATACGGACGATTTAGTGCGGACATTTCAAGTTGATCGGCTAGTTAAAATGATAATTCTAAACTCAACATTGGCGCTCCTTGTGTAAAGGGTTATTAATGAAGCAAAATGCATGGCATCACGCTGTGTATGGTACCTTGGATTACTTGGATGCTTTGTCGTAGCTATTTTAGTCTCAAATTTTGTCACAATATTTAAAATTAGCTAGATTAACATGGACGCTGGATTCATGTCATCTTGAGCTCTAAATGAAATGTTCCAACGATTTAGTTTGCACATGTCAAGTGGATCAGCTAGTTAAAATGATTATTCCAAACTGATCATTGGTACTCATTAGGCAAAAATTTACAAATGAAGTATAATGCATGGCAGCACGTAGTTTAGGATAAATTGGATTACTTGGAGGCTTTGTTGTAGCTTTTTTAGTCTCAAATGTTTTCACAGTATTGAAAATTGATCTAGACTTACATGGCTGGTCGATTCATGTCATTTTAAGCTGTAAATCAAATGTTAAAGATGTTTTAGGGCAGACTTAG
The DNA here is from genome assembly GCA_018901935.1 of Pugionium cornutum. Classification (NCBI taxonomy): domain Eukaryota; kingdom Viridiplantae; phylum Streptophyta; class Magnoliopsida; order Brassicales; family Brassicaceae; genus Pugionium; species Pugionium cornutum. Next base: position 14,671,375 of record CM032162.1, on the reverse strand, counting down.
AGGCATTGTCATAGCTATTTTTGCCTAAATCTTTGTCACAATATAGAATATTGAGCTAGTTTAAAGTGAGCATTGGATTCGTGTCATTCTGAACTCTAAATCAAAAGTTATGGACGACTTGGTGCGGACATGTCAAGTTGATCGGCCAGTTATATTGAAAACTCTAAACTGATCATTGGTGCTACTTGAGTTAAGGCATATAAATAAAATATAATACATGGCATCACGCAATTTGGGATACATTGGACTACTTGGACGATTTTTCGTAGCTCTTTCAGTCTCATATGCTGTCCCAATATTGAAAATTGAGCTAGATTAACGTGGGAGGTGGATTGATGTCATTTTGAGCTCTAAATCAAATATTAAAGATGATTTAGTGCGGACATGTCATGATGATCAGCTAGTTAAATGATCTTTCTAAACTGATCATTGGTGGTCATTGAGCAAAGGTTTACAAATGAAGCATGATGCATCACATCACGCAATTTTTGATAGATTGCATTACTTGGAGGGTTTTTTGTAGCAATTTTGGTATTAAATTTAATCACAGTATAGAATATTCAGCGAGCTTAACGTGGGCGTAGGATTCGTGTCATTTGGAACTCGAAAAAAAAAGTTATGGATGATTTAGTGCTTACATGTGAAGTTTATCGGTTAATTAATATTATCATTCTAAACTGATAATTGGTGCTCCTTGAGTAAAGACTTATAAATGAAGCATAATGCATGGAATCACGCAGTTCAGGATACACTGGATTACTTGGAGGCTTTGTCGTAGCCATTTCGGTCTTAAATTTTTTCACAATATAGAATATTGAGCGAGCTTAACGTGGGTGTTGGATTCGTGTCATTCTGAACTCTAAATCAAAAGTTACGGAAGATTTAGTTGGACATGTCAAGTTGATCGGCCAATCAAAATGATCATTTTAAACTGATCATTGGTGCTCCTTCAGTAAAGGCTTATAAATGAAGCATAATGCATGTCATCATGCAGTTTTGGATACATTGATTACTTGGAGGCTTTGTCGTAGCTCTTTTAGTCTCAAATAATATCACAATATTGAAAGTTTAGCTAGACTAACATAGCCGGTGGATTCATGTCATTTTGAGCCCTAAATCAAATGTTAAAGAGGATTTAGGGCGGACATGTCAAGTTGATCAGCTAGTTAAAATGATCATTGTGCTCTTTGAGCAAAGCTTTACAAATGAAGCATAATGCATGGCATCACGCAGTTTTGGATAGATTGGACTATGTGGAGGCTTTGTCGTATCTATTTTGGTCATAAATTTTGTCACCATATAGAAAATTGAGCTAGGTTAACGTGGGGTTTGGATTCATGTCATTCTAAACTCTAAATCAAAAGTTACGGATGATTTAGTGCAAACATGTAAAGTTTATCAGCTAGTAAGATTGATCATTCTAAAGTGATCATTAGTGCTCATGGAGGAAAGGTTTACAAATAAAGCATAATGCATGGCATCCCACAGTTTGGGAGAGAATGGATTAATTCGAGCTTTGTCATAGCTCATTCAGTGTCAATTGTTGTCACAATATTGAAAATTGAGCTAGATTAATGTGGCCGTATGATTCAAATAATTTTGAGCTCTAAATCAAATGTTACGGATGATTTAGTGCAGACATGTCAAGTTGATCATATAGTTAAAATGATGATTCTAAACTGGTCATTGGTGCTCATTGAGCAAAGGTTTATAAATGAAGCATAATGCTTGGCATCACGCAGTTTAGGGTAGATTGGATTACTTGGTGGATTTTCCATAGCTATTTTGGTCTTAAATTTAAGCACAATATAAAAAACTGAGCTAGCTTAACGTGGGCGTTGGATTCGCGTCACTCTGAACTTTAAATCAAAAGTTATGGACGATTTAGTGCGGCCATGTCAAGTTGATCGGCCAGTTACAATGATTATTCTAAACTGATCATTGGGGCTCCTTGTGTAAAGGCTTATTAATGAAGCATAGTGCATGGAATCACGCTGTTTATGATACATTTGATTACTTGGATGCTTTGTCGTAACTCTATTCGTCTCAAATGTTGTCACAATATTTAAAATGAGCTAGATTAACGTGGGTGTTGGATTCATGTTATCTTGAGCTCTAAACCAAATGTTACGGACGATTTAGTGTGGACATGTCAAGTTGATCAGCTAGTTAAAATGATCATTCTAAACTGATCATTGATGCTCACTAGGAAAAGATTTACAAATGAAGTATAATGGATGGCATCACACAGTTTAGGATAAATTGAATTACTTGGAGGCTTTGTTGTATCTCTTTGAGTCTCAAATATTTTCACAGTATAGAAAATTGAGCTAGACTAACATGGCCGGTGGATTCATGTCATTTTGAGCTCTAAATCAAATGTTAAAGATGATTTAGGGCGGACATGTCAAGTTGATCAGCTAGTTAAAATGATCATTATAAACTGATCATTTGTACTCATTGAGCAAAGGTTTACAAGTGAAGCATAATGCATGGCATCACGAAGTTTGAGATAGATTGGATTATAAACTTAGAGGCTTTCTCGTAGCTATTTTGGTCTTAAACTTTGTCACAATATAGAATATTGAGCAAGTTTAACCTGAGCATTGGATTCGTGTCATTCTGAACTCTAAATCAAAAGTTATGGACGACTTAGTGCACACATGTCAAGTTGATCGGCCAGCTACAATGAAAAATCTAAACTGATCTGATCATTGGTGCTACTTGAGTTAAGGCGTAAAAATGAAGTATAATGCATGGCATCACACAGTTTGGATACAATGGAATACTTGGAGGATTTGTCATAGCTCTTTCAGTCTCATATGCTGTCACAATACTGAAAATTAAGCTAGATTAACGTGATCATTGGATTCATATCATTTTGAGTTCTAAATCAAATATTAAAGACAATTTAGTGCGGACATGTCATGCTGATGAGGTAGTTAAAATGATCCTTCTAAACTGATCATTGTTGTCATTGAGCAAAGGTTTACAAATGAAGCATGATGCATCGCATCACGCAGTTATTGATAGATTCCCTTACTTGTAGGCTTTTTTAGCTATTTTGGTATTAAATTTAATCACAATATAGAATATTCAGCGAGCATAACATGGGCATTGGATTCATGTCATTCTGAACTCTAAAACAAAAGTTATGGATGATTTAGTGCTGACATTTCAGGTTGATCGACTAGTTAAAATTATCATTCTAAACTGATTATTGGGGCTCCTTGAGTAAAGGCTTATAAATGAAGCATAATGCATGGAATCCCGCTGTTTAGGACACATTAGATTACTTGGAGGCTTTGTCGTAGCTATTTTGGTCTTAATTTTTTTCACAATATAGAAAATTGAGCTAGCTTAACGTGGGCGTTGGATTCGTGTCATTCTGACTCTAATTCAAAAGTTACGGACGATTTAGATGGACATGTCAAGTTGATTGGCTAGTTAAAATGATCATTCTGTGCTCATCACTGGTGCTCCTTGAGTAAAGGCTTAAAATGAAGCATAATGCATGGCATCACGTAGTTAGGATACATTGGATTACTTGGACGCTTTTTCGTACCTTTCAGTCTTTAATGTTGCACAATATGGACAACTGAGCTAGCAAAAGTGGGTGTTGGACTCATGTCATTTTGAGCTCTAAATATAAAATTAAAGACGATCTAGTGTGTACATGTCAAGTTGATCAGCTAGTTAAAATGATCATTCTAAACTGATCATTAGTGCTCCTTTAGTAAAGGCTTAAGCATAATGCATGGCATCACGCAGTTCGTGATAGGTTGGATTACTTGGAGGCTATGTCGTACCTATTTTGGTGTTAAATTTCATCAAGATATAGAAAATTGAGCTAGCTTAACGTGGGCGTTTGATTCGTGTCATTCTGAACTCTAAATCAGAAGTTATGGACGATTTAGTGCGGAAATGTCAAGTTGATCGGCCAGTTAAAATGATCATTTTAAACTGATCAATGTTGCTCCTTGAGTAGAGGCTTATAAATGAAGCATAATTCATTGCATCACGCAGTTTGGAATACATTGGATACTTGGAGGCTTTTTCGTAGCTCTTTCAGTCCCAAATCTTGTCACAATATAGGAAATTGAGCTAGTTTAAATTAGCTATTTGGTATTAAATTTTGTCAGAATATAGAATATTGAGCTAGCTTAGGTGGGCATTGGATACGTGTCATTATGAACTCTAAATCAAAAGTTACAGACGATTTATTGCAGACATATCAAGTTGATCGACCAGAATCATCATTCTGAAATGATCATTGGCTCTCCTTGAGTAAAGGCTGATAAATGATGCATAAGGCATGGCAGCACGCAGTTTGGGATACATTGGATTACTTGTAGGCTTTGTCGTATATCTTTCAGTCTCAACTGTCGTCACAATATTGAAAATTGAGCTAGATTAATGTGTCCGGTGGATTCATTTCGCAAAATCAAATGTTAATGGCGATTTTGTGAGGACATGTCAAAATGATCAGCCATTTAAAATGATCATTCTAAACTGATCATTGGTGCTCATTGAGCAATGGTTTACAAATGAAGCATTATGTGTGGCATCATGGGGTTTGGGATAAATTGGATTACTTGGATGCTTTTTCGTAGCTATTTTGGACTTTAATTTTGTCACAATGTAGAATATTGAGCTAGTTTAACGTGGGTGTTGGATTCGTGTCATTATGAACTCTAAATCAAAAGTTAAGGCGATCTAGTGCGAACATGTCAAGTTCAATTGCCAGTTAAAATGAAAATTCTAAACTGATCATAGGAACTCCTTGAGTAAATGCTTATAAATGAAGCATAATGCATGGCATCACGCAATTTGGGATACATTGGATTACTTGGAGGCTTTGTCGTAGCTCTTTTAGTCTCAAATGTTGTAACAATATTGAAACTTGAGCTAAATTAACGTGGACGTTGGATTCATGTCATTTTCAGATCTAAATCAAATGTTAAAGACGATTTGGTGAGGACATGTCAAGTTGAACAGCTAGTTAAAATGATCATTCTAAACTGATCATTGCTGCTAATCGAACAAATGTTTAGAAATGAAGCATAATGCATGGCATCACGCAGTTTGGGATAGATTAGGTTACTTGGACGCTTTGTCATAGCTATTTTGGTCTTAAATTTTGCAGCAATATTGAATATTTAGGTAGCTTAACGTGGACTTTGAATTTGTGTCATTCTGAACTCTAAATCAAAAGTTATGGACAATTTATTGCAGACATGTCAAGTTCATCGGCCCGATAAAATGATCATACTAAACTGATCATTGGTTCTCCTTGAGTAAAGGCAAATAAATGAAGCATAATGCATGGCATCACACAGTTTGGGATACATTAGACTACTTGTAGGCTTTGTCGTAGCTCTCTCAGTCTCAAATGATGTCACAATATTGAAAATTGACCTCGATTACCATGGCCGTTGGGTTCATGTCATTTTGAGCTCTAAATAAAATGTAAAAGGCGACTTAGTCCGGACATGTCAAGTTGATCAGCTAGTTAAAATGATCATTCTAAACTGATCGTTCTTGCTCATTGAGTAATGGTTTACAAATGAAGCATTACACATGGAATCACGCAATTTGTGATAAATTGAAGCCGTTGTCGTTGCTATTTCAGTATTAAATTTATTCACAATATAGAAAACTGAGCTAGCTTAACGCGGGCGTTTGATTCGTGTGATTCTGAACTCTGAATCAAAACTTACGTGCGATTTAGTGCGGATATGTCAAGTTGATCAGCTAGTTAAAATAATAAGTCTAACGTGGGCATTGGATTCGTGTCATTTTTAGTTCTAAATCAAAAGTTACAAACAATTTAGTGCATATATGTCAAGTTCATAGACCAGTTAAAATGATCATTCTCAACTGATTGTCAGTGTTACTTGAGTTAGGCTTATAAATGAAGCATAATTCAAGGCATCAAAATTTTTGGGATAGATTGGATTACTTGGAGGTTTTGTCGTAGCTCATTCAGTATCAAATATTGAAACAATATTGAAAATTGAGCTAAATTAACATGGGCGTTATATTCATGTCAATTTGAGCCCAAATCAAATGTTAAAGACGATTTAGTGCGGACATGACAAGTTGATCAGCTAGTTAAAATGATCATTCTAAATTGATCATTGGTGCTCATTGAGCAAAGGTTTACAAATGAATCATAATGCATGGCATCACGCTGTTTGGGATAGATTGGATTACTTGGAGGTTTTGTCGTAGCTATTTCGTTCTTAAATTTAGTCACAATATATAAAACGGAGCTAGATTAGCGTGGGTGTTGCATTCGTTTCATTGTAAATTCTAAATCAAAAGTTATGGACGATTTAGTGCCGACATGTGAAGTTGATCAACCAGTTAAAATGATAATTCTAAGCTGACCATTGGTGCTCCTTGAGTAAAGGCTAATAAATGAAGCATAATGCATGGCATTACGCTGTTTAGGATACATTGGATTACTTAGAGGCTTTGTCGTAGCTCTTTCACTCTTAGATGTTGTCATAATATTGGAAATTGAGCTAGATTGACGTGGGTGTTGGATTCATGTCATTTTGAGCTCTAAATCAAATGTTAAAGACGATTTGGTGCTGACATGTATACTTGATCAGCTAGTTAAAATGATAATTATAAACTGATCATTGCAACTCATCGAGCAAAGGTTTACAAATGAAGCATAATGCATGGGATCATGCAGTTTGGGATAGATTGGATTACTTGGATGCTTCGTCGTTGCAATTTTAGTTTTAATTTTTTTACAATATAGAAAATTGAGCTAGCTTAACATAGGCGATGAATTCGTGTCATTCTGAACTCTAAATCAAAAGTTACATACGATTTATTGCGGGCATGTCAAGTTCATCGGTCAATTGAAATGATCATTCTAAACTGAGCATTGGTTCCCCTTGACTAAATGCTTATAAATGAAGCATAATGCATGGCATCACGCAGTTTGGGATATGTTGGATTACTTGTAGGCTTTGTCGTCACTTTTCACTCTCAAATGTTGTCACAATATTGAAAATTGGTCTAGATTAATGTGGCTCTTGGATTCATATCATTGTGAGCTCTAAATCAAATGTTAAAGGCGATTTAGTGCGGACATTTCAAGTTCATCAACTAGCTAAAATGATCATTCTAAACTGATCATTGCTGCTCATCGTGCAAAGGCTTACAAATGAAGCACAATGCGTGACATCACAAAGTTTGGTATAGATTGGATTACTTGGACGCTTTGTTGTAGTTATTTCTATTTTTAATTTTGTCACTATGTAGAAAGCTGAGCTAGCTTAACGTGGGCGTTGCATTCGTGTCATTATAAATTCTAAATCAAAAGTTATGGACGATTTAGTGCGGACATGTCAAGTTGATCAGCTACTTAATATGATCATTCTAAATTGATCGTTGGTGCTCATTGAGCAAAGGTTTACAAATGAAGCATAATGCATGGCATCACACAGTTTGGGATACATTTGATTACATGGAGGCTTTGTCATAGCTATTTCTGTATCAAATGTTGGCACAATATTGAAAATTGATCTAGATTAACCTGGGTGTTGGATTCATGTCATTTTGATATCTAAATAAAATGTTAAAGACGATTTGGTGTGAAAATCTCAAGTTGATAAGCTAGTTAATTATCATTCTAAACTGATCATTGATTCTCGTCGAGCAAAGGTTTACAAATGAAACATAATGCGTGACATCACGCAGCTTGGGATATATTGGATTACTTGGATGCTTTGTCATAGCTATTTATGTCTTTAATTTTCTCACAATGTAGAATATTGAGCTAGCTTAACGTGGACATTGGATTCGTGCCATTTTTAGTTCTAAATCAAAAGTTACAAACAATTTAGTGCATATATGTCAAGTTCATAGACCAGTTAAAATGATCATTCTCAACTGATTGTCAGTGTTACTTGAGTTAGGCTTATAAATGAAGCATAATTCAAGGCATCAAAATTTTTGGGATAGATTGGATTACTTGGAGGTTTTGTCGTAGCTCATTCAGTATCAAATATTGAAACAATATTGAAAATTGAGCTAAATTAACATGGGCGTTATATTCATGTCAATTTGAGCCCAAATCAAATGTTAAAGACAATTTAGTGCGGACATGACAAGTTGATCAGCTAGTTAAAATGATCATTCTAAATTGATCATTGGTGCTCATTGAGCAAAGGTTTACAAATGAATCATAATGCATGGCATCACGCTGTTTGGGATAGATTGGATTACTTGGAGGTTTTGTCGTAGCTATTTCGTTCTTAAATTTAGTCACAATATATAAAACGGAGCTAGATTAGCGTGGGTGTTGCATTCGTTTCATTGTAAATTCTAAATCAAAAGTTATGGACGATTTAGTGCCGACATGTGAAGTTGATCAACCAGTTAAAATGATAATTCTAAGCTGACCATTGGTGCTCCTTGAGTAAAGGCTTATAAATGAAGCATAATGCATGGCATTACGCTGTTTAGGATACATTGGATTACTTAGAGGCTTTGTCGTAGCTCTTTCACTCTTAGATGTTGTCATAATATTGGAAATTGAGCTAGATTGACGTGGGTGTTGGATTCATGTCATTTTGAGCTCTAAATCAAATGTTAAAGACGATTTGGTGCTGACATGTATACTTGATCAGCTAGTTAAAATGATAATTATAAACTGATCATTGCAACTCATCGAGCAAAGGTTTACAAATGAAGCATAATGCATGGGATCACGCAGTTTGGGATAGATTGGATTACTTGGATGCTTCGTCGTAGCTATTTTAGTTTTAATTTTTTTACAATATAGAAAATTGAGCTAGCGGAACATAGGCGATGAATTCGTGTCATTCTGAACTTTAAATCAAAAGTTACATACGATTTATTGCGGGCATGTCAAGTTCATCGGTCAATTGAAATGATCATTCTAAACTGATCATTGGTTCTCCTTGACTAAATTCTTATAAATGAAGCATAATGCATGGCATCACGCAGTTTGGGATATATTGGATTACTTGTAGGCTTTGTCGTCACTTTTCACTCTCAAATGTTGTCACAATATTGAAAATTGGTCTAGATTAATGTGGCTCTTGGATTCATATCATTGTGAGCTCTAAATCAAATGTTAAAGGCGATTTAGTGCGGACATTTCAAGTTCATCAACTAGCTAAAATGATCATTCTAAACTGATCATTGCTGCTCATCGTGCAAAGGCTTACAAATGAAGCACAATGCGTGAAATCACAAAGTTTGGTATAGATTGGATTACTTGGACGCTTTGTTGTAGTTATTTCTATTTTTAATTTTGTCACTATGTAGAAAGCTGAGCTAGCTTAACGTGGGCGTTGCATTCGTGTCATTATAAATTCTAAATCAAAAGTTATGGACGATTTAGTGCGGACATGTCAAGTTGATCAGCTACTTAATATGATCATTCTAAATTGATCGTTGGTGCTCATTGAGCAAAGGTTTACAAATGAAGCATAATGCATGGCATCACACAGTTTGGGATACATTTGATTACTTGGAGGCTTTGTCGTAGCTATTTCTGTATCAAATGTTGGCACAATATTGAAAATTGATCTCGATTAACCTGGGTGTTGGATTCATGTCATTTTGATCTCTAAATAAAATGTTAAAGACGATTTGGTGTGAAAATCTCAAGTTGATAAGCTAGTTAATTATCATTCTAAACTGATCATTGATTCTCGTCGAGCAAAGGTTTACAAATGAAACATAATGCATGACGTCACGCAGCTTGGGATATATTGGATTATTTATACGCTTTGTCATAGCTATATATGTCTTTAATTTTGTCACAATGTAGAATATTGAGCTAGCTTAAAGTGGGCGTTGGATACGTGTCATTCTCAGTTCTAAATCAAAAGTGACAGACAATTTAGTGCGGATATGTCAAGTTCATAGACCAGTTAAAATGATCATTCTAAACTGATCATCGGTGTTACTTGAGTAAGGCTTATAAATGAAGCATAATGCAAGACATCAAAAATTTTGGGATAGATTGGATTACTTGGAGGCTTTGTCGTAGCTCTTTCAGTATCAAATGTTGCAACAATATTGAAAATTGAGCTAAATTAACATGGGCGTTGGATTCATGTCAATTTGAGCCCCAATCAAATGTTAAGGACGATTTAGTGCGCACATGACAAGTTGATCAGCTAGTTAAAATGATCATTTTAAATTGATCATTGGTGCTTATTGAGCAAATGTTTACAAATGAAGCATAATGCATGACATCACACTGTTTGGGATAGATTACTTGGAGGTTTTGTTGTAGCTATTTCGTTCTTAAATTTAATCACAATATAGAAAATTGAGCTAGATTAACGTCGGCATTGCATTCGTTCCATTATAAATTTTAAATCAAAAGTTATGTACAATTTATTGCGGACTTGTGAAGTTGATCATCCAGTTAAAATGATGATTCTAAACTGATCATTTGTGCTCCTTGAGTAAAGGCTTATAAATGAAGCATAATGCATGGCATTACGCAGTTTGGGATACATTGCATTACTTGGAGGCTTTGTCGTAACTCTTTCACTCTCAGATGTTGTCATAATATTGGAAATTGAGCTAGATTAACATGGGCGTTGGATTCATGTCAATTGGAGCCCCAATCAAATGTTAAGGACGATTTAGTGCGGACATGACAAGTTGATCAGCTAGTTAAAATGATCATTCTAAATTGATCATTGGTGCTCATTAAGCAAAGGTTTGCAAATGAAGCATAATGCATGGCATCACACTGTTTGGGATAGATTGGATTACTTGGAGGTTTTTTTGTAGCTATTTCGTTCTTAAATTTAATCACAATATAGAAAACTGAGCTAGATTAACGTTGGCATTGCATTCGTTTCATTATAAATTTTAAATCAAAAGTTATGTACGAATTAATGCGGACTTGTGAAGTTGATCAGCTAGTTAAAATGATAATTCTAAACTGATCAGTGGTGCTCCTTGAGTAAAGGCTTATATATGAAGCATAATGCATGGCAATACGCAGTTTGGGATACATTGGATTACTTGGAGGCTTTGTTGTACTCTTTCACTCTCAGATGTTGTCATAATATTGGAAATTGAGCTAGATTAACGTGTGCATTGGATTCATGTCTTTTTGAGCTCTAAATCAAATGTTAAAGACGATTTGGTGCTGACATGTCAACTTGATCAGCTAGTTAAAATGATAATTATAAACTGATCATTGCAACTAATCGAGCAAAGGTTTACAAATGAAGCATAATGCATGGCATCACGCAGTTTGGGATAGATTTGATTACTTGGACGCTTTGTCGTAGCTATTTCAGTTTTAATGTTTTCACAATATAGAATATTGAGCTAGGTTAACATGGGCGTTGAATTCGTGTCATTCTGAACTCTAAATCAAAAGTTACATACCATTTATTGCGGACATGTCATCCTTAGGGCCTTAATAATATCTCCTGGACGCCATGTTTTGGTTTGCAAGTGATTAAACCAGTTGGCCATCTCACTTGCCATAAACGGCTCCAATCGGTTCATTGAAGGCACGGATGGACCCGCCCGTTCCAAGGCTTTTTTGAGCTTCTAGAAGTGCTTAAGGGAGCTCCTAGAAGTACGAAAACGTCTCCTGGTTGCCAAAGAAACGTTTGGAGACTTTCATATAAGGAAAGTTCCAGATATGGCAAGTTTCGAAAACTCCAATTTAATGTATAGTGCATGACTTGATCTGGCCTTGTTTGGGGTGAGCTCCATGTCGCCGCGTGTCCTCTGTGAGTCAGGATTATAGGGCAGGTTTGGTCTTTGCTGGCCGCTTCTTGGTTAAGCTTGGATTCATGAAGATACACCCATGTATCTTATTGCGCGTATTTGGCCGCCTTTGTTTTCCTTGGGCCAGCCGGGCCGGGAAGTTAGCCAGGGGTTGTACTGATGACCTCATCATGATACCAAATAATGTAAGATTGAATATCAATCTCACAAGCGGTACGGCCGTGACTCGCAAGACCGAGAATCTCTCTTGTCTTAAGCGGGCAAGGGAACTAAAAGGAGGGGGTTTTGATCGAATCACACGATCAAAGGTGAACCAAGGGAGTTTAAATCTCTAAAACTAACCTGGTCGTGGCTTCAATAGAAAGGAAGTGAATCACACACTTAGTTTTTAAAGAATAAGAACAAGTTCAAAGACAAGGCTTTGAAGAAAAAGACTTTGTATTCAACTTTTATTTCAATGGTGGTCTATCTTTACAATGAGGTCGTGCTGAGCTTATATAGTGCTCCTAGCAATGGTCCTAAACCTAAAAAGGAGAAAAGGAAATCATACATTTAAAATATATGGCTGTTGACCATTAATGTCTAGTTTGGCCAACAAGGAAAGTGTATATGCTTGTATCTTGAGAGCTTTGGGACGAATGTAATGTGCCTAGGTACAAACTGGATGCTTTGGAAAGTCTTCAATACGTGCCCAAGTTGCAAGGAATAGAGATATTGCAATCTGAACACATTAAGTGCACTATGGTACATATATGGCAAGTCTTGGAGGAAAGGGATTCGCCTGATCCTCTGGTGGCTGGTGCATGGTAGGTTTATTTTGGGATTCCTTGGGGCCTTAATAATATCTCCTGGACGCCATGTTTTGGTTTGCAAGTGATTAAACCAGTTGGCCATCTCACTTGCCATAAACGGCTCCAATCAGTCCATTTGAAGCCACGGATGGTCCCGCCTGGTCCAAGGCGTGATTGAGCTTCTAGAAGTGCTTAAGGGAGCTCCTAGAAGTACCAAAAAGTCTCCTGGTTGCCAAAGAAACGTTTGGAGACTTTCATATAAGGAAAGTTCCAGATATGGCAAGTTTCGAAAACTCCAATTTGATGTATGGTGCATGACTTGATCAGGCCTTGTTTGGGGTGAGTTCCATGTCGCCGCGTGTCCTCTGCGAGTCAGGATTATAGGCCAGGTTTGTTCTTTGTTGGCCGCTTCTTGGTTAAGCATGGATTCATGAAGATACACCCATGTATCCTTTTGCGCGTATTTAGCCGCCTTTGTGTTCCTTGGGCACGCCGGGCCAGGAAGTTGGCCAGGGGTTGTACTGATGACCTCATCATGCTACCAAATGATGTAAGATTGAATATCAATCTCACAAGCGGTACGGCCGTGACTCGCAAGATCGAGAATCTCTCTTGTCTTAAACGGGCAAGGGAACTAAATGGAGGGGGTTTTGATCGAATCACACGATCAAAGGTGAACCAAGGGAGTTTGAATCTCTCAAACTAACCTGGTCGTGGCATCAATAGAAAGGAAGTGAATCACACACTTAGTTTCTAAAGAATAAAAACAAGTTCAAAGACAAGGCTTTGAAGAAAATACTTTGTATTCAACTTTTATTTCAATGGTGGTCTATCTTTACAATGAGGTCGTGCTGAGCCTCTATAGTGCTCCTAGCAATTGTCCTAAACCTAAAAAGGAGAAAAGGAAATCATACATTTAAAATATATGGCTGTTGGCCATTAATGTCTAGTTTGGCCAACAAGGAAAGTGTATATTCTTGTATCTTGACAGCTTTGGGGCGAATGTAATGTGTCTAGGTACATCCTGGATGCTTTGGAAGGTCTTCAATACGTGCCCAAGTTGCAAGGAATAGAAATATTGCAATCTGAATACATTAAGTGCACTTTGGTCCATATATGGCAAGTCTTGGAGGAAAGGGATTCGCCTGATCCTCTGGAGGCAGGTGCATGGTAGGTTTATTTTGGGCTTCCTTAGGGCCTTAATAATATCTCATGGACGCCATGGTTTGGTTTGCAAGTGATTAAACCAGTTGGCCATCTCACTTGCCATAAACGGCTCCAATCGGTTCATTTGGAGGCACCGAAGGACCCGCCTGGTCCAAGGCGTGTTTGAGCTTCTAGAAGTGCTTAAGGGAGCTCCTAGAAGTACCAAAAAGTCTCCTGGTTTCCAATGAAACATTTGGAGACTTTCATATAAGGAAAGTTCCAGATATGGCAAGTTTCGAAAACTCCAATTTGATATATGGTGCATGACTTGATCTGGCCTTGTTTGGGGTGAGTTCCATGTCGCCGCGTGTCCTCTGTGAATCTGGATTATAGGCCAGGTTTCGTCTTTGCTGGCCGCTTCTTAGTTAAGCTTGTATTCATGAAGATACACCCATGTATCCTTTTGCGGGTATTTGGCCGCCTTTGTGTTCCTTGGGCTGGCCGGGCTGGGAAGTTGGCCAGGGGTTGTACCAATGACCTCATCATGATACCAGATGATGTAAGATTGAATATCAATCTCACAAGCGGTACGGCCGTGACTCGCAAGACCGAGAATCTCTCTTATCTTAAGCGGGCAAGGGAACTAAAAGGAGGGGGTTTTGATCGAATCACACGATCAAAGGTGAACCAAGGGAGTTTAAATCTCTAAAACTAACCTGGTCGTGGCTTCAATAGAAAGGAAGTGAATCACACACTTAGTTTCTAAAGAATAAGAATAAGTTCAAAGACAAGGCTTTGAAGAAAATACTTTGTATTCAACTTTTATTTCAATGGTGGTCTATCTTTACAATGAGGTCGTGCTGAGCTTATATAGTGATCCTAGCAATGGTCCTAAACCTCAAAAGGAGAAAAGGAAATCATACATTTAAAATATATGGCTGTTGGCCATTAATGTCTAGTTTGGCCAACAAGGAAAGTGTATATGCTTGTATCTTGAGAGCTTTGGGACGAATGTAATTTGTCTAGGTACATCCTGGATGCTTTGGAAAGTCTTCAATACGTGCCCAAGTTGCAAGGAATAGAGATATTGCAATCTGAACACAATAAGTGCACTTTGGTCCATATATGACAAGTCTTGGAGGAAAGGGATTCGCCTGATCCTCTGGTGGCTGGTGCATGGTAGGTTTATTTTGGGCTTTCTTTGGGCCTTAATAATATCTCCTGGATGCCATGTTTTCGTTTGCAAGTGATTAAACCGGTTGGCCATCTAACTTGCCATAAACGGCTCCAATCGGTTCATTTGAAGGCCTGGATCGACCCGCCTGGTCCAAGCAGTGTTTGAGCTTCTAGAAGTTCTTAAGGGAGCTCCTAGAAGTACCAAAAGTCTCCTGGTTGCCAAAGAAACGTTTGGAGACTTTCATATAAGGAAAGGTCCAGATATGGCATGTTTCGAAAACTCCAATTTGATGTATGGTGCATGACTTGATCTGGCCTTGTTTGGGGTGAGCTCCATGTCGCCACGTGTCCTCTATGAGTCAGGATTATAGGCCAGGTTTGGTCTTTGCTGGCCGCTTCTTGGTTAAGCTTGGATTCATGAAGATACACCCATGTATCCTTTTGCGCGTATTTGGCCGCCTTTGTGTTCCTTGGGCCGGCCGGGCCGGGAAGTTGGCCAGGTGTTGTACCGATGACCTCATCAGCATGCCGTCACACCGTTTGGCATACATTAGATTACTTGGATTGCATTACTTGAAGGCTTTGTGGTAGCTCTTTCACTTTCAAATTTTGTCACAATATAGAAATTGAGCCAGCTTAGCGTGGCCGTTGGATTCGTGTCATTTTGAACTCTAAATCAAAAGTTATGGACAACTTAGTGCGTACATGTCAAGTTGATCGGCAAGTTAAAATGATCATTCCAAACTGATCATTGGTTCTCGTTTAGTAAAGGATTATAAATGAAGCTTAATGCATGGCATCACATAGTTTGGTATACATTGGACTATTTGGAGTCTTTGATGTAGATATTTTGGTCTAAAATTTTGTCACAATATAGAAAATTGAGCTAACTTAATGTGGACATTGGAATTATGTCATTCTAAACTCTAAATCAAATGTGACTTACAATTTAGTGCGGCCATGTCAAGTTTATCGGCTAGATAAATTGATCATTGAAAACTGATCATTGGTGCTCAATGAGCAAAGGTTTACAAATGAAGCATAATGCATGGCATCACGCATTTTAGTATAGGTTGGATTATTTGGAGGTTTTTTCGTACTTATGTTAGTATTAACTTTCATCAAAATATAGAATATTGAGCTAGCATAACTTAGGCGTTGGATTCGTGTCATTCTAAACTCTAAATCAGGTTATGGACGATACAGTGCGGACATGTCAAGTTGATCTGTTAGTTAAAGTGATCATTTTAAACAAATCATTCTAAACTGATCATTAGTGCTCCATGAGTAAAGGCTTATAAATGAAGTATACTGCATGACATCACACATTTTAGGATATATTGGATTACTTGAAGGCTTTGTGGTAGCTTCTTCCAGTCTAAAATGTTTTTATGATATAGAAAACTAAGCTAGATTAAGTTGGCATTGGATTCATGTCATTATCACCTGTCAATCTAAGTTATGGACGATTTAGTGCGAACATGTCAAGTTCATCGGCTAGTTATTCTGAACTGATCATTGGTGCTCATTGAGCAAAGTTTTACAAACAAAGCATAATGCATGACATCACACAGTTACGGATAGATTGGACAAGTTGGAGGCTTTGTCATAGCCATTTCTGTGTTAAATTTTTTCACAATATTGAATATTGAGCTAGCTTAAAATGGTCATTGGATTCGTGTTATTTCAAACTCTAAATTAAAAGTCATAGACGATTTAGTGCATACATATCAAGTTGTCCGGCCCGTTAATGCATGCCATCAAGTTGTTCATCATAAATCTTTCCAAAATATTGAAAATTGAGCTTGATTAACATGGTCGTTGGATTCATGTCTTTTTGAGGTATGAATCAAATGTTAAAGACGATTTAATGCGACATTTTAAGTTGATCGGCTAGTTAAAATGATAATTCTAAACCGATCATTTGTACTCATTGAGCAAAGGTTTAAAAATGAAACATAAAGAATGGCATCACATAATTTGGGATAGACTGTATTACTTGGAGTCTTTGTAGTTGCGATTTTGGTCTTAAATTTTGTCACATTGTAGAAAATCGAGCAAGCTTAACAAGCGCATTGGATTCATGTCAGTTTGAACTCTAAAACAAAAGTTACGAATGATTTAGTGCGGACATGTCAAGTTGATCGGTCAATTAAATTATCATTCTAAACTGATCATTGTTGCTCCTTGAGTAAATGCTTATAGATGAAGCATAATGCATGGCATCACAAAATTTGGGATACGTTGGATTAATTGGATGTTGTGTCATAGCTCATTTAGTCTCAAATGTTCTGACAGTATTGAAAATTGAGATATAATTACGTGGGTGATAGATTCATGTCATTTTGTGCTCTGAATCAAATGTTAAAGATGATTTAGTCCGTACATGTCAAGTTGATCAGCTAGATAAAATGATCATTCTAAACTGATCACTAGTACTCATTCAGCAAAGGTTTACAAATGAAGCATAATTCATGGCATCATGCAGTTTTGGGTCAGATAGGATTACTTAGAGGCTTTGTCGTTGCTATTTTGGTCTTAAATTTAATCACAATATAGAAAACTAAGCAAGCTTAACGTCGGCGCTGGATTCGTGTCATTATGAGTTCTAAATAAAAACTTACACACAATTTAACACGGACATGTAAAGTTAGTCGGCTAGTTAAATTGATCTTTCTAAACTGATCATTGGTGCTCATTGAGCAAAGGTTTACCAATGAAGCATAATGTTCGGCATCACAAAGTTTGGGATAGATTGGAGTACCAAGAGACTTTGTTTTAGCTATTTCTGTCTTAAAAAATGTCTCACAACATAGAAAATTGAGGTAGCTTAACGTGGGCATTCGATTTGTGTCATTCTAAACTCTAAATCAAAAGTTACGGACGATTTAGTGCGGACACGTTAAGTTGAGCGGCTAGTTAAAATGATAATTATAAACTGATCATTGGTGTTCCTTGAATAAAGGCTTTTAAACGAAGCATAATGCATGGCATCACGCTATTTGGGATACATTGGAGTACTTGGAAGCTTTGTCGTAGATCTTTCAGTCTCAAATGTTGTCACAATATTGTAAATTGAGCTAGATTAACCTGGGCGTGGGATTCATGTCATTTTGAGTTCTAAATCAAATGTTACGGATGATTTAGTGCGGACATGTCAGGTTGATCAGCTAGTTAAAATGATCATTCTAAATTGCTCATTGGTGGTCCTTGAGAAAAGGTTTACAATTGAAACATAATTCATGTCATCACACAGTTTGGGATAGATTGGATTACTTGGAGGCTTTGTCATTGCTATTTCGTTCATAAATTTTGTAATAACATAAAAGATTGAACTAGCTTAACGTGGCCGTTGGATTCGTGTCATTCTGAACTCTAAATCAAAAGTTGCGGATTTAGTGCGGACATGTCAAGTTGATTGGCCAGTTAAAATGATAATTCTAAACTGATCATTGGTGTTCCTTGAGTAAAAGCTTTTAAGCGAAGCATAATGCATGGCATCAAGAAGTTTAGGATACATTGGATTACTTGGAGGTTTTGTTATAGCTCTCTCCAACTCAAATTTTGTCACAGCATTGTAAGTTGAGCTAGATTAATGTGGGCCTTGGATTCATGTCATTTTGAGCTCTAAATCAAATGTTAAAGATGATTTAGTGTGGATATGTCAAGTTGATCACCAAGTTAAAATGATCATTTTAATCTGATCATTGTTGCTCATTGAGCAAATGTTTACAAATGAAGTATAATGCATGGCATCCAGCAGTTTGGGATAGATTGGATTTTTTGGAGGTTTTTTTGTAACTATTTTGGTTTTAAATTTTTTCACAATATCGAAAATTGAGCTATCTTAACGTGGGCATTGGATTCATGTCATTCTGAACTTTAAATCAAAACTTACGGACGATTTAGTGCATAAATGTCAAGTTGATCGGCTAGTTAAAATGATAATTCTAAACTGATCATTGGTACTCCTTGCGTAAAAGCTTATAAATGAGTCATAATGCATGGCATCACGCGGTTTAGGATAGGTTGGATTACATGGAGGCTTCGTCGTAGCTACTTTGGATTACATGTCTGCACTAAATCGCCTGTAACTTTTTGTTGAGAGTTCAGAATGACATGATTCAAACGTCCATGTTAAGCTTGCTCAATTTTCTATGTTGTGACAAAATTTATGACTGAGACAGCTATGACAAAGCCTCCAAGTAATCCAAAGTATGCCAAAGTGCGTGATGTCATGCATTATATTTAATTTATAAGCCTTTACGCACGGAGCACCAATGATCAGTTTAGAATGTTCATTTTAACCAGCTGATCAACTTGACATGTCCACAGTAAATCGTCTTTAATTTTTGAGCTAGAGCTCAAAATGACATGAGTCCAAAGCCCACGTCAAAATGACATATTGTGACAACAGTTGATACTGAAAGAGCTACTACAACGCCTCCAAGTCATCCAATGAATACC
Source organism: Pugionium cornutum (assembly GCA_018901935.1). NCBI lineage: Eukaryota > Viridiplantae > Streptophyta > Magnoliopsida > Brassicales > Brassicaceae > Pugionium > Pugionium cornutum. Next base: position 14,652,029 of record CM032162.1, on the reverse strand, counting down.
AAACTGCGTGATGCCATGCATTATACATTATTTATAATCCTTTACTCAAAGAGCACCAATGATCAATTTAGGATGATCATTTTAACTGGCCGATCAATTTCACTTGTATGCACTAAATCGTCCATACCTTTTGATTAAGAGTTCAAAATGACATAAGTCAAACACCCACGTTAAGCTATCTCAATATTCTATATTGTGAATTAAGACTGAAAGAGCTATGACAAACCCTCTACGTAATCCAATGTATCTCAAACTGCGTTATACCATGCATTATCCTTAATTTATAATACTTTACTCAAGGAGCACCAATGATCAATTTACAATGATCTTTTTAAGCATCTGATCAACTTGACATGTTCGCACTAAATCGTCTTTAAATTTTGATTTAGAGCTCAAAATGACATGAGTCCAATGCCCACGGTAAGCTAATTCAATTTTATATATTCTCACAACATTTAAGAATGCAAGAGCTACTACAAAACCTCCAAGTAATCCAATGTATCCCATACTACGTGATGACATGCATTATGCTTCATTTATAAGCCACATGTTTGCACTAAATCCTCTGTAACTTTTTACTGAGAGTTCAGAATGACATGAGTCTAACGCCCACGTTAACCTAGATCAATTTTCTATATTGTGGAAAAATTTAAAACTCAATGAGCTAAGACAAAGCCTCCAAGTAAGCCAATGTATCCCAAGCTGTGTGATGCCATGCATTATGCTTCATTTATAAGCTTTTACTCAAGGAGCATCAGTGATAAGTTTAGTAATATTATTTTAACTAGTTGATCAACTTGACATGTCCACACTAAATCATTTGTAACTTTTGATTTAGAGCTCAAAATGTCACGAATCCAACACCCACGTCAATCTAGCTCAATTTTTTATATATTAGAAAAATTTTAAACCGAAATAGATAGGAGAAAGCGTCCAAGAAATCCAATCTATCCCAAAGTGCGTGATGTCATGCATTATGCTTTATTTATAAGCCTTTATTAAAGGAGCACCAATGATCGCTTTAGAATGATCATTTTAACAAGCCGATCACAGGAAATGTCCGCACTAAATTATCCTTAACTTTTGATTTAGAGGTCAAAATGACACGAATCCAATGCCCACGTTTTCTAGCTCAATTTTCTGCATTTTGACAAAGTTTAAGACCGAAAGAACTACGACAAAGCATCCAAGTAATTGAATCTAACCCAAACTGCTTAATGACATGCATTATGGTTCATTTATAAGCCTTTAGTCAAGGAGCACTAATGATTAGTTTATAACGATCATTTTAACTAGCTGATCAACTTGACATGTCCTTAGTAAATCAACTTTAACATTTGATTTAGACTTCAAAATGACATGAATCTAATACCAACGTTAAGCTAGCTCAATTTTTTATATTGTGACAATGTTTAACACCGAAATAGCTACAATTAAGCCTCCAGGTAATCCAATCCATCCCAAACCGCGTGATGTCATGCATTATGGTTCATTTATAAGCCTTTACTCAAGGAGTACTAATGATCAGTTTAGAATGATCATTTTAACTGGCCGATCACTTGACATGTGCGCACTAAATCGTACATAACTTTTGATTTCGAGTTTAGAATGACACAAATCCAACGGCCAAGTTAAGCTAGCTCAATTTTCTATATTGTGACAACATTTGACACAGAAAGAGCTACTACAAAGTCTCCATGTAATCCAATGTATCCGAAACTGCGTGATGCCATGAATTATGCTTCATTTTTAAGCCTTTACTGAAAGTGCACCAATGATCAGTTTACAATGATCATTTTAATTGGCCGATCAACTTGACATGTCCGCACTAAGTCCTCCGTAACTTTTAATTTATAGTTCAAAATGATATGAATCCAACGCCCACATTTAGCTAGCTCAATTTTCTATATTGTGATAAATTATAAAACCAAAATAGCTACAACAAAGCCTCCAAGTAATCCAATCTATCCCAAACTGGGTGATGCAATGCATTATGCTTCATTTATAAGCCTTTACTGAAAGAGTAACAATGATTAGTTTATTATGATCATTTCAAGTGGCTGATAACATGACATGTGTGCACTAAATCGTACGTAACTTTTGATTTAGAGTTTAGAATGACACGAATCCAACGACCATGTTAAGCTAACTCAATTTTCTATAATGTGACAAAACATAAGACTGAAAAAGCTACGTAAAAGCCTCCAAATAATCCCATCTATCAGAAACTGTATGTTATCATGGATTATGCTTCATTTATGCTTCATTTATGCTTCATTTCGGAAACTGTATGTGCCTTTATTCAAGAAGCACCAATAATCAGTTTAGAATGATAATTTTAACTAGCCAATCACTTGACATGTTTGCACTAAATTTTCTATAACTTTTTATTTAGGGTTCAAAATGACACGAATCCAATGCCGATGTTAAGCTACCTCAATTTTCTATATTGTGAAAAAAGTTATCAATGAAATAGCTATGAAAAAGCTTCCAAGTAATCCAATGTATCCCAAACTGCATGATGCCATACGTTATGCTTCATTTATAAGCCTTTACTCAGGGAGCACCAATGATCAGTTTAGAATAATTATTTTAACATGCTAAACAACTTGACATGTCGCAAAAAATCGTCTGTAACTTTTGATTTATAGTTTAGAATGACACGAATCCAACGCCCATGTTAAGGTAGTTCAATTTTCTATATTGTGACAAGATTTGAGATTGAAAGCGCAACAACAAAGCCTGTAATTAATCCAATGTATCCCTAACTGTGTGATGCAAAGTATTATGCTTCATTTATAAACCTTTACTCAAGTAGCACCAATGATTAGTTTAGATTGATCATTTTAACTCGCCAATCAATTTGACATGTCCACACTAAATCGTCTGTAATTTTTGATTTAGAATTCAAAATGACATGAATCAAACGCCCATATTAACCTAGCTAAACTTTCTATATTATGACAAATTAAAGACCAAAGTGGCTATGACAAAGCCTCTAAGAAATCCAATTTATCCAAAATGCATGATGTAATGCTTTACTTCATTTATAACGCTTTACTCAAGTAGCACAATGATAAGTTTAAAAGGATCATTTTAACTAGCTGATCAACTTGACATGTCTGCACTAAATCATCTTTAACTTATTATTTAGAGCTCAAAATGACATGAGCCCATTGCCCATATTAAGTTATCTCAATTTTCAATATTGTGACAACTTTGAGAGTGAAAGAGCAACGAAAAAGCCTCCAAGTAATCCAATGTATCCCAAACTGCGTGATGTCATGCATTATGTTTCATTTATGAGCTCCTAATCAAGGAGAACCAATAATCAATTTAGAATGATCATCTTCACTGACCGATCACTTGACATGTCTGCACTAAAAAGTCCAGAACTTTTGATTTAGAGTTCAGAATGACACGAATCCAACACCCACGTTAAGCTACCTCAATTTTCTATATTGTGACAACATTTGGGACTGAAAAAACTAGGACAAAGCCTCCTAATAATCCAATGAATCCCATACCGTGTTATCTCATGTATTATGCTGCATTCATACGCCTTTACTCAAGGAGCACCAATAATCAGATTATAATGATCATTTTAACTGCCCAATCACTTGACATGTCTGCACTTAATCGTCTGTAACTTTTGATATAGAGTTCTGAATGACACGAATCCAATGCTCACATTAAGCTATCTTAATTTTTTACATTGTGACAACATTTAAGACCAAAATAGCTACGACAAGGCATCCGAGTAATCAAATCTATCCAAAACTGTGTGATGCCATGCATTATGCTTCATTTATCAGTCTTTACTCAAGGAGCACCAATCATCAATTTAGATTAATCATTTTAACTGGCCAATTAACTTGACATGTCTACACTAAATTGTCTGTAACTTTGGATTTAGAGTTCAAAATGACATGAATCCAACACCATATTAAGCTCGCTCAATGTTCCATATTGTGACAACATTTGAGATTGAAAGAGCTACTACAGACCCTTCAAGTAAACCAATGCATCCCAAACTGCGTGATACCATTCATTAAGCTGCTTTTATAAGCCTTTACTGAAGGAGCACCAATGATCATTTTAGAATGATCATTTAAACAGTCTAATCAACTTGAGATATCGTGCTAAGTCTTCCTTAACTTTTGATTTAAAGTTTAGAATGACACGAATCCAACACCCACGTTAAGGTTGCTGAATTTTCTATATTGTGACAAGATTAAAGATTGAAAGAGCAATGAAAAAGCCTCCAATTAATCCAATGTATCCCAAACTACGTGATGTCATGTATTATGCTTCATTTATAAGCCTTTACTCAAAGAGCACCAATAATCAGTTTTGATTGATCATTTTAACTTGTTAATCAACATTACATGTCCGCACTAAATCGTATGTAACTTTTGATTTAGGGTTCAAAATGACATGAATCCAATGTCATAATAAGCTAGCTTAAATTTTTATAATGTGACAAAATTTAAGACCGAAATGGCTACGACAAAGCCTCCAAGAAATCCAATCTATCCCAAAATGCGTGATGTCATGCATTATGCTTCATTTATAAGCCTTTAATCAAGGGGCAGCAATGATCAGTTTAGAATGATCATTTTAAATAGCTGATCAACTTGACATGTCCGCACTAAATCGTCTTTATCTTTTGATATAGAGCTAAAATGACCTGAGTCCAATGCCCATGTTAAGATAGCTCATTTTTCCATATTGTGACTAGATTTGACACTTAAAGAGCTTTGGAAAAGCCTCCAAGTAATCCAATGTATCCCAAACAGTGTGATGTCATGCATTATGTTTCATTTATAAGCCCTTAATCAAGGAGAACCAATAATCAATTTAGAATGATCATTTTAATTGGCCGATCACTTGACATGTCTGCACTAAATCGTCCATAACTTTTGATTTAGAGTTTCGAATGACACGAATCCAACACCCACATTAAGCTTGCTCAATTTTCTATATTGTGACAACATTTGAGACTGAAAAAGCTAGGACAAAGCCTCCAAGTACTCTAATGCATCCCAAACCGCGTTATCTCATTCAGTATACTTCATTTATAAGCCTTTACTCAAGGAGCACCAATAATAAATTAGAATAATCATTTTAACTACCCGATCACTTGACATGTATGCAGTTAATTGTCCGTAACTATTGATTTAGAGTTGTAAATGACAAGAATCCAATGCTCACGTTAAGCTAGCTTAATTTTTTATATTGTGACAACATTGAAGACTGCAATAGATACGACATTGCCTCCAAGTAATCAAATCTATCTGATACTGCATAATGCCATGCATTATGCTTCATTTCTCAGTCTTTACTCAAGTAGCACCAATGATCTGTTTAGAAAGATCATTTTAACTAGCTGATCAACTTGACATGTCCGCACTAAACCATGTTTAACTTTTGATTTAGATCTCAATATAACTTGAGTCCAATGGCCACGTTAAACTAGCTCAATTTTCCATATTGTGACTTCATTTGAAACTTAAAGAGCTACGAAAAAGCTTCCAAGTAATCCAATGTATCCCATACTGCGTGATGTCATGCATTATGCTTCAATTATATGCCTTTACTGAAGGAGTACTAATAATCAATTTAGAATGATCATTTTAACTGGTCGATCACTTGACATGTCCGCACTAAATCGTCCATAACTTTTGATTTAGCGTTTAGAATGACAAGAATCCAACGCCCATGTAGAGTTAGCTAAATATTCTATATTCTGAAAACAATTCAGAGTGAAAAAGCAACGAAAAAGCCTCCAAGTAATCCAATGTATCCCAAACTGCGTTATCTCATGCATTATGCTTCATTTATAAGACTTTACTAAGTGAGCACCAATAATAAGTTTAGTATAATCATTTTAACAGGCCGATCACTTTACATGTTCACACTACATCGTATGTACGAACAAAGCCTCCAAGCAATCAAATCTATTAGAAACAGCGTGATGCCGTGCATTATGCTTCATTTATTAGTCTTTACTCAAGGAGCACCAATGATCAGTTTAAAATGATCATTTTAACTAGCTGATCAACTTGACATGTTCTCACTAAATCGTTTTTAACTTTTGATTTAGAGCTCAAAATAACTTGAGTCCAACGCCCATGTTAAGCTAGCTCAAGTTTCCATATAGTGATTACATTTGAGACTTAAAGAGCTAAGAAAAAGCCTTCAAGTAATCAAATGTTTCCCAAACTGTGTTATGTCATGCATCATGCTTCATTTATATGCCTTTACACAAGTAGCACCAATAATCAATATAGAATGATCATTTTAACTAGCCGATCACTTGACATATCCGCACTAAATCATCCAGAACTTTTGATTTAGAATTCAGAATGACATGAATCCAACGCCCATGTTAAGCGAGCTCAATTTTCTATATTGTGAACACATTTAAGACTGACAAAACTAGCACAAAGCCTCCAAGTAATCCAATGCATCCCATACCGCGTTATCTCATGCATTATGCTTCATTCATACGCCTTGACTCAAGGAGCACCAATAATCAGTTTAGAATGATCATTTTAACTGCCCGATCACTTGACATGTCCGCACTAAATCGTCTGCAACTTTGGATATAGAGTTCTGAATGACACAAATCCAATACACACGTTAAGCTAGCTTAATTTTTTATATTGTGACAACATTTAAAACCAAAATAGGTACGACAAGGTGTCCGAGTAATCAAATCTATCAGAAACTGTGTGATGCCATGCATTATGCTTCATTTATCACTCTTTACTCAAGGAGCAACAATGAACAGTTTAGATTGATCATTTTAACTGGCCAATCAACATGACATGTCTGCACTAAATCGTGTGTAACTTTTGATTTAGAGTTCAAAATGACACGAATCCAATGCCATGTAAAGCTAGCTCAATGTTCCATATTGTGACAACATTTGAGATGGAAATAGCTACTACAAATTCTTCAAGTAAACCAATGTATCCCAAACTGCGTGATGCCATGCATTAGGCTACTTTTATAATCCTTTACTCAAGGAGCACCAATGATTAGTTTAGAATGATCATTTTAACAAGCTAATCAACTTGACCTGTCCCACTAAGTCATCCATAACTTTTGATTTAGAGTTTAGAATGACACGAATCCATTGCCTACGTTAACGTAGCTGAATTTTCTATATTGTGACAAGAGTTGAGACTGAAAGAGCAACGACAAAGCCTCCAATTAATCCAATGTATCCCAAACTACGTGATGCCATGTATTATGCTTCATTTATAAGCCTTTACTCAAGGAGCTCCAATGATCAGTTTAGATTGATCATTTTAACTTGCCAATCAACTTGACATGTCCGTACTAAATCGTATGTAACTTTTGATTCAGAGTTTAAAATGACACAAATCCAACCCCATATTAAGCTAGCTCAATTTTCTATATTATGAAAAAATTTAATTATAAAATGGCAAGACAAAGCCTCCAAGAAACCCAATCTATCCCAAAATGCGTGATGTCATGCATTATGCTTCATTTATAAGCCTTTATTCAAGGGGCACCAATGATCAGTTTAGAATGATCATTTTAACTAGCTGATCAACTTTAAATGTTAGCACTAAATCGTTCATAACTTTTGATTTAGAGCTAAAAATGACATGAGTCCAACATCCACGTTAAGCTGTCTAAGTTTTTCATATTGTGACTACATTTGACACTTAAGGAGCTACGAAAAAGCCTCCAAGTGATCCAATGTATCCCAAACTGCGTAATGTCATGCATTATGTTTCATTTATAAGCCCTTAATAAAGGAGAACCAATAATCAATTTATAATGATCATTTTAACTGACCAATCACTTGACATGTCTCCACTAAATCGTCTAAAACTTTTGATTTAGAGTTCCGAATGACACGAATCGAACACCCACATTAAGCTAGCTTAATCTTCAAAATTGTGACAACATTTGAGACTAAAAAAGCTAGGAAAAAGCCTCCAAGTAATCCAATGCATCCCAAACCGCGTTATCTCATCCATTATGCTTCATTTATAAGCCTTTACTTGAGGAGCACCAATAATCAGTTTAAAATGATCATTTTAACTGCCCGATTACCTAACATGTCCGCAGTAATTCGTCCATAACTTTTGTTTTAGAGTTGTAAATGACACGAATCCAACGCTCACGTTAAGCTAACTTAATTTTCTATATTGTGACGATAGTTAAGACCGAAATAGCTACGACAAAGCCTTCAAGTAATCAAATTAATAGGAAACTGCGTGATGACATGCATTATGCTTCGTTTATCAGTATTTACTCAAGGAGCACCAATGATCAGTTTCGAATGATAATTTTAACTAGCTGATCAACTTGACATGTCTGCACTAAATCGTCTTTAATTTTTGATTTAGAGCTCAAAATAACTTAAGTCCAATGCCCACGTTAAGCTAGCTCAATTTTCCATATTGGGACTACATTTAAGACTTAAAGAGCTACGAAAAAAACCTCCAAGTACTCAAATGTATCCCAAACTGCTTGATGTTCTGCATTATGTTTCATTTACCTTTACTCAAGGAGCACCGATAATCAATTTTGAATGATCATTTTAACTGGCCAATCTCTTGACAAGTCCGCACTAAGTCGTCCATAACTTTTGATTTAGAGTTTAGAATTACACAAATCCAACGCCCACATAGAGCTTGCTCAATTTTCAATATTCTGACATTATTTCAGAGTGAATGAGCAACGACAAACCCTCCAAGTAGTCCATTGTATCCCACACTGCGTGTTGCCATGCATTATGCTTCATTTATAAGCCTTTAGTAAAAGAGCCCCAATGATCAGTTTAGAATGATCATTTTAACTGGCCGATCAACTTGACATGTTTGCATTAAATTGTCCGTAAATTTTGATTTAGAGTTCAGAATGACACGAATCCAACGCCCACGTAAAGCTACCTCAATTTTCGATATTGTGCCTACATATAGTGCCTACATTCTTAAAGTTTTGATTTATAGTTCAAAATGACATGAGTCCAACGCCCACATTAAGCTAGCTCAATTTTCCATATTGTGCTTACATTTGAGAGTTAAAGAGCTACGAAAAAGCCTCCAAGTAATCCAATGTATCTCAAACTACGTGATGTCATGCATTATGCTCCATTTATAAGCCTTTACTCAACGACCACCAATAATCAATATAGAATGATCATTTTAACTAGCTGATCATTTGACATGTCCGCACTAAATTGTCCAGAACTTTTGATTTAGAGTTCTGAGGGACACGAATCCAAAACCCACGTTAAGCTAGCTCAATTTTCTATATTTTGATAAACATTTGAGACTGAAAGAGCTACAAAAAATCCTCCAGGTAATCCAATGTATCCCAAACAGCGTTATCTCATGCGTTATGCCTCATTTATAAGGCATTACTCAAGGAGAACCAATAATCAGTTTAGGATGCTCATTTTAACTGGCTGATCACTTGACATGTCCACACTAACTTTTGATTTACAGTTCTGAATGACACGATTCCAACGCGCACGTTAAGATAGCTCAATTTTCTATATTGTGACAAAATTAAATACCAAAATATCTACTACAAAGTCTCTAAGTAATCAAATCTATCCGAAACTGCGTGATGTCATGCATTATGCTTCTTTATCTGTCTTTACTCAAAGAGCACCAATGATAAGCTTAGATGATCATTTGAACTAGCTGATCATTTTGACAAGTCCGCAATAAATCATTTTTAGCTTTCGATTTAGAGCTCAAAATGACATGATTACAACGCCCACGTTACACTAGCTCAATTTTCCATATTGTGACTACATTTGAGACTTAAAGAGCTACGAAAAAGCCTCCAAGGAAGCTAATATATCCCAAACTATGTGATTTCATGCATTATACTTCATTTATAAGTCTTTACTCAAGAAGCACCAATAATCAGTTTAGAATGATCATTTTAACTGGCCGATCACTTGACATGTCTGCATTAAATCATTAAGAACATTTGATTTAGAGTTCAAAATGACACGAATCCAACGTCCACATTAAACTAGCTCAATTTTCTATATTTTGACAATATTCGAGATTGAAAAAAGATGTGGCAAAGCCTCCAAGTAATCCAATGTATCCCAAACTTGGTTATCTCATGCATTATGCTTTATTTATAAGCCTTTACTCAAAGAGCACCAATAATCAGTTTAGAATGATCATTTTAACTGGCCGATCACTTGACATATCCGAACTAAATTGTCCCTAAAATTTGATTTACAGTTATGAATGACACGAATTTAATGCCCACGTTAAGGTAGCTCAATTTTCTATATTGTGACAAAATTTAAGACTGAAATAGCTATGACATAGCCTCCAAGTAATCAATTCTATACAAAACTGCATGATGCCATGCATTATGCTTCATTTATTAGTCTTTACTCAAGGAGCACAAATGATCAGTTTAGAAAGATCATTTTGACTAGATGATCAATTTGACATGTCCGTACTAAATCGTCTTCAACTTTTCATTTAGAGGTCAAAATTTCATGAGTCCAACACCCACGTTAATCCAGCTCAGTTTTCCATATTGAAACTACATTTGAGAGTTAAAAAATTAAGAAAAAGCATCCAAGTAAGCCAATGTATCCAAAACTGCGTGATGTCATGCATTATACTTTATTTATAAGCCTTTACTCAATGAGCACCAATAATCACTGTAAAATGATGATTTTAACTGGCCGATCACTTGACACGTCGGTAATAAATCTTCCGTAACTTTTGATTTAAAGTTCTGGATGACACGAATCCACGTTAAGCTAGCTCAATTTTCTATATTTTGGCAATAACTGAGACTGAAAGAGCTACGACAAAGCCTCCAAGTAATCCAATGTATCCCAAACTGCGTTATCTCATTCGTGATGCTTCATTTATAAACCATTAGTTAAGGAGAACCAATAATCAGTTTAGAATGATCATTTAAACGGGCCGATCACTTGACATGTCAACACTAAATCATCCTTAACTTTTGATTTAGAGTTGTGAATGACAGGAATCCAACGTCCAAGTTAAACTAGCTCAATTTCTATATTGTCACAAAATTTAATACCGAAATATCTACTACAAAGTCTCTAAGTAATCAAATCTATCCAAAACTGCGTGATGCCATGCATTATGCTTCATTTATCTGTCTTTACTTAAATAGCACCAATGATCAGATTAGATGATCATTTGAACTAGATGATAAACTTGACAAGTCCGTAATAAATCGTGTTTAACTTTTGATTTAAAGCTCAAAATGACATGAGTACAATGCCCACGTTACACTAGCTCAATTTTTGATATTGTGACTGCATTTGAGAATTAAAGAGCTACAAAAAAGCCTCCAAGTAAGCTAATATATCCCAAACTTCGTGATGTCATGCATTATAATTCATTTATAAGCCTTTACTCAATAAGCACCAATAATCAGTTTAGAATGATCATTTTAGCTGGCCGATCACTTGACATGTCCACCCTAAATCATTAAGAACATTTAATTTAGAGTTCAGAATGACACAAATGCAAGGCCCACGTAAAGCTAGCTCAAATTTCTATATTGTGACAATATTTGAGACTGATAAAAGCTATGGCAAAGCCTCTAAGTAATCCAATGTATCGCAAACTGGGTTATCTCATTCATTATGATTCATTTATAAGCCTTTACTCAAAGAGCACCAATAATCAGTTTAGAATGATCATTTTAACTGGTCGATCACTTGACATGTGTGCACTAAATTGTCCCTAAATTTTGATTTACAGTTTTGAATGACACGAATCCAACACCCACGTTAATCTAGCTCAATTTTCTATATTATGACAAAGTTTAAGACTAAAATAGCTATGACATAGCCTCTAAGTAATCAATTCTATCCGAAACAGCGTTATGCCATGCATTATGCTTCATTTATCAGCCTTTACTCAAGGAGCACAAATGATTAATTTAGAATGATCATTTTAACTAGCTGATCAACTTGACATATCCGCAGTAAATCGGCTTTAACTTTTGATTTAGAGCTCAAAATGACATGATTCCAACGCCCATGTTTAGCTAGCTCAATTTTCCGGATTGTGACTACATTTGGGACTTAAAGAGCTAAGAAAAAGCCTCCATGTAATCCAATGTATCCCAAACTATGTTATCTCATGCATTACGCTTCATTTATAAGCCTTTACTCAAGGAGCACTAATAATCAGTTTAGAATGATCATTTTAACTAGCCGATAGTTTGACATGTCAGCACTAAATCGTTCAGAACTTTTGATTTAGAGTTATGAATGACACGAATCCATCGCCCACGTTAAGCTCGCTCAATTTTCTATATTGTGACAAAAGTGAAAACCGAATCTACGACAATGCCTTTCAGTAATCAAATCTATCCGAAACTACGTGATGCCATGCATTATGCTTCATTTATCTGTCTTTACTCAAGGAGTACCAATGACCAGTTTAGAATGATCAGTTTAACTAGATGATCAACTTCACAAGTCTGCACTAAATCATCTTTAACTTTTGATGTAGAGCTCAAAATGACATGAGTTCAACGCCTACGTGAAGCTAGCTCAAATTTCCATATCGTGACTACATTCGAGACTTAAAAAATTACCAAAAAACCTCCAAGTAATTCAACCCAAACTGTGTGATGTAACACATTTTGCTTCATTTATAAGCTTTCAATCAAGGAGGACCAATAATCAGTTTAGACTGATCATTTTAACTGGCCGATCACTTGACATGTCCGCACCAAATCATCAATAACTTTTGATTTAGAGTTCTGAAATAAATGAATCCAAAACCCACGTAAATCTAGGTCGATTTTCTATATTGTGACAACATTTGAGACTGAAATAGCAACGACAAAGCCTCCAAGTAATCCAATGTATAAAAAAATGAGTGTTCCCATGCATTATGCTTCATTTATAAGTTTAGAATTATCATTCTAAGTGGCCGATCACTTGACATGTCTGCACTAAATCGTATAGAACTTTTGATTTATAGTTCAGAATGACACGAATTCAATGCTCACGTTAAGTTAGCTCAATTTTCTATATTTTGACAACATCTAAGCCCGAAATATCTACGACAAAGCCTCCTAGTAATCAAATCTATCCGAAACTGCGTGATGCCATGCATTATGATTCATTTATCAGACTTTACTCAAGGAGCACCAATGCTCAGTTTAGAATGATCATTTTACCTAGCTGATCAACTAGACATGTCCGCACTAAATAGTCTTTAACTTTTGATTTAAAGCTCAAAATGACATGAGTCCAACACCCACTTTAAGCTAGCTCAATTTTCTATATTGTGACCACATTTGAGACTTAAAGAGCTACGAAAAAGCCTCCAAGTAGACCAATGTGTCCAAAAGTGCGTGATATCATGCATTATACTTCATTTATAAGACTTTACTCAAGCAGTAACAATAATCATTTTAGAATGATCATTTTAACAGGCCGATCACTTGACATGTACCCACAAAATTGTCCAGAACTTTTGATTTAGAGTTCAGAATAACATGAATCCAACGCCCACGTTAAGCTAGCTGAATTTCCTATATTGTGAAAACATTTGAGACTGAAAGAGTTACGCAAAGCCATAAAGAAATCCAATGTACATCAAAATGCGTTATCTCATGCATTATGCTTCATTTAGAATCCTTTACACAAGGAGCACCAATAATTAGTTTAGAATGATCAATTTAACTGGACGATCACTTGACATGTCCGCACTAAATCGTCCGTAACTTTTGATTTAGAGTTCTGAATGACACGAATCCAACACTCACGTTAAAGCTAGCTCAATTTTCCATTTTGTGACAAAGTTTAACACTAAAATAGCTTCAACAAAGCCTCCAAGTAATCCAATATATCCCAAACTACGTGATTCCATGCATTTTAACTAACTAAATTATCTTTTCCTTTTGATTTAGAGCTCAAAATGACATGAACCCAACACCAATAGTAAGCTAGCTCAATTTCCATATTGTGACAACATTTGAGACTGAAAGACCTATGAAAAAACCTCCAACTAATCCAATGTATCCCAAATTGTGTGATGCCATGTATTATGCTTCGTTTATAAGCCTTTACAAAAGGAACACAAATGATCAGTTTAGAATCATTATTTTAACTGGCCGATCAACCTTACATGTCCGCACTAAATCGTACGTAACTGCTCCGATAGAGTTCAGAATGACACGAATCTAGCGCCCATGCTAAGCTATCTCAATTTTCTATATCATGATGAAATTTAACATCGAAATAGCTGCGAAAAAGCCTCCAAGTAATCCAATCTATCCAAAACTACGTGATCCCATGCATTATACTTCAGTTATAAGCCTTTACTCAAAGAGCACCAATGATCAGATTAAAGATCATAATAACTAGCTGATCAACTTAACATGTCCACACTAAATCGTCTTTAACTTTTAATTTAGAGCCCAAAATCACATGAGTCCAATTCCCATGTTAACTTAGCTCAATTTTCCATATTGTGACAACATTTGAGGCTAAAAGAGTTACACAAAAGCCTCCAAGTAATCCAATGTATCCCAAACTACGTGATGCCATGTATTATGCTTCATTTATAAGCCTTTACTAAAGGAGCATCTATGATCAGTTTAGAATGATCATTTTAACTGGCCGATCAACCTGATATGTCCGTACTAAATCGTAAGTAACTTATAATTTAGGGTTCAGAATGACATGAATCCAACGCCCATGTTAAAGCTAGCTCAATTTTCCATATTGTGACAAATTTTAACACTAAAATAGCTTCAATGAAGCCTCCAACTAATCCAATCTGTCCCAAACTACGTGATGCCATGCATTATGTTTCATTTATAAGCCTTTACTCAAGGAGCAGCTATGATCAATTTTGGATGATCATTTTAACTAGCTGATCAACTTGGAATGTTCGAACTAAATCATCTTTAATTTTTGATTTTGAGCTAAAAATGACATCAGTTCAACACACACACACTAAGCTAGATCAATTTTCCATATTGTGACAACATTTCAGAATGAAATAGCTACTACAAAGCCTCCAAGTAATCCAATGTATCCCAACATGCGTGATGCCATGCATTATTCTTCATTTATAAGCCATTATTTAAGGAGCACCAATGATCAGTTTAGAATAATCATTTTAACTAGCTGATCAACTTGACTTGTCCGCACTAAATCGTTTGTAATTTTTGTTTTAGAGCTCCAAATAACATGAATCCAATGCCTACCTTAATTTAGCTCAATTTTTCCATATTGTGAAAAGATTTGAGAATTATAGAGTTACGACAAAGCTTCAAAGTAAGCCAATGTATTCCAAACTGAGTTTTCCCATACATTATGCTTCATCTATAACCCTTTACTCAAGGAGCACCAATGATCATTTTAGAAAGATCATTTTAACTGGATGATCAACTTGACATGTCCGCACTAAGTTGTCTGTAACTTATGATTTAGAGTTCAGAATGATACAACTACAACGCCCATTTTAAGCCAGCTCAATTATCTATATTGTAGCAACATTTGAAACTTAAAGAGCAACGACAAAGCCTCCAAGTTAACTAATCTATCAAAAACTGCATGATGCCATATATTATGTTTCATTTGAAAGCCTTTACTCAAGGAGCACCAATGATTAGTTAAGAATGATCATTTTAACTAGCTGGTCTACTTGACATGTCCGCACTAAATTATATTTACCTTTTGATTTAGAACTCAAAATGACATGAGTCCAACGCCCATGTTAAGCGAGCTCAATTTTGCATATTGTCCCCACATTTGAGACTGAAAGACATATGCAAAACATACAAGTAATCCAACGTATCCCAAACTGTGTGATGCCATGTATTATGCTTCATTTATAAGCTTTTACTAAAGGAGCACCAATGATCAGTTTAGAATCATTATTTTAACTGGTCGATCAACTTGACATGTCTGCACTAAATCGTACATAACTTTTCATTTAGAGTTCAGAATGACATGAATCTAGCGCCCATGTTAAGCTAGCTCAATTTTCTATATCATGACGAAATGTAACATCAAAATAGCTATGAAAAAGCCTCCAAGTAATCCAATCTATCCAAAACTACGTGATACCATTTATTATGCATTATTTATAAACCTTTACTCAAGAAGCACCAATAATCAGTTTAGAATGATCATTTTAACTAGGTGATCAATTTGACATGTCCGCACTATATTGTCTTTAACATTTGATTTAGAGCTGACATGAGTCCAACGCCCGCATTAAACTAGCTTAATTTTTGATATTGTGACAACATTTGAGACTGAAATAGCTACTAAAAAGCTTCAAAGTAATCCAATGAATCCCAAACTGCGTGATGCCATACACTATGCTTCATATATAACGCTTTACTCAAGGAGCACCAATGATCAGTTTAAAACGATCATTTTAACTTTCTGATAAACATGACATGTCCACATTAAATTCTCTATAACTTTCGTTTTAGAGTTCAGAATGATACGAATCCAACGCCCATATTAAACCAGCTCAAGTTTTTTATATTGTGACAATATTTGAAACTTAAAGAGCTACGACAGAGCCTCGAAGTTATCCAATCCATCCCAAACTGCATGATGCCATATAATATTCTTCATTTATAAGCCTTTACTCAAGGAGCACCAATGATCAATTAAGAATGATCATTTAAACTAGCTGATCAACTTAACATGACCAGAGTAAATTATCTTTACCTTTTGATTCAGAGCTCATAATGACATGAGTCCAACGCCTATATTAAGGTAGCTCAACTTTCCATATTGTGACAACATTTGAGACTGAAAGAGCTACGAAAAAGCCTCCATGTTATCCAATGTATTCCAAACTATGTGATGCCATGTATAATGCTTCATTTATAAGGCTTTATTAAAGAAGCACCAATGATCAGTTTAGAATCATCATTTTAACTGGCCGATCAACCTGACATGACCGCACTAAATCATCCGTAACATTTGATTTAGAGTTCAGAATGACACGAATCGAGCATCCACATTAAGCTAGCTCAATTTTTTATATCCTGACAAATTTAAAGACCAAAATAGCTAAGACGAATCCTCCAAGTAATCCAATTTATCACAAACTACGTGATGCCATTTATTAAACATTATTTATAAGCCTTTACTCAAAGAGCACTAATGATCAGTTTAGAATGATCATTTTAACTAGCTGATCAACTTGACATGTCCGTACTGTATCGTCTTTAAATTTTTATTTAGAGCTCAAAATGACATCAGTTTAACGCCCACATTAAGCTAGCTCAATTTTCGATATTGTGACAACATTTGACACTGAAATAGCTACTACAAAGCCTCCAAGTAATCCAATGTATTTGAACCTGCGTAATGCCATGCATTATACTTCATTTATAAGCTTTTACTTAAGGAGCACCAGTGATCAGTTTAGAATGATCATTTTAACTAGCTGATCAACTTAACTCGTCCACACAAAATCGTTTGTAACTTTTGATTTAGAGCTCAAAATGACATGAATCCAATGCCCACCTTAAGGTAGCTCAATTTTCCATATTGTGAGAACATTTGAGACAAAAAGAGCTACGACAAAACTTCAAAGTAATCCAATGAATCCAAAACTTTGTGATTCCCTGCATTATTATTCATTTATAAGCTTTTACTCAAGGAGCATCAATGATCAATTTAGAATGATTATTTTAACTTGTTGATCAACTATACATGTCCGCACTAAATTGTCTATAACTATTGATTTTGATTTCTGAATGACCCAAAACCAAGGCCACGTTAAGCTAGGTCAATATTCTATAATATGACAAAATTTGTGACTGAAAGAGCTACGACAAAACCTCCAAGTAATCCAATGTATCCCAAACTGCGTGATGCCATGGATTATGTTTCATTTATAAGCCTTTACTCAAAAAGAACCAATGATCAGTTTAGAATGATCATCTTAACTAGCTAATCAACATGACTTGTCTGCACTAAATTATGAATCCAATGCCCACCTTAAGTTAGCTCAATTTTCCATATTGTGAGAACATTTGAGATTGAAAAAACTACGACGAAGCTTCAAAGTAATCCAATGTATCACAAACTGCGTGGTGCCATGCGTTATGCTTCATTTATATGCCTTTACACAAGGAGCACCAATGATCAATTTAGGATGATAATTTTAACTGGCTGATCAACTTGACATGTACGCACTAAATCGTCCGTAACTTTTGATTTAGGGTTCAGAATGACACAAATCCAATGCCCACGTTAAGCTAGCTACATTTCTATGTAATGATAACAGTGGAGACTGAAAGAGCTACGACAAAGCCTCCGAGTAATCCAATGTATCCAAAACTGCGTGATGCCATACATCATGCTTCACTTATAAGACTCCCCAATGAACAGTTTGTAATAATCATTTTAACTTGCTGATCAACTTGACATGTCCGAATTAAATCGTCTTATTTTGATTTAGAGCTCAAATTGCCGGAGTCCAATACCCATGTTAACCTAGCTCAATTGTTCATATTTTGACAACATTTGAGATTGAAGGAGCTACGAAAAAGCCTCCAAGTAGTCCAATGTATTCGAAACTGTGTGATGCGATGTATTATGCTTCATTTATAAGCCTTTATTAAAGGAGCACCAATGGTCATTTTAGAATCATCATTTTAACTGGGCGAGAAAACTCACATATCCATACTAAATGTCCGTAACTTTTGATTTAGAGTTCAGAATGACACGAATCCAGCGTCAATGTTAAGCTAGCTAAATTTTCTATATCATGACAACATTTAACACCAAAATAGCTATAAAGAAGCCTCCAATTAATCCAATTAATCCCAAACTACGTGATGCCATGCATTATGCTTTATTTATAAGCCTTTACTCAAGGAGCACCATCGATCAATATAGAATGATCATTTTAACTAGCTGATAACCTTGACATGTACGCACTACATCGTCTTTATCTTTTGATTTAGATCTCAAAATGACAGCTCTCAAACGCCCACTTTAAGCTAGCTAAAGTTTCCATATTGTGACAACATTTGAAACTGAAATAGCTACTACAAAGCATCTAAGTAATCCAATGTATCGCAACATGCGTGATGCCATGCATTATGCTTCATTTATAAGCTTTTACTTAAGGAGCACCAATGATCTATATTTTAACTAGCTGATCAACTTGACTTGTCCGCACTAATTTATTTTTAACTTTTAATTTAAAGCTCAAAATGACATGAATCCCCACCTTAAGTTAGCTCAATTTTCCATATTCTGAGAACATTTGAGACAGAAAGAGCTACGACAAAGCTTCAAAGAAATCCGATGCATCCCAAACTGCGTGATTCCATGCATTATTTTTCATTTATAAGCCTTTACTCAATGATCAATAATGATCAGCTTAGAATTATCAATTTATCTGGCTGATCAACTTGACATTTTCACACTAAATCGTCCGTAACTTTTTATTTAGAGTTTAGAATGACACGAATCCAACTCACACGTTAAGCTAGGTCAGTTTTCTATAATGTGACAACATTTGAGACTGAAAGAGCTAGACAAAGCCTCCAAGTAATCCAAGGTATCCCAAACTGCGGGATGCCATGCTTTACACTTCATTTATAAGCCTTTACTCAATGAGCACCAATGATCAGTTTAGAATGATGATTTTAATTTGCTGATCAACTTGACTTTTCTGCACTAAATCTTTTGTAACTTTTGATTTAGAGCTAAAAATGACATGAATCCAATGCCCACCCTAAGTTAGCTCAATTTTCCACATTGTGATAACATTTGAAATTGAAAGAGCTACAACAAAGCTTCAAAGTAATCCAATGATCCAATGAATCCAAAACTGTGTGATTCCATGCATTATTTTTCATTGATAAGCCTTTACTCAAGGAGCACCAATGATCAGTTTAGAATGATCAGTTTAACTTGTTTATCAACTACACATGTCCGCACTAAATTGTCCGTACCTTTTGATTTTGAGTTCTAAATGACACGAATCTAACACCCACGTTAAGCTAGGTCAATTTTCTATAATATGTCAAAATTACTAACAGTCCGTAACTTTTGATTTAGGGTTCAGAATGACACGAATCCAGTGCCAATGTTAAGGTAGCTCAATTTTCTATGTCGTGACAACATTTAACACCGAAATAGCTATGACAAAGCCTCCAGGTAATCCAATCTATCCCAAACTACGTGATGCCATGCATTATGCTTTATTTATAAGCATTTACTAAAGGAGCACCAATGATCAGTCTACAATGATGATTTTAACTAGCTGATCAACTTGACATGTCTGCACTACATCGTCTTTAACTTTTGATTTAGAGCTCAGAATGACATCAGTCCAACACCCACTTTAAGGTAGCTGAAGTTTCCATATTGTGACAACATTTTTGCACTCCGTTGCAAATTTTGGATGTAGATATTGAAATTTTTTCCCTCCATTGCATCAGATGGATGACTCATTTCTCAGTCTTCTGCTTCATGCTCTGCGTGCCACCTCATTGCCTCTACAGTTTTCCCGCTTTGATACATTCTCTTAAGTCTGTTGCCTATAGGTAAATACCACACATGACTAAAAGGTGTTTTCGTCCTGCCCTCGCTTGGCTTATATCGCGGGGAATCGCAAAATTTGCATTTTTCCCATTTTTCATCTTATTTCCAAAAGATCATACAATTGTGAACACACACGTCAATTGTATAAACAAGAGTCCTAAATTTTGCATCAGTTTTTCGGTTTCATAATATGAACCCGTTGCATGATTCTCCTTGGGAAAATGTTCTGTAAACAGCTCCACCCAAGAATCAATGCATTTTTCTGATAGATTAAAATCAGACTTAATGTTCATGAACCAAGCAGCTAAAGATAACTGTGAGTGCCCTTCATGACAACCATCATACAATGGATTTTTCGTAGCTTCTAACATGTTGTAAAATTTTTCTGCTTCTAAATTTGGTTCTTCTACATTATTAAATTCTTCATTGTTCTGATTATATTACTCATCAGTCGTAGTCTTGCGAAATGCATTCGTCACCATTTCAACATATCTATTACCGGATGTCCCTACTGTTTCATCACTAGTACCACATGTACATCCCTAATTTCTTTGGAGATCACCCCGACTACTCGTCACTAACTGAAAATTCAGCTCTTCTCCATGTTTATACCAAATATAAAAATTTTGCATAAATCCTCGACTATATAGATGATTCCATATTTTGTGTCCCTGAATAAATTTATCATTTTTGCAATAAATACAAGGACATAAAAACTTACCTCCCCTACTTTGAGCTATTAGTTGACTACTTGCAAAATTCATGAACTGATCCATGCCTTGTGCAAATTCCGCCGATATATTTCTTATTTGATTATCAATACTTTTGTACATCCAATCTATCAAAGTATTATAATTTCCCCACATGTTCGAAGTGGTTTTTCCTTTTGATTCAACAAATGAGAGAATGGGACATGGGGGCATATATAAGATTTTGCCACTACTTTATCACTACTTTGCCACTACTTTGCGACCACAATAATGTAGTCGCTTAAATTTTGGTATACCTACCTCGTACATGTTTTTTATTTTGTGCCTTTGCCACCACTTTGTGACTGAAGAGCCACTCCAATCGGGGTTGCAAATTGGTTGCATATTTTGCAACCAATATGCGAGCAACATGTCATTCTTCCACATGCAATGGCCAATTAGTCGCAACTTTGCGACTGATTAGCGACTGACTAACACTATTGCATAGTAGTCGCATAATAGTCGCAAATTGGTTGCGAATGGCGGCTGATTAGTGACTATGGTTATTATTCCTAAAATTGCGACCAATCTACGACTACTGCTCTCTAGTCACAAATTGGTCGCATATCCGTGGCAAATGTGGTGGCAAAATGCAGTTGCATTTTGGTAGTTTTACTGTGTGTAAGACTTTACTCAAGGTGCACCAATGATCAGTTTAGAATGATCATTTTAACTTGCTGATCAACTTGACATGTTTGCACTAAATCGTCTTTACCTTTTGATTTAGAGCTCAAAATAACATGAGTCCAACGTCCATATTAAGCTAGCTCAATTTTCCATATTGTGACAACATTTGAGACAGAAAGAGCTGGAAAAAGCCTCCAAGTAATCCAATGTATTCCAATCTGTGTGATGCCATTTATTATGCTTCATTTATAAGCCTTTACTAAAGGAGCACCAATGATCAGTTTAGAATCATCATTTTAACTCGCCGATCAATCTCACATCCGCACTAAATCCAAGGCCCACGTTAAGCTAGTTCAATTTTCTATATTGTGATAAAGTTTAAAACTGAAATAGCTACAACAAAGCCTCGAAATAGTCCAATCTTGATGTTATCCTGGTTAATATCAAGTCCTTGAATTTCTCCATGAGGTTTTACAAATGATAGTAAATCGAATGTGGATGCGAAAGTGGATAAGATGATGAATCTGTGAGCTTGAAGATGGATGGTCTTGAGAACTTGTGTGGAATGAGTGATACTTCTAAAGGATGGTGGAAGATCATTATACTATCAGCCATATCTGTGTCTTCTAAAGGACTAATCGGATATTGAGTCTTTAGAGGAGAATGTAGCCATACAACACGTAGCTAAACTCTTAGTCACTAGGAGAACCTTAAACGTACAAACTAAGGTAGAAAAGAATGAGATAAGAGAGAACCTATTTCACACTCGCTGTCACTTAAGGATAAAGTTTGTAGATTAGTGATTGATGGGGGTAGTTGTACAAATGTTGCGAGTGAGACTATGGTAGAAAAGCTAGGGCTTGATGTTATTATGAGGTCTAAACCCTATAAGTTACAATGGCTTAATGATGAGGTCAGAAGTACAGAACCAGGTCTTAGTTCCCTTGTGCATAGGAAAGTATGAAGACGAGGTATTGTATGACATCTTACCCATGGATGCTAGTCATATCTTACATGGGAGACCATGGCAATCAGATAGGAGAGTGATACATGATGGGTTTACTAATAGGCATTCATTTGAGTTTAACAGTAAAAAGAACATCCTATTACCCTAATCCCCAAAAGAGGTTCAACTAAATCAAATAGCATTGAAAAGAAAAAAACTCAAGCCGAGCCAAGCCCAAACACTTTTAAGATCTCTCTTACAGAAGATGCTAGAACCATGCAATTCATTATCTCACTTTTAAGATGCTAAAATCAGATACCATTTAAAATGATGGTATCCACTTTTAAGAAGCTAAAAGTGGATAACATCTTCTCTAAGGTAGTTCCAATGGTCCTATACCTCGATCCAAGCAAGCCAAACTCAAGACAACACTACAAAACCTTCTCAACACCATTCATGCCAGTTTAGTGTGTGCTAATCCAACCACCATGGTTGTGATTCAAGCCACCTAAACCTCATCAAGTGAAGTATCTTGGATTGTACTTGTTTCTTCTCCCCTTAGTTTTGTCCCATTGTGTTTTCTAAGAGAGGTTTCTAATGAGGCAAGCCCAAGATATTTTACCACAACCTCTTGATGAACCAAGGCCCATTCTACCCTATTATTCACCCAAATGAAGAGGACGGATCAGTCAAGATGTTATTTACTTCTTAGTCTTCAGTAAAGATCCTATGAATCCCTTGGATCATATAAGCACTCTTTTGTATCCCCTCTTCAAATCATCAAACAAAAAAAAGCAAACATTTTAATATAAAAAAAACGTCTTCTTAATCTCGTTTGATCACCACTTTGATTAAGGAATTTGGATCATCATCCCATTACTTTCAATAACCAAAAGTCTAAGGACTGTTCATATCCCTCGGCAGTTTCACATCATTCGACAAGTTGCCCAACGTCTTTGGTCTACATCATTCACACACAAGACGCTAATAGTCTAAGGATCTTCCACCATCATTTAGAAATATCATTCATTCCACACAAGTTCTTGAGACCAACCATTTTTAAGCTTATGGATTCACCAGCTTCTTCACTTCCGCATCCACATTCGGTTTTGCTATCATTTGCATAATCTCTTGGAGACATTCAGGGACTTGATCCTAACCAGGATCACATCAAATCTCTTCCAAAGTACGTGATGCCATGCATTATGCTTCATTTGTAAACCTTCTTTCAATGAGCACCAATGAGCAGTTTAGAATGATCAATTTAACAAGCCAATAAACTTTACATTTCCACACTAAATCGTCCGTAACTTTTGATTTACAGTTCATAATGACATGAATCCAGCGCCCACAATAAGCTAGCACAATTTTGTATATTGTGTAAAAATATAGAACCGAAATAGATAAGACAAAGCGTCCAAGTAATCCAATGTATCCAAAACTGCGTGATGCCATGCATTATGCTTCATTTATAAGCCTTTAATCAAGCAGCACCAATTATCAGTTTAGAATGATCAGTTTAACTTGCTTATCAACATGACATGTATGCCCTAAATCGTCCGTAAATTTTAAGTTAGAGTTTAGAATGACACGAATCCAACGCCCACATTACGCTAGCTCAATTTTCTATATGTGACAACATTATAGACTGAAAGAGCTACCACAAAGCCATCAAGTAATCCAATCTATCCTAAACTGTGTGATGTCATGCATTATCTGTCATTTATAAGCCTTAACTCAAGTAATACAAATGATCAATTTAGAATGATCAGTTTAGAATCATCACTTTTACTGGCCGATCAACTTGACATGTCTGCACTAAATCGTCCGTAGCTGTTAATTTAAAGTTTAGAATGACAGGAATCCAACACGCATGTTAAGCTAACTCAATATTCTATATTGTAATAAAACTAAAGACCAAAATAGCAACGAAAAAGCCTCCAAAAAATCCAATCTATCCAAAATGGCGTGATGCAATGCATTATGATTCATTTGTAAACCTTTGCTTAATGTGCACCAATGATCAGTTTAGAATGATCAATTTAACTAGCCGATAAACCTAATAAGTCCGCACCAAATCGTCCATAACTTTTGATTTAGATTTCAAAATGAGATGAAATCCAACGCCCACATTAACGTAGCTCAATTTTCTATATCGTGACCAAATTTCAGACCTTATTCGCTATGACAAAGCCTCCAAGTAGTCCAATATATCCGGAGCTGCGTGATGCCATGCATTATGCTTCATTTATAAGCCTTTACTAAAGGAGCACCAATGATCAGTTTAGAATGATCATTTTAATTGGCCAATCAACTTGACATGTACGCACTACGTCTTCCACAACTTTTTATTTACAGTTCAGAATGACATGAATCCAACACCCACGTTAAGCTAGCTCAATTTTCTATATTATGACAACATTTGAGACTGAAAAAGCTACCTTAAAGCCTCGAAGTAATCCAATATATCCTAAACGACAAGATTCCATGTATTATGCTTCATTTATAAGCCTTTACTCAAGGAGCACTAATGATCAGTTTGGAATTATCAGTTTAGAATTATCACTTTAACTGGCCGATCAACTTGATATGTCCGTACTAAATCGTTTGTAACTTTTGATTTAGAGTTCAGAAAGATAGGTATCCAATGCCCATGTTAAGGTTGCTCAATATTTTATATTGTGACAAAAGTTAAGATCAAAAGAGCTACGATAAATCCTCCAAGTAATCCAATCTATCAAAACTCTTTGATGCCATGCATTATGCTTCATTTGTAAACCTTTTCTCAATGAGAACCAATGATCAGTTTAGAATGATTAGTTTAGAATGATCACTTTAACTTGCCGATCAACTTGACATGTCCACACTAAATTTTTTATAACTTTTGTTTTAGAGTTCAGAATGACAAGAATCCAACTTGTGATAAAATTTAAGACCAAAATAGCTATGAAATATCATCCAAGTAATCCAATCTATCTTAAATTGCGTGATGCCAAGCATTATGCTTCATTTGTAAGCCTTTGCTCAATGAGCACCAATGATCAGTTTAGAATGACCAATTTAACTAGCCTATAAACTTGACATGTCCGCACTAAATTGTCTGTAACTTTTGATTTGGAGTTCAGAATGACATCAATCCAACGCCCACGTTCAGCTAGCTCAAGATTCTGTATTGTGACAAAATATAAGACCGAAATAGCTACGACGAAGCTGCGAAGTAATCCAATCTATCCCAAACTGCGTGATGCCACATATTATGCTTCAGTTGTACAGATTTGTTCAATGAGCATCAATGATCAGTTTAGAATGATCATTTAACTGGCTGATCAACTTGATATGTCCACACTAAACGTCCGTAACTTTTGATTTAGAGTTCAAAATGACATTAATCCAACGCCCACATTAAGCTAGCTCAATTTTCTATATTATGAGAACATTTGAGAGTGAAAGAACTACAACAAATCCTTCAAGTAATCCAATCTATCATAAACTACGTGATTCCATGCATTATGCTTCATTTATAAGCATTTACTCAAGGAGAACTAATGATCAGTTTAGAATGGTAACTTTAACATGCCGATCAACTTCATATGTCTGCATTAAATCGGCCGAAACATTTTATTTAGAGTTCAGAATGACACCAATCCAACCTCCATGTTAATCTAGCACAATATTCTATATTGTGACAACATTTAAGAATGAAATAGCTACGAAAACGCCTTCAAGTAATCCAATCTATCCCAAATTGTGTGATGCCATGCATTATGCTTCATTTGTAAACCGTTGCGCAATGAACAACAATTATCAATTTAGAATGACCATTTTAAGTATCTGATTAACTTGACTTGTCCGCACTAAATCGTCTTTAACATTTGATTTAGAGCTTATAATGACACGAACTCAATGCCCACGTTAATCTAGTTCAAATTTCTATGTTGTGTCAAATTTAATACCAAAATAGCTATGAAAAAGCCTACAAGTAATCAAATGTATCCCAAACTGTGTGATGCCATGCATTATGCTTCATTTGTAAACCTTTGCTCAATGAGCACAAATTATCAGTTTAGAATGATCATTTTACATGGCCGATTAACTTGACATGTCCGGACTAAATCGTCGTGAATTTTTGATTTAGAGTTCAAAATGATACGAATCCAACGCCCATGTTAAGCTAGCTCAATTTTCTTTATGGTGACAAAATTTAAGGATGAAATAGCTACGATAAAGGCTCAAAGTAATCCAATGTATCCGAAACTACGTGATGCCATGCGTTATGCTTAATTTATATGCCTTTACTCAAGGAGCATCAATGATCATTTTAGAATGATCATTTTAACTGGCCGATCAACTTGACATGTACGCACTAAATCGTAGGTAACTTTGATTTAGAGTTCGGAATGACACGATTCCAACACCTACATTAAGGTAGCTCAATTTTCTATATTGTGACAACATTTGAGACTTAAAGAACTACCTCAAAGTGTTCAACTAACTCAATGTATCCTGAACTGCGTGATGCTATGCATTATGCTTAATTTATTAGCCTTTACTCAAGGAGCACTAAAGATCAATTTAGAATGATCAGTTTAGAATGATCACTTTAACTGGTTGATCAACTGAATATCTCCCCACTAAATGGTCCGAAACTTTTGATTTACAGTTCAAAATTACATGAATCCAATGCCCACGCTAAACTAGCTCAATATTCTATATTGTGACAATATTTAAGACCGAAATAGCAATGACAAAGACTCTAAGTAATCCAATCAACCCCAAACTGCGTGAAGCCATGCATTATGCTTCATTTGTAATCCTTTGCTCAATCAACACCAATAATCAGTTTACAATGATCAATTTAAACTAGCTGATCAACTTGACATGTCCGTACTAAATCGTCTTAAACATTTGATTTAGAGCTCAAAATGACATGAATCCAACGCCCACGTTAATATAGCTCAATTTTCAATATTGTGACAACATTTGAGGCTGAAAGAGCTATGACAAAGCATCCAAGTAACCCAATCTATCGCGAACTGCGTGATGCCATGCATTATGCTTCATTTGTAAATCTATGCTCCATTAGCACCAATGATCAGTCTAAAATGATCATTTTAACTAACTGATCAACATGACATGTCCGCACTAAATCATGTTTAACTTTTAATTTAGATCTTAAAATGACATGAATCCATTGCCCACATTAATCTAGCTCAATTTTCAATATTGTGACAACACTTTAGATTGAAAGAGCTACGACAAAGCCTCCAAGTAATCCAATGTATCCAAACCGCGTGATGCCAGGAATTATGATTAATTTATAAGCCATTACTCAAGAAGCACCAATGATCAGTTTATAATGATCATGTTAACTAGCCGATCAACTTGACATGTACTCACTAAATCATCCGTAACTTTTGATTTAGAGTCAGAATAACACGAATCCAACACCCACATTAAACTAGCTCAATTTTCTTTATTGTGACAACATTTGAGACTGAAAGAACTACTACAAAGTGTTCAAGTTATCCAATCTATCCTAAACTGCGTGATACCATACATTATGCTTAATTTATAAGCCTTCACTCAAGGAGCACTAATGATCAATTTAAAATGATCATTTTAGAATGATCACATTAACTAGCCGATCAACTTCACATGTCCTCACTAAATCGTCCTCAACTTTTGATTTAGTGTTCAAAATTACACGAATCCAATGCCCACGTTAAGCTAGTTCAGTATTCTATATTGGGACAAAATTTAAGACTGAAATAGCTACAACAAATCGTCCAAGTAATCCAATATATTCCAAACTATGTGAAGCCATGCATTATGCCTCATTTGTAAACAATTGCGCAATCAGCACCAATGATCAGTTTTGAATGATGATTTTAACTAACTGATCAACTTGACATGTATGCACTAAATCGTCTTTAACATTTAATTTAGAGCTCAAAATGACATGAAGCCAACGTCCACATTAATCTACCTCAATTTTCAATATTGTGACAACATTTGAGACTGAAAGATCTACGAAGAAGCGTCCAAGTAATCCAATATATCTCAAACTGTGTGATGCCATGCATTATGCTTAATTTATAAGCCTTTAAACAAGGATCACCAATGATCATTTTAGAATGATCATTTTAACTGGCCAATCAACTTGACATGCCCGCACTAAATCGTCCATAACTTTTGATTTTGAGTTCAGTATGATACGAATGCAACGCCCATGTTAAGCTAGCTCAATTTTCTATATTATGATAATATTTAAGACCGAAATAGCAACGACAAAGCCTTCAAATAATCCAATCTATCCCAAAATGCATGAAGCCATGTATTATGCTTTATTTCTAAACCATTGCTCAGTGAGCTCCAATTATCAGCTTAGAATGATCATTTAAACTAAGAGATCAACTTGACATGTCTGCACTAAATCGTCTTTAAAATTGGATTTAGAGCTCAAAATAACATTAATCCAACGCACACGTTAATATAGCTCATTGTTCAATATTGTGACAAATTTGAGACTGAAAGAGCTATGACAAAGCCTCCAAGTAATCCAATGTATTCTGTGTGATGCTATGCATTATGCTTTATTTATAAGCCTTCAGTCAAGGAGCACCAATGATCAGTTTACAATTATCATTTTAACTGGCCGATCAACTTGACATGTCTCCTCTAAATCATCTGTACCTTTTGATTTAGAGTTCAGAATCACACGAATCCAACGCCCACAGTAAGGTACTATATTGTGATAAAATTTAAGACCAAAATAGATACAACAAAGCCTCCAAGTAATCCAATCTATCCCAAATTGCCTGATGCCATGCATTATGCTTCATTTGAAAACCTTTGCTCAATGAGCACCAATGATCAGTTTAGAATGATCAATTTAACATGCCGCTAAACTTAACATGTTTGCACTAAATCGTTCGTAACTTTAGATTTAGAGTACAGAATCCAATGCCCATGTTAAGTCAGCTCAATGTTCTATATTGTAACAAAATTTAAGACGGAAATAGCTATGACAGAGCCTTCAAGGAATCCAATCTATCCCAAACTGCGAATGCCTTGTATTATGCTTCATTTGTAAACTATTGGTCAATGAGCACCATTGATCTGTTTATAATCATCATTTTAACTAGCTGATCAACATGACATGTCTCCACTAAATCGTTTTTAACATTTGATTTAGAGCTCAAAATGACATGAATCCAACACCAACGTTAATCTAGCTCAATTTTCACTATTGTGACAACATTTGAAACTGAAAGAGCTACGACGAAGCCTCCAAGTAATCCAATGTATCCCAAACTTTGTGATGCCATGCATTATGCTTCATTTATGAGGCTTTACTTAAGGAGTACCAATGATCAGTTTAGAATGATCATTTAACTCGCCGATCAACTTGACATGTATACATTAAATTGTCCGTAACTTTTGATTTAGAGTTCAGAATGACACGAATCCAACGCCCACGTTAAGCTAGCTCAATTTTCTATATTGTGATAAAATTTAAGACCGGAAGCCTCTGAGTAATCCAATCTATCCCAAACTCCGTGATGCCATGCATTATGCTTCATTTGTAAACCTTTGCTCAATGAGCACCAATGATCATTTTTAATTACCTGATCAACTTGGCATGTCCGCACTAAATTGTCTTTATTATTTGATTTTAAGCTCAAAATGACATGAATCCAATGGTGATGCAGGAACAAGAGGCTTGTTCGAGCAAGCGGAACTGCTGGAGAGGCTCTAACTGGGTGTACATCACTTTCTAGATTCTCAAGAGTGATGAGTTGATGAACAGATTGATGGTGAAGCTTCAGCTGCTGTAGAGCACTTTCTGGAGGATCTAAGTGAGGGTTGAGTAGAGAGGTCATTTGAGAGACGCCACACAGATTATGGAAGGTGTGTGATAAGTCTAGAGCACTCAAGCTTCAAGGATTCTCACACAAGAAGGTTGGATGCGTCAGCTCCTTTCAAAGAAGTAAAACTGAGTTTTTATTTCATAAAATTTAAGTGATTACATGCTTAGAAGGGACTTTATATACTAGTCCAGCAGCAGATGCCTTCTAGGGCTGAAAATACATTATAATGGAAGGACTAAAGCGAAAATAACAACAAAATATTAGGGCATAATGACAAATAAAAGACTCTTAAATTTAACAGTCATATTCCTGCGAAAACAATCAAATAAACTTTTTAATTAAAACATAGGAATTTTAAATAGACACCTTGGTCTCTTGTAGCTAATTATAATGCATTCTTAAGTTTGTTTAGCAATGATGAACAAAGTTGTATCTCAGAAGCCTTGTAAAACTGGAAGGAGTGAAATTGTTGTAATCTTTAGTTGTTCATAGTCTCCTTCTTGTAATTCTTTAGTAAGTTCAGCTTCGTGAAATCCTCCATCTTCTATGATTGTTATGAGACTCTCCACAGACTTGTTGAACATCTTACTAAGGTTTCTTCTGCCTGATCTTGTTCTTGGAGCTTGTCTCAGAATAGGTATTTTAATAGGCTCTTCCTCAGCTTCTAGTGATCTGGTATTGATGTCTTCATCATCTCCTCCCTCTTGAAAAGGTTTTGTCCTCAGAACAAGTACATCTGCATGAAAAAGAGCAAGATCAGTAATATTAAAAGTAGGAGATATGGTCTTCTCACCTGGCAGCTCAAGCTTGTAGGCATTGTTGTTTATCTTCTCTACAACACGAAAAGGACCATCACCTCTTGGTGAAAGCTTGGATTTCCTTTGGTTGGGGAATCTTTCATGTCTCATCTGTAACCAGACCCAATCTCCAGGTTCAAATGATACGTCTTTTTGGTGTTTATCTGCATTTCTTTTGTACTACTCGGTTTAATTTTCCAAGTTGTCCTTGACCTTTTGATGAATCTTCTTAAGATAATCTGCCCCGGTTTCTCCTTCACTAGACATAACATCTTGAGGTAAAGGTATAAGATCCAGTGGGGTAGTAGGAGTAAATCCATAAACCACTTCAAAAGGAGAAAGTTTAGTTGCCGAATGTTTGGCATGATTATAAGCAAACTCAATGTATGGCAAGGAAGACAACTAGTTTCTTAGATTCTTACCGAACGTGGCTCTCAACAATGTTGAAAGAGATCGGTTTACTACCTTTGTTTGACCATCGGTCTGTGGGTGGCAAGCAGTTGAGAAGAGTAGCTTAGTTTCCAAAATTTTCCATAAGGTCTTCCAGAAATGGCTTATAAATTTGGTGTCACGATCTAAAACGATTGTTCTAGGAACTCCATGTAGGCGCACTACTTCTTTAAGAAAAAGATCAGCTATTTGCATGGTATAAAATGGTATAAAATGAGCCATCTTTGAGAACCTGTCTACAAGTACAAAGATAGAATCCTTGTGATTGATCTTCGACAGACCTAAGAAAGAGTCCACAAAGATATCTTCCCAAGGTAGGTTAGGAATGGGCAAAGTCATATAAAAACCATAAGGGTGTGACCTGGATTTTGCTTTCCAGCAAGTGATGCACTTAGCACATAATCTTTCAACATCTCGTTTTAGATGTGGCCAATAGAAATGTTCCATAAGTACAGTGAATGTCTTATCTCGGCCAAAATGTCCCATGAGTCGTCCTCCATGAGCTTCTCTAATCAATAGTTCTGTCATTGATCCCTGAGGAATACAAAGACGTTTTTCCTTAAACAAAAATCCATCTAGTTGATAAGACATACCAGATGCAGCATTGTTGGTCTCCTTAAACATTTCTTGAAAATCTGGATCAGTCTTATACATTGCCTGGATGTGTTCAAATCCCATAATGTTAGCGTACATTGTGCTGATGAGAGCATGTCTCCTTGATAAAGCATTAGCCACAACGTTATCTTTTCCTTTCTTATATTTGATCACAGAAGGAAAAGTCTCCACAAACTCAAGCCACTTTCAATGCCTCTTCTTAAGCTTAGTTCATCCTCATAGGTGCTTGAGCGTCTCAGGATCTGTATGAATAACAAACTCCTTTGACAGTATGTAAAGTTTCCAAGTTCCAGGAGACCATACCAAAGCATAGAGCTCTTTATCATATGTGGTATAGTTAAGTGAATCTCCACTAAGTTTCTCACTGAAGTAAGCCACTGGTTTTCCTCCTTGCATTAGGGCAGCTCCTATACCTATTCCAGAAGCATCCCATTCAATTTCAAAGGTTTTATCAAATTTAGGAAGTACCAAAACACACGCATGTGTGAGGCTATCTTTCATCTTGTTGAATACATTCTCTTGTGATGGTCCCCATTTTAATTCCACATTCTTCTTAATTACTGAAGTGAGGGGTGCAGCAACAGTACTGAAGTCCTTGACAAATCTTCTATAGAAACTAGCCAATCCATGGAAACTACGCAGATGTCCGATTGTTGTTGGGGTTGGCCAATCTTGAATTGCTTTGATCTTTTCTTCATCGACCTTTCAGTCTTGAGAACTTACAACAAATACTAGGAATACAACTTGATCAGTGCAGAAAGTACATTTCTTAAGGTGAGCATAAAGGTTTTCATACTTAAGCGTTTCAAGTACCTGCTCAAGATGTCGTGAGTGATCTTCAAGATTAGAGCTATAGATTAGAATTTCATCAAAATAAACCACTACAAATTTACAGATAAATGCTCTTAGGACCTGGTTCATGAGTCTCATAAATGTACTTGGAGCATTTGTGAGTCCAAATGGCATGACTAGCCATTCATACAATCCTTGTTTGGTTTTAAACGCTGTCTTCCATTCATCACATTCTTTCAATCTCACATGGTGATATCCACTTCTTAGATCAATTTTTGAGAAGATAGTTGCTCTATTGAGTTCATCTAGCATGTCATCAGGTCTGGGAATTGGACGTTGGTATTTGACAGTGATATTGTTGATTGCTCTACAATCAACTACATCCTCCAAGTTCCATCTTTCTTAGGCACTAGAAGAATAGGAACAGGACATGGGATTAGACTTTCTCGGATATAGCCCTTACACATTAAGTCTTGTACTTTTCTTTTCAGCTTCTTTGCTTCTTCTGGATTTACTCTAGAGGCAGCTCGGTTTGGCAAAGGTGCTCTAGGAACAAGATCAATCTAATGCTCGATTCCTCTTGTAGGTGGAAATCCTGGTGGTATCTCTTCTGAAAAAAACATCAGTAAATTTGTTAAGAAGCTCTAGAACAGCAGCAGGGAGTTCCTCCTTTTCTTATCCTGAAAACAACACTTCTTTAAAGATCATTAGTAGCACATGTTCTTTAGAATCAATAGATTTCAAAACAGTGGAAGGTGTTACATAAAGGTTAGTTTTATTTAGTTTTCTCCTTTAGACATAATTTGTTACATCTCATGCACTTCTGACGGAGTTAAAGGTGCTAAGCTATGTTTCTTATTATTATGCGTGAAGGTATATTGATTGATGCGTCCATTGTGTAATGCTTCTTTGTCAAATTTCTATGGACGACCTACAAATAGATGTCCAGCTTGCACATGCACTATATCACACACAACTTTATCTGCATACTTGCCTATGCTGGATGGTATGGTGACTTTTTGTACGATTTTAGCTCAGTTTCATCGTTCAGCCATTTGAGCTTGTATGGTCGAGAATGCTTTGTATTTTGTAACCCTAGCTTATCGACCAAATACTTTTTGGCTACATTAATACTAAAACAACCATCTATTATCAGGCTACAAACCTTAGAGTATATTGTGCACCGAGAATGGGAAATGTTTTCTCTTTCTATAGTTTCTTGTTCAAAAAGAGCACTGAGGGATCTCCTTGTGACTAGAAGCTCTCCGGTTTCAGGATAATCCACAACTTCTTCCTCAGCGTTTTCTGGTTCATACTCCTCTTCATCTTGAGATTCATATTCGCCATTTGATGTAAGGATCATAAGTCTCTGGTTTGGGCATTCTCTTGCATAGTTGTCTTTTTCTTGGCATTTTAAAATAGGCTATGTCACGAGATATTTGAGTTGGAGTTTTTCCTTGGTCTGGTGTGTTGTTATTAGAGGTTTCAGCTATGGATTTCTGGAATCTGGATTATATGTCGATGGCCTTTCCTTTGTCCAGACCCTTTTGAGGTTGTTGATTCCGGATAGACTTGTTATGATTTGCTGAGATAGTCTTTCTTTTTATGTGTTGCTCGGCCTGAGCCGCAAGATGCAGCAACTCGTCCAAATCATGATAGGTTTGTCTCTCCACTTTTCTAGCAATTCGATCTTGTAGACAATCTAGGAATTGAGCCATCAAAGTTTCTTCTGAATCTTTGGTCTCCAACCTGTTTCTAAGTATTTAAAACTCATCAAAGTATTCTTCAAGAGATTTAGAACCTTGAGTTAGTTTTCTAAATTTCTTCTGCAACTCTCTGTACTAGTATGCAAGAAAATATCTCCTCCTTAGTTGGAACCTCATATCTTCCCAAGTAGTAATCTGACCATGTCTATGTCTTCTTCTTTTAGACACATCTCTGTCCCACCAAGCTAGAGCGCTTTCAGTGAGTTGAGCAGCTGCTAGAGACACTTTTCTCTGATCTGAGTAGTTGTAATACTCAAATATGTATTCCATACGCCTTTCCCAGTCAAGATAGGCATCTGGATTAACGTTTCCAGTAAAGGTTGGTGCCATGAGCCTTACGTCTCTGTTTCCATGCCAAGATTCTTCTACTCTATCTCTGTCACGTTGATATTGTCTTCTTGGTCTATGATTATGATCAGGTTCTGGTGGAAGATCATGTTCTAAGTTAGCTATTTCATCCTCTTAATGATTCACAAGTTTGGCATTCACATTTCCGATAGAATTTCTGCGATTTGGTGGTGATTGTTCTATTCTTGTCATGCTATCTCCTAGGTTTTGAAGTTGAATCTGAATAACAGCAAGCATATGAGCAACATTTACATCTTCTGGTTCTCCCATAGTCACACATTCTGTCTCCACACTAAACAAACAGATTAAGTGCAAAAAAATTCGAATACACACAATCAAAAACTACTTTAAATCGACAGATCTAGTTGCAGCACCAAAGGTAGTCAAATAGACACAATAAAAAAAACTGAAAATCGACAAATCTAGTTGCAGCAGCAAAGGAAGTCAAATAGACACAATCAAAAACAACTAAAATTGATAGATCTAGTTGCATCAGCAAGGAAGTCGAATATACAAAATCAAAACAAGTGAAAATCGACAGATCTAGTTGCAGCAGCACAAGCTATCAACAACTAATGATGTTACCAGTTTTTAACACACAAAAACAACAAAATGGGGATCGATATTTATGGGTTTTATGAAGCGATGCAGTTTGATAGCAAGTTAACAAGGAAATGACAGAGTGAAAACGAAAATGGGGGTACCTAAACCTGAATAGGAGCTATTAAAAGCTATGATACCAGATTATGCGGGAACAAGAAGGTTTGTGCGAGCAAGGGGAACTGCTGCAGAGTCTCTAGCTGGCTGTACAACACTTTCTAGAGACTCGGGAGTGATGCGTTGATGAACATATTGATGGTGACCCTTCAGCTGACTGTAGTGCAATTTCTGGAAGATCTAAGCGAGCATTGAGTAGAGAGGTGAATCGAGAGAAGCCACACAGATTATGGAAGGTCTGTGATAACTCTAGAGCACTCAAGCTTCAAGGATTCTCACTCAAGAAGGCTGGAGGCCTCAGCTCCTTTCAAAAGACGAAAAACTAGGTTTTTATTTCATAAAACTTAAGTGATTACATCATGAGAAGGGACTTTATATACTACTCCAGCAGTAGGTGCTTTCTAGGGTTGAAAATATATTATA
Source organism: Pugionium cornutum (assembly GCA_018901935.1). Lineage (NCBI taxonomy): Eukaryota > Viridiplantae > Streptophyta > Magnoliopsida > Brassicales > Brassicaceae > Pugionium > Pugionium cornutum. Next base: position 14,615,347 of record CM032162.1, on the reverse strand, counting down.
ACGGAAGGACTAAAGCGAAAATAACAACAAGATATTAGGAACTAATGACAAATAAAAGACACTTAAACTTAACAGTCACATTCCTGCAAAAACGAGCAAATAAACTTGTTAATTGAAACGAAGGAATTTTAAATACGCACATTGGTCTGTTGTAGCTCCTTATCATGCCTTCTTAAGTCTGTTTACCAATAATGAACAAGGTTGTATCTCGGAAACCTTGTAAAATCGTAATGAGTGAAATTGTTGTAGTCTTTAGTTGTTCATACTCTCCTTATTGTAATTCTTTTGTAAGTTCAGCTTCATGAAATCCTTCATCCTCTATGATTGTAATGAGACTCTCCGCATACTTGTTGAACATCTTACTAAGGTTTCTTGTGCATGATCTTGTTGGGATCTTCCTCAGCTTCTAGTAAGCTGGTATGGATGTCCTCATCAAACGTCCACGTTAATCTAGCTCAATTTTCAATATTGCGACAACATTTAAGACTGAAAGAGCTAAGCCAAATCCTCCAAGTAATCCAATGTATAACACAATGTGTGATGCCATGCATTATGCTTCATTTATAAGACTTTACCCAAGGAGCACCAATGACCAGTTTAGAATGATCATTTTAACTGGCCAATAAACTTGACATGTCCGCACTAAATTGTCCGTAAGTTTTGATTTAGAGTTCAGAATGACACGAATCCAACCCCCACGTTTAGCTAACTCAATATTCTATATTGTGAAAAAAATTTAATACTAAAATAGCTACAATAAAGCCTCCAAATAATCCAATTTATCCAAAACTGCGTGATGCAATGCATTATGCTTAATTTGTAGACCTTTGCTCAATATGCACCAATGATCACTTTACAATGACCATTTTAACTAGCTGATCAACTTGACATGTCTGCACTAAATCTTCTTTAACATTTCATTTAGAGCTTGAAATGATATGAATCCAATGCCCGCATTAATCTAGCTCAATTTTCAATATTGTGACAACATTTGAGATTAAAAGAGCTACGACAAAGCCTCCAAGTAATCCAATCTATCCCAAACCGTGTGATCCCATGCATTAGGCTTCATTTGCCTTTTCACAAGGAGCAGCGATGATCAGTTTAGAATGATCATTTTAATTGGCCGATCAACTTGACTTGTCCGCACTAAATCGTTAATAACTTTTTGATTTAGAGTTCTGAAAGCCACAAATTCAATGGCCACATTAACCTAGCTCAATTTTCTACATTGTGTCAAAATTTAAAACCGAAATAGCTACGATAAAGCCTCTAAGTAATCCAATCTATCCCAAACTACATGATGCCATGCATTATGCTTCATTTTAACCTTTGCTCAATGAGCACCATTGATCAGTTTAAAATGATCATTTTAACTAATTGATCAACTTGACATGTTCGCACTAAATTGTCTTTAAGCTTTGATTTAGAGCCTAAAATGACATGAGTCCAATGCAACGTTAAGCTAGATCAATTTTCCATATTGTGGAACATTTGAGACTGAAAGAGCTACGAAAAAGCCTACAAATAATCAAATGTATCCCAAAGTGTATGATGCCATGCATTATCTCCAAGTAATCCATTCTATCCCAAACTGCTTGATGTCATGCATTATGCTTTATTTGTAAAACTTTGCTCAATTAGCACCAATGAACAGTTTAGAATGATCAATTTAACTAGCCGATAAACTTCACATCTACGCACTGAATCGTCCATAACTTTTGATTTAGAGTTCAGAATGACATGAATCCAATGCCCACATTAAGATTGCTCAATTTTCTATATTGTGAGCAAATTTAAGACCAAAATAGTTATGATAAAGCTTCCAAGTACTCCAATCTATTCCAAACTGCGTCATGCCGTCCATTATGTTTCATTTGTAAAACATTTCTCAATGAACACCAATGATTAGTTTAGAATGATCATTTTAACTAGCGGATCAAATTGACATGTCCGCACTAAATTGCCTTTAACATTTGATTTATAGCTCAAGATGACATGAATCCAACGGCCACGTTAACCTAGCTCAATTTGCAATATTATACAACATTTGAGACTGAAAGAGCTACGACAAAGCCTCTAACTAATCCAATGTATCCTCAACTGTGTGATGCCATGTACTATGTCTCATTTATAAGCACCAAGGATCAGTTTAGAATGATCAATTTAACTAGCCGATAAAATTGACATGCCCGCACTAAATCGTCCGTAACTTTTGATTTAGAAATCAGAATGACATGAATCCAACACCCACGTTAATCTAGCTCAATTTTCAATATTGTGACAACATTTGGGACTAAAAGAGCAACGGCAAAGCATCCAAATAATTCAATATATCCTAAACTGTGTGATGCCATGTATTATGCTTCATTTATAAGCCTTTACTCAAGGAGCACCAATGATCAGTTTAGAATGATTATTTTAACTGATGTGAGCATGGCCAGCAAGGAACCACAACCTAAGGAGCAGCTTGAACCAGAGGAGGAAGAAGCCACTAAAGATGCTAAGGAGCAGCTAGAACCAGCTGATATTGGAGATGAAAGCCTACAAATCTTCAATGGCCCCATTACCCGATCCAGGTAAGCCAAACTTAAGACAACAGTACAGCACCATCTCAGCACCATTCAGGCCAGTTTAGTGTGTGCTAATCCAACAACATTGGTTTTGATTAAAGTCTCCTAAACCTCACCAAGATAGTTTCCTTGGATTGTACTCTTTTCCCCTATTATTAGTTTTGTCCCAATGGGTTTTCTAAGATAGGTTTTTAATGAGGCAATCCAAAGGTACTTTACCACAGATTCTTGGTGAATCAAGGCCCATTTTATCTCATCATCCACAAAATAATAGAGGAAGAATCAAGTCAAAACATTATTTACTTATTTGTCTTTGTCTTAGTTGTCTTTGTAATTCCGTAAATATTTTCTTTAATGTTTTGGTAGAATTTTAGGAGTCATTTTCAATTTCCTAGACTACTATAAGAACTCTCTTGTATCCCTCTTTCTGAATCATCAAACATTTTAATAGAAAATCTCCTTCTTAAACTCGTTTGATCATCCTCTTGAATAAGGAATTTGCGAACACTTTCTCATTCCTCGCAAGAGCCGAAAGTCTAAGGGATCTTCATCACCCTTGGGAGTTTCAATTCGATTCACCCCTTGCCCAACGTGCACAGAGAAAGCAGATAGTCCAAGGATTTTCCACCATCCTTGAGAAGTATCATTCATTTCCCCTTGTTCTCGGATCCATCCACTTAAGAGCTCACACATCCACAAGTTACACCATCGTTTCACCCATTACGCAACTTCAATCCATTTATCCACTCTTCCACAACCATTCCTCATCAGGATCACATCAAGTGGTATCAGAGCCCACTCGAAACCAGGTTTTATCTCTACAAACCCGTTTGCACCCTTTCGTATTCTTGGAAAAACATTTTGTAACCTTTCGCCTTCTTTTGCGATTTGTTTTAAAATGTTTCTTCGTTTTTTTCTTGTTTATACTTGATCTCATATCTTTGAAGAACCTAGAAATTAACTTGAAAATAGTTTAGAACCGATTTCTATAGGACAAAACATGTGAAACACCCAGTTGGCAACCGTTGAGGTTCTAAGAAACTGGTTTTGTTAATGCGAGTTTATCACCTTTTGTTTGAATATTTTAGAGATTAAAACCTGAATTAAACTTGTTCTTAAGACTTAATAGAACCAGGAATACCAATTAAAAACGTTTCAAAACCGGATCATTAAGGGAGCTTATCATCCGAGAAGCTCATGGAGGAGGACTCATGGGCCACTTTGGTGTCGACAAGACTCTAGCAGTGGTCAAGGAGCACTTCTACTGGCCACACATCAAGAGGACAGTAGAAGCTCATTGTGCAAGGTGCATCACTTGCAAGAAGGCAAAGTCCCGAGTGCATCCTCACGGGTTGTATCTCCCACTGCCCATACCGACGCGAGTTCAAAGGGTGTAGAACTTGCTTTGCTAGGGTTTGTCTTTGTTCTTGTGTCCTTGTTTCAGCGAATGTTTGTGTCAGCAAATTATTATGTCTCATTAGAAGCATTTACTCAAGAAACACCAATGATCAGTTTATAATGATCTGTTTAACTGACCAATTAACTTGACATGTATGCACTAAATCATCCCTAACTTTTGATTTAGAGTTCAGAATTACATGAATCCAATACCCACGTTAAGCCAGCAAAATTGTCTATATTGTGAGAAAATATAAGACCGAAATAGCTACAACAAAGCCTCCAAGTAATCAAATCTTTCCCAAACTGCGTGATGCCATGCATTATACTTCTTTTGTAAACCTTTGCTCAATGATCACCAATGATCAATATAGAATGATCGTTTTAACTAACTGATCAACTTGAAATTTCCACACTAAATCGCCTTTAACATTGGATTTAGAGCTCTGAATAACATGAATTCAACGCCCACGTTAATCTACCTCAATTTTCAATATTGTGACGAAATTTGAGACTGAAAAAGGTACGACAAAGTCTCGAAGTAATCCAATGTATCACAAACTGTGTGATGCCATGCATTGTGTTTCATTTATAAGCCTTTACTCAAGGAGCACCAATGATCAGTTAAAAATGATAAAATTTTTAGGCCGATCAACTTGACATGTATGGACTAAATCGTCTGTAACTTTTAATTTATAGTTCCAAATGACATGAAGCCAATGCCCACATTAAGCTAGCTCAATTTTCTATAATGTGACAATATTTATGACCAAAATAGGTACAACAGAGCTTTCAAGTAATCCAATGTGTCCCAAACAGCGTGATACCATGCATTATGCTTCATTTGTAAACCTTTGCTTAATGAGCACTAATGATCAGTTTAGAACGATCATTTAACTAGCTAATCAACTTGACATGTCCGAACTAAATTGGCTGCAACTTTTGATTTAGATTCCATAATGACATGAATCCAATGCCCACATTAGGCTAGATCAATTTTCTATTTTGTGACAAGATTTTACACGAAATAGCTACAACAAAGCCTCCAAGTAATCCAATATATCCCTAACTGCGTAATGCCAAGCATTATGCTTCAATTCTAAACATTTGCTCAATGAGGACCATTGATCAGCTTAGAATGATCATTTTAACTAGTTGAACAACTTGACATGTCTGCACTAAATCGTCCTTAACATTTGATCTGGAGCTAAAAATGACATGAATTCAACGGTCACGTTAAATCTAGCTCAATTTTCTATATTGTAAAAAATTTGTGACTTAAATAGCTACGACAAAGCGTACAAGTAATCCAATCTATCTCAAACTGCATGGTGCTCTGCATTATGCTTAATTTGTAAACCTTTGGCCAATGAGCACCAATGATCATTTTAAAATGATCAATTTAACTAGCCGATAAACTTGACATACCGAACTAAAACATGCGTAATCTTTTATTTAGAGTTCCGGATGACTTGAATCAAACGCCCACGTTAAGCTAGCTCAATTTTCTATATTAATACAAAATTTAAGACGAAAGTAACTATGACAAAGCCTCCAAGAAATCCAACTCATCCCAAATTGGGCGATGCCATGCAATATGCTTCATTTCTAAACCTTTGCTCAACGAGCATAAATGATCGGTTTAGAGTGATCAATTTAACTAGCTGATAAACTTGAGATGAACGCAGTAAATCGTGCGTAACTTTTTATTTAGAGTTCCGAATAAAGCGAATCTGACGCACACATTAATCTAGCTCAATTTTCTATATTGGGAAAAGAATCTTAGACCAAAATAGCTATGAAAAAGCCTCCAAGTAATCAAATCTATCCCGAACTGCGTGATGCCATGCATTATGCTTCATTTGTAAACCTTTGTTCAGTGAGCACCAATAATCAATTTAGAATGATCAATTTAACTAGTCGATACACTGGACATGTATGTAGTAAATCGTGTGTAACTTTTGAGTTAAAGTTCAGAGTACACGAATCCAATGCCCACGTGAAGCTGGCACAATTTTCCATATTAAAAAAATATTTAAGACGGAAATAGCTACGACAAAGCCTTCAAGTAGTTCAATGATCACAAACTGTGTGATGCCATTCATTATGCTTCATTTTTAAACCTTTGTTCAGTGAGCACCAATGATTGGTTTAGAATGATCAATTTAAGTAACTGATACCCTTGACATGTACGCATTAAATCGTGTGTAACGTTTGATTTAGAGTTCATAATATACGAATCCAATGCCCATGTTAAGCTAGCTCAATTTTCTATATTAAGAGAAAATTTAAGACAGAAATAAGTACGAGAAGGCCTCCAAGTAATCAATCTATCCCAAACTGTGTGATGCCCGACATTGTGCTTCATTTGTAAATCTTTTGTCAACGAGCATCAATGATCGTATTAGAATGATCAGTTTATCTAGCCGAAAAACTTACGATGTCTGCCCTAAATCGTCCCTAACTTTTGATTTGAAGTTCATAATGAAAAGAATCCAGTGCCTATATTAAGGAAGCTCAATTTTCTATAACGTGACAAAATTGAATACTGAAATAGCTACGATATAACTTAGGTGTAATCCAATCAATCCCAAACTGTGTGTTGCAATGAAATATGCTTCATTTGCAAACCTTTGTTCAATGACCACCAATGATCATTTTAGAATGATCAATTTAACATACCGATAAACTTGACATGTCCACACTAAAACATGCATACCTTTTGATATAGAGTTCCGAATGACACGAATCAAACACCCACTTTTTAAACTAGCTCAATTTTCTGCATTAGGACAAAATTTAAGACCGAAACCCCTACAAAAAAGCATACACGTAGACCAATCTATCCCAAACTGGGTGATTCCCTGCATTATGCATCATTTGTAAAACTTTGCTCAGTAAGCACCAATCATCACTTTATAATGATCTATTTAACAAGCTGATACACTTGACATGTACGCACTAAAAATCGTGTATTACTTCTGATTAAGAATTCAGAATGAAAGAAATCCAACGCCCACATTAAGCTAGCTCAATTTTCTATATTGTGAAAACATTTAGGACCAAAATAGCTACGACAAAGCCTACAAGTAATCCAATCTAACTCAAACTGCGTGGTGCGATTTAGAGTTCCGAATAAAGCGAATCCGACGCACACATTAAACTAGCTCAATTTTCTAAATTTGGAAAAGAATCTTAGACCAAAATAGCTTTGAAAAAGCCTCCAAGTAAGCAAATCTATCCCAAAATGCGTGATGCCATGCATTATGCTTCATTTGTAAACCTTTGTTCAGTGAGCAACAATAATCAGTCTAGAATGATCAATTTAACTAGCCGATACACTTGACATGTACGTAGTAAATCGTGTGTAACTTTTGATTTAGAGTTCAGAATACAAGAATCCAATGCCCACGTTAAAATAGCTAACATTTCTATACTAAAACAAAATTTAAGAGGGAAATAACTACGAAAAAGCCTCCAAATAGTTCAATCTATCACAAACTTCGTGATGACATGCATTATGTTTCATTTGTAAACTTTTGTTCAGTGAGCACCATGGATCAATTTAACTATCCGATACACTTGACATGTACACACTAAATCGTGTGTAACTTTTGATTTAGAGTTCGTAATACACGAATCTAATGCCCATGTTAAGCTAGCTTAATTTTCTATGTTAAAACAAAATTTAAGACGAAAACAACAACAACAAAGCCTCCAAGTAATCCAATCTATCCCAAACTGCATGATGCCATGCATTATGATTCATTTGTAAACCTTTGTTCAACGAGCATCAATGATTGGTTTAGAATTATCAGTTTATCTAACCGATAAACTTGAGATGTCTGTACTAAATCGTCCCTAACTTTTGATTTGGAGTTCAGAATGACATGAATCCAATGCCCATGTTAAGGTAGCTACATTTTCTATATTTTGACAAAACTAAAGACTGAAAATGGTACGATATAACCTAGGTGAAATCCAATCCATACCAATCTGTGTGACGCCATGCATTATGATTCATTTGCAAACCTACGCTCAATGAGCACCAATGATCATTTTCGAATGATCAATTTAACTAACCAATAAACTTGACATGTCCGCACTAAAACGTGCGTAACTTGTGATTTAGTGTTCCAATTGACGCGAATCAAATGCCCACGTTAAGCTAACTCAATTTTCTACTTTGTGACAAAATTTAAGATCGAAATTGCTACAAAAAGTCTCCAAGAAGACCAATCTATCTCAAACTGCATGATTTCATGCATTATGCTTCATTTATAAACATTTGCTCAGTGAGCACCAGTGATCAGTTTAGAATGATGAATTTAACTAGCTGATATTGATATGTACGAACTAAATCGTGATTAACTTTTTATTTATTGTTCTGAATAGACGAATCCAACGCCCTTGTTAAGCTAGCTCAATTTTCTATATTAAAACAAAATTTAACATGGAAATAACTACGACAAAGCCTCCATGTAGTTCAATCTATTACAAACTGCGTGATTCCATGCATTATGCTTCATTTGTAAATCTTTGTTCACTGAGCACCAATGATCAGTTTATAATGATCAATTTAACTAGCCGATACGCTTCACATGTACCCACTAAATCGTTTGTAATTTTTGATTAAGAGTTCATAATACACGAATTCAACGCCCACGTTAAGATAGCTCAATGTTCTATATCAAGACAAAATTTAAGACATAAATAACTACAAAAAAGCCTCCAAGAAACCCAATCTATCCCAAACTGCGCAAGGCCATGCGTTATGCTTCATTTGTAAACCTTTGCTCAACGAGCATCAGTGAATGGCTTAGAACGATCAATTTAACTGGCCGAGAAACTTGAGATGTCTGGACTAAATCTTCCGTAGTTTTTGATTTAGAGTTCCGAATGACACGAGTCCAGTGCCCACAGTAAGGTACATCAATTTCTATATTGTGACAAAATTTAAGACCGAAACACTACAAGAAAACTGCGAATTTGCGACTGCAATTTGCGACTACATATGTGGTCGCAAATATTGCGACCAAATTTGCCATGGTTTAGCGACCAATTTGCGACTACGGCGAAGTAGTCGCAAATTGGTCGCAAATAAGTGACCAATACGTGTGGTCGCAAATCAGTCGCAATATGCAACCAATTAGCGACTGAGATGCGACTGCTTTGAGACTGACCCTGGTAGTCGCTAATCCGTCGCAAAATAGCGACTGATTAGCGACTACGTATGGAAAATCAGGTGGTAGTCGCTAATCAGTCGCAAAATAGCGACCGATTTGCGACTACGGTATGTAGTGGCTCTGCAGTCACAAAATGGTGGCAAAGTACCAGCATAAAAAACATGTGCGAGTTAGGTATAACGACATTTAAGCGACTACATAGGTGTAGTCGCAAAGTAGTGGCAAAGTAGTCGCAAAGTAGTCGCAAAATGTTGTATATATATGCATCATCCCATTCTCTCATTTGCGAAAGCAAAAGTAAAAAATTTTGTAAAACATGTGGGGAAATTATAACAATTCGAGAGATTGGATGTACAGAAGAATAGATAATGAAACAAGAAATATCTCAGCGGAATTTGCACAAGGCATGGAGCAGTTCATGAATTTTGCAAGTAGTCAACCTATAGCTCAAAGTAGTGGAGGTAAGTTTTTATGTCCTTGTATTAATTGCAAAAATGATAAATTTATTCCGGGACGAAAAATATGGAGTCATCTATATAGTCGAGGGTTTATGCCAAATTATTATATTTGGTATAAACATGGAGAAGAGCTGAATGTTCAGTTAGGGACGAGTAGTACTAGTCGGGGTGATGTACCAAGAAATCAGGGACGTGATTGTAGTAGTGATGAAACAGTTGGTATATCCGGTAATAGATATGTTGAAATGGTGACGGATGCATTTCGTGAGACAACGACTGATGATCAGCAGCAGTACTGTAATCAGAACGATGAAAATTATAATTATAATTATGAAGAAGAACGGCCTAATGAAGAAGCAGAAAAGTTTTACAACATGTTAGAAGCTGCAAAAAATCCATTGTATGATGGTTGTCATGAAGGGCACTCACAATTATCTTTAGCTGCTAGGTTTATGAACATCAAATCTGATTTTAATTTACTAGAAAAATGTATGGATTCTTGGGCGGAACTATTTACAGAATATTTACCCGACGAAAATCAGGCGACGGGTTCATATTATGAAACCGAAAAATTGATGCGAAATTTAGGCCTCCCGTTTTATACAATTGACGTGTGTGTTAAAAATTGTATGATATTCTGGAAAGAAGATGAGAAATGGGAAAAATGCAAATTTTGCGATTCCCCCCGGTATAAGCCAAGCGAGGGCAGGATGAGAATACCTTTCAGTCGTATGTGGTATTTACCTATAGGTGATAGACTTAAAAGAATGTATCAAAGCGAGAAAACCGCAGAGGCAATGAGGTGGCACGCAGAGCATGAAGCAGAAGACGGAGAAATGAGTCATCCATCTGATGCTGCAGAGTGGAAAAATTTTCAATATTTACATCCTAGATTTGCTGCTGAATCTCGAAATGTTTATCTTGGCTTATGTACTGATGGGTTCAACCCATTTGGGATGTCTCGTAATCATTCATTATGGCCGGTGATTATCACTCTATATAATTTGCCACCGGAGATGTGTATGAAGAAAGAGTATTTGTTTCTAACTATTTTGAATTCGGGGCCAAATCATCCGCGTGCTAGTCTGGACATATTCCTACGACCTTTGATTGATGAGTTGAAAGAATTATGGTCTATCGGAGTTGATGCATACGATGTATCGCTCAACCAAAATTTCAATCTAAAAGCTGTGTTACTTTGGACGATAAGCGACTTTCCCGCTTATGGAATGTTATCAGGATGGACAACACATGGAAGGCTGGCCTGTCCAATTTGTATGGATGATACGAAGGCATTTCAATTACCAAATGGGAGAAAGACGTGTTGGTTTGATTGTCATCGAAGGTTTCTTCCTAATGGTCACCCGTTACGGAAAAATAAAACAAATTTTTAAAAGGGAAGCACGCTTTGAATGACTGTCCTCCACAATCATTGACAGGTGAACAAGTTTTGTACGAGCGAATAAAAACTGTCAATCCTTTAAGAACATCTGAGTGCGGCGGAAACGGTCATGAAAGTAAAGAAGAAGGTTATGGCAGCTGGCATAATTGGCACAAAGAAAGTATATTTTGGGAGTTGCCATACTGGACAGATCTTAACCTTCGACATAATCTTGATGTGATGCATATCGAGAAGAATTTCTTCGATAACATCATTAATACTATTATGAATGTAAAAGAGAAATCAAAAGATACAGTGAAGTCAAGGTTGGATATTGCGAAGTTCTGCTCTCGAAAAGAGTTGCACGTGGATGGTCGGGGTAATGCTCCATCCCCTATATTTCGATTGACCCAAAAAGCGAAAGAACGGTTATTGGAATGTATAAGAAATGATGTCAAATTTCCGGACGGCTATGCGGCAGATTTAGCAAATTGTGTGGATATGGATGGACTAAAGTTTTCGGGCATGAAAAGCCATGACTGCCATGTTTTTATGGAAAGACTTCTCCCTTTCATATTTGCAGAACTTTTACCACGGAACGTTCATCTAGCATTATCAGGTAAATATAGTAATAACTATATTTGTAATTGGAAATACGTAAATTAATAATATATAATTGCCTAAACTAATTCATTGTTGATGGTATAGGGATTGGAGGATTTTTCCGTGATTTATGCTCCAGATCATTACAAAAAAACCGTGTCCAAATTCTGAAGGAAAATATAGTCATAATTTTGTGCAATTTGGAAAAGATCTTTCCGCCTTCATTTTTCGACGTCATGGAACATCTTCCTGTACATCTACCATACGAAGCTGAACTTGGTGGACCTGTGCAATATAGGTGGATGTATCCATTTGAAAGGTTTTTTAAAAAACTAAAGAGCAAGGCGAAGAACAAACGTTATGCTGCAGGGTCGATTGTTGAATCATATGTGAATGATGAGATATCTTACTTCTCAGAACATTACTTTGCTGAACACATTCGCACGAAAAACAGGTAACCATGTTATGATGTTTATGAATTAATTATTTTATTATATAATATATAAGTTATATATAAAATATATATAAACCATATATATATATATATATATATATATATATGTACAGGTCTACAAGATTCGATGAAGGTGACGTGCCTGTATATCCAGATCCCGGAGTACCGGATATATTTACGCACATGGGTCGTCCAAGTGGTAAATGTAAAGAAATATGGCTCTCCGAAAAAGAATATAAATATGCACATGCATATGTATTACGGAATTGTGAATATTTTCGGCCACTAGAGAGGTACGTATATGAAAACAATTAATTGTATAATTTACATTTCAGTTCATTGTATTAAGAAATATATATTAATTTTCAATATTAATTTACTGTTCTAGCATGTTTGAAGATCATATTCGATGTACGTATCCATATCTTTCAGAAGATGACATTTCATCTAAAAGAGAGGAAGAGTTCCACATATGGGTTAGAGATTATGTATGTTTAATTAATTATTTGACATATATATATATATATATATATATTATATTTTATTTATTAATTTGTAAATACTAATTAAGTTTAATTTTTGATATATATGATTAAAGGTCAATTCATGCAGTTCCACAGATTCACGTGCCTTTCCTATATGGGCTCAAGAATTAGTTCAAGGTCCGATGAATAAAGCATCCACTTGGCCGATGTATTTTACAAGAGGTTATATGTTCCACACGAAGAAACATGGACATAGAAGAAAGACATGTAACTACGGTATTTGTGTGAAGGGGGACAATTACTCAGATGCATTTGATGAAGCTGATTTCTATGGTATTTTAATAGATATCATTCAACTTGAGTATGTCGGACTCCTAAATTTGAAGATCACGCTTTTTAAATGTGAATGGTACGATCCTACACCCTCGAGAGGTACTCGGAAGTCGGAAAATGGTGTCGTTGATGTCTTATCATCGGGGAAATACTACAAATACGAACCATTTATTCTCGGTACATACGTATTCGGTAATAATTTAATATATATTTTTTCTTACAAATTTATAACTAATTTATATTTCAAAACGTACGATGTATCAGCATCTCAAGCAGATCAAGTTTGTTATATTCCCTATCCACACACGAAATCATCATCAAAACAAACATGGCTCAATGTTTTGAAAGTTAATCCAAGATCTAACATTTTGGGGAAATACAAAAACAAAGACGAGATTGGCCTTTTGCAACAAGAAAATGATGAAGACATAATGCATGTTCAAGAGATAGAGGTAGATCGGTTGGTCGATACAATTAACCATACTGAAGAAATTGATTTCGATGTCGGAGATGTGGAACTAGAAGATGAATTTCAATGTAATATTTCATCTTCAGATGATGATGAGAACGAAGAAATGTAATAAATATAGTTATGCTATGTATTTTGTACATATGATTTTCATATAATTTAATGTATTACCAATATCCATATATATATAGATTTTTTAAGTAATTGAGATTGATTTGCCACCACTTTGCAACTGCATTGGCAATGTGGTCGCATTTCAGTCACAAAAATTTAATGTAGTCGCAAATCAGTCCCTAATTAGCGACTGATTTGCGACTACATTCAAACAATTTGATGTGCAGTCGCAAATCAGTCGCTAATTAGCGACTGATTTGCCACCACATATGGTTAATTCACATTTTCCCTAAGTATTTCCCACATTTAAAACTTGTATTTCTATTCTATAAGACTACTAACCATTAGAACTGATAACATATATTGGAAACCATATTTGTAATGATTTCATATTTAGATAACATTTGGAATGTATATAAGAAGTATAAGGTTAAGTAAATTTGTTAAGGATTTAGGTAAGTTATTTGAAAATTTGGGAAATATTATTGTTTTCATAGTACTTGAATTTTTTCTAACTTATAATCAAATTTTTGTGACTGATTTGCGACTACGGTTCACCTGTAGTCGCAAAACAGTCACAAAAAACAGTGACTGTTTTGCAACTGCGGTTCTACCGTAGTCGCAAATCAGTCACAAAAATTTGCAACTGTTTTTCGACTACAAATTTAGCAACCACATCCGTAGTCGCAAAACAGTAGCAAAATTTGTTACGGAAATTCAGTGGCAAATTAGTCGCAAAACAGTGACCACGTTTGTGGTCGCAAATTAGTCGCAAAATACCCACTATGACCGTGGTCGCAAATCAGTCGCAAAATTGCGACTGATTTGCGACGAATTTTTTTTGCGACTATTATTTTGCGACCACTTCTGTGGTCGCAAAACGGCTGTTTTCTTGTAGTGAAATAGCTACGATAAAGCCTTCAAGTAATCCAATCTATAGCAAACTGCAGGAAATCATGCAGTATGCTTCATTTGTAACCCTTTGCTCAATGAGCCCCAATGATCATTTTAGAATGATGAATTTAACTAACCGAAAAGTTTGACATGTGCACACTAAACTATGAAGTAACTTTTGATTTAGAGTTCAGAACAACATCAATGCAATGGCGATGTTAAGCTAGCTAAATTTTCTATATTGTGAAAAAAGTTAGGATTGACATAGTTAGGACAAAGCCTACAAGTAATCCAATCTATCTCAAACTGCGTGGTGCCATGCAATATGCCTCATTTGTAAAGCTTTGCCCAATGAGCACCAATGATCATTTTAGAAGGTTCAATTTTACTGGCCGATAAACTTGACATGTCCGCACTAAATCATGCGTACCTTTTGAATTAGAGTTTCGAATGATGAGAATGCAACACCCACGTTAAGCTAGCTCAATTTTCTGTATTGGGACAATTTCTAAGACCAAAATAGATACGAAAAAGCTTCCAAGTAATCCAATATATCCCAAACTCCGTGATGCCATGTATTATGCTTCATGTAAAAACCTTTGCTCAATGAGCACCAATGATCATTTTAGAATGATCAATTTAACAAACCGATAAACTTGACTTGTCCGCACTAAAACATGCGTAATTTTTAATGTAGAGTTCCGAATAACGCAAATCAGATGCCCATGTTAATCTAGCTCAATTTTCTCTATTGGGAAAAATGTTCAGAACAAAATCGCTACAAAAAGTCTAGAAGTAGAGATGTCCACACTAAATCATGCGTAACTTTTGATTTAGAGTTCAAGATCACACGAATCCAACAGCCATGTTAAGCTATTCTCAATTTTCTATATTGTGAACAAATTTAGGACTGAAATAGCTATTCCCATCTATCCTAAACTGCGTAATTCCATGCATTATGCTTAATTTGTAAACCTTTGCTCAGTGAGCACCAATGATCAGTTTAGAATGATCAATTTACCGAGCTGATACACTTGACATTGATGCATTAAATCTAGTGTAACTTTTGATTAAGAATTCAGAATGACACGAATCAAACGAACACGTTAAGCTAGCTCAACTTTCTACATTGTGACAAAATTTAAGATCGAAAGAGCTAAGATAAAGCCTTGAAGTAATCAAATCTATCTCAAACTGCGGGAAACCATGCATTATGAGCACCAATGATCATTTTAGAATGATAAATTTAACTAGCCGATAAAGTTGACATGTTCGCACTAAAACATGTGTACCTTTTGATTTAAAGTTCCAAATGACGTGAATCAAACACCCACTTTTTAAACTAGCTCAATTTTCTATAGGAGGACAAAATTTAAGACCGAACCCTACACAAAAAGCCTCCAAGTAGACCAATCTATCCCAAACTGCGTGGGCATTATGCTTCATTTGTAAACCTTTGCTCAGTAAGCACCAATGATCAGTTTATAATGATCTATTTAACAAGCTGGTACACTTGATATGTAAGCACTAAAAAATCGTGTGTAACTTCTGGTTAAGAATTTAGAATGACACATATCCAATGCCCACGTTAAGCTAGCTCAATTTTCTATATTGTGAAAACATTTAGGACTGAAATAGCTACGACAGACCCTACAAGTAATCCAATCTATCTTACTCTGCGTGGTGCCATGCATTATGCTTCATTTGTAAACCTTTGCTCAATGAGCACCAAAGATCATTTTAGAAGGATCAATTTAACTAGCCGATAAACTTGACATGTCCGCAATAAATCGTGCGTAACTTTTGAATTAGAGTTCCGAATAAAGCGAATCCAACGCACACATTAAGCTATCTCAATTTTTTATATTGGGAAAAGAATCTTTGACCAAATTTGCTATGAAAAAGCATCCAAGTAATCAAATCTATCCCGAACTGCGTGATGCCATGCATTATGCTTCATTTGTAAACCTTTGTTCAGTGAGCACCAACAATCAGTTTAGAATGATCAATTTAACTAGCTGATACACTTGACATGTACGCACTAAATCGTGTGTAACTTTTGATTTAGAGTTCAGAATAAGAGAAACCAACGCCCACATTAAGCTATCTCAATTTTCTATACTAAAAAAAAAATTAAGACGGAAATAGCTATGACAAAGCCTACAAGTATTTCAATCTATCATAAACTTTGTGATGCCATGCATTATGCTTCATTTATAAACTTTTGTTCAATGACCCCCATGGATCAGTTTAGAATGATCAATTTAACTATCCGATACACTTGACATGTACACACTAAATCGTGTGTAACTTTTGATTTAGAGTTCATAATACACGGATCCAATGCACACGTTAATCTAGCTCAATTTTCCATATTAAGACAAAATTTAAGACGAAAACAATGGCAACAAAGCCTCCATTTAATCCAATATATCCCAAACTGCATGATGCCCTGCTTTATGCTTCATTTGTAAACCTTTGTTCAACGAGCATCAATGATCGGTATAGAATTGTCAGTTTATCTATCCGATAAACTTGAGATGTCTGCACTAAATTGTCCATTACTTTTGATTTGGAGTTTAGAATGACACGAACCCAATGCCCACATTAAGGTAGCTACATTTTCTATATTTTGACAAAAGTAAAGACTGAAATTGCTACAATATAACCTAGGTGAAATCCAATCCATCCAAAACTGCGTGATGCATGCATTATGATTCATTTGTAAACCTTTGCTCAATGAGCACCAATGATCATTTTAGAATGATCAAATTAACTAACCGATAAACTTGACATGTCCACAATAAAACGTGTGTAACTTGTGATTTAGAGGTCCCAATGACGCGAATCAAATGCCCACATTAAACTAACTCAATTTTCTATATTGGGACAAAATTTAAGACCGAAATCGCTACAAAAAAGCCTCCAAGTAGACTAATCTATCACAAACTGCATGATTCCATGTATTATGCTTCATTTATGAACATTTGCTCAGTGAGCACCAATGATCAATTTAACTAACCGATACACTTGACATGTACGCACTAAATCATGTGTAACTTTTGATTTAGAGTTCAAAATCACACGAATCCAATAGCCATGTTAAGCTAGTCTCAATTTTCTATATTGTGAACAAATTTAGGACCGAATTAAATAGCTATGACAAAGAATCCAATTAATCCCATCCATCCCAAACTACGTGATTCCATGCATTATGCTTCATTTGTAAACCTTTGCTCAGTGAGAACCAATGATCAATTTAGAATGATAAATTTAACGAGCTGATACACTTGACATCGACACATTAAATCTTGTGTAACTTTTGATTAAGAATTCAGAATGACACGAATCCAATGCCCACATTAAGCTAGCTCAATTTTCTATATTGTGACAAAATTTAAGACCAAAAGAGCTACGGTAAAGCCTTCAAGTAATCCAGTTTATCGCAAACTACGGGAAACAATGCAGTATGCTTCATTTGTAACCCTTTTCTCAATGAGCACCAATGATCATTTTAGAATGATTAATTTAACTAGCCGATAAACTTGACATGTCCGCACTAAAACATGCGTACCTTTTGATTTAGAGTTCCGAATGACGCGAATCAAACACCCAGTTTTTAAATTATCTCAATTTTCTATATTAGGACAAAATTTAAGACCGAACCCTACAAAAAAAGCCTCCAAGTAGACCAATCTATCCCTAACTGCGTTTATAATGACTAATCTATCAAACGCCCATGTTAAGCAAGCTCAATTTACTATATTGGGACAAAATCTAAGACCGAAATAGCTATGAAAAAGCCTCCAAGTAATCAAATCTATCCCAAACTGCGTGATGCCATGCATTATGCTTCATTTGTAAACCATTGTTCAGTGAGCACCAATGATCAGCTTAAAATTATCAATTTAACTACCCGATACACTTGACATGTATGCACTAAATCGTGTGTAACTTTTGATTTAGAATTTAGAATACACGACTCCAACGCCCACGTTAAGCTAGCTCAATTTTCTAAATTAAAATAAAATTTAAGACGGAAATAGCTGTGATAAAGCCTCCAAGTAGTTCAATCTATCACAAATTGAGTGATGCCACGCATTATGCTTCATTTGTAAACCTTTGTTCAGTGAGTACCAATGATGAGTTTAGAATGATCAATTTAACTAGCCGATACAGTTCACATGTACGCACTAAGTCGTCTGTAACTTTTGATTTAGAGTTCCGAATACAGGAATCCAATGCCCACGTTAAGCTAGCTCAATTCTATATTAAGACAAAATATAAGATGGAAATAACTACGACAAAGCCTCCAAGTTATCCAATCTATCCCAAACTGCATGATGCCATGCATTATGCTTCATTTGTAAAACTTTGCTCGACGAGCATCAATGATCAGTTTAGAGAGATCATTTTATCTAGCCGATATACTTGAGATGGCTGCTCTAAATCGTCCCTTGCTTTTGATTTGGAGTTTAAATTGATACGAATCCAAAGTCCATTTTAAGATAGCTCAATTTTCTTTATTGTGACAAAATTAAAGACTGAAATACCTACGATATAACCTAGGTGTAATCCAATCCATCCCAAACTACGTGATGCCATGCAATATGCTTCATTTACAAACCTTTGCTCAATGAGCACCAATGATCATTTTATAATGATCAATTTAACTAACCAATAAACTTGACATGTCCGCTGTAAAACATGCGTAACTTTTGATTTAGAGTTCCGAATCACGCGAATCAAATGTCCATGTTAAGCTAGTTCAGTTTTTCTATATTGGGACAAAAATTAAGACAGAAATCGCTGCAAAAAAGCCTCCAACTAGACCAATCTATCCCAAACTGCGTGATTCCATGAATTATGCTTCATTTGTAAACATTTGCTCAGTGAACACCAATGATCAGTTTAGAATGATCAATTTAACACGTTGATACACTTCACATGTACGCACTAAATCGTGTGTAACTTTTGATTAAGCATTCAGAATGACGCGAATCCAACACACACGTTAAGCTAGCTCAATTTTCTATATTGTGAGAATATTTAGGTATGAAATGGCTACGACAAATCCTACAAGTAATCCAATCTATCTCAAACAGCGTGGTGCCATGCATTATGCTTCATTTGTAAACCTTTTCTCAGTGAGCAGCAAAGATGATTTTAGAAGGATCAGTTTACCTAGCCGATAAACTTGACATGCCCGCACAAAATCATGCGTGACTTTTGAATAAGAGTTCCAAATAAAGCGAATCCAACACCCACATTAATCTACCTCAATTTTCTATATTGGTTTAAAATCTAAGACTGAAATAGCTACAAAAAAAGCCTCCAAGTAATCAAGTATATCCCAAACTGCGTGATGCCATGCATTATGCTTCACTTGTAAACCTTTGGTCAGTGAGCACCAATGAACAATTTAGAATGATCAATTTAACTAGCTGATACACTTGACATGTACGCACTAAATCATGTGTAACTTTTGATTTAGAGATCAGAATGACACGAATCCAATGCCCTCGTTAAGTTAGCTCAATTTTCTATGTTGTGATAAAATTTAAGACCGAAATAGCTACGATAAAGCCTTCAAGTAATTCAATCTATCTCAAACTACATGATGTCATCCATTATGCTTCATTTATAAGTCTATAATCAAGAAAAACCAATGATTATTTTTGAATGATCAATTTAACTAGCCAATAAACTTGACATTTCTGCACTAAATCGTGCATAACTTTTGATTTAAAGTTCCGAATGACACGAATCCAACGCCCATGTTGAGCTAGATCAATTGTCTATATTGTGACATCATTTGAGACTAAAAGAGCTATGATAAAGCCTCTAAGTAATCCAATCTATCCCACACTGCGTAATGCAATGTATTATGCTTCATTTATAAGCCTTCATTCAAGGAGCACCAATGATCAGTTTAGAATAAACATTTTAGCTGGCCGATCAACTTAACATGTACACATTGAATCGTCCAGAAATTTTGGTGTAGATTTTAAAATTACACGAATCCAATGCCCACGTTAAGGTAGCTCAATTTTCTCTATCGTGACAACATTTAAAATGGAAAGAGCTACGACAAAGCCTCCAAGTAATGCCATCTATCTCAATCTGCATGGTTTCATGCATCGTGCTTCATTTGTAAACCTTTGCTCAATGAGAATCAATTATTATTTTAGAAAATTCAATTTAACTAGTTGATAATTTTGACATCTCTGCACTAAATCATGCTTAACTTTTGATTTAGAGTTCCGAATGACACGAATCCAACGCTGACGTTAAACTAGCTCAATTTTCTATATAAGGACAAAATTTAAGACGGAAATAGCTTCGAAAAAGCCTCCTAGTAATCAAATCTATCAGAACCAGCGTGTGGCCATGCATTATACTTCATTTGTAAACCTTTCCCCAATGAGCACCAATGATCATTTTAGAATGATCAATTTAACTAGCCGATAAAATTGACATGTACGCACGAAAATGTACGTAACTTTTGATTTAGAGTTTAGAATCACACGAATCCAATGCCCACGTTAAGCTAACTCAATTTTCTATATTGTGTGCAAACTTAGGACCAAAATAGGTAGGACAAAGCCTCCAAGTAATCTAATCTATCTCGAATTACGTGGATTCATGCATTACGCTTCATTTGAAAACCTTTGCTCAATGAGAACCAATGATCATTTAAGAATGATCAATTTAACTAGCCGATAAAATTGACATGTCCGCAATAAATCGTGAGTAATTTTTTATTTATAGTTCTAAATGACACGAATCCAATGCCCAAGTTAACCGAACTCATTTTTCTATATTGGGACTAAATTTAAGACCGAAATAGTTCTGAAAAAGCCTCCAAGTAATCCGATTGATCCCAAACTGCTTGATGTCATGCATTATGCTTCATTTGTAAACCTTTGCTTAATGAGCACAGTTGATCAGTTTAGAATGATCATTTTAAGAAGCCGATCAATTTGTCATGTCCACACTAAATCGTCTGTAACAATTAATTTAGAACGAAGATTTCCACAAATCCAACACCCAAGTAAAGCTTGCTCAAATTTCTATATTGTTACAAAATTTAAGACCAAAATAGTTACGACAAAGCCTCCAAGTAATATAATCTTCACCAAACTACGTGATGCCATGCATTATGCATCATTTGTAAACCTTTGCTCAATGAGCATCAATGAACAGTTTGGAATGATCAATTTAACTAGCATATAAACTTGAGATGTTCGCACTAAATCGTCCGTTACTTTTGATCGACAATTCAGAATGAAACGAATCCAATGTCCACGCTAAGCTAGCTTAATTTTCTGTATTGTGAACAAATTTAGGACCAAAATAGCTATGACATAGCCTCCAAGTAATCCAACCTATCTCAAACTGCATGGTGTCATGCATTATGCATCATTTGTAAAGCTTTGCTCAGTGAGGACCAATGATCATTTTAGAATGATCAATTTAACTAGCCAATAAACTTGTCCGCACTAAATCATAAGTAACTTTTGATTTAGAGTTCGGAATGACACGAATCCAACGCCCACATTATCATAGCTCAATTTTTTATAGTGGGACAAAATTTAAGATCGAAATAGCGATGACAAAGCCTCCAAGTAATCCAATCTATCCCAAACTGCATGATGCCACACATTATGCTTCAGTTGTAAACCTTTGCTCAGTGAGCATAGTTGATCAGTTTATAATGATCATTTTAACAAGCGTATCAACTTGTTATGTCCGCACTAAATCGTCCTTAACTTTTGATTTAGAACTAAGAGTGCCACGAATCCAACTTCCAAGTAAAGCTACCTCAAGTTTCTATATTGTTAGAAAATTTAAGACCTAAATAGCTACGACAAAGCCTCCAACTAATCTAATCTTTCCCAAACTGCGTGATTCCATGCATTATGCTTCACTTGTAAACCTTTGCTCAGTGAGCATCAATGATCAGTTTACAATGATCAATTTAACTAGCAGATAGACTTGACATCTCCACACTAAAATCTTCCGCAACTTTTGATTTACAATTCCGAATGATACGAATTCAATGCCCACTATAAGCTTGCTTAATTTTCTATATTGTAAAAAAATTTAGGATCGAAATAGTTATGACAAAGCCTCCAAATAATCCAACCTATGTAAAACTGTGTGGTGCCATGCATTATGCTTAATTTGTAAACCTTTGTTCAGTGAGGACCAATGCTCATTTTAGAATGATCAATCTAACTAGCTGATGAACTTGATATATCCGCACTAAGTCGTGTGTAACTTTTGATTTAGAGTTCTGAATGACACGAATCCAATGTCCACGCTAAGCTAGCTCAATTTTCTATATTGTGACTAAAGTTAAGACAGAAATAGCTATGATAAAGTGTACAATTAATCCAATCTATCCCAAACTGCATGATGCGATACATTATGCTTCATTTATGCGATACATTATGCTTCATTTATACCCTTTACTCAAGAAAAACCAATGATCTGTTTAGAATGATAATTTTATATAGCTTATCAACTTGACATGTACGCACAAAATCGTCTTTAACTTTGGATTTAGATCTCAAAATGATATGAATCTAATGCCCACGTTAAACCTCCAAGTAATCCAATCTATCCTTAACTGTGTGATGCCATGCATTATGCTTTATTTATAAGCCTTTACTCAAGGAGCACCAATGATCAGTTTAGAATGATCATTTTAATTGGGCGATCAACTTGACATGTACGCACTAAATCTTCCGTAACTATTGATGTAGGGTTCAGAATTACACGAATCCAATGCCCACGTTAAGGTAGGTTAATCCAATGACAACATTTGAAACGGAAAGAGCTACCATAAAGCCTTCAAGTAATCAAATCTAGCCTAAACTGTGTGATGCCATGCATTATGCTTCATTTACAAGCCTTTTACTCAAGGAGCACTCATGATCCGTTTACAATGATCAGTTTAGAATGATCAGTTTAGAAATATCATTTTAACTCGCCGATCAGTTTAGTATGATCAGTTTAAAATATCAGAATGTCACGAATCTGACACCCATGTTAAGCTAACTCAACTTTCGATATTTTTAAAATTTTTAATACCCAAATAGATACGACAAAGCCTTCAAGTAATCCAATCTATCTCAAACTGCGTGGTGCCATGCATTATACTTCTTTTGTAAACCTTTGGTCAATAAGCACCAATGCTAATTTTAGAATGATCAATTTAACTAGCCGATAAACTTAGCATTTCCGCACTAAATCGTCCGTAACTTTTGATTTAGACTTCCGAATGACACGAATCCAACACCCACGTTAAGATAGCTCAATTTCTATATTGGAACAAAAATTTAAGACCAAAATAGCTACGACAAGGCTTGCAAGAAATCCAATCTAACCCTAACTGTGTGATGTCATGCATTGTGCTTCATTTGTAAACCTTTGCTCAGTGAGCATCAATGATCAGTTTGGAATTATCAATTTATCTAGCGAAAAAACTTTACATGTACGCACTAAATTGTTTGAAATTTTTTATTTAGAGTTTGGTATGACACAAATCCAATGCCAACGTTAAGCTAGGTCAATTTTCTATATTATGATAAAATTTAGTACCAAAATAGCTATGAAAAAGCTTCCAAGTAATCCAATTTATCTCAAAATGCATGGTGCCATGCATTATGTTTCGTTTGAAAACTTTTGCTCAATAAGGATAAATGATAATTTTAGAATGATCAATTTAACTAGCCGATACACTTGACATGTACACACTAAATCATCTGTCAATTTTGATTATGAGTTCAAAATGACATGAATCCAATGCCCAGGTTAACCTAGGTCAATTTTCTATATTGTGACAAAATTTAAGACCAAAATAGTTACGACAAAGATTAAAAGTAGCCCAATCTATCCCAAATTGCGTGATGCCTTGCATTATGCTTCCTTTGTAAACCTTTTCTAAATGAGCATCAATGATCAGTTTAGCATGTTTAATTTAACATGTCGATCAACTTGAGATGTCTGCTCTAAATTGTCCATAACTTTTGATTTAGAGTTCATAATGACATGAATCCAATGTCCACGTAAAGCAAGCTCAATTTCGTATATTGTGACAAAATTTAAGAGCGAAATACTTACGGTAAAGCTTCCATGTAATCCAATCTATTCCAAAATGGGTGATGCCATGCATTGTGCTTCATTTGTAATCCTTTGCTCAATGAGTTCCAATTATCATATTAGAATGATCATTTTAACTAGCCGATCAACTTGTCATATCCGCTTTTAATCATCCTTACCTTTTGATTTAGAGTTCAGAGTGCCACGAATCCAACACCAGAGTAAAGCTACCTCAAACTTCTATAATGTGACAAAATTTAAGACTGAAATAGCTACAACAAAGCCTCCAAATAATCCAATCTATCCCAAACTGTGTGATGCCTTGCATTATGCTTCATTTATACGCCTTTACTCAACGAGCACTAATGATCAATTTAGAATGATTATTTTAACTAGCTGATCAACTTGACATGTCCGCACTAAATAGTCTTTGACTTTTTATTTAGAGCTCAAAATGACATGAATCTAATACCCACATTAAAGTAGCTCATATTTCCATATTGTGACAACATTTGAGACTGAAAGATCTACGGCAAAGGCTCCAAGTAATCTAATCTATCCCAAACGGCTTGATGCCATGCATTATGATTCATTTATAAGCCTTTACTCAGGGAGCACCAACGATCATTTTAGAATGATCATTTTAACTATCAGAGGAACTTGACATTTACGCATTAAATCTTCCGTGACTTTTGATTTAGAATTCAAAATGACTCAAATCCAATGCCCACAAAGCCTTCAAGTAAATCCAATCTATCCTAAACCATGTGATGTCATGCATTTCGCTTCATTTTTAAGCCTTTACTCAAGGAGCACTCAAGATAAGTTTAGAATGATCACTTTAGAATGATCACTTTAACTGGCTGATCAACTTGACATGTCCTCACTAAATTGCTCGTAACTTTTGATTTAGAGATCAGAATGACAAGAATCCAATGCCCACAATAAGCTAGCTCTATTTTCTATATTTTAAAAAAAAAATAAGTCAAAAATAGCTACGACAAAAGCTACATGTAATCCAATCTATCCCTAACTGAGTGATGCCATGCATTATGTTTCATTTGTAAACCTTTACTCAGTGAGCACCAATGATAAGTTTAGCATGATTAATTTAACTAGCTGATAAACTTGACATTTCCGCACTAAATCTTCCGTAAATTTTGATCTAGAGTTCCAAATGACACGAATGCAACAAAGCCCATGTTAAGCTAGCTCAATTTCATATATTGTGAAAAAATTAAGACCAAAATAGCTACGACAAGGCGTCCAAGTAATCCAATCAATCTCAAACTGTGTGGTGCCATTCATTATGCTTCATTTGTAAAGCTTTGCTCAATGAGCAGCAATGATCATTTTAGAATGATCAATTTAAATAGCCTATAAACTTGGCATGTCCGCACTAAATCGTCCGTAACTTTTTATTTAGACTTCCGAATGACACGAATCCATCTCCCAGATTTAGCTAGCTTAATATTTTATATTGTGGTAGAATTTAAGACCAAAATAGCTACGCAAAGCCTCCAAGTAATCCAATATATCCAAAACTGCGTGATGCCATGCACTATGCTTCATTTGTAAACCTTTGCTCAATGAACACCAATGATCAGTTGAGAATGATAACTTTAACTAGACAATAAACTTGAGATGTCCGCACAAAAATCGTCTATAACTTTTGATTTAGAGTTCAGAATGACACAAATCCATTGTCCACGTTAAGCTAGCTCAATTTTCTATAATGTGATAGAATTTAAGAGCAAAATAACTAAATATAAGGCCTCCGAGTAATCCAATAAATCCAAAACCATGTGATAAGATGCATTATACTTCATTTGTAATCTTTTTTATCAATGAGTACAAATGATCAGTTTAGAATGGTCATTTAAACTAGCCGGTCAACTTATCATCTGCGCTGTAAATCGTTCGTAACTTTTGATTTAGAGTTCGGAGTGACTAGAATCCAACGCCCAAGTAAAGCTAGCTCAATTTTCTATATTGTGACAAAATTTATGACCGGAATAGCTATGATAAAGCTTCTAAGTACTCAAATCTATCCCTCATTTCGGGATGCCATGCATTATGCGTCATTTATACGCCTTTACTCAATGAACACTAATGATCATATTAGAATGATTATTTAAACTAGCTTATCAACTTGACATGTCCGCACTAAATCGTTTTTAACTTTTGACTTACAGCTCAAAATGACATGAATCTAGGCCACCTCAATTTTCCGTATTCTGACAAAATTTGAAATTAAAACAGCTACGACAAAGCTTCCAAGTAATCCAATGTATCCCAAACTGCGTGATGACATGCATTATGCTTCATTTATATGTCTTTACTCAAGAAACACCAATGATCATATTAGAATGATCATTTTAACTGGTCGATCAAGTTGACATGTACGCAATAAATCATCCATAACTTTTGATTTAGAGTTCAGAATGACACGAATCCAATACCCACGTTAAATTAGCTCAATTTTCTATATTGTGAAAGCATTTGAGACTCAAACAGCTACCACAAAGCCTTCACGTAATCGAACCTTTACTAAATTGTGTGATGCCATGCATTATGCTTCATTTCTAAGTATTTATTCAAGGAGCACTAATGATCAGTTTAGGATTATCAGTTTTGAATGATAACTTTAATTGGCCGATCAACTTGACATGTCAACACTAAATCATCCTTAACTTTTGATTTAGAGTTCAGAATGACACGAATCCAACGCCCAAGTAAAGCTAGCTCAATTTTCTGTATTGTGACAAAGTTTAAGACCAAAAGAGCTATGACAAGGCTTCCAAGTAATAAAATCTATCCCAAACTGCGTGATGCATCATTAGGCTTTATTTGTAAGTCTTTTCTAAATGAGCACCAATAATCAGTTTAGAATGATCAATTTAACTATCCAATAAACAGGAGATGTCCGCACTAAATTGTCTGTAAGTTTTGGTTTAGAGTTCAGAATGACACGAATCCAATGCCCACGTTAAGCTAGCTTAATTTTCAATATTGTGACAGAAGTTAAGACTAAAATAGCTACGATAAAGCCTCTGAGTAATCTAATCAATCCAAAACAGCATGATGCCATGCATTATGCTTCATTTGTAAACCTTTGCTCAATAAGAACCAAAGAAAAGTTTAGAATGATCGCTTTAACTAGCCAATCAACTTTTCATGTGTGCACTTAATCGTCCGTAACTTTTGATTTAGAGTTCAAAGTGACACGAATCCAAATCCAAAGCAAAGCTTGCTCAGTTTTCTATATTGTGACAAAATTTAATATCAAAATAGCTAAGACCAAGCCACTAAGTAAGCAAATCTATCCTAGACTGCATCATTCCATGCATTATTCTTCATTACAACCCTTTACTCAATCAGCACCATTGATCAGTTTAGAATGATTATTTTAACTAGCTGATCAACTCAACATGTCCGCATTATGCTTCATTTAAAATCCAACACGCACGTTCATGTTATCCAATCTATCTAAAATTGTGTGATGTCATGTCTTATGTTTCATTTATAAGCCTTCACTCAAGGAGCACTCTTGACCAGTGTAGAATGATCAGCTTAGAATGATCACTTTAACTGGTCGATCCACTTGACATGTCCGCTTTAATTCGTCCATAACTTTTAATTTAGAGTTCAGAATGACACGAACCCAACGCCCAAGTAAAGCTAGCTCAATTTTCTATATTGTCACAAAATTTAAGACCAAAACAGCTATGACAAGGCCTCCAAATAATCCAATCTATCCGGAACTGCGTGATGCCTTCCATTAGGCTTCATTTGTAAGCCTTTGCTCAATGAGTACCAATGATCAGTTTAGAATGACCAATTTAACTATCCAATAAACTTGAGATGTTCGCACATAATCGTCGGTAACTTTTTATTTAGAGTTCACAATGACAAGAATCCAATGGCCACGTTAAGGTAGCTCAATTTTCTATATTGTGAAAAATATTTAGACCAAAATAGCAACGCCGAAGCTCCAAGTAATTCAATATATCCTGAAATGCGTGATTTCGTGCATTATGCTTCATTTCTAAACCTTTGCTCAATGAACCAATGATCGGTTTAGAATGATCAAATTAACTAGCCAATAAACATGACATGTACGCACTAAATCGTCCATAACTTTTGATGTAGATTTAAGAATGACACGAATTCAATGCCCAATTAAATCTAGCTCAATTTTTTATATTGTGATAGAATTTAAGACTTTCATAGTTACGACAAAGCCTCCAAGTAATCCAATCTATCCTAAACTGCGTGATACCAAGCATTATGCTTTATTTATACGCCTTTACTTAATGAGCACCAATGATCAGTTTAGAATACTCATTTTAACTATCTCATCAACTTGAAATGTCCGCATTAAATTGTCTTTACCTTTTGATTTAGAGCTCAAAATGACATGTATCCAACGCCCACATTAACCTAGCTCAATTTTCCATTTTCTGAAAATATTCGAGACTAAAAGAGCTACGAAAAAGCCTCCAAGTAATCTAATGTATCCCATACTGTGTGATGCTATGCTTTATTTATAAGCCTTTACTCAAGGAGCACTAATGATCACATTAGAATGATTATTTCAACTATCTGATCAACTTGATATGTCTGCACTAAATCATCTTTAACAATTAATTTGGAGCTCATAATGCCATGAGTCCAATGGCCACGTCAAGCTAGCTCAATTTTCCTTATTGTGAAAACATTTGACACTGAAGGAGCTACGAAATAGCCCCCAAGTAATCCAATGTATCCAAAACTGTGTGATGCCATGCATTATGCTTCATTTGTAAGCCTTTACTCAAGGAGCACCAATGATCAGTTTAGAAAGATCATTTTAACTGGCCGATCAACTTGACATGTCTGCACTAAGTCATCAATAATGTTCGATTTAGAGTTCAGAATGACACGAATCCAATGCTCATGTTAAGCTAGATTAATTTCCCATATTGTGACAAAATTTAAGATTGAAATAGCTACGAAAAAGCCTCAAAGTAATCCAATCTATCCTAAACTGTGTGATGCGAGGCATTATGCTTCATTTTTACGCCTTTACTTAAGGAGCACCAATGATCATTTTAGAATGATCATTTTTAACTGCCGATCAACTTAACATTTCCACACTAAATAGTCCATAACTGTTGATTTAGAGTTCAAAATGACACAAATCCAATGCCCACATTAAGCCAACTCAATTTTCCATATTGTGCGAAATTTAAGTACGAAATAGCTACGACAAAGCCTCCAAGCATTCCAATCTACCTTAAACTGCGTGATTTGATACATAATGCTTCATTTATAAGCCTTTACTCAAGGAGAACCAATGATTAGTTTAGAATGATAATTTTAACTAGCTGATCAACTTGACATGTCCGCAATAAATCTTTTTTTAACTTTTAATTTAGAGCTCATAATGACATGAGTCCAAAGCCCACGTTAAGCTAGCTCATTTTTCCATATTGTGAAAACATTTGAGATTGAAAGAGTTACGAAAAAGCCTCCAAGTAATCTAATGTATCTCCAACTGCGTGATGCCATGCATTATGCTTCATTTATAAGCATCTACTCGAGGAGCACCAATGATTAGTTTAGAACGATCATTTTAACTGACTGATCAACTTAACATGACCACAATAAATAATCTGTAACGTTTGATTTAGAGTTCAGAATGACACTAATCCAACGCTCACGTTAAGCTAGCTAAATTTTCTATATTGTGACAAAATTTAACATTGAAATAGCTACGAAAAAGCCTCTAAGTAATACAATCTATCCCAAACTACCTGATACCATGCATTATGCTTCATTTATAAGCCTTTACTTAAAGAGCACCAATGATCAGTTTAGAATGATAATTTTAACTAGCCGATTAACTTGAGTTGTCCGCACTAAATTGTTCGTAACTTTTCATTTAGAGTTCAGAATAACATGAATACAATGCCCACGTTAAGCAAGCTCAATTTTCCATATTGTGAAAATATTTGACACTCAAAGAGCTACGAAAATGCCTCCAAGTAATCAAATGTATCCCAAACTGTGTGATACATGCATTATGCTTCATTTGTAAGCTTTTACTCAAGGAGCTCCAAATATCAGCTTATAATGATCATTTTAAGTGACCAATCAACTTGACAGGTACGCACTAAATCGTCCGTAATTTTTTATTTATAGTTCAGAATGACACAAACCCAACGCAAACGTCAAGCTAGCTCAATTATCTATATTTTGACAAGATTTGAGACTGGAAGAGATACGACCAAGCCTCCAAATAATCCAATGTATCTAGAAATACGTGATGCTATGCATTATGCTTCATTTATAAGCCTTTACTCAAGGAGGATTAATGATCAGTTACGAATGATCATTTTAATTGGCCGATCAACTTGACATATCAACACAAAATCGTTTGTAACTTTTGATTTAGAATTCAGAATGTCATGAATCCAACGCTTACGTCAAGCTAGCTCAATTTTCTATATTGTGACAACAACTGAGACAGGAAGAGATACAACAAAGCCTCCAAGTCTCAAATGTATCCCAATCTGCGTGATGCCATGCATTATGCTTCATTTATAAGCCTTTACTGAAGGTGCACCATATCATATTAGAATGATCATTTTTAACTGGCTGATAACCTTGACATATCCACACTAAACAGTCCATAACTTTTAATTTAGAGTTCAAAACGACACAAATCAAATGCCTACATTAAGCCAACTCAATTTTCTAGATTGTGACAAAATTTTAGTCCGAAATAGCTATGACAAAGCCTCCAAGTAATCCAATCTATCTTAAACTGTGTGATGTCATGCATTATGCTTAATTTATAAGCCTTTAGTTAAGGATAACCAATGATAAGTTTAGAATGATCATTTTAACTAGCTGATCAACTTGACATGTCCGCACTAAATCGTCTTTAACTTTTAATTTGGAGCTCATAATGACATGAGTCCAGCGCCCACGTCAAGCTAGCTCAATTTTCCATGTTGTGACAATATTTGAGACTGAAAGAACTATGAAGAAGCCTCCAAGTAATCCAATGTATCCCAAACTGTGTGATGCCATGTATTATGCTGCATTTATAAGTCTTTACTCAAGGAGCACCAATGATGAGTTTAGAATGATCATGTTTACTAGCCGATCAACCTGACATGTCCGCACTAAATCCTCTGTAACTTTTGATTTAGAGTTCTGAATTCCACCAATCCAATGCCACGTTAAGCTAGCTCAATTTTCTATATTATGACAACATTTGAGACTGAGAGAGCTATGACGAAGCCCCCATGTAATCCAATGTATCATAAACTGCGTGATGACAAGCATTATGCTTCATTTATAAGCCTTTACTCAAGGAGCAACAATGATAAGTTTAGAATGATCATTTTAACGGGCCAAACAACTTAACAATTCCGCCCTAAATCATTCGTAATTTTTCATTTAGATTTCAAAATCACACGAATCCAATGCCCACGTTAAGATAACTCAATTTTCTATTTATGACAAAATTTTAGACCAAAATAGCTACGACAAAGCCTCCAAGTAATACAATCTGTCCCAAACTGCGTGATGCCATGCAATATGCTTCAATTATTAGCCTATACTCAAGGAGCAGCAATGATCCCTTTAGCATGATAATTTTAACTAGCTGATCGACTTACATGTCTGCACAAAAAGTCTCTTTAACTTTTGATTAAGAGCTCGAAATGACATGAGTCCAATGCCGACGTTATGTTGGCTCAATTTTCCTTATTATGACAACATTTGAGGCTGAAAGAGTTACAAAAAGCCTCCAAGCAATCCAATGTATCCCAAACTGGGTGAAGCCATGCATTATGCTTCATTTATAAGCCTTTACTCAAGGAACACCAATGATCAGGTTAGAAAGAT
The DNA here is from genome assembly GCA_018901935.1 of Pugionium cornutum. Taxonomy (NCBI): domain Eukaryota; kingdom Viridiplantae; phylum Streptophyta; class Magnoliopsida; order Brassicales; family Brassicaceae; genus Pugionium; species Pugionium cornutum. The sequence continues at coordinate 14,582,987 of CM032162.1, read as the reverse complement.
CATTTTAACTAGCTGATCAACTTGACATGTTCGCAATAAATCGTCTTTAACTTTTAATTTAGAGGTCATAATGACATGAGTCCAACGCACACGTCAAGCTAGCTCAATTTCCCATATTGTGACAATATTCGAGAGTGAAAGAGCTATGAAAAAGCCTCCAAGTAATTCAATGTATCTCAAACTGCGTGATGCCATGCATTATGCTTCATTTGTAAGTCTTTACTCAAGCAGCACCAATGATCATTTCAGAATGATCATGTTAACTACCCGATCAACATGACATGCTCGCACTAAATCGTCTGTATCTTTTGATTTAGAGTTGCGAATTACACCAATCCAATGCTGATACAAGCCTTGAATCAAGGCCGTAGCACTCGCTGGCTGCTTGGAGAAGATTAGGCGAGAAACTCGGCCTTAGGCTTCTGGATGGGGGTTTTCTGGTGGGTATTGGATGGAGAGGTGAAGTGAACCGCACGAGGGGTGATGAACCTCGTGATAAATCACAACTTCGAAGCTAGGAGGGCTGGTCTCAACTAGGGTTCTTAGCGAGAGAGTTTTAGGAGAAAACTTGTAGGAAGAAAGTTCTATCTTTATTAATATCAAAAATTTGTCGAACTACAGTGCTGAAGGAGCCTTATTAATATGCTCGGCAGCTTTGACCTTCTAGGGTCGACTCAAAATAAAAACGGAAAAGTTCCAAAAGTGCACAAGGAAAATTACAAAAAGGAAATAACCGAAAAGGACAACTACCTAAATTGTTCTTGACTCAAAAATGGAAAACTACTAATTCCTACCCTGCAAAACAGAAAAGGCAAGTATGTAATTGAAAACTTACCATTCTTACTTTTTGGCTAAGAAATGGAAGGTGGTTGAGCTTGTGGCATGCACGCGCCTAGCTCCTAGTCTTCATCTTGGAGTAGGGTTACGAATTGTTGTGCCTTCACCTGTTTTGCCATGAGAGCCAAAGTCTCTGGCATCCTTTGCAATGTTGAGAAGCCTTTGGACTCTCCCTTGTACTCTTGGCCCAATGCTCCTTGTTGATGATCTTCTAGGAGCTTGTCTACCCACAAACTGAACTTGTGGAAGAGTGCCCTTGTTCTGCTCCTTGTCAGGGCTCTTGGTGGCACCACTGGTGTAAAGACTTCATCCAGGTTCATGCCTTGAAGCTGGTAGCTTAGTTGATCTAGCTCAATTTTCTATATTGTGACAACATTTGAGACTGCAAGATCTACCACAAAGCCTTCAAGTACTCCAACGTATCCCAAATTGCGTGATGCCATGCATTATGCTTCATTTATAAGCCTTTTCTCAAGGAGCACCAAAGATCAGTTTCGAATGATCAATTTCATTGGCCTATTCACTTGAAATGTCCGCACTCAATCACCTGTAACCTTTTATTTAAACTTCAGAATAACACGAATCCAACACTGATGTTAAGAATATTCTATATTGTGACTACATTTGACATTGAAAGAGCTACGAGAAACCCTCCTAGTAATCCAATGTATCCCAAACTGTATGATACCACGTATTATACCTCATTTATAAGCCTTTACTCAAAGGGCACCAATAAGCATTTTAAAATGATCAATTTAAACAGCTGATAAACTTGACATATCAGCACTACATCTTCTTTAACTTTTTATGTAGAGCTCAAAATGAGACGAGTCCAACGCCCACGTTAAGGTAGCTCAATTTTCCATATTGTGACAACAATTGAGACTGAGAGAACTAATACAAAGCCTCGAAGTAATCCAAATTATCCCAAACTGCATGATGCCATGCATTATTCTTCATCTATAAGCCTTTACTCAATGAGCATTAATGATCGGTTTAGAAAGATCATTTTAACTCGCCAATAACCTTGACATGTCTGCACTTAATCTTTTGTAACTTTTGATTTAGAGTTTAGAATAACATGAATCCAGTGCCCACGTTAAGCTAGCTCAATTTTCTATATTGTGACAAAAATTAACACCAAAATAGCTATGACAAAGCCTCCTAGTAATCCAATTTATCCCAAACTGCGTGATGACATGCATTCCGCTTCATTTATAAGCCTTTACTCTAGGAGCACCAATGATCAGTTTAGCATGATCATTTTAACTAGCTAATTAACCTGACATGTCCGCACTAAATTGTCTGTATCTTTTGATTTAGTGCACAAAATGACATGACTCCAACACCCACGTTAAGCTAGCTCCATTTTCTATATTGGGATAACATTTGAAACTGAAATTGCTACGAAAAAGCCTCCAAGTAATCAAATATATCCCAAACTACGTGACGCCATGCATTATGCTTCATTTATAAGCCTTTAATAAGGGACATTAATGATCATTTTAGAAAGATCATTTTAATTAGGTGATAAACTTGACATTTTCGCACTAAATCGTATTTAACTTTTTATTTAGAGCTCAAAATGACATGAGACCAACGCCTACGTTAAGCGACCTTAGTTTTCCATATTGTGACAACATTTGAGACTGAAAGAACTACTACAAAGCCTCGATGTAATCCAATGTGACATGCATTATGCTTCATTTGTGAGCCTTTACTCAAGAAGCACTAATGATAAGTCTAGAATGATCATTTTGACTGTCCGATAACGTTGACATGTCTGCACTGAATTGTCTGTAACTTTTGATTAAGAGTTCAGAATGACACGAATCCAATGCCCATGTTAAGCTATCTCAATTTTCTATATTCGGACAACATTTGAGACTGAAAGAGCTACGACAAAGCCTCCAAGTAATCCAATGTATCCCAAACTGTGTGATACCATTCATTATGTTTCATTTGTAAATCTTTACTCATGGAGCACTAATGATCAGTTTAGAATGATCATTTTAATTGGCCGATCAACTTGACATGTCCGCACTAAGTCGTCCATAACTTGTGATTTAGAGTTTAGAATGACACGAATTCAACGCCCACGTTAAGCTATCTCAGTTTTCTATAATGTGACGACATTTGAAACTTAAAGAGATACGACAAAGCCTCCAAGTAATCCAATCCATCCCAGAATGTGTGATGCTATGGATTATGCTTCATTTGTAAACCTTTGTTCAATTAGCACCAATGATCAGTGTAGAATTATCATTTTAACTACGTGCTCAACTTGACATGTCCACACTAAATCATCTTGACCTTTTGATCCATAGCTCAAAACGACATGAATTCAGCGCCCACATGAATCCAACACCCACGTTAGGATAGATCAATTTTCTATATTGTGACAACATTTGAGACTGCAAGATCTACCACAAAGCTTTCAAGTAATCTAATGTATCCCAAATTGCATGATGCCATGCATAATGCTTTATTTATAAGCCTTTTCTCAAGGAGCACCAATGATCAGTTTCGAATGATCAATTTCATTGGCCTATTCACTTGACATGTCTGTACTCAATCTCTTGTAACTTTTTATTTAGAGTTCCGAATAACACGAATCCAACACCAACGTTAACGTAGCTCGATATTCTATATTGTGACAACATTTGAGACTAAAAGAGCTATGACAAGCCTCCTAGTAATCCAATGTATCCCAAATTGCATGATACCACGTATTATGCTTCATTTATAAGCATTTACTCAACGGGCACAAATGATCATTTTGGAATTAGCAATTTAATTAGCTAATAAACTTGACTTGTCCGCACTAAATTGTCTTTAACTTTTTATTTAGAGTTCAAAATGAGGCGAGTCCAACGTCCACATTAAGGTAGCTCAATTTTCAATATTGTGACAACATTTGAGACTGAAAGAGCTACTACAAATCCGCCAAGTAATACAATCTATCCCAAACTGCATGACGCCATGCATTATGTTTCATTTATAAGCCTTTACTTAATGAGCGTTAATTTTTGGTTTAGAGAGATCATTTTAACTGGTCGATAATCTTGACATGTCCACACTTAATAGTCTGTAACTTTTGATTTAGAGTTCAAAATAACATGAATCTAGGGTCACATTAAGCTAGCTCAACTTTCTATATTGTGACAAAAGTTAACACCGAAATAGGTACGACAAAGCCTCCAAGTAATCCAATTTATCCCAAACTTGGTGATTCCATGCATTCCACTGCATTTATAAGCCTGTACTGTAGGAGCACCAATGATCTGTTTATAATGATAATCTTAAGTAGCTGATCATCCTGACATGTCTGCACTAAATTGTATGTATCTTTTGATTTTGAGCACAAAATGAAATGAGTCCAACACTCACGTTAAGCTAGCTCAATTTTTGGTATTGTGAGAACATTTGAGACTGAAAGAGGTACGAAAAATCGTCCAAGTGATCAAATGTATCCCAAACTACGTGATTCCATGCATTATGAATCATTTATAAGCCTTTGCTAAAAGAGCACCAATGATCATTTTAGAATGATCATCTTAACAGGCCGATCAACTTGACATGTCCGCACTAAATCATTTATAACTTTTTATTTAGAGTTCAAAATAACACGAATCCAACACCCACGTTAAGCTAGCTCAATTTTTTATATTGTAACATCATTTGAGACAAAAAGAGCTACCACAAAGCCTTCAACTAATCCAATCTATCCTAAAATGTGTGATGCCATGCATTATGCTTCATTTATAAGCCTTTACTCTAGGAGAATTGATGATCAGTTTATATGAGCAGTTTAGAATGATCACTTTAACTGGTTGATCAACTTGACATGTCCGCACTAAATCGTCCGTAACTTTTGATTTAGAGTTCAGAATGACACGAATCCAATGCCCACGTTAAGTTAGCTCAATTTTCTATATTGTGACAAAATTTAATAACGAAATAGATTGGACACAACCTCCAAGTAATCTAATCTATTCCAAACCGTGTGATACCACACATTATGCTTCATTTGAAAACCTTTGCTCAATGAGCACCAATGATCAGTTTAGAATGATCATTTTAACTAGCTGAGAAACTTGACATGTCCGCACTAAATAGTCTTTAACTTTTGACCCATAGCTCAAACTGACATAAATCCAACGCCCACATCAATCCAACAAACACGTTAAGCTACCTCAATTTTCTATATTGTGACAACATTTGAGACTGAAAGATGTAGCTGAAAGCCTTCACGTAATCCAATGTATCCCAAACTGCATGATACCATGCATTATGCTTCATTTACAAGCCTTTACTCACTAAATCGACCTTAACTTTTTTTTGAGAGTTCAGAATGACATGAATCCAACGTTCACGTTAAGCTAGCTTAATTTTCTATATTGTGACAACATTTGAGACTGAAAGAGCTTTGCCAAGGCCTCCAAGTAATCCAATGTATCCTAAAGTATGTGATGCCATGCAATATGCTTCATTTATACGCCTTTACCCAAGGAGCACCAATGACTAGTTAGATCATGTGAACTGGTCGATCAACTTGACATGTATGCATTAAATTGTCTGTAACTTTTGATTTAGAGTTCAGAATGACTCGAATCCAACGCCCACATTAAGCTAGCTCAATTTTCAATATTGTGACAAAAGTGATGACCAAAATAGCTACGTCAAGGCCGCCAAATAATACAATCTATCCCAAACTGTGTGTTGCCCTTCATTATGCTTCATTTCAAACCTTTACTCAATGAGCACCAATGATCAATTTAGAATGATCAATTTAACTAGCCGATAAACTTTAAATGTACACACTAAATCGTTTGTGACTTTTTATTTAAAGTTCAGAATGAAACGAATCTAGTGCCCATGTTAAGCTAGCTCAATTTTCTATATTGTGAAAACCTTTGAGACTGAAAGAGCTACGATAAAAACGTCAAGTAATCCAACATATCCCGAACAACGTCATGCCATTCATTATACTTCATTTATAAGCCTTTACTAAAAGGAGCACCAATGATAGGTTTAGAATGATCATTTTAACTAGTCGATCAACTTGACATGTCCTCACTTAATCATCCGTAACTATTGATTTCGAGTTCAGAATGACACGGATGCAACGTCACGTTAAGTTAGCGCAATTTTTTATATTGTGACAACATTTGAGACTTAAACAGCTACCACAAAGCCTTCAAGTAATCCAATCTTTCCTAAACTGCGTGATACCATGCATTATGCCTCATGTGTAAGCCTTTACTCAAAGAGAACTAATGATGAGTTTAGAATGATCAGCTAAGAATGATCAATTTAGAATGATCACCTTAATTGGCTGATCAACTTGACATGTCTACACTAAATCGTTCATAGCTTTTGATTTAGAGTTTAGAATAACACGAATCCTATGCCCACGCTAAGCTATTGCAATTTTCAATATTGTGTCAAAATTTATGACCAAAATAGCTACGACAAAGCCTCTATGTAATCCAACCTATCATAAACTGCGTGAAGCCATACATTATGCTTCATTTGTAACCTTTTAATGTGAGCACCAAGGATCACTTTAGAATGATTAATTAAACTAGCCTATAAACTTCACATGTCGAAGTAAATCGTTCTTTAGATTTTGATTTTGAATTCAGAATTACACGAATCCAAGGCCCACATTAAGCTAGCTCAATTTTTTGTATCGTGACACAATTTGAGATTGAAATAGCCACCACAAAGCCTTCAAAAAATCCAATCTAACCTAAACATGTGATGTCATGCATTATGTTTCATTTATAAGCCTTTACTCAAGGAGCACTAATGATTAGTTTAGAATGATTAGTTTAGAATGATCAGCTTAGAATTATCACTTTAACTAGCCGATCAACTTGATATGTCAGCACTAACTCAGCCGTAACTTTTGATTTAGAGTTTAGAATGACACAAATCCAATGGCCACATTAAGCTAATTCAAATTTCTATATTGTGTCAAAATTTATGATCGAAATAGCGACGATAAAGCCTCCAAGTAATCTAATCTAATCCACACTTGGTGATGTCATGCCTTATGCTTCATTTCTAAGCCATGGCTCAATGAGCACCAATGAGCATTTTAGAATGATTAATTTAACTAGCCGATAAACTTGACATGTTGCATTAAATCGTCCATAACTTTTTATTTTGCGTTCAGAATGACACGAATCCAACGCCTACGTTAAGCTACCTCAATTTTCTTTATTGTTACAACACATGACATTGAAAGAGCTACAACAAAGCCTCCAAGTAATCCAACGTATCCCAAACTACGTGATGCCATGCATTATGCCTCATCTTTAGGCCTTTACTCATGGAGCACTATCATCAGTTTAGAATGATCATTTTAACTGGCCAATCAACTTGATATATCTACACTAAATCGTCCGTAACTTTTGATTTAAAGTTCAAAATGACATGAATCCAACGCCCACGTTAATCTAGCTCAATTTTCTATATTGTGACAACATTTGAGACTGAAGCCCCTACCAAAAAGGCTTTAAGTAATCTATTCAATCCTAAATTTTGTAATACCATGCATTATGCTTCATTTATAAGCATTTACTCAAGGAGCACTAATGATCCGTTTAGAATGATCGGTTTAGAATGATACCTTTAACTGGCTGATCAACTTGACATGTTCGCTGTAAATCGTATGTAACTTTTCATTTACAGTTTAGAATAACACAAATCCGACGCCAACGTTAAGCTCATTCAATTTTCTATATCGTGACAAAATTAAAGATCAAAATAGCTACAACAAATCCTCCAAGTAATCCAATCTATCACAAACTATGTGATGCCATGCATTATGCTTCATTTGTAAACCTTTGCTCAATGAGCACCAATGATCAGTTTAGAATGATCATTTTAACTAACTGATCAAATTGACATATCCGCAATAAATCGCCTTTAACTTTGGATATAGAGGTCAAAATGACATGAATCCAATGGCCATATGACTCCAACACCCATGTTAATCTATCTTAATTTTCTATATTGTGACAAAATTTGAAACTGAAAGATCTACCACAAAGCCTTCAACTAATTCAATGTATCCCAAACTGCGTGTTGCCATGCATTATGCTTCATTTATAAACATTTACTCAAGGAGCACCAATGATCAGTTTAGAATGGTTATTTTAAATTGCGGATCAAATTGACATGTCCACACTAAATTGTCCAAAACTTTTGATTTAGAATTCCGAATGACACAAATCCAACGCCCAAGTTAACCAAGCTCAATTTCTATACTGTGAGAAAATTTAAGACAAAAAAGCTACGACAAAGCGTACAAGTAATCCAATCTATCCCAAACTGTGTGTTGCCCTACATTATGCTTCATTTCAAACCTTTACTCAATGAGCACCAATGATCAATTTAGAATGATCAATTTAACTAGCCGATAAACTTTAAATGTACACACTAAATCATTTGTAACTTTTTATTTAAAGTTCAGAATGAAACGAATCTAGTGCCCACGTTAAGCTAGCTCAATTTTCTATATTGTGAAAACCTTTGAGACTGAAAGAGCTACGATAAAAACGTCAAGTAATCCAACATATCCCGAACAACGTCATGCCATTCATTATACTTCATTTATAAGCCTTTACTAAAAGGAGCACCAATGATAAGTTTAGAATGATCATTTTAACTGGTCGATCAACTTGACATGTCCTCACTTAATCATCCGTAACTATTGATTTCGAGTTCAGAATGACACGGATCCAACATCATGTTAAGTTAGCACAATTTTTTATATTGTGACAACATTTGAGACTGAAACAGCTACCACAAAGCCTTCAAGTAATCCAATCTTTCCTAAACTGTGTGATACCATGCATTATGCCTCATGTGTAAGCCTTTACTCAAAGAGAACTAATGATGAGTTTAGAATGATCAGCTAAGAATGATCAATTTAGAATGATCACCTTAATTGGCTGATCAACTTGACATGTCTACACTAAATCGTTCATATCTTTTGATTTGGAGTTTAGAATAACACGAATCCTATGCCCACGCTAAGCTATTGCAATTTTCAATATTGTGTCAAAATTTATGACCACAATAGCTACGACAAAGCCTCTATGTAATCCAACCTATCATAAACTGCGTGAAGCCATACATTATGCTTCATTTGTAACCTTTTGCTGTGAGCACCAAGGATCACTTTAGAATGATTAATTAAACTAGCCTATAAACTTCACATGTCAAAGTAAATCGTTCTTTAGACTTTGATTTTGAATTCAGAATTACACGAATCTAAGGCCCACATTAAGCTAGCTCAATTTTTTGTATCGTGACCACATTTGAGATTGAAATAGCCACCACAAAGCCTTCAAATAATCCAATCTAACCTAAACACGTGATGTCATGCATTATGTTTCATTTATAAGCCTTTACTCAAGGAGCACTAATGATTAGTTTAGAATGATTACTTTAGAATGATCAGCTTAGAATTATCACTTTAACTAGCCGATCAACTTGATATGTCAGCACTAACTCGTCCGTAACTTTATATTTAGAGTTTAGAATGACACAAATCCAATGGCCACATTAAGCTAATTCAAATTTCTATATTGTGTCAAAATTTATGATCGAAATAGCGACGATAAAGCCTCCAAGTAATCTAATCTAATCCACACTTGGTGATGTCATTCCTTATGCTTCATTTCTAAGCCATTGCTCAATGAGCACCAATGAGCATTTTAGAATGATTAATTTAACTAGCCGATAGACTTGACATGTTGCATTAAATCGTCCATAACTTTTGATTTTGCGTTCAGAATGACACGAATCCTCCAAGTAATCCAACGTATCCCAAACTACGTGATGCCATGCAATATGCCTCAGCTTTAGGCCTTTACTCAAGGAGCACTATCATCAGTTTAGAATGATCATTTTAACTGGCCAATCAACTTGATATATCTACACTAAATTGTCCGTAACTTTTGATTTAAAGTTCATAATGACATGAATCCAACGCCCACGTTAATCTAGCTCAATTTTCTATATTGTGACAACATTTGAGACTGAAACACCTACCAAAAAGGCTTTAAATAATCCATTCAATCCTAAATTTTGTAATACTATGCATTATGCTTCATTTATAAGCATTTACTCAAGGAGCACTAATGATCCGTTTAGAATGATCGGTTTAGAATGATACCTTTAACTGGCTGATCAACTTGACATGTTCGCTGTAAATCGTATGTAACTTTTCATTTACAGTTTAGAATAACACGAATCCGACGCCAACGTTAAGCTCATTCAATTTTCTATATCGTGACAAAATTAAAGATCAAAATAGCTACAACAAATCCTCCAAGTAATCCAATCTATCACAAACTGCGTGATGCCATGCATTATGCTTCATTTGTAAACCTTTGCTCAATGAGCACCAATGATCAGTTTAGAATGATCATTTTAACTAACTGATCAAATTGACATATCCGCAATAAATCGCCTTTAACTTTGGATATAGAGGTCAAAATGACATGAATCCAATGGCCATATGAATCCAACACCCATGTTAATCTATCTTAATTTTCTATATTGTGACAAAATTTGAAACTGAAAGATCTACCACAAAGCCTTCAACTAATTCAATGTATCCCAAACTGCGTGTTGCCATGCATTATGCTTCATTTATAAACATTTACTCAAGGAGTACCAATGATCAGTTTAGAATGGTTATTTTAAATTGCGGATCAAATTGACATGTCCACACTAAATTGTCCATAACTTTTGATTTAGAATTCCGAATGACACAAATCCAACGCCCAAGTTAACCAAGCTCAATTTCTATACTGTGAGAAAATTTAAGACAAAAAAGCTACGACAAAGCGTACAAGTAATCCAATCTATCCAAACTGTGTGTTGCCCTACATTATGCTTCATTTGTAAACCTTTGATCAATGAGCATCAATGATCAATTTATAATCAATTTAACTATTTGATAAACTTAACATGTATGCACGAATTTAATGATCACTATAAACGTTTATCAAATAGTTAAATTGATTAACTATAATCAAAGGTTTAGAGTGCTGAATTACACGAATCCAACATCCACGTTAAGCTAGCTCAATTTTTTTTATATTTTGACAACATTTAAGACTGAAACAGCTACCACAAACCTCCAAGTAATCCAATCTATCGGAAACTCCGTGATGCCATGCCTTATGTTTCATTTATAAACCTTTACTCAAGGAGCACTAATGATCGGTTTAGAATTATCATTTTAACTGGCCGATCAACTTGACATGTCTACACTAAATTGTCCGTAACTTTGGATTTAGAGTTCAGAATGACACGAATCCAACACTCATGTTAACCAAGCTCAATTTTTTAAATTGTGACAACATTTTAGAATAAAACAGCTATAACAAAGCTTTCAAGTAATCCAATCTATCATAAACTATGTGATGTCATGCATTATGCTTCATTTGTAAACCTTTGGCCACTGAGGACCAATGATAAGTTTAGAATGACTATTTTAACTGGTCGATCAACTTGACATTTCTGCACTAAATCGTCCGTAACTTTTTCTTAGAGTTACGAATGATTACAATCCAGCGCCCACATTAACTTAGCTCAATTTTCTATATTGTGACAAAATTTAAGACTGAGATAGCTACGACAAAGCCTCCAAGTAATCAAATCTATCCCAAACTGCGTGATGCCATGCATTATGCTTCATTTGTAAACCTTTTCTCAATGAGCACCAATGATCAGTTTATAATGATCAATTTAACTAGCCGATAAACTTGACATGTCCGCACTAAATTGTCTGTAACTTTTGATTTAGATTTCAGAATCACATGAATCCAATGCCCAAGTTAAGATAGCTCAATTTGCTTTATTGTGACAATATTTGAGACTGAAAGAGCTACGACAAAGCCTCTAAGTAATCCAACGTATCCTAAACTACATGATGGCATGCATTATGCTTCATTTATAGGCTTATACTCAAGGAGCACGAATGATCAGTTTAGAATGATCATTTTAACTTGGGGATCAACTTGACATATCTACGCTAAATCGTCCGTAACTTTTGTTTTAGAGTTTAGAATGATACGAATCCAACACCCACGTTTAAGTTATTTCAATTTTCTTTATTGTGATAATATTTGAGCTTGAAAGAGCTACGACAAAGTCTCCAAGTAATCCAGCGTATCCCCAACTACGTGATGGCATGCATTATGCTTCATTGATATGCCTATACTCAAGGAGCACTAATGATCAGTTTAGAATGATCATTTTAACTGGCCGATCAACTTGAGATATCTGCATTAAATCATCCGCAACTTTTGATTTAGAGTTTAGATTGACAAGAACCCAATGTCCACGTTAAGCTAGCTCAATTTTTAATACTGTGACAACATTTAAATTGAAATAGCTACAACAAAGCCTTTAGGTAATCCAATCTAACTAAAACTGCGTGATGCCATGCATTATCCTTCATTTATAAGCCTTTACGCAAGGAGCACCAATGATCAGTTTATAGATTAGTTCAAAAAGATCACTTTGGCTGGCCGACCAACTTGACATGTCCGCACTATATCGTCCGGAACTTTTGATTTAGAGTTCAAAATGACATGAATCCAAAACCACATTAGGCTATTTCAAATTTCTATATCGTGTCAAAATTTTTGACATAAATAGCTACGGCAAAGCCTCCAAGTAATCCAATCTATCCCAAACTGCGTGATGCCATGCACTATGCTTCATTTGTAAACCTTTGCTCAATGAGCTCCAATGATCAGTTTAGAATGATTAATTTAATTGGCCAACAAACTTGACATGTCGCACTAAATTGTTTGTAACTTCAGATTATGAGTTCAGAATGACATGAATCCAACGCCCACGTTGAGCGAGCTCAATTTTTTATATTTTGACAACATTTGAGACTAAAAAAGCTTCGACAAAGCCTCCAAGTAATCCAACGTATGCCAAACTACGTGTGATGCCATGCATTATGCTTCATTTATAGGCCTTTACTCAAGGAGCACCAAGAATCAGTTTAGAATGATAATTTTAACTTCCCGATCAACTTGAAATTTCTGCAATAAATCGTCTGTAACTTTTGAGTTAGAGTTTAGAATGATACGAATCCATCGCCCACATGAAGGTAGCTCAATTTTCAATATTGTGACAACATTAGAAATTGAAACAGCTTCCACAAAGTCTTCAAGTAATCCAATCTAACCTAAACTGTGTGATGTCATGCTAATGCTTCAGTTATAATCCTTTACTCAAGGAGCACTGATGATCAGCTTAGAATGATCAGTTTAGAATGGTCACTTTACCTGGCCGATCAACTTGACATGTCCGCACTAAATTGTGCGTAACTTTTGATTTAGAGTTCAGAATGACACGAATCCAACGCCCACGTTAAGGTAGCTTACTTTTCTGTATTGTGAAAAAAATTAAGACTGAAATAGCAACAACAAAACCTCCAAATAGTCCAATCTATCCCAGACTATTTAATGCCATGCATTATGCCTAGTACCTTCATAAGATTGATGAACCATGTCCTTAGGGAATTCATAGTTCATTTTGTGGTAGTAAACTTTGATGACATTCTAGTTTTTAGCCGAACCTTAGATGATCATGTAGAACACCTCATAAAAGTTTTGGAAGTGCTTAGAATGGAAACCTTGTTTGCCAATCTTAAGAAATGTACTTTTGGAACAGATAACCTTGTCTTATTAGAGTTTGTTGTGAGTACAAATGGTATTAAGGTTAATGAGGAAAAGATAAAAGCGATTAAGGAGTGGCTGAGTCCAAAGATTGTTGGGGAAGTAAAGAGCTTCCATGGCCTAGCTGGGTTTTACCGTAGATTTGTCATGGACTTTTAGCACTATAGCAGCTCCATTCACTGAGGTTACCAAAAAGAATGTGGGATTTAAGTGGGAGCAGGCGGATGAGGAGGCTTTCCAAACCTTGATAGACAGGCTCACACACTCCTCGGTGCTATCTCTTCTTAACTTTGATAAAACTTTTGAAATTGAATGTGATGCCTCAGGAAAGGAAACCCATAGCCTACTTTAGTGAGAAACTTGGAGGGGCCACACTCAATTACCCAACCTATGACAAAGAAATATTTGTGCTTGTGAGGGCCTTGCTAACATGGCAACATTATCTTTGGCCCAAGGAGTTTGTCATCCATACCAACCACGAGTCATTCAAACATCTCAAAGGGCTGCAAAAGCTGAACAAAATACATGCTAGGTGGGTCGAATTAATTGAGACATTACCTTATGTGATCAATTACAAGAAAGGTAAAGAGAATGTAGTAGTCGATGCTCTTCTTGGAAGTATGTTGATACAAGCCTTGAATCAAGGTTGTACGCATGTGGGCTGTTTGGACAAGATTACGTGAGAAATTCAACCTTAGACTTCTGGATGGGGGTTTTCTGTTTGGTAATGGATGGAAGGGTGAAGTGAACCACATGAGGGGTGATGAACCTCGTGATAAATCACAAACTTAGAGCTAGGAGGGCTGGTCTCGACTAGGTTCTAAACGCACAAGTCTCTTGAGAGAAAAACTTGTAGAAAGAAAATTCGATCTTTATTAATATCAGAAAAAGGTTGTCGAACTACAATGCTGAAGGAGCCTTATTAATATGCTCGCAGCTTGACCTTCCAGGGTCGACTCAATAAAGAAAAATTGAAAACTTACAAAAGTGCACAAAAGGAAAAATTACAAAAGTGAATAACCGAAAAGGACTTCTACCTAAATTGTCTTTGACTCAGAATGTAAACATTCTAAATCCTACCCTGAAAAACAGAAAAGGCATGTATATAATATGAAAACTTACCATTCTTACCTATCGGCCAAGAAATGGAAGGTGGCCGACCTTGTGGCATGCATGCGCCTAGCTCCTAGTCTTTGACTTAATTGGAGTAGGGTTATGAATCCTTGGGCCCTGAACTCTCTTGCCACTAAAGCCCAAGTTTCTGAAGTCCTTTGTATTGTTGAGAAGCCTTTGGATTCTTCCTTGCACTCTTGGCCCAATGCTCTTTGTCAATCATCCCCTAGGAGCTTGTCGACCCAGAAACTGAACTTGTGGAAGAGCGCCCTTGATCTGCTCCTTTTCATTGCTCCTGCTGGCACCACTGGTGTAGAAACTTCATCTAGATGCATGTCTTGAAGCTTGTAGCTTATCTGGTCCGAGTCTTTTTGTGTAGATGTTGAAATGGTGGTGCAATCGGCTAGATCGGCTGTACCGGCTGGACTATGCGAGGTACTGGCTGTATTGTCCTTGGAGCCGGTCAGGTTGATCCCAGAGCCGGTGGCGTCACCAATTGGGCCGGCGGTGTCATCCACGTTGCCGCCAGTTGGGCTGGAGGTTTGGGCCTCTCCGCTGGAAAGATTGATCGGTCGGGCCCGGCTGGTCGTAGGCCCGGTGGAACCGCTTGGGCCGGCAGGCGCGTCAAATGGCCCGGCTGTCTCGGGCAAGCACTCCTGGCCGGCCATACGATCTGATGCCCTCATCATCCCCTCCCCCTTCAGTAGGTTTTGACCTCAAAACTTGTTCATCTGCATGGAAAGGAGCTTGATCAGTTACGTTGAATGTGTTAGACACATTAAACTCACCTGGAAGCTCGATACGGTAGGCATTGTTGTTGATCCTCTTGGGGCCAGCTTGGAATTCCTTAGGTTGGGGAACCTCTCCTGTCGTAGGTGTAGCCACAACCAATCAACTGGTTGAAAAATCATCTCCTTTCTTCCCTTGTTGGCATGAGTCACGTACTGCCCGGTCCTCTTCTCCAAGTTTTCTGCTACCTTCTCGTGTATCTTCTTTATGAACACCGCCTTGGATGCTCCATTGAGGTTGGTCATCTCTGCTGGTGGCAGTGACGTTTGCTCCAAAGGTGTTAGGGGGTTAAAGCCGTAGACTACTTCAAAAAGGGTCTTCTTGGTTGCTAAGTGCACGGCTCGGTTGAATGCGAACTCTATGAATGGCAGGCACTCCACCCAAGTATTGAGGTTCTTCCCTAGTGTAGTCCTGAGAAGAGTTGACAATGTCCGGTTGACTACTTCAGTTTGGCCATCGGTTTGAGGATGGCAGGTGGTAGAGAAGAACAGCTTTGTGCCTAGCTTCCTCCAGAGGGTCCTCAAGAAGTGGCTGAGGAATTTGGTGTCCCTGTCTGACAAGATGGTCCTTGGCACTACGTGAAGCCGTACTATCTCCCTGAAGAACAGTTCGGTTTTTTGCGTGGCATCATTGACATTGGCACATGGGATGAAATGTGCAATCTTGGAGAATCGGTCTACCACTACAAAGATAGCATCTTTGTGGTTAATTTTGGGCAGACCTAGAACGAAGTCCATTGAGATGTCCACCCATGGATTTGTAGGTATGGGCAAAGGGAGATAAACCCCGTGAGGGTGTACTCGGGATTTTGCCTTTTGCAGGTGATGCACCTTGCACAATGGGCTTCTACAGACCTCTTGATGTGTGGCCAGTAGAAGTGCTCCTTGACCACTTCTAGTGTCTTGTCAACGCCAAAGTGGCCCATAAGACCTCCTCCATGAGCTTCTCGGATGATAAGCTCCCGTAGAGATCCTTGTGGTATGCACAACCTCCTTTCTCGGAATAAGAACCCATCATGGATGTAGAACTTGCCATGACTCCCTCTGCCACACTCCTTGTAGCTCTCAGCAAAGTCAGGATCGTCCTTATATAGGTCCTTGACGTGCTCGAATCCTAAGACTTTTGCTTCCATGGAGGATATCAAGGCAAACCTCCTTGATAGTGCATCGGCTACTACATTATCCTTGCTCTTCTTGTACTTGATGACGTACGGGAAGGTCTCTATGCACTCGATCCACCTGGCATGTCTTCTCTTGAGGTTGGTTTGCCCTATGAGGTGTTTGAGAGTCTCGTGATCAGTGTGGATCACAAACTCCTTGGACAACAAGTAATGTTGCCAAGTCTCCAAGGCTCGGACTAGGGCATAGAGCTCCTTGTCGTAGGTGGGGTAGTTCAGTGAGGCACCACCTAGCTTCTCACTGAAGTATGCCACTGGCCTTCCTCCTTGGGTTAGCACTGCTCCTATGCCTATTCCAAAGGCATCACAATCCACTTCAAACGTCTTGTTGAAGTCAGGCAAGACTAGCACTGGTGCATGTGTAAGGTTGTCCTTCAAGGCCTGGAATGCCTTCTCCTGAGATTCTCCCCAGCTGAACCCCACGTTCTTCTTCACTACTGCCGTCAGTGGCAATACTGCTGAAGTTGGGCACGAATCTTCTGTAGAAGCTGGCCAGATCGTGGAAACTCCTCACTGGGCTGATGTTTTTCGGCTTTGGCCACTCTTGTATGGCTCGGATTTTCTCTTCATCAACCTGTAAGCCCTGTAAACTTACAACAAAACCTAAGAAGACAAGTTTATCAGTACAAAAGATGGAGTTCTTGAGATTGGCATAAAGCTCTTCTTGTCGAAGGGTTTTAAGTACCAACTCAAGATGTGTGAGGTGTTCCCGTAGGCACTTACTATGAACTAGAATATCATCAAAGTAAACCACAACGAACTTACTCATGTACGCCCTAAGAACATGGTTCATAAGGAGCATGAAGGTGCTTGGGGCATTAGTCAAGCCGAATGGCATGACTGTCCACTCGTAGAGCCCTTGCATTGTCTTGAAAGCAGTCTTCCACTCATCACCTTCCTTCATTCTGACCTGGTGGTATCCACTCTTGAGGTCTATCTTGGAGAAGACCGTGGCTCCACTCAGCTCATCCATCATGTCATCCACCCGTGGTGTGGGATGCCGGTACTTGACTGTGATGTTGTTGATTGCTCGGCAGTCCACGCACATTCGCCAAGTCCCATCCTTCTTGGGCACTAGCAGCACTGGTACGGCACATGGACTGAGGCTCTATCGAACATAGCCTTTCTCCAGGAGCTCCTTGACTTGCTTCTCAAGCTCCTTGGACTCCTCTGGGCTCATCCGGTAGGCTGGTCGATTAGGTAAGGCTGCACCAGGCACGAGGTCAATCTGGTGCTCTATGCCGCGTAGGGGAAGCAAGCCTGATGGTATCTCCTCAGGGAATACGTCCTGGAGTTTGTTGAGGAGAGCTGCTACTTAAGGAGGTAGCTATACCTGTTCCTTTTCTACACTCAAAATTTCTTTGAAGACCATTATTAACATTAAATCCTTCGAGGCTAAAGCTCTCCGGACATGACTTGGTTGAATAAGAAAATTTAACTTAATGAGTTTCTTTTCCTTACTCATTTGTTGTTGTAGCTCATGTACCTGGGCAGGTGTGAGAGGAGCTAGGCTGACATTTCTCTTGTCGTGCACAAAAGTGTAGAGATTGGTTCGGCCATCATGGCTTGTATCCTCGTCAAACTGCCATGGCCTTCCTAGCAGAAGATGGCCAGCTTGCATTGGTACTACATCGCAAACTACCTGGTCTTTGTATCTGCCCACACTGAATGGCACGGTTACTTGCTCATGGATCTTGAGCTCCACCTTGTCATCGTGCCATCTCAATCTATAAGGTCGAGGGTCCCTTGTCTTCTCTAGAACTAGCTTATCCACCTTATATTCACTAGCAACATTAGTGCAAGAACCACCATCTATTAGGAGGCTACATACCTTGCCCTTGATGGTGCACCGGCTGTGGAAGATGTTCTCCCTTTGAATGGTCTCTGAGGGATCTACCATTGCACTGAGAATGGGTCTAGTGACGAGCACTTCCCCCACATCAGGGTACTCAATGTCACCGTATTCTCCTTCTGGTTCATAGTCCTCTTCATCTTGGGATTCATACTCTCCAGTCTCCGTAATCCGCATGACCTGGTTGTTTGGGCACTTGATACAAGCCTTGATTCAAGGATGTATGCGCGTGGGCTGTTTGGAGAATTTTAGGTGAGAAACTTGACCTTAGACTTCTTGGATAGGGGTTTTTGGATTGGTATTCGATGGAAAGGTGAAGTGAACCACACGAGGGGGGATGAACCTCGTGATAAATCACAAACTTAGAGCTAGGAGGGCTGGTCTCAACTAGATTCTAAGCGCACAAGATTCTTGAGAGAAAACTTGTTGGGGAAAAAGTTCTATCTTTATTAATATCAAAAAGGTTGTCGAACTACAATGCTGGAAGGAGCCTTATTGATATGCTCGACAGCTTGACCTTCTAGGGTCGACCCAAATAAGAAAAGGAAAACTTACAAAAGTGCACAAAAGGAAAAGATACAAAAGTGTATAATCGAAAAAGGACCTATTCCTAAAATGTCTTTGACTCAATAAAAGTAAATATTCTTGATCCTACCCTGCAAAACAGAAAGAGGCATATATTCAAATTGAAACTTACCTTAACTTACCTCATGGCCAAGAAATGGAAGGTGGCCGTCCATGTGGCATGCACACGCCTTGCTCCTAGTCTTCGACTTGGAGTAGGGTTAAGAATCTTTGTGCCCTGACCTGTCTTGCCACTAAAGCCCAAGTCTCTGATGTCCCTTGTGTTGTTGAGAAGCCATTGGAATCTTCCTTGCATTTTTGGCCCATTGTCCTTAGTCTATCTTCCTTGCATTTTTGCCTTCTTGTCATTGCTCCTTGAGGTACCACTGGTGTAGACACTTCCTCTAGGTGCATGCCCTTGAGCTGGTAGCTCATTAGGTCCGAGTCCTCTTGTGTAGAAGTGGAAATGCGCGTGTACTAGGCTGGATCGGCTGTACCGTTTGGATTGTACGAGGTACTGGCCGGAATGCCTACAGGACCAGCCAAGTTGATCCCGTACTTGGCGGCATCACCAGAGGGACCGGCGGTGTCATCCACGTTGCCACCAAGTGTGCCGGAAGCTTGGGCCTCTCCGCCGGCAATGCTGGTTGCTCTGGTCCTTGTGGTCGAGGGTCCGGCGGTACTGCTTGGACCGGCAGGCGTGCCAGATGGTCGGGCTGTCTCGG
The DNA here is from genome assembly GCA_018901935.1 of Pugionium cornutum. Lineage (NCBI taxonomy): Eukaryota > Viridiplantae > Streptophyta > Magnoliopsida > Brassicales > Brassicaceae > Pugionium > Pugionium cornutum. The sequence goes on along the minus strand of CM032162.1, from coordinate 14,563,199 downwards.
GCAAGCTTCCTGGTCGGCCAGTCTGGTCTCCTGGCTGGATGTACGACCTGATGTCCTCATCATCCCCTCCCTCTTCAGTAGGTTTTGTCCTCAAAACTGGTTCATCTGCATGGAAAGGGGCTAAGTCAGTAACATTGAACGCATTGGATACATTAAACTCACCTGGGAGCTCGATCCGGTAGGCGTTGTTGTTGATCCTCTCGAGCACTCTGAATGGTCCATCTCCTATTGGTGCTAGCTTGGAACTCCTTAGGTTTGGGAACCTCTCCTGCCGTAGGTGTAGCCACACCCAATCGCCTGGTTGAAAGATCACCTCCTTTCTTCCCTTGTTGGCATGAGTCACGTACTGTCCGGTCCTCTTCTCCAAGTTTTCTGCTACCTTCTGGCGTAATCTCCTTATGAACTCTGCCTTTGATGCTCCGTTGAGGTTGGTCATCTCAGCTGGTGGTAGTGGTGTTTGCTCTAATGGGGTGAGAGGGTTGAAGCCGTATACTACTTCAAATGGTGTCTTCTTGGTTGCTGAGTGCACGGCTCGGTTGTAAGCGAACTCTATGAATGGCAGGCACTCCACCCAAGTCTTTAGGTTCTTCCCTAGTGTAGTTCTGAGAAGAGTTGATAGTGTACTGTTGACAACTTTAGTTTGGCCATCGGTTTGAGGATGGCAGGTGGTAGAGAAGAGTAGCTTCGTGCCTAGCTTTCTCCAAAGGGTCCTCCAGAAGTGGCTGAGGAACTTGTTGTCCCTGTCTGATACGATGGTCCTTGGCACTCCATGAAGCCGTACTATCTCCTTGAAGAACAGCTCAGCTGTTTGAGTGGCATCATTGACATTGGCACATGGAATGAAGTGTGCCATCTTGGAGAATCTGTCCACCACTACAAAGATTAAATCTTTGTGGTTGATCTTGGGCAGACCTAGAACAAAGTCCATTGAGATGTCCACCCATGGATGTGTAGGTATGGGCAGTAGGAGATACAAACCGTGAGGTTGCACTCGGGACTTTGCCTTCTTGCAAGTGATGCATCTTGCACAATGAGCTTCTACTGTCCGCTTGATGTGTGGCCAGTAGAAGTGCTCCTCGACCACTGCTAGAGTCTTGTCGACACCAAAGTGGCCCATGAGTCCTCCTCCATAAGCTTCTCGGATGATAAGTTCCCTTAATGATCCTTGTGGTATGCACAGCCTTCTTTCTCGGAACAAGAACCCCTCATGGATGTAGAACTTGCCATGACTCCCTATGCCACACTCCTTGTAGCTCTCAGCAAAGTCAGGATCATCCTTGTATAGGTCCTTGATGTGTTCGAACCCTAGGACCTTTGCCTCCATGGTGGATATCAAGGCAAACCTCCTTGATAGTGCATCGGCTACCACATTATCTTTGCCCTTCTTGTACTTGATGACGTACGGGAAGGTCTCTATGAACTCCATCCACCTGTCATGTCTCTTCTTGAGATTGGTTTGCCCTCTGAGGTGTTTGACAGTCTCATGATCAGTGTGGATCACAAACTCCTTGGACAGCAAGTAATGCTGCCAAGTCTCCAATGCTTGGACAAGGGCATAAAGCTCCTTGTCATAAGTGGGGTAGTTCAGTGAGGCACCACCTAGCTTCTCACTGAAGTATGCCACTGGTCTCCCTCCTTGGGTTACATACCTTGCCCTTGATGGTGCAACGGCTGTGGAAGATGTTCTCCCTTTGGATGGTCTCTGAAGGATCCACCATTGCACTGAGGATGCGTCTAGTGACCAGCACTTCCCCCACATCAGGGTACTCAATGTCACCATACTCCTCTTCTCGTTCATAGTCCTCAATTTGATAGTGTGTAATTTGGGCACTCTCTTGAGATGTTTCCACGACCCCTACACTTGAAACAAGTGATGTCACGTGATCTTTGAGGGTTAGAAGACTTACCAGGCTCTCTCTGGTCACGGGTGGGTTCAGGAGGCTTGCTCTTGAACCTTGACTCGATCTCTATGCTCTTGCCTTTGTCTACGGGCTTGGGCATGTTGCTTGGTGCCTAAGGTGTCTTTGGCTTGCTGCGGATGTCTTGGCTCTTACGTTTGATGTGCTGCTCAGCCTGGACAGATAGGTGGAACAAGTCTTTGAAGTCATTGTAGATTTGCCGCTCCACCTTGCGGCTGATTCTTTCTTGGAGTCCATCCAAGAATTGTGCCATCAATGCTTCTTCATCATCATTGAGCTCCAGCCTGTTCCTTAGCTTCTCGAACTCTTCATAGTACTCCTCTACTGATCTAGTACCCTGCTTAAGAGTACGAAAACAACGTTGCAAGTCTCTATGAAAGTAAGGTGGAACAAACCTTTGTCGCATGAGGTCTTTCATGTCGACCCATGAGTCTATGGACCTCCTTCTGTCAGATACCTCATGATCCCACCAGATGAGGGCATTGTCCGTGAGTTGTGCTACTGCCATTGAGACTCTCCTAGGTCCTGGTTGGTTGTAATGATCAAAGATATGATCCATTCTTCTTTCCCAATCTAGGTAAGCCTCGGGTCTACTTTTCTTGCAAAACTTGGAGGAGTTAGCTTAACATAGGAGGAATTCTTGGTGAAGACCATATGGCTCAAAGCCATCATCTTCTGCCTCTGGTTGCCGTGGAGGTCCTCTCGGCCTATGGTGATAGTTATGAGGTTGTGTGCCCTCATCTCCATCTGGCTGGGGTTCTTCCTGTTCGTGCCGTGTCCTAAGGTGCTCAGGACCCTCAGGACGGTCTTTCTCAGCTCTCACGTGCCTTATGGCCTGGAATCTCACCGGTCTTTCCACGCGCTCCAACCTCTCGCCTATGGATGCGAGTTGTGTTTGGAGTGTGGTGAACATGGCCATCATGGCTTCGGTGGCTTCTCTATTTTCTTCTGCCATTGCGCTACAAAGAAAGAAGACAAGTTATGATACTCCTAAATTATTAGGAGGGTTTTCTTTTATAAGGGGGGGATTCGAAAATGCAAAAAGGAAAAAATCTGAAAGTTTGAAAATTCAAAAATATGAAGATTTGAAAAAAAGGAAACTTTCTTGACAACTATTGCTAGCTGTCCAAATCGAATCCCTTAGGTGTTTTTCCTATTTTCTTTTTCTTTTCTATTTAATTAGACTTAAAAATAATGGAAATATGATTCTAACAAAAAGGAAAACGTGAATGGCAATGCAAAAGTGAATCTAAACCCTAGTGATACACGTAGAAGGCTAGATGCACTTGGTTTGGAGTTTGATGTTATTTTTTTATTTTTCTTGAATGCGACTTAAACTAATGCAAGAACTAAAAACAAAAAAAAAGCTAAAGGATAGAAACAACCTGGTTTAGGAGCTTTAAGCTCTGATACCAAAATGATACAAGCCTTGATTCAAGGATGTATGCGTGTGGGCTTTTGGAGAAGTTTAGGTGAGAAATTCGACCTTAGACTTCTTGGATAAGGGTTTTTGGATTGGTATTCGATGGAAAGGTGAAGTGAACCACACGAGGGGGGATGAACCACGTGATAAATCACAAACTTAGAGCTAGGAGGGCTGGTCTCAACTAGATTCTAAGCGCACAAGATTCTTGAGAGAAAACTTGTTGGGGAAAAAGTTCTATCTTTATTAATATCAAAAAGGTTGTCGAACTACAATGCTGGAAGGAGCCTTATTAATATGCTCGACAGCTTGACCTTCTAGGGTCGACCCAAATAAGAAAAGGAAAACTTACAGAAGTGCACAAAAGGAAAAGATACAAAAGTGTATAATCGAAAAAGGACCTATTCCTAAAATGTCTTAGACTCAATAAAAGTAAATATTCTAGATCCTACCCTGCAAAACAGAAAGAGGCATATATTCAAATTGAAACTTACCTTAACTTACCTCATGGCCAAGAAATGGAAGGTGGTCGTCCATGTGGCATGCACGCGCCTTGCTCCTAGTCTTCGACTTGGAGTAGGGTTAAGAATCTTTGGGCCCTGACCTCTCTTGCCACTAAAGCCCAAGTCTCTGATGTCCCTTGTGTTGTTGAGAAGCCATTGAATTCTTCCTTGCACTTTTGGCCCATTGTCCTTAGTTGATCTTCCTCTAGGAGCTTGTCGACCCATAAGCTGAATTTGTGGAAGAGTGCCCTTGATCTGCTTCTTGTCATTGCTCCTTGAGGTACCACTGGTGTAGATACTTCCTCTAGATGCTTGCCCTGGAGCTGGTAGCTCATTTGGTCTGAGTCCTCTTGTGTAAAAGTGGAAATGCGTGTGTACTCGGCTGGATCGGCTGTACCGGCTGGATTGTGCGAGGTACTGGCTGGAATGGCTTCAGGACCGGCCAAGTTGATCCAGGAGTTGGCGGCATCACCAGAGGGACCGGCGGTGTCATCCACATTGCCACCAAGTGTGCCGGAAGCTTGGGCCTCTCCGCCGGCAATGCTGGTTGCTCTGGTCCTTGTGGTCGAGGGTCCGGCGGTACTGCTTGGACCGGCAGGCGTGCCAGATGGTCCGGCTGTCTCGGGCAAGCTTCCTGGTCGGCCAGTCTGGTCTTCTGGCTGGATGTACGACCAGATGTCCTCATCAGCACTCCCTTGAGGCGTGTCCGCGACCCCTACACTTAAAACAAGTGATGTCACGTGATCTTTGAGGGTTAGAAGTCTTACTAGGCTCTCTCTGGTCACGGGTTTGCTAAGGAGGCTTGCTCTTGAACCGTGATTCGATCTATATGCTCTTGCCTTTGTCTACGGGCTTGGGGCTATTCCTTGGTGCCCTGGGCGTCTTAGGCTTGCTGCGGATGTCTTGGCTCTTACGCCTGATGTGCTGCTCAGCCTGGACAGATAGGTGGAACAAGTCCTTAAAGTAATTGTAGATTGCCTTTCCACTTTGCGGCTGATTCTCTCTTGCAGTCCATCCAAGAATTGCGCCATCAATGCCTCTTCATCGTCATTGAGCTCCAGCCTGTTTTTTAGCCTCTCAAACTCTTCATAGTACTCCTCTACTGATCTTGTGCCCTGCTTAAGAGTACGAAAACATCGTTGCAAATCCCTATGGAAATAGGGTGGAACAAACCTTTACCTCATGAGGTCTTTCATGTCGACCCAAGAATCTACGGGCCTCAACCTCCTCCTCCTTTGGTCAGAAGCCTCACGATTCCACCAGATGAGGGCATTATCCGTGAGTTGTGCTACTTCCATGGAGACTCTCCTAGGGCCTGGTTGGTTGTAATGCTCAAAGATGTGATCCATCCTCCTCTCCCAATCAAAATAGGCCTCGGGGTCTACTTTTACTACAAAACTTGACGGTGTTAATTTAACATCTTGATTGTTTACCCGGTTGTAGTCGTAGTCATCCCCATCCTCATGATGTCTAGGGGGCATTCTTGGTCTCTGGTGATGACCATAGGGCTCGAAGTCTTCGCCTTCTGCTTATGTTGCCGTGGAGGTCCTCTCGGCCTAGGGTGATAGCCGTTAGGCTGTGCGTCTTCATCTCCAACCGGCTGGGGCTCCTCTTGCCCGAGCCGTGTCCTAGGATGATCAGGACCCTCAGCAGGGTCTTGGTCAGTCCTCACGTGCCTTATGGCCTGGAATCTCACCGGCCTCTCCACGCGCTCCAACATCTCGCCGATTGATGCGAGGTGTTTAGAAGGTGGTGAACATGGCCATCAAGGCCTCGGTTGCATCCTGATTTCCTTCTGCCATTGCGTGCTACAAAAGAGAAACAAGTTATTCTGCTCCTAAAATCGATTAGGAGGATTTCTTTTATAGGTTAAATAGAGATGCAGAAAGGAAAAATTGAAAAGGAAAATTATGGGAAAAGGAAAAACATAAAAATGGAAACTTCTTAATAATTAATGCTAGTTGTTTTTTGGTCGATTTTCTTTTGGTATTTTTCTATTTTTTTGTTTTGCTTTTTAATTTAACTTAATGAGGAATGGAAATATGCTTTTAACAAAAAAGAAAGAAGAAAATTGCAATGCAAGAATGAATCTAAACTCTAGTGATGCATGTAGGAGCTAGATGCACTCGGATTGAACTTAGATGTTATTTTTTTAATTTTCTTTGAATGAAACTTAAACTAATGCAAGAAATGGAAACAAGACTAAGTAAAGGATAGAAACAACCTGGTTTTAGGAGCTTTAAGCTCTGATACCAAAATGATACAAGCCTCGAATCAAAGTTGTACGCACGTGGGCTGTTTGGAGAAGATTAGGTGAGAAACTCAACCTTAGGCTTCTGGATGGGGGTTTTCTGTTTGGTAATGGATGGAAGGCTGAAGTGAACCACACGAGGGGTGATGAACCTCGTGATAAATCACAAAATTAAAGTTAGGAGGGCTGGTCTCGACTAGGTTCTAAGCACACAAGTCTCTTGAGAGAAAAATTTGTAGAAACCAAATTCGATCTTTATTAATATCAGAAAAATGTTGTCAAACTACAATGCTGAAAAAGCCTTATGAATATGCTCGGCAGCAAAGGAAAAATTACAAAAGTGAATAACCAAAAAGGACTTCTAACTAAATTGCCTTTGACTCAAAATGTAAAAATTCTAAATCGTACCCTGCAAAACAGAAAAGGCAAGTATATAATTTGAAAACTTACCATTCTGACCTATCGGCCAACAAATGGAAGGTGGCCGACCTTGTGACATGCACGCGCCTAGCTCCTAATCTTCGACTTGGAGTAGGATTATGAATCCTTGGGCCCTGGCCTCTCTTGCCACTAAAGCCCAAGTCTCTGAAGTCATTTGTATTGTTGAGAAGCCTTTGGACTCTTCCTTGCACTCTTGGCCCAATGCTCTTTGTCGATCATCCTCTAGGAGCTTGTCGACCCACAAACTGAACTTGTGGAAGAGCTCCCTTGATCTGCTCCTGGTGGCACCACTGGTGTAGAAACTTAATCTAGATGCATGTCTTGAAGCTGGTAGCTTATCTAGTCCGAGTCTCTTTGTGTAGATGTTGAAATGGTGGTGCAATCGGCTGGATCGGCTGTACCGGCTGGACTGTGCGAGGTACTGGCCGTATTGTCCTTGGAGCTGGCCAGGTTGATCCCGAAGCCGGCGGCGTTAGCAATTGGGCCAGCGGTGTCATCCACATCGCCGCCAGTTGGGCCGGAGGTTTGGGCCTCTCCTCCGGAAAGATTGATCCGTCTGGCCCGGCTGGTCGTAGGCCCGGCGGTACCGCCTGTCTCGCGCAAGCACTCTGGTCGGCCAATCTGATCTCGTGGCCGGCATACGATCTGATGCCCTCATCATATGTGCTCTTGAACTCTTTAGAAGTTAAACTGCTAGGGTTTGAGCAAATCAAAGAGTTATATGCTATTGCTGCTGATTTTAAGGATATTTATGCTTCTTGTGAGAAGTTTGGAACTGGAAAATACTTTAAGAGTGAAGGCTTCTTGTTTTATGATAATCAGTTATGTGTACCTAACTCCTCTTTGCGAGACTTTTTTGTTAAGGAAGCACGTTCAGGTGGTCTTATGGGCCACTTTGGCATGGCAAAAACATTAAATGTATTGTAGGAAAACTTCTTTTGGCCACACATGAGGAGTGATGTTCAGAAAGCTTGCCAAAGATTTGTAACTTGCAAACAAGCCAAATCCACAATCCAAAAGCACGGTTTGTATTCGCCTCTTCCTATACCTTTGCACCCTTGGTATGATATTTCTATGGATTTTTTAGTTGATAGATTTTCCAAAATTGCTCACTTTATTCCTTTTCATAAGACGGATAATGCCGTTAACATTGCTGGATTATTCTTAAAGGAGATATTTAGACTTCATGCCATGCTGATACAAGCCTTGATTCAAGGATGTATGCGCGTGGGCTGTTTGTAGAAGATTAGGTGAGAAACTCAACCTTAGGCTTCTGGATGGGGGTTTTCTGGTTGGTAAAGGATGGAAGGGTGAAGTGAACCACACGAGGGGTGATGAACCTCGTGATAAATCACAAACTTAGAGCTAGGAGGGCTGGTCTCAACTAGGTTCTAAGCGCACAAGTCTCTCTTGAGAGAAAGCTCGTAGGGAAAAAGTTCTACTTTATTAATAATCAAAAGGTTGTCGAACTACAATGCTGGAAGGAGCCTTATTAATATGCTCGACAGCTTGACCTTCTAGGGTCGACTCAAACAAATAAAAGGAAAGTTTACAAAAGTGCACAAAAGGAAAAGATACAAAAGTGCATAACCGAAAAAGGACCTATTCCTAAAATGTTTTTGACTCAAAAATGTAAAGCAACTAGATCCTACCCTGCAAAACAGAAAGAGGCATATATTCAAATGTAAACTTACCTTAACTCACCTCACGGCCAAGAAATGGAAGGTGGCCGTCCTTGTGGCATGCACGCGCCTTGCTCCTAGTCTTCGACTTGGAGTAGGGTTAAATATCTTTGGGTCCTGACCTCTCTTGCCACTAAAGCCCAAGTCTCTGATGTTCCTTGTGTTGTTGAGAAGCCTTTGGACTCTAATTTGCTCTTCTGGCCCATTGTCCTTAGCTGCTCTTCCTCTCGAAGCTTGTCGACCCATAAGCTGAATTTGTGGAAGAGTGCTCTTGATCTGCTTCTTGTCATTGGTCCTGGAGGTACCACTGGTGTAGCTACTTCCTCTAAGTGCATGTCCTGGAGCTGGTAGCTCATTTGGTCCGAGTCCTCTTGTGTAGAAGTGGAAGTGTGCGTGTACTCGGCTGGATGGCCTGTACCGGCTGGATTGTGCGCGGTACTGGCCGGAATGACTTCAGGACCGGCCAAGTTGATCCCGGAGTCGGCGGTGTCATCAGGGGACCGGCGGTGTCATTCACGTCCCCACCAAGTGTGCCGGAAGCTTGGGCCTCTCCGCCGGCGATGTTGACCGGTCTGGTCCTATAGGTCGAGGGTCCGGCGGTACTGTCTGGTCCGGCAGGCGCGCCAGATGGTCCTGCTGTCTCGGGCAAGCTTCCTGGTCGGCCAGTCTGGTCTCCTGGCTGGATGTACGACCTGATGTCCTCATCACATGCCTAGGACCATAGTATGAGATAGAGACACTAAGTTCCTTAGTTACTTTTTGAAAACACTTTGGTCTAAGCTAGGAACTAAGCTTTGTTTCTCCACAACTTGTTATCCGCAATCTGATTGTCAAACTGAAGTAGTTAATAGAACCTTGTCTTCTTTGTTAAGAGCTTTGATTAAAAAAAATCTTAGTACTTGGGAAGAATGCTTGCCTCATGTTGGCTTCCCATATAATCATGCTAGGCATACTGTTTCTAAGTTCTCACCATTCGAAATTGTTATGGGTTCAATCCCATCTCACCTTTGGATCTAATGCCTTTACCTTTGAGTGAAAGGATAAGCTTTGATGGAAAGAAAAAGACTGAGTTGGTTAGAAAACATTCATGAGAAGGCTCGGCTCAATACTGAAAGTAAGACTAAGATGTATGCTCAACAGCCCAATAAAGGCAGCAAGGAGTTAGCATTTCAGGAAGGAGACTCGGTGTAGATCCATTTGCGCAAAGAAAGATTTCCCAGTGAAAGGAAGTAGAAGCTAATTCCTAGGATTGATGGCCCATTCAAAGTCCTCAAGAAGATCAATGACAATGCCTACAAGCTGGATCTTCAAGGTAAGTACCAAGTGAGTTCAAGCTTCAATATTACTGATTTGGTTTCATATTTAGCAGATGAAATAGATTTGAGATCAAATCCTTCTCAACTGGGGGAGGATGATGTGAGAATGGCCAGAAAGGAACCACAACCTAAGGAGCAGCTTGAACCAGAGGATGAAGAAACCACTAAATATGCTAAGGAGTAGGTAGAACCCGCATATATTAGAGATAAAAGCCTACAAATCTTCAATGGCCCCATTACCATATCCAAGCAAGCCAAACATATGACAACACTACGGCACCTCCTCAACACCATTCAGGCAAGTTTAGTGTGTGCTAATCCAACCACATTGGTTGTGATTCAAGCCACCTAAACCTCACCAAGAGAGGTGCCTTGGATTGTACTATTTTTCCCTATTCTTAGTTTTTTCCCAATGGGTTTTCTAAGATAGGTTTAAATGAGACAAACCCAAAGTACTTTACCATAACCTCTTGGTGAATCAAGGCCCTTTCTATCTCATCATCCACGAAATAGGAGAGGAAGTAAATGAGACAAACCCAAAGTACTTTACCATAACCTCTTGGTGAATCAAGGCCCATTCTATCTCATCATCCACGAAATAGGAGAGGAAGAATCAAGTCAAAACATTATTTACTTTTTAGACTTTGTCTTAGTTGTCTTTGTAATTCCCTAAGTATTTCCTTTAATGTTTTGGTACAATTTTAGGAGTTATTTTCAATTTCCTAGACTACTATAACTACTCTCTTGTATCCTTCTTTCTGAATGATCAAACATTTTAATAGCAAATCTCTTTCTTAAACTCGTTTGATCATCGTCTTGGATAAGGAATTTTAGAACAGTTTCTCATTCCTCTCAAGAGCCGAAAGGCTAAGGGATCTTCATCACCATTGGAAGTTTCAATTCAATTCACCGCTTGCCCAACGTGTCTGGCCTTTGACATTCACACAGAGCAAGCAGATAGTCCAAGGATTTTCTACCATCCTTGAGAGGTATCATCCATTTCCCCTTGTTCTCATATCTATCCACTTAAGACCTCACACATCCACAAGTTGCACGATCGTTTCACCCATTCCGTAACTTCAATCCATTCATCCACTCTTCCACAACCATTTGTAGTTGATAAGGGGCTTGATCCTCATCAAGATCACATCAATAAGTCTTTACTCAAGGATAACCAATGATCAACTTAGAATGATCATTTTAACTAACTGATCAACTTGACATGTCTGCACTAAATCGTCTTTAATTGATTTAGAGCTCAAAATTAAATGAATTCTGTGCCCATGTTAAGCTAGCTCAATTTTCCATATTGTGACAACATTTGAGACTAAAAGAGCTATGAAAACGCCACCAATTAATCCAATCTATCCCAAAGTGCGTGATACCATGCATTATGCTTCATTTATAAGCCTTTACTCAAGGAGCACCCATGATCAATTTAGAATGATCATTTTAACTGGCCAATCAACTTGACATGTACGCACTAAATCATTCGTAGCTTTTGATGTAGAGTTCAGAAGTATATGAATCCAATGCCCATGTTAAGGTAGCTCAATTTTCTATATTGTGAAAGAGCTATCATACATCCCTCAAGTAATCCAATCTAACCTTAATAACTGTGTGATGACATCCATTATGCTGCATTTATAAGCCTTTACACAAAGAGCACTAATGATCAGTTTAGAATTATCAGTTTAAAATGATCACTTTAACTAACCGATCAACTTGATATGTCCACACTAAATTGTCCATAACTTTTGATTTAGATTTCAGAATCACACGAATCCAATGCCCATGTTACGGTATCTCAATTTTCTATATTGTGAAAAAATTGAGGACAGAAATAGCTACGACAAAGCCTCCAAGTAATCCCATCTATCTCAAACTATTTGGTATCATGCTCATGCTTCATTTGTAAACCTTTGCTCAATGAGTACCAATGATTATTTTAAATTGATCAATTTAACTAGTTGATAAACTTAACATGTCCGCACTAAATCGTGTGTAACTTTCGATTTAGAGTTTCGAATTACACGAAATAAACACACATGTTAGGCTAGCTCAATTTTCGATACTGGGACAAAATTTCAGATCGAAAATGCTTCGAACAAAGCCTCCTAGTAATCCAATCTATCAAAAACTGCGTGCTGCCATGCATTATGCTTCATTTGAATACCTTTGCTCAATGAGCACCAAATATCATTTTAGAATGATTAGTTTAACTAGCCGATAAACTTGACATGTCCACACGAGATCATGCGTAACTTTTGATTTAGAGTTCAGAATCAAACGAATCCCATGCCCACGTTAAGCTAGCTTAATTTTCTATGTTGTGAACAAATTTAAGACAAAAATAGCTACGAAAAAGACTCCAAGTAATCCCATCTATCCGAAATTGCATAATGTCATGCATTATGCTTAATTTGTAAACCTTTGCTCAGTGAGCATCAATGATCAGTTTATAATGATCATTTTAACAAGCCGATCAACTTGTCATATCCGCACTAAATTTTCCGTAACGTTTGATTTAGAGTTCAGAATGACATGAATTGAATGCCCACGTTAAGGTAGCTCGATTTTCTATATTGTGACAAAATTTAAGCCGAAATAGCTACAATAAATCTTCCAAGTAATCCAATCTATCCCAAATTGCATTATAAGCCTTTACTCAAGGAGAACCAATGATCAGTTTAAAATGATCATTTAACTATCTGATCAGCTTGACATGCCCGCACTAAATCGTTTTTAACTTTTGTTATAGATATCAAAATTACATGAATCTAGTGCCCATGTTAAGCTAACTCCATTTTCCATATTGTGACAACATTTGAGATTAAAAGCGCTACTAACACTACAAGAAAACAACACATTTCCGACGGCCATATTCGTCAGAAATTCATCAGTAAAACAGATTCTCGTCTAATTTCCGATGAAAATAGTCCGTCAGGACTATTTCGTCAGAAATTAAATTCCTTCGGGAATTTATCGGGAATTTCTGATGGCTTTGCGATTAACTATTCCATCGGAATTTTCCGACGGTTCTTCGATGGAAGTGTCTGTCGGAAAATCCTGACGAATATTCGATGGTCCGCACCCATCGGGAATTACAGACGAATTATCAAGGGACTTTTTCTGATGACTTCTGCCATCGGGAATTTGGTCCGATGATATTTCCTGAGGGTTTATAACCGTCGGGAGATATGCAACACTTTTCCGATTGCAGCGTTTGTCGAAAATTTCCAACGATATAATCCGTCGGAAAAAACTAATTAATTGAAAAAATAAATTAATACATTTTTATTTTATTAAATTAAGTTAATATTTGTAAATATTTTTAAAAATAATCATACAATTAATAAGAATAATATTATAATATTAAACAATTGTTTTAAATTACAAATTACAAAAGAGGGGCAGGATGAGAAGGAGGAGAAAAAAAGTCATCAGACAATTTATTTTTTATCATTTCTACAAAGCTTTTGAGATTATTCATCTATATTTTCATAGACGCCATTTCTTCTTTTAGTTGCTCATTTTCCTCGTTTCTAGTTGCAGATGTTGTGCCACCGGTATCTGCAACTCTCCCGAGTCCTAGATGACGACCCTTTGAAAATGATACTTCCTGTAAATATAAAAAAATATTATTAGAAAATTTAATGAAAATTTTTATAATATTAATTTTATATTTTAAAAAAACTTACATCAAGAACGAGACGGTTAATCTCAGAACTAGGCAATTGGACGACCGAAGATGAAGAACCAACTTGAGATTGCTGGGTTAGAATATCACTTTTTTCTATTTTACTTTTTCGATGATCTCACTAACAAGACCATCTTGGATACGACCAGTCTTTTTGTTCGTGTGGACGGCCTTGAGAAATTGCAAGTGATCTGGAGGCGCTCCAATTTTTTGTGCCTAAAAATAAAAAAATCCAAATTAATAATTTTAAAATTTTTAAATATTAATAAATAATTAATATAATAATTAATTTACCAATTGATCGGCTCGTCTCAGAAAACTAGTCGATCCGGCATTGTGAATATAAATGTCTTTGCCTCCTCGGTCGCTCTTCTGGTTTCCCGAATTAGTTTTCAAGATGACCTCGGCGCTGGAAGATTCCCAATAACGAATAAAGTTGTTCCAAACCGACTCATTCAACCCTCTTGGTTTATCTTTTCCCTTTTTCTATTTTTGTTTCCATTCGTTCATGTGGCAGGAAAATTGTACTGCAGCCTCTTTTTCGAAAGCTTCTTCCACCAATTTCGTGTTCATGGGATCCCATGTAAATTCTTGCTGCGAAATTTTAGTATATATTACTAAAAAATATTATTAAAAACTATTTAAAATAATTATATATTTAAAATTTAAATAACGTACCGTAAACGTTGGGAACCAAATCTGACGTTCTTCGTATGGAATATCTCGAAATTTGGTATATGGTTTATTCAAAAGAGAATGAAGCATCTTTAATATAGATTTGCTTATTCCATTGTTTGAAATACCAAACCTACGAATTTTTATTACAATAGCGTTTAAATAATTATTTTAAATATAATTATAGAATAGAATTAAAATAATTATTTTAAATATAATTATAGAAAATTTAATTTACCATGTCGAGTTTCTTTGACGTTTCGGATCAAGAAATGTAAGAAGTTCACGACCAGGCTGCTGAACCAATTCTTCAATTGTCATTGGTCAGAAAGAATCATTTGTAGGTTCTGGAATTTGAGTTGGTATAAAACTCGGAGTCGATGACTCACCACGTCTTTGGTAATCTTGATACGACCTATAATTGGGTCATTTTATCAATCTATCTACATTTACTATTTACCATTTTTTAAAATATTAAATTATTTAAAATAATATTCAAGTATTTTTTATTTTTATTTTTTGAAAAAATCAAGGTTTATTATTTGGAATTTTTTCAAATATAACAAAATCAAGACCAAACTAATATCATCAATAAACATATAAACTTTATTGTACCTACTTTTCTAAAACTATAAACTATTCTAATTTTAAAATTTTAAATATTTTCATTTAGTGGTTTTGAAACTTACAAATAGGTAACATTAGTTATTGAAAAGTGCATAGAAAATCTAAAAACAATTTTTTACTGTAAAAATATATAAAAACAGTCTATTAAAATAGATGAAGTAGTATCTACTCACGGAAGCAAATAATTCCTCTAACCTAAACTTGTGTCTACAATTTTATACGATAGAACAATTTAAGAAACAAATAGGAAAATGTAAGTAAAACTAACATGTTGAGGACTAATCTGAAAAATTAATCTGAAATACGATAGCATCATCGATGGGACAGTGCAAGTCCAAATCTTGCGGTTAAATCGGACCACCCTACTAATTTCTGTTTCTTCTTAATCCATATTATCCACTTAATCATAAATTTTTTTACTGGATTTAGAGAAGCAAGCGGTTCGCTACAGTAGTGATAGACTTGCAGTTTGAAAATATGTAGAATCAATTAAATCAAGGATCATTTCAATATCATTTGAACCAGTACATAAAATGTATTTCCACACCTCTGAGTGCCTTAGAAGGTAATAGGCATGCCATAGCCTGAAAGCTAATGACTAAACTCATTATGTTTCCAGAATCAAAGGCCTAACCAGATATTATATTCACACAAACCATCACCAGGTGGACAGAAATGTAAATACAAATGAGTTTCATCAAACCCAGTTAGATATAACTTTTTCGTTGCAGGACACATATTCTCAAAGCTAGAAGAGAGACATCTACTAAACATGGGAAGAATTGCGATAGCTCTCAGACACTGGTTCTGATTAACAATTCTTGGATCTCGAAGAGGTCTAGAAAGGGTTGAAAAACTTAGAAATGCGACTTGGATAACCAAATTAGAAAAGAAAACACACTTACCCTTTATCATAAGATAACCAAATCGGACCACCCTGCTAGTTTTCATTTGGATTAATCCACTTAATCATAAATTTTACACTGGCCTTAACAGTTTTGAGAATAAGCTTCGTAATCCACTGTCCCATCGATGATGCTATCGTATAAAATTGAAAACTAATCTGAAATATTAATCTGAAAAATAAAACTTACATGTTGAGGACGAGAATCGGCGGCGACGAGGAGAAAAATGGCGGTGAGGAGTAACGGCGACGAGGTCCTTCGGCGATCGACGGAAATTTCGAGGGTAACACGAAACGGAGAGAGAGAGAGAGAGGAGAAGAAGAAGTCGTAGGTTATAATCGATATTTCCGACGGACTGTTCCGTCGAAAATCCGTCGGTACATCAATTAATTTTCGCGAAACCCCGCGTTTTTAATTTCGTTTACCACATAAATCCATCGGAAATCCATCGGATTTATTATAACACCGTGCATGATCGACACATGGTCTGCCGACGTTGCAAATGATTTTCCGACGGATATCTGACGGAATTAAAATGCCTGTCGGAAATCCGTCGGATTTATTATAACACCGTGCATGATAGACACATGGTCTGCCATTGGTGCAAATGATTTTCCGACGGATATCCGACGGGCATATTAATTCCGTTGGATATCCGTCGGTATGTAAAGTCAATAATCCGAAAAACATTTGTACTTTTAGGATGTATTTACCAAATAGTTTATATTAATGTGTTAGATAAAACATATACTATAAGGATATTTTTAAAAAATTTCATATAATTATATGTAGATCAAATTTTAAATTAAATAAATTTTAAATAAAATAACATATAATTATTAATATATTATATAGTTTTCTAATTCACTTATTTTATCAAATAATTCTAACTTTTGTATAACATGTATATTGGTTATCTATTATTCAAATAGGACAACAACAGTAAAAACCCACAAATTTAACGAGACGAGTTTTCAAACCAAACAAAGGAAGTTGTAGGAAACTACGTACACCAATCCTAAAACATTATTATCACAAATTATTTATCAGAAAAAGATAATGGATAAAAAATTAAAACATTATTATCACAAATTTAATCTGAATTTGATGAATATTCCGAATTAGCTGAATTTTGGTCATCAAACGCGCCAATCTCTTCTTCTGAATCTTGAAATACGTTGTAATCTTCGTTTGTGGTGTCATCAACAACAAGGTTAACTTCAAGAGAAATGTCTATTGAACCTAAGTTACCAATTGTGCTTTGTTGCATAGGCTCTTGTTTGGTAATACCACATATCATTCCTCTAGGATGTATTGAGGTCACTGTAATTCAAGGATCTTGCTTGTTTCTCACACGAAGATATCGAATGTAACAAACCTGGTCCACTTGTGATGCAAGTATAAAAGGATCATAATTTTGATGTCGTTTACGAGAGTGGACAGATGTAACATCGAATTCTTCTTCACGTTGACCCATGACAGGGTCATACCAGTCACAATAGAACACAATACACCTCAAATCAGTCATTCCTGGATAGTGAACTTCTAATATTTTACGAAGAATACCATTGTATACAATTTCTCCCGATTGAGATGATACACCATAATTACAAGTTGTTTGTAAGTTTCCTTCGCGATAACTCTTAAAAGCATATCCACGAGTGCAGTATATTGGATAAGATTTTGAAGTAAATGTAGGACCACTCACCAACTCAACTAACCACGTGGGCAACGTTATACCCCTAGAAGGACCTGTAGTAACCTACAAAATAATAGAATGTAGTAAATTATAAATATATATATATAGTAAACTATTATTGAAAATTACATAATTGTGGTAACACTAACATAAAAATGCAACCATTTTGCAAATTTGCTTTTTTTAAGTTTGACCAACTCATTCTCGTTGTAATCTGAATAATGAACATGTATTTGTTCGATGTATATCCTGTTAATTATAAAAAAAAATTAACAATAAATTATAATAATAACTAAAAACAAAATTAAATTGAATGTACCTTTCATATTCCAAAATGTCATAGCAATTTGTCAAAATATACAAATGCAAGTGATTGTGTTCCTCCTTTGATAGGCGTCGCGTCTTCCCTTTTCCACTTAAACGTCCAATTTGTGCAAGTATTTCTAGCACATACACTGGATAGCTTGGTTTTTCTCCTCCATCATCATGTCCGTGAAGGTCGTCTATTTTTTGTTTGCACTTGCGACGGAAAATAGTATCTGGCAAAGTTAGATGTTTCTTCATTAATACTTTGTGCGACGATTGAACCTTGAACCCTGACAAGATTTTTAACTTTTTTCTTTAGGTGGAACATATATCTCAAAAGGATACATCCATCGGTACTGAACAGGTTCTCCAAGTGCTGCTTCTCTAGGGAGGTGAATAGGAAGATGCTCCATAACATCAAAAAATGCTGGTGGAAATATTTTTTCCAGGTTACAAATGAGAACCGGTATTTTTTCCTCCAAATTTTGGATATCGTCTACAGTAAGT
Source organism: Pugionium cornutum (assembly GCA_018901935.1). Lineage (NCBI taxonomy): Eukaryota > Viridiplantae > Streptophyta > Magnoliopsida > Brassicales > Brassicaceae > Pugionium > Pugionium cornutum. Next base: position 14,545,245 of record CM032162.1, on the reverse strand, counting down.
GATCTTGTACATAAATCTCAAAAAAAGCACCAATCCCTATATAAAAATATATTTTAATAACATATAATATATAAAATTATTATTATTTATATATATAAAAAATGCAAACGTCGTACCTGCAATTGCTCCGTGGACGTTTTTAGGCAGTAGATCGCTAAAGGCAAATGGGAATAATCTTTGCATGACAACATGACAATCATGACTTTTCATCTCTGAAAATTTACCTTCAATAGTATCAACACAATTACGAAGATTAGATGCGTATCCATCTGGAAATTTGACACTATGCTTAATCGAGTCAAAGAATTCATCTTTTGCATGCGCATACAACCGGAGTGTGGGAGACAATGATTTTCCATTTGACATCATATGTAGTTCCTTCAAGGAACAAATATCCGAGAAATCCAATCTAGCTTTCAAATTATCTTTTGTTTTTCCTTGCACATTTAGAACGGTATTCATTATGTTGTCGAAAAAATTCTTCTTAATGTGCATAACATCTAGATTATGGTGCAACAAATGGTCATTCCAATACGGTAAATCCCAAAAAATGCTCTTCTTGTGCCAATTATGGTATTCGCCACAACCATCAACAAGGTAATGTCCGTTATCTCCACATGAAGCCCTTCTCTCAGCACCAAAATCTCTAAGTTGAGTCATCATATAATACCCGTCAAGAATAGGAGGTGGAGCATCAAAAATTTTTTTGTTTTTCCTAAACAATGTCATGCTCCGGCGATATGGATGATCTTGTGGTAGAAATCGACGATGATAATCGAATCAACTAGTCTTTCGTCCGTGTTTCAGTTGGAACGCATCAGTATTATCTTGACAATATGGGCATGTTAATCTTCCATGCGTCGACCATCCTGATAACATACCATATGCTGGAAAATCACTTATCGTCCACATAAGTGCTGCTCCCATCAAGAAGTTTTGTTGGTTGGAAACATCGAATGCTTCGACACCATTTTCCCATAATATTTTTAACTCATGAATTAGTGGCTGCAAGAAAATATCAAGCGATCGCTTAGGATGCTCTGGGCCGGGGACGAGAATTGTTAGAAATAAAAACTCTCGTTTCATGCACAAAGAAGGAGGCAAATTATAAGGTGTAACGATAACTGGCCATAACGAGGATTGCCTCCCATGCTTCCCAAAAGGGTTGAATCCATCTATAGATAACCCGAGGTATACGTTTCTAGGCTCATATGCAAAACTAGGATAAACCTATTGAAAATGTTTCCATGCTTCTATATCCGAGGGATGCAAAAATTTCTCCATTCGAATTATGTTTTGCATGCCATCTTATAGGTTTTGCCATGTGTTCAGATTGATATAACCTCTTTAACCTCTCTATTAATGGCAAATACCACATCCGTTTATGCCGAATAGGTACTTTACCGATTGTCTCTTGAAATCGAGGTTTGTGCCAAAGTCGGCACTTCATGCGGTTTTCATCATTTCTCCAATAGATCATGCAGTTGTCAATACATACATCGATCATCTGATATGGCAATCCAAGACCAGATACAAGTTTTTGAACCTCGTAATATGAAACAGGTGCAATATTATCTTCAGGTAATATATCTCTAACAAAATCAGCTATCACATTCACACAATCTTTAGCCAAGTTGAAATCCGTCTTTATCGTCATCAACCTGCTTGCAGCAGGTAAAGGCAATAATCCATCTCTACATCCTTTATACAAAGGCTACTTGGATGCATCTAACATATCAAAAAATTTTCGGGCTTCCAAATTAGGTTCCTCTATTCTACTACTATCTTCAATGTACGATTCTCTTTGTTCACGAAAAGCATCATTCACCATCTGAACAGTACCTCCGTTTATATCAACTTCTGATGCCGGTTCCTCTACCCTAACATTAGTACTATCTATCCTTTTTGAAGTACTACCATAATATTGCATCGTTGCATCAGTTTCTCCATGTGAATACCAAATTTTGTAACCCGGCATAAATCCATTCCTATACAAATGTTTACGTAGTTCTCTAACAAAGATTAATCTATGATTTCGACATTTAATAGACAGACAATACATTTTACCGTATTCCGATGTCATGCTATTCTTTGATGCAAATGCCATGAACTCTTCAACACCTTGCGCAAATTCATCAGTCAATTCCCCCGTGGTTGAATCATATCGAGGTTTATCCATCCACGGTCGAAAATACTCATAAGAACCCGAAGAACACATTTTCTTAAAAAAATGTGTTCTGTTAAAATTCTGAAAGATCATAGCTTATTTATAGTGAAAATTAGATATTATCACGAATTTTTAACAGATTATTAAGAATTTTTAACAGATAATTACGAATTTTAAACAGATTATTCTTCAGAATATTCTCCTTTTCCGATGGAATTCCGATGGTTTCCGACCACAACCAGATATTCACATATTTCGAATAGATTTTATCTTCATCACCCGACGGATTTCCGACGGTTTCCGACCACCGACGGATAAACACAAAATTTTAATAGATTATTCTTATATTTCCGACGGATTGCCGATGGCATCCGACAATGGTCGGATACTTCCGATGGTTTTCCGACGACTAGGCCGACGGATTCCCGATGGAGTGTAAAACAAAAATTCCATCGGGAAGTCGACGGAATATTACCAACGGCCTGAGATACGTCGGTAACGTTCCGACGGTTTCAAGAGGATATCCTGACGATTACGCTTTCGTTGGAAATTCAACGGTTTACCATCAGGTTTTACCATCAATTTACCGACAGCCTTGCGAGCGTTGGAAATTACGAACGGATCTCCGATGGTTGTAGTTCCCTCGGTAGTCCGTCGATTATCCATCGCAAAATCTTCGGAAAAGTCCGATGGTTTTATTTCCGTCAGAAATGTTAATGTTTTCTTCTAGTGTAAAAAGCCTCCAAGTAGTCGAATCTTTCCTAAACTGTGTGATGCCATGCATTATGCTTCATTTATAAGCCTTTACTCAAGGAGCACCAAAGATCAGTTTAGAATGGTCATTTTAACTGACCGATCAACTTGACATGTATGCACTAAATCGTCCATAACATTTGAAGTAGAGTTCCGGATTATACGAATCTAGTGCCCATGTTAAGGTAACTCAATTTTCTATATTTTGAAACCACTTAAACAGATAGAGCTGCCACAAACCTTTCAAGTAATCCAATCTATCCTAAAGTGTGTGATACCATGCATTATGCTTCATTTATAAGCCTTTACTCAATGAGCAGTAATGATTAGTTTAGAATTATTTGTTTTGAACGATCACTTTAACTGGCCAATCAACTAGACATGTACGCATTAAATTGTTTGTATATTTTGATTCAGAGTTCAGAAAGACACGAATCCAACGCCCACCTTAAGCTAGCTCAATTTTCTATATTGAATAAAATTTTAAAACCGAAATAGCTATGACAAAGCCTCCAAGTAATCCAATCTATCTCACACTGTGTGGTGACATGCATTATGTTTCATTTGTAAACCTTTGGTCAATGAGGACCAATGATCATTTTAGAATGATCAATTTAACTAGCCGATAAACTTGACATGTCCACACTAAATCATGCGTAACTTTTGATTTAAAGTTCCAAATGACACAAATCCAACGCCCACGTTAAGCTAGCTCAATTTTCTATGTTGTGCAACATTTAAGAATAAAAGAACAACGAAAAAGCCTCCAAGTATTCCAATCTATCATAAACTACGTGATGCCATGTATTATGGTTCATTTATAAGCCTTTACTCAAGGAGCACTAATGATCAGTTTAGAATGATCATTTTAACTGGCCGATCATCTTAACATGTACGCACTAAATCATCCATTACTTTTGATGTACAGTTCAAAATTACACGAATCCAATGCCCCCGTTAAGGTAGCTCAATTTTCTAAATCGTGACTACATTTAAAACGGAAAGAGCTACCATAAAGCCTTCAAGTAATACAAGCTAACCTAAAATGCAGGATGCCAAACATAATGCTTCACTTATAAGCCTTTACTCAATGAGCAGTAATGATTAGTTTAGAATTATGAGTTTAGAATGATCATTTTAACTGGCCCATCAACTTGACATGTCCACATTGAATCATCCGTAACTTTTGATTTAGAGTTCCGAATCACAGGAATATGATGTCCATGTTACGCTAGCTCAATTTTCTATATTGTGAAAAAATTTTGGACCGAAATATCTACAACAAATCCTCCACGTAATCCAATCTATCTCAATCTGTGTGGTGTCATGCATCATGATTCATTTGTAAACCTTTGCTCGTTTAGCCCCGATGATTATTTTAGAATTATCAATTTAACTAGTTGATAAACTTGACATGTCCGCACTAAATCGTGCGTAACTTTTGATTTCTGAATTACACGAATCCAACGCTGACGTTAAGCAAGCTTATTTTCTATATTGGGACAAAATTTAAGATCAAAATACCTTCGACATAGCCTCCTACTAATCCAATCTATCTGAAACTGCGTGGTGCCATGCATTATGCTGCATTTGTAAACCTTTGCTCACTGAGCACAAAAGATCAATTTAGAATGATAAGTTTAACTAGCCAAGAAACTTGAAATGTCCGCACGAAATCGTGCGTAACGTTTGATTTAGAATTCAGAATCACACGAATCCAACGCCCTAGTTAGGGTAGCTCAATTTTCTATATTGTGAACAAATTAAGGACCCAAATACCTACGACAAAGCCTCCAAGTAATCCCATCTATTCAAAATTGCGTGATGCCATCCAATATGCTTCATTTATAAGCCTTTACTCAAAGAGCACCAATGATCAGTTTAGAATGCTCATTTTCACTGGCTGATCAACTTGACATGTACGGAATAAATCTTCAATAACTTTTGATGTAAAGTTCATAATTATACGAATCCAATGCCCATGTTAAGGTAGCTCAATTTTCTATATTGTGACATAATTTAAAATGGATAGACCTTCCACAAAGCCTTCGAGTAATCCAATCTATTGCCATGCATTATGCTTCATTTATAAACCTTTACTCAAGGAGCACTAATGATCAATTTTGAATTATCCATTTAGAATGATCACTTTAACTGGCCGATCAACTTTACATGTCCGCACTAAATTGTCATTAACTTTTGATTTAGATTTCAGAATGACACGAATCCAACGCATACGTTAAGCTAACTCAATTGTTAATATCGTGACAACATTTTAAACTGAAAAGCTACCATAAAGCCTTCAAGTAATCCAATCTAACCTAAACGGCGTGATGCCATGCTTTTTATTTCTCATCAAATGAATGGCATCTTCTTGCTTCATTTATAAGCCTTTTTTGTAGGAGCACTAATGATTAGTTTAGAATTATCAATTTAGAATAATCACTTTGAGTGACTGATCAACTTGACATGTTCGCACTAAATCGTCTGTAACTTTTGATTCACCGTTCAGAATCACACGAATCCAATGCCCAGATCAAGGACCCAAATAGATACTACAAAGCCTCCAAGTAATCCAATCTATCTCAAACTACGCGGCGTCATGCATTATGCTCAGTGAGCACCAATGATCATATTAGAATAATCATTTTAACAAGCCAATCAGCTTGTAATGTCCGCATTAAATCGTTCATAACTTTTGATTTAGAGTTCAGAATAACACGAATGCAGTGCCCACGTTAAGCTAGCTCAATTTTCTATATTATTACAAAATTTAAAACCGAAATAGCTAGGAGAAAGGCTCCAAGTAATCCAATATTTTCCAAACTACAGGATGCCATGCATTATGCTTCAATTATAAGCCTTTACTCAAAGAAAACCAATGATCAGTTTAGAGTGATCATATTAACTAGCTGATCAACTTGACATGTCTGCATTAAATCGTCTTTAACTTATGATTTAGATCTCAAAATTACATGAATCTAGTGTCCACGTTAAGCTAATTTTCTATATTGTGACAATATTTAAAACTAAATGAGCTACGACAAAGCCTCCAAATAGTCTAATCTATCCAAAACTGCGTGATACCATGCATTATGCTTCAATTATAAGCATTTACTCAAGTAGCACCAATGATCAGTTTATAATGATCATTTTAACTGACCGATCAACTTGACATATACGCACTATATTGTACGTAACTTTTGATGTAGAGTTCAAAACTATAAAAATCCAATGCCCATGTTAAGGTAGCTCAATTTTCTATATTGTGACAACATTTAAATGGAAAGAGCTACCACAAAGCATTCAAATAATCCAATCTATCCTAAACTGCGTGATGTCATGCATTATGCCTCATTTATAAGCTTTTACTCAAGGAGCACTAACTATCAATTTAGAATTATCAGCTTTACAAGCCGATCAACTTGTCGTGTCCACTAAATATTTCATAATTTGTGATTTAGGGTTTAGAATCACACAAATCAAATGCCCACTTTAAGCTAGCTAAGTTTTCTATATTGTGACCAAATTTAAGGCCGAAATATATAGGATAAAGCATACAAGTAATCCAATCTATCCCAAACTGTGTGATGCCATGCATTATGCTTCATTTGTGATCCTTTGCGCAATGAGCACCAATGATGAATTTAAAATTATCATTTTAACAAGCCGATCAACTTGTTATGGCGGCACTAAATCGTCCGTAACTTTTGGTTTAGAGTTCGGAGTGCCACAAATCCAACACCCAAGTAAAGCTAACTCAATTTTCTATATTGTGAAAAACTTTAAGCCTAAAAAATAGCTACGAAAATGCCTCCAAGTAATGCTATCTATATGAATTGCGTGATGCCATTCATTATGCTTCATTTGTAAACCTTTGCTCAACGAGCACCAATGATAATTTTAGAATGATCAATTTAACTAGCTGATAAACTTGACATGTCCGCACTAAATCGTCCGTAACTTTTGATTTAGACTTTCGAATGACAGGAATCCAACGGCCACGTTAAGCTAGCTCAATTTTCAATAATAGGACAAAATTAAAGACCAAAATAGCTATGACAAAGCCTCCAAGTAATCCAATCTATCTCGAACTGTGTGGCGCCATGCATTATGCTTCATTTGTAAACCTTTGGTCAGTGCGGACCAATTATCATTTTAGAATGATCAATTTAACTAGCCGATAAATTTGACATGTCCACACCATGTCAAACTGTATGGTGTCATGCATCAAGCTTCATTTGCAAACATTTTCTCAATAAGCACCAATGATCTGTTTAGAATGACCAATTTAACTAGTTGATAAACTTGACATGTACGCACTAAATCGTTTGTAACTTTTGATTTATAGTTTTGAATGACAGGAATCCAACACCGACGTTAAGCTAGCTCAATTTTATATCTTGGGAGAAAATTTAAGAACGTAATAGTTTCGACAAAGTCTCCTAGTAATCCAATCTATCAGAATCAGCGTGGTCCCATGCATTATGCTTCATTTTTGAACTTTTTCTCAATGAGCAGCAATGATCGTTTTAAAATGATCAGTTTAACTAGTCGTTAAAATTGACTTGTCCGCACGAAATCGTGCATAACTTTTTATTTAGAGTTCAGAATCACATGAATCCAATGCCCACGTTAATCTAGCTTGATTTTCTATATTGTGAACAAATTTATGACCAAAATAGCTTCAAAAAAACCTCTAAGTAATCCCATCTATTCGGAACTGCATGATTCCATGCATTATGTTTCATTTGTAAGCCTTTGCTTAGTGAGCACCACTGTTGAGTTTAGAATGATCATTTTAACAAGCCGATCAACTTGTCATGTCCGTACTAAGTCGTCTTTTACTTTTGATTTAGAGCTCAAAAAGACATGAATCAAATACCCACGTTAAGTTAGCAAAATTTTCCGTATTGTGACAACATTTGAGACTGAAACTGCTACGACAAAACATCCACGTAATCCAACGTATCCTAAACTGCGTGATGCCATGCATTATGCTTCATTTATTCATCTTTGCTAAACAATCACTTGTGTTCAGTTTAGAATGATTATTTTAACTAGCTGATCAACTTGACATGTCCGCACTAAGTCGTCTTTAACTATTGATATAGAGTTTAGAATGACACGAATCCAATGCCCACATTAAACTAGTTCCATTCATTATGAAAAAAAATGAAGACCGAAATAGCTTCAACAAAGCCTCCTAGTATTCCAATCTGTCAAAAACTGCGTGGTGCCATGCATTATGCTTCATTTGTAAACCTTTGCTCAATGAGCACCAAGGATCATTTTAGAATGATCAATTTAAATAGCCAATAAACTCAACATTTTTGCACAAAATCGTGTGTAACTTTTGATTTAGAGTTCGGAATCACACTAATCCAATGCCCACATTAAGCTATCTCAATTTTCTATATTGTGAAAAAATTTAGGACTGCATTAGCTACAACAAAGCCTCCATGTAATCCCATCTATCTAAAACTGCGTGGTGTTATGTATCATGCTTCATTTGTAAACCTTTGCTCAATTAGCACCAACGATTATTTTAGAAAGATCAATTTAACTAGTTGATAATCTTGACGTGTCCGCACTAAATTGTGTGTAACTTTTGATTTAGAGTTCCGAATGACACAAATCCAATGCCGACGTTAAGGTAGCTCAATTTTTTACATTGCGATAAAATTTAAGACCAAAATAGCTTTGACAAAGGCTCCTAGTATTCCAATCTATCAAAAACTGTGTGGTGCCATCCATTATGCTTCATTTGTAAACCTATGCTTAATGAGCACCAATGATCATTTTAGAATGATCAATTTAACTAGCCGATAAACTTGACATGTCCACACGAAATTGTGCGTAATTTTTATTTAGAGTTCAGAATCACATGAATCAAAAACCCATGTCAAGCTAGCTCAATTTTCTATATTGTGAACAAATGTAAGACCGGAATAGCTATGACAAAGCCTCAAACTAATCCAATTTATCTCAAACTGCGTGGTGCCATGGATTATGCTTCATTTGTAAACTTTGCTCAATGAGCACCAATGATCATTTTAGAATGATCATTTTAACAAGCCGATAAACTTAACATGTTCACACTCAATGGTGCGTAACTTTTGATTTAGAGTTGTGAAAGACACGAATCCAATGCCCACGTTAAGGTAGAACAATTTCTATAAAGGGACAAAATTTAAAACCAAAATAGCTACGACAAAGCCTCCAAGTAATCCAATCTAACCCAAACTGCGTGATGAACTGCATTATGCTTCATTTGTAAACTTCTGCTCAGTGAGCACCAATGATCAGTTTGGAATGATCAATTTAACTAGTCGATACACTTGACACGTATTCACTAAATCGTTTGTAACTTAAGATTTAGAGTTGCGAATGACACAAATCCAACGCCCACTTTAAGCTAGGTCAATTTTTAATATTGTGACAAAATTTAACACCGAAATAGATATGACAAAGCCTCCAAGTAATCCAATCTATCCCAAAACTGCGTGATACCATACATTCTGTTTCATTTGTAAACCTTTGCTCAATAAGCATAAATGATCAGTTTAGAATGTTCAATTTAACTAGCTGATAAACTTGAGATGTGCACACTAAATCGTCAGTAACTTTTGATTTAGACTTCAAAATGACACGAATTCAATACTCATGTTAAGCTAGCTAAATTTTCAATATTGTGACAAAATTGAAGACCGAAATAGCTACGATAAAGCCTCCAAATAATCCAATGTATCCCAAATTGCATGATAACATGCGTTATGCTCATTTATAAGCTTTACTCAAGGAGCACCAATGATCAATTTAGAATGATCATTTTAACAAGCCGATCAACTTTTCATGTCTGCAGTAAATCATCTGTAACTTTTCATTTAGAGTTTGTAGTGCCATGAATCCAACACCCAAGTAAAACTAGCTCAAATTTCTATATTGTGAAAAAATTTAAGACAGAAATTGGTATGGCAAAGCCTCCAAATAATCCAATCTATCCCAAACTACATGATGCCATGCATTATGATTCATTTATACGCCTATACTAAATGAGGTTCAATGATCAGTTTAGAATGATTATTGTAACTAGCTGATCAACTCGAAATGTCCGCACTAAGTCATCTTTAACTTTTGACAGAGAGCTCAAAATGACATGAATCTAATACCCACGTTAAGTTAGCTTAATTTTCAGTATTGTGACAACATTGAACTAAAAGAACTACGACAAAGCCTCCAAGTAATCCAATGTATCCCAATCTGCGTAATGTCATGCATTATGCTTCATTTATAAGCCTTTACTCATGGAGCACCAATGATCAGTTTAGAACGATCATTTTAACTGACCGATGAACTTCACATGTACACACTAAATCGTCCGCATCTTCTGATTTAAAGTTCAATATGTCACGAATCCAACACCCACGTTAAGCTAGCTCGATTTTCTATATTTTGAAAACATTTCAGAATGAAAAAGGAATCACAAAGCCATCAAGTAATCAAATTTCTCCTAGACTGCGTGATGCCATGCATTATGTTTCATTTACAAGCCTTTACTCAAGGAGCACTCATGATCAGTTCAGAATGATCAGGTTAGAATGATCACTTTGACTGGCCAATCAACTTGACATATCCGCACAGAATCGTTCATAGCTTTTGATTTAGAGTTGAGAATGACATGAATACAACGCCCACGTTAGCCTATCTCAATTTTCTATATTGTGAAAAACTTTAAAACCAAAAAAGCTACGACAAAGCCTCTAAGTAATCCAATCTATCTTTATCTGCGTGATGTCATGCATTATGCTTCATTTGTAAACCTTTGCTCAATGACAAGGAAGGATAATTTTAGAAAGATCAATTTAACTAGCTGATGAGCTTGAGATGTCTGCACTTAATCATCCATAACTTTTGATTTAGAGTACAAAATGACACAAATCCAACGCCCACGTTAAGAAAGCTCAATTTTCTATAATGTGACAAAATTTTAGAGCGAAATAGTTACAATAAAGCCTCCAAGTAATCCAATCTATCCCAAACTGCACGATGCCATGCATTGTGCTTCATTTGTAATCCTTTGCTCAATGAGCACAAATGATCATTTTTAACTAGCGATCAACTTGTCATGTCCTCATTAAATCATCTGTACCTTTTGATTTAGAGTTCAGAGTGCCATGAATTCAACATTAGAGTAAAGCTAACTCAAATTTCTATATTGTGACAAAATATAAGACAAAAATAGCTACGACAAAACTTCCAAATAATCAATTCTATCCCAATCCGCGTGATGCCATGCAATGTGCTTCATTTGTAAACCTTTGCTCAATAAGCACTAATGATCAATTTAGAATGATCAATTTAACTAGCCTATACACTTGGCATGTACGCACTAAATCTTCCATAACTTTTGATTTAGAGTTCAGAATGACATGAATCCAATGCCCACTTTAAGTTAGCTCAATTTTCAATATTGAAAAAACTTTAGACCCAAATAGCTACGACAAAGTCTCCAAGTAATCCAATCCATCTCAAGCTGTGTGGTGCCATGCATTATGGTTCATTTGTAAAACTTTGCTCAATGAGCATCTATGATCATTTCAGAATGTGCAGTTCAACTAGCGAATAAACTTGACATGTCCGCACTAAATCATCCGTAACTTTTGATTTAGACTTCCGAATGAAATGAATACAGCACCCACGTTAAGCTAGCTCAATTTACTACATTGAGACAAAATTTAAGAGTGAAATAGCTACGACAAAGCCTCCAAGTAATCCAAACTATCCCAAACTGTGTGATGCCATGAATTATGCTTCTTATGTAAACCTTTGCTCAGTGAGCACCAATGATCTGTTTAGAATAATCAATCTAACCAGCCGATACACTTAACATGTAAGCACTAAATCGTCTGCCACTTTTGATTTAGAGTTCAGAATGACACGTTAACCTAGTTCAGTTTTCTATATTGTGACAAAATTTAAGATCAAAATAGCTATCAAAAAGCCTCCAAGTAAACCAATCTATCCCAAACTGCGTCATTCAATGCATCATGCTTCATTTGTAAACCTTTGCTCAAAGAGCATCAATGATCAGTTCAGAATGTTCAATTTAACTAGCTGATAAACTTGAGATGTCCGAACTAAATTGTTCGTAACTTATGATTTAGAGTTCAGAATGACACGAATAGAATGCCCACATTAAGCAAGCTCAATTTTCTATATTGTCAGAAGATTTAAGAGCTATATAGTTATGATAAAGCCTCCAAGTAATCTAATCTATCCCAAACTGCATGATGTCATGCATTGTGCTTCATTTTTAATCCTTTGCTCAATAAGCACCAATGATTAGTTTAGAATGATCATTTTAACTAACCGATCAACTTGCCATGTCAGCACTAAATCACATGTACCTTTCTGATTTAGAGTTCAGAGTGCCATGAATCCAACACCCAATAATGCTAGCTCAATTTTCAATATTGTGACAAAAGTTAAGACTGAAATAGCTATGACAAAGCCTCCAAGCAATGCAATCTATCCCAAACTGTGTAATGCCATGCATTATGCTTCATTTATACGCCTTTACTCAATGAGCACCAATGATCAGTTTAGAATGATTATTTTAACTAGCTGATCAACTTGCCATGTCCGCAGCAAATAGTCTTTAACTTTGATTTAGAGCTCAAATTGACATGAATCTAATATCCACGTTAAGCTAGCTCAATTTTCTGTATTGTGAAAACATTCGATACTGAAAGAGATACGACAAAGCCTCCAAGTAATCCAATGTATCCCAAACTGCGTGATGTCATGCATTATGCTTCATTTATAAGCCTTTACTCATAGAGCACCAATGATTAGTTTAGAATGATCATTTGAACTGGGCGATCAACTTGACATATACCCACTAAATCTTCCAAAACCTTTGATTTAGAGTTCAAAATGACACGAATCCAACGCCCACATTAAGCTAGCTCAATTTTCTATGTTGTGAAAACATTTGACAATGAAAGAGCTACCACAAAGCCTTCAAGTAATCCAAACCATCCTAAATTGTGTGATGTAATGCATTATGTTTGATTTATAAGCCTTTACTCAAGGAGCACTTATGATCAGTTTAGAATGATCAAATTAGAATTATCATTTTTAACTGGCCGATCAACTTGATAAGTCCGCACTAAATCGTCAGTAACTTTTGATTTAGATTTCAGAATACACAAATAAAACGCCTAAGTAAAGCTAGCTCAATTTTCTATATTGTGACAAAATTTAAGAACGAAACAGCGATGCCAAAGCCTCCAAGTAATCCAATTTATGCCAAACTACGTGATGCCATGCACTATTCTTCATTTGTAAACGTTTGCTCAATGAATAGCAATGAAGAGTTTAAAATGATTAATTTTACTACCCGATAAACGTGAGATGTCCACACTAAATCATCCGAAACTTATTATTTAGTGTTCAGAATGACATGAATTCAATGCCCACGTTAAGCTAGCTCAATTTTCATAATGGGATTGAATTTAAGACCGAAATAGCTAGTATAAAACCTCCAAGTAATCTAATAAATCCAAAACTGTGTGGTGCCATGCATTATGCTTCATTTCTGATCAATAAAAGAGCTACCACAAAGCCTTTAGGTAGTCCATTCCATCCTAAATTGCGTGATGCGGTGCATCATGCTTCATTTATAAGCCTTTACTCAAGGAGCACTCATGATCAGTTTAGAATGATCATTTTAACTGGCTGGTCAACTTGACATGTCCGCACTATATTGTCCGTAACGTTTGATTTAGTTACTGAATGACACGAATCCAACGCCCAAGTAAAGCTAGCTCAATTTTCTATATTGTGACAAAATTTAAGACCAAAATAGCTACGCGAAAGCCTCCCAGTTATCCAATTTATCCCAAACTGCGTGATTCCATGCACTAAGTTTCATCTGTAAACGTTTGCTTAATGAATACCTATGATCAGTTTAGAATGATCAATTTAGGTAGACGAGAAACTTGAGATGTCCGCACTAAACCGTCCAAAACTTTTAATTTAGTGTTTAGAATGACACGAATCCAATGCCCACGGTTAGCTAGCTCAACTTTCATAATGTGATAGAATTTAAGACCGAAATAGCTAATATATAGCCTCCAAGTAATCCAATCAACCCAAAACCGTGTGATGCCATGCATTATGCTTCATTTGTAATCCTTTTCTCAATGAGAACCAATGATCAGTTTAGAATGATCATTTTAACTAGCCGACCAACTTGTCATGTGCACATAAATTGTTTATAAGTTTTGATTTAGAGTTCAGAGTTACACGAATCCAACGACGAAGTAAAGCAAGCTCAATTTACTATATTGTGACAAAATTTAAGACTCAAATAGCTACGAAAAATGCTCTGAGTAATCCAATCTATCACAAACTGTGTGATGTCATGTATTATACATCATTTAGACGCGTTTACTCAATGAGCACCAATGCTCAGTTTAGAATGATTATTTAAACAAGTAGATCAAGTTGAGATGTCCGCACTAAATTGTCTTTAACTTATGACTTAAAGCTTAAAATGACATGAATCTACTGCCCACGTTAAGTTAGCTAAATTTTCGTTATTGTGACATCATTTGAGACTAAAAGGGTTATGACAACGCCTCCAAGTAATCCAATGTATCCCAAACTGCGTTATACCATGCATTATGCGTCATTTATAAGCCTTTACTCAAGAAGCACCAATGATCAGTTTAGAATGATCATCTTAAATGGCCGATAACCTTGACATGTACGCACTAAATCTTCCATAAATTTTGATTTAGAGTTCAGAATGACACGAATACGACGCACACGGTAAGCTACCTCAATTTTTAATATTTAGAAAACATTTGACATTGAAAGAACTACCTCAAACCCTTCAAGTAATCCAATCAGTCATAAACGTGTCATGCAATGCATTGTGCTTGATTTATAAGCCTTTACTCAAGGAGCATTCATTATCAGTTTAGAATGATCAGTTTAGAATGATCATTTTCACTAGTCGATCAACTTGACATATCTGCACTAAATCGTCCGTAACTTTTAATTTAGATTTCAGAATTAACTAATCCAACGCCCAAGTAAAGCTTGGTCAATTTTCTATATTGTGACAAAATTTAAGACCAAAATAGCTAAGCCAAAGCCTCCAAATAATCCAATTTTTCGCAAACTGCGTGATGCCATGCAGTATGCTTCATTTCTAAAAATTTGCCCAATGAATACCAATGATCAATTTAGAATGATCAATTTAACTAACCGATAAACTTGAGATGTATGCACTAAATCGTCCGGAACTGTTAATTTCGTGTTAAGAATGACAGGAATCCAATGCCCACATTAAACTAGCTCAATTTTAATAATGTGATAGAATTTAAGACTTAAATAGCTAATATTAAGCCTACAAGTAGTCCAACAAATCCAAAACCGTGTGATGCCATGCATTATGCTTCATTTCTAATCCTTTTCTCAATGAGCACCAATGATAAGTTTTGAATGATCATTTTAACTATCCGATCAACTTGTCATATGCGCAGTAAATCGTCTGTAACTTTTGATTTAGATTTCAGACTGACTCGAATCCAACGCCCAAGTAAACCTACCATAATTTTCTATATTGTGACAAACTTTAATACCAAAATAGCTACGACAATGCCTTTAAGTAATCAAACCTATCACAAAACTGTGTGATGCCGTGCATTATGCTTCATTTATACGCCTTTACTCAATAAGCACTAATTATCAGTTTAGAATGATTATTTTAACTAGCTTATCAGCTTGACATGTCTGCACTAAATCGTCTTTAACTTTTGACTTAGAGCTCAAAATGACAGGAATCTAATTCTCACGTAACGCCACCTCAATTTTCCGTATTGTAATAACATTTGAGACTGAAAGAGCTATGAAAAAGCCTCCATGTAAACCAATGTATCCCAAACTGCGTGATGCCATGCACTATGATCAGTTTTGAATAATCATTTTAACTGGTCGATCAACTTGACATATCCGCACTAAATCGTACGTAACTTTTTATTTATATTTCCGAATGATACGAATCCAACGACCAAGTAAAGCTACCTCAATTTCCTATATTGTGACAAAATTTAAGAACGAAATAGCTTCAACAAAGCCTTCAAGTAATCAAATTTATCCCAAACTACGTGATGCCATGCACTATTCCTCATTTGTAAACGTTTGCTCAATGAATAGCAGTGTAAAGTTTAGAATGATCAATTTAACTAGCCGATAAACTTGAGTGTCTGCACTAAATCATCCGGAACTTATTATTTCGTGTTCAGAATGACATGAATTCAATGCCCACGTTAAGCTAGCTCAATTTTCATAATGGGATTGAGTTTAATACCGAAATAGCTAATATAAAGCCTCCAAGTAATCTAATCAATCCAAAACCGTGTGATGCCATGCGTTATGCTTCATTTGCAATTCTTTCCTCAATGTGCACTAATGATTAGTTTAGAATGATCATTTTAACTAGCCAATCAACTGTCATGTGCACCGTAAATCGTCCATAACTTTTGATGTAGAGTTCAAAGTGACATGAATCAAACGACCAAGTAAGGCAAGCTCAATTTTCAATATCGTGGTGAATTTAGAATGATTATTTTAACTAGCATATCAAATTGAGAAGTCCGCACTAAATTGACTTTAACATCTGACTTAGAGCTCAAAATGACATGAATCTAAGCCGAGGTTCAGCTAGCTCAACTTTTGGAATTGTGACAACATTTGAGACTGAAAGAGTTATGACAATGCCTCCAAGTAATCCAATGTATCCAAAAAGTGTGTGATGTAATGCATCATGCGTCATTTATAAGCTTTTATTTGAGAAACACCAATGATCAGTTTAAAATGATCATTTTAACTGGCTGATCAATTTGACATGTACACACTAAATCGTCCATAACTTTTGATTTAGTGTCAGAATGACACAACTCTAATGCCCACGTTAAACTAGCTTAATTTTCAATATTATGAGAACATTTGACAATGAAAAAGCTACCACAAAGCTTTCAAGTAATCCAATCCATCTTAAATTACGTGATGCGGTGCAGCATGCTTCATTTATAAGCCTCCAAGTAATCCAATGTATTCTAAACTGCGTGATGCCATGAATTATGCTTCATTTATATGCTTTTACTCAAGAAGCACCAATGATCAGTTTAGAACGATAATTTCATGTGGTCGATCAACTTAATATGTACGCACTGAATCGTCCATAACTTTTGATTCAGAATTCAGAATGACACGAATCCAACGCTCACGTTAAGCTAGCTAAATTTTCTATATTCTGAAAACATTTGAGACTGAAAGACCTACAACAACGCCTTCAAGTAATCCAATCTATCCTAAATTGCGTGATGCCATGCATTATGCTTCATTTATAAGGGGCAAGGAGAACTCATGATCAATTTAGAATGATAACTTTTATGGGCCGATAAAATTTGCATATCCGCACTAAATCATATGTAATTTTTGATTTATTATTCAGAATGACATGAATCCAATGCCCATGTTAAGCTAGCTAAACTTTCTATACAATGGCAAAAATTAAGACCGAAATAGCTCAGAAAAAGCCTTCAAGTAATCCAATCTATCCCAAACTGTGTGATGCCATGCATTATGCTTCACTTTTGAACATTTGTCAATGAACTCTATTGATCAGTTTAGAATGATCAATTTATCCAGCCGATAAAATTGAGATGTTCCCATTAAATTGTTCGTAACTTTCATTTAGACTTCAGAACGACACGAATCCAATGCCCACGTTAAGCTAGGCCGATTTTCTATATTGTGATAAAATTTTAGACCGAAATAGAAACGATAAAGCCTTCAAGTAATCCATTCAATCCTAAACTGGGTGTTGCCATGCATTATGCTTCATTTGTAATCCTTTGCTCAATAAGCACCAATGGTCAGTTTCGAATGATCATTTTAACTGGCCGATCAAGTGGACATATCCGCACTAAATCGTTCGTAACTTTTGATTTAGACTTCAGAATGACACGAATCCAACACCCAAGTAAACCTAGCTCAATTTTCTCTATTGTGACAAAAATTAAGACCAAAATAGCTATGCCAAAGCCTCCAATTAATCCAATCTATCCCAAACTGCATGATGCCATGCACTAAACTTCATTTGTAAACCTTTGCTCAATGAACACCAATGATCAGTTTAGAATGATAAATTTAACTAGCTGATAAACTTGAGATGTCCTAACTAAATCGTCCGTAACTTTTGATTAAGAGTTCAGAATTACACGAATCAAATACCCATGGTAAGCTACATCCATTTTTTGTATTGTGGTAGAATTTAACACCTAAATAGCTACGATAATTCTTCTAACGAATCAAATCTATCAAAAACAGTAGAATGCCACGCATAATACTTCATTTGTAATCCATTGCTCAATGAGCACCAATGATCAGTTTTGAATTTTCATTTTAACTAGTCGATCAACTTGTCATGTGCGCACTAAATCGTCCGTAACTTTTGATTTAGAGTGCAGAGTGACAAGAATCAAACGACCAATTAAACCAAGTTCAATTTTCTATACTGTGATAAAATTTAACACTAAAAAAGCTACGAAAAAGCCTCTAAGTAATCCAATCAATCCCAAACTACGGAATTCCATGCATTATACTTCATTTTGAACATTTGCTCAATGAACACCAATCAACGGTTTAGAATGATCAACTTAACTAGCCAATAAAATTTCGAAGTTCGTACTAAGTCGTTCATAAATTTTGGTTTCGAATTCAGAACGGCACAAATCAAATGCCCATGTTAAGCTATCCTAGTTTTCTATATTGTTATAAAATTTAAGACCAAAATAGCAAAGATAAAACCATCAAGTAATCCACTCAATCCCAAACTGCGTGTTGCCATGCATTATGCTTCATTTGTAATCCTTTGCTCAATGAGCACCAGTGATCAGTTTCAAGTGATCATTTTAAATGGCCGATCAACTTGACATATCCGCACTAGTTCATCCATTAGTTTTGATTTAGATTTCAAAATGACACGAATCCAATGCCCAAGTAAAGCTAGCTCAATTTCCTATATTATAACAAAATTTAGGACCAAAATAGCTTTGCCAAAACCTCTTATTAATCCAATCTATTCCAAACTGCGTGATACCATGCACTATGATTCATTTGTAAATGTTTGCTCAATGAACAACAATGATCTGTTTAGAATGTTAAATTTCACTAGCTGATAAACTTGAGTTGTCCGCACTAAATCGTCCGTAACTTTTGATTTAGAGTTCAGAATGACACATATAAAACGCCCACAACAAGCTAGCTCAATTTTTTATATTGTGGTAGAATTTATGACCGAAATTGCTACGATAAAGCCTACAACTAATCCAATCAATTCAAAACTATGTAATGCCATGCATTATGCTTCATCTGTAATCTTTTACTCAATGAGCCCCAATGATCAGTTTAGAGTGATTATTTTAACTAGATGATCAACTTGTCATGTGCGCACTAAATCGTCCGTAACTTTCTATTTAGTTTAGAAAGACAAGAATCCAATGACCAATAATAACAAGCTCAATTTTCTATATTGTGATAAAATTTAAGACCAATAATAGCAAGCTCAATTTTCTATATTGTGATAAATTTTAAGACTAAAATAGCTACGACAAAGCTGCTAATTAATCCAATCTATCCCAAACTGCGTGATGCCATGCATTATGCTTCATTTATACGCCTTTACTCAGTGAGCACCAATGATTAGCTTAGAAAAATTATTTTAACTAATAGTTCAACTTGAGATGTCCGCAATAAATCGTCTTTAACTTTTGACTTAGAGCTTGGTATGACATGAATGTAATTCCCACGTTAAGCCAGCTCAACTTTCCGTATTGTGACAACATTTGAGACTAAAAGAGCTTTGACAAAGACTCCAAGTAATCCAATATATCCCAAACTGAGTGATACCATGCATTATGTTTCATTTATATGCTTTTAGTCAAGAAGCACCACTGATCAGTTTAGAATGATCATTTTAAGTGGTGAATCAAGTTGACATGTACGCACTAAATCATTTGTAACTTTTGATTTAGACTTTAGAATGACACGAATCCAACGCCCACGTTAAACTAGCTCAATTTTCTATATTGTGAAAACATTTGAGTCTGAAAGAGCTACCACAAAGCCTTGAAGTAATCCAATCTATCCTAAATTGTGTGATGCCATGCATTATGCTTCATTTATAAGCCTTTACTCAAGGAGAACTCATGATAAATTCAGAATGATCAGTTTAGAATGACCAGTTTAGAATAATCACTTTAACTGGCTGATCAACTTTACAAATCCTCACTAAATCGTACGTAACTTTTGATTTAGAATTCCGAATGACACCAACTCATGATCAATGCCCACGTTTAGCTAGCTAATTTTTATATATCATGACAAAATTGAAGACAAAAATAGCTCAGACAAAGCCTCCAAGTAATCCAATCTATCCCAAACTGCGTGATGCCAAGCATTATGCTTCGTTTATACATCTTTACTCAATGAGCGCCAATCATCAGTTTAGAATGATTATTTTAACTAGCAGATCAACTTGAGATGTCCGCATTAAATCGTCTATAACTTTTGACTTAGAGCCCAAAATGACTTGAATCGAATGCCCACGTTAAGCTAGCTCAATTTTCCCTATTGTGACAACATTTGAGACTAAAAGAGCTACGGCAATGCCTCCAAGTAATCCAATGTATCCCAAACTGTTTGATGCCATTCATTATGCTTCATATATAAGCTTTTACTAAGGAAACACCAGTGATCAATTTAGAGTGATCATTTTAAATGGCCGATAAACTTGACATTTACGCACTAAATCTTCCGTAACTTTTGATTTATCGTTCAGAATGACATGAATCCAACGCCCATGTTAAGCTAGCTCAATTTTCAATATTGTAAAATTATTTGACAATGAAAGAGCTACCACAAAGCCTTCATGTAATCCAATCAATCCTAAACTACGTGATGCCATGCATTATGCTTGATTTATAGGCCTTTACTCAAAGAGTACTCGTGATCAGTTTAGAATGATCAATTTAGAAGGATCAATTTAACTAGCCGATAAACTTGAGATATCCGCAGTAAATCGTCCAGAACTTTTAATTTGAAGTTAAGAATGACACGAATCCGGTGCCCATGTTAATCGAACTCAATTTTCAATAATGTGATAGAATTTAAGACATAAATAGCTAAGATTGATCCTCCAAGTAATCCAATCCATCCAAAACCGCATGATGCCATGCATTATACTTCACTTGTAATCCTTTGCTCAATGAGCACCAATGAATACTTTAGAATGATCATTTTAACTAGCCGATCAAATGTCATGTGTGCGCTAAACCATCCCTTACTTTTGATTTAGAGTTCATAGTATAGAAAAGGCTAGCTTAATTTTCTATACTATGACGAAACTTAAGACAAAAATAGTAAATAAAAAGCCAACAAATAATCCAATCTATCCCAAACTGCGTGATGCCATGCATTAGACTTCCTTTGTAATCCTTTGTTCAATGAGCATCAATGATCATTTTAGAATGATCATTTTAACTAGCCGATCAACTTGACATGTCCGCACTAAATCATCCATAACTTTTGATTTAGATTTCTGAATGACATGAATCCAACGACGAAGAGTAAAGCCAGCTCAATTTTCTATATTGTGACAAAATTTAAGACTGGAATAACAACATCAAAGCCTCCAAGCAATCCAATAAATCCCAAACTGCGTGATGCCATGCACTCTGCTTCATTTGTAAATCTTTGCTCAATGAAAACCATTGATCAGTTTAGAATGATCAATTTAACTTGCTGATAAACTTGAGATGTCCGCACAAAATCGTCTGTAACTTTTGATTTAGAGTTCGCAATGAAACGAATCCAATGCCCATTTTAAGCTAGCTTAATTTTCTATATTGTGACAAAATTTAAGACCGAAATAGATACAATAAAGCCTCCAAGCAATCTAATCAATCCAAAACTGCATGATGCCATGCATCATGCCTCATTTGTAATCCACTGCTCAATAGGCATCAATGAACAGTTTGGAATGATAATTTCAACTAGCCAATCAACTTGCAATGTGCACACTAAACCGTCAATAAGTTCCGATTTAGAGTTTGGAGTGTCACGAATCCAACGCCCAGGTAAAGCTTTCTCAATTTTCTATATTGTGAGAAAATTTAAGACCGAAATAGCTACGACAAAGCCTCTACGTAATCCAATCTATTCCAAACTGCGTGATGCCATGCATTATGCTTCATTTATACACCTTTACTCAATGAGCACCAATGATCAGTATAGAATGATTATTTTAACTAGCTGATCAACTTGACATGTCCACACTAAATTGTCTTTAACTTTTGACTTGGAGCTCAAAATGACATGAATCTAATGCCCATGTAAAGCTAGCTCAATTTTATGTATTGTGACAAAACTTAAGCCAAAAATAGCTACGACAATGCCTTCGAGTAATCCAATCTATCCCAAATTGCGTGATGCCACACATTATACTTCAATTGTAATCCTTTGCTCAATGAGCACCAATGATCATTTAAACTGGCCGATCAACTTGACATGTCTGCACTAAATCGTTCATAACTTTTGATTTAGATTTCCGAAAGACACGAATCCAACGCCCAAGAGTAAAGCTAGCTCAATTTTCTATATTCTGGTAAAATTTAAAACAAAAAAGCTACGCCAAAGCATCCAAATAATCCAATCTATCCCAAACTCCATGATACCCTGCACTATGTTTCATTTGTAAACCTTTGCTCAATGAACACCAATGATCAGTTTAAAATGATAAATTTAACTAAGCGATAAAATTGAGATGTCCCCACTAAATCGTCCGTAACATTTGGTTTAGAGTTCAGAGTGACACAAATCCAATGCCCACGTTAAGCTAGCTCGAATTTCTATATTGTGACATAATTAAACACCGAAGTAGCTACGATAAAGCCTCCAAGTAATCAAATCAATCGAAAACTGCATGATGACATGCATTATTCTTGATTTGTAATCCTTTGCCCAATGACAACCAATGAACAATTTAGAATGATCATTTTGACTTGCCGATAAAATTTTCATGCGCACACTAAATCATCTGTAACTTTTCAATTAGAGTGCAGAGTGACAAGAATACAATGTCCAAGTAAAGCTAGCTCAATTTTCTATATTGTTACAAAAGTTAAGACCGAAAGAGTTACGACAAAGACTAAGTAATCCAATATATCCCAAACTGCGTGATGCCAAGCATTATGATTCATTTATGCACCTTTACTCAATGAGCACCAATGATCAGCTTAATATGATTATTTTAACTAGCTAATCAACTTGACATGTCCGCACAAAATCGTCATTAATTCTTCACTTAGAGCTCAAAATGACATGAATCTATTGCCCACGTTAAGCTCGCTCAATTTTCCGTGTTGTCATAATATTTGAGATTGAAAGAGCTACAAGAAAGCCTCCAAGTAATCCAATGTATCCCAATCAGCGTGATGCCATGCATTATCCTTCATTTATATTCACTTACTTAAGAAGCACCAATGATCAGTTTATGATGATCATTTTAACTGGCCGATGAACTTGACATGTGCGTACTAAATCGTCCCTAACTTTTGATTTAGAGTTCAGAATGATATGAATCCAACACCCACGTTAAGCTACCTCAATTTTCTATATTGTGAAAACATTTGAGACTGAAAGAGATACCACAAAGCCTTCATGTAATCCAATATATCCTAAACTGCATGATGTGATGCCTTATGCTTCACTTATAAGCCTTTACTCACAGAGGTCCTATGATCAGTTTAGAATTTTCAGTTTACAATGATCACTTTAACTAGCCGATCAACTTGGCATGTCCGCTCTAAATCCTCTGTAACTATTGATTTACAGTTCAGAAGGACACGAATCCAATGCCCACGTTAGCTAAATTGTTTTATACTCTAACAAAACTTAAGACCAAAATCGCTACGACAAAGCCTCCAAGTAATCCAATCTATCCCAAACTGCGTGATGCCATGTATTATACTTCATTAATAATCCTTTGCTGAATGGGCACCAATGATCATTTTAGAAAGATCATTTTAACTGGCCGATCTACTTGACATGTCTGCACAAAATCATCCGTAACTTTTGATTTACATTTCAAAATGACACGCATCCAACGCTCAAGTAAAGCTAGCTCCATTCTCTATAATGTGACAAAATTTAAGACCGAAATAGCTACACCAAAGCCTTAAAGTAATCCAATATATCCCAAAAATCGTGAAGCTTTCCACTATGCTTCATATGGAAATCTTTTCTCAATGAATACTAATGTCATGACATATTGTGAAAACATTTGAGACTGAAAGAAATCCGACAAATCCTCCAAGTAATCAATGTATCCCACACTTCGTGATGGCATGCATTATGTTTCATTTGTAAGGCTTGACTCAAGAAGCACCAGTGATAAGTTTAGAATGATCATTTTAACTTGTCGATCAACTTGACATGTCACTACAAGAAAACAAGGCTTTGACCAGAGACTGTGGTCGCAAAAGTTTCGTCGCAAATTGTTGTGATCACAAATTAGTCGTACTTTTACGACTGATTTGCATCCACAATAATAGTGGTACATTTTGCGACTGATTTGCTCTAAATATTGGTCCATCTATTTGCGACTATTTTGTGACTAGTTTGTAGTAAGAAATTTTGCGACCACTTTGCCACTAAATCAATGGTTGCAAAATCACATTGCGACCACATTGCGACCACTTTGCGACTAGGGACATAATGTAATCGAAAATCAACCACAAAATTTTGAGACTGATTTGCGATCGCGTCTTTCACTGTAATAGCTCGACATTGTATTCGTAGTCGCAAATCAGTCACAAATATATGAGACTGATTTGCGACTAATTTGCGATGACACCCGAATTAGTTTGAAAAAAAAATAATTAACTAAAAATTTTTGAAATTAAAATTAAAAATCTCTATTTTATTTTAAAATAATAATTTTAAATTTTAATTTCAAAATATTTGAATTAATTATTTAAAAAAAATTATTATTATTCAATAATAATGAATATAATTTTAATATTATTTATAAAATATTTTATTTAAATGAAATGTTTTGTAGTGATAAATAATATTATAATAAAATAATAAATAATTTCTATTAATTAAATAATTTATAAAATAAAAAGAAATTAAAAAAAAATTATTAAAAAAAATTCAAATTACAAAAAAAAATTGAAAAAAATCTAATTATCCGGAGGCGGAAATTGAAAATTGGATGGGAAAAATGCTGATAAAGCGTTCGATAGTTCACCTACGGCATCATATCCCCCATAAAAGACGCGAAAGCGGGTTCCGTCTATTGGAAATACCCAACGAGCATCTCCAAGTGGTTAATTGTTTTCTGGTTTTCCTTTTGGACTTCCTGCATTCTCCGATTTACTTCCAAAATCTGCACATTTTGTTCTTCAATATGCATATTAGGTGCGTTTTGTTCTTTAATATGTCGTTGCGCGGCTAAGAGTTGATCCTGAAGCGCAATAAAGTCGAAGGTAGTGGATTGGAAGCCACTACGCCCTCGACCCGTGCATCCAGTTGAGATTACCGAGTCCATAAAGACAGGCTCGATCATTCGCACCGCAAGACTGTAAAAAATTAATAAAACAAATAGAATAATTATATTAAATTTAGTGTACATTGAAAAAAAAATTTTAAAATTTTTTAACCTGAATGAAGATCACATTCTTCTCATCGTGGGTCAGCTTTAGTGTACTTGTCTTTTTAGGCTTCGTTGCAAGTTCACAGGGCCTACAGGTTGATGAAGAGAAGATTCGAGCCATACAAGAATGGCCAACACCAAGCAACATCAGCCAAGTGAGGAGCTTCCACGGACTGGCCAGCTTCTATAGGAGATTCGTGCCCAACTTCAGCAGTATTGCCTCACCATTGAAGGCAGTAGTGAAGAAGTACGTGGGATTCAGCTGGGGAGGAGCTCAGGAGAAGGCATTCCAGGCCTTGAAGGACAGCCTTACACATGCACCAGTGCTAGTCCTGCCCGACTTCAACAAGACGTTTGAAGTGGAGTGTGATGCCTCCGGAATAGGCATAGGAGCAGTGCTTACCCAAGGAGGGAGACCAGTGGCATACTTCCGTGAGAAGCTAGGTGGTGCCTCACTGAACTACCCCACTTACGACAAGGAGCTTTATGCCCTTGTCCGAGCATTGGAAACTTGGCAGCATTACTTGCTGTCCAAGGAGTTTGTGATCCCCACTGATCATGAGACTCTCAAACACCTCAGAGGGAAAACCAATCTCAAGAGGAGACATGCCAGGTGGATGGAGTTCATTGAGACATTCTCGTACGTCATCAAGTACAAGAAGGGCAAAGACAATGTGGTAGCTGATGCACTATCAAGGAGGTTTGCCTTGATATCCACCATGGAGGCAAAGGTCCTAGGATTCGAGCACAACAATGACCTATACAAGGATGATCCTGACTTTGCTGAGAGCTACAAGGAGTGTGACACTGGGAGTCATGACAAGTTTTACATCCATGAGGGATTCTTGTTCCGAGCGAGAAGGTTGTGCATACCACAAGTATCATTAAGGGAGCTTATCATCCGAGAAGCTCATGGAGAGGACTCATGGGCCACTTTGGTGTCGACAAGACTCTAGCAGTGGTCAAGGAGCACTTCTACTGGCCACACATCAAGAGGACAGTAGAAGCTCATTGTGCAAGGTGCATCACTTGCAAGAAGGCAAAGTCCCGAGTGCAATCTCACGGGTTGTATCTCCCACTGCCCATACCGACACATCCATGGGTGGACATATCAATGGACTTTGTTCTAGGACTGCCCAAGATCAACCACAAAGATGCAATCTTTGTAGTGGTGGACAGATTCTCCAAGATGGCACACTTCATTCCGTGGGCCAATGTCAATGATGCCACGCAAACAGCCGAGCTGTTCTTCAGGGAGATAGTATGGCTTCATAGAGTGCCAAGGACCATCGTATCAGACAGGGACACCAAGTTCCTCAGCCATTTCTGGAGGACCCTTTGGAGGAAGCTAGGCACGAAGCTACTCTTCTCTACCACCTACCATCCTCAAACCGATGGCCAAACTGAAGTTGTCAACAAGACACTATCAACTCTTTTCAGGACTACACTAGGGAAGAACCTCAAGACTTGGGTGGAGTGCCTGCCATTCATAGAGTTCGCTTACAACCGAGCCGTGCACTCAGCAACCAGGAAGACACCATTTGAAGTAGTATACGGCTTCAACCCTCTCACCCCATTGGAGCAAACGCCACTGCCACCAGCAGAGATGACCAACCTCAATGGAGCATCCAAGGCAGAGTTCATAAGGAAGTTACACCAGAAGGTAGCAGAGAACTTGTAGAAAAGGACCGGGCAGTACGTAACTCATGCCAACAAGGGAAGAAAGGAGGTGATCTTTCAACCAGGCGATTGGGTGTGGCTACACCTACGGCAGGAGAGGTTCCCCAACCTAAGGAGTTCCAAGCTAGCACCAAGAGGAGATGGACCATTCAGAGTGCTGGAGAGGATCAACAACAACGCCTAACGGATCGAGCTCCCAGGTGAGTTTAATGTGTCCAACACGTTCAACGTAACTGACTTAGCCCCTTTCCATGCAGATGAACCAGTTTTGAGGTCGAAACCTACTGAAGAGGGAGGGGATGATGAGGACATCAGATCGTATGTCCAGCTAGGAGACCAGACTGGCCGACCAGGAAGCTTGCCCGAGACAGCCGGCCATTTGGCACGTCTGCCGGCCCAAGCGGTACCGCTGGACCCTCGACCAATAGGACCGGACCGATCAGCATTGCCGGCGGAGAGGCCCAAGCTTCCGGCACAATTAGTGGCGACGTGGATGACACCGCCGGTCCCCTTGGTGACACCGCCAACTCCGGGATCAACTTGGCCGGTCTTGAAGGCACTCCGGCCATTACCTTGCACAGTCCAGCCGGTACAGCCGATCCAGCCGAGTACACGAGCATTTCAACTTCTACACAAGGAAACTCGGACCAGATAAGCTACCAGCTTCAGGACATGCACCTAAAGGAAGTCTCCACACCAGTAGTGCCACAAGGAGCAATGACAAGGAGCAGATCAAGAGCACTCTTCCAGAAGTTCAGCTTATGGGTCGACAAGCTCCTAGAGGAATATCGACAAAGGACAATGGGCCAGAAGTGCAAAGAAGAGTCCAAAGGCTTCTCAACAATGCAAGGGACTTCAGAGACTTGGGTTTTAGTGGCAAGAGAGGTCAGGGCCCAAAGATTTCTAACCCTACTCCAAGTCGAAGACTAGGAGCAAGGCGCATGCATGCCACAAGGACGGCCACCTTCCATTTCTTGGCCGTGACGTAAGTAAGGTAAGTTTTCAATATTTGCCTCTTTCTGTTTTGCAGGGTAGGATCTAGAATATTTATATTTTTTGAGTCAAAGACATTTTAGGAATAGGTCCTTTTTCGGTTATGCACTTTTGTAGATTTTCCATTTGTGCACTTTTGTAATCTTTCCTTTTCTTTCTTTGAGTCGACCCTAGAAGGTCAAGCTGTCGAGCATATTAACAAGGCTCCTTCCAGCATTGTAGTTCGACAACTGTTTTGATATTAAGAAAGATAGCACTTTCCTCCAACAAGTTTTCTCTCTAAGAATCTTGTGCGGTTAGAACCTAGTTGAGACCAGCCCTCCTAGCTCTAAGTTTGTGATTTATCATGAGGTTCATCACCCCTCGTGTGGTTCATTTACCTTTCCATCGAATACCAACCCAAAAACCCCTATCCAAGAAGTCTAAGGTCGAGTTTCTCACCTAACCTTCTCCAAACAGTCCACGCGCATCCAGCCTTGAATCGAGGCTTGTATCACAACCCCTTACAAGCTCAAGCTCCCTTTTCCAGGAAGGTTTAAGAAGCAGATTCTGGACAAGCAGTACGAGATATGCAAGAGCTTAATAAACTCGATTCCAGTAACTTTGCCTTTCATGGATTTGGTGTACAACAAGAAGTTAGACGGGACCAAGCACGCAAAAATGACCAAGGGATCTCACCATGGGCGATCTCAGGCCCAACACCATGATTTTACTGCCCAATCTCACCATGGCCGAAGTAATGGGCCAATCTCGGGCCAACTTAAGCCCAAAATATCTTAAACCTATTTTTACTTAACCGGTTTGTTCCGGGATTAAACGTAATTATTAGGGATACTATATAAACCCTTTTAAAACACTTTTAACCTAAGTTTTGTTTAAGTTTCTTCTAGTTTTTTGCCTCTGGACATTTTTAGAGAGAGAGGAGATTTGTTTCAACCTTTGTTCTTGAACTCTTGGTTTTTAGTGAAGGATTTATGTATCCTATCTCTTATCTTATGTTTAACTGCTTTTACCTTATGATTACTGTTTTTATGAATATGTTTGAGTAGTTTTCTTTATAGATTGTGGGTAAGGTAGATTAGGGGAATATGATATTGACTTAGGGTTGTTTAGGTGGATTAGATGACACATCCCTGATGTTTAAAGTGTGCTTAATGGTAGGGATTGAAGTAGGTAATCAATGCTTAGATCGATGATGTTCTTCTCCCGAGAGGTGTAGACAGAATGTGTAGGTAGGCCTAAACATCTTTATTGCATCTGAGCCAACGAGAGTTGATGTCTAAGATGATAGGTAGACATGATTAGATTGAATCCAATGATCACTAGGCGATAGATTGTTGTGCAAAAGACTTGTAGTCTATAGGCTAGTGAATGGGATGCTGCCATGAGAGAGGATTAGTCTACTAGATAGTGTTCTAAATCTTAGGGAATTATCTAATCGAACCTGTAGAATCATTAGTCAAAGGAAGATTTCCCCGAATCGAATGCCTTGCCCACTGTCCATATTTCTCCTCTATTGAATTAACTCGTATTTACTTTCTTTGCAATTAGATTATTGTACAACCCAATCAAAAACCCAAATAGTATTTTCCTAGATTTAAGGGTTTCGTGTATTCCTAGTGTGTTATTCCAATTCCCTAAGGATTCGATACCCATTTGCTGCGTATTTGGAGATTTACTCGGTATTAAAACTTAAAACCCCATCATGATGCCATGCGTTATGCTTCATTTATAATCCTTTACTCAAGAAACACCAATGATCAGTTTAAAATTATAAATTTAGAATGATCACTTTAACTGGCCGATCAACTTGACATATCTCCACTATGTCATCCGTAACTTTTGATTTAGAGTTTAGAATGATAGGAATCCAATGGCCACATTAACGTAGCTCAATTTTCTATATTGTGGAAAAATTGAGGATTGAAATAGCTAATGAATGAAAAAGCCTGCAAGTAATCCAATCTATCTCAAAATGCGTGCTACAATGCATTATGCTTCATTTGTAAACTTTTACTCAATGAGGACCAATGAGCATTTTAGAATGATCCATTTAACTAGCCAATAAACTTGGCATGTATGCACTAAATCGTGCGTAACTTTTGATTTCGAGTTCCAAATGACACGAATCCAATGCTCACTGTAAGCTAGATTAATTTTCTATATAGGGAAAACATTTAAGACCAAAATAGCTACGACAAAGCCTCCCAATAAATCAATCTATCATAAAGTGCGTGATGCCATGCATTATGCTTCATTTGTAAACCTTTCCTCAGTGAGCACCAATGATATGCTTAAAATGATCAATTTAACTAGCCGATACACTTGACATGTACATACTAAATCGTCTGTAACTTTTTATTTATAGTTCAGAATGACACGAATCCAACGCCCACATGAATTTAGCTAAATTTTCTAAATCAAGACAAATTTAAAACTGAAATAGCTACGACAAAGCCTCCAACTAATCCAAAATATCCCAAACTG